>OU342735.1:111527179-113963429 GCA_910589765.1 Avena atlantica
GACTTGTGTGTTTGTTTGTCAATGATATGCTTGTGATACTTGTCTTGTGTATTTATAGTTATGTTGTTTCTAACTTTTCTCTATCTTATAAAATAGATGCCTAATGTTACTATCAGCACGGCTGAAGAGTTCAAGGGAACTCGTTTTGGCACTCGTCTTATTGAGCTCACTAGCATGCTCAATCTTCCCCTTCCTAGCATCATGGTGCTTCCCCTTACCAAGTTTGAGAGGAAGGACCTTTGGGGCTTCAAGGTTAATCAGGCCAGGACGCTAGACTGAGCCTACTACGGAGGCAATCATCTTCAAGTTTATGCATGATGACAGGGAGAGAGGCCTAGAGGTAGTCATGCAGGATTTACTTGCGCGTATTTTAGGGAGACACTCTCGGGAGATTAGAGGTACTCACTTCCACGCCTTCGAAAGACGCGATGAGGATGGTGAGGCTATTGAGTTCGAGGATGCTACTAGAGAGACGGCAGAGCCGATTCGTCTATACCTCCAGGACCTAGAGGTTCTTCTTAGGCACCTAGATACTGATAGGACCAACGTCATGCTTAGCAATGACGAGCTCCAGGTGCAGCTTCATGAGAAGGACAAGCTATTCGCGGAGCAAGATGAGATAGTCAAGGAAATGGAGGCTAAGTTCAAGAGTCAAGATAGAAAGTTCAAGAGTCAAGAGAAAAGAGTCCAAGATAGGAACAAGAGGATTCGAGAGATGACTGCAGAACTAGAGGCCAAGGACTTCGAGCTCGAGCATCAGCAGGGTGTGATTGATAGGCTTCGTTCACAGCAGAGGGCTCTCAAAGCCAAAGTACAGGCCTTGACTACCAATGTCGAGGAATACAAGACCGCTATGGAGAATGCAGGTCTTACACTTGTTGATGAGGAGGTTGATGCAGATGAGTAGTGATGACTACTCATTTATCTTTTATTTACCATGCTTTTGATTATTGAGTCACAATGACCATCCAACATGTGGATGGCTTGCTATTGGCGTGTTTACTTTTCAAAAACTTGTTGTCTATGTTGTTGAACTTTTGTTATTTTGATGCTTGTTTGTGATTGTCTGTGTGATGTATTGTGCATGTTAAGCATATATGGGTATCTCATTCTTATCCTTATTGAAAACCATAGATGCCTCCTCGATGTGCCAACTCCAACCTGAACAACAACAATGTCGCCCTAGAGATGCAGCAGCTGATGACAGCTCAGACACATCTGATGCAGATGATGACCACCTTTACGCAGAATCAGAACAACAACAATAACAACAACAACAATCAAAACAATCCACCAGGTTTCGATATGCTCACCAGATTCCTCAGACTGAGGCCAGCAAAGTTCTCAGGAACTACTGATCCCATGGTGGCCAATGATTGGCTACGCTTAGTGAACAAGGATTTGGTAACTGTTGGCTGTACTGATGAGGAGAAAGTCAGATTTGCAGCACACTTGTTGGAAGGACCAACAGCTACTTGGTGGGATAACTTCCAGATCACCACTCCCATTGAGTATGTGACATGGGCTATCTTTGAAGATGGTTTCCGTACAGCTCACGTCTCATCCGGAATGATGAGCTTGAAGAAGAAGGAATTCCATAATCTGAAGCAGCACCACCGCAGTGTGGCTGAATATATTGAGGAGTTCAACAATCTGGCGCGTTATGCACCCGATGAAGTTGACACTGATGCCAAGAGGAAGAAGAAGTTCCTAGAAGGATTGAACGATGAGCTGAACCTGCAGTTAGTTGTGGCCTATGTCCCCACTTATCAATCTCTTTGTGACAAGGCTGCCATCTTGGAGAGCAAGATAAAACAGGTTGAAAGCAGGAAGAGGAAACACTCTGACAAGCACAGCTCGGGATTGTCTCACAAGCGTTCCCATTATGATGATAGTGGGAGTTCTGGATCCCACAAGCATGGAAAGTACAACAGCCACCACAACCACAACCATCATCATGACAACAAGCATCACCGTAGTCATGACAATGACAAGTACAAGAATCACAAGAGTGGATACAAGAACCACCACAATGGAAGTGGAAGTGGTAGTGGAAGCTAGCCTGTCAAGAAGGATCTTAGTCAGGTTGAATGCTTCAAGTGCAAGAAGATGGGGAATTATGCAAATGAATTCCCAGAAAATAAAGTTGAAGGACCCAACAAGCCCAACCCTTTCCAGAAGGGATAAGTGAACCACATCAATGTGGAAGAAATCTATGAGGAGTCTGATGTTGTGGCTGGTAAGTTCAAACTCAATTCTATTCCAGCACTTGTTCTTTTTATACTGGTGCATCACATTCATTCATATCAAAAGCATTTTCTGATAGAAATTGAAAACATTGGGTTTCCAATAAAAGTAAGTTCTCCCGGTGGAGGTATGATAGTAAGTCTTGGATGTCGTGATCTAGTAATAGAGTTTGGAAAGCATAAGTTTCCAGTGATTCTGATAATCCTAGATTCCCAAGGACTGAATGTAATTTTTGGAATGGACTGGATGACCAAGTATGAAGGAGTATTAGATTGTGCCAATCATACTGTTGCACTCACAACCCCGGAAAAGAAACGGATAAGATTCAAATCTAACTTTGAATCAAAAGGAAGTAAGTTAAATTCTCTTAAGGGGGTTAGCATAGATAGTGTGCCAATTGTGAGTGAATATCCGGATGTGTTTCCAGAAGAATTGCCAGGAATGCCACCAGATAGAGATGTGGAATTTCTGATTGATTTGCTACCAGGATCAGGACCAATAGCAAAGAGACCTTACAAGATGCCAGTTGATGAGCTGAAAGAACTCAATAAACAACTTGGAGAACAGTTGCAGAAAGGATTTATTCAACCAAGTTCTTCATCTTGGGGAGCACCAGTTTTGTTTGTGGAAAAGAAAGATAAAATTCAAAGGTTATGCATAGATTATCGTTCACTCAATTAGGTGACTATCAAAAACAAATACCCTTTGCCTAGAATTAATGACTTGTTTGATCAGTTAGAAGGAGATTCTGTGTTCTCAAAGATTGATCTCCGGTCAGGTTACTTCCAGCTCAAGATAAGAGAACAAGACATACCTAAGACAGCTTTCACCACTAGGTATGGATTGTATGAGTACACCGTGATGCCGTTTGGTTTGACCAATGCACCAGCTTACTTCATGAATATGATGAACAAGGTGTTCATGGAGTTCCTTGACAAGTTTGTTGTCGTTTTCATCGATGACATTTTGATCTACTCCAAGATCAAAGAAGAGCATGAAGAACATTTGTGTTTGATACTGGAGAAGCTTAGAGAGCATAAGTTGTATGCCAAATTCAGCAAGTGTGAATTTTGGCTAAATGAAGTTGGATTTCTTGGACACGTTGTGTCAGGAGATGGTGTAGGAGTTGATCCTGCTAAAGTGTCAGCTGTAACTGAATGGGAATCTCCTAAGTCAGTAAAAGAAGTTCGTAGTTTCCTTGGCTTGGCAGGATACTAAAGAAGATTTATTGAGAATTTCTCCAAGGTAGCTAAACCAATGACAGAGTTGCTAAAGAAAGACAAGAAATTTGCTTGGTCTGAAGGATGTGAACTTAGTTTCCAAGAATTGAAGAAGAGACTAGTGACATCACCAGTCTTATGTTTGCCAGATTTGGAGAAGGATTTCCAAGTGTATTGTGATGCATCTCATCATGGATTAGGTGCAGTACTAATGCAAGAAGGAAAAGTTGTGGCTTATGCCACGAGACAACTCAAAACTCATGAGGTAAATTACCCTACTCATGATTTGGAGTTAGCCTTTGTTGTCCATGCACTCAAAACATGGAGACACTATCTTTTGGGAAAACGATGTGAAGTGTTCATAGATCACAAAAGTTTGAAGTATATCTTCACTCAGAAAGAAATAAACATGAGACAAAGAAGATGGCTAGAACTCATCAAGGACAATGACTTGAGTTTGCAATACCATCCCGGTAAAGCAAATGTTGTAGCAGATGCTCTAAGGCGTAAGGTTTTTGTGAATGGCCTGACTAAGGGAGAGTTGCCAGATGATCTGTGTGCTCAATTTAGAGATCTCAGATTGGAGATTGTGCCTAAAGGACATCTCATGTCATTGGATGTGCAACTCACTTTGTTGGACAAAATCAAGGAAGCCCAAAAGACAGACAAGGAAATTGAGGAGATTAAGGAAAAGATTGGCAAGGGAAAAGCCAAAGGATTCCATGAAGACGAACAAGGTACTTTATGGTATGGAAAACGTATCTGTGTTCCACAAGATCCGGAGCTTCGGAAACTGATTCTACAAGAAGCACACAACTCACCATATTCCATTCATCCGGGTAACACCAAAATGTACATGGATATGAAAGAAATATTTTGGTGGAACAATCTCAAGAAGGACATCGCCGAACATATTGCTTTGTGTGATGTATGTAGTATAGTGAAGGCAGAACATCAGAAACCAGCAGGATTGTTACAACCACTACCTATTCCTGATTGGAAGTGGGACAAGATTGGCATGGATTTCATCACTAGATTGCCAAGGACCAGGTCAGGATATGATTCTATTTGGGTAGTAGTGGATCCCCTAACTAAAGTGGCTCATTTCATACCCGTGAAGACAACTTATACAAGTGCTAAGTTAGCTAAGATCTATATGAATAGGATCGTATGTTTACATGGAGTACCCAAGAGTATTGTGTCTGATAGGGGAACTCAGTTCACTTCTCATTTTTGGAGGCAACTACATGAGTCATTGGGAACAAGATTGGAATTCAGAACTACTTTTCATCCTCATACTGATGGACAGACAGAAAGAACCAACCAGATTCTTGAAGACATGTTGAGAGCGTGTGCTCTAGACTATGGAGCTAGTTGGGATGAAAGTCTGACTTACGCAGAATTCTCTTACAATAACAGCTATCAAGCCTGTATTGAGATGGCACCATTTGAGTTTCTCTATGGGAGAAAGTGTACCACCCCATTACTATGGAATGGTGTGGGAGAAAGAAGTTTTTTTGGACCAGAACTAATCAAAGAGGGTGAAGAGAAAGTCAAGCTAGTTAAGGATAGATTGAAGATAGCACAGTCCCGACAAAAGAGCTACGCAGATCCTAAGCGTAAAGAAGTCACCTATGAAGTGGGTGATAGAGCTTATCTTAGAGTATCACCACTTCGTGGAGTGAAGAGATTTGGAGTCAAAGGAAAATTGGCCCCAAGATATGTTGGACCATTCAAGATTCTGAGTCGTCAAGGAGAAGTAGCTTATGAGATTGAATTGCCAGAATCATTGTCTACCATTCACAATGTGTTTCATGTGAGTTAGCTTAAGAAATGCCATCGAGATATGTAAGAGACTTCTTTGAAGGATACCATACCTTTGGAGAAGGTTCAGTTGGAAAGTGATCTCACTTATGAGGAAAAACCTATCAAGATTCTTAAGACTGCAGGAAGAGTTACTCGGACTAAGACTATCAAATTCTGCAAGGTTCAATGGAACCATCATTCCGAAGAAGAAGCAACATGGGAAAGATAAGATGATCTTCGGAAAGACCACCCTCACCTATTTGCTAGCCAATCCGAATCTCGAGGGCGAGATTCACCTTAAGGGGGTTAGATTTGTAACATTCTTAAAATCATGTCTTCAAATATTGCATATCATCCATGCATGCATAATAATTTAGGGATCTTTTTCAAAGTCATTTCAAAGAAACAGAAACTTTGGGTGCTATTATTTCATGTGGACAAGCTTTGATCCAATGTTACTCTCTAGTGAGAGAATAATTGTTTTAAAACCATTGTTGTGTCTTCATAGGATTGTTTGATGAGTTCCAAAGCTTGAACAAAATTTCCAAAAACAAAATATGGTTTTAAACCATTTATATATCTCCATTAAATCTTGTGCTAAGGCACTGTTTATTTTGAATTTTCAAAAGGAACCAAACAAGTCGAGCAAGGCAGCTTGGTTTTATGCCCAAAAATATGAAGGTTTCACTATACAAAAGTCCAGAAAGATTTGGAATTCAAATGCTTTTGAATTTATTTGAAAAGGATTCCTGAAAATCGTTTTAGAAAAACAAAAAATAATTGGGAAACAAAACTGGCCCTGGCACCACTTATTCAGCCCAACAGCCAAAGCAGCCCACCCGGGCCACTCCTCTCTCGGCTTTTCCCCACCCGCGCAGAACCTACCCCCCAGCCACTGATCGATGGGGCCCGTCCACGTCATCGTCATCTTCCCCAAGTCCCGCGCAAGAACATGTCGCCGCTGCCGTTGATAGCGCGGCGTAATTGCCATTGATTCAGCAAGCGTTTCTTGCCGAGCCTCTGCCTACTTAAACCTCTCTGCACCGCGAGTCTTTCCCCTCACTCGTCACACTCTCTCCGCCACCGGGCTGTGTAACACCCTCAGAATCGGCCCTATGCAAGTTTCAGCGCTTCCCGCCAAACCCGCATAGAAACGATTCAAAGGTGCCCACCAGGCACTTGCGTGCGGGTGGAAAACGAAGTAATATCATTACACAATAGTCCTCGATGGAACCCACAAAACATATATATACAACAGCGACTCAAAGAGTCAAGAATACAGATATATATACAAAGATCCAAATCACCTTTAAAACGATATAGCGTCCGAGTACGGACAAGATGCAAATTGAGCTAAGAGCCCTGAAGAATAACCAATGGCGTCCATAAACCTGCCCAGGCCAAGCCGGAAGGGTAACCCTACTAACGACATCGCTCTCAAAACCTGCTTAAACAAAATGGGTGCCGACAAAGGGCAAAGGAAAAAGAGAGAGCGGTCAGTACTGAGGCTAGTACACGGCGAGACTAGAATTCGGCGGTCCTCGCCTACATAGGTATGGTGGACTGAGCGGCAGCGCGGCATGCACTAAACAACCTATAGAGACTCGAGATAACTGTCGGCTATCAGAGAGGGATAAGAAAGACCTATTCGGAACCATCCTGATACTACCACCAAGCCTACCCATCCTGGTATTTCCCCCTCGAGACCAAACGAGGAAGTCAACTGAGGAACTCACACGGTTGGCAGTTTTATTCATTCCGTTATAGTGGCGGCAATTACTAGTCAAATATAGATAGCATGAGTCATCCTGATATAATAAGAAGTGGCCAGTTTTAGTTAACCATTCCGTTGTAGTTGCAACACTTACTAGTCAGATACAATTAGCATGAGATATCCCAAACCCAGCAGTTGTTGGTACTTTTATTTAGCCATTCCGTGGTAGTGGAGCTGATTACTAGTCACATCGGATACCAGTCAAATTATAACAGTAAACTTTAGTTATGGTTGTCTATGATCGAGAACTGTGCTCCAAGTCGTCCATAACCACGGACACGGCTTTTCGAAAAGATTTAACCCTACAGGGGTGCACCAAAGTATCTGCACGCACTTCGACCCTTTTTGCCAGATCAGTTAACATACACCCATCGGTATGTCGGCGGGGCCTAAGTCATGACGTTTCCCAGACCCAAAGCAAGTACATGGGGGCCACCCCACTAAGCCACCCACAACGAAGTTGGCCGGCTCCGAGACGGACCCAGGGTTTGCGTCAGTGGCTGTAAACGACGGGGAACCCAAAAGTGTGACTGGGCTTGTCAATACCGCGAAAACACTCCGCTTACCTAAACAGTACAGGTGCTCCTCGCACAATCTTAAATAAAGCAGTAAAGCATGGCATAAGTACATAATAGTAATAAAGCTCCAAACTACTTTGTGGCCCCCAGTACAATACTTTGAAATCAGGTACTAATCGATGGGGGTTCCCATACACCCCACCTGTGGTTAGCGCGCTCGATCTTGGAACAGGTGTCAAGAACTCGGGGTCCTACGGGACACCAGTGAGCGGTTAAAATCCAAATATTGTCTATTACCCACCGGTGCCTCCGCATTTACCTACTTTCAATTTTAGTTATTAAACAATAATTAAAGCCATGATCATCTCCAACATTAAACATGCGGCAATACTCCAACAACTGTGGTACTTGACGACACGCAACAGCACTTGAGCAAGCGACTACGACGCACAGGTCCAACTATCTACCAAACAACAGGTAATAGGATGTGTCCAAGGCAAAATAAGGCCGCAAGGGATATCACGGGTACGGAAACTAGAGCATCGCAACACAGATAGCAATAGATCAACAGGAGGAAATAAAGACTATAAATGCAAAATAGGTAGAAGGGGAAGGGATGCTCGCCTGAAAACATTGCCGAAGGTTCATCCGAAGATCGGGTCGACACTCACATCAACTCATCGGCCTAATCCGTGAAGAAGCAAAGCACTAGAAGAAACACCGGATGGACTATTTAATACTACGGTAGAAAAGCGGGCATGATGCATGTATGATGTATGACATGGCAAAGGTGCGATGCATTAAGGCAATATTAAGCGGAAACCGGGGTCCCGACAATTATTTAGATGGTTCATGTTATTTAAATACCCCACCATTATGTTGACTTAATAAGACAAAACATGGCATTGGTTCGCTACACAAATTTAAATGGGGCCATTATAAGACTAGAAAAGCCCGCATATGGTCTTTATGTTTAATTACGAGGTGAATCGGCATAATGCCCCCAACCCACACAAGGATGTATGCAAGCATGTACAATTTGATATGCAACAATTATATATCATATATAAAATAGGGGCTCGGGAAAGGATCACACATTGGATCGATGATCTTGGTGTTCGAGGGTGGTTCGACGGGGTTCCGGCTCAGCGAGGATCGGTCTTCGGATCCCAAGAACAGGGCCTTCGATTTCCATGACGGCATCTTCAGTGTTCCGTGCCGAAGGCCTCGGGGTTTCCGTGTAGGAGACCTTGGTGATGAACTTGTCGGCTTCAAGGGGCTTGTATTAGTCTTTTATTGGGTACACACTGTAGCAGACATACACCAAAAAGGATGGAACAAAGCGAGAAGGCCGGGTATCGTTCGGGCATTAACCCGAACACCTCGCAGGGGAGTGGCAGAAACAAAACAAAGACGCACAGGAAAAGTGGGCCTTAGTGTGCAGCCGCAGAGATAGAGGAGGCGACTGCGCAGACGGGTTGTTGCCAGAGGCACCAGCGCCGGTGCTCGGGGATGGTTGAGGCATCAAGCAAGCGCGCGGGAGGGTGGCTGTCGTAGAGGAAACAGGAGGCGGTGGCTGGAGGCGCTGGCTAACTACAGAGGGGAAGGAGAGGCCGACGCGGCAGCGCTGGATGCGGTGGCACTCAACCCCAGCAAGGAAGGCGGCCGGGTCGGGGAAGGAAGGCACGCGGACGAGGTCGCAGAGCCGCGGTACTGGCGACGGGCGGAGGTCCTGGCACGAGGGCGTGTCCGTGCTGAGAGAGAAAGGTTGACCGGCATGGAGGAGAAAGGACGCAGGACGACGACGTGGTCGCGAGCTCGTGGGCAGGGGCGCTGAGCGGCCAGAGGCGAGCGGCGAGGGAACAGGGGCGGCCAGCGGACTCGAGTAGAGCGGCGGGCCGGTGGTGCTCATGGGGCGGGCGAGCACGGGCCGTGACGAGGAGGACGGGCGCGCGGCGCCCGAGATGGTTGCGGTCGGGCGGCGCCGGTGGCCCGCGATGGCGGGTCGCTGACAAGATGAGGGAGCAGAGGTCGAAGGAGAGGTGGTGGCGCCAGGGCAGGTCGGAGGAGGACGAGCAGAGGTCGACGGAGGAGGCGCGCAGCTGCTGACGTCGCTCTGGTGGCGGCCGAGAGGAGCGAGGACCGGGGGTCGCTGGCACGCAGAGAGGAGGAAGGCGCGCGTCTGCGAGAGGTTGACGGCGACGCCTGGCTGCGTGGAGGGCGGGGCCAAGGTGGCCAGGGCTGAGGAGGACCCGAGGCGGCGGGGTCGGGCTGCCCTGTGAGCGAGCGAGGGGATCGATCGGGAGGAGGAGCAGGGTCGGGGGAGATTGAGTAGAGGTGGCGGTCGCGGGAGGAAGGAGCGGAGCGAAGCGGGGGGGCACGCGTGGGTGGGTCTCGGGAGTGGGGACGGGAGAGGTTTGCGGGGTTGGATCCAAGGCAGGGTTCTTGGCGTGTGTACGAGCGTGTGTGAGTTTGGTGTGCGAGTCTGGGTGGGACGGGTGTGACCGCTGGGGTGTGGGATGGTTCCTGTACGAGTTCAGTGGTGTGCGTGGTGTTGCTCGACGGCAGGGGTGGGGATTAGGGTTAGGCGAAAAGGGATCTAGGGTTAGGGTTTCAGGGGTAGTTTAGGTGGGTTGTGCCGGGTAGTAGGTGGTCTGGCCGGTTGGGCTTTTAGCTTGACCGGTTGGACTGCCTCCCCGACAAAAATAGTTTTTTTATTATTATTTTTCAATTGTAAAAGATTTGTAAATAGTTCTTAGTCAAAACAAAGATCCAGACAAACCGAATTGATACTTTGAAATAAGAAGGGCTAATGGAAAACAAAATAGGCTTTTCGGAAATAGTTTTAGACAGACATATGCATGATGACGTCATGAGGATGCACAAGTATTATTTAACACACAATTTTCTAGTAGTGGTTTTACCCGGGGTGCTACAAGCTGCCCAGAATTCAGTCTGTAAAGCCGCTGCCCGAGCAACTCCGGCGAGACATTGCGGTGAGCTCCGTCCACCCCACTCTGTCTCGTTCACGCTAGCATGATTCCCTTGCTCACACGACTCATATCATGCCTTTCTTTTGTCTGCTCGTGACCTAGGTCGACGAATTCGACCACCACCGCAAGTGTCCGACGCCTTTCTTATCTCAGGTAAGAAATCATGGTAATCTCCGAGCGCCCCTTGCCTTCTCCTCGATACTATCATGCTCTCCTTGACCTTCCGCACCTCCTGATGCATCCGGTTCGTGCTAGGAAGGTTCAAATCTTCGGCAACGTCAACGTCTGCAAGCACCCGACGCCGCGCACAACTCCGATGAGCCCCAGCGATCTCCATGGTGCGCCCTTGTCCCTCCCTCGAGCACCTCGAGCACCACAGCAACCACGCGAACCCAGTAAGCATCCCCACTCCTCCCCGCGCGACCTAAATTGCCGGCAACGTCGCTGACAGAGCGCCGCCGCCGCGCCACCGTCGCCAGCGCCGCCAATCCTTGGTCGTTTGATCGCGAGCCGTTAGATCTAGATCTAACGCGTGAGATAGAATCACTTAACGAAGCGGTATGTTTAGATCTGGACCGTGCGCAGTCACTTTAATCCAACGGCTCTTATCGATCGATCCCTGTGAACCGGTACAGGCCAATCAGAACACGCCGCGTGTCTAGGGTTTAGATTTAAAAACTGAATTTAGATCTATTTGTGAATCAAACTTGTAAAATTCATAACTTTTGATCCCCATGTTCAAATTCTGCAAATTTTATATCATTGGAATGAGGAGAGAAAATCCTATCTGTTTATGCAATGTGTTTAATGTTTTTCCTCTGTAAAAATGGTTATTTTGCAGAATCATTTGTAGGCTTGTTTTGAATATGGAATTGATTTGAAAAATGTTTTAAAGATCAAATAAAGTTTATTTTGAGTATCTTGGACTTGTTTATGTTTTAGTACTGTTTTCTTGTCTTTTCGGGTGTAGAAAAATCATCACATGAAATTTGCATGCATTCATATATTTTTGTTTGTATATTTTGTTATGTGATTTTGGTGCCATTATTTTATGTGTAGATTTTGGTGCAAATAGTGATTGTGGTTGTGAAGATTTTTTCTACTCCCCAAACTACTAAGGAAAGTGGTGCTTCATGTTTCTATCCCAATATTTTTACCTATGCATTAGATATATTTTGTATAGGGCTTGCATGATTATTTTGCTAAGTATCTATATGCTATGCTTGGGAAATCCTAGTAGTTGTAGCAATGTTAGATTTTCCTTTAAGTTATGATACTTGCTATTGCCATGCTTAGCCTAGCTAGTAGCAACCAAGTGTGGTTTAAATAATCATGCTATGAGTAATATTTCTAAGTCTTTGGACTTATGTTTTGCTTAATAAAACAACTAAGTGAATGAAACACCTGGGTGGAATGGAAAGATTGTTTTGTGTTGAGTGGTTACACAAGGACCATTTCTACGGTTTACCTTGTGTATGTCACTTGTGAAAAGCCACCCAGGAACAAAGGGATTTGAGATGCCAAATGTTAAGAAGCTTCTAGTGCAGCCACATGGCATTATGGGCTCTGCCTGGATAATATAGGTTGCAATAACTTAGCCATTTGGACAGTTGGTGGTAGTGGGATGATCGGTTTGGAGTGCGTCCATTTGGTCTAAGGGAAGGCTTCTGAAAGGTCCTGTCTTGGTGAAAATCAAGTATTGTGAGGAAAGTGCACAACCTCTGCAGATGGAAGAATCTAAGTACTTAGCCATGTCCCTGGTATTGGACAAGTTGAGCATCAAGGCATGGAAGCTATCAAGAATCTCCTCATCCCAATTTTCAAAGTTAAAACTTGTGGTTGAACAAGGGTGAAGGTTCACCAATTTCCTTTGGTGATTCCTTGGGAAAGTTTTGTCAAAGAAAAACTTAGTGTTTTCAACTAATAGGTAAAACCTAATTTGAGCAAAGAAAGCCTAAGCTACACTTAGCCAAATTCATATAGTATTTAGATGTTAGTATTCTACTAAGGTATCACTTGCCAATACTATTCCAATGTATTGACCCACTGTGGCTAGAACTTGTGATGTTGCAGATTATTCTGATGATGATTAGGGGTTATGAGTCTACACTCAACATGCTTGCCTGTGGCACATGAAGATGAAGACTTATTTATCTTATTCTATATTTGAACTCTTGTATTAGGCCTGTGGCCATGGAGTTTGTAAAAGACTATGTTTGTCTCTGGAACGATATGTAATAATGACCTTTGTTTCTTTGTACTTCATCTTAAACTGTGGATGCTAGCATTGATCCAGGGACTAGCATTTCAATCACAGGGATCCTTACCTTTATAAAGGTAGTGATCTTATAGGACGATGGTGGTGGCGCCTACAGAAGGTTTCGTGGAGTTTTGAGCGGGTTGCCTAGGGTTTCTGAATCGGGGGATTCTTATAGGCGAAGAGGCGAGGCTCGGAGGCGACCAGGGGGCCACACCCTGCCCAGGCGCGGGCTGGGCCCACCCGCGCCTAGGGGGTCTGGCCGCCCTGTGGCGCCTCTCCGTCTCTCCTCTGGACTTCATGTCGCCCACGGTAAAATATTGACTTTGTCTTTTGTCCCGTCCAGTTCCGAGAATATTGATTTTCTGCCTTTCTGGAACCAAAAACAGAATAAAACAGGCAACTGGCACTGTCGAAACTTGTTAATAGGTTAGTTCCAGAAAAGATATAAAAACACCTCAAAGTGTAGACAAAGCAAAGCAAAGTAGATACTAAACAAGCATGGAGCATCAAAAATTATAGATACGTTTCCGACGTATCAAGCATCCCCAAGCTTAACTCATGCTCATTCTCGAGTAGGTAAGTGATAAAAGAATAATTTTTGAGGTGACATGCACCATCAAAACCAAGATCAAACCATTTGCAAGCATTGAAAGATGGGATCAAAGAACTCTAAATATGTGCATGAAAGATGGAGTTCTAACAATAAGACAAAGTAACTATGCATGCAACATGAAAGGATACAAACAAAGATCATGAATACCATGCATTGAAAAACGTTTGTTTGTTTCACATACAAAAAACATGGCATAGTGGCTTTTAGCTTGTCCCTCATAGAGTAGCAAATAGATGCATAGGACACCTTCAAAGTTCATAAGAGTGACTAGATACAAATAGCTCAAGAACAAGCAATATCACAATATGCATCAATAAATAAGTTTTGGAACAATGAACACAGAATGGCAACTATGCTCTCTTAATGGTGCCTAAAGGTAGAAGGTGGAGACTCAATATAATGGTGGAAGGAAGGCTCTTCATAAAGGGAAGCAGGGATTTCAAGTTTCAAAAAGAGCTTCCAAAAATTATGGTACTTGTTAGCTTTCAGCCCTCATTGCCCCTATCATAAGCATCTTGAAGTGATTAAGGTTAAAGTGAACAAACTATGGAGTATATGCTTGACAAAGTATAAGTTGGAAAATTCAAGTCCCTTGAATACATGGGCCACACCTCATGCTACTCAACTTCAGTCACCTGTAAGTTCTTGTCATAGTAACTACATGGGTATCATAGAGAACCGCCAACGGGGTACCCCTTGCACATGGTACAGGAGCTATCCCGTAACCAAAATGACAAGGCATTATTTACTATGTGCATAGCTTTTTATTGAAGATGCTTCACACATAGCTCATTATGGTGATGCTGCAAGTTTCCACCATGATTAGGCATGGCTTAGGCTAGCGGCCCAGGCATTTCTCTAACACAAAATACATAACTCCATGGACTTACAAGTTCCCTCTTTATTTCACACCGGTGACATCCATAGACAAAAGAGCATGATATCATTTGTGTACAAAGTACAAGTGCAATGTTGAAAACGTTCCCCGTGATAGCACGGTTCTGCTAATTCCAACGTATAAGTGCAAGCATATAAAACATAGATGACACAATGGTTCAAGTTTATTAGGGGCAAAGAATATAAAGTGTGCCATCAAGTTTGTGAGGGATTTAATCACAAAGTTTTCACATAACAAAATACTTTTTAATTGGAAGATAGCTGAAAAAAGAATATACTTGGAATGGTGTAACACACCATGCATAGGAGTTTATAGTGGACAGTTTGGAAAAACTTGGTTTCTTGGGAGTTGGAAGCATGAGTAGAACTTACTCATACAAGTGGAGGCTAGAAAAAGACTGGGAGCAACCAACTAAGAGAGCAATAATTGCCATAATCATGCAGAGGCAAAAAACATTACTAATCAAAGCATAGAGTGGTACTACAAGTCAAGGACTAAATGATCATAGAGGCTATGGTGACTTGTCATAGTCACAACATGGTGTAAGCATGTGCCAAGTCAACCCAAACAAAGCATCAAAGGATAATATCACAACACTATGCTTTTGTATGCTAAAACAACGCATGATTCTTTCAAGGCACACTAAGCAATCCCAAATGTTTGGAACAAGACATACTACAGCAATAATCACTAAGCATAAGGTCAAAACAACACCTTGGATGTCATGCTAAAGTCTAAGTCACAGTCAATGCAAGCTCATCTTGCACTTTCAAGCAAGAACTTCCTACTCCTTTCCAACACCAAGCAACTTATTTGAAACAACACAGCGAGAACGGGGGTCCAAACTATTTTATTCAAGCAAACTAAACAACTAAGCAAACCAAACGAAAAGTAAGACGCTCCAAGAACAACACAACAGTGCATGAAACAATAAAAACGAAGTGTCTAGATAGACTTCAGCTTTTTATTGATGAAGAAGGGGATGCCTTGGGAATCCCCAAGCTTTGACGCTTGTAACTCTTAGATATTTCTTGGGGTGACACTAGGGTGGCATCCCCAGGCTTGAGCTTTTTTCCATTCTTCATCTCATTACATCATTCTCTCTTTACACCTAAAATTTTTCCTCCATTCAAAACTCATACAATCTTCATTAGCAACATTACTGTATTCAAAATATAATAGACCTTTAGGCTAAGCTTTGTAACAGCAAAAAATTTCACTAAAAACACATGCTACTATAGAAACTCCATAAAAAAGCTCAATTCCCAAAAAGAGAACTCAAAAAGGAATCAATAAGAAGCAAATGCAAATAATGGCAGAAATTTGTCAAAACAGACCAACAGGTAGAAACCGATTTTTTTGAATATATTCTGTTGCTCAAATCAAAAAGTGTTGAACTAACAAAAGTTAGCTAACATAATGGGGGATTTATTCGTACATTTTCAGGTCAATCCGACTTACAGAGGCTCCTCAAAATTTTTTATGGTGGAGGACGAAAATCTGTTTCAGGACAGCAACTCCCAAAATCTTACTTCCCTCTCATTAGAGGTCATTCTTGGCACAAAAAGCAAAAAAAAGGATAAGGAGAGGTCATTACTGAAGTAATAACTTACAAGACTAAAGGAAACTCTTGGGTTATCTCCCAACAAGTACTTTTCTTTAACGCCTTTAAGTTAGGCACAATAGTTTGAGAAGATGCTCACATAAGAAATATGAATTGAAGCAAAAGAGAGCATCAAGGAGCAAATATGAAACACATTAAAGTCTAACCCACTTCCTATGCATCGGAATCTTGTACACAAATAAATTCACAAAGAGCAAAGTGACAAGCATAGGAAGATAAAGCAAGAGTAACTTCAAAACTTTCAGCACATAGAGAGGTGTTTCGGTACCATGAAAACTTCTACAACCATATTTTACTCTCTCATAATAATTTTTAGTAGCCTCATGAATAAACTCAACAATATATCTATCACATAAAGCATGATTTTCATGAGCTACAAACACATAATTTCTATCAAGCTCAAAAATCGTCTCTGGGTGCCTAGGTATCCACCGCAAGCCTTTCCTCTTTTGAACCTCGCCATTAACGTTAAAGCTATTCCATCCTAAGTTGCTACTAAATGGAAGGATATTATCAATGTCCATGAATGCGAAGATCAAACTGCCAAATTGGAAAAATTCGGTGGGATTAAAACCTTCACAGGTTTTATCCAAAGTAGATATTTCAAAAGGATCCATAGGAACATAACAATCATCCTCCTTTGGTAAGCATGAGGAACAATCAAATAATATAAGAGGTAAAGAGTTACTCTCATTAGAAGGTAGGCATGGGTAGATCCATTCTTCCTCCCATTGTCCATCACTATCCTCCTCTTTTTCATCTAATGAGCTTCCAGTTTCAGTAATTTCGTCTTCCATAGGCTCCTGCAAGGCATTAGTCTCTTCCGTTTGTGGAAAACACCTATTAAAATATTCAAGAATATAGCCATTTTCTGCCTTTAATTATCAAAGCAAAATTTAAGTATCTCATAAAACTCATATTAATAAGGTGCATCATCAGTATTTTAAAGCAAACTGGCAAGTTCAAATGCACCCTTGAAGGCAATAAATTATTCAATTTGTTCCACATCATAAAAGTCATAATTTTATTTAACATAAGAGGATATGGTAACATTATCTATGTACTCACATTGAAAATGGAGGTGTTTATACCTCCTACAGCAACAATTTTTATCAAAGAAATAATTAACATTATAAGTAGAGCACACCTCTCTAGCAATTGTATTCAATTTGTCAATTTGTTCCCATAAGTGTTTCCCTTTTTGTGACAAATGGTGCTCCTTATAATAATACTTTTCTTCTTCCATGAACCCACCTTGCCAGTAAGAACTAGTTTCAAAGAAACCATCTATTGATAGAAAGCATGACCAAGCGAGGCAATAACAGACCAGCAACTAGAGCAGGAACTAATTTTTTTGTGTTTTTAAATAGAGAAAGCAAACCAAACTAGACTATTTTTTTTGGAGTTTTGATAAAAAGAGGCAAACAAAACCAAGCAAAATAAACTAAGCAAACTAAAAACAAAGTAAAGAGAAAGGTTGAGGAGGGCTCCCCTTGTGAAGACGTCCTTAGCCTCCCCGGCAACGGCGCGAGAAAGAGCTTGATGGCACTGCGTCTGTAACACCCTTAGTTTTATTAAATAGTAATTAGTAATTGATTGTGCATTCATGAGCATCATCATCATCATCTGAAATGCATGCAAGAAATAATAGCAAACCCTAAACCCTTGCTTCCCTCTCTCTATTTGAAATCAATTCAAATGGCTTTTGAATTTTGAAAACCTCAAAATATTTGGATCCCAAATGGTTATAAGGGTCCCTTAGTGTTTACAGATATTTTACATATCCTCTTTTATTGTGGAAATATTTAAAACAGATTACAAATGAAATATGCAAAAGAAATCAGAAAACAGAAATATAAAAACAATCTGCAAATAAAAAACAGTTTCCCTAACTCTACCTGGGCCGAGCCCAGCACCTCTCTTCTCCTTCTTGCCGCTCAGCACGCAAGCATCAGCCCAGCAGCTGGCCCACCTCAGCCCATCTGGCCTTGTACCGCTTCATCCCTTTCTCTTTTCTTCCTCCTCTCGCCAGAAGGACGTCGGCAACCAAGCAGCTGCGTGCCAGCGCCGGGTTCGCCGTCCGCCACGTCGCCGTCGCCGCCCCTGGACCGGGTGACTACACTAGAGAACCGCATGACCCTCCTCTTTATCCCTAACCTCTTCTCTCGGTCCCTCTCGCTCTCTAGCGCTCGCCCCTGCAAAGCCGAACCCTAGCCCAGAACTCGCCGACGAGCCCCGTCGTCCCCGATCTCCCCTCGCCCCGCTGAGAGCCCTAGGAGCTCCGCCTCGTCGCCCTCGTCTTCCTCTATGAAGCACGCAAGCTGGAAGGCCCCACCTTGCCGGAATTGAGCTCTCCCTTCCATCAGCCGTCACCTTTGTTGCAGTCGTTTAGCCACCCCTCGCCACACCGACACCGGCATCGCGGTCGTGGTGAACTTCTGGTGCTAACGCACCTCTCCGTTCGCTCTCCCCCTCTCTATACCGCCACCTCATCGAGCACCACCCTTAGCCGCCGCTGTTCGTCGTCCTTGCCGATGCTCCGGTGACCAATAAATGGCGGCGCCACCACAGTACGACTCGCCTCGCTCTCCTCTTTCCAACTCCCACAACCACAGCTTCTCGCGTGTGCTCAATCGCCAGTTCCATCATCGATCTAAGAGAAAATCCATTGATAATGTCAGCATGACATCATCATGATGTCATTAAGCCTTTTTCTTTAATAAATTCAGTAAATCATTTCTGTAATTAAGAAATACCTGACATGTGGGGTCTAGTTGTAAGTGGGATAAATATTTTCAGAAATGTTTCTGTTTAATAAAAATGTTAAATGTGTTTCCAAAATGTAGTTATTTTATAATATTCCAAAAATGATTTAAAATGAATTAAAATTGGAGAAATTCATAACTAATTTATTTTAAATTAGAAAAATACAAATAATATATCAAAATGTTCAGAAAAATGAGCTCTATCTATTTAAGCTATAATCATGCATTGTTAAGCAACGTACATGACAAGTTTAATTAGAGAACCAAATGAACCCCCATAGGTGAATCCAGAGTTTCCCCGAGTTAGGGTTTGCACCCCTCGGAACCCCGATTAAATGATCCAGCATGCCTTGGGGTTATATTTTGGTACAATTTAACTTTTCATATCATCATACTTGCTTGAGCATTGCATCGATGCCATGTGTTGATTGTTTCCCTCTCTTTCCGATGTTTGGTTCTTTCCGATAGAATACGATATCAAGATCAAGATCGAAGACCGAGGTCAACACCGTCGAAGCTCGAATACCAATACTTGATCAACAATAACCAAGTCAAGTACCACGTGTCCGGAACTCTGCTTTCTGGATATCAACAGGCAAAGGCAAGCGAATCCCCACACATGATATAATCCTATGTTTTCAAGCATTTCATTTCCTGCCATGTGCATACGATTCTAAAGTATTTTATCGATAGATAGAGTAATCCTATCTGATGCATGTTTCCTTTGAAGCCTATATTCCTTGATCCACTGCTCCTAGCATAACTAGGGTTTGGCTTGTGAAGCGTTGCTAGAGCTGTCACATCTATTGTGCTTAGCCACGCTTAGCTGTTACCACTGGTCCATCTGGCTGATGAATCAGAGCTGCGAATGAACCTAGTATGACAGCATGACGTGGTAAGATCAGAGATGAAAGTTAAACATGCTAAGGCTTGTATGGGAGGCCACGGTGGGTTGTGCTTTTTGCAGTCCCATACTTGACACCCTTAGGACCCGATGTTCTTGCCTCTTGAACCAAGATGAGCGTACAGCCACATGGGGGCCTGGAAACCCCCTTGACTAGCTAACTTGCTGAGTAGATTCCATGAGTCACATAGTCCGGGTGTTCCATTCGACATATGCATTCTGGCTCTTCTCGAAGGAGGTGCATTCATACAGGTAGGTAAGCGTGGCAGGGAATGGGAGATGCCCGACATCCATAATCTCAAACCCTGTTCACATCATTAGGGACCGATTTCGGGACTCGACCCGTTACGGCGGCATCTCCCTAGTGTGTGACTCATGGTCTCGGCGAAAGCAAGGTAAAGGTCTTGGTCAACCACTCTCTGTCGGCCTTCCAAGGAAGAGGGCTAATGATCTAGCATTAAGAATCGGTTGGTATGTGTGGGTAAAGTTGTACACCCCTGCAGTGTTATTAATCTTTTCGAAAAGCTGTGTCCGCGGTTATGGACGACTTGGGAACGGACGTGAAGATCATAGAGAACTTGAACCTAATAGTAAAACTTGGCAAGTTTAACAATGAGTGCTTAAGGATGCTTCCTCAGGGGTCGAGGGGGTGATCCTAGATAGGTTCAGCTGATGATGATTTGGTGGATATCAAAAGATTATCAAAGTTATAGATGCCGCTCTCTTATCCCCTTTTAAAATATTCTGATTAGTCGATATTCTTCTCCCTCTTGCCTTACAAACAAAGATGGCTTTATGCAAAATAACTCCACCAACCATAAGTCTTGTGGAGTACACCCTGTACTCACCCTTGCTTCGTTGATACTTTTGCAGCAGATTAAGTGTTACCATAGAAGATGAATTCTTCACGGCATCGACATTGACGAGTAGTTTGGAGTTCCCAGTTGGCAGTCTGGGATCTATGGATTGGACGTCATCGTTATGCTTCAGGCCTCTTAGGCCATTTGTTAAGTTTGCTATAATTAATAGCATAATTTGCCTTCCGTTGTTTGATGTTTGTGGTCAGTGACCTCTGCTTGTAATATTTTGGTTCTCTGCTCAATTATGAGCTTTCTGTAATAATTTTGTGTCATAGGGTCACTATTGTGTTACCGATTTTCCCTCTGTACGCTTTCGAGATTAGGTTAGGCTTATGTTCAGACGGAGGTCTGGAATTTGTTTAGCCTTAATCCCGGGGGTTTGACAAGATTTGGTATCAGAGCAGTACCGACTGTAGGAAACCCTTCTTATTGGTCGATGTTGAGTCTAGTATTTGTGAAAACTATTTTCAAAGATGAAAATTATGTGAGAAAACTCTGGTATGCTTCTTTTTATTCTTATCCAGTTTCACTCTAACTCTGGGTCATCTTATCTTGTGTTGATTTGGAAAACTTTTGTTACCTCGCCTCTTTCTTCAAAGCTTAGGTGCCTTTTCAGGCATGTCGGTTCTCAACCATTTGACCTAGTTTCAAGTTATTTAGAGTTGTGTGGGTGTGCTCCTTGTTCCCTTTGATCCTATTTGTTTGAGAGATTTCTATCTATCGTAATCTCTCTATTTTATGGGTCCAACATCATGTTGATGGTTCCATATTATTCTGTTCTAGGCCTCGAAGTTTCCTTTCGCCTCGTGTGTCTCCTTTTTGTTTGTTTGGGTACTTCAGAAGTTGTGTATTCTTTTGGAAGCTACCTAGTGATTACTATCTTGTAGTGTACGCTATGCCACTCAAGTAGTAGTTATTCCTTTCTTTGGGTTTTAACCCTCGGACTTGAACCTAAGATCCCCGATTGTGCTGGATTCTGGTGTTGTGAATCTTGTACATGAAGATGACCTTTAACCCAAGATCCATTGTTGACCCCTATTGTAAATGTTCAAACATTACCTCAGGATGTCTAGTACCTTCTAGTATAGCCTTCAAGCTTGTGGATATTGTTGTTATTGAACAATGACGATAAATGACTTCCCCTGCCACTAGCTATGGAAGATGTTCTTTAATGGAACCAAATAGATCACGACAAGAGTTCCCCTAGTGAGTTTCGCATCTGAACTCGTGACTCTGCCACACCTTAACCCTTCCTGCATTGGTCTTCGGATGATTGTTGACTTATGCATCCAGATCTCGGGATTCTATCCTGAGCATGTTCCTTCTCTTTCTTGTTGCTTTCTGACCTTTTTCTACCAATTGGTAACCAAGTAGTAGATGTGCATTGGTGTCTCCCGATGCAAGATACTCTTGTGGTTCGTCATGATAAACCATTTTGGGTTGTCAGGAGAAACAAACTCCAGTACCTCGTCATATCTCGGACCAGGTCAAAGTGTTGTAATCCGCAGATCAATAAGCATTGATTAGTTTATGTTCTATTCCACCTTAAAGTGTCACACTATTTTATACTAAGAGTTCGTGTTCAGTTTCATGACCCACTTATTGAAGTGATGCTCTTACACATATTACCCACCCTTCCTCTGAGTTTTTGCGCTCAGGAATGGTGCGTGTGCGTAATAATGTGCCCATCTGAGATTCCTAGCAATTTTTATTGCTTTGAACTTCCAGGATCTTTGTATCATTCTTAGTGTGATTGGTTAATCCTATCACTAAGCAAAGGATGATTGTGCTACTAAGTCCGCTATTCTAGTGCACTCTCTTCGGTCAAAGAGTTAGGCTTGTGCCAAAGCTCCGAGACTATGTCTTCTTGCCTTACCAAGAAAGTTTCCCTTTTGAGCTCCGTGACATATCGGTGGTCCGTGCTATTCTGGATGTCTTCTAGAAGTATCGTCATGTTGCCACATGACCGTGTTGTCATGTCCTTGAGCAATCAAGTTCTCTGAACTTCTCTTTCTCCAAGGATCCGTACTGGATACCCCTGAGCTAGTTGGTTGAGTTTAAACAAAAACTTGGAGAATTGTAAGACAAAATCTCTATCCAACTCTGTTCCTCTTTCAAGGGATGTCTAGTTTTGTTCGTGCTGAAGTAAGATATTATGTCCTTTGTGGATATGTTATCTTCCCTCCTTTGATTTTATTTGGGAAATCGTCAAATCAAACTCAGTTCCAAGGACAACTTTGACGGTGTATCCATTTGTGATGTCTCACTTAAGTACATCTTCATGTCCTCTGGTCTGACCAATATCTATGCTTTGTTCATACAACAATTGAGTCCATCTTCTTGGAGTGTCTTTATAAGTTTGTTATTGAGCCCATTGATGGCATCCTTATCTTCTCCCTGTTATATCAGATTAGTATGGAACATTTGGCATTAATGTTGGAAACTTCAGAGAACTATCTTCGTGTTATCTTGGAGTATGTGTTCTGGATGTTAGAAGTGACCTTCTCCGATTCACGTGCAAATGTTGAAATATGTCCACGTGGATTCAAGTAGATTTATCTTTGTTTCCTAGAGAATCATTACAAGTTATTCAAGCATGTGTGAGGTATTCTTGATATGGTAGGTTGATACTTTCACATCTCGAGAAGATCCTCCAAGAAAACCAAGCCACTTATTGATTTGTTCACGGAAGATAAGAAGTCTAACAAAACTTCCATATCCTCCTAAATGTTTCCTAAACAGGATTCAGTTGTATTTCGTTGCAAACAATTCATGTAGGTGCAATTGTATTTTGATAACTTGCTAATATATGTGTTCCGCAATCTAGCTCATCTTTTGGAGCTTGACATTGAAGTCCATGTCTTGAGAATCTAGTGACTTTACCTCTATGGTAAATGTTGCACACTTTCTACTCGGACATGCTGAGTCTAAAGTATCTCTCCACTTAATCAAAGATGAATCTCAAGCAGCAATAATGATTGGTGTTCCTCAAGGTTATGACGTAGGTATATTGTAACTCTGGCAAGATTGATGTAGTGGTTGACACAATTAGCCAGAAGATCTATTGCCCTACTCTCTTGAATCAGCAATCACAACCACTCCTCATGAGGCATCTTCTATGATTTATTATAGGAGTTATGCTTATGGTTTCCTTTGTATCTGAAGTCTGACCTTTACTTGATGACTGCTTAAAGGCTTTTCAATAGCCTGATATTGGTGTTTCAAACATCAAGGAGAACATTTAAAGTAGTGTTGCTAAATGTCTCTCGGTCGATCCACCAGACCTATTTATGATGGCAAACGTCTTGTTATGCCAAGTACTTGGAATCTGAGAATGAAGTTTCTTTCTTCTCGTGTCATCAGGAATCTTATAAACTATTCATCTTGGTGATGTAAAGTGATATCAAAATCGCTGGCAAATACTTTGATAGCCCTGAATGAATAAAGAATTTCCTTTCCACTTTCTTACACATGTTCAAAGAGCGACCATGATTTTGGTAATCAATAGTTTCTCTTGTTACATGTTCCTTGTGACTCTTACAAGTCCTCTCCACCAAAACATCTTTCCGTATTGGCCTTCTATTGAATTAAAGAGTGACTCTTCTATGTCAAAAGTAGTTCAACAGCTTGGTTTTGTTGGTACCTATATTTTCCACCCGCGAAGCTCTACTTAAGCTGTCGAAGTCTGTTCCTTTCCCCATCTCTTGGAAGTCTTCTTCCCTCAGAAGTCAAAACTCTTCTGCAAGCTCCATCGTCTCTGTCGGGGGGATAACCCCCGGTAGGGTCACAAGAGGGTAAACATAGAGCAGCTGGGTTGGCTCTGAGTAAAGAAAGAACCAGGCCGGGTAAGAGCGGCCGGGAAATATAAGCACGAAAGCCAACATACAAACTATATCGGCCCGCATAGGACAAAGTTGTAACCCTTGCAGGAACCGACGAGCCGAGTCGACCGAGGAAGGGCCGAGTCAAGAAGGACGCGTGGAATCTTTCTGAGTAAGGTTCAGGAGGGACCATGGTAAAGCATGGTCAAAAGAGAAGGGCGACGCCGGGTGACACAAAAGGAGCCGGGTGACGCCCAAAGCATACGCTGACGTACAAAGTAACAGCATGATGCCAAAAGGAACAAGAAGCAGCGTACCAGAAGACCGTTAGCTATCAAGATTTATGGACCGCGCCTCTGGGCTTAGGGCAAGCCCATGACCCGGCCCACATTATAGGGACCAAGATCCAAGCAGTAAACCCTAGAACCCAAAGGGGTATTATCTAGCTAGCACTACCTATATAAGGGAGGGCATAACAGTAGTAGAAGGAGGTTGGACCAAGTAGTGAACTAGTGCGGAGAACTCTAGCTTATACAGCTCAAGGAGCACTTGTAATCTTTGGGGTATCAATCGAATTGCTAAGTCTGGAGAGTTCTTCTTGTTCTTCGTGCATGGCTCGACCGTGCACTCCCTCCCCGGTGACCACAAGCACCCATTCGGCCCCCAACTTAAGCCTACCCAAGGAATCTGTCGTGCCACCACCACGACAGTTGGCGCCCACCGTGGGGCAGAAGCAGGTGCTTGATGGAGTCTTCATCCAGACAGGCAACATCATCGCCAGGACCGGCGAGCGCGTCTACTCCGGCCTCATCCAGAGGTTTGGAGAGCTCAACTTCGTCAGCGACAATGCGGGCAGCTTCGGGATCAAGTCGTTCCCTAGAGGTGGTCGCTTCATCAAGTTCGGCGAGCACCAGGTCTACGTCGCGGTGCGCATGGAGTGCGCGTATCCTGAGCGCGTCGTCCTGGCGCCGGATCCTCCAACGTCTCCTGTCGCTAGGAAACCACACCAACTTGTCTCCATGGAGGTAATGATGACAGCCCAAAACCTCGCAGCTCCCCCAGTAGCTCCAGTAGTGAATTAGAACGCAGAGGGAGGAAATCATGAGGAAACACCAAGGGCTGCAAGAACAGCAAAGGCGCCGCTGGAAAAACCAGAGAACATAGCTAGGAGCAAGAGAACTAAGGAGCTGCAGGAAGCGATAGACAAGTTGGCAGAGCCAGTGGCACATGCAACTGACCCGACACGTGTGCAAGCCGAGTTGGAGGAAACCAGGGTGAAAGTCCTAGAGAAAGCCAAGGAGCTAGCACAGTTATAGTAGGACGTGGATATCACCATCCGAGAGCTTAACTCGGCAAGTCGAGTGAAGGGCGCAAAGACCCGGCTTGATGCAATGAGATTGAGAGGAAGGAACCTCAACGAAGAACTGGCAGATGCGACATCGAAGTACCACCGGAGAACAGTGTTGAAACGACAACAAGAACGAGTCAATGAACTAGTAAAAGCAGTCAGCATGCTGAATGAGGCGTATTACAGAGCAAATCAGGGTATAGCAGGGAGGTCACACCTGGTTCACTCAGCGACTCCTGTCCCGGCGAGATCGGCTGGGCACACAGCATCCTCACCCGGAGCGGCGCCTAGGCCGAGAAAAGAAAAAAGTGTGGATTCTGGAAGAAACAAGCAAATGGTCGCCTATGATCCGGCAGTGGTTCAAGGAAACACGGCGCATGCGCAAGGGGCAAAAAATAATAATCCCCAAGGAAATGAAAACCAGGAAAAAGCAGGGCAAAGAAATGACAACGGAGGGAAAAAATTTGCGCCTCATGCTAGGCGCGGAACTCATCGGCAGGAGGAGGAAATCTAGCTCTGAATAACGCACCAGCTCACCCAGAAAGAAGACAGCAAAGCGCGGGAAAAGCAGTTCAACAGCCTGCTAACCCGAACACGAATAAGTATAATGATGGTTACTCAGCTATGGTAAATGACGGGTATGAACTGCTAGATCACGCATATCAAGCAATGGGAGCAAGATTCGGAGGCAGGAACTTTAGTTGGATGATGCAAGGCTGAAGCTTGACCGAATAAAAATGGCAGAGATAATTGAATCGCAAGGTCCGCAGGGTCCACCGTGCTTTGGCCCAAGGATCATGAAGGAGCCACTGGTGCCAAATTTCCAGCTGGCCAGAGGGACAAAAAGTATGATGGAAGCACAAAGCCAGAGGACTGACTCATAGATTATGGAACCGCTGTGAAGATCACGCAGGGAAACTTGAGATGGGTTGTAAGTTATGTGTCGCAGATGCTGGAAGGACCAGCTCGGGTATGGTTGAACAATTTCCCACCCGGAAGCATGAACAGTTGGATCGATTTCACGACGCTTTCGTGAGCAATTTCACGAGCACTTACAACAGGCTGAATCGCCCACAACATCTGGCAATGTTCAAGCAAAGACCGAATGAAACAGATAGGGAGTTCCTCAGAAGGTGGTGTATGATGCGTAACTCTTGTGAAGGTGTAATCGAGTCACAAGCAATCGCATGGTTTGCACAAGGATGTAGACATGGAAGTGTGTTGTGGCAAAGGTTACAAAGATATATGCCGGCAAGCATAGCGGAGACGATAAGAATCGCTGACTCGTATGTGTTAGGAGATCCGACTCAGCCGCTTCTCATGTCGGCATACAGGATGACTGAGACTCAGATCAATGACGCTGTCGGGTCACAAAGGCACCAGGAAAGATCCGAATACAGAAGCAAGAGAAGAGACAAAAGACCAGATTACAGGTATGGTTCGACTCAGGTTGCGGCTGTGAGTCAGGATCATCCAGATGTTGGAAGCAGTCAGCGTCAAAGGACAAATGGACAACAACAATGGATGCCAAAGAATGACGTCAAAAGGCCATACGATTAGAGGAAGCAGTATCAGGACCGACAAAAATATACCAATGAGATGATGTTGGATCAGCCGTGTAAGTTTCACACGCCTAGTCCGAGTAAACCAGCCAATCACATGACGAGGCAATGCACTTGGTTTCAGAAAGGATATAGAGTGGACTCGCCGAATAAGCAGCTTCCACCACCTCCCCCTCCACCACTTACAGGAGGAAATGCTCAGATAGTGGGAGCAGACAACAAATATGAAAACAGCCAGCCGAGGTATCAGAATCAAGAAAGAAGAGAAGCTGTGCACCAGGTGCACAACCCAAGAGGTGACGATGCTCATGTCGGTCATGGAACTAGAAATGAGTACAAAGAACATCACCAGAGTTATGTTGTCTTTGTCACAGAGCCAAATGACAAAAAGAGCCAGCAGCGACGAATGATGGAGGTGAATGCCACGATGCCTGCAATCCCAAAGTACATGCATTGGTCTGAGCAAGAGATAACTTGGAGTATAAAAGATCACCCCAAGATCATGCCAACCCCAGGAGGATATGCTCTGGTTTGGGTTCCAACATTCATGGGCCTAGATATCAATGTCAAGTTTTCAATAGTGCTGATTGACGGTGGCAGTAGCATCAACATCATGTATAAGGATACAATGCTCAAGTTAGGCATTACCATGAACATGCTGGAGCCGGCTAAGACCACTTTCCACGGTATTCTGCCGGGATTGTCCTATGAGCCAATTGGCAAGATCTGGGTCGACATCTTATTCGGCAACAGAGAGAACTGTCGCACTGAGGCCATAGAGTTTGAGGTAGTGGATTTGGTCAGATCATATCACGCCTTACTCGGCAGGCCGAGTATGGCAAGATTCATGGCTACTAACCATATGGCTTACTTAAAGATGAATCTGCCACGCCCATGTGGGGTGATCACAGTTGAAGGGGACTACAAAAGATCTATTGCTTGTGCCTCAGTCGGATCTTCACTGGCCGAGTCACTCGTCATAGCACAAGAGAAAAGTCAGATGTTGGAAGTGGCAGCATTGGCCAAAGCAGCACAAATGTCCATGCCGGCACTCACCAACCCGCATGGCAGTGTGTCATTTCAAGCTACCAAGGAAACCAAGAAGGTGCAAGTGGATGAAACTTTCCCAGAGCGCACAGTTACCATTGGGGCTGGCCTTACAGACAAATAGGAAAGCGAGCTCACCAGCTTACTCCGTGAGAATCGGGATATCTGTGCATGGTCCACTCAAGATCTGCAAGGAGTTCCAAGGGAGCTGGCTGAGCACTCTCTTCATGTAAGACCAGATGCCAAGAGGGTGAAGCAACCCCTCCGCCGCTTCGCCGGAGATAGGAGGAAAGTAATAACTGTCGAGATTGCAAGACTTTTAGCTGTTGGATTCATCATGGAAGTACTGCACCCGGACTGGTTGTCAAATCCAGTCTTGGTCGAGAAGAAAAAAGATGACCAGAACGTGGCAGTGGTATGGCGCATGTGTATTGATTACACGAACCTCAATAAGGCGTGTCCAAAAGATCCATTTCCCCTGCCACGGATCGATCAAGTCATAGATTCTACTGTTGGGTGTGAGTTGTTGTCGTTTGTGGATGCGTATTCAGGATTCCATCAGATACCATTGAATCCGAATGATCAAATAAAGACAGCTTTTATCACCCCATACGGGGCTTATTGCTATCGCACCATGCCATTCGGATTGAGAAATGCAGGCGCGACATATCAAAGATGCATGCAAAAATGTTTGCAAGATCAATTGGACAAAAATGTTCAAGTATACGTCGATGACGTGGTAATAAAAACCAAACAAAGTCATACTCTAATTGAGGACTTGCGTAAAACATTCGCAAACTTGAGAAGATTCCGGATGAAGCTTAACCCGGAAAAATGTACATTTGGTGTCCCGACTGGCAAGTTACTCAGATTCCTTGTATCCAGCCGAGGAATAGAAGCCAACCCGACAAAGATCAGGGCCATCGAAAGAATGGAATTGCCAAAAACCCTCAATGATGTCCAGAAGTTTACTGGATGCCTAGCTTCGTTGAGCAGGTTTGTTAGTCGGCTAGGTGAAAAAGCCCTACCACTATATCAGCTGATGAAGAAATCAGACAAATTCACATGGACACAGCAAGCTGATAGCGCTTTCCATGAATTAAAGAAAATGTTGGCAACAACACCAATATTAGCATCACCATTGTCCAAGGAGCCAATGTTGCTCTATGTCGCCGCAACCAATAGAGTTGTAAGTGCAGTAATAGTGGTTGAACATGAAGAAGGGGAAATCAGTCCAAAGACCAGTGTATTACTTGAGCGAAGTGCTCTCTGTCTCGAAACAGAATTACCCGCATTATCAGAAGATGACATATGGGGTATATATGGCAGCAAAGAAGCTGAAACATTATTTTTAAGAACACCCAATTCGGGTAATATGCGAGGCACCTATCTCAGATATATTGGGCAGCAAAGATGCCAGCGGCCGAGTCGCCAAATGGGCCATCGAACTGGCACCATACACTCTACAATATGATAGGCGAGATACAATAAAATCTCAAGTGATTGCAGATTTCTTTGTAGAATGGATGGAAATGCAGTACGAACCACCATTGCCAGATCCGAATTACTGGAAAATGCATTTTAACGGGTCCAAGATGAAAATGGGTCTGGGCGCCGGGATAGTGCTCACATCTCCAAAGAGGGATCAACTAAGGTACGTGTTGCAGATTCATTTTGCTGCTTCTAACAACGTTGCCGAGTATGAAGCACTTGTCCATGGCATTAAAGTAGCCAAGGAAATTGGTATCAAAAGGATCATGTGTTTTGGCGATTCGGATTTGGTGATTCAGTAAGTGTCTGGACATTGGGATAAGCTGGATGCAAACATGGCATTATATCATTTCCACGTGCAACAAATTTTGTGATATTTTGACGGTTGTGAATTTCATCACATTCCTAGGGCAGAAAATGAGGCAGCAGATGTACTATCCAAACTAGGATCATCTAGGCAATTAATACCACCAGGGGTAGTGCTGGAGCATCTCAGGAAGCCATCAATCAAGCTGTCACCAGAGTCTGAATCAATCAGGGTCATCTCGGTGAGTCAGGAATCAGATGCAGTGCCAATGGACATCGACTCAGGGGTAGGTTCGAGTCACTCGGGGACTGATCCGTTGAATTCAGGGATCGCCGAATCACACTCGGGGACTCCTCGGGTCATGTCGGCAGAGCATATGTCGACGGAACCAATGGATATTGATGTTGAAGTAGACCCGGAACCACTAATACCAACGTGGGCACAACCGATATTCAGCTATTTGAAAGATGGGACCTTGCCGAGTGATGAAACATTGGCAAGGCAAACAGCACGAAGAGCAAAAGCATACACCATAATCAACAAGGAACTATACAAGCGAAGTGTGACAAGTGTACTGCAGGATTGTATCAGCCCAGAGAAAGGCCAGGAGATCTTATTGGATATCCATCAAGGAGAGTGCGGGCACCATGCGTCATCAAGAGCATTGGTAGCCAAGGCATTCCGACATGGATTCTACTGGCCAAGCGCATTGGCACAAGCGCAAGAGTTAGTCGGAAGATGCACTGGTTGTCAACACTATGCATCCAAGTCACATTTACCAGCGTCTGAATTGAATACTATACCAATCACTTGGCCTTTTGCAGTATGGTGCCTAGATATGGTAGGACAATTCAAACCATCAAGGGGAGGCATGACTCATATCTTGGTCATGATTGATAAGTTCACCAAGTGGATAGAAGTGAAACCAATCAAGAAATTGGACGGTAAAACAGCTGTCACATTCTTAAGGGATATAATCCTCAGATACGGTTACCCACACAGTGTGATCACTCACAATGGAACGAACTTTGCCGAAGGAGCTTTTGCTCGCTTCTGTGGGAAACACCGAATAAGACTCGATGTAGCATCAGTCGCCCATCTAGAATCAAATGGACAAGTTGAACGGGCTAATGGCTTAGTTTTGTCAGGGATAAAACCCCGCTTAATGGAACCACTCCAGATATCACCTGGTTGTTGGATAGAGGAACTACCCTCAGTACTGTGGAGCCTAAGAACAACTCTGAATCGGTCAACTGGTTATACGCCATTTTTCCTCGTATATGGGGATGAAGCAGTTTTGCCTGCCGACATGGAATATGACACGCCAAGGATAAGGAAATACTCGGAAGCCGAGGTAAAAGAGGCTCGAGAAGATGGAGTAGACTTACTCGAAGAAGCAAGGGAACTGGCATTATCCAGATCTGCTATATATCAACAAAATCTCCGACGCTACCATAGCCGGAAAGTGCAAGCTCATGTTTTTCGAGAAGGGGATTTGGTGCTCAGGCCGGTGCAGCGCACAGCAGGAATGCATAAGTTATCACCCCAATGGGAAGGTTGGTTCATTGTAAGCGAAGCATTGCACAATGATTCTTATTATCTCATAGATTCTCGTGAAGCGCAAAAGAACAAGGCGGACAGGTCAGGAGATGAGACAAAAAGGCCATGGAATGTGGCACTGCTTCGTCCCTTCTATACTTAGGAGAAGCAATGCATGTATCACTCGAACTCTCATACGTCGGACGTGTGTGCCGCTATGTGCTGATAATAAAATGGTATGGTTCAAAAAACTGACTCGGGGACTACTCTTTAAATTTTCCGTCTCAATTATTTTATGTCGACTAGCGTGATACCCGAAATTTATCTCGGAACAAGTACTGTTTACTCGGAAGAAATCAACTCTTCGACTATGCTGTTGTCTGAAAACACAGCTTCATGGCAAGCAAGATAAAAAGATGTAAGATGGGTAAACACGAACGCCGGATAAGTACAAAGGAGAAACGCGAGTCGGCTTTAGTTTTTTTTTTGCCTGACTCTCTGCAGGTCGCCTTATACTACGTGTCGAGTAATCTCGGCCAAGTGATCCAAGTTTCATACCCGCTAACTATATCCTTAGTACTTTGAGACTCTAATGTCAAACACCGAAAAAGGTAGACAGGGGCCAAAGTCAAGGAAAGGTGACACGGCAAAATGAAACTCGTGGACTTGCCCTTGAATAATTCACACTTAGAACATAACGTAAATGTATAAAGCCATTAACAGGTGCAAAATCAAACTTAAAGGTGCAATGTATGTTACATATGTACCCGGCATACCGGGGATCTGATCAAAGTTCGAGTGTTTGTTAGCCTAAGGAGCAGAAGAACTCGGAGGAGCACTCTCGGAGCCAGGAGTAGTGCTTGGAGAATCGGCCGGGTGAGGGGCATCTATGGCCGGGTCATCCGGATCATCTGACTCGGTTGCTTTGCTGTCGCCACCCTCTTCATCAGCAACTTCGACAGGCGGGTCGCCAATATCAAGGAAGCTGGGGCCATCGCACCAAGAGTGCACCATGGTGTACTCGATCATGGCATAAGCTCGCTCCTGGCGCTTCTTGATCAGCTCCGGATCGTTCAGCCATTTGCCATCCCCCCTTATGCGAGCTAGAACATCAAGGTTGATGTCCTCGTACCATGAAAGCACAAAGGAGAGATCCTTGTCCGCTGCAGCTTGGCCGGCCAACTCGCGCCATTGATCCAGCCGGTCTTCAATAAGGAGCAGTTTCTCGGCAAGTGGCTCGATGAGATCGGGTGCATCTTCATCCGGCCAGAGCATGCGAAATACATGAATAGCCGACTTGAGCAGATCCACACCGCAAGACCTGAGGGTCTTGACCCATTCAGACACTGCTTCGAGAAGCTCCTCCATAGACACCTCACCGTCAGCATGAGCACCAACTTCGGCTCTCACTTTCTTCATGGCTCGGATGGCAAACATATCGGCCTCAGGAAAATTCTCTGCAAGCAAAAAGAGAAAGTTAGCAAATAACAATGGTAGATGGAAGAAGTCCAGAAGGACTCATATAGTGCGCAAAGAGTAAGAACTCACTGCCGAAAAAGAAGTAGATGGCAGCGAGTTTGCTATGCCAAGTCTTGGCCTTAGCTTGAAGGGCGTCAAAGTTTAGATTTGCCGACTCGACCAATGATTTGGCCTCGTCCAGCAGCCTATTGGTCTTCTCGGCGCTGGCGGCCTGCTGCTCATTATTCTCAGCAAGTTCCTCCCTCAATCCTTTCACCTCGGCCAAGTGCTTCTGCTCCGACTCCGCAATCAGCTTCTTCAGCTGAGCCACCTCGTCTCGTTCCTTATGGAGCTCGGTTTGTTGCTTTTCTGCTTATTCGAAAATATTACTTGTCAGCATCAACAGAAACTTTCAGATGTCGAGTTAATGATGCAAGAAACTTACTCTCGGCGTCGCTGATCTGCGAGTGAAGATCATTTATTGTGGACTGAGCGGAGGCTGCGAAAAAAGAATGAGAAAGGGTTGAGATAATGAACCAAAGAAAAGTACACCAAAAAGATAAAGGACGGGTAAGGATATTACCTTGGCATTGGGTGTCAGTATGTAGCTTTTCATACGCAAGTTCGAGCTTGCGATGCGCCAGGACGAGAGCTTGGTGCACCTTGGTGCGCTCGTTATGCGTGAGCTAAACAAAGAGGATATACTATAAAGAAAGGTCAAGTCATGCAGCCAGCTGAATCAAATAGCTTAAGAGCTTACAACCGAGTAAGTTCCTTACACAACAGTAACCTCGAGGGCTAGGGATTGAAGCTCTAACATGAGTTTGGCATAAAGAAATCAAAGAGTGTAAGGTTCCCAACCTTTAATAAGGTAGAGATCCCTGTGTTTACAATGCTAGTCCCTGGAACAATAGCTAGCATCCACAGTTAAGATGTAATATCAAGAAACAAAGGTCATAATACAACTTTATAACCAGGAATAAAGTAATTTATTACATCTTACATAGCTCATTTGCCTATTACATTACATTGCAGCAGAATATCTATAAAGCATGGGGTCCTTCATCTTCAAAGTGCCACAGGCAGACATGTTGGTTGTAGACTTGTAATCCTAATCATTAAACTTCACTAATATCAAACAAACCTGCAACATAACAAGTTACAGCCACAAGGGTCAATACATTTGAATTGTATTGGCAAGTGATACTATGGTAGTATAGTGGAGTCTATCATCTATATGCATTTGGCTAGGTGGAGCTTAGGCTTGCTTTTCTCAAATTAGATTTTCCTTATCATTTGGAAATACTAAGTTTTTGCTTGACAAAAATCACCCAAGGAACCACCAATAGAAATTGGTGAACCTTAAACCCTTGTTCAACCACAAGTTTTTAACTTAGAAATTTGGATGATGAGATTCTTGATAGCTTCCATGTCTTGACGCTCAATTTGTCCTTTACCAGGGACATGGCTAAGTACTTAGATTTTACACTCTACAGAGGTGGTGCACTTTCCCCACAAGACTTGGTTTCACCAAGACAAGATCTTTCAGAAGCCTTCCCTTAGACCAAAATGGACGCGCTCCAACCTATCAATCCCCTACCACCAACTTTCCATTTGGCTAAGTTATTGCAACCTATATGATCCAGGCAGAGCCCATAATGCCAAGTGGTTGCACTTGAAGCTTCTCAACATTTGACATCTCAAATCTCTTTGTTCCTAGGTGGCCATCCACAAGTGAGATACACAAGGTTCACCAGTCCCCTGGCCTTGTGTAACCACTCAACACAAACCATTCCTTCCATTCCACCCAGGTGATTCATTCACTTAGTTGTTTTATTAAACAAAACACAAGTCCTCAGACTTAGAAATTTTCCATAGCATGAATAATATATTCCACCCTTGTTTTCTACTAGCTAAGCTAAGCATGATAGTAGTCGGAATCTTAACTTAGGAAAATTCTACTAAGGATTCATCTACTAGGATTTCCCATAGCATGGTTTATACTTAGCAAAATTCCATGCAAGTCTTACTTACAAATATCACTAATGCATAGTGAAAATAATGGGACAAAAGTATGAAGCATCACTTGCCTTTTTGGTAGAGAGTATAAGTTCACTTCCTTGTTCTTTGCAAAGTTCACTCACTTCAAATCACTATAATTCAATCAAGCAAACAATCAAACTACCATTCAAGCAATTCATCACATAAAATCATACTAACAAAGCAATGCATGCAAGCATGCTAAAGATTGCTTTATTTGGAAAAGTGGTTTCTAATGGTTCATAAACATTTGAAAACATCTAATGGTCATTTTATAAAGTGGAAAAATCATTTGTATAAGATTTTCTTCATAAACCATTTTTAAACCATGCCATTATTTTATGTGGTGAAGAAATGCTTTTAATAAGGCAACATTCTATAGGTTTAACAAAATAGGTTTTCAAACCATAAAAACTTGTGTTTAGGGTCAGAGAGTTTATTTACAAAACATTTCCCAAAGGGTTTCTTCCAAAATCATTTTTAACAATTAAACCATATTTTTTTGACTAAAAATGGTTTAAATCAAAGATTCAATCTTTTATTTCACCAAATACATTTTTGAAACCACAATTTGTTTCCTATGGTCAGTAGGTTCAAAACACACCATTTGCCAAAGATTTTATCCCTAAAATCATTTTGGAGCAAATTTTATATCCTAAACATGCATACACAAGTTTCTGCAAAAAAAAACATTTTAACAGAAGCTTTTTACTAAACAAAGTGCATGGTTGGCTAGGGCTTGTTTTTCTGAATCCATTTATATAAAGTTTGCAAAATTTAGACGTGTAGATTAAAAGTTATAGATTTTACAAAATGGAACAACTAATAGATCAAATCTGTTTTAATTCAAACTAGCCGAGACATGTGGCGTGTTTTAATTCGCCGGTACCGCTTCGGTTGGATCAAGCACTGAGAGGCGGTGGATCTAAGTTAGATCGTGCGGCACAGAGGCGCTACTTACCTCTTCGTCTAGTTTCTATCATGTCCTTTGGATCTGCATCTAACGGCTCTAAGCGTCTGGTCATGTTTCGGCGGCGCTAGCAACTGTGAGTGACGGCGATGCGTTCAGGCGGTGGCGCTCTGACTAATACAGGAAGCAAGGGGATGGGGAATAAGCTCACCGAGTTCGCTGGGTCGCGGGAATGCTCAAGGGACTCGCGGTTGGTCAAGGGGCGCACTGGGGTTCCAGGAATTCCTCGTCGGAGTTGAGCCGTGCCTCGGGTGCGGTCAGACGTCGATGGGGGCGAGTCTCTAGAATGCAAACGAGAAAAAAAATGCATCAGGAAGGTGCGCACGAGTTCAAGGATCGCGAGAATACTCACCAGTGAGCAAGGGGCGCACGGGTTGGGCGTCAGTAGCTCGCCGGAGAGGTAGAAGGCGGCGGCGACGCTCAGGCGTGGTTGTTGCCGAGCATAAGGGGCACGCGCGGATGATCTAGAGCTATTGGCAGATGCGCAAGAGAGAGGGGGTCATGCTCGTGGGGGTTAGAGGCAGAGGGGTGGTACGGCTTGGTCGGAATCGAGGAAGAAAGCTCGTCGGGGCCGCGAGGTTGTAGAGCAAATATGGGACGGCCTGATGGCTCTGGTCGTGTGATGCTCGAGGGGAATGAAGGAGGGGAGGGAGGCAGTTAAGTGGGAGTAATCGCTGGGAGGAATTAATGGCGCGTTTATGCCAATTCATTCGCAATCAACGCCGACAGAAACAGTAGAGGGCGAGGTCAGCGGAGGGTGAGGAAGAAGGAGCTGGCGGTGGGGCCGTTTCGTCAGCGAAGGGAGATAGGGGAGGTCGGGGTTCGTCTGCCAGCGTCGCTACGGCTGAGAGTTTGAGTAGAAAACGCTTCGCGCTGCGAGAGAGAGGGAGTGGGCTGCGGTTGGGCTTAATGGGCTAGTTAGGCTGGGCTGGGTCCTTTCACATTTTTTTATTCTGTTTGTTTTTTTTTCTTTTTCCTTTTCCTTTATTCTGTTTGGATTTTGAACAACCAATTCAAACACTTATTTGAATTCAAACCTTTGCCAAAATTTGGGTAGGTTTAAATATTGATTGGTAGCACATTCTGATGTTAATTTTGGAAATTTATTTTATTCCTTTTGGGGTCTTTTTAATTAATAAAAAGGGCCCTTGTTTTAAATCAAAATAGGATTTAATAATGTCTTTAATTTCCATTTGACTTCTAAATTCTTCCAAAACCTTTCAATAAGTTTTGTTTACTGAAAAGGGTGTCAAATTATTCATCTTGAATTATTTGGAAAAGTTTTTAATAAGATTTATTAATCATTTAAGATTGGGTATTTGTTTTAATTCCAATGGAATTTTAATATGGTTTTAATTCCCTAAATTTTATTTGGAAGATTTCTTTAATTTTATTTAAGTTGGATTAAACCACTTTTATTTCATTTGGGTAAATTCCAAAATACTATTCTCTCATGAATTATATAATAATTCTTATTAGAGATTTGTCTTTATCAAAATAGGGATAGAATGGTTAATGCCATTTTATTTTATTTTGGAAATTCTTTATTCTTTTATTTTATTTGATTTGGATTTTAAATCATTCCACTTGTTCATGGATTTGGCCAAGATTTGATTTGGTCTTTAAATATTCTTTATTTAATAATTCTTCCTTCATCTCATAAAATCCATATCTTTTTATTTAGAGATCCAAACTTGGTGATTTCAATTGGTAAAATCTTGTTTAATATTTATTTATCCTTTTAAATCCCTTTAGGATTAATTGCTCACCATTTGGTATGGATTTTAGATAAGGGCTTTATTAGCTTTGGAAATTACTTTTCCTTGTCTTATTAAATTCATAAGATTTTATTTATGGCTCCAAATTAAGTGAAACCCATTTATATGGTCTTTTAATATTTCTATTTGTCTTTCTTGATCATTTGTAAATGTTTGTTGTCAAGATTTTATATGGATCAAATCCATAGGCTTGGAGATACTTGGAAATGATTTTTATTCCATTAGGGTTTAGGGTTTGGATTTATTTTCCAAGTGTTTAAATTTCCAGATACATTCATTGAGGAATGCATTTCTCTTGATTTGGATTTTGTTGAATTCAAAATTTAATTAAAGTTTGTTCAAGATGAGATTTTTAAGTTTCCATTTAGAAACAAAAGTTTCTTTTCACCCTGATTTTAAACAATAATTTTATTTTGTTCATTTATTTTTCACATTACAAGATTTGGAAAATCTTGGGATGTGACAAAGAGCTTAAGAGCTTACAGCCGAGTAAGTTCCTTACTCGACAGTAACCTCGAGGGCTAGGGATTGAAGCTCTAAAATGAGTTTGGCATAAAGAAATTAAAAGATTTTAAGAGCTTAAAAACCGAGTAAGTTCTTTACTCGACAGTAACCTCGAGGGCTAGGGATCGAAGCTCTAACATGCAAGCTTGGGATTCAAAGATCAAAGTGATTAGTGAGAGCTTACTCAATCGTAACCTCGGGGACTAGGTGATATGCGTAAAGGAAATACTCAATAGTACAAAAGAGAAGAAGTTATTTTACCTCGTTCTCTTCGTCGGCACGGGCCATCAAAGAAATGGCCTGCTGGGTCATGTCAGAGACGGCCTTGGGGCCCAGCTTCAGTTTCTTGCCAGCACGGGTGCTGACCTCCTGCTCGCCAGCTGCATTCCACGCCACGGCGGCTCAGCCGAACCTAGGCTCTTGCCACTGAGCTTCCGGGTGAGAACCTGACCCGTTTTCAGGGTGGTTCCCACATTGGCGCGAGTTACTGCGGCACTAGCATGGAGGGTAATAGCCTTAGAGCCATCACCTGACCCGGCAGCCGCGGATTCGCCCCCCTTACCCGTTGAAGCAATCATGGTCACCAACGTCGGAGGCCGGATCTGGGGAGCAGAACCCGGAGCGCAGACCAGCGTTGTCTTCTTAGAAGAGGTGGACTTTCCGGATGTAGGGCGAGCAGAGCCAGAAGCCTTGGGCTGGGTCTGGCCCTTTGACAGAGTTGGACAGAAAGCAGGGGGATTTGGAGAAGATCGTGGAGCCGGCTGACTGGGCTCAGCGGTTTTGTTGGCTCCAAGATTAGGAAGTTGTTCATTCACACTATCCTGAGGGCCGATGCCAGAGGAACTGGTGGCGGAAGGTTTCTCGACGCCAGAATCACTGGAACCAAGATCAGGAAGTTTCTCCTGGCCAGCGTCAGGGGCGTCAGCCAAATGACCCACCGGGTCAGACTGACACTAAGAGGCGTGAGCCTCAACAGTGGGAGCCTCGACCCGGACGGAACTCGGAACCGCCAAGTCAGCTGGACGATGCGCAGGCCTTAGCGTCGAGGCAATGCTAGAAGCAACCTGGTTTGCTGACAAAGGTGTGGCACTGAAAACAACGAGACATATATAAGAAAACATCAATGACGAAAGAGAAAAGAAAAGAGAAGGCAGAGTACGAAAACTTACCCGGTGACAACCGGGTCACAGACTACTCGGCGTGAGACTCGGCGCCCGGCAGCTTGACGAGTCTCAGCCAGGCCGGCGGCAGCAGAGGCAGGAGGAGCTGCCGGAGTGAGGTTGCTCTTCTTGACCGGCTGGGTGCTGTAGGAAGCTCCGCGTCGCTTCGGTTTGGTGACGGGGACCTTGCCGACTCCACCCACGGCGAGAGGAGTGTCATGTACCTGGCCAGCTGCATAAGTAAATAACGGGCTTACTCAGATAAGCTGGGAGATTAAGGTCACAAGTCATATACCTCCAAAATCATACAATCATCATCCTCATCATCGTCAGACCAATCTTGTAAGGGATTGCGAGATTGACTCTTACCCAAAGCTAAAGCAGCCGCAGCGTGCGGGATAGGCATGAAGTACTCCAGGTCATACTCGACCTCATCCGAGTCGGAGCGATCCCCGTTATAACCAGTAGGAGGGACAGTACTGTCATCAACCTGTTGAAGGAGATTCTGCAGAGGACAAACATAATGAGAAACTAAAAAACTAAACTAAGAGTGGCAAAAGAGCTAAAGCCTACTCGGTGAGAAAGTGATTCGGAAAACTTACCCAGGGGACAGGCCTGACCCGGCTAAATGGTGGGCAACTCCAAGCCCAGTCATCCGCCAAGTTTAGTTTGAAGATTGAGCTTACTCGGAGGGCGATGGAGTCATGGGTGAGCTCCTTAGTGGAGTGCCGAGTGGGATCATGAGATCCACTCATGAAGAACATCTTGTGGATCCTCGCTTGGATGGTGCTTACCCGGCGTGAGACAAAGGTGCACATGAGGTCAGAGTCGGCAAGATGAAAGTTTTCATCCGGCGATAGCAACCTTTCCAAGATCGCGTTAGCCTCATTTACCGCAGCGTCTTGGTCACGCGGGTCAAGCTGCCAGTTTTTCTTGTTGGGAACCTCATCCGAGAAAGGGGGAAGCTAGATGTTATTGGTAGACCTGTTGTTTTTGACATAGAAGAAAGTCCTATGCCATTTTTTGCAGGAGTCAATACCAAGGAAAGATGGAATCTCTCCTGGGCGTGATACTAGCAGCACCACACCGAGTCGGCCTCTTCTCGGATCGAGGAGCGCCAGGCTGGGGAACAACCTGAACCTTAAAGCCAAAATATTTGGCCCACAAAGGAACTGTGGGCCAAATTCCAAGGTAGGCCTCGCAAGCAGAGATGAATCAAGAAAGAGAGCCAATCGCATTGGTAGGAAGATGGTGGGTCTGCAGATGGAAGGTGGAAAGGAACAAGGAGAAGAAGGTGCTCATTGGAAGAGCAAAACCGCGTTCAAAATGAGATAGGAAAACCACCCGCTCGTTAGCCTGGGGTTTGGGACAAATCTCACCGGTGGGGAGACGGCAATACACTTGCAGTGGGATGCGTCTGGTGGAGCGGAGCCACTCCACTTCTTCGATGGAGACCTCCGAGCCTTCCCAGCCGTCGCGCTCGCCGGTAGGAATCTCCTGCTCCTCGGCACCATCGGCACCGTCGCGAGCATCCATGAGATCAGCAAACTCAGTCTCCTCCGCGGGAACAGCGTGGACCCGTAGTCGAATGGAAAGAAGAAAGGGGCGATTGCAATACAAGGACAGGAGGAAGAGGAAACCGCAAAGGGGGCAGTTTGATTTTGCGGGCGCAAGGAAGAAGAAAGGGCAAGGGAAAACTGAACGGGCGTGGGGGAAGTGGAAACCCCCAACCCCTACTTAAGGACAGTAAAAACCCTGGTCGTGGGATCTATCTATGCCGTGCGGCCAGCGTGAGGCCGTGTACCAGGCCGGGAAAGCCATTCAACAAGCGCCACGTAGCCAAGGATACACGAAAAATCCCGTGCCACGTCATGACCAGAAGAACAAGAGGCGCAGGTCGATGGGACTGCCAAAGTGACGGGGAATAACTGCGCAGCCGTCACTGTGCCACCAGAGCTTGGAACAAAAATTGAGGCAAGCAATCATGATTACCAGCTGTCAGTGACTGAAGCGCGCCGAAAATGACTCGGAATTGGCCAAAATAACTCGGCTCGAGGCAATAATGAGCCAAGAAGTCAAAGAGTCGACCCGGAAATTGTCAGACTGACCCGGCAAGGTGCGAAATTGCGACAGAGAAAGACAAAAACTAAGTTCCACTCACACAAAAGGAACCTGGAGATGCCTAACAGCTCGAACTGCTAGACCTCACCAGCTTCGGGGACTAATGTCGTGGGGATAACCCCCGGTAGGGTCATGAGAGGGGAAACAAGTTGGCTCCGAGTAAAGAAAGAACCAGGCCGGGTAAGAGCGGCCGGGTAAGATAAGCACAAAAGCCGACATACAAACTATGTCGGCCCGCATAGGACATAGTTGTAACCCTTGCAGGAACCGACGAGTCGAGTCGACCGAGGAAGGGCCGAGTCAAGAAGGACGCGTGGCATCTTTCCGAGTAAGGTTCAGGAGGGACCATGGTAAAGCATGGTCAAAAGAGAAGGGCGACACCGGGTGACACAAAAGTAGCCGGGTGACGCCCAAAGCATACGCTGACGTACAAATTAATAGCATGACGCCAAAAGGAACAAGAAGCAGCGTACCAGAAGACCGTTAGCTGTCAAGCTTTATGGACCAGGCCTCTGGGCTTAGGTCCAGCCCATGACCCGGCCCACATTATAGGGATCAAGATCCAAACAGTAAACCCTAGAACCCAAAGGGGTATTAGATAGCTAGCACTACCTATATAAGGGAGGGCATAGCAGTAGTAGAAGGAGGTTGGACCAAGTAGTGAACTAGTGCGGAGAACTCTAGCTTATACAGCTCAAGGAGCACTTGTAATCTTTGGGGTATCAATCGAATTGCTAAGTCTGTTGAGTTCTTGTTGTTCTTCATGCATGGCTCGACCGTGCACTCCCTCCCCGGGGACCACAAGCACCCATTCGGCCCCCAACTTAAGCCTACCCATCGCATCTGCCGTGCCACCACCACGACAGTCTCAATCCTTATGAAGACCGGTTATCTGTCACCTTGGAAACCATCTCCTTTTGTTTCCCTCTACCTTGGCTTGTTTCATGTTGTTGACCTTAGAGATGTTCGTAAAGCATCTATCCATGAGTTAACCATGAGATATTCAGTTTGTGGTTTTGTGCCATTCCCTCTCTTCCTTAGTGTGAGCAGTCACCTTGAAGATTATGAAGCGCTTCGTCCACTTGTCATGGTGGCATGGATTAACATTTTTGAGAAGGTCGTCGAAGTTTAGTGTGACCTTGTTCCTTCTATCTTCCTACCTAGGAATCTCAGGTCGAGATTCTTTTAAGGGGGATAGAATTGTAACCCTCTTAGTTTTATGAAATAGTAATTAGGAATTGATTGTGCATCCATGAGCATCATCATCATCTAAAATGCATGCAAGATATAATAGCAAACCCTAAACCCTAGCTTCCCTCTCTCTATTTGAAATCAATTCAAATGGCTTTTGAATTTTGAAAACCTCAAAATATTTGGAGCCCAAATGGTTACAAGGGTACCTTAGTATTTATAGATATTTTACAAATCCTCTTGTATTTTGGAAATATTTAAAACAGGTTACAAATGAAATATGCAAAAGAAATCAGAAAACAGAAATAGAAAAATAATCTACAACTAAAAGAACAGTTTCCCTAACTCTACCTGGGCCGAGCCCAGCACCTCTCTTCTCCTTCCCGTTGCTCAGCACGCAAGCATCAGCCCAGCAGCCGGCCCACCTCAGCCCATTTTGCCCTGTACCGCTTCATCCCTTTCTCTTTTCTTCCTCCTCTCGCCAGAAGGATGCCGGCGACCAAGCAACTGCATGCCAGCACCCGGTTCGTCGTTCGCCACATTGCCGTCGCCGCCCCTGGAACGGGTGACTACACCAGAGAACCGCGCGACCCTCCTCTTTCTCCCTATCCTCTTCTCTTGGTCCCTCTCGCTCTCTAGCGCTAACCCCTGGAAAGCCAAACCCTAGCCCCAAACTCGCCGGCGAGCGTCGTCGTCCCTGACCTCCCCTTGCCCTGCTGAGAGCCCTAGGAGCTCCGCCTCGTTGCCCTTGTCTTCATCTGTGAAGCACGCAAGCTAGGAAGGCCCCACATCGCCAGAATCGAGCTCTCCCTTCCATCGGTCGTCACCTTTTCCGTTGTCGATTCACTGTCATTTGGCCACCCCTCGCCACACCGACACCGGCTTTACGTTCGTGGTGAGCTTCTGGTGCTAACGCACCTCTCCGTTCTATCTTCCACTCTCAGTACTTCCACCTCGCCGAGCACCACCGCCAGCCGCCGCTGTTCATTGTCGTTGCCGATGCTCCGGTGACCAATAAATGGCGGCGCCACCACGGTTCGACTCGCCTCTCTCTCCTCTTTCCAACGCCCACAATCACAGCCTCTTGCATGCGCTCAGTCGCCAGTTCCATGATCGATCTGAGAGAAAATCCATTGATGATGTCATTAAGCCTTTTTCTTTTTCTTTAATAAATTCGGTAAATCATTTCTGTAATTAAGAAATACCTGACATGTGGGTTCCAGTTGTAAGTGGGATAAATATTTTCAGAAATGTTTCTGTTTAATAAAAATGTTAAATGTATTTCCAAAATGTAATTATTTTATAATATTCCAAAAATGATTTAAAATGAATTAAAATTGGAGAAATTCATAACTAATTCATTTTAAATTAGAAAAATACAAATAATATATCAAAATATTCAGAAAAATGAGATCTATCTATTTATGCTATAATCATGCATTGTTAAGAAACTTAGATGACAAGTTTAATTAGAGAACCAAATGAACCCCCACAGGTGAATCCGGAGTTTCCCCGAGTTAGGGTTTGCACCCCTCAGAACCCCGATTAAATGATCAAGGATGCCTTTGGGTTATATTTTGGTACAATTTAACTTGGCATATCATCATACTTGCTTGAGTATTGCATCGATGCCATGTTTTGATTGTTTCCCTCTCTTTTTGGTGTTTGGTTCTTTCCGATAGAATACGATATCAAGATCAAGATCGAAGACCGAGGTCAACATCATCGAAGCTCGAAGACCAATACTTGATCAACAATAACCAAGTCAAGTACTAGGTGTCCGGAACTCTGCTTTCTGGATATGAACAGGCAAAGGCAAGCGAAGCCCCACACATGATATAATCCTATGTTTTCAAGTATTTCAATTCCTGCCATGTGCATACGATTCTAAAGTCTTTTATCGATAGATAGAGTAGTCCTATCTGATGCATGTTTCCTTTGAAGCCTATATTCCTTGATCTAGTGCTCCTATCATAACTAGGGTTTGGCTTGTGAAGCGTTGCTAGAGCTGCCACATCTGTTGTGCTTATCCACGCTTAGCTGTTAACACTGGTCCATCCGGTTGATGAATCAGAGCTGCGAATGAACCTAGTATGACAGGATGAAGTGGTAAGATCAGAGATGAAAGTTAAACATGCTAAGGCTTGTATGGGAGGCCACGGTGGGTTGTGGTTTTTGTAGTCCCATACTTGCCACCCTTAGGACCCGATGTTCTTGTCTCTTGAACCAAGACGAGCGTACAGCCACACGGGGGTCTGGAAACCCCCTCGAGTAACTAACTTGCTGAGTAGATTCCATGAGTCACATAGTTCGGGCGTTCCATTCAACATATGCATTCTGGCTCTTCTCGATGGAGGTGAAGGAGGTGCATTCATACAGGTAGGTAAGCGTGGCAGGGAATGGGAGATGCCCGGCATCCGTAATCTCAAACCCTGTTCACATCATTAGGGACCGACTTTGGGACTCGACCCGTTACGGCGGCATCTCCCTAGTGCGTGACTCATGGTCTCGGCAAAAGCAAGGTAAAGTTCGTGGTCAACCACTCTTTGTCGGCCTTCCAAGGAAGAGGGCTAATGATCTGGCATTAAGAATTGGTTGGTACATGTGGGTAAAGTTGTACACCCCTGCAGGGTTATTAATCTTTTCGAAAAGCCGTGTCCGCGGTTATGGACGACTTGGGAACGGACGTGAAGATCATAGAGAACTTGAACCTAATCGTAAAACTTGGCAAGTTTAACAATGAGTGCTTAAGGATGCTTCCTCAGGGGTCGAGGGGGTGATCCTAGATAGGTTCAGTTGATGATGATTCAATGGATATCAAAAGATGATCAAAGTTAGAGATGCCGCTCTCTTATCCCCTTTTAAAATATTCTGATTAGTCGAGATTCTACTCCCTCTTGCCTTACAAACAAGCTTTATGCAAAATAACTCCACCAGCCATAAGTCTTGCGGAGTACACCTTGTACTCACCCTTGCTTCGTTGATACTTTTGCAGCATATTAAGTGTTACCATAGAAGATGAATTCTTCACGGCATCGACATCGACGAGTAGTTTGGAGTTCCCAGTTGGCAGTCTGGGATCTATGGATTGGACGTCATTATTATGATTCAGGCCTCTTAGGCCATTTGTTAAGTTTGCTATACTTAATAGCATAATTTTCCTTCCGTTGTTTGATGTTTGTGGTCAGTGACCTCTGCTTGTAATATTTTGGTTCTCTGCTCAATTATGAGCTTGCTGTAATATTTTTTGTGTCGTAGGGTCACTCTTGTGTTACTGATTTTCTCTCTGTACGCTTTCGAGATTAGGTTAGGCTTATGTTCAGACGGAGGTCTGGAATTTGTTTAGCCTTAATACCACTGGTGTGACAGTGTTAATGTGCAGTGCTTCGTCGGGAAACCCCAAGATCAAGGTGTGATGCAGCACAACAGCAATTTTTCCCTCAGTAAGAAACCGAGGTTATCAAACCAGTAGGAGGAAGGAAACTTCACACAGGTGTTGCAAGCAACGTGGAAACCTGCATAACACTAACTCAAGACTTTGCCCCAATGAATCAGTGAGGTTGTCAAGCTCACCGGTTTGCTGTAACAAAGGATTAAATGTATGGTGTGGAAGGTGATGATGGTTTGTAGCAAGTAAACAAGTAACAGTGGAAGATATATCAATGGTAAAGATTGGACCAGGGTCCATAGTTCACTAGAGGTGCTCTCCTTAGATAAACAACATGGCATGAATGGTAAACAAATTATAGCACGGCAATTGATAGAAACTGAGCAAGGCATAACAATGCAATACTATACAAAAAGATCCTATGATATTCGATTGGGCAATACAACAATATACATAGACCGCCATCCAACTGTATCTATGACTAGAAGTCCACCTTCTCTCTGTCTCTCCTCTGGACTTTGCGTCGTCCACGGTAAAATATTGACTTTGGCTTTTGTCCCATCCAATTCCGAGAATATTGATTTTCTGCCTTTCTGGAACCAAAAGCAGAATAAAATAGGCAACTGGCACTATGGCAACTTGTTAATAGGTTAGTTCCAGAAAAGATATAAAAACACCTCAAAGTTTGGACAAAGCAAAGCAAAGTAGATACTAAACAAGCATGGAGCATCAAAAATTATAGATACGTTTCTGACGTATCAAGCATCCCCAAGCTTAACTCTTGCTTGTCCTCGAGTAGGTAAGTGATAAAAGAATAATTTTTGAGGTGACATGCACCATCAAAACAAAGATCAAACCATTTTCAAGCATTGAAAGATGGGATCAAAGAACTCTAAATATGTGCATGAAAGATGGAGTTCTAACAATAAGACAAAGTAACTATGCATGCAACATGAAAGGCTACAAACAAAGATCATGAATATCATGCATTGAAAAACGTTTGTTTGTTTCACATACAAAAAACATGGCATAGTGGCATTCATCTTGTCCCTCATAGAGTAGCAAATAGATGCATAGGACACCTTCAAAGTTCATAAGAGTGACTAGATACAAATAGCACAAGAATAAGCAATATCACAATATGCATCAATCAATATGTTTTGGAACACTGCACACAGAATGGCAACTATGCTCTCTTAATGGTGCCTAAATGTAGAAGGTGGAGACTCAATATAATGGTGGAAGGAAGGCCCTTCATAAAGGGAAGCAGGGATTTCAAGTTTCAAAAAGAGCTTCCAAAAATTATGGTACTTGTTATCTTTTAGCCCTCATTGCCCCTAGCATAATCTTCTTGAAGTGATTAAGGTTAAAGTGAACAAACTATGGAGTATATGCTTGACAAAGTATAAGTTGGCAATCTCAAGTCCCTTGAATACGAGGGCCACACCTCATGCTACTCAACTTCAGTCACCTGTAAGTTCTTGTCATAGTAAGTACATGCGTATCATAGAGAACCGCCAACAGGGTACCCCTTGCACATGGTACAGGAGCTATCCCGTAACCAAAATGACAAGGCAAGCAGACAATGAGCATCTCAGCGATCTTTTTCTTTACTATGTGCATAGCTTTTTATTGAGGATGCTTCACAGATAGATCATTATGGTGATGCTGCAAGTTTCCACCATGATTAGGCATGGCTTAGACTAGCGGCCCAGGTGTTTCTCTAACACAAAATGAATAACTCCATGGACTTACAAGTTCCCTCTTTATTTCACACCAGTGACATCCATAGACAAAAGAGCATGATATCAACTTTGTACGAAGTACAGGTGCAATGTTGAAAACGTTCCCCGTGACAGCATGGTTCTGCTAATTCCAACGTATAAGTGCAAGCATATACAACATAGACGACACAATGGTTCAAGTTTATTAGGGGCAAAGAATATAAAGTGTGCCATCAAGTTTGTGAGGGCTTTAATCACTAAGTTTTCACATAACAAAAAGCTTTTTAATTGGAAGATAGCTGAAAACAAGAATATACTTGGAATGGTGTAACACACCATGCATAGGAGTTTATAGTGGACAGTTTGGAATAACTTGGTTTCTTAGGAGTTGGAAGCATGAGTAGAACTTACTGTCACATCCCAAAATTTTCCAAATTGTCAAATGTGAAAAATAAATAAACAAAATAAATAATTTTTGAAATTTAGGGTGAAAAGAAACTTTTTGATTCCAAATGGAAACATCAAAACCCATTTTGAACAAATTTTGAATGAAAAGGGAATCAAAAAAATTTCAATCAAGTGAAATGCATTCATCAATGAATGTATCTTGAAATTTAAACACTTGGGAAAATAAACCAAAACCCTAAAATCCTAATGGAAGAAATCATTTCCAAGCTCTCTCTAAGACTACGAATTTGATCCATATAAAAATTCAGCAACAAACATTTATAAATGAACAAAAATGACAAACAAAAATATTATAAAACCATAGAATTTGTTTCACTTAATTTGGAGCCATGGATAAAAATTTATTAATTTATTAAGATAAAAGGAAAATAAATTTCAAAGCTAATAAAGCTACTATTTAAAATCCATACCAAATTATGAGCAAATAATCCTAAAGAGATTTAAAAAACAAATATTAAATAAAATTATACAAATTGGAATCACCAATTTCGGATCTATGAATAAAAGATATGGATTTTATAAGGCAAAAGAAGAAAATAAATAAATAAATAAATCAGGAATATTTAAAAGCCAAAATAAATCTTGACCAAACCCAAAATCAAATGGAATAAAAATAAATCCAAATAAAATAAAGGGATAAAGATTATTCCAATAAAATTATATGGGATTAAAACCATATTTGATTTTATTTGAATAAAGACAATTGCCTAACTTAAATGATTAATCCTATTAAAATATTTTAAATAATGATTCAAGTGAATTATTTGCACTATGGATAAATAAAACCTACTGACAAAGGTTTGGTGAAAATTAGAATTCAAATAAGAGTTTGAAAATATAATTAAAATCTTATTTGAATATAGGCAAGTGCCTATTATAAATAAATAATAAACCATGAATGGATGAAAGAATTATTCTAGAATGGAATTTAAAATACATTGATAAACAATATTAAAAGCTTACTGAAAAGTTTGGAAGGTGTTGAATTCAAATGGTTGTTTGAATTGTTTGAACAAATTCAAAACATAAAATGAAAAGAGAAAAAGAAAAAGAAACAGGAAAGAAAAAATAAGACAAACCAGCCCAGCCTAACCAGCCCACCAGGCCCAACAGCCAGCCCACTCCCTCTCTCTCAGCGCGAATCGTTTTTCACTCAAACGCGCACCCACGCAGACGCTGACGACCAGGCCCCACCATACCCTCTCTATTTCTCTGACCAATAGAACCCACTTGCCAGTCGTTGTCTTCACCCGCGGACTCGTCCCCCCCACACCCCGCTGCCGTTCTCTGTCAATCAATCCCTCATGTAAATTCGAGTTAATGTCGCGTTGATTCCGCCATGCAACCACGCCCACTTAATCTCCCATGTGTACTCTCCCGTTTCCCCCAGACGCCATTCCCCCTCTGCCCCTAGGCTGCTAGAATTACTCACTGCAAGCCACTGACCCCGACGAACTTCCGGCGACGATTCCGGCCAAGCCTCACCTTCCCTCTGCCCTAACCTCCACGAGGACATTCCCCACCTCCCTATGCATCTCCTAGTAGCTCCATCTCGCCCACGCGTGCCCCAAAACCTCGGCAATGACGACAACCGAGAGCTGCCGGCGTCTGCCTCCACTCCGGCGACCATTCCCCGTAAGTCTCGTCCTCCACTTTCTCTTTGATTGTTGCTACCGAGTTCGCCAATCCCCTACGTGTCTAACAACACCTTTTATTCTCTCTGGCATGCACCGTAGCCTCGCCTCCGTCGTTGACAGAGTGTGCCCATCGCCAGAAGACACGTGGCTCATGTTTCGATTTAAAAATAGAAACTATCCTATTAGATGTTTGAATTTGTAAATTCCATAACTTTTGATCCACACGTCCAAATTTTGCAAACTTTATATAAATGGAATCAGCAAAAAGAATACTTTCCAACCATGCCCTTTTTTAGTGAATTGATTCTGTAAAATGGTTATTTTTGCAGAAACATGTGTAGGCATATTTTGTGTATAAAATTTATTCTAAAAAATGTTTTTAGGGTAAAATATTTTGTAAATGGATTGTTTTGAACCTACTGACCATAGAAACCAACTTTTGGATTTAAAAATATATTTTGTGACACTTAGGAATTATTTCTTTGAATAAAAGCATTTCTAGTTAAATAAAAATGTTGATTATGTTTTAAAAATGCTTTTTGAGCAAAACCTTTGGAAAATGATTTGATTTAAACTCCCTGACCCTAAACACCAAGTTTTGGGATTTAAAATATATTTTATGAACCCTAGAAAAATTATTACTTTCAATAAAGGCATTTCTAGTTAAATAAAAATGTTACTTTGATTTAAAAATGATTTTTAAGTGAAATCTTTTGCAAATGGATTTGATTTAAAACACTTTAACCATAAACATTAATATTGGTGTTTAAAAACATTTTGGCTAACACTAGAAATTATTACTTTGATTTAAATCATTTCTAGAAAAACAAAAATGATTTAAAGTAGCCATTTTCACCAACTTAATATCAAATGGCTTTGCCACTTTTATAAAGGACCAATAGGTGTTTCAAAATGTTTATAGCCTATTAGAAACCACCTTACCAAATAAAACAATCTTTTCATGCTTGCATGCATTGTTTTGCTTTCTTTATTTTATGTGATGAATTGTTTGAATGCTAGATTGAATTTGTGCCTTGATTGAATTGTAGTGAAATTTGAAGAGTGTGACTATTGCAAGATCAAGGAGTGAACTTATATTCTCTACCAAAAAGGCAAGTGGTGTGTCATACTTTTGTCCTATTATTTTCACTATGCATTAGTGATATTTCTATGTAGGACTTGCATGGAATTTTCTAAGTATAAACTATGCCATGGGAAATCCTAGTAGATGATGCCTTAGTATAATTTTCTCTAAGTTAAGATTCCTACTACTATCATGCTTAGCCTAGCTAGTAGAAAACAAGGGTGGATTATATTCAGGCTATGAAATATTTCTTAGTCAAGGACTTTGTTTTTGTTTAATAAAACAACTATGTGAATTAATCACCTGGGTGGAATGGTTGAAAATGGATTATGTTGAGTGATTACACAGGGCCCATATTTATGGCCTACCCTAGTGTATCTTACTTGTGGAATGCCACCTAGGAACAAAAATATTTGAGATGTCAAATGTTTAGAAGCTTCAAGTGCAGCCACTTGGTATTATGGGCTCTGCCTGGATCATATAGGTTGCAATAACTTAGCCATATGGACAGTTGGTGGTAGGGGGTGATAGGTTGGAACGTGTCCATTATGGTCTAAGGGAAGGCTTCTGAAAGATCTTGTCTCGATGCATGTTGAGTCTTGTGGGGAAAGTGCACCACCTCTCGAGAGAGTAAAAATCTAAGTACTTAGCCGTGTCCCCGACAATGGAAAATTTGAGCATCAAGACATGGAAGCTATCAAGAATCTCCTCATCCCAATTTCTAAGTTAAAAGCTTGTGGTTGAACAAGGTTAAAGGATCACCAATGTCTACTGGTAGATGCTTGGGTGATTTTGACAAATAAAAACTTAGTGTTTTCAAATGATAAGGAAAACCTATTTTTCAGCAAAGCAAGCCTAAGCTCCACTTATCCAAATGCATATAGATGCTAGAATACACTATACTACCATAGTATCACTTGCCAATACAATTCAAATGTATTGACCCTTGTGGCTGTAACTTATTATGTTGCAGGTTTGTTTGATGTTAGTGAAGTGTGTTGAATAGGATTACAAGTATACAACCAACATGATTGCCTGTGGCACTTTGGAGATGAAGGACTCCATGCTACACTGTTATTCTGCTGCATTGTAATAAGATAGCCAAATGAGCTATGTAAGATGTAATGAATTATTTTATTCCTGGTTATAAAGTTGTATTATGACCTTTGTTTCTTGATATTACATCTTAAACTGTGGATGCTAGCTATTGATCCAGGGACTAGCATTGTAAACATAGGGATCTCTACCTTATTAAAGGTTGGGACCTCTATAGATGGTATGAGAGCACTGTGTTGCCTGTAGGATTATAACCCTAGGATTGGACAAAACCCCTTAGAAAAATAGGAATTGTATTTGTTCCAAAACTTATTTACAAAAAATCTTGTAAATTCTTTCCACAATCTTTTTGTTTTGAATCTACATCTCTTCTATTTCAACTTGTTGGACAAAGACTTCAACATGAGCAAGACTTCAACATGAGCAAAGACTTCAACTTGAGCAAAGGACTTCACCAACTCAAATGACTTTAACTTTAGTTTCATCAAGGACTTCAACTTGGACATCACTAAGGACTACAAGTGAGACAAGAAAATAATACTCAAGACTTGAAGACTAAGGAAACACAACTTAGAAGGAACCATCATCACCTTTGAAACTTAGTGACTAGGATAGAAGAATTTTTCCTAAGATACAATGATCTTATTCATGAAGAAACAACTAAGAAGAATGGAATGATCCCAAGTGATAACCATAGTTGGACCACCATACTAGTGTTTAGTTTAGATCAATCACACCAACTTATGTGGTGTAGCAAAAATATTTTGTTGCCTAAAAGTATGCTTGAATCTTGTTGTTTGAGTGGAATGTTTGTTTGTAATTGCTTGCACATTGTTTGTGAATTTTTGTGTGTGATTAGAATTCTTCCTTAGAAATATTTTGCCTATTCTAATCCCAATCCAACCCAAACAGATGACTTCTCCAAGAAACTCCAACATCAAGAATGGAGACAACAAAAACCAAGAGATGCACATGCGAGAACAACTACTAGCAAACCAAACCCAGTTGAGTCAAGTGACAACTCAGTTTTTAGCCAACAACAATGAGTTAGACCCAACCATGCATAAGTTTTTGGAAACCCAATCTCAATTGTTGCAAAGGATGACCAATCAAATGATCAACATGATAAGCAACTCTTCCTAAGGAGATTGTGACAACAATGATACCAAGGATGATATTATAGAAGGAACTCAAGCTTGCAATATTTGTGGAGACATGGAACACACTTCTAAAGAGCATAAGGATCAATGCCCTAATTGTGAAGATAAACATCCAATTAAACAATGCCCCACATCTCAAGTTACTTGTTTCCTATGTGAGGGAAATGATCATGTCCCTATCCAATGCCCCATCTATCCTATAGTTTAACAAATGAAACAAGGTGGAATGCATCAGAAGTTTGGGAACCCCCATGAGGAAACAACTTCTATCAAGAAGGATGAAGACAAAGGCAAACCTCAGATTACACCTCAATACATTGGGAATCACCTTGATGGACAAAAGAGGAAACATAGGTATTATCCAAGGAATCGTTCAAGGAACCGAGGAAGCTTTCCCACATTTGAGGTGAGGTATGAAGAACATGAACTAGAGGAACTCCTAGCTTTGGAGAAACCCAAGAAGAAGAATAAGAAGAAGAAGAAGAAGAAGAAGAAGAAGAAGGGAATTAGCCAAGTGATGTGCCGCAAATGCAAAGAGCTAGGCCATTATGCACCACATTGTCCTGAAAAGGAGAAAGACAAGACAAGCAAACATATGAGAGACATCAACCTTGTCACATGATTTAAGTGTGGTGACACAGGACACTATGCCAATGATTGTCCAAAAAAGAAGAAGAAGATGCCTCAAGACATCAACCTTGTCACATGTTTCAAGTATGGAAACAAAGGACACTATGAAAACTTCTGCACATAGAAGATACATCAAGATCCTAAGTAAGCCAAGATGTAATCTAGTTGAAAATCTTTTTAAGGGTGGTAGTACCCTAGTTGCCTTGAAGCCAACTTGTAACCTCTAGCCTTCTCAAATATCGGGACGAGATTTCTTTTAAGGGTGGTAGCCTATCACATCCCAAAATTTTCAAAATTTTGAAATGTGAAAAATAAATAAACAAAATAAATAATTGTTGAAATTTAGGGTGAAAAGAAACTTTTTGATTCCAAATGGAAACATCAAAACCCATCTTGAACAAACTTTGAATGAAAAGGGAATAAAACAAAATTTCAATCAAGTGAAATGCATTCATCAATGACTGTATCTTGAAATTTAAACACTTGGGAAAATAAACCAAAACCCTAAAATCCGAATGGAAGAAATCATTTCCAAGCTCTCTCTAAGACTATGGATTTGATCCATATAAAAATTCAGCAACAAACATTTATAAATGATCAAAAATGAAAAACAAAAATATTATAAAACCATAGAATTGGTTTCACTTAATTTGGAGCCATGCATAAAAATTTATGAATTTGTTAAGATAAAAGGAAAATAAATTTCAAAGCTAATAAAGCTACTATTTAAAATCCATACCAAATTATGAGCAAATAATCCTAAAGAGATTTAAAAAACAAATATTAAATAAAATAATACAAATTGGAATCACCAATTTTGGATCTATGAATAAAAGATATGGATTTTATAAGGAAAAGGAAGAAAATAAATAAATAAGGAATATTTAAAAGCCAAAATAAATCTTGACCAAATCCAAAATCAAATGGAATAAAAATAAATCCAAATAAAATAAAGGATAAAGATTATTCCAATAAAATTATACGGGATTAAAACCATATTTGATTTTATTTGAATAAAGACAATTGCCCAACTTAAATGATTAATCATACTAAAATATTTTAAATAATGATTCAAGTGAATTATTTGCACTATGGAATAAATAGAACCTACTGAAAAAGGTTTGGTGAAAATAAGAATTCAAATAAGAGTTTGAAAATATAATTAAAATCTTATTTGAATAAAGGCAAGTACCTATTATAAATAAATAATAAACCATGAATGAATAAAAGAATTATTCTAGAATGGAATTTAAAATACATTGATAAACAATATTAAAAGCTTACTGAAAAGTTTGAAAGGTGCTGAATTCAAATGGTTGTTTGAATTGTTTGAACAAATTCAAAACAAAAAATGAAAATAGAAAAAGAAAAAGAAACAGGAAAGAAAAAATAAGACAAACCAGCCCAGCCTAACCATCCCACCAGGCCCAACAGCCAGCCCACTCCCTCTCTCTCAGCGCGAATAGTTTTTCACTCAAACGCGCACCCGCGCAGATGCTGACGACCAGGCCCCACTATACCCCTCTCTATTTTGCTGACCAACAGACCCCACTTGCCAGTCGTCGTCTTCACCCGCGGACTCGTTCTCCCTCCCCCCCCTCCCCGCTGTCGTTATCTATCAATCAATCCCTCGTGTAAATTCGAGTTAATGTCGTGATGATTCCGCCCTGCAACCACGCCCACTTAATCGCCCATGTCTCCTCTCCCGTTTCCCCTAGACGCCATTCCCCCTCCTTCCCTAGGCTGCTAGAATTGCTCACTGCAAGACACTGACCCCGACGAACTTCCGGCGACGATTCCGGCCAAGCCTTACCTTCCCTCTGCCCCTAACCTCCACGAGGACATTCCCCACCTCCCTACGCATCTCCCAATAGCTCCATCTCGCCCGCGCGTGCCCCAAAACCTCGGCAACGATGACAACCGAGAGCCGCCGTCGTCTACCTCCACTCGGCGACCATTCCCCGTAAGTCCCGTCCTCTCCTTTCTCTCTGATTGTTGCTATCGATTTCGCCAATCCCCTACGCATCTAACAACACCTTTTATTCTCTCTGGCATGCAACATAGCCTCGCCTCCTTCGTCGACAGAGTGTGCCCGTCGCCAGAAGAAACTCCGGCGAGCAATCCTCTTTGTTCTCGTGCGCCCCCTGCTCTCCGAAGACCACCTTGAGCTTCGCCACACCACTGCAAACACTGTGAGCCATCTCCCTCTCTCTCTCTTGCTTCCTGAATCGCTGGCAACCTCACCGCCCGAGTGTGCCACCGCCAGCCACCGTCGCAACGCCGCCAGATCATGGTCAAATAGGTTAGAGTCGTTAGATTTTAATCTTGTGGTTGCGATAGATTGACTTATCAAAAGGGTATGGATCAATCTGAAGCGTGCGATGCACTTTAGATATAACGGCTAGTATCGATCGATCCACGCGAAATGGTATCACCCAGTTAGAAACAGACACGTGGCTCAGGTTTCGATTTAAAAACATAAACTATCCTATTAGATGTTTGAATATGTAAATTCCATAACTTTTGATCCACACGTCCAAATTTTTGCAAAATTTATATCAATGGCATCAGAAAAAAGAATACTTTCCAACCATGCCCTTTGTTTAGTGAATTGCCTCTGTAAAATTGGTTGTTTTTGCAGAAACATGTGTAGGCATATTTTGTGTATAAAATTTATTCTAAAAAAATGTTTTTAGGGTAAAATCTTTTGTAAATGGATTGTTTTGAACCTACTGACCATAGAAACCAACTTTTGGATTTAAAAATATATTTTGTGACACTTAGGAATTATTTCTTTGAATAAAAGCATTTCTAGTTAAATAAAAATGTTGATTATGTTTTAAAAATGCTTTTTGAGTAAAACCTTTGGAAAATGATTTGATTTAAACTCCCTGACCCTAAACACCAAGTTTTGGGATTTAAAATATATTTTATGAACCCTAGAAAAATTATTACTTTGAATAAAGGCATTTCTAGTTAAATAAAAATGTTACTTTGATTTAAAAATGAATTTTAAGTGAAACCTTTTGCAAATGGATTTGATTTAAAACACTTTGACCATAAACATTAATATTGGTGTTTAAAAACATTTTGGCTAACACTAGAAATTATTATTTTGATTTAAATCATTTCTAGCAAAACAAAAATGATTTAAAGTGGCCATTTTCACTAACTTAATATCAAATGGTTTTGCCACTTTTATAAATGACCAATAGGTGTTTTAAAATGTTTATAGCCTATTAGAAACCACCTTACCAAATAAAACAATCTTTTGCATGCTTGCATGCATTGTTTTGCATTCTTTATTTTATGTGATGAATTGTTTGAATGCTAGATTGAATTTGTGCCTTGATTGAATTGTAGTGAAATTTGAAGAGTGTGACTATTGCAAGATCAAGGATTGAACTTATATTCTCTACCAAAAAGACAAGTGGTGCTTCATACTTTTGTCCTATTATTTTCACTATGCACTAGTGATATTTCTAAGTAGGACTTGCATGGAATTTTCTAAGTATAAACTATGACATGGGAAATCCTAGTAGATGATGCCTTAGTAGAATTTTCTCTAAGTTAAGATTCCTACTACTATCATGCTTAGCCTAGCTAGTAGAAAACAAGGGTGGATTATATTCAGGCTATGAAATATTTCTAAGTCAAGGACTTGTGTTTTGTTTAATAAAACAACTATGTGAATGAATCAGCTGGGTGGAATGGTTGAGAATGGATTATGTTGAGTGGTTACACAGGGCCCATATTTATGGCCTACCCTAGTGTATCTCACTTGTGGAATGCCACCCAGGAACAAAGAGATTTGAGATGACAAATGTTGATAAGCTTCAAGTGCAGCCACTTGGCATTATGGGCTCTGCATGGATCATATAGGTTGCATTAACTTAGCCAGATGGACAGTTGGTGGTAGGGGTGATAGGTTGGAACGCGTCCATTATGGTCTAAGGGAAGGCTTCTGAAAGATCTTGTCTCGATGCATGTCTAGTCTTGTGGGGAAAGTGCACCACCTCTCGTAAGTGTAAAAATCTAAGTACTTGGTCGTGTCCCCGGCAATGGACAATTTGAGAATCAAGACATGGAAGCTATCAAGAATCTCCTCATCCCAATTTCTAAGTTAAAAGCTTGTGGTTGAACAAGGGTAAAGGATCACCAATGTCTATTGGTAGATGCTTTGGGTGATTTTGACAAATAAAAACTTAGTGTTTTCTAATGATAAGGAAAACCTATTTTTGAGAAAAGCAAGCCTAACCTCCACTTAGCCAAATGCATATAGATGATAGACTACACTATACTACCATAGTATCACTTGCCAATACAATTCAAATGTATTGACCCTTGTGGCTGTAACTTATTATGTTGCAGGTTTGTTTGATGTTAGTGAAGTGTGTTGAATAGGATCACAAGTCTACAACCAACATGATTGCCTGTGGCACTTTGGAGATGAAGTACTCCATGCTACTCTGTTATTCTGCTGCATTGTAATAAGATAGCCAAATGAGCTATGTAAGATGTAATGAATTATTTTATTCTTGGTTATAAAGTTGTATTATGACCTTTGTTTCTTGATATTACATCTTAAACTGTGGATGTAGCTATTGATCCAGGGACTAGCATTGTAAACACATGGATCTCTAACTTATTAAAGGTTGGGACCTCTACACTTACTCATACAAGTGGTGGCTAGCAAAAGACTGGGAGCAACCAACTAAGAGAGCAATAATGGACATAATCATGTAGAGCAACAAAACATTACTAATCAAAGCATAGAGTGGTACTACAAGTCAAGGACTAAATGATCATAGAGGCTTTGGTGACTTGTCATAGTCACAATATGGTGTAAGCATGTGCCACGTCAACCCAAACAAAGCATCAAAGGAGAATACCACAACACTATGCTTTTGTATTCTAAAACAACGCATGATTCTTTCAAGGCACACTAAGCAATCCCAATTGTTTGGAACAAGATATGCTACATCATCAATCACTAAGCATAAGGTCAAAACAACACCTAGCATGTCATGCTAAAGTCTAAGTCACAGTCAATGCAAGCTCCTCTTGCACTTTCATGCAGGAACTTCCTACTCCTTTCCAACACCAAGCAACTTATTTGAAACAACACAGCGAGAACGGGGGTCCAAACTACTTTATTCAAGAAAACTAAACAACTAAGCAAACCAAACGAAAACTAAGACGCTCTAAGAACAACACAATAGTGAATGAAACAATAAAAACGAAGTGTCTAGACAGACTTGAGCTTTTTATTGATGAAGAAGGGGATGCCTTGGGAATCCCCAAGCTTTGACGCTTGTACCTCTTGCATATTTCTTGGGGTGACACTAGGGTGGCATCCCCAAGCTTGAGAGTTTGTCCATTCTTCATCTCATTACATCATTCTCTCTTTACACCTAATTTTTTTCCTTCATACAAAACTCACACAATCTTCATTAGCAACATTAGTGTATTCAAAATATAATAGACCTTTAGGCTAAGCTTTGGAACAGAAAACTTTTCAATAAAATCACATGATACTGTAGCAAATCCATCAAAAAGCTCAATTCCCAAAAAGAGAACTCAAAAAGGAATCAATAAGAAGCAAATGCAAATAATGGCAGAAATCTGTCAAAACAGACCAGCAGGTAGAAATTGATTTTTTCGAAAATATTATGTTTCTCAAATCAAAAAGTGTTGAACTAACAAAAGTTATCTAACATAATGGGGGATTTATTCGTAAATTGTCAGGTCAATCCGACTTACAGAGGCTCCTCACTAATTTTTATGGTGGAGGACAGAAATCTGTTTCGGGACAGCAACTCCCAAAATGTTACTTCCCTCTCATTAGAGGTCATTCTTGGCACAAAAAGCAAAAAAAATGATAAGGAGAGGTCATTACTGAAGTAATAACTTACAATACTAAAGGAAACTCTTGGGTTATCTCCCAACAAGTACTTTTCTTTAACGCCTTTAAGTTAGGCACAATAGTTTGAGAAGATGCTCACATAAGAAATATGAATTGAAGCAAAAGAGAGCATCAAGGAGCAAATATGAAACACATTAAAGTCTAACCCACTTCCTATGCATCGGAATCTTGTACACAAATAAATTCACAAAGAACAAAGTGACAAGCATAGGAAGATAAAGCAAGAGTAACTTCAAAACTTTCAGCACATAGAGAGGTGTTTCGGTACCATGAAAACTTCTACAACCATATTTTCCTCTCTCATAATAATTTTTAGTAGCCTCATGAATAAACTCAACAATATATCTATCACATAAAGCATGATTTTCATGAGCTACAAACACATAATTTCTATCAAGCTCAAAAATCGTCTCCGGGTGCCTATGTATCCACCGCAAGCCTTTCCTCTTTTGAACCTCGCCATTAACGTTAAGGCTATGCCATCCTAAGGTGCTACTAAATGGAAGGATCTTATCAACATCCATGAATGCGAAGATCGAACTGCCGAATTGGAAAAATTCGGTGGGATTAAAACCTTCACAGGTTTTATCCGAAGTAGATATTTCAAAAGGATCCACAGGAACATAACAAGCATCCTCCTTTGGTAAGCATGATTGACAATCAAATAATATAAGAGGTAAAGAGTTACTCTCATTAGAAGGTAGGCATGGGTACATACATTCTTCCTCCCTTTTTCCATCACTCTCCTCCTCTTCTTCATCTAATGAGCTTCCAGTTTCAGCAATTTCGTCTTCCATAGGCTCCTGCAAGGCATTAGTCTCTTACATTTGTGGAAAACACCTATTAAAATATTCAAGAATATAGCCATTTTCTTCCTTGTAATTATCAAAGCAAAATTTAAGTATCTCATAAACCTCATATTAATAAGGTGCATCCTCAGTATTTTCAAGCAAACTGGCAAGTTCAAATGCACCCTTGAATGCAATAAATTCTTCAATTTGTTCCACATCATAAAAGTCATAATTTTATTTAACATAAGAGGATATGGTAACATTATCATTGTACTCACATTGAAAAGGGAGGTGTTTATACCTCCTACAGCAACAAGCTTTATCAAAGCAATAAGTAATATTATAAGTAGAGCACACCTCTCTAGCAATAGTATTCAATTTGTCAATTTGTTCCCATAAGTGTTTCCCTTTTTGTGACAAACGGTGCTCCTTATAATAATACTTTTCTTCTTCCGTGAACCCACCTTTCCAGTAAGAAGTAGTTTCAAAGAAACCATCCATTGATAGAAAGCATGACCAAGCGAGGCAATAAAAGACCAGCAACTAGAGCGGGAACTAATTTTTTTGTGTTTTTTAATAGAGAAAGCAAACCAAACTAGACTAATATTTTTGGAGTTTTTGATAAAAACAGGCAAACAAAACCAAGCAAAATAAACTAAGCAAACTAAAAACAAAGTAAAGAGAAAGGTTGAGGAGGGCTCCCCTTGTGAAGACGTCCTTAGCCTCCCCGGCAACGGCGCCAGAAAGAGCTTGATGGCACTGCGTCAACGTGCAGTGCTTCGTCGGGAAACCCCAAGATCAAGGTGTGATGCAGCACAGCAGCAAGTTTTCCCTCAATAAGAAACTGAGGTTGTCAAACCAGTAGGAGGAAGGAAATGTCACACAGGTGTTGCAAGCAGCGTGGAAACCTGCACAACACAAGCTCAAGACTTCGCCCCCAACAAAGGATTAAACGTATGGTGTGGAAGGTGATGATGGTTGCAGCAAGTAAACAAGTAACAGTGGAAGATATATCAGTGGTAAAGATTGGACTGGGGTCCATAGTTCACTAGAGGTGCTCTCCTTAGATAAACAACATGGCATGAAGGGTAAACAAATTACAGCAGGGCAATTGACAGGAACTGAGCAAGGCATAACAATGCAATACTATACAAAAAGATCCTACGAGATTCGATTGGGCAATAAAACAATATGCATAGACTGCCATCTAATTGCATCTATGACTAGAAGTCCACCTTCAGGTTATCATCTGAACCCTCTCCAGTATTAAGTTGCAAGCAACAGACAACTTCTTTAAGAAAAGTGTGTAAGGTAAACAATCCACTTGTTCCATGAACAAGAGACCGTTGTTTTCTTCCTAGTGGCAACAGCACATCTACAACCGAAGAGATTTCTATCACTTCCCTTGGAAACTAGAGGCATAAATAGTATCAAATAGACAACTATCGAGCATAAATACCCCCTCTTGGAGTCACTAGCAACTACTTGGCCAAGATAGCTACTAACAACGGAGAGCATGCAAGATCACAAACAACACATACATGATAGTATCAAATAGACAAAACCATTAATTAATCTGACATAGTAATATCAATATCCATCGGATCCCCGCAAACACAACATGCATGATTACAAACAGATTAGATCTTGATCATGAACGGAGCTCACAAGATCTATACATGAAAGCACAAGGAGGAGATACAACCATCTAGCTACTACATGGACCCGTAGTCCAAGGTGGAACTACTCACGCTTCATACCGGAGAAGAAGGCCTCCGGGATAATCTCCCCTCCGGCAGGGTGCCGGGAAGAACTTTAGATCCCCTCGATCTAGGGACGATGATGGCGGCGGCTACAGAAGGTTTCGTGGAGTTTTGATCGGGTTGCCTAGGGTTTCTGCATCGAGGGATTCTTATAGGCGAAGAGGCGAGGCTGGGAGGCAACCAGGGGGCCACACCCTGCCCAGGCGCGGGCTAGGCCCACCCGTGCCTAGGGGGTCTGGCCGCCCTGTGGCGCCTCTCCATCTCTCCTCTGGACTTCATGTCGCCCACGGTAAAATGTTGACTTTGGTTTTGTCCTGTCCAATTCCGATACTATTGATTTTCTGCCTTTCTGGAACCAAATACAGAATAAAACAGGCAACTAGCACTGTGGCAACTTGTTAATAGGTTAGTTCCAGAAAAGATATAAAAACACCTCAAAGTGTAGAAAAAGCAAAGCAAAGTAGATACTAAACAAGCATGGAGCATCAAAAATTATAGATACGTTTCTGACGTATCACGGCCGGCGTTTCTCGCCATCATTTCCCGCGTGCGCCTCGCTTCCCGCGGCGAGAAAACTTCCCGCGCATCCCAGTCTGTTTCCAGCCTCCACCGCGGTCTATAAAAGACGGCCGCCGGCGCGGCGGAGACAACAAGCCCCAAATCAAGAGAAAACCATCGGCCGAAAAAGCTCCAGCAGCCATGCCTCGCCGCAAGATCGCCACATGGTCCAAGATCCGAGAGATGTGCCACACCCTCTACCCGAACATGGAGGTCGACGAAGTCCACATCGAGGCCACAGTGCTGGCCCGGCGCATGGGCGAGGCGCAGGTTTTGGCCTTCGAGAAGGAAGGTGAGATCGCCAAGTGTGCGTTGCAGCAGGTGGTGGAGGTGGCGGCAATAGTGGCCACCCAATGGGCGGTTGATGGCTTGCACAACTTATGTGGAGACTGTTGGGAACCCCAAGAGCAGGGTGTGAAGCAGTACATCAGCAAGCCTTCCCTCAGTAAGAAACCGAGGTTATCAAACCAGTAGGAGGAACGAAACGTCACATAGGTGTTGCAAGCAACGCGGAGACCTGCACAACACAAACTCAAGACTTTGCCCCAACTAACAGTGAGGTTGTCAATCTCACCGGTTGCTGTAACAAAGGATTATACATATGGTGTGGAAGGTAATGGTTTTCAGCAAGTAAACAAGTAACAGTGGAAGATGTATCAATGGTAAAGATTGGACCGGGGTCCATAGTTCACTAGAGGTGCTCTCCTTAGATAAACAACATGGCATAAGGGTAAAAAAATTACAGTAGGGCAATTGACAAGAACTGAGCAAGGCATAACAATGCAATTACTCGTCAGAAAGATCCTATGAGATTCGATTGAGCAATACAACAAGATACATAGACCGCCATCCAACTACATCTATGACTAGAAGTCCACCTTCAGGTTATCATCTGAACCCCCTCCAATATTAAGTTGCAAGAAACAGACAACTGCTTTAAGCAAAGTGTGTAAGGTAAACAGTCCACATGTTCCATGAACAAGAGACCGTTGTTTTCTCCCTAGTGGCAACAGCACATCTACAACCGAAAAGATTTCTGTCACTTCTCTTGGAAACTAGAGGCATGAACCCACTATCGAGCATAAATACCCCCTATTGGGGTCACTAGCAACTACTTGGCCAATATAGCTACTAACAACGGAGAGAATGCAAGATCACAAACAACACAGACATGATAGAATCATAAAGATAAAACCATTAATCAAACCAACATAATAGTCTCAATATCTATCGATCCCTGCAAAGACAACATGCATGATTACAAAACAGATTATATCTTGATCATGAACGGAGCTCACAAGATCTATACATGAAAGAACAAAGGAGGAGATACAACCATCGGGCTACTACATGGACCCATAGTCCAAGGTGGAACTACTCACGCATCATACCGGAGAGAAGGCCTCCGGGATGATCTCCCCTCCGGCAGGGTGCCGGGAAGAACTTCAGATCCCCCAATCTAGGGACGATGGTGGCGGCGGCTACAGATGGTTTCGTGGAGATTTGATCGGGTGCTTAGGGTTTCTGCATCGGGTGTTTCTTATAGGAGAAGGGGGAGGCCGAGGCGGCGGCCAGAGGGGGAAAACCCTAGCCATGCATGGGGTAGGGCCCACCCGCGCCTAGGGGGGTTTAGCCGCCCTGGCACACCTCCTCGTCTCCCCTCTGGACTTCTTGTTCCCCACGGAAAGTAATTGACTCTGACGTTTGTCCCGTCCAATTCCGAGAATATTTCATTACTAACTTTTCTGAAACCAAAAATAGCAGAAAACAGGCATCTGGCACTGTTGCAACTTGTTAGTAGGTTAGTACCAGAAAACATGTAAAAAGGCACCTCAAAGTGTAGACAAGCAAAGCAAAGTAGATACTAAACAAGCATGGAGCATCAAAAATTATAGATATGTTTCCAACGTATCAACATCCCCAAGCTTAACTCTTGCTCGTCCTCGAGTAGGTAAGTGATAAAAAGAATAATTTTTGAGGTGACATGCACCCTCACAATAAAGATCCAACCATTTGCAAGCATTTAAAGCTAGGATCAAAGAACTCTAAACATGTGCATGAAAGATGGAGTTCTAACAATAGGACATAGTAACTATGCATGCAACATGACAAGCTACTAACAAAGATCATGAATAATATGCATTGAAAAACGTTTGTTTGTTTCACATAAAGAAAACATAGCATAGTGGTAATCAGCTTGTCCCTCATAGAGTGGAAATATAGATGCAAAGGACACCTTCAAAGTTCACAAGGGTGACTAGAAACAAATAGCACAAGAACAAGTAATAACACAATATGCATCAATTAATAAGCTTTGGGACACTGCACATAGAATGACAACTATGCTCTCTTAATGGTGCCTAAAGGTAGAAGGTGGAGACTCAATGATGGTGGAAGAAAGGCCTTTTTGTAAAGGAATCAAGGATTACAAGTTTCAAAACGAGCTTCCAAAAATTATGGGCTTGTTAGCTTTTAGCCCTCATTGCCCGTATCATAAGAATCCTGAAGTGGTTAAGGTTAAAGTGGTAAAGATGGATTATATGCTTGACGAAGTATAAGTTGGCAATCTCAACTCCCTTGAATACGAGGGCCACACCTCATGCATACTTAACTTTGGGTCCAGGTAAGTTCTTGTCATTGTAAATATTTGCATATCATGGAGAACCGCCAATGGGGTACCCCTTGCACATGGTACCGGAGCTTTCTCATAACCAAAATGACAAGGCAAGCAGACAATGAGCATCTCAGCAATCTTTTTATTTACCATATGCATACATTTTTATTGAGGATGATTCATAGATAGCTCATTATGGTGATGCTACAAGTTTCCACCATGATTAGGCATGGCTTAGGCTAGCGGCCCAGGCGTTTCTCTAACATAGGATACAAACTCCATGGACTTACAAGTTCCCTCTTTATTTCACACCGGTGACATCCATAGACAAAAGAACATGATATCAAATGAGTACAAAGTACAAGTGCAATGTTGAAAACGTTCCCCGTGACAGCACGGTTCTGCTAATTCCAACTTATAAGTGCAAGCATATACAACAAAGTTGTCACAATGGTTCAAGTTTATTAGGGGCAAAGAATATAAAGTGTGCCATCAAGTTCGTGAGGGCTTTAATCACTAAGTTTTCACATAACAAAATAGTTTTTAATTGGAAGATAGATGAAAACAAGAATATACTTGGAATGGTGTAGCACACCATGCATAAGATTTTATAGTGGACACTTTGGAATAACTTGGTTTTTTGGGAGTTGGAGGCATGAGTAGAACTTACTCATACAAGTGGAGGCTAGCAAAATACTGGGAGCAACCAACTAAGAGATCATAATGGCCATAATCATACAGTGCAACAAAGCATACTAATCAAAGCAAAGAGTGGTACTACAAGTCAAGGAATAAATTATCATAGAGGCTAATGGTGACTTGTGAGAGTCATAACATGGTGTGAGAATGTTCCAAGTCAACCCGAAGCAAAGCATCAAAGGAGAATACCACAATACTATTCTTTTGCATGCTAAAACAATGCATAATTTCTTCAAGGCACACTAACCAATCCCAATTGTTTGGAACAAGACATGTTACAGCAATAATCACTAAGCAAAATGCTAAAACAACACCTAGCATGTCATGCTAAAGTCTAAGTCACAGTCAATGCAATCTCCTCTTTCACTTACAAGAAAGAACTTACTACTCCTTTCCAACACCAAGCAACTTATTTGTAAAACAACACAGCGAGAACAGGGTCCAAACTACTTTATTCAAGCAAACTAAACAACCTAAGCAAAGCAATCGAAAACTAAGACGCTCCAAGAACAACACAACTGTGCATGAAACAATAAAAACAAAGTGTCTAGACAAACCTAAGATTTTTATTGATGAAGAAGGGGATGCCTTGGGTGATGGGGATATGCCTACCGGGGTATGCCCAGCAGGACGCTTCCTATTGGCCCAAGCCGCCAGCGAGTGGGCCTGCAGGACGGCGACTAGATCGAGACTTGGCGAGGATTCAGGCGACTGGAAGCTGGAGGCCCAGAAGCATAGCTAGGCCCAGTCGGACTAGGTCAAGGAACCTCTGAATTCTTAACTAATTCAGTTGTAATCTGTAAACCCTAGGGAGGTGAGCCTATATAAACCTCCCTAGGGTACGCATAGAGGATACGTTCCATCATACACCCAAGCGACTCGCGCCTAGTCGTCGAGCTCGCCCCCTTGTACTCTCACCATAATACAATCTAGCAGGAGTAGGTCTTTACCCTTCGGGGGGGCGAACCTGGGTAAAACCTTGTGTCTCTGCCCTCATATTGCACCGCAGATGGCTGGCCGCCCTTGCCCCATGTTCTACTACTCGCTGCCGATTGCAGCGTCTATCGTGGTCATTCCCACGACATTGGGCATCCCCAAGCTTTGACTCTTGTACCTCTTGGATATTTCTTGGTGTGACACCATGGTGGAATCCCCAAGCTTGAGCTTTTGTCCATTCTTCATCTCATTGCATCATTCTCTCTCTACACCTGAAATTTTTCCTTCATACAAAACTTCACACAATCTTCATTAGCAACATTAGTGTATTCAAAATATATTAGACCTCTAACAAAGCTTTGGAATAGAAAGGCTTTTCACTAAAAACACAAGATACTTTATTAACTCCTTCAAAAAGCTCAGTTCACCTAAAGAGAACTCAAAAGGAATCAATAAGAAGCAAATGCAAATAATGGCAGAAATCTGTCAAAATAGACCAGCAGGTAGAAACCATTTTTTACGAACATCTTGTGTTTCTCAAATAAAAAAGTTTTCAACTAACGAAAGTTAGCTAACATACTGGGGGATTTATTCTTAAATTGTGAGCTCAATCCGAGTTACAGAGACTCCTCGCGAATTTTTTTGGTGGAGGACAGAAATCTGTTTTTCGGGACAGCAACTCCCCAAATCTTACTTCCCTCTCATTAGAGGTCATTCTTGGCACAAAAAGCAAACAAAAAGGATAAGGATAGGTCATTGCTGAAGTAATAACTTCCAAGACTCAATGAAACTCTTAGGTTATCTCCCAACAAGTACTTTTCTTTAACGCCTTTAAGTTAGGCACAAGAAGCAAGAAGAATCAAGTATTTTCAAATGAAGAATTGCCCCTCTTGTTCCTTCCTTTCTTACCTTTCTTTTTCTATTTAGGGAAGATATGATTGCTTACCGGAGGAGCAAAGTGCATAATGCCTTTTCCCACATCTATTACCGCTCCAAGGTTCTTTAGTAGGGATCTCTCAAGTGTGATATGTCCTTTGTCTACAAATTCAATAACAAGATAGTCAGTAGACACCATTTTCCCTGAGATTTTTGTAAACACACCTTCAGCTATTCCAATGGGCAATATATTGGCATTTTTGGTAAGAGAGATTTCCTATCCTCCTTCAGTAATCCCCCAAAGACTCAAGGAATCATAAATATCTTTAGGCATGAGGCAAAATTCAGACATGATATCACAGCGAGCATCAAAAAGTGTAGTATTTATAGAGACTTTGATTGTGGGAAACCACTTTGAAGGCTCAGAATTTATGGGAACATAATCATGGTAAGCCCTAAGAGTGTGATAGCAACTATCCATAGCAGCAATACTAGTCTCAAGAGTGTTCAACCTGGCAAAAATATTTGTGAAAGAGGAATCAGACTTGCCAGGTGTACCATAAATCATGATTAATTTCTTTATGGCATCAAAAGCTTCGTCCTCAGTACATAGAAAAAAATCTTTCTCAGCCACAGCATCCAAAGCATATCTATAACAAAGAGCAATACCGCGATAGAAACTATCAATAACCAAGCTAAGACTCATCTCAGGATCAGTTTACCTCTGGAAAACAGAGATTCTAGACCAAGCTTCTTTAAAACTTTCTTCACTTTTTTGCTTAAAATTGGAGATTTCTACCATAGGCGAAATAAAGGTTGGTCCAAAACCCGACATGGCAGCAACTAGAGCAGGAACTATTTTTTTGTGTGTTTTTGAATAAAGAAAGCAAACCAAACTAGACTAATTTTTTTGGGTTTTTTGGAAAGAGGCAAACAAAACCAAACAAAAGAAACAAAGCAAACAAAAAAAAAGTAAAGAGAAAGGAAGTGAAGGACTCCCCTAGTGAAGACGTCCTTAGCCTCCCCGGCAACAGCGCCAGAAAGCTTGATGGCTTGCACAGCTTATGTGGAGCCTGTTGGGAACCCCAAGAGCAGGGTGTGAAGTAGTACAGCAGCAAGCCTTCCCTCAGTAAGAAATCGAGTTTATCGAACCAGTAGGAGGAAGGAAATGTCACACAGGTGTTGCAAGCAACGCGGAGACCTGCACAACACAAACTCAAGACTTTGCCCCAACTAACAGTGAGGTTGTCAATCTCACCGATTGTTGTAACAAAGGATTAAACATATGGTGTGGAAGGTAATGGTTTGCAGCAAGTAAACAAGTAACAGTGGAAGATGTATCAATGGTAAAGATTGGACCGGGGTCCATTGTTCACTAGAGGTGCTCTCCTTAGATAAACAACATCGCATGAAGGGTAAACAAATTACAGCAGGGCAATTGACAGGAACTGAGCAAAGCATAACAATGCAATTACTAGTCAGAAAGATCCTACGAGATTCGATTGGGCAATACAATAAGATACATAGACCGCCATCCAACTGCATCTATGACTAGAACTCCACCTTCAGATTATCATCTGAACCCCCTCCAGTATTAAGTTGCAAGCAACAGACAACTGCTTTAAGCAAAGTGTGTAAGGTAAATAGTACACATGTTCCATGAACAAGAGAACGTTGTTTTCTCCCTAGTGGCAACAGCACATCTACAACCGAAGAGATTTCTGTCACTTCCCTTGGAAACTAGAGGCATGAACCCACTATCGAGCATAAATACCCCCTCTTGGAGTCACTAGCAACTACTTGTCCAAGATAGCTACTAACAAGGGAGAGCATGCAAGATCACAAACAACATAGACATGATAAAATCATAAAGACAAAACCATTAATCAAACCAACATAATAATCTCAATATCCATCGGATCCCCGCAAACACAACATGCATGATTATAAAATATATTAGATCTTGATCATGAATGGAGCTCACAAGATCTATACATGAAAGCACAAAGGAGGAGATACAACCATCTAGCTACTACATGGACCCATAGTCCAAGGTGGAACTACTCAAGCATCATACCGGACAGAAGGCCTCCGGGATGATCTCCCCTCCGGCAGGGTGCCGGGAAGAACTTCAGATCCCCCCGATCTAGGGACGATGGTGGAGGCGGCTACAAACGGTTTCGTGGAGATTTGATCAGGTTCTTAGGGTTTCTGCATCGGGTGCTTCTTATAGGCGAAGGGGGAGGCCGAGGCGGCGGCCAGAGGGGGCAAACCCTACCCAGGCAGGAGGTAGGGCCCACCCGCGCCTAGGGGGGTTTAGCCGCCCTGGCACGCCTCCTCGTCTCCCCTCTGGACTTCTTGTTCCCCTAGGAAAGTAATTGACTTTGACGTTTGTACCGTCCAATTCCGAGAATATTTCTTTACTAACTTTTATGAAACCAAAAATAGCAGAAAATAGGCATCTGGCACTGTTGCAACTTGTTAGTAGGTTAGTACCAGAAAACATGTAAAAAACACCTCAAAGTGTAGACAAGCAAAGCAAAGTAGATACTAAACAAGCATGGAGCATCAAAAATTATAGATACGTTTCCAACGTATCAGTGGTGACCGACGTACACCATGTTGCCGCCAAGGAGGCGGTGAAGGCGGTGGCGATGGAGGCCGCATCAGCGGCTCTTTGCAAGATCCTCCACGAGGCGGCCATGACCACACTGGAGGAGGTGGCCAAGGAGGCTGCCAAGTCCGCCATCCGAGAGCTCCGGCACGCTGCCAAAGTGCACAGCGATGCGGTAGAGGCATGGCGCGAGCACGTCGCCGACTCGACGACGGAGGAGGAGCGAGTGTCTCTGGCCACTGAGGCGGCGGTCGCGTGGGGCCTCGTCGACGCCGATGACACGGAGGAGGCGGAGGATGACGACGAGGAGGGGGAGGAGGTGGACTAGCTGGAGGCTCAGCTCGCCATTCCCGTGCATATAGCGCATGCGCTGGGCTGTGGCCCCAATGGAGCTCTAATCCTGGCTCCGGCTCTGGCTCCGGCGGAGTTTCTCGCCCAGTAGGAGGCAATGGACCATAGGGCCGCCGAGATGGACAAGGTCCTGGCGAACTGGGCGGTGGAGAAGGCGGAGGGAAGGGCGGCGGCTCGCGGCCATTCTTGCGGCCGTCTCCGTGAATGCGTCTAGCAGCAGGCCATCTGGGCTGCTAGGGTGGCGCTCGACGGGGCTGGTGGTTGCGGCAACGGTGGTCGTGGCAACGATGGCGAGTAGCTGTCGTGCCTTCCTCCTCTAGCAATAGCCATAGTCGCAGGAGTAGGAGCAGCAATAGCACCCCCCTAATTAGTTTGAATGGCCTTTTTGTAACTGGCAGTACTTAATCTAATGAAAATCTATCATTAAGTACTAATGTCTCTGTTACATATGGGCCCGGGTGGCCAACGGACAACACAGCCCGCGTTGTTCGCGCACGTCCGGGCCGACACAACCGAGCCCCATATTAGATGCATGGATGAGTCGAGTCGGACGCGTTTTGCTAGATAGGTCGCCCCACTGGGATGCCACACACGTCCCGCGTGTCTGCGCAGACAGTTTTCAGACACGCGCGGGACCGGATGGATCGGCCCGGTGGAGCCTAAGGAAACCGAGAAAACCAAAGAGTTAAATACACTACCGGTCTCTGTACTTGTTAGGCTAGTTCAGTTTAGTCCTTGTACTCGGAATTTGCTAAATTTTATTCGTGTACTTGTGAATTGGGCTTGATTTAGTCCTAATCAATGTTTCACATCAAAATTGCGCTGACTTGGATGCCACATGGGGTCGCATTGTCAACACCCAGATTTTTAATCCCAGATGCATGTTATGCCATACATCGCAATCCCAGGATTACCATTTTTGCGAGATATAACAGATTGGATATTACAGTACATCATCCATTACAAACCATACATAAGGTCTTACAATAAATAAAGGATCTCATGATCCAGTCTTAGTACAATCAAGTAGCGGAATAATATAATAACGATAGTGTGGGCGAAGCTCCATCTTCATGGTCACACGTAATGCTGACGATGGGAGATGATCCTAGTTGTCGTAACCTTCCTGCGGTCCATCCTCCTGATAGTCCTCTTCATAGTCTGGCCACGGGAATATCCAGGGACAAAGCCATGAGTACTCTTTAAGTACTCGCAAATTAATACTAGCAAGTGAAGTGGTTTTGATTAGGAAATACTAGGCTCTAGGTTGTTTTGCAAAAAGCCAGATTTACCTTAACTGGGTTTAGAAGTAAAGAAAGCTAGTTGAAAGTTTTATAACACCTAAGTGGGAATTCAAATTTTCATGTCACAACCATGTTTTGGTCAAGTCAAAGTCATGATTCATTTCACAAGTCCTTTTGAAAACATCTGACGACGGAACAGTATGGCCACTCCAACTGTCCATAACCGCGGACGCGGCTATTCGAATAGTTTGACACTCTACAGAGGTGGTACACTTTCACCACAATATTCGATACATTCGTCAGGAACAATCCTTAATTCACCATACTCAGTATGCGGATAATCAATCCTAACCTTTCAATTACATGCCCTAGTATAGTCACCTCTCCTATGAGTTTGCCCTCCCAACTTGACAAACTGTCATCTTGGGAACTGCACAGGTGGACAATCTTCACAACGTAGCCTCTGCTCAAACCTTGGCTGCAAGGGAACCCATACTAAGGTATATAAACTTCCAGTCAAGCCCTACCCAAATTCCGGGTATTATGGTTGTACGGTAAAATTGGAACGGTATCGCATCCAGACAACCATCAGTTTTATAAAGGGCTAAGGCTCATGCCTCAAAATTTTCATCATCAAAATCATCTGGTGTTCGAGAACACATGTCAAAACATTTCGTTAGAATGACTCATCATTCTAAGGTTTTCATAACCATCTACACCAAGTAATCCCATCTAAAGTGATCAAGTTTTATGCTTAGCACTAGCAACTACAAGTGGAGGTAAGACTAATGAGAGGTGATAATTAAGTGTGACTTATCTAAGTTCAATCTCATGCCTCGGGAGGACATCAAGATTTATCTAACTTAGGCCAAGTTTTATGCTCTTTGTGCTACCTTTAAAAGTCTTTCTAAAATCTGCAAATCACTAAGTAAACACAAATAGAAAGCTTTGATAAAGAAATAAAATAAATAAGCTTGCAAGTAAAACTGGGATTTGGTATCATCAAGCGGTATAATCAAGGCATGCCTAATGCATTGCATAGGTTATATAGTTTTCACAGTTGCAAGTGTTAGCTTGCATAGGTAACATCCAAGTGGTAGCTTGCCTTGTGCAGAGCAGTGGTTGAAGTTCTCCTCGGCTTCTTCCTCGTAGTAGTCTCCTTCCTCCTCGTATCCTTGGTCGGTACTAGCGTCTATAAATAAATACGAGGTATACAATCACCAAGCAATTCTTAACTATTGTATTTAGCACACAAAGGTTCACACTAGATGATCTAGAATCATCACTATTATCACAAAGATTAAGGCACTTGTTCTATTTATTTTATTTTAGAAAAGTAATTTCTACATATTGAAAAATTAATTAAGATTTAATATTCTCCAACTAAAACATGGGATCATGTTGACACATGTCATCACCATATGTTTCAGTACTTGGGGATGTGGTTTAAAGTGGTGTCACAATTTAATAAGGTTTAATCTTTTTACTTTAATTAATTAAAGTGACTAGAAATGCCTATGGGCCATTCTTTTATTACTTGTCCATTATTTTTTCAAGTAAACCTAGATATTTTTATATATTCCAAAAGGTCTTATTGTCGTGGTATTGCCGACGAGTACGCCATGGAGGGGTCCTCACAGTGCGTGTTTAGAGACGTGGGGTAAGGCGGATGGTTGACGGGTACGAGGTAACACAGCTTACCCAGGTTCAGATCCCACAATGGTGGTGGAATCCTACTCCTGCTATAAATCACTATAAGGGCAAATACGCCAAGTTACAGGGATTGGTTCACTGTGCGAGGTTGTGTGAATCGATGCTAAGTTGTGCCCTGAAGGCTCCGATAGGCCCGACTTATATAGTCTCCAGGTCCTAGGGTTACAGGGAAAAGTCCTAGCCGGACAGGTTATAGAGTCCTACACCGTCTATCACTAGTCTTGTGTATCTTGCACTCCAAGGCTCCGGGTACGTCGGTGACTCCAACCGTAGCCTTCCTTTATCCGGCATGGGCCTTCCTTCTGGATCCATCTAACTGGGCCGCCCAGCAGGCCATAGGCCATGCTACCGACTATGGGCCACCCGGGTTATCTGGATAAGTGACCTGCTATGAGGATACCCATATAGCATATCCCCAACAGTAGCCCCCGGAGAACTCCGAGATCTTGCGGCGTCTTGCCTCTTCAGATGAATGCTCCATCTAGTTGGATGTCGGCAAATCGTCAAGCAATATCTTGTAGTCCTCCCAAAGAACCCAGCAAACCTTTCTCCGTCTTAAACTTGTAAGCCAGAAAAATGTTGAGTCTTCCATTGTACTCTTCCATAGTCGGATTGAATCCGTCTATGTCGGAATCTTCGATGTGACGGCTCATCTACCCATGTCAGCTAGGACGACATAGTCTTAGGTCAGCGATGCCTCGTAACTCACACATGCAGAGAACACAATCATATCCGATTTTCCCGTGCGAGCGATACGAACCGTTGGCGGCGACGGTTGGAGACGTGGCGAAATTTCCACGCACGTTCGCGAACACGTTGTCTATGCGGCAAACGTCCGATCAAGCTGCACGAACCTTGACGCCGAGGATGATAAATAGTAACCGTGGGGAATTTTCCACTCTTTACCTCATTCTCCTCGCATCATCTTCTTCCTCCAGCCGCACGTCTCCTCGAGCTCTCCGCGAGAAACCTCGAAAAAATCCTAGCTCCCATCTGCACCAGGCGCACCCAACCTTCACTCCATGCCTAGAAGCAGCACCTCCCCATCAATGGCGGCATCGGGCGAAGCCGGCGAGCTCTGTCGTCGTGCCCCCAGAGGGCTTGGTCATCCCCGCATCGGCGGTGATCAAGTCCACCGGCGGCGACCAAAATTTGGCAGCGCTAGATCCACTAGAGGAGGAGCCAGATTCGCACAAGGGCGACTGGCGCGGCTCAGACATCACCGACCGTGATACCCAAGAGATGGTCGCCGAAGGCTACCTCCCCGCAATGGAGGGGCTTGCCTGGTGGGCGGCGCCGGCCGGCGAGGTGACACCTTCTCCCCAAGCCGGAGAAAAGGTGTACCTAAAAGCCCATCTGGTACGCGGCGTTTCCCTGCCTATCTCCCACTTCTTCCTCTCCGCCTTGAACCACTATAGGGTCCAGCCCCATAACCTTTCCCCCAATAGTATCTTAGTGCTTAGCAACTTCGCGGCACTTTGCGAGGGATATCTAGGGATAAGGCCTAGGTTAGACCTTTTTGTGTACTTCTTCACTGTCAAACGTGAAGCCAGACATAGGAAGGAGGAGCTTAGGAACTGTGGCACCATAATCTTCAAGATTTGACCTGGCCGGCGGTTCCCCGACATCGTTGGCCACGAATCCTGCAAGAATTGGTAGCGGACGTACTTTTACGGCCCCGACATTCCTCTGGCGGGCCGAGAAGTAATGTACCCGGACTTCGTGGACGGAGCCGCCGCTGAAGCCTCATCATGGAGATCCCAGGCCTCCCTTCCCTCCGACCTCGAAGCTTCCCGCGCCATAAGGCGGATAGAATGGTTCATAGAGACGGGTTTGACTGGCTTGGACCTAGCCATGTGCTGGTTCATCAGGCGAATCCAACCTCTACAGCACCATGCGAAGCTTATGCACGAGTATACCAGCGACAGAAGGGATAGCCTCCACATCACCGTGGAAAACTTCTCGAGCGACTCCGTCAAGCTCCGCCTTAAGGACATCGTCAAGGTGAAGGATAAGAAGCGTGGCTTTGCCATCACCTACGACATTTTCGTAGACGGCAAGTGCCCAAAGGTAGGTTTTTATTTTCCGTGCATGACATATACTCCAGTTCTTCCGTCTTGCAAATGTCATTTTGTCTAACACGGTTGAAACAACATGTTGGGCCCCCATGTGTGGTTTTGGTAATTAATGACAATCTTTATGGACTAATGTGTGTATTAAGTTATACTTGTAGGATTTGTCCATTGGCATCGCTTGGAGCATGTGTTGGCTTCAAGGTCGATGAAATGCAAAGAAGATATGTTGGGCAAGCTCAATATGCGAGGTTGATGATGAGGAATTAAGAAAGGTGTTCCATCTTGAGAAGGGCAAGATCGTCTACATCGAGCTCAAGTGGAATGCTCAAGGCAAAGATATAATCTTGATAGGTTTTCCTTTTGCCGGTCTCACGTTGTGTGTGTAAGACCAGGTTTACGATAGATAACCCTACTATCAAGAGGGGCTCGCGTATGAGTAATTTGGTCACATCGTTCGGAGAGATCTCAAACCTTTGCATACTTGCATCATCGTATTTGGTTGTTATTTGGTCTTATCCATGTGAGGATATAGAGCTTGTGGTAATCTCCATAACAAGCTCTTGTTCATCAAAATCGGATCTTCCATATGTATCTTGTTGCGATTTTAATTTATGCAGCTTTTCGATTTCTCACCAAGTGAGGTATATCACATTATTGGGAAGCCCTTGTCGTCCTCTATCCAACGCAATTTGAATCGGGTCAATCGGAGCTTCCAGTCAAAAGTTATTGTCGTTTGAATATTTGCCTGTCAGTCTGTTTTCTGGGCCGAGCTGTAGTACCGCCCGGACGGGCCGGTACTACCGCCCGGGCCTAAAAACGGCTCGTTTCCTTTCTGCCTCGCTAGGTATCTTTTTGCGGTAGTACCGGCCGGCCCAGGAAAAATGCCCAGATATTTTCCCAGATCTGGATCCGCTGTTGCCGCTCGTTGCTTCACAAGCCCAGCACCCAGCCCAGCTGGCCCTGCTGCCGCCGCCGCCTCTTGCATCGCTCGCTCGCGCACGCTCCGACCGCTCCCGCGCTGGCCCCCACTCGCGTTGACCTGCAGCTCGCTGCCCGCGCCCGCCTGCCGTGCTGGCCCCGCGCACTGCTGCTGCCTCGCATCCCGCGCACTGACCAGATCCCGCATGATGCGCGCTTGCCGCTCGCTGCCCGCGCGTACGGCGCCCACGCATGTGCTGCTGTGCCCGCTCGTACCTGGCCCGCTTGCTGCTGACGAGCTCGCTGGCTGCGCTGGCTTGCCTTGCCGCTGGCCCACCTCGTTGTGTAGCGCGTGCGTGTCTGTTGCTTCTCTCGCTGCTGGCTGCCGGCGGTAGTACCGGTCAAAACCGGTACTACTGGTCCGTTTAGAAAAATTGCCCCAACGGCCAGATTTTGGGGGCCCCTATTTAAGGCTTTGCCCATTTTGAGTTTAAAAAAGCTCCTCTCTCATCTATTAGGCTAAACTTTGTCAACACTTGCTCTAGATCTTGAAGCTTGCCTAATCTTTTCCCTCTGATGATTCTTGCCCATATTTGAGTGGAAGAGGGAGGAGATCTAGCCCCACGTTTTGACCTAACCGATTCATCTCTTTGTGAGTGCATCTTTGGGGATCTAGATTTTGGGGGGCTTTTGTGTCTCTCTTTGATTTCTCCTCTCTTGTTCCCCCAATAGCTTTGGTATCTTTGTTGGAACTTGAGAGTGAGGGATTTGAGCATCTTTGTGGTGTTCTTGCCCTTTGCATTTGTTGCATCGGTTTGAGTTATCCTCGGAGGATTTGGTTTGAGTTGATCATTGGAGCTTGTCCCTCTTGGGTTCTTGGAACCCTAGACGGTTTTGTGTCCTTGGTGGCATTGTGGCCTTGGTGGCATTTGTTGAGGCCTTTTGTGGAGTTTGTTGGGAGCCTCCAATTAAGTTGTGGAGAAGTGCCCCAACCTTGTGAGAGGTTCCGGTTGCCATCGACAAGTGCACCGATAGTGGAAGCGTGGATCGATCCCGTTGGGGTGAGATTCACCGGAGAATAAGGGAGGCCTTTTGTGGTGTTGGTGGTTTGATACCACCCCCTCTCCAAACAAGACGTACTCCATGTTGGGAGGAACTCGGTAAAATATCGGTGTCCCCGCGTGCCTCGGTTATCTCTATACCCGAGCTCTTTACTTATGCACTTTACATTGTGATAGCCTTCGTGCTTGAAGTAATATATATCTTGCTATCACTTTGTTGCTTGTATTGCTTAGCATAAGTTGTTGGTGCACATAGGTAAACCTTAGTTGTTTCTAGGTTGTGCTTTACAAAGTAAACGCTAGTTTTATTCTGCCTTTGTTGAGCCACTCTAGGAAAAGTTTTAATCGCCTATTCACCCCCCCCCCCTCTAGGAGACATATGTATCCTTTCAACGGTGACTTCTGACTTAACAGCTTAGCGATCTAGAGGAGGGCAACCTAGCTGCCCAAATCTACGATCCAAAGATGAAGGAAGTCACGGTCGTGTCCGACGACGAAGTCCCGTTGGCGCGAAAGTGGAAGAGCTCCACCTCTGACGCTGACGACGGAGGCAAGAAGAAGAAGAAGAAGACGGAGGGTGGAGCCTCCAAAAATACTACCGCCGCCCTGGAGGCGGAAAAGAGAAGAACCACCGGGATTTTTGCCAAAGCACCCCCATTAGTGTAAGCTTCTTATTCTCCGACATTTTCTATTTATCTATCTTGCTCATGTACTTATGCATTTTGCACGTTTCAAGAAGAAAGCCACGACCAGCCTCAAGAAGACCTCCAAAACATTGGGGGCTTCTTGAAATATCAAAGACATGCTGCATCGCGACGCCTCCCCTGCCATCGCCCCTACTACTCCTGTCATCAAGCCCTCGTCTTCCCCGACAAGCTCACAAGCTAAGGAGGCATCAGGCCCTTCCGCCATGGAAGTGGACTCTGGCGCCTCTACCGAACTTGCGGTTGTCGTCGAGCAGGCAACGCATGAGAGCACCACTCAACAAATGGCTGAAGCTCCGGCTAAGGATGCCATCGGTGGCGGCAAGGCGGTGGTGGAAGCTGGTACTTCTGCCGAAGGCGGCGCCATTGCTCCCCAGAAACCCTTTGAGTTCCCAAAGAGAGTCTACCCCGCGCTTACGCCGAGTAGCACATCTGTGGTTCCTGGAGCAGCACCGACATCTCCGACGTGCGGTCTTGAGGAGCTCCTCTGACAAGCACAAATATTGCGAGGAAATAGCATTTCCTTTGGCAAGCTGCTAGCCGAGAGCGCTACAAACCTCAAGACCATCGCACTTGTAAGTTTACTTTGCCACTATAGCCCCCGATGATATAGACGGAAAACCATTGGTTTTGCATCTATATGCTCTAAGAGTGACTAAGTTAGAAAAAACTCTCACTGTAGCCCCCAAGCATTTAGATGGAATGAACTATTCCGACTAGATGCTTTAAGAGTAGCATACGCAGTGTTTATAATTTTTCAATACTGTAGCCCCCAAGCCTCTAGTTGTAACTGAATTAGTTCCGACTAGATGCTTAAAGAAAAGCTAAGCAGATTCCGAGTTAAAAACTTTATACTATAGCCTCCAAGCTTCTAAGCGAGAACTGAATTAGCTCTGACTAGTTTCTTAAAGAAAAGCTAAGCATACAGCTAAGTAAAAAACTCTCGCTGTAGCCCCCGAGCGTCTAGGTGGAAAGCTTCCGACTAGATGCTCCAAGTAGACTAAACAACGGTTTAACTTTTTTCTTTTTTCCATAGAATGAGAATGCTCGGAGGGGCATGGCCAACGGCAAGTACCAGAAGATGCACGCAGATCTTGAAGCCGAAAAGGGTAAAACTGCCATCTTGAAGGAACAGATCATCAAAAACAAGAGTTTGTTTTCTTTTTGCGCATTCCATCTTGGTTTTGTGCCTACATTCTCCGAGTACTCACTGTGTACTTTGTTTTCTCCGACTTTGCAGAACATGTTACCAAGGCCAAGGACATTGTCGAGCAGTCCAGGCACATCCAGCAGCTGGACAGCGAGAACAAGATCCTTAAAAAGGAGAGGGAAGAAATGCTGAAAATGCATGAGGATTCCATGAAGGCCCTGCAGGACTCCGCCTCCGCGGAAATCAATCGTTTGAAGGAGGAGCTTGCGATCTTAAAAGATCAGAAGCAAGCTGGTGATGAGCAAAACCATCGCCACAGCGAGGCGTATAAGCTCCTCCAACAAGAGAAAGAATCCCTGGCGGACACCCTCTGGTAGGCTAAGGCCAGCATCTTCAGTAAGATTTCTCCGCCTTGTATTTCTGTAGTCTGGATACTTTTGAATTGTTGAACTCATGCGTTCCTTGTCGGAATTTGTAGCTCCTATCGGTTTAACCAGATCGCCTCCTCCAGCCAAGGAATGCATGGTTCTTGCCGGCAACTTCATCAACACCGCCATCACCCAAGCCAAAGAGATTGCCAAGCCCCTCCAGATACACATCAAGGCCTCGGACTCCATGGCGAAGTACTCGGAGATTCTGCGCCGAGCCCCCGAGCGTATCACAAGCTGGAAAGCTTCATGTGCACGGGATGGCGCAAGGATGGCACGCTGTCAATGGTGAAGGCACACTACAAAGGTGACGACATCGATACGGTGACCTCTGGTATCCCCGACGTTGATGATGACGGCAAAGATATTGATCACGAAGCCATCCTGTCGTCACTCGCGGGTTATGACACCAGAGTTGCCGAGCTGGTGGACATCGACGTCTTCGTGCGCATGAACACTATCGACAGCGTCAACCAAGATTCCTCTGAGTCCAACCACAGCGCTGATGTTGAGGGTGATTCTCCGGCTGGTGACGATGCTGCTTCCAAGTCTCCTGCGCCAAAGGAATGAAAAACAACTTTGTAATATTTGTTTCACCTTTGGTGTATGCGCGGAAAAAACTTGTTGATGTAACTTAAGGCGAAAAACAATGGTTGTTATTTCCTGCTACTTAAGAACTAGTTTCCAGCATGTATATATTTTTTAAGCAAGTGCTGGCTTATCCATTACTTTGGTTTTTATGCTTGACCTTTCGTGAGTCGGAAGACTCGTTGTCGGAACCATGTGCTCAGGTGATGATGCCCAATGGCACCGTCAATAACCTAAGCACAAAATCGCCGACAATAAGTGCCAAAAGTCACTACTCCAGGATCCACAAAAAAATGACAAAGAACGTGTAGACCAGAAAACTTAAGCTAACGCCCGTAGGCGGAATTTTCACAAGTGCAAATGCAAGACTTGTGCATAAAGTTTTTACATGATCCAAAAATGAACACTAAAGGAGGTAAAAGACTCAGAAATATGAGTGAACCAGAGAGCTTTATTTCATTGATCATATAAGAGATACACAATTAGATAAAAATGCTAAGGGTAAAAAGGACGTAGCTGTGCTATGTTCCATGGGCGATCAAGCTCCGGGTAGTCATCATCTGGGTCACGTCTCTTACGCTTATGATCCTCATTGGGTCTATCATTTAGTTCATGATTGTCAACAAGGTAGTAAGATCCATTGAGTAGCGCCTTGCTTATGATGAACGGTCCTTCCCATGGCAGGGATAATTTGTGTGACTTCTTCTACTTAAGTCGGAGCACCAAATCCCCCTCTTTAAACGAGCGATGCTAAACGCGGCGACTATGGTAGCTGCGTAACTTTTGCTGGTAGATGGCGGATCTTTGGCATGCCAAAACGCGCTCTTCCTTGAGAAGGTCCACATCTAGGCATCTGGATTCTTCAGCGTCATCCTCGTCGTAGGCGGCAACTCTTGGTGCATCGTGGAGGATGTCGGAAGGCAGGATGGCTTCTGCTCCATATACCATGAAAAAAGGGGTGTAGCCGGTGGATCTGTTGGGTGTAGTTCTTAAACTCCACAGCACAGATGGCAATTCTTCCGCCCAGGATCCAGCTGCTCTATGTAACGGTGCCTCAAGACGTGGCTTGATTCCCTATAGAATTAATCCATTGGCTCGCTCAACCTGACCATTGGATTGTGGGTGTGCCACAGATGCAAGGTCAAGTCGGATGCCTTTCTCCCAGCAATATGCCTCCACTTCTCCAAGTGATAGATTGATGCCGTTGTCGGTGATAATGCTGTTTGGGAGACCAAATCTCACCACTAGATCTTGGACGAACCTGAGGGCAGTTGCCCCATCAAGCTTTCTAATGGGTTTAGCTTCTATCCATTTAGTGAATTTGTCAACTGCTACAAGAAGATGCGTAAACCCACAAGGTTCCGTCTGTAACGGTCCCACCATGTCCATCCGCCAGACCGCAAACAGCCAAGTTATTGGTATTGTTCGCAGTTCTTCAGCAGGAACATGTGGTTGTCGGGCATAATACTGGCATCCCATGCATGTCTCAACCAGCTTGTCGGTGTTCGCCTTCGCGGTCAGCCAGTAGAATCCTTGCCGAAAGGCTTTCGCGACCAACGATCGAGGAGCGGCGTGATGCCCGCAATCTCCAAGATGGATTTCGCGTAGGATTTCCATACCTTCTAGCTGGGAAACACACTTTAGGTATACACCAGTAGTGCTCCTTTTGTAGAGTTGCCCATTGATTATGGTATAACCCTTTGCTCGCCGTACTATTTGCCGTCTTTCAACTTCGTCGTTGGGAAAAGTTCCATGCTCTAGGTATTCCATGAACGGTTTTGTCCAAGCAGGAGGAACCTTAGTTACCATGTTGACAAAAGAGTCAGCTCTCTCCAGGTTGTCGATGTCGTCTCCTTTCACGGATGGTGTGCACAGGTGCTCTAGGAAAACTCCTGGCGGAATTCGCTTGCGCCCTGATCCAAGCTTAGACGGCAGATCGGCCGCCTCGTTTTGTTCCCTAGGTACATACTTGACTTCGTAGCCCAAGAAGATCTTGGCTATCTCGTCCACTTCGTCTCGATATGCCGCCATCAAAGGGTTCCGCGCATTCCAGGTGCCAGCCACTTGCTGGGCAACCAAGTCGGAATCTCCATAGAAAACTATGCGCTTGATGCCAATATCCTTGGCTACACGCAGCCCATGAATGAGTACTTCATACTCCGCCATGTTGTTTGTAGCCTCGAAGTGGATCTGCAGAACGTAGTGTAGCTTGTCTCCTGTTGGTGACTGTAGCAATACCCCATCCCCCGAGCCGTTGAGCAGCTTTGATCCGTCAAAGTGCATCACCCAGAACTCTAGTTCTGGCAACGGAGTAGCATCTGGCATCTCCGTCCAATCTGCATCAAAATCCGCCAAGGCTTGTGACTTGATAGCGTCGCGTATCTTGTAAGTGATCTCGAAGGCGGCAAGTTCAATGCCCCACTTCGCGACCCTTCCTGTAGCGTCGCTGTTATTGATGATGTCGGACAGTGGAGTTTTGCTCACCACTATGATTGGGTGCTCCTGAAAGTAATGCCTCAGCTTCCGAGAAGCAAGGAATACTCCATAAGCTATATTTTAGTAGTGCGGGTAACACTGCTTGGACTCTGTCAAGACCTCGCTCACATAGTAAACAGGTCGTTGAACTCCGTGCTCATAGCCTGGTTCCTTCTGCTCTACCACGACGACGTTGCTGATAACCCGGTTGGTTGCCGCCGTGTAAATTAACAGGGGCTCACCAGGCTCGGGTGCTGCAAGGATGGGCGCTGAGGAAAGAATCTCCTTGAGCTGCTTCAATGATGCATCTGCTTCGTCCGTCCTCGTGAATTTGTCTGCCTTCTTCAGCAACTTGTACAGCGGCAGAGCCTTCTCTCCAAGTCGGCTGACAAACCGACTAACTGCTGCAACACAACCTGTTAGTCGTTGAATGTCCTTTAGGCATGTCAGACGGTTTATGTTTAAGATGGCCTTGATCTTCTCCGGGTTGACCTTGATTCCGTGTTGGGAAACTATGAAGCCCAACAATTTGCTGGCTGGAACCCCGAAGACGCACTTCTTAGGGTTGAGAATCATGTTGTATTTCCGGAGATTATCAAAGGTTTCTTTTAAGTTGGAGATTAAGTCGTTTGACTTTTAGACATCACCGCGATATCGTCCACATAAGCATGAACGTTCCGACCAATTTGGTCGTGGAGGCAATGTTGCATTGTCCGCTGGTAAGTAGCACCTGCGTTTTTCAGCCCAAAGGGCATTGTGACATAGCAAAACGTGTCGTATGGGGTAGTGAACAAAGTGGCCAATTGGTCCGACTTCCTCATCTTGATATGGTGGTATCCTGAGTATGCATCGAGAAAACACAAAAGCTCCGAGCCAGCCATCGAGTCAATGACTTGGTCAATGCGAGGCAAAGCAAACGGATCTTTGGGACATTCTTTGTTCAAGCCGGTGTAATCAACGCACATTCTTAATTCATTGGTTCCCTTTTTGGGGACAAGTACAGGATTGGCCACCCATTGGGTGTGAAGGACTTCTCGGATAAATCTAGCCTTAAGTAACCTAGCTATCTTTTTGCCAATGGCGCGTCTCTTCTCATCTCCAAAGCGTCGTAGAGGTTGTTTCACTGGTTTACATTTTGGATCAATGTTTAAGCTGTGCTCGGCAAGTTCCCTAGGTACACCTTTCATGTCGGCAGGTTGCCAGGCAAAGATGTCCCTATTCTCACGGAGGAACTCGACGAGCGCGCTTTCCTATTTGGGATCCAGGTTCGTCCCAATGGCGGTGACCTTGGAGGCATCGCCTACCACAAGTTCCACCGGCTTGGTCTCGATGGCGGCCTTGAACGCAGAAGCGGAGTTGGAGATCTGCTTCTTCGACGTGGGCATCTCTGAGTCATCGACCTTGCTCTGGATCTCCTTGAATTCTTCGCTGTAGAGGACAGCTTCTGCAATGGCTGCTTCATTGATCTCGCAGTCCCTTGCCTTGGTAAAGCTTCCGGATACGGTGATGATGTCGTTTGGCCCGGGTATCTTGAGTTTGTTGTAGATGAATCATGGCTTGGCCATGAACGTGTGGAATATGCCGCGGCCGAATATGACGTGGTACACGCTCTTGAAGGGGACCACCTCAAAGGTCATGCGCTCTTGGCGGTAGTTATTAACATCGCCAAAGGCAACTTGAAGTGTAATGCACCCAAGGGACCGAGCCTCCCGACCAGGAACTACGCCGTGGAAGATGGTGTTGGTCCGCCTTAGGTTTGCCTCCATCAAGTTCATCTTCTGCAGTGTATCCAGGTACATGATGTTAATGTTGCTTCCACTATCCACCATACGCTTGGTGAACTCCACGCCGTCAATCAAAGGGTTGATGACCATGGCGTACTGGTTCTCCGTGGGTATAAGGTCTGGGTGGTCCGTCCTGTCCCAAGTTATTGGAACCTCCGACCAGCGCAGGTACTGCGGAACTAGGGGGAGAGTGGCCATCAGGATCCTCAGAGAGGTCTTCTATTGTCGGACGGTGGGGGTGCCAAGGAAAGTGTGGTAGACTAGAGCCTTCTTTGTGAAGGGGTTCTTGCCCTTGTCGTCGCTCTTGGCGGCGTGCTTGGGGTCAACGTCCTCGTCCATGTCACTTGAATCCTTGGACTCCTCCTCCTTCTTCTTCCCCTTGCCCTTGCCTCGCGGTCTATTCTTCCGACTTTGTTTGTATCTGGACTCCGGGTCTTCTTTGAGGTCGTTGACGAACTTGCAGTGTCGATTGGTATGGGTGGCCTTGCCGTTGGCGTCGAGGTGTACGAGGCATGGCATATCACGGTATTCCTCGTAGGTTTGGGGAACGCGGAGCGGCGCCGAGGTGGTTTCACTTCATCGCTGCTGCCCACGACCAGCTCCTCTTCCTTGGCCATGTTGTCCGCCTTCTCCTCGTCCTGCAAAAGTCATAGCGACCATGTCGGTAGATTGATTTTCTTCTGGAGAGGTTTTCCGCTTTGTACGCTATTCCTCCGAGCTTGAGTTGGAATGGCCGTTGCCGGCAAGGAGCCACGAGCATCGTCGTCGGCATCTGCGAACTCACTAGCCAACTGAATCACTTGGTTCAAGTCAAGCTGGTGATTGTCCTGCAAGCGCTTCAGCTTATGTCGGAGCAACGTGCCCCTTTCCAACCCATCGATGAAGGCGGCCATGGCGGTCTGAGCGTGCACTCCTGCTCAGGAATTTTTCATATCCAGCCAGCGGGAGAGGTAGGCGCGAGATGTCTCGTCTTTCTCTTGCATGCACCGCTGTAGATCGCCCATGGTGCAGGGACGCTTGTATGTACCCTCAAAGTTCTTGGTGAATGCTTCTTGCAAGTCCAGCCAGTTGTAGATAGATTTCTTCGGCAAGTCGTCGATCCATTGACGGGCCGTGCCTACCAACATTAATGGGAGGTACTTGATGGCGACGTTGAGGTTGCCTCCGGCAATCTCCACCGTGTTGCCGTAGTCCTACAACCATGTGGCTGGTTTGGCGGTGCCGTCATAGGGCTTGATGGTCTTGTCAATCCGGAAACCTTTGGGGTAAGTTGCGGACCGTATTGCAGGTCCAAAGAAACGTGGTCCCGGGTATGGTCCTTCCCGGGCCTCGTGGATCTTATCGATCCGTGAACGTGCGTCGTATGGCTCCGGGTTCTTCTTCTTTTTGTCAACAGGGGATGGACTGCGTGAACGACGCGGGCCCCCTCCGCCATGGTGACTGCTTGGTGGTGACGGAGGCGGAGGTGGCGGTGGGTTAGCCTTATTGTTGTTACCCTCCTGCGACGCCTCACGCCTGTCAAGGTTGCTTGTCAGACGCGGAGGGTCATGGCGTGACCTGCTCTTGTGTCCTTGGTTGCGCTCTCCGTCATGACGGGTCTGCTCCGCGTTGTCGCGGATGACAATGCCACACTGCTTTGGTGGGGTCATATCCATATGATGGTGAGCCTTGTAATCTTCGCGATGTCGGGGAGATCGGGGCGGTGGCGATGGGCAACGAGGTCGGCCCTTTTCTCCGTGGTCGGAGGATATGGTGATGGCATCCTACCTGTTGCGTTCATCCCTCCGTCTTCGTTCTGATGAACTCGTCTGGGACCCGACATCAAGAGGAGATCTGTCCCTTGGCGGCTTGTCTTGGCTAGATTGGCAGAGCGCTAGGTCAGACTCAAGCCTCTGAGAGGTGGCCTTTTCCTGCTGCTTCACCGCCTTTCCCACTAGGTCATAGACCTGTTCCACTACCTCAGGCGATCTATCCTGCTCCAGAAGGGTCTTGGCGACGGCGAGGTTAAGGAGTGGGGTGGGCATCACCTGCTTGCCTTCACTGTCAATGTATGGTCTGGCTTGTGCCGGCTTCGAGGGAGCCCATCCTAGGTTGCGCCGTACAGCAGGATCGTTGATGACGCGAGCCGGAGATTTCTTAGCCTTCTGCTGCTGCAGTAAAGTCTTGTACTCGGCCTCCATTGCTCTAGCTTTCTCTATGGACTTCTCTGCGTTGACCAGATCTCCATCTAGTTTAGCGCCTTGATCCGCGATGGCTTGCGCTTCCTCCAGCAGCTGCTGGTGCTTCTCATCAAATTGGGTCACATTCCGGATATGAGCAACAGTTAGTGGCTCGACGAGGAGACTGCCATACATCACTCTATCAGCTGGAGTAACTTGGGCTGCTGCAGACGTAGATGCTGGGGGCGGCAAGTTTGCAGTGTTATTGTTGCTCGGGCCGGTGCCGAGTTCCTGCGGCTGCTGCACTGGGTTAGGCGGAGGAGGCATGACTTTTGCGTGATCATCGTCCGCAGCAATAAGTGGGCCCTTCCCCTTTTCCAGCGATGTAGGCGGAGCTCGTTCGGGTTGATCTTCATCCATCGCCGTCCCGATGGTGACGAACACCTCTCGTGATGTGACGGCATTGTTGGCTTGTTCGTCGCGCGTGTACTCCTCCTCCATCTCCTGCATGGCGGAGTCTAGTTCTTCTGGACTGAAGTCTATTTTCTCTGAATCTACACTAATATCAGCATAAAGTGCGTCGATGACAGAGTCGGAGGGTGCCAGGACTTCCTCGATGACGGGCGGTGGAGGTGCAACGGCCTTGACGATGACTGGAGGTGGTGGTGCAGCTGCGACGATGGCGGCCGGAGGCGGTGGTGGCGGTGGCTGAATCGGAGGAGCTCCGTCAATGAGCGCAAGCGCTGTCTGAGCTGCCGCTTCGGCCTCCGCGTAGTTGTTGACGGTGTTCACCATGCCTTTGAAAGTAAAGCATCCCGACGCCGGCTGCCGTCTTAGAGAATGTCGGAGAAGCATGACATGGTCTAGTCCTTCCACAAAGTGATACATAGCATCCTCATTGGGGTAGTGGGCCAGATCGGCTCGTATACGGAGCCACCTGGCCAGGTAATCACGGGAGTTTTCGCCCTCTCTCTGAACGCATCGCGCCAGATCGAAGATGGTAACCACGCCGACGAACTTGGATCTCTGCTGTCCAGACGCACGGACGAAGCCGGCGGATTTGCAGTGATTGTCCACCTTTATATCCTGCACAGGGGTGGTTTGGGTGGGCCTTGAATTTTTCCAATCTTTGCCGACAAACTCCGAAGAGAGATCCGACATCGATCCTTCCGCGAACGTATCCTTCCCGTAGGCGGTCCGTGCGGGCCTTGATGCTCCTCCGACTCCCAGGGAACTAGTGCCCGAGTCAGTTTCGCCATGAAGAGGTGGATGTCTCCGATAGGAACGATCGAACATCGCGTAGGGTTCGTCTTCGTTGGGATCCAGAACTCGTCAGGAGGGATGATCGGAACGTTGCCGGAGAAGAGAACGCGACTGATGGCTACGGTTTCGCCGATTCCCGCGAAGATCTTTGTCCTCGCCCGCTGAAGAGCCTGAAGACCCTCTTGCCCCACGGTGGGAGCCAACTATCGTGGTATTGCCGACGAGTACGCCATGGAGAGGTCCTCACAGTGCGTGTTTAGAGACGTGGGTTAAGGCAGACGGTTGAAGGGTACGAGGTAACACAGCTTACCCAGGTTCAGATCCCACAACGGTGGCGGAATCCTACTCCTGCTATAAATCACTATAAGGGCAAATACGCCGAGTTACAGGGATTGGTTCGCTGTGCGAGGTTGTGTGAATCTATGCTAAGTTGTGCCCTGAAGGCTCCCATAGGCCCGACTTATATAGTCGCCAGGTCCTAGGGTTACAGGGAAAAGTCCTAGCCGGACAGGTTACAGAGTCCTACACCGTCTATCACTAGTCTTGTGTATCTTGCACTCCGAGGCTCCAGGTACATCGGTGACTCCAACCGTAGCCTTCCTTTATCCGGCATGGGCCTTCCTTCTGGATACATCTAACTGGGCCGCCCAGCAGGCCATAGGCCATGCTACCGACTATGGGCCACCCGGGTTATCCGGATAACTGACATGCTATGAGGATACCCATATAGCATATCCCCAACACTTATCAAATGTGATTTTTGAGAGTTGGAATCAACTCAAAAGCATGTATGGTTGAATTTTGAAAAATGTTTAAATGCAGAAAAGCTTCTGCCTTGTTATTTTTCCTATAAGTGATCTACAATTCCAAATGATTTGAATCCAACGGGATTGGATTAAGAATTTCAATACCTTTCTAACAAAATTAGTTTCATGCAATTTGGTTCAGTGAATCTCCCTAGATTGATTTTTGAATCTAGAGACAGAACTAAGTTTGAAACTAAATGGAAAAAACTAAGTTTGAATTACTGGGTCGCGCGGGAGTGTAACTGGGCCGGCTCACTGCGCACAGCATGCACGCGGGCGAGTTTAAGTGGCTATACCCACCAGTCAGCGAGACAGGGGGTGCGAAGGGGTATGGGGTGATGAGGGTCGTAGGATTAGAAGCTAGATCTACGGCTGAGGTTCATCGTCCATGTCTGAACAGAACACGGCGAGGTCGAACCCTAGCGCGGCCAGTAGGGGTCAGTGGTGGCTCACCGGGGCTCCGACGATGGTCGACGATGGGGGCAAACGACGAAGTCGATGATAGTGATCCTCCTGGTACCGGTGGCTCCTCCTGGGGCGGATCCAATCAACGGCTCCTCTTCTCCTCCTCCGCAGCAGACTCCGGAAAAATTCCGGCCACCTGGTGCTCGCCTTGCTCCGGGGATGAGGTGGAGTGGTTCTGAGAGAGACGGGAGTGTGATGGTGTGGAGAATTCATGCTAGGGAGGCCTCTATTTATAGTGCAACGAGGGGACCGAAGAGTGCGGGTGGAGCTCATCGTGGTCGTCTCCAAAGTGAGCTAACGGCATGGCTGGGGGTAGGGGACGATGCACTGTCTCCTGGCGAAGCTCGACGGCATGGTGGCGAGGCATGGGACAGTGCAAATTTGTCAGAATGCTGCGATGCTCTGGGCGGGTCGGACGGGAAATTTAATAGCGCACGGGCTCTCCTGGTCGCGCGGCAACGAACGGGCGTGTCCGGGCGGTTCCTGGGGTGGTGGTGATCACGCACGCGAGCGGTGAGGATGGGGCGCGATCTGTGTGAGCATGTCGAGCGCGGCGCTCTGGCGCTCTCTCGGCATGCCTGTAGAGAGGCTGGGCGTGCTCGTTCTGGGTGGTCCAGTGGCTGGCAAGGCTTGGGCACTAGACAGGGGGTGGCGATAGACGGTGGCTTGTGTCCTAGAAAAGTTTGGCGAGGCTAGAGAGGCTCATAGCTTGTCGTCGACATTGGGATGGCAGATTGAGCTTGGCAATGGTCACCATTGATGACATTTCCAAGTTTACAGTGAGCTAGGGCTTGTTAAATTAACTAGATGATCTATTGAGAGTGTGCTATGAGCTAGAGAGGAGACAAGTTAGGCACAACACTGCTCACTATAGTGTTTATTGTCAAATTTGATTTGTGTCTAGAAGGTGTTTGATGAAATGGCCGAAAGATATTTGATTTTGAATTTTTGGATGAAACTTGGTGGGTCCAATGGTCACATACTAGGTAGTCTCTGGTTAGTTGTTTTTGTCGAGGTGCACTAGTTTGGTATGTTTTTGAGAAATGGTGATCTTCACATATGATAAAGATTCAATTTTCAATTGTCCTTTGAATCAAGTTGCCAAATGTTTCTGTGGGTTTGCAAGGTGGGCTTGGGTTCACTTTCACTTGGTCTAGCAAGGGGTGAAAATAAATGGATTTGTTTCTTTTTGAAATCTTGGACTAGAAACACTCAAAATGGCCTAGTGAGCAAAATTGGCAAACCATTTGCTTATTTGGTTTGTTTTTGAATTTCTCTTGATTTGTTTCTGCTTGAAAATGATTTAGATGATGTTGTTTTCATCTTTAAACCATTCCTTGCTATTCACAACAATGACACAAGTCTATTCATGCATCCATACAATCATCACATACACACATGCATTCATAGCGATTTTCATTAACAAAAGTTTTTGTTGAACCTAATTTTGGTGATTGGAATTTGATAACCTTGATCAATATTTTTGGGATGTTACAAACCTTCCCCCCTTAAACAAAATCTCGTCCCGAGATTTGAGAAAAAGAAAACTAGGATTTAAAGAGATCGGGAAACTCTGTCCTAATGTAGTCTTCTCGCTCCCAGGTAGCTTCTTCTTCAGTGTGGTTACTCCACTAGATCTTGAGAAACTTGATGCTCTGGGTCCTGGTGGTCCTGAAAGCTTCCTCCAAAATACGAATGGGTACTTGGGATATGTCAGGTCATCATTGATCTCTATGGTTCGGTGATCAATGTTCTTGAAAACTTCGGTCTTCTTCGGGACTTCTCGGCATTTGCAAAGTAACGATATATGGAACACATTATGCACGGCTGACATCTCCTCTGGCAGTTCCAGTTGATACGATAATTCTCCTCGATAATTCAGAATTTTGAAGGGTCCGATATATCTGGGGGCTAACTTTCCTTTGTGTCGTGGTGGTGGCACGGCAGATGCCATGGGTAGGCTAAAGTATGGGGCCAATGGATGCTAGTGGGATCTGGCAAGGGAAAATGTAGTTGTTTCTACACGCTAATGACTAACGTTCAGATCTTTATTTCTCTTCTCTTGGACTACAAGTGCTCCTTGACCTGTATGCAGGAAGAGGAGATGAACTTTACAAGCCTAACGGTGTAGAATGAGCCGATCCCTCCTCAAGGGTCCAAGCTTCCCCTTATAAAGGGGTGCCTTGGCTCCTCTAAGGCTGACGTGGTAAGCATATTCGAGGAATATGCTTGTCCCAATATAGTAACTCGGCGAGCTCCTTTTCGTGTCCCCCTTCTAATAACGGCAAGGTTCTAGAGAGCCCCACCTACATGCCTCGGGTTCCAGGACTGTCACCTCCGTGACCTCCTTCTGCTCTTCTGCTGCTTTGCGCCTTGTCCTTTGCGCTTGGCTCTATTCAGATTCTTCCTAGCCCGAGGCTAGGGTTTGACTTTAGGTTCCTCCTTCTCCTGCAAGCTTCATGTTATTCGGCCCTGCCTCGCTTAACTCGGCTCAGCCTTCACCTGCATTATGGCTTATTCGGACTTGCCCGACTGACTTAACTCGTACGTCGGACGAGTAACGTACAGCCCCTCTTGTAAACGTCATGGTCATGCTCATCTAGGCCGACCTTTACATGATTCGGCCGATATAAATGGTAACTCGGCATAAGACCGGGTAAACTCCTTTTGGTTTCCCCCGTCTTGACCCTATCTGGGGTCACCTCCCCAACATTAGTCCCCGAAGCTGGTGTGGTCCCGTCCGTACCTCGGCCGGGCCACCTCAGTTTCCCAATATTCATTTCTCCTCATTTCCGAGTTACTTTCTCCTATTCGAGGTATCCGTGTAGCTTCTTGTGTACGCCTCATCCTACGTGTAACACTCATCATTATTTCCCTAGTTTTTTGTTCCTCTACAGTTCCCGCTGACAACGCTACAGTGATTACTGCGTCTGTCGCGTCGGCACTGCGACGCCTCGCGCACCGCATCGGCCAGGAGGCCTGATCCTCTCTTGCATCGTGTGGTCGTCGGTGTGGCTCCACTCAGCCACGAGCGGTTCCGCCGCACGCACGATCTACACGGTTATCGCCCGCACGCACGATCCCACTACCGCCAAGGCCGCGCGGTTATAAAAAGGGGCACGAGGCTAGAGGGTTCACTTTCCCTCTTCGCTCGCCGTTGCCCTTCTTCCTCCTTCCGCCCTTGCGCATGTTCGTGCTTCTGCAGCCACGTGCTCGTCGGAATCTTCGACGGCGAGGCCCTAATTCCTCTGCTCCGTCGACCTCGTCCCCGTACACTTGCTCCGGCGCCGTCGCCGGTGAGTTTCTCTGTGGTCTCATTGCCTAGATTTTTCTCTAGACGCGTCTGCCGCTCTCTAGGTTCCCCGCGGCGGTTCCTTTTCCGCTCCGCCGCCGTTTTCGCCTAGGACCACGACGGGGCCTTGCACCTCTAGGCTTTGCTCCGCCGCTAGTTCCTCTTCCGTGGACTCCTCCGGCAACCCTATGTCAAGCTCCGTTAGCGGCGCGCTCATCGAGGATGACGATGCAGCGTCTGGTCCAGAGCGGGGCTCCTGGCAAGGTTCACCGTTACCCGCCGAGAGGTTGAGTGGTTAATTAGAACTCGCCGGATTCCTGCCGAGGTAGCCTGTCGCTTACCCGGCAGCGAATCTTCTCCCGTTCTTAACGAAGGAGAGTACATCGTTTTCATGTCCCATTTTGCTCGCGGGTTTGGTCTTCCCCTTAGCGATTTTGCTAGGGAATTCCTCGATTACTTCGGCCTGCAGCCGCATCATCTTCCGGCTAACGCCATTGCTTCTCTATCCGCTTTTATCTCGGCCTCGGAAGGATACTTTGGCATCTGGCCGTTTGTACATGTATGGTCCAAGTTCTTCCAGATCCGATCCAATGTCGTTCCAGACAAATCCCTTCATCCTTCCGAGAAATTGCTTACCCAGTGTGGAGCCGCGTCCATCACACCTCGGAGGAAATCCGAGTTTCCTCGCGTTGCTGGTCTCGAGTCATGCAAGAAATGGCATAGATCGTTTTTCTATGTCAAGAATTCTAGGAAGGAAGACAAGATTCGGCTCCCTGCTTTCTCCATCGCCCCCCCTTCCAAGAAGAACTGGACTTATAATCCCAGGAAGAGCCATGCTCTGGCCGAGGCCTTTAAGATTCGGCTGAAGGAGCTGATCCGCACCGGGTTACGTGGCGAGGATCTGATGACCACCTTCGTCAGCAGCCGGATCTGCCCTTTTCAGCAACGCACGCACAAGCTCTGCTATATGAGCGGTCCCCTTGATCCCAACCGAGTCTCAACGGTTGAGCTCGATAATTATCTTAATTTCAAGCGTGTCCGAGCTATCTTTAAGACGGAGATGCCAGAGGATTGGACCTGGGGACTGAAGCCGTTCACCCGCGGGAATCCCCCTCCCGAGGTAAGTTCACGCATTTATGTTTTGCCCCCCAATTGCGTTTGTGATTCCTTTTGCTAATTCCTTTTTGTCTCTTTTCTTGCAGAGATTTGCGGAGCACAAGATTGAAGATGCCGAGGTTCTGGCCCTCCCGTGGACCGCAGATCGGAACACCCCGGATAGCGGGGAGCCTGAATCGGAGGAGTTCGTTCCCAAGTCGGACCTCGCTCCGGCTCGCGCCGGTGGCAAGACCTCGGCTCATGGGGAGGAAGGTGATTCGGACAACGTCCAAATTCTTGAGGTAGTCGCTGTAATGCCTATCTCTTATGCATTTTCGGCTTCTACTTCCCCAGCTAATCAGGCCGGTCAGGTGCACGACGCCGAGCCTCTCGCCTCCCAACCTCCTGCTACCTCGCGGAAGCGTGCCGCTCCAACAGGTGCCTCCGAAGCCGCTCCCAAGAAGGGAACTAAAAAGTCATCCCAGCACCTTCCGAAGCGTAAAACTATGCCCGGAGTTACTGGGTACGCTCATTTTCATTTGTATTTCTTGTTTCTCTTTTTTCGTCTTTTGATTTGACTTTCTCTACTTTTGCAGCGCTCCTCTTTCTGTTAAGCCCAGTGGTCCAAGCATGACGAGTCATAGTACTCGCCTGCCTTCTCCTCCGCCTCCTGAAGATACCAGAGTTCCTAGTCCCGCTCGTGTGGACTCTCCTCCTGCTCCGAGTCAAACATTACCTCGGCAAGATGCACCTGTGGTTTCCGTTGCTGATGCCAACATAACCCGGACAGTAGATCCTCCTACCGAACCCGCTGCCCCCATCGTGAACCCCGGAGTTTCCCCCGAGACTCCTTTGGCCCGTGCAGTTTCAACCACAACTCCAACTCTAGCCGAGGATGTCACCATCTCGGTGCCCTCAGAAACTATAGTTCCTCCTGTTTCCAAGGACGCCACCCCTAGTGCCGAGGTAACGGCTCCTGCCAACGCCTCTTCTAAGGCTAAGAAGGCCGTCGTCACCAAACCTCCCTCATCTCAGAAAGGACTTGCCAGCTCTTCTCAACCTACGATTGCTGATGCGCTCCGCAAGGGGGTTTCCTCTGCTAAGACCGTTGTCACCCCGGCCGCTGATACTCAGCTCACTCTCCACAAGAGTCCCGCGGCGGCGGTGGTTACACAACGCGTCCGAGGTAAAGTCCTGACTCGTACTGAGAGTGGGAACAGCCTCGGCTCCTTGGTTGACTATGCCAATAATTGGAACGCTGCTGATCAGCTCGAGGGCAATCCAAGCAGTCAGCCATTTCAACTCTTCGACATCAGCAGTCGCTTGCATCTGGCTGCCAAGATCATGCTTGACAGCGATAATATGAACGAGGTAATTGTTTTTATTGACATTTGATTAGTTATTCGAATGATATTATATATACTCTAGTCCCCGAAGCTTGCAACCGAATAACTTGTTATTCGTTTGGAAGCTTTATTAGTTTTTGCCTGATTCGGATCCATCTTATTGTTCGAATATCAGGTCACCTAGATGTGAGTTAGTATTTGCTTGATTCTGATCTGTCTTAGTGTTCGAATATCCAGCCACCTAGATCCGAGTTAAGCTTTGCTTGATTTGGATCTGTCTTAGCTTCGAATATCTAGCCACCTAGATCTGAGTTAAGCTTTACTTGATTCGGATCTGTTTTAGCTTCGAATATCCAGCCACCTAGATCTGAGTTAAGATTTACTTGATTCGGATCTGTTTTAACTTCGAATATCCAGCCACCTAGATCCGAGTTAAGCTTTGCTTGATTCTGATATGTCTTAGCTACGAATATCCAGCCACCTAGATCCGAGTTAAGCTTTTGCTTGATTCGGATCTGTCTTAGCTACGAATATCTCATTGCAATTTATTTTGTCGCTTAGGTTGCTCATGATCGGCGGACCGCCGAATTCCAAAGGTTGCTTTTCGCACACAAGAAATTGCAAGAGAAGTATGAGAAAGTTGTTCCCGTGGTGAAGAAAGCTGGTAATTTAACAAACTTTTGTATTGTCCCTAAAGCTCTTAATATTTTCGACTTGAGGTGTCAGCTCATTTTGCTGGTAAACAGGTAATATTAACAATCTTAATATCCGTCTTGAGAAGAAAGTCAAGGCCCTGGAAGGTTAGTTATCATTTCTCTTTACTGATTCCCGTTCGAGATTTATCTTGGGTTTCTTATAACCTTCCGGCTTTGGTATAGCCGAGTTACAAACTCTTGCAGCGTCACATCAAGAATGCATACCCATGCCTGATATGATGCTGCATTTTTTAGAACAAGCCGCTACTCATTCAGCGCAGCTGAAAGAGAAAGATGACGAGATAATTCGCTTGCGCGCCGAGGTGGATTCCCTCAAGCTTTCTCAGAAATCTGAGTTAGAGAAAGTTGATCAGGAGTTCTCCGAAGAGAAGAATCGGCTAAGTCTGCAATTGCAGAAGGATAAAGAACTCCTCGAGGCTGCCGAACTTAAGACACGGACGATGAGCGAGGAAATCACTCGCTTTGAGAAGACCAAGGTTGATTGGGCTCAAGATCTTCAGAAAATGCTGAGCTATATTCACTGTCAGTCTCTGACGGTGGCCAAGTTATCTTCTTCTCTTTCTTACTTTTGACTGATATACTTTTATTTTGTGTAGACCATTTTCCGGAAGCTAAGCCCGTGATCTCTAGAGCGGTGATTAATGCTCGCGTGTGTCGAGGTGTCCTTGCAGATGCGAGCCCGGAATACTCGATGGAAGACTTCTTGGTTGTCGTTGGTCCGATGAAGATTATGGGCAGGGATTTGGTGCAGGCAGCCATTCGGGCCTACCATGTTCTCTGGTTGAATACTTCTGGAACTCCTAATATTGATGAGATCAAGATATTGGTGGAAAGATTAATGGCATCCCAGAACCAATTAAATCTCAGGAGGGAATCCGCTGGACGGGCTGGTGCTGATATGGCGCTCACAGTCATTATTTCTTGGTACGAGGATATTTCGCTCGATACCTTGATAAACTTGCGCACTGGATCCCGTTGGGTTGAGGATCCATAATTCATCGCTCGCCGACAAGCTCATGCCTTCCATATTGTTGAGTATGCTGATGTGCATAACTGGATTGAAGGGCCGAGTTTTCTTTCCAACCCAGCGGATGACTTCGAGGTCGAAGATGCCTCTGATAATAGTTAGGCCGATCCGGATGAGGGTGAGGGCGACTCAGACAACTCTGGTGATTCCAGCGCCAGCTCGGATGGGGAGGGCGATGCGCGATCATCCTCCAAAGGGACTGGGCACTCTCAAGCTCAACCTAACGTTTCTCAACAGCCCCGGGCTTCCCCCGAAGTCGCTATTGGTTCTGTGGAGGGCGAAGTAACTTCGGCCGAGGTGCCGTCTACCTCGGAGCGCCTAGTGCCTGACCAAGTCGCTGCCCCTTAGGTTCAAAAAACTTTAAGTTATTTCTTATCCCTGGTATGTCGGGCGTGTGATGTGTGTGAAACAATTTTCCGACTTTCTGTGTGGTGTGAACCTCTTTTGCCTTTTGCCGCTGAGGCACGTATGATGGTGATCGTTATTAGTCTGTCTAAACAGATATTGTTGGTTTAAATCTTTGCTTTGGTGGCCTTCAATCTCATAAGTTCAGATTGTGTGTTTTTATTTGAACCACCTTAGTTCGGCGTTTAATATTGCCTGGCCTTTATAAATTCGACGGCTCAACCATTGTGCTCTTGATCTCTATCCGAGCTATAAATCTCGAAGCCCATATTTGGGGAAAGCGAAATAATATCGTTCAAGGTAGATTTTGACCTATCGTTCGGGGTGCCGAAGTTTAATACCCATTTTTGTAACAGGTGACCATCATGGGGCAATTCCCTAGTCAGTGCGCTAGAAATCGAGGTTTTAATGCCTAATTCGAGATAAGGGATAATATGTTATAGTCCCCGAGCTCCATGCTCGAGGTCCTGAAACTTAACACATAATTCAGGAATAAAAAAATAACGTTGGGCAGTCCCCGTGTCACTGCTCAAAGTGCATAACTCAAAGTGCCGAGGTTTAGTACATAACCCAAAATGAGAAATAACATAGGGCAGTCCCCGAGTCACTGCTCAAGGTGCCGAGGTTTAATACATAACCCAAAATGAGAAATAACATAGGGCATTCCCCGAGTCACTGCTCAAGGTGCCGAGGTTTAATACATAACCCAAAATGAGAAATAACATAGGGCATTCCCCGAGTCACTGCTCAAGGTGCCGAGGTTTAATACATAACCCAAAATGAGAAATAACATAGGGCAGTCCCCGAGTCACTTCTCAAGGTGCCGAGGTTTAATACATAACCCAAAATGATAAATAACATAGGGCAGTCCCCGAGTCACTACTCAAGGTGCCGAGGTTTAATACATAACCAAAAATGAGAAATAACATAGGGCAGTCCCCGAGTCACTGCTCAAGGTGCCGAGGTTTAATACATAGTCGATACTTTGACCTGAAGCGTCACATTACAACGTATCATAGATGACTCCTACGAGTAAAATGGACGAAGTAAAGCTATGTTCCATGGTCTTTTCGATTCTTCGTTGGCTTTGTTTGCCTTGTTCTTTTCTGGTGACTGAGCATCAATTAGGTAATATGCATCATTGTGCAATGCTTTGCTCATGATGAATGGTCCCTCCCATGGGGGCGATAGTTTGTGCATGCCGGTTGTGTGTTGCACTAGCCAAAGAACCAAATATCCTTCTTTAAACACTCTTGGATTGGCTTTCTTGCTGTGATATCATCGTAAGTCTTGCTGATAAATAGCTGATCTTGATAGTGCCAACCCCCTGGCTTCTTCTAGCAGATCGACATCATCTTGTCGAGCTACCTCATTTACCTCAGCGGTTGTATACTGGGTAACTCTTGGCGAGTCATGTATTATGTCGGCTGGAAGCATGGCTTCTGCTCCATATACCAGAAAAAAATGGGGTATACCCTGTTGACCTGTTTGGGGTAGTTCTGAGGCTCCATAGTACTGCTGGTAGTTCCTCGATCCAACACCCTGCCGACCTTTGCAGTGGTTCTACGAGTCGGAGTTTTATTTCGGACAATACTAGTCCATTAGATCTTTCTACTTGCCCATTAGATGTTGGGTGAGCCACCGAGGAGACATCTAGTCTTATATGTTTTTCTTGATAGAATCTAGCAAAGGCCCCTTCAGCAAAGTTTGTGCCATTGTCTGTAATAACACTGTGTGGGTAACCATATCTCAAGATAATATCTTTGAGGAATTTTACTGTTGTTGGTCCATCACATTTTTTTATTGGTTTCAATTCAATCCACTTTGTGAATTTGTCGACCATGACTAAAATATGGGTCATCCCGCCCCGGGCCGGCTTGAATGGTCCCACCATATCTAAGCACCATACAGAAAACGGCCAAGTGATTGGTATCGTTTTTAACTCGGACGATGGAATATGTATCTTGCTAGCATATCTCTGGCAACCATTACATTTTTCCACCAATTCTTTGGCCTCTTTCAATGTTGTTGGCCAATAAAATCCATGCTTGAATGCTTTGGCCACTAAAGCTCTGGACGAGGCGTGATGCCCGCATTCTCCTTGATGTATATCTAGGAGAATCTCCTGGCCTTCCGCCGAATCCATACATCTTTGCAGCACGCTTGTGACGCTCCTTTTATACAGCTCATTGTTTATGATTGTATAAGCTTTAGCTCTTCTCACTGTCTGTCTAGCCAGTACCTCGTTATTCGGAAAAGTCGCATCCTTAAGGAAGGAAAATATGGGTTGCGCCCATGTTGGCATGATTTTCTCTGGGATAATCTCACTGTCTATTTCCATATTTTCCGCCGACATAACCACCTCGGATTTTTCCATATCCATCCGTGCATCGGTCGGGTTCACTTTCAGAAACTTTGGGTTACATTCTTTGTCAACTTCCATCGGCATACTATCTTCTCTTGATTTCGCCGGAATAAAGATGGATTTGGACTCTGGTGATGGTGTTATTGATGGTTTTCTGAGGTGCTCTAGGGCGATACCTGGGGGAATTGATTGCCTGGTTGATCCGAGTTTTGACAGTGTGTCTGCAGCATCATTTTTCTGCCCGAGGTATATGATTAAATTCACATCCATCGAAGTATCCACTGAGTTTTTGCACATGGAATCTATATAAAGCCATATTGGCATCTAGCGCATCCCAATTGCCTGATACTTATTGTACTACTAGATCTGAATCTCCGTAGCATAAGATCCGGCGTATCCCTATCTCTTTTGCCACCTTCAATCCATGGACGAGTGCTTCATACTCGGCTACATTGTTTGATGCGGAAAAATGTATATGCAGCACATATTTCAGCTGATCTCTTTTTGGCGAGGTTAACACTATCCCTGCCCCCAAGCCATTCCTCAGCTTGGAACCGTCGAAGTGCATTGTCCAATAATTTGGATCTGGTAAAGGTGGCTCATATTGTACATCAGCCCAATCCACAAAGAAGTCGGCCACAGCTTGAGATTTGATTGCATCTCGCCTATCGAATTGCGGAGCGTAAGGTGACAATTCAATTGCCCATTTTTCTATTCGGCCGCTTGCATCTTTGTTGCTAAATATGTCGGCTATTTGCGCTTCACAGATCACTTTGATCGGGTGCTCTTCGAAGTAATGTTTAAGTTTCTTCGCCGACATGTATACTCCAAATGCCATCTTTTGATAATGTGGGTAATTTTGCTTTGAGGCTGATAGTACCTCGCTTAGGTAATATACCGGCCTTTGTACTGATTTATCATCTTCAATTCGTTCCACCATGATCACATCACTTACTACTCTGTTTGTGGCGGCTACGTAAAGTAACATAGGCTCTTTTGACAATAGAGAGGCCAGGATTGGTGCTGTGACCAACATCTTCTTCAGTTCATGGAATGCATTATCTGCTTGTGGTGTACAAATGAACTTATCAGATTTTTTCATCAGTTGATATAGTGGTAGTGCCTTATCTCCCAGCCGACATACAAATCGGCTAAGTGAGGCCAGGCAACCCCTGAACTTCTGTACGTCATTTAGACATCTCGGCAATTCCATCCTTTCTACCGCTCTTATCTTAGTTGGGTTGGCCTCTATACCTCGGCTAGATACGAGAAAACCGAGTAGTTTTCCAGCTGGTACACCGAAGATGCATTTTTCCGGGTTAAGCTTCATTCGGAACCTTCTCAAGTTCGCGAATGTCTGTCGAATATCATCCAGTAGCGTTTTGCTCTCTTTGGTTTTGATAACCATATCATCTACATATACTTGTACATTTTTTCCTATCTGGTCATGCAGACATTTTTGCATACATCTCTGGTACGTTGCCCCTGCGTTACGCAGGCCGAATGGCATGGTGCGATAGCAATAAGCCCCGTACGGGGTAATAAACACAGTCTTTATTTGATCAGCCGGATTTAACGGTATCTGGTGAAAACCAGAATATGTGTCTACAAATGATAATAGTTCACAACCAGCGGTCGAATCAATGACCTGGTCTATTCTAGGTAAAGGAAAAGGATCTTTTGGACACGCCTTGTTCAGGTTCGTGTAATCAATACACATTCGTCATACGACGGCTACATCTGGATCATCCTTTTTCTTTTCTACCAACACCGGTTTTGATAGCCAATCCGGATAAATCACTTCCATGATGAACCCGGCCGCAAGGAGATGATCTATCTCATCCCCTATTATTTTTCTCCTGTCTTCGGCGAAGCGGCGGAGAGGTTGCTTCACCGGACTTGCTCCTGGCCTTACAAGCAGAGAGTGCTCAGCCAACTCCCTCGGCACACCTTGCAGGTCTTGTGTTGACCATGCAAAGATGTCCCGATTCTCACGGAGGAAGTTGGTGAGCTCGCCTTCCTATTTGGCATCTAGGCCGGCACCAATAGTGATGGTGCGTTCTGGGAATCGCTCATCTATCTGGACTTTTTTCGTTTCTTTAGTCGGCTGGAAGGAAACGCTTCCATGTGGGTTGGCCAATGCCGGCATATTCAATTGCGCCGACAGAGCGAGAATCGCTACCTCTTGAATCCTTCTTTTTTCTCTTGCGATCACCAATGACTCGGCCAGGTTTGATCCGGCCGAGGCACATTCCATCGACTTCCTGTAATCTCCTGCTACTGTTATCACCCCTTGTGGTCTGGGTAGCTTCATTTTCAAGTAAGTTATGTGGCAGCTGCTCATGAATTTGGCCAATGCTGGCCGCCCGAGTAAAGCATGATAGCAACTCTCTAGATCCACCACCTCAAACTCCAAATTTTCTGCTCTGCAGTTATCCCTTGTGCCGAATAACACATCTACTTGAACCTTTCCAATGGGTTCGCACGAAAGTCCCGGCACTATTCCGTGGAACGTGGTTCTCGTAGATTGCAGCATATTCTGCGATATTCCGAGTTTATGCATTGTATCCTTGTACATGATATTGATACTGCTCCCATTGTCAATGAGTACTTTTGAAAATTTCACATTAATGCTCGGTCCGACAAATGTCGGATCTAGTACGAGTGCGTACGACCCCGGATTCGGCATTATTTTGGGATGATCCTTTATGCTCCAAGTTACTTCTTGATCTGACCAAGGCACATATCTTGGTACTGCTGGCATAACTGCATTCACCTCCATATGCCGGCGCTGTACACTTTGCCTGTCTTGCTGTTCTGTTGTGAACACGTAGTACGATTGATGATGTTCCCTGTAATCATTGCGTCCATTATTTCCGGGGTTTGTCCTTCCATCCTGACCCTGATTTATCACTTGATGCACTGCATCTCTCCGGTCCGAGTTATCATGCCTCGGGGGAGGAGGGGGTAACATTAGCTGCTGCGCATTTGCCCTAGTCAACTGGGGCTGCTGCTGCTGATTTGCCTGATGGGAAGGTGCTTGCATGCCCGCCGGGTTCCCCATTGCATTTTTCATCCAGGCGCATTGCCGAGTTGTATGATTGGCCGGCTTGGCCGGGTTTGGAGTGTGAAACTTACACAGTTGATCCAACATGGACTCAAACGTGTACTTCGGCCTTTCCTGCCATTGCTTCTTCTGTTCTGGTGTCCACTGTCTCTTCCCTTCATTCCTTGGTGTCCATTGCTGAGGACAATTCTTCTGTCGCTGACTGTTTCCATGACTCGGCTGATCTTGCACTACCGCTGCCACCTGGTTGGAGGCATATCTGTAATCCGGTCTTTCCTCTCTTCTTCTTCCTCTGAACTTATTGCACCTCGATGATCCGGCCGCATCTCTTGCATATTGATCTTGATGCTCCCGATGGTCTGTCGATATCAGCTCTGGTTGCGTCAGATCTCCCAATGCATACGAATCCGCTATCCTGATGGTTTCTGCCAAAGTGGTTGGCATATCTCTTTGCAGTCGCTGCCACAAGACACTGGCATAACGGCATCCTTGAGCGAACCAAGCTATCGCTTGTGATTCTATAACTCCCTCGCATGAATTTCTGAGGTTACACCACCGAGTCAAGAATTCTCTGTCTATCTCATTCGGCATTTGCTTGCACATTGCAAGCTGTTGCGGCCTGTTTGGTCTCTTGTAAGTGCTGGAAAAGTTGCTGACAAACATCTCCTCAAAATCTATCCAGCAGTTGATACTGCCCACTGGCAGATTATTCAGCCATACTCTGGCCGGTCCTTCCAGCATTTGCGGGACATATCTTACTGCCCATCGCAAGTTTCCGCTAGCTATTTTTACTGCAGTGGCATAGTCGATTAACCAATCTTGTGGTTTGGTAATCCCATTGTACGTTTCCGTGCCCCTTGCCAGCTGAAAATTCGGCACAGGTGGCTCGCCCATGATCCGGGGTCCGAAACATGCCGGACCCGGCGGACCTTGCTCCTCTAACAATTCGGACCGGTATAACCTGTCCAGTTTTAGTCTTGCATCATTTGATGGCAAGTTTCTGTACACTACTCTCTCATGCATTCCATACTGGTCATTTCCACCATGCCCTGCATACTCCATATCTGAATAACCATCATTGTACCTCTCATTCACCTGATTGTGGCGAGCTGGTCTCACTTCTCTTTCCTGCCGAGGTTTATATCTCGGCTGAGGATTGGGCGGTGGATCCCTCCTTCCTTCTGCCGGGATATTATTCTCATGATTTCCTCTTCCGATATCCCCATTACCTTGGCTTCTGTTGCCTTTGTCGGCACAGCTGGGGTTTCTTTCGCCACTGTTACCTTGGCTCCCATTTCCTCTGTTTTCATTTGCTTTTCCGGCTACTGCCGGATCATACGGAACAATTTGCTTATTTCTTTTTCCCGAAGTTACTGCTCTGTCTTTTCGTGCATTGCTTCCGGGTGAGGATGTTGCTTCCACTGATAGGGCGGGTGCCGCACCAGCCGAATGAACCATACGTGAGACACCAGGCCTGGTCGGGTCTGCCCTGAGCATTTCTTCATTCTGCTGGTTCGCAATGCGCACCAGCTCATTCACTCTTTCTTGTTGTTTCTGCCGGGCTTCGCCGGTCAGTCCTTCTAACTCTAGTGCAGCGGCGTTTTCCGCCCTTAGGTTCTTTGCCGGGGTGCTATACCTCGGCAAGCCTAGATCGACTGAATCTGCCTTATGAGTCTCATGCTCTTTATTGATGTCATCCATGAGGTTCTTCCCTCTCAATCTTAATTCATCAACCCGCTCGGGGGCGACATCAAGCTTATGTGCCTTAGCATATTCTCGCAGGGTCCTGTTTAAGGACTCCCGCAATGCCGACACCTTTTTTGCCTCTACCAGTACTTTTTGCCTGGTTTCTTCTAATTCTGCCTGAGCATTAGCCGGATCAAGTATCGGCGCTACAGGTGTAGTCAGATTATCTATAGTTGCCTGGAGAATGTTTTATGGTCTTTTCAGAGGTGGCCATCTTACCCTTGGTGCCTTCGGGGTCGTCTCCTGCACCTCGGCTGGGTTGGCTGCCGAAGGATCTACTTCGGTGGGAGGTGGAGCTGCCTGCTTTGTGGTCACCTATACTCCCGTCATCGGATCCTTGCTTGATCCGGCACCTGCTGCTCCCGCCTGCACCCCGGCTACGACCATCACCTCGACGCTGCTGATGGGGCGTTCTCCACGCGGACCGTTTGCGGCGTTAAGGGGGCCTCTCCTGCAACAATAACTCGGTGAGGATAAACGCCGGAGGTGTCGACGCCGACATAGATCTGGTGCATGCCCAAGCTGATGAAGACGCCATTGCGCGGAGGAGTTTTTCCCCTGAAGCTACCCGCGTTATCGCTGAAATAGTCACAGAGATCAAATATCCGGACTAAGCCAGAGCCAACGCGCTCGCCAGTGTGGATGAAGTTTCCCGTCCGGATCATGACTCCAGCTAGCACCGTTGCGTGCCCCACGGTGGGCGCCAACTGTCGTGGTGGTGGCACGGCAGATGCCATGGGTAGGCTAAAGTATGGGGCCAATGGATGCTAGTGGGATCTGGCGAGGGAAGATGTAGTTGTTTCTACACGCTAATGACTAACGTTCAGATCTTTATTTCTCTTCTCTTGGACTACAAGTGCTCCTTGACCTGTATGCAGGAAGAGGATATGAACTTTACAAGCCTAACGGTGTAGAATGAGCCGATCCCTCCTCAAGGGTCCAAGCTTCCCCTTATAAAGGGGTGCCTTGGCTCCTCTAGGGCTGACGTGGCAAGCATATTCGAGGAATATGCTTGTCCCAATATAGTAACTCGGCGAGCTCCTTTCCGTGTCCCCCTTCTAATGACGGCAAGGTTCCAGAGAGCCCCACCTGCATGCCTCGGGTTCCAGTACTGTCACCTCCGTGACCTCCTTCTGCTCTTCTGCTGCTCTGCGCCTTGTCCTTTGCGCTTGGCTCTGTTCAGATTCTTCCTAGCCCGAGGCTAGGGTTTGACTTTAGGTTCCTCCTTCTCCTGCAAGCTTCATGTTATTCGGCCCTTCCTCGCTTAACTCGGCTCGGCCTTCACCTGCATTATGGCTTATTCGGACTTGCCCGGCCGACTTAACTCGTACGGCGGTCGAGCAACGTACAGCCCCTCTTGTAAACGTCATGGTCATGCTCATCTCGGCCGACCTTTACATGATTCAGGCGATATAAACGGTAACTCGGCATAAGACCGGGGAAACTCCTTTTGGTTTCCCCTGTCTTGACCCTATCTGGGGTCACCTCCCCAACACTTTGAGTTGAAAACATTGCATTCCTTTCAAAGGAGACACTTTGAGATACACAAAATCTCCGATATTGGAAGCGAGGTCTCGACGTCTCTTGTCGGCATAACTCTTCTGTCTGGATTGGGCGGTCTTGAGGTCCTCCCGAATCTTGTGAACTTTCTCTTCAGCTTCTCGTAGGATGTCTGGTCCGAAAATTTGACTATCTCCTACTTCCGACCAATTCAAAGGGGTACGACACTTTCTTCCATACATGAATTCAAATGGGGCCATTTGCAAACTAGCTTGATAACTGTTGTTGTATGAAAATTTTGTGAACGGCAGACAATCTCCCCATTTTGATCCATATTCTAGCACACAGGCTCTCAACATATCTTCGAGTATTTGGTTTACTCGCTCTATTTGTCCATCTGTCTGAGGGTGATAAGTTATGCTGAAATCTAGTCGGGTTCCTAATCCTTCTTGGACTTTCTTCCAAAATCTCGAGGTAAACTGAGTTTCTCGATCCAATACAATGTTCTTGGGGTGTCAGCACCCGGATTTTTTAATCATAGATGCCTGTTATGCCATACATCGCAATCCCAGTATTACCATTTTTGTGAGACATGACAGATTTGGATACCACAGTACATCATCCATTACAAACCATACATAAGGTCTTACACAAATAAGGATCTCATGATCCAGTTCTTAATACAACTCAAGCAGCGGAAATACGTAATAATAACGGTAGCGTAGGCGAAGCTCCATCTTCGGGGTCACAGGCAATGCTGACGATGGGAGATGATCCTAGTTGTCGTAACCTTCCTAGGGTCCTTCGTCCTGGTACTCTTCTTCATAGTCTGGCCACGGGAATATCCAGGGACAAAGCCATGAGTACTCTTTAAGTACTCGCAAACTAATACTAACAAGTGAAGGGGGTTTTCGTAGTACGACACTAAGCTCTAGGGTTGTTTTGCAAAAAGCAAGATTTATCTCTACTAAGTTCAGAAGCAAGAAGCTGGTTGAAGTTTTATATCACCTAAGTGGGAACTTGAATTTCATATCACAACTCTGTTGTGGTCAAGTCAAATTCTCAATTCATTTCATAAGTCATTTTGAAAACATCTGACGGGGGAACAGTATGGCCAATCCAACTGTCCATCACCGCGGACGCGGCTATCCGAATAGTTTGACACTCTGCACAGATTGTACACTTTCACCACAACATTCGATACATCCGTTAGGAACAAATCCTGAATTCACCATACTCAGTATGCGGATAATCAATCCTAACCTTTCAATTACACGCCCTAGTATAGGCACCTCTCCTGTGAGTTTGGCCTCCCAACCATGACCAACTGTCATCTTGGGTACTGCACAGGTGGACAATCTTCACAAGGTAGCCTTAGCTCAGACCTTGGCCGTGAGGGAACCCATACTAAGGTATATAAGTTTCCAGTCAAGCCCTACCCAATTTTCGGCTATTATGGTTGTACGGTAAAATTGGAATGGTATCGCATCTAGACAACCATCGGTTTTGTAAAGGGGCTAAGGCTCATGCCTCAACATTTTCATCATCAAAATCATCAGGTGTTCGGAAACACATGTCAAAACATTTCAGTAGAATGACTCATCATTCTAAGGTTTTCATAACCATTTTCACCAAGTATTCCCATCTAAAGTTGATCAAGTTTTATGCTTAGCACTAGCATCTACAAGTGGGGTTAAATACTAATGAGGGGTGGTAAACAAGTGGAGTTTAACTAAGTTCAATCTCATGCCTAGGATGACATCGAGATAATCTAGCTTAGGCCAAATTTAATGCTCTTTATGCAACCTTCAATTATCTTCCTAGAATCTACAAGTTACTTAAGTAAACTCTAAGTAATAGATTTGATAAAGAAATAAAGTATAAAGCTTGCAAGTAAAACTAGGATTGGGTTATCAAGTGGGTATGATCACATATGCTTAAGGCATATAGTGGTCATGGTAACAAGAAAGTATTTGCTTGCATAGGTAAAGTATCTTGCAAGTGTTAGCTTGCTCAATCAACTAGTAGTATTAGGCTTGCTGTAACACCCTCAGAATCGACCCTATGCAAGTTTTAGCGAAACTCTCCAAACCCGCATAGAAACGATTCAAAGGTGCCCACCAGGCACTTTCGTGCGGGTGGAAAACGAAGTAATAACATTACACAACAGTCCTTGATGGGACCCACAGAACAGATATATACAACAGCGACTCAAAGAGTCAAGAATACAGATATAATATACAAAGATCCAAATCACCTTGAAAACGATAGAGCGTCCAGCTACGGACAAGATGCAAATGGGGCTAAGAGCCCTGAAGAATAACCAATGGCGTCCATAACCCTGCCCAGGCCAAACCGGAAGGGTAACCCTGCTAACGACGTCGATCTCAAAACCTGCTTAAACAAAAGGGGTGCCGACAAAGGCCAAGGAAAAAGAGGAGCGTCGGTACTGAGGCCAGTACACGGCGAGGCTAGAATTCGGCGGTCCTCGCCTACATAGGTATGGTGGACTGAGCGGCAGCGGCGGCATGCACTAAACACCCTATAGAGACTCGGTACAACTGGCGGCAATCAGAGAGGGGTAAGAAAGACCTATTCGGAACCAACCTGATTCTACCACCAAACAAACCCATCCTGGGGTTCCCCCTCGAGACCACTCGAGGAAGTCGACCGAGGGACTCACACAGTTGACAGTTTTATTTATTCAGTTATCATTGCACCAATTACTAGTCAGGTATAGATAGTCATCCTGATATAATAAGCAGTGGGCAATTTTAGTTAACCATTCCGTTATAGTTGCAACACTTACTAATCAGATACAAATAGCATGAGATAACCCAAAAACCTAGCAGTTGTTGGTACTTTTATTTAGCCATTCTGTGGTAGTTGCAATATTTACTAGTCAGGTACAATGGTCGCAAACGACAACCCAGCAAGCAATTGTTGGCAGTTTTATTTAGCCATTCCATTATAGTGAAGCTGATTACTAGTCATTATAAAGTCAAATTTATAGCACTACTTTAGTTATAGTTGTCTATGATCGAGATACTGTGCTCCAATTCGTCCATAACCGCGGACACGGCTTTCAGAAAGTTTTACCCGGCCGGGGTGCACCAATAGCAACACACACTCGATCAACCTCGGAAAAACCAAATCAAAACCCAACGAGGCCTTCACGGCAAAGAAATCACAGGATTCAGAAATATTTCAGGGGGCCACCCCTTGGAGTACACCCGCAACGAAGCTAGCTGACTCCGAGACGGACCCGAGGTTTGGGTGGACGGCTGTGAACGACTGGGAACCCAAAACTGGGCTTGTCGACACCGCGAAAACGTGTCCCGATCCTAAACAGTACAGTGTGCTCCTCGCACAATCGTAAATAAAGCAGTAAAGCATGGCATAAGTACAGGATAGTAATTAAAACCTCAAACTAGTTTGTGGCCCCAAGAAATAAGACGGAATCAAGCTCTGGCTCAGGGGGGTCCCATAATCCTCCCGGATGTGGATAGCGCGATAAATCAAGGAACAGGTATCAAGTACTCGGGGTCCTACGGGACACAAGTGGACGGTTAACAACCAAATAACATCTATTGCCCACCTGTGCCTCTGCTTACTTACTTCAATTTTAGTGGTTAAACGGGAAGTAAAGTGAACGATAAGTAAAGCCAGGATCATCTCCAACATCAACATGCGGCAATACACCAACAACTGTGGCACTTGACGACACGCAACAGCACTTGAGCAAGCGACTATGACGCGCAAGTCCAACTATCTACCAAACAACAGGTAATAGGAGGTGTCCAAGGCAATATAAGGCTGCAAGGGATAACACGGGTACGAATCTAGAGCATCGCAACACAGATAGCAATAGATCAACAGGAGGGAATAAATACTATAAAAGTAAGATAGGTAGAAAGGGGGGAGATGCTCGCCTGAAAACATTGCCGAAGGTTCAACCGAAGCTCGGGGCGAAGCTCACATCAACTCAACGGCCTTATCCGCGAAGAAGCAAAACACTAGAATAAACATCGGATGCACTATTTAATACTACGGCAAAAGATCGGGCATGATGCATGGATGATGCATGACATGGCAAAGATGCGATGCAATTAGGTCATATTAAGCGGAACCGGGGGTCCCGACAATTATTAAATGGTTCAAATTATTTAATTACCCCGCAATTTAAACGTTGCATTATCAAGGCAAAAGATAGCACCGGTTCGCTACACAAATTTAAATGAGGCCAATATACGAGTAGATTTGCCCGCATATGGGCCCCATATTTAATTATGAGGTGAATCGGCCTAAGGCCCCCAAACCACACAAATATGCATGCAAGATGAACAATTAATATGCGACAAGTTGTATTATATTATAAAATAGGGTTTTCGGGAAGGGGTCCACACATTAGGGTCTCAACGAACTTGGGGTTCCGAGGTTCGGGGTTTGGTCTCAGGGTTCGGATCTGGGTTCGGTCTCGGGGGGAGCGTTCTCGGATTACTGGGGTAGATCTTGTCGCATCCGGGAAGCAGGACTTGGTTCGGCGCCGGGGGCGCATCGGACTCGCCCTGGTCGGTGGCGATCTTATCGGGCCCGCGTATCTGGTCGGTCTTGGCGTTCCGGGACGAAGGACTTGGCGTTCCGCGGTGAAGTGCTTGTCGTTCCGGTGGCGGTCTTGGCGGTCTTCGGGTTCAGCCTTGGCGCTTCGGACCGGTCTTCGGTTCGGGGCCTCAGGGTCTCGGGGTTCGCGTCCGTGTGGCGATCTTGTCGTTCCGGCGTCACCGCCCCTAGTTTCCACGACGAAGTACTCGGGTTCCACTCGAATTGTCGGTGCACTCGGTGTTCCGGGAAGGCGGTCTTGATTCGGGTTTCCGATGAGGTTCGGGCTTGGCGCGATCGGCCTTCGATCCGTGATGGAGATCTTGTCGGCATCCATGGCATGGCACCAACTGGGGGAAGATCTTGTCGATGAGACGGCCTGGACATCTTCACCTTGCACGGAATATGGCCCGTGTTCCGGTCTCGATCGTCAAGGACTCTCACCACATCACCATAAGAGGTCGTGGAGGCCATCCTGATGCGGCCCGGGGCTCGGTACAGAGACAGTGGCCATGGACGTCGGGGTCCTACGGGACAAGACCAAGGCAGAGGGCGCCATCGGCGAGGGGACGCGGTGACGGCGGGGCTCGCCGGGAGGAACTCGACGGAAGATGTCGGGCCAGGCTTGGCGACAGGAGGAGGCGGGGAGCACCGCGGCGGCGAGGCTCGGGGCGGCTTGGGCGTCCCACGTCGCCGGCGACAGGAGGAGGCGCGGAGGAAGGGAGCGGAGCGAGGCGAGGCCGGCTAGAGGGAGGTGCGCGGGCGGAGGACGGCGGCACGCGGCGAGGTCGGCGGCGCGGCCCGAGAGGAGGCGGCTAGTGAGGCCGTCCGGAGGGGATGGAGGCGAGGCCGCGGCCTGCGGGCGCCGGTGGCGGGCGAGCTTGGCGACAGCAGGGCTGGTGGCGGGCTCGGCGGATCGCCGGAGGGCGAGGAGGGAGGGGCATGCGGACGAGGTCGCAGAGCCGCGGGGAGGGGCGAGGCCAGCGAGGAGAGCTCGGGGAAGGCCGGCAGACGCGGAGGGGAGACGCGGCGGCGCGGGAGGAGGCCGCGGGGAGCTCGGGCCGGAGCGGACGCGGCGGCGGCGCGGGGTGGGAGGATGCGGCGGCGGGGTTCGGGCCCAGGGCGGCGGCGGCGACGAGCTCGACGGGGAGGGCCGGAGGAGGAGAGGGGTCGGGGAAGAGCTCGAGGGGCGGCGACGTGCTTGGAGAGGAGGAGGCACGGCAGCCGGAGGGGGAGGAGGCGGGCGCGCGTGAGGCAGAGGGAGGGAGCGCGTCGGGGGCGGCTGCGGGCTAGAGGAGGGAGAAGGTGGGGGAGGGAGAGAGGTGGGCCGCGCGGGGCCAGGGGTGGTGGGGTCGGGCGTGGGGCCAGGGCGTGGGGTTGGACCGGGACTGACAGGTGGGGGGCTGGGGCGCGGGGCCAGGGGTGGGAGTGGGGTTGAGTGGGTGGGTCGAGTGGTTGGGTCCCGCGAGACAGGGGGAGAGGCCAGGCGGGTGGGGTCGGGTTGGCAGTGAGGGGGGGAGAGAGAGGGTAGGATGGGCTAGGGTGAGAGAAGGAGAGAGGGTGGGGCTGGTGGATTGATGATGTGGCGGGGTGGGTAGGAAGTTGGGGGGAGGGGTGAGGTGGCATGCTGCGGTTGGTGGGTAGGTTAGGTCTGGGTGGGAATAGGATTTAGAGTGTAGGTTTTTAAATATGTGTTTGTTTGGTTTTGTTTATTTTAAAACAAGGCCACTTTGCAATTAGTTTTTAGGGAAATAAAATATCCGATACGCTCGGGGTTTTGCCTTTGAAATAAGAGGGGTATTTGTACAAAGCAAAACTAGGTGTTTCGGAATAGTTCAGACAAACAATGCATGATGATGACGATGCAATGCACAAAAACAACGCGATTTTCTAGTAGTGGTTTTTGCGGGATGCCACAATTCGACACCACTAACAATGGATCTCGCCCTCGAGATCCGCCTCATGGTACCGGAAAGAAGGTCGGCGATCTGCATCTTCTCGCATCGTGTAGATCCTCGCGACACCACTAACAAGGATGCTTTCTTCGTCTTGAAATCGGCGACACCACCAACAAGATGTCGTTGATCCTGTTCGTCAAGAGAACACTCCGGATAACAACAGACGAAGTTAAAGGTAAGTCCACCTCTAACTTCTACGAAAGGAGTAAGAATTGCATCGATCCACCATTCAATATACACAAGCGAATGATAAGAGTAGTGGTATGGTCACGACTCCATCCCGCACTCCAAGCATTACTCTGCACACGAATAGGCGGATTATGCAACCAACTCTCGGAATTCAGACTGAAGATCTCGACAAACGAGGTTCAGAAGCAAAGGAATGATGCAGACTCTGCATCGGATCTGGCGTAGAGGATGTCGTCGCGTCGGAAAACACCGGAAGGCACGAGAAGGAACAAAGAGAAGTCCACCAGACGAAGGGTTCCTCGGATAGCATGAAGACCAGATGTAGCAACACCGTTACCAAAGGTGAAGCGAAACCCTGAAGGTACGACAAAACCCAACCACGAGAAATCCTGGACTCGAAGAAAAAGATAAGAGGTAGATTCAAAACACGCAGAGGTAAGAAGAGAATAGCAGAGGGGTAAGGAGTAAAAGCAGACCTAATCAGAACTATCCAACCGATTTTGCAAAAATAGTTTTTGACACTCTACTTCGGCCGTTAGCTAGGTTATCCTACAGGCTGGACTTGTGGGGTATCGCAACTGCTGGGCTCTGATACCACTCTGTAACACCCTCAGAATCGACCCTATGCAAGTTTTAGCGAAACTCGCCAAACCCGCATAGAAACGATTCAAAGGTGCCCACCAGGCACTTTCGTGCGGGTGGAAAACGAAGTAATAACATTACACAACAGTCCTCGATGGGACCCACAGAACAGATATATACAACAGCGACTCAAAGAGTCAAGAATACAGATATAATATACAAAGATCCAAATCACCTTGAAAACGATAGAGCGTCCAGCTATGGACAAGATGCAAATGGGGCTAAGAGCCCTGAAGAATAACCAATGGCGTCCATAACCCTGCCCAGGCCAAACCGGAAGGGTAACCCTGCTAACGACGTCGATCTCAAAACCTGCTTAAACAAAAGGGGTGCCGACAAAGGCCAAGGAAAAAGAGGAGCGTCAGTACTGAGGCCAGTACACGGCGAGGCTAGAATTCGGCGGTCCTCCCCTACATAGGTATGGTGGACTGAGCGGCAGCGGCGGCATGCACTGAACACCCTATAGAGACTCGGTACAACTGGCGACAATCAGAGAGGGGTAAGAAAGACCTATTCGGAACCAACCTGATTCTACCACCAAACAAACCCATCCTGGGGTTCCCCCTCGAGACCACTCGAGGAATTCGACCGAGGGACTCACACAGTTGACAGTTTTATTTATTCAGTTATCATTGCACCAATTACTAGTCAGGTATAGATAGTCATCCTGATATAATAAGCAGTGGGCAATTTTAGTTAACCATTCCGTTATAGTTGCAACACTTACTAATCAGATACAAATAGCATGAGATAACCCAAAAACCCAGCAGTTGTTGGTACTTTTATTTAGCCATTCTGTGGTAGTTGCAATATTTACTAGTCAGGTACAATGGTTGCAAACGACAACCCAGCAAGCAATTGTTGGCAGTTTTATTTAGCCATTCCATTATAGTGAAGCTGATTACTAGTCATTATAAAGTAAAATTTATAGCACTACTTTAGTTATAGTTGTCTATGATCGAGATACTGTGCTCCAAGTCATCCATAACCGCGGACACGGCTTTCAGAAAGTTTTACCCGGCCGGGGTGCACCAATAGCAACACACACTCGATCAACCTCGGAAAAACCAAATCAAAACCCAACGAGGCCTTCACGACAAAGCAATCACAGGATTCAGAAATATTTTAGGGGGCCACCCCTTGGAGTACACCCGCAACGAAGCTAGCTGACTCCGAGACGGACCCGAGGTTTGGGTGGACGGCTGTGAACGACTGGGAAACCAAAACTGGGCTTGTCGACACCGCGAAAACGTGTCCCGATCCTAAACAGTACAGTGTGCTCCTCGCACAATCGTAAATAAAGCAGTAAAGCATGGCATAAGTACAGGATAGTAATTAAAACCTCAAACTAGTTTGTGGCCCCAAGAAATAAGACGGAATCAAGCTCTGGCTCAGGGGGGTCCCATAATCCTCCCGGATGTGGATAGCGCGATAAATCAAGGAACAGGTATCAAGTACTCGGGGTCCTACGGGACACAAGTGGACGGTTAACAACCAAATAACATCTATTGCCCACCTGTGCCTCTGCTTACTTACTTCAATTTTAGTGGTTAAACAGGAAGTAAAGTGAACGATAAGTAAAGCCAGGATCATCTCCAACATCAACATGCGGCAATACACCAACAACTGTGGCACTTGACGACACGCAACAGCACTTGAGCAAGCGACTACGACGCGCAAGTCCAACTATCTACCAAACAACAGGTAATAGGAGGTGTCCAAGGCAATATAAGGCTGCAAGGGATAACACGGGTACGAATCTAGAGCATCGCAACACAGATAGCAATAGATCAACATGAGGGAATAAATACTATAAAAGTAAGATAGGTAGAAAGGGGGGAGATGCTCGCCTGAAAACATTGCCGAAGGTTCAACCGAAGCTCGGGGCGAAGCTCACATCAACTCAACGGCCTTATCCGCGAAGAAGCAAAACACTAGAATAAATATCGGATGCACTATTTAATACTACGGCAAAAGATCGGGCATGATGCATGGATGATGCATGACATGGCAAAGATGCAATGCAATTAGGTCATATTAAGCGGAACCGGGGGTCCCGACAATTATTAAATGGTTCAAATTATTTAATTACCCCGCAATTTAAACGTTGCATTATCAAGGCAAAAGATAGCACCGGTTCGCTACACAAATTTAAATGAGGCCAATATACGAGTAGATTTTCCCGCATATGGGCCCCATATTTAATTATGAGGTGAATCGGCCTAAGGCCCCCAAACCACACAAATATGCATGCAAGATGAACAATTAATATGCGACAAGTTGTATTATATTATAAAATAGGGTTTTCGGGAAGGGGTCCACACATTAGGGTCTCGACGAACTTGGGGTTCCGAGGTTCGGGGTTTGGTCTCAGGGTTCGGATCTGGGTTCGGTCTCGGCGGGAGCGTTCTCGGATTACTGGGGTAGATCTTGTCGCATCTGGGAAGCAGGACTTGGTTCGGTGCCGGGGGCGCATCGGACTCGCCCTGGTCGGTGGCGATCTTATCGGGCCCGCGTATCTGGTCGGTCTTGGCGTTCCGGGACGAAGGACTTGGCGTTCCGCGGTGAAGTGCTTGTCGTTCCGGTGGCGGTCTTGGCGGTCTTCGGGTTCGGCCTTGGCGCTTCGGACCGGTCTTCGGTTCGGGGCCTCGGGGTCTCGGGGTTCGCGTCCGTGTGGCGATCTTGTCGTTCCGGCGTCACCGCCCCTAGTTTCCACGACGAAGTACTCGGGTTCCACTCGAATTGTCGGTGCACTCGGTGTTCCGGGAAGGCGGTCTTGATTCGGGTTTCCGATGAGGTTCGGGCTTGGCGCGATCGGCCTTCGATCCGTGATGGAGATCTTGTCGGCATCCATGGCATGGCACCAACCGGGGGAAGATCTTGTCGATGAGACGGCCTGGACATCTTCACCTTGCACAGAATATGGCCCGTGTTCCGGTCTCGATCGTCAAGGACTCTCACCACATCACCATAAGAGGTCGTGGAGGCCATCCTGATGCGGCCCGGGGCTCGGTACAGAGACAGCGGCCATGGACGTCGGGGTCCTGCGGGACGAGACCAAGGCAGAGGGCACCATCGGCGAGGGGACGCGGTGACGGCGGGGCTCGCCGGGAGGAACTCGACGGAAGACGCCGGGCCGGGCTTGGCGACAGGAGGAGGCGGGGAGCACCGTGGCGGCGAGGCTCGGGGCGGCTTGGGTGTCCCACGTCGCCGGCGACAGGAGGAGGCACGGAGGAAGGGAGCGGAGCGAGGCGAGGCCGGCTAGAGGGAGGTGCGCGGGCGGAGGACGGCGGCACGGGGCGAGGTCGGCGGCGCAGCCCGAGAGGAGGCGGCTAGCGAGGCTGGCCGGAGGGGATGGAGGCGAGGCCGCGGCCTGCGGGCGCCGGCGGCGGGCGAGCTTGGCGACAGCAGGGCTGGTGGCGGGCTCGGCGGCTCGCCGGAGGGCGAGGAGGGAGGGGCATGCGGACGAGGTCGCAGAGCCGCGGGGAGGGGCGAGGCCGGCGAGGAGAGCTCGGGGAAGGCCGGCAGACGCGGAGGGGAGACGCGGCGGCGCGGGAGGAGGCCGCGGGGAGCTCGGGCCGGAGCGGACGCGGCGGCGGCGCGGGGTGGGAGGATGCGGCGGCGGGGTTCGGGCCCAGGGAGGCGGCGGCGACGAGCTCGATAGGGAGGGCCGGAGGAGAAGAGGGGTCGGGGAAGAGCTCGAGGGGCGGCGACGTGCTTGGAGAGGAGGAGGCGCGGCAGCCGGAGGGGGAGGAGGTGGGCGCGCGTGAGGCAGAGGGAGGGAGCGCGTCGGGGGCGGCTGCGGGCTAGAGGAGGGAGAAGGTGGGGGAGGGAGAGAGGTGGGCCGCGCGGGGCCAGGGGTGGTGGGGTCGGGCGTGGGGCCAGGGCGTGGGGTTGGACCGGGACTGACAGGTGGGGGGCTGGGGCGCGGGGCCAGGGGTGGGAGTGGGGTTGAGTGGGTGGGTCGAGTGGTTGGGTCCCGCGGGACAGGGGGAGAGGCCAGGCGGGTGGGGTCGGGTTGGCAGTGAGGGGGGGAGAGAGTGGGTAGGATGGGCTAGGGTGAGAGAAGGAGAGAGGGTGGGGCTGGTGGATTGATGATGTGGCGGGGTGGGTAGGAAGTTGGGGGGAGGGGTGAGGTGGCATGCTGCGGTTGGTGGGTAGGTTAGGTCTGGGTGGGAATAGGATTTAGAGTGTAGGTTTTTAAATATGTGTTTGTTTGGTTTTGTTTATTTTAAAACAAGGCCACTTTGCAATTAGTTTTTAGGGAAATAAAATATCCGATACGCTCGGGGTTTTGCCTTTGAAATAAGAGGGGTATTTGTACAAAGCAAAACTAGGTTTTTTGGAATAGTTCAGACAAACAATGCATGATGATGACGATGCAATGCACAAAAACAACGCGATTTTCTAGTAGTGGTTTTTGCGGGATGCCACACTTTCATAGGTCAACTTGATTAGTAAGGCTTGCTAAGTTAATAGCTTGCAAGTATTTGCTTGCTTTGTGCAGAGCAGTGGTTGAAGCTCTCCTCGGCTTCTTCTTCGTAGTATCCTCCTTCCTCCTCGTATCCTTGGTCGGTACTAGCGTCTATGAATAAATACGAGGTACACAATCACCAAACAATACTTAACTAATTTCAATCATCACACAAAAGGTTTCTATAGATGATCTAGCATCATCACTAACATTCAAGATTAAAGCACTTGCATTCTTTATTTATTTTTAGAAAAGTAATTTCTACTCGTTGAAAAACTACTTAAGATTTAATATTATCCAAACCAAACATGGGATCATGTTGACACATGTCATCACCACATATTTCAGTACATGGGAATGTGATTTAAAGTGGTGTCACAATTTAATAAGGTTTAACCTTTTATTTCAATTAAATAAAGTGACTAGAAATGCCTATGTGGCATTCTTTTATTACTTGAACATTATTTCTGTAGGTAAGCCCATATGTTTTTATAGATTCTGAAAGGTATGATCAAATGTGATTTTTGAGAGTTGGAATCAACTCAAAAGCTATTATGGTTGAAATTTGAAAAATGTTTGAATGCAGAAAAGCTTCTGACTTGTTATTTTACCAAGGTTGATCTATAGATCCAAATGATTTAAATCCAATGGGCTTGGATTAATCATTTCAATACCTTTCTAACAAAATTGGTTTCATTCATTTTGGTTCACTGAATCGAGCTGGGTTGATTTTGAAATTGGGTACAGAACTAAGTTTGAATATAAATAGAAAAAGTTAAGTTCAAACGAGTGGGTTGCGCGGGAAAGGTTATTGGGCCGGCCCGGTGTCACTCTGCAGCGCGGGGCGCAACTGACAGGGGGGTTCCACCAGTCAGTGGCTCATAACACACGAAGCGGTACGGGGCGATCTCGGCCGCACGATCTAAGTCTAATCAAACGGCTACGGCTCATCGTCCACGTCGGGTAGCGCCGGCGAGACAGAACCCTAACATGGCAGGTGGGGGTCGTGTTAGAATCAACGGGGCTCAGGTGAGGGTTGGCGATGGGGGGCAAACGACAAAGTCGACGACGGCGATTCTCCTAGCACCGGCAGCTCCTCCTGGGGCGGCTCCAATCGATGGCTTCCTTCTTCTCCAGCAGCGGTGGGCTCCGGTGAAATTCCGGCGATGCGCTGCTCGCCTTGCTCCGGGAGTGAGGTGGGGTGGTTCTCGGTGAGAGGGGAGTGGAATGGTGTGAAGAAATTGAGCAGGGGATGCCTCTATTTATAGTAGTAAGAGGGGACCGACAGGCGCGGGCTGAGCTTGTCGTGGTCGACGGCACAGAGGGCTATCGGCGTGGGCGACGGTAGTGGGCAGTGTTGTGCTCCCTGGCGAAGCTCAACAGCGTGGTGGCCAGGTGTGGGGCGGTGCTGATCGGTCGGAACGCTTCGGCGCTCTGAGCATGTCCGACGGAGGTTTTGATAGCGCACAGCACGCGTGGTCCGCGCGGCGGCGAACGGGCATGTCTGCGGGGTTGCTGGGGTGGTGGTGATCACGCGTGCACGCGGCGAAGGCGGCGCGCGGTCTGTGGGCGTGTGTCGAGGGTGGCGCACGAGCGCACTCTCGGCATGCTCGCAGAGAGGCTTGGCATGGCTTGGGCGTGTGGTCCAGTAGCTGGCATTGCTCGAGGCTGGGACAGGGAGTGGCGGTGGGGTGCTGGCTAGCTCCCAAACAAGGTTGGCGAGTCTAGTGTTGCTCGTAGCTTGCTGTCGACCATGGGGTGGCAATGGTGCTCTCGGCCTGATCACCATTAATGACAATGGCCAGCTTAAAGTGGTGCTAGATATTAGTTAAGGTTGCTAGATGATCTACTAAGGCTAGTTGTAACCAGAGAGGGAACAAGTTAGGCCCAAAACACTGCTCAACATAGTGTTTTTGATTTTGTTGATTTGAATCTGTAACTGTTTGATGAAATGGCCGCATGAACTTAAGTTTTGAATTTTGAAAAGATTTTTGGTGAGTGTGCTAGGCATGTGTTGAGGGTTCTGTGGATGCTTGGGTTTTGAAAATTGAGCTTGTTTGAGTGGTTTTTGAAATAGTGGGATCTTCCCATATGAAATAGATTCAATTTTAAACTGTCATTTAAACTAAGAATTTAAATTATTTTGGATGATCACAAATTGGGCTTTGGTACCTTGTTATGAGTACTATCAAGGGGTGCAAAGATCCATGCATGTTTCTGTTAAGTTCTGAAAATTAGAGATAGCCAAAGTAGGCATGGGAGTTAAATTGGCCAAAGTGACCATTCACTTAATTTGTTTGTTTTGACTTGTTTGTCTTTGGGAAAAGTTTGGGGATTGTTTATATGATGTTTATTTCACCTAAGAATCATTTTACAAGCAAAGAAACACAGAACCATGGCAATTCAAAAGAATCCAAATTTTAATACATACACATATGAATGCTTTCATATTTTTAATTGGAAAAGTTTTTGTTAACCCTAAATTTGATGATTAGAGTTTGATGATCCAAGTTTAATATTTTTGGGATGTTACAAACCTTCCCCCTTAAACAAAATCTCGTCCCGAGATTTGAAAAAGGACGAAAAGATTACCTAGGATTTGAAGAGATCGGGAAACTCCGTCCTGATGTGAACTTCGCGCTCCCAGGTAGCTTCTTCTTCTGTGTGGTTGCTCCACTGAATCTTGAGAAACTTGATGCTCCGGGTTCTGGTAGTTCTGAAAGATTCTTCCAAAATATGGATGGGTACTTCGGGATAGGTTAGGTCATCATTGATTTCTATGGTCCGGTGATCAATATTCTTGAACACTTCAGTCTTCTCTGGAACTTCAAGGCACTTACGAAGTAATGAGATATGGAACACATTGTGCACGGCTGACATCTCTTCTGGTAGTTCCAATTGATACGACACTTCTCCTCGATGGTTCAGAATCTTGAAGGGCCGATATCTAGGGGCTAACTTTCCTTTCAGTTGGAAACGCTGCATTCCCTTTAATGGCGACACTTTCAGATACACAAAATCTCCTATGTTGAAGGCGAGGTCTCGACGTCTCTTGTCGGCGTAACTCTTTTGTTTGGACTGGGCGGTCTTGAGGTGCTCACGAATCTTGTGAACTTTCTCTTCAGCTTCTCGTAGGATGTCGGGTCCGAAAATCTGACTCTCTCCTACTTCCGACCAGTTCAAAGGGGTGCGACACTTCCTTCCATACATGAATTCAAATGGGGCCATTTGCAAACTAGCTTGATAACTGTTGTTGTATGAAAATTCTGCAAACGGCAGACAGTCTTCCCATTTTGATCCATACTCTAACACATAGGCTCTTAGCATATCTTCGAGTATTTGATTTACTCGTTCCGTTTGTCCATCGGTCTGAGGGTGATAAGCGGTGCTGAAATCTAGTCGGGTTCCTAAACCTTCTTGGAATTTCTTCCAAAACCTCGAGGTAAACTGAGTTCCTCGATCCGATACGATGTTCTTAGGGACTCCATGCAAACTGACGATTCTAGCGATGTATAACTCCGCTAGCTTCGAACTCTGATATGTGGTCTTGACTGGTAAGAAATGGGCGACTTTGGACAATCTGTCCACTATGACCCAGATAGAGTCATTTCCCCTACTAGAGGTAGGAAATCCGGTGATAAAGTTCATTCCAACGGAATCCTATTTCCATTCTGGAATCTGCAATGGTTGCAACAATCCATCGGGTCTTTGATGTCCCGCCTTGACTCGCTGACATATATCACACTTGGCGATATAGCTTCGGATTTCTCTCTTCATCTTATGCCACCAAAATTGTTCCTTCAAATATTGATACATCTTCGTTCCTCCGGGGTGGATAGAATAAGGAGTATCATGAGCTTCCTTGAGAATAACTTCTTTCAACTCAGAATCTGCTGGTACACAAAGGCGTCCTATGTACCACAGAACTCCTTCTTCGTCTTCGGTGAATTCGGGTACTTAGCCTGTACCGATACGACGCTTGATTCCGTTGATACTACCATTTCCTTTCTGCGCCTCTTTGATCTGGCTGATCAAAGTGGGTTGAAGTTCTATGCTAGCCAAAAATCCTTCACTCATTAATTCCATTCGGAAATCTTCCATCTCTTTGTGCAAGCTTGGTTGCTCCTTAAATATCATGGAGTTCAAGCGGCACGGCAATCTGCTAAGGGCATCCGCTACCACGTTGGCTTTACCGGGGTGATAGTGAATGTCTAGATCGTAATCCTTGATTAGCTCAATCCATCTTCTCTGTCTCATATTCAGCTCCTTCTGAGTGAATATATACTTCAGACTCTTGTGATCCGAATATATCTCACAGCGATTTCCCATCAGTTAATGCCTCCATGTCTTCAGGGCTAGAACTACGGCTGCGAGTTCGAGGTCATGGGTTGGGTAATTTTGCTCATGTTGTTTTAGTTGTCGAGATAGATAAGATATGACTTTGCCTTCTTGCATTAGCACACATCCGACACCGATCTTGTATGCGTCACAATACACGTCAAAGGGCTTCGTGATATCTGGCATGATTAAGATTGGGGCTGAAATCAATCTCCTCTTGAGTTCTTGAAAACTCGCTTCACATCTGTTTGTCCATTCAAACTTCTTGTCCATCTTCAGCAATTGGGTCATGGGTCTGGCGATACTCGAGAATCCTTCTACGAATTTGCGGTAGTATCCCGCCAATCCGAGAAATGCACGAACTTGGGTTTGAGTGGTTGGGGCTTGCCAATCTTCAACATCTTTCACCTTTGCAGGGTCAACGGCAATTCCTCCGGCTGATACAATGTGGCCGAGGAATCCTACTTCCTGTAACCAGAATTCACATTTGCTAAACTTGGCATACAACTGATGCTCTCTAAGGGTTGCAAGAATGGTCCTTAGGTGTAGCTCATGTTCTTCTTCTGACTTGGAATAAATTAGAATGTCATCGATGAAAACAACGACAAACTTATCCAGTAAGTCCATAAAAATCTTATTCATGAGATTCATGAAATAAGCGGGGGCATTGGTTCATCCAAAAGACATGACAGTATACTCGTATAATCCATATCTGGTGGTAAAGGCAGTGTTTGGAATATCCTCTGCACGAATTTTGAGTTGATGATAGCCTGTTCTAAGATCAATCTTAGAAAACACTTTGGCACCGGTCAACTGATCAAATATATCTTCTATCTTGGGCAAGAGGAACTTGTTCTTGATAGTGACATCATTCAACTTCCGATAATCCGTACACAAACGATTACCTCCATCCTTCTTTTCCACGAACAAAACAGGTGATCTCCATGGTTTGCAGCCAATCATCGGCGTCTAATGGCTCTTCCGACTTAGTGAAAACAGGTGGGTTGGTATTTGGAAATTCTTGAGCTTAGATCCATGGTTGTCCTGATTTCCTTAACCTTGATTGTTGTGGGCTAGCTGAGCTATCTGCTGAAGGGTGGCTAGGTTGGCTTGACGTTCAGCTCTTTCAGCTTCGCGGTCAAAAACCAACATTTGCAGGATCTGCAACATCGGGTCCGGGGATGAACCACTTCTTCCGCGAGGCATATGAAGATTGAGATAGATCATGAGAAAAGAGGGAAATTTCTAAGGTTCAGGGACTTTGGAAAGTTTTTAAAGTTTGACTCAAGTTTTCTAGCAACTTGCTTTTCATTCATTCATTCATAGCACACGATACAAACACACACCACAAAACAAGAAAAACAGATGGTTTTAAGAACCATTCTGGAAACTACGATACAGTGGGACCGAATACAACTCACTACGCTAGTGCTCAAGTGCTACTACTCCTCGGAGTCGGTGTAGTCGTCATCCTCATCATCCTCATCGTCATCGATGAAGGCGAAATCATCCTCATTGCTGAAGAAGTCCATAGCCTGATCCTCCAGAAAATCATCATCATCGCTGAGATAGGAGTAGGGGTCTCCACGAAGATCTTCTCCGGCATTCTCCCTTTCCTCCAACAGCATGTCTCTCTCGTGGATGGTCTCCTCCAAATCCGAGATATGGTGGCGAAGACGGGCAATGATGCGCTCCTTCTTGTCGAGTTGACGGCGGCGAGACTTGCGATCCTTCGCTAGCATGGCTATGGTCTGATCCTTCGTCTTGATGATGGCGGACTTGTGGTTGGAGTAGTCACAGCAATTGTCCAATTCCTGCTGACGATCGTACATCATGAAGCTAAGGTGGTCGAACTGAGTCTTCAGCTCGTGGTGGTATGGGGCTTCCAGTGGCTGTCCCATAGCATCACGCCTTGGACAAAACTCAAAGCGGGTACCCTTGATCTGGTTGATAATCTGCCCACACAGACGGGCAAGAGCTTCCTGCATGGCCCTGGCAAGTCCATCGAGCCAGTTGTTTTCTTGCAAGGTGAACTGAATTCCCTCTACAGTGGGAGGTTCAATCTTTCCTCGGAGACTTGCAACAATTAGCCACTGCAGATCTTCTCCTCCTTGATCATTGAGCTGAGCTCCGAAGAACTCAGGGTGCGGACGCTCCAGAAGTTCCAAAAGCTAGTCCAAATCCCGCTCAAAGATAAGGTCTCCTCCATTCCTCAACTGATAAAACTTGTTGTACTTCACGTCCATCTAAAAGAATATAGGATGAATAAGTTAGTAGAGTGATCAAGTGTGTCAATTTTTATGTATTTTGCAAGAGTTTTTTAGGAACATGAGTTTCCACTAAAGAATCAAAGTGATAAGAATGGGAATAAGTTTTTGTAAATATTTGTTTCCTTTGGTTTTGAAACTAAGTTTTTGATTCAAACGTCTAGTCTCACTAGGGTCTCCTATGGTCAGGATGGCTCTGATACCAACTTGTCAACACCCGGATTTTTTAATCCCAGATGCGTATTATGCTATACATCACAATCCCAGGATTACCATTTTTGCGAGACATAACAGATTTGGATACCACAGTACATCATCCATTACAAACCATACATAAGGTCTTACACAAATAAGGATCTCATGATCCAGTTCTTAATACAACTCAAGCAGCGGAAATACGTAATAATAACGATAGCGTAGGCGAAGCTCCATCTTCGGGGTCACAGGCAATGCTGATGATGGGATATGATCCTAGTTGTTGTAACCTTCCTGCAGTCCTTCGTCCTGGTACTCCTCTTCATAGTCTAGCCGCGGGAATAGCCAGGGACAAAGCCATGAGTACTCTTTAAGTACTCGCAAACTAATACTAACAAGTGAAGGGGGTTTTTGTAGTAGGACACTAAGCTCTAGGGTTGTTTTGCAAAAAGCCAGATTTATCTCTACTAAGTTCATAAGCAAGAAGCGGGTTGAAGTTTTAATATAAATAGAAAAAGTTAAGTTCAAACGAGTGGGCTGCGCAGGAAAGGTTATTGGGTCGGCCCGGTGTCACTCCGCAGCGCGGGGCGGAACTGACAGGGGGGTTCCACCAGTCAGTGGCTCATAACACGTGAAGCGGTACGGGGCGATCTCGGCCGCACGATCTAAGTCTAATCGAACGGCTACGGCTCATAGTCCACGTCGGGCAGCGCCGGCGAGACAGAACCCTAACGCGGAAGGTGGGGGTCGTGGGAGGCTCACATGGGCTCAGGCAAGGGTCGGCAATGGGGGGAAAACGACAAAGTTGAAGACGGCGATTCTCCTGGCACCGGCAGCTCCTCCTGGGGCGGCTCCAATCGATGGCTTCCTTCTTCTCCAGCAGCGGCGGGCTCCGGTGAAATTCCGGCGATGCACTGCTGGCCTTGCTCCGGGAGTGAGGTGGGGTGGTTCTCGGTGAGAGGGGAGTGGAATGGTGTGAAGAAATCAAGCGGGGGATGCCTCTATTTATAGTGGCGAGAGGGGACCGACGGGCGCAGGCTGAGTTCGTCGTGGTAGACGGCACAGAGGGCAATCGGCGTGGGCGACGGTAGGGGCGGTGTTGTGCTCCCTGGCGAAGCTCAACGGCGTGGTGGCGAGGCGTGGGGCGGTGCTGATCGGTCGGAACGCTTCGGCGCTCTGAGCGTGTCCGACGGAGGTTTTGATGGCGCACAGCACGCGTGGTCCACGCGGCGGCGAACGGGCGTGTCTGTGGGGTTGCTGGGGTGGCGGTGATCACGCGTGCACGCGGCGAAGGCGGCGCGCGGTCTGCGGGCGTGTGTCGAGGGTGGCACACAGGCGCGCTCTCGGCATGCTCGCAGAGAGGCTTGGCATGGCTTGGGCGTGTGGTCCAGTAGCTGGCATTGCTCGAGGTTGGGACAGGGAGTGGCGGTGGGGTGCTGGCTAGCTCCCAGACAAGGTTGGCGAGGCTAGTGTTGCTCGTAGCTTACTGTCGACCATGGGGTGGCAATGGTGCTCTCGGCCTGCTCACCATTGATGACAATGGCCAGCTTACAGTGGTGCTAGAGATTAGTTAAGGTTGTTAGATGATCTACTAAGGCTAGTTGTAACCAGACAGGGAACAAGTTAGGCCCAAAACACTGCTCAACATAGTGTTTTTTATTTTGTTGATTTGAATCTGCAACCTGTTTGATGAAATGGCCGCATGAACTTAAGTTTTGAATTTTGAAAAGATTTTTGGTGAGTGTGCTAGGCATGTGTTGAGGGTTCTGTGGATGCTTGGGTTTTGAAAATTGAGCTTGTTTGAGTGGTTTTTGAAATAGTGGGATCTTCCCATATGAATTAGATTCAATTTTAACCTGTCATTTAAACTAAGCATTTAAATGTTTTTGGATGATCACAAAGTGGGCCTTGGTACCTTGTTATGAGTACTATTAAGGGGTGCAAAGATCCATACATGTTTCTGTTAAGTTCTGAAAATTAGAGATAGCCAAAGTAGGCATGGGAGTTAAATTGGCCAAAGTGGCCATTCACTTAATTTGTTTATTTTGACTTGTTTGTCTTTGGGAAAAGTTTGGGGATTGTTTATATGATGTTTATTTCACCTAAGAATCATTTTACAAGCAAAGAAACACATAACCATGGCAATTCAAAAGAATCCAAATTTTAATACATACACATATGAATGCTTTCATATTTTTAATTGGAAAAGTTTTTGTTAACCCTAAATTTGATGATTAGAGTTTGATGATCCAAGTTTAATATTTTGGGATGTTACAAACCTTCCCCCCTTAAAAAAAATCTCATCCCGAGATTTGAAAAAGGACGAAAAGATTACCTAGGATTTGAAGAGATCGGGAAACTCCGTCCTGATGTGATCTTCGCGCTCCCAGGTAGCTTCTTCTTCTGTGTGGTTGCTCCACCGAATCTTGAGAAGCTTGATGCTCCGGGTTCTGGTAGTTCTGAAAGCTTCTTCCAAAATACAAATGGGTACTTTGGGATAGGTCAGGTCATCGTTGATTTCTATGGTCCGGTGATCGATATTCTTGAACACTTCAATCTTCTCTGGAACTTCGAGGCACTTGCGAAGTAATGAGATATGGAACACATTGTTCACGGCTGACATCTCTTCTAGTAGTTCCAATTGATACGACACTTCTCCTCGACGGTTCAGAATATTGAAGGGGCCGATATATCTGGGGGCTAACTTTCCTTTCAGTTGGAAACGCTGCATTCCCTTTAATATTTTTGGGATGTTACATGGGGACTCCATGCAAACTGGCGATTCTAGCAATGTACAACTCTGCTAGCTTCAAACTCTGGTAAGTGGTCTTGACGGGTAAGAAATGGACGACCTTGGACAGTCTATCTATGATAACCTAGATAGAGTCATTTCCCCTACTAGATGTAGGCAAACCTGTGATAAAATCCATTCCAACTGAATCCCATTTCCATTCCGGAATCTGCAATGGTTGCAACAATCCTGCGGGTCTCTGATGTCTCGCCTTGACTCTTTGACAAATATCACACTTGGCTATATAGATCCCGATTTCTCGCTTCATCTTATGCCACCAAAATTGTTCCTTCAAATCCTGATACATCTTCGTTCCTCCGGGGTGGATGGAATAAAGATTATCATGGGCTTCTTTCAAAATAGCTTGCTTCAACTCTGAATCTGCTGGCACATAGATACTTCCTTTGTACCACAAAACTCCTTCTTCATCTTCGGTGAATCTGGGTACTTTGCCTATACCGATATGACGTTTGATTCCGTCGATACTAGCATTTCCTTTCTGCGCCTCCTTGATCTGATTGATCAAAGTGGGTTGAAGTTCTATGCTAGCCAAAAATCCTTCACTTACTAGCTCCATTCTAAAATCTTCCATATCCTTGTGCAAACTTGGTTGCTCCTTTAGAATCATGGATTTCAAGCGTCACGGCAATCTGCTAAGGGCATCTGCTACCACATTGGCTTTATCAGTGTGATAGTGGATGTCCAGATCATAGTCCTTGATTAACTCTATCCATCTCCTCTGCCTCATATTCAGCTCCTTCTGAGTGAATATATACTTCAGGCTCTTGTGATCTGAATAAATTTCACAACGGTTTCCCATAAGGTAATGCCGCCATGTCTTCAGGGCTAGAACTACGGCTGCTAGTTCAAGGTCATGGGTAGGATAATTCTGCTCATGTTGCTTTAGTTGTCGGTATAGATATGATATGACTTTTCCCTCTTGCATCAACACACATCCGAGACCGATCTTGGATGCGTCACAATACACATCAAAGGGCTTCGTAATATCCGGCATGATCAAGATTGGGGCTGAAATCAATCTCTTCTTTAGCTTTTGAAAACTCGCTTCACATTTGTCCGTCCATTCAAACTTCTTATCCTTCTTCAACAATTGGGTCATGGGTCCGGCGATACTCGAGAATCCTTCTATGAACTTGCGGTAATATCCCGCTAATCCGAGAAATGCATGAACTTGGGTTTGAGTGGTTGGGGTTTGCCATTCTTCAACATCCTTCACCTTTGCGGGGTCAACGGCAATTCCTCCGGCTGATTGATGATGCTCGACGTGGCACTTCGTTGGTAACCCCAAGCGCAGGGTGTGTGAAGAGCAAGCAGCAAGTTTTCCCTCAGTTGAGCCCGAGGTTATCGAACCAAAAGGAGGGAGGAAATGTCACACAGGTGTTGCAAACAACGTGGAGACCTGCACAACACAAACTCAAGACTTTGCCCCAACAAATCAGTAAGGTTGTCAAGCTCACCGGTTTGCTGTAACAAAGGATTAAACGTATGGTGTGGAAGGTAATGGTTTGCAGCAAGTAAACAAGTAATAGTGGAAGATGTATCAATGGTAAAGATTGGACCGGGGTCCATAGTTCACTAGAGGTGCTCTCCTTAGATAAACAACATGGCATGAAGGGTAAACAAATTACAGCGAGGCAATTGACAGGAACTGAGCAAGGCATAACAATGCAATTACTAGCCAGAAAGATCCTATGAGGTTGATTGGGCAATACAACAATATACATAGACCGTCATCCAACTGCGTCTATGACTAGAAGTCCACCTTTAGGTTATCATCCGAACCCCCTCCAGTATTAAGTTGCAAGCAACAGACAACTGCTTTAAGCAAAGTGTGTAAGGTAAACAGTCCACATGTTCCATGAACAAGAGACCGTTATTTTGTCCCTAGTAGCAACAGCACATCTACAACCGAAGATATTATTGTCACTTTCCTTGGAAACTAGAGGCATGAACCCACTATCGAGCATAAATACCCCCTCTTGGAGTCACTAGCAACTACTTGGCCAAGATAACCACTAGCAACGGAGAGCATGCAAGATCACAAACAACACAGACATGATAGAATCATAAAGATCAAACCATTAATCAAACCAACATAATAATCTCAATATCCATCGGATCCCCGCAAACACAACATGCATGATTACAAATAGATTAGATCTTGATCATGAACGGAGCTCACAAGATCTATACATGAAAGCACAAAGGAGGAGATACAACCATCTAGCTACTACATGGACCCATAGTCCAAGGTGGAAATACTCACGCATCATACCGGAGAGAAGGCCTCCGGGATGATCCTCCCCTCCGGCAGGGTGCCAGGAAGAGCTTCAGATCCCCCCCCCCCCCGATCTAGGGATGATGGTGGCGGCGGCTACAGACGGTTTCATGGATTTCTGATCGGGTACTCAGGGTTTCTGCATCGGGGGCTTCTTATAGCGAAGGGGCGATATCGGGAGGCGGCCAGGGTGCCCAAACCCTAGCCAGGCGTGGGGATGGGCCCACCCGCGCCTAGGGTGGGTCTGTCCCCCCTGGCTGGCCTTCCGGGCTCCCCTCTGGACTTCTTGTTCCCCACGGAAAGTTATTGACTTTGTCCTTCGTCCCGTCCAATTCTGAGAATATTTCTTTACTAACTTTTCTAAAACCAAAAACAGCAGAAAACAGGCATCTGGCACTGTTGCAACTTTTTAATAGGTTAGTACCAGAAAACATGTAAAAAGCACCTCAAAGTGTGGACAAGTAAAGCAAAGTAGATACTAAACAAGCATGGAGCATCAAAAATTATAGATACTTTTCCAACGTATCAGCATCCCCAAGCTTAACTCCTGCTCTTCCTCGAGTAGGTAAGTGATAAAAGAATAATTTTTGAGGTGACATGCACCCTCACAATAAAGATCCAACCATTTGCAAACATTTAAAGTTGGGATTAAAGAACTCTAAACATGTGCATGAAAGATGGAGTTCTAACAATAGGACATAGTAACTATGCATGCAACATGGCAAGCTACAAACAAAGATCATGAATAATATGCATTGAAAAACGTTTGTTTGTTTCACATCCAGAAAATATAGCATAGTGGTAATCAGCTTGTCCCTCATAGAGTACCAATAAAATGCATAGGACACTTTGAAAGAACATGTGAGGCCCCCATGTGTGGTTTTGGTAATTAATGACAATCTTTATGGACTAATGTGTGTATTAAGTTGCACTTGTAGGATTTGTCCATTGGCATCACTTGGAGCTTGTGTCGGCTTCAAGGTCAATGAAATGAGAAGAAGATATTTTGTGCAAGCTCAAAATGCGCCATCTATAGAAGATCTCATGTTTGATGCTTGCCATCCTCGGTGATCATGGATTGATGATGAGGAATCAAGAAAGGCGTTCCATCTTAATAAGGGCAAGATCGTCTACATCGAGCTCAAGTGGTATGCTCAAGGCAAAGGTATAATCTTGATAGGTTTTCCCTTTTGTCGGTCTCATGTTGTGTGTGGGAGACCGGGTTTAGGATAGATAACCGTACTATCAAGAGAGGCTCTTGAATGAGTAATTCAGTCACATTGTTCGGAGAGAGCTCAAACCTTTGCATACTTTCATCATCGTATTTCGTTGTTATTTGGTCTTAACCATGTGGGGATATAGAGCTTGTGTTAATCTCCATAACAAGTTCTTGTTCATCAAAATCGATCTTCCGTTTGTATCTTGTTGCGATTTTGATTTATGCGGCTTTTCGGTTTCTCACGAAGTGAGGTATATCATATTATTATACTTGATACTTTCTCACTTGGTGATAACCAATATGTTGCCCATGTAGTCCTCTTTCCAATGCAATTGGAATTGGGTCGATCGGAGTTACCAAACAAAAGTTACACTCGTTTGAATATTTGCCGGTCTTATTTAAAAAGAAAAGGAAAAACCTATTTTTCTGGGTCGAGCGGTAGTACCGCCCTGGCGGGCCGATACTACTGCTTGCATCTGAGCGTCCCCCAACTATTCGCTGCCTTTCCCGGTACTTTTTTCCGGTAGTACCAGTCGGCCCGGTAGTACCGCCCGGGTGGGCCGGTACTACCGGCCGGCCCAGGAAATCGCCCGGCTGGCCTCGCTGTGCAGGCCGCATGCGCCTGTCTCCCGCGTTGACCTCGCGCTCTTGCCCCACTCGCCCGCTCACGCGCACGTCGCCCTCACCTGGCCCACGCCCGCATGCTGTCGTTTGCCCCGCTCGCTTCCACCCGTTGTTGCTCGCCTGGGCCCGCGACCCCACGTGCGTTGACTCGTGTGTGAAGCCTCCGCCTCTCCCGCACCCAACCCCGCGTGGTCCCCCATGCTTGCCCCGCACGCGCGTGACGCCTCGCATCGCGCGCTTCCTCGCCCAGTCCCGCGCGCGCCGCCGCCGCTTGCGCTAGCCCCTGTGCCACGCGCTGGGGCAGCTGCTGCCTGCCCCGCTTCGGCCGCTGCCGCGCGCGCTGCGCCTGCTGCTGCTGGCCCCACACCAGTCCGCGCTGCCTCGCCTGCCCTGAGCTCGCCCTTTGACCCATTTTGGTTTGATTCGTTCGATTTACTGGGACTGGTTTGGTAGTATCGGTTTGGTCCGGTACCAAAACCATTCAGGAAAATTGCCCCAACGGGAAGATTTAGCCCGATTCTTTAAATAGCTTTTCTCATTTTTTTCTTTTGGGCTGTTTCTTCCTCATCTATTAGGCTAAGCTTTGTCCTCACTTGCTCTAGATCTTGAAGCTTGCCTAATCTTTAACCTCCGATGATTCTTTCCCATATTTGAGTGGAAGAGAGAGGAGACCTAGATCCACGTTTTGACCTAACCGATTCATCTCTTTGTGAGTGCATCTTTGGGGATCTAGATTTTGGGGGATTTTGTGTCTCTCTTTGATTCCTCCTCTCTTGTTCCCCCAATAGCTTTAGTAGCTTTGTTGGAACTTGAGAGTGAGGGATTTGAGCACCTTTGTGGTGTTCTTTCCATTTGCATTTGGTGCATCGGTTTGTGTTCTCCTCGGAGGATTTGGTTCGTGTGACTCATTGGAGCTTGTCCCTCTTGGGTTCTTGGAACCCTGGACGGTTTTGTGGCCTTGGTGGCATTGTGGCCTTTTGTGGCATTTGTTGGGAGCCTCCAATTAAGTTGTGGAGAAGTGCCCCAACCTTGTGAGAGGTTCCGGTTGCCACCGACAAGTGCACCGATAGTGGAAGCATGGATCGATCCCATAGGGGTGAGATTCACCAGAGAATAAGGAGGCCTTTTGTGTTGTTAGTGGTTTGATACCAACCCCTCTCCAAACGAGACGTACTCCATGTTGGGAGGAACTCGGTAAAATATCGTTGTCCCCGCGTGCCTCGGTTATCTCTATACTCGAGCTCTTTACTTATGCACTTTACATTGTGGTAGCCTTCGTGCTTGAAGTAATATATATATCTTGCTATCACTTTGTTGCTTGTATTGCTTAGCATAAGTTGTTGGTGTACATAGGTGAACCTTAGTTGTTCTAGGTTGTGCTTAACAAAGTAAACACTAGTTTTATTCCATCTTTGTTGAGCCACTCTAGGAAAAGTTTTAATCGCCTATTCACCCTCCCCCCTCTAGGCGACATCTGTATCCTTTCACACCTGCAAAGTTCACAAGGGTGACTAGAAACAGATAGCACATGAACAAGTAATAACACAATATGCATCAATTAATAAGCTTTAGAACATTACAGACAAAATGACAACTATGCTCTCTTAATGGTGCCTAAAGGTAGAAGGTGGAGACTCAATAATGGTGGAAGAAAGGCCTTTTCGTAAAGGAAGCAGGGATTACAAGTTTCAAAAAGAGCTTCCAAAAATTATGGTACTTGTTAGCTTTCAGCCCTCATTACCCCTATCATAAGAATCTTGAAGTGGTTAAGGTTAAAGTGGCAAAGCTAGAGTATATGCTTGACGAAGTATAAGTTGGCAATATCATGCCCCTTGAATATAAGGGCCACACCTCATGCATACTCAACTTTGGGTCCAGGTAAGTTCTTGTCACTATAAGTATTTGCATATCATTGAGAATCGCCAACGGGGTACCCCTTGCACATGGTACAGGAGCTTTCCCATAACCAAAATGACAAGGCAAGCAGACAATGAGCATCTCAGCAATTCTTCTTATATACCATGGGAATATGGTGCTTTTTTCTCTCTTTCCTATTTTCTCAATGTGTCTCTTTTTTAAGAAGAATGCTTCATAGATGTCACTATGGTGATGCTGCAAGTTTCCACCATGATTAGGCATGGCTTAGGCTAGCGGTCCAGGCGTTTCTCTAACACAGGATACAAACTCCATGGACTTACAAGTTCCCTCTTTATTTCACACCGGTGACATCCATAGACAAAAGAACATGATATCAACTGAGTACAACAAGGTACAAGTGCAATGTTGAAAACGTTCCTCGTGACAACATAGTTTTGCTAATTCCAACGTATAAGTGCAAGCATATACAACATAGACGACACAATGATTCAAGTTTATTAGGGGTAAAGAATATAAAGTGTTCCATCAAGTTTGTGAGGGCTTTAATCACTAATTTTTCACATAACAAAATACTTTTTAATTGGAAGGTAGCTGAAAACAAGAATATACTTGGAATGGTGTAACACACCATGCATAGGAGTTTATAGTGGACAGTTTGGAATAACTTAGTTTCTTGGGAGTTGGAAGCATGAGTAGAACTTACTCATACAAGTGTATGCTAGCAAAATACTGGGAGCAACCAACTAAGAGAGCAATAATGGCCATAATTATGCAATGCAACAAAGAAAACTAATCAAAACAAAGAGTGGTACTACAAGTCAAGGACTAAATGATCATAGAGGCTAATGGTGACTTCTCATTGTCATAACATGGTGTGAGCATGTGCCAAGTCAACCCAAGCAAAACATCAAAGGAGAATACCACAATACTATGCTTTTGCATGCTAAAACAACGCATAATTTCTTCAAGGCACACTAAGCAATCCCAATTGTTTAGAACAAGACATGCTACAGCAATAATCACTAAGCATAATGTTAAAACAACACCTAGCATGTCATGCTAAAGTCTAAGTCACAGTCAATGCAAGCTCCTCTTGCACTTCAAGCAAGAACTTACTACTCCTTTCCAAACACCAAGCAAACTTATTTGCAAAACAACACAGCGAGAGTGGGGGTCCAAAATACTAAAGCAAACTAAACAAACTAAGCAAAGAAAACAAAAACTAAGACGCTCCAAGAACAACACAACTGTGCATGAAACAATAAAAACAAAGTGTCTAGACAGACCTGAGCTTTTTATTGATGAATAAGGGGATGCCTTGGGCATCCCCAAGCTTTGACGCTTTTACTTATTGGATATTTCTTGGGGTGACATTATGGTGGCATCCCCAAGCTTGAGCTTTGTCCATTCTTCATCTCATTGCATCATTCTCTCTCTACACCTGAAATTTTTCCTACATACAAAACTTCACACAATCTTCATTAGCAATATTAGCATATTCAAAAGATATTAGACCACTGGCAAAGCTTTGGAATAACAAGGCTTTTCACTAAAAAACACAAGCTACTATAGTAACTCCTTCAAAGAAACTCAATTTACCTAAAGAGAGCTCAAAAAGGAATCAATAAGAAGCAAATGCAAATAATGGCAGAAATTTGTCAAAATAGACCAGCAGGTAGAAACGAATTTTTTTGAACATCTTATGTTGCTCAAATAAAAAAGTGTTGAACTAACGAAAGTTAGCCAACATACCGGGGAATTTATTCGTAAATTGTGAGCTCAATCCGAGTTATAGAGCCTCCTCGCGAATTTTTTTTGTGGAGGACAGAAATCTATTTCGGGACAGCAACCCCCAAATCATATGTCCCTCTCATTAGAGGCCATTCTTGGCACAAAAAGAAAACAAAAAGGATAAGGAGAGGTCATTACAGAAGTAATAACTTCCAAGGCTCAAGGAAACTCTTGGGTTATCTCCCAACAAGTACTTTTCTTTAACGCCTTTAAGTTAGGCTTGATAGCTTGAGAAGATGCTCACAAAAGAATTATGAATTGAAGTCAAAGAGAGCATCAAGAAGAAAATTCAAAACACATTTAAGTCTAACCCACTTCCTATGCATAGGAATCTTGTATAAAAATAAATTCACAAAGAACAAAGTGACATGCATAGAAAGATAAAACAAGAGTAACTTCAAAACTTTCAGCACATAGAGAGGTGATTCATAATAATTTTTAGTAGCATCATGAATAAACTCAGCAATATAGCTATCACATAAAGCATGCTTTTCATGATCTATAAACACATAATCTCTATCAAGCTCAAAAATAGTGGGATTAAAACCTTCACAGGTTTTACCCAAAATAGATATTTCAAAAGGATCCACGGGAACATAACATTCATCCTCCTTTGGTAAGCATGGGGGGCAATCAAATAATATAAGAGGTAAAGAGTTATTGTCATTAGAAGGTAGGCATGGATAGGTACATTCTTCCTCCTTGTGTTCATCACTCTCCTCCTCTTTTTCATCTAATGAGCTTCTAGTTTCAACAATTTCTTCTTCCATAGGATCCTGCAAGGCATTAGTCTCTTCCATTTGTGGAAAACGCCTATTAAAATATTCAAGAATATAGCTATTTTCTTCCTTGTAGCTATCATAGCAAAATTTAAGTATCTCAAAAACCTCATACTTATAAGGTGCATCATCAGTATTTTCAAGCAAACTAGCAAGTTCAAATGCACCCTTAAAGGCAATAAATTCTTCAATTTGTTCCACATCATAAAAGTCATAACATAAGAAGATATGGTAACATTATCATTATACTCACATTGAAAGGGTAGGTGTTTATACCTCCTACAGCAAGAAGCTTTATCAAAGCAATAAGTAACATTATAAGTAGAGCACACGTCTCTAGCAATAGTATTCAACTTATCAATTTGTTCCCATAAGTGTTTCCCTTTTTGTGACAAACGGTGTTCCTTATAATAATATTTTTTTCTTTCGTGAACCCACCTTGCCAATAAGAACTAGTTTCAAAGAAACCATCCATTGATAGAAAGCATGACCAAGCAATGCAATAACTGACCACCAACTAGAGTAGGCACTAATTATTTTGTGTTTTTGAATAAAGCAAGCAAACCAAACTAGACTAATTTTTGGGGTTTTTTGGAAAGAGGCAAACAAAACCAACCAAAAGAAACAAAGCAAACTAAAAACAAAATAAATAGAAAGGAAGTGAAGGACTCCCCTAGTGAAGACGTCCTTAGCCTCCCCGGCAACGGCGCCAGAAAGTCTTGATGATGCTCGACGTGGCACTTCGTTGGTAACCCCAAGCGCAGGGTGTGTCAAGATCAAGCAGCAAGTTTTCCCTTAGTTGAGACCGAGGTTATCGAACCAGAAGGAGGAAGGAAACGTCACACATGTGTTGCAAACAACATGGATACCTGCACAGCACAAACTCAATACTTTTCCCCAAAGAATCAGTGAGGTTGTCAAGCTCATCGGTTTGCTATAACAAAGGATTAAACGTATCGTGTGGAAGGTAATGGTTTGCAGCAAGTAAACAAGTAACAGTGGAAGATGTATCAATGGTAAAGATTGGACCGGGGTCCATAGTTCACTAGAGGTGCTCTCCTTAGATAAACAACATGGCATGAAGGGTAAACAAATTATAGCGGAGCAATTGACAGGAACTGAGCAAGGCATAACAATGTAATTACTAGTCAGAAAGATCCTATGAGGTTGATTGGGCAATACAACAATATACATAGACCGTCATCCAACTGCGTCTATGACTAGAAGTCCACCTTCAGGTTATCATCCGAACCCCCTCCAGTATTAAGTTGCAAGCAACAGACAACTGCTTTAAGCAAAGTGTGTAAGGTAAACAGTCCACATTTTCCATGAACAAGAGACCGTTGTTTTCTCCCTAGTAGAAACAGCACATCTACAACCGAAGAGATTATTGTCACTTCCCTTGGAAACTAGAGGCATGAACCCACTATCGAGCATAAATACCCCCTCTTGGAGTCACTAGCAACTACTTGGCCAAGATAACCACTAGCAACGGAGAGCATGCAAGATCACAAACAACACAGACATGATAGAATCATAAAGATAAAACCATTAATCAAACCAACATAATAATCTCAATATCCATCGGATCCCCACAAACACAACATGCATGATTACAAATAGATTAGATCTTGATCATGAACCGAGCTCACAAGATCTATACATGAAAGCACAAAGGAGGAGATACAACCATCTAGCTACTACATGGACCCATAGTCCAAGGTGGAACTACTCACGAATCATACCGGATAGAAGGCCTCCGGGATGATCTCCCCTCCGGCAGGGTACCGGTAAGAGCTTCAGATCCCCCCGCCCTAATCTAGGGACGATGGTGGCAGAGGCTACAGACGGTTTCGTGGATTTCTGATCGGGTACTCAGGGTTTCTGCATCAGGGGCTTCTTATAGGCAAAGGGGCGAGACCGGGAGGCGGCCAGGGTGCCCAAACCCTAGCCAGGCGCGGGGTTGGGCCCACCCGCACCTAGGGTGGATCTGGCCCCCCTGGCTGGCCTTCCGGGCTACCATCTGGACTTCGTGTTCCCCACAGAAAGTTATTGACTTTGTCCTTCGTCCCGTCCAATTCCGAGAATATTTCTTTACTAACTTTTCTGAAACCAAAAATAGTAGAAAACAGGCATCTGGCACTGTTGCAACTTGTTAATAGGTTAGTACCAGAAAACATGTAAAAAGCACCTCAAAGTGTGGACAAGTAAAGCAAAGTAGATACTAAACAAGCATGGAGCATCAAAAATTATAGATACGTTTCCAATGTATCACTGATACGATATGTCCAAGGAATCCTACTTCCTGTAACCAGAATTCACATTTGCTAAACTTGGCATACAGCTGATGCTCCCTAAGGGTTCCAAGGATGGTCCTCACGTGTAGCTCATGTTCTTCTTCTGATTTGGAATGATTAGAATGTCATCGATGAACACAGCGACAAACTTATCCAGGGAGTCCATAAAAATCTTATTCATGAGGTTCATGAAATAAGCGGGGGCATTGGTTAATCCAAAACACATGACAGTGTACTCATACAGTCCATATCTAGTGGTAAAAGCAGTCTTTGGAATATCCTCTGCGCGAATCTTGAGTTGATGATAACCAGTTCTAAGATCAATCTTAGAAAACACTTTGGCACCGGTCAACTGGTCAAACAGATCTTCTATCTTCGGCAGTGGGTACTTGTTCTTGATGGTGACATCATTCAACTTCCGATAATCCGTACACAAACGGTTACCTCCATCTTTCTTGTCCACAAACAGGATAGGTGATCTCCATGGTGACGCACTTGGTTGGATCAATCCTATCTCTAGCTTAGCATCCAGTTGCTTCTTCAGCTCCACTAATTCAGACGGGTTCATACTATACGGTCTCTGGGCTATGGGTCCGGTTCCAGGGATTAGTTCAATGATAAACTCGATATCTCGATCTGGGGGCATACCGGGCAAAACATCTGGGAATACATCGGGGTATTCATAGACTATTCTGACTTGTTCAATGGTTGGTTGGGCTAGACTCGTGTTACACTTGAATTGACGGGGCAAGGTTTCAGATACATGCTCTACTGATATTCCGGTTGTACTGGTCATGGTTATGGCTTTCTTGGCATAGTCGATTAATCCTTTATGTTTCGACATCCAATACATTCCTAGTACTACTTCCAAACCTTTAGTTCCAAGTACTATTAGATTAGCATAAAAATCTATGCCATGGATTCGGATAGGTACATCCTTGCAAATTTGTCTAGATTTGGTGGTTGAACCAGGTATTTGAACTATCATAACATGCTTCGATTTTATTGGTTGAATCTTACTAGTGAATGCAAATTCTTTTGTAAAAAACGAGTGTGATGCTCCAGAATCAAACAACACTCTTGCAAGTACTGAGTTAACAGAAAACATATCCAGCACGACATCTGGCGCTTCTTGGGCTTCTTCAGCATGCATGAGAAACAGACGGCCGTTGCGGTTGAGCGAATTTCCTGGGGCAAATCTCCTTCCAGGCTGAACACGACGTTGCTGCTGAGCTGGGGCATTCACATTGGGGGTTGCTGCAATCTTCTTAGGGCACTCATTGGAATAGTGACCCTTGGTTCCACATTCATAACAAGTCACCTGAGACTTGTCCTTCGCTGCAACACGCACAGCATTGCTCCTAGTCCTTGGGTCAGTATTGGTGTTGTTGGCTACATTGTTGTTGTTGAACTTGGGTGGTGCACGATTGAAATTGTTGGAGTTGCCGGGGTTGTTGTTGTGGTTTCCTCCGGGCCTTGGGTTTCCTCCTCCACGGTTGGGATAGGTTGGGCGGTTCATCGGGGGTCTATTGGTTCTTGGGGCAAATCCTGGAGATGGTTTGGGGCGATACTTTGGGGTATGGTAGGTTCCTGGTTGATTCATCATTCTACGCTTGCGGTTCTCATTGGCTTGGTTGATCTTTCCTTCCATCTGAATGGCAGAATCCACTAAGGCTTCAATATCAGCAAACGGGATATTGACTAAGACTGTCTGCATCTCATCATGCAGACCATTCAAGAATCTTTCCTTCCTCTTAGCTTCGGTGCTAATCTCATCAGGGGCATACCTAGACAGCGATAGGAATCTATCACGATACTCTACCACAGTCATTCTTCCTTGTTTCAGCTCGTTGAACTCATCTCTCAACCGCAAAATCAAACCTGGTGGCACATGGGTTCGGCTGAACTTGAGTTTGAATTCATCCCAAGCCATCACCTGTCCTCCATTCATGGTGCGAACGCTGTTCCACCAAGCTCTTGCATCTCCTGCCAGATAGTGGGTGGCAAACAGTACTTTCTCGTTGGCCTCTACTCCTGTGACTTCTAAGTTGTTCTCCATGGTTTGCAGCCAATCATCTGCATCTAGGGGCTCTTCATATTTACTAAAGACGGGTGGATTGGTGTTCTGAAAGTTCTTGAGCTTGGATCCATGGTTGTCCTAGTTTCCATGGCCTTGGTTGTTGTTGGCCATCTGAGCTATGTGTTGAAGAGTGGCTAGGTTGGCTTGACGTTCGGCTCTTTCAGCTTCGCGGTCAAAAACCAACATTTGCAAGATCTGCAACATCGGGTCCGGGGATGAAGTGCTTCCTCTGCGAGGCATCTGAAGATTGAGATAGATCATGAGAAAAGAGGAAAATTTCTAAGGTTCAGGGGTTTTGTTTTTGAAAAGTTTTCAAAGTTTGACTCAGATTTTTCTAGCAACTTTCTTTTCATTCATTCATAGCACACAATACACACACACCACAACAAGGAAAACATATGATTTTAAGAACCATTCTATGAAACTAAGATACAGTGGTACCGGATACAACTTAACTAATGCTAGTGCTCAAGTGCTACTACTCCTCGGAATCGGTGTCCTCATCATCCTCCTCATCATCATCAATGAAGGCGAAGTCATCCTCATCGGTGAAGAAGTCCATGGCTTGATCCTCTAGAAAGTCATCATCATCACTGAGATAAGAGTAGGGGTCTCCACAAATATCCTCCCCTGCATTCTCCCTCTCCTGAAGCTGCATATCCCTCTTGTGGACGGTCTCCTCCAACTCTGTGATCATGTGGCGAAGACGGGCAATCATACGCTCCTTCTTGTCCAGCTGACGGCGACGAGACTAGCGATCCTTCACTAGCATGGCAATGGTCTGGTCCTTCTTGACTACGATGGCATAGTTGTGGTTGGCGTAGGAGCGGGCATTGTCCAACTCCTTCTGTCGGTCATACATCATGAAGATGAGGTGGTCCACTTGATTCTTCAGCTCGGGGTGATATGGTGCCTCCAGCGACTGTCCCATAACATCACGCCTTGGGAAGAACTCAAAGCGAGTACCCTTGATCTGATTGATACTCTGCCCACACAGACGGGCAAGCGCTTCCTGCATGGCCCTGGCAAGTCCATCTAACCAGTTGTTCTCTCTTATGGTGAACTGAATTCCCTCTGAGGTAGGGGCTTCAATCTTTCCTCAAAGACTTGCAACAATCAGCCATTGCAATTCCTCTCCTTCCTGATCATTGAGTTGATCTTCGAAGAACTCAGGGTGCGGGCGCTCCAGAAGTTCCGAAATCTGGTCCAAGTCACGCTCAAAGATGAGATCTCCTCCATTTCCCAACTGATAGAACTTGCTGTACTTCACGTCCATCTCTAATAATGTAGGATGAGTAAGTTAGTAGAGTGATCAAGTGTGTCAATTTTATGTAAGTTTGCAAGAATTTTTGAGGAACATGAATTTTCATGAAAGAATCTAAGTGATAAGAATGAGAATAGGTTTTCATAAATACCCACTTCTTTTGTTTTGAAACTAAGTTTTTGATTCAAGCGTCCATTCTAAACTAGGGTCTCCTATGGTTAGGATGGCTCTGATACCAACTTGTCAACACCCGGATTTTTAATCCCATATGACTGTTATGCCATACATCGCAATCCCAGGATTACCATTTTTGCGAGACATAACAGATTGGATATCATAATACATCATCCATTACAAACCATACATAAGGTCTTACAACAAATAAAGGATCTCATGATCCAGTCTTAGTACAATCAAGCAGCGGAATAATATAATAACGATAGCGTGGGCGAACCTCCATCTTCATGGTCACGGGTAATGCTGACGATGGGAGATGATCCTAGTTGTCGTAACCTTCCCGCGGTCCATCCTCCTAATAGTCCTCTTAGAAGTCTGGCCACGGGAATAGCCAGGGACAAAGCCATGAGTACTCTATAAGTACTCGCAAACTAATACTAGCAAGTGAAGTGGTTTTGATTAGGAAATACTAGGCTCTAGGTTGTTTTGCAAAAAGCTAGATTTACCTTAACTGAGTTTAGAAGCAAAGAAAGCTAGTTGAAAGTTTTATAACACCTTAGTGGGAATTCAAATTTTCATATCACAACCCTGTTGTGGTCAAGTCAAAGTCATGATTCATTTCACAAGTCCTTTTGAAACATCTGACGACGGAACAGTATGGCCACTCCAACTATCCATAACCGCAGACGCGGCTATTCGAATAGTTTGACACTTTGCAGAAGTGGTACACTTTCACCATAATATTCGATACATCCGTCAGGAAAAATTCTGAATTCACCATACTCAGTATGCGGATAATCAATCCTAACCTTTCAATTACACACCCTAGTATAGGCACCGCTCCTATGAGTTTCGCCTCCCAACCATGACCAATTGTCATCTTGGGAACTGCACAGGTGGACAATCTTCACAAGGTAGCCTCAGCTCAAACCTTGGCCACAAGGGAACCCATACTAAGGTATATAAACTTTCAGTCAAGCCCTACCCAAATTTCGGGTATTGTGGTTATACGGTAAAATTGGAATGGTATCGCATCCAGACAACCATCATTTTTATAAAGGGCTAAGGCTCATGCCTCAACATTTTCATCATCAAAATCATCTGGTGTTCGAGAACACATGTCAAAATATTTCATTAGAATGACTCGTCATTCTAAGGTTTTCATAACCATCTTCACCAAGTAATCCCATCTAAAGTGATCAAGTTTTATGCTTAGCACTAGCAACTACAAGTGGAGGTAAGACTAATGAGGGGTGATAATTAAGTGTGACTTATCTAAGTTCAGTCTCATGCCTCGGGATGACATCCAGATTTATCTAACTTAGGCCAAGTTTTATGCTCTTTATGCTACCTTTAAAAGTATTTCTAAAATCTACAAATCACTAAGTAAACACAAATAGAAAGCTTTGATAAAGAAATAAAATAAATAAGCTTGTAAGTAAAACTGGGATTTTGTATCATCAAGTGGTATAATCAAGGCCTGCCTAATGCATTGCATAGGTTATATAGTTTTCACGGTTGCAAGTGTTAGCTTGCATAGGTAACATGCAAGTGGTAGCTTTCCTTGTGCAGAGCAGTGGTTGAAGTTCTCATCGGCTTCTTCCTCGTAGTAGTCTCCTTCCTCCTCGTATTCTTGGTCGGTACTAGCGTCTATAAATAAATGCAAGGTACACAATCACCAAGCAATTATTAACTATTCTATTTAGCACACAAAGGTTCACACTAGATGATATAGCATCATCACTATTATCACAAAGATTAAGGCACTTGTTCTATTTATTTTATTTTAGAAAAGTAATTTCTACTCATTGAAAAACTAATTAAGATTTAATATTCTCCAACTAAAACATGGGATCATGTTGACACATGTCATCACCACATATTTTAGTACTTGGGAATGTGATTTAAAGTGGTGTCACGGTTTAATAAGGTTTAGCCTTTTATTTTAATTAATTAAAGTGACCAGAAATGCCCATGGGGCATTCTTTTCTTACTTGTCCATTATTTCTGCAAGTAAACCTAGATATTTTTATATATTCAGAAAGGTCTTATCAAATGTGATTTTTGAGAGTTGGAATCAACTCAAAAGCATCTATGAATTTTGAAAAAAAGTTGAATACAGAAAAGCTTCTGCCTTGTTATTTTTACTATAGGTGATCTACAATTCCAAATAATAAGAATCCAACGGGTTTGGATTAATAATTTCAGTACCTTTCTAAGAAAATTAGTTTCATGCAATTTGGTTTAGTGAATCTCCCTGGATTGATTTTTGAATCTAGAGACAGAACTAAGTTTGAAACTAAATGGAAAAAACTAAGTTTGAATTACTGGGTCGCGCGGGAGTGTAGCTGGGCTGGCCCACTGCGCACAAAGCGCATGCGGGCAAGTTTAAGTGGTTGTCCCCACTAGTCAGCGAGACAGGGGAGGGCGAAGGGATACGGGGTGATGTGGGTCGTAGGATTAGAAGCTAGATCTACGGCTGAGGTTCATCGTCCACGTCTGAACAAAACACGGCAAGGTCGAACCCTAGAACGGACAGTGGGGGTCAGTGGTGGCTCACCGGGGCTCCGACGATGGTCGGCGATGGGGGCGAATGACGAAGTCGACGACGGAGATCCTCCTGGTACCGGTGGCTCCTCCTGGGGAGGCTCCAATCAACGGCTCCTCTTCTCCTCCTCTGCGGTAGACTCCGGCGAAATTCCGGCCACCTGGTGCTCGCCTTGCTCCGGAGATGAGGTGGAGTGGTTCTGAGAGAGGGGGAGTGTGATGGTGTGGAGAATTCATGCTGGAAAGGCCTCTATTTATAGTGCAACGAGGGGACCGAAGAGTGCGGTTGGAGCTTGTCGTGGTCGTCTGCACAGCGAGCTAACGGCATGGCTGGGGGTAGGGGACGGTGCATTGTCTCTTGGCGAAGCTCAACGACATGGTGGCGAGGCATGGGACTGTGCAAATTGGTCAGAACGCTGCGATGCTCTGGGCGGGTCAGACGGGAAATTTAATGGCGCACGGGATCTCCTAGTCGCGCGGTGACGAACGGGCATGTCCGGGCGGTTCCTGGGGCGGTGGTGATCACGCACGCGAGCGGTGAGGGCGGGGCGCGGTCTGTGCGAGCGTGTCAAGCGCGGCGCTCTGGCGCGTTCTCGGCATGCTTGCAGAGAGGCTGGGCGTGCTCGTTCTGGGTGGTCCAGTGGCTGGCAAGGCTTGGGCACTAGACAGGGGGTGGCGGTGGACGGTGGCTTGTGTCCCAGACAAGGTTGGCGAGGCTAGAGAGGCTCATAGCTTGCTATCGACATTGGGGTGGCAGTTTGAGCTCGGGAATGGTCACCATTGATGACATTGCCAAGTTTACAGTGAGCTAGGGCTTGTTCAATTAACTAGATGATCTATTGAGAGTGTGCTGTGAGCTAGAGAGGATACAAGTTAGGCACAACACTGCTCACTATAGTGTTTGTTGTCAAATTTGATTTGTGTCCAGAAGGTGTTTGATGAAATGGCCGAAAGAGATTTGAATTTTTGGATGAAACTTGGTGGATGCAATGGTCACATACTAGGTAGTCTCTGGTTAGTTGGTTTTGTCAAGGTGCACTGGTTTGGTTGGTTTTTGAGAAATGGTGATTTTCACATATGATATAGATTCAATTTTTAATTGTTCTTTGAATCAAGTTGCCAAATGTTTCTGTGGGTTTGCAAGGTGGGCTTGGGTTCACTTTCACTTGGTCTAGCAAGGGGTGAAAATGTATTTGTTTCTGTTTGAAATCTTAGACTAGAAACACTCAAAGTGGCCTAGTGAGCAAGATTGGCAAAAATGATCATTTGCTTATTTGGTTTGTTTTTTGAATTTCTCTGGATTTGTTTCTGCTTGGAAATGATTTAGATGATATTATTTTCATCTTTAAACCATTTCTTGCTATTCACAACAATCAAACAAGTCTATTAATGCATTTATACAATCATCACATACACACATACATTCATAATGATTTTCATTAACAAAATTTTTTGTTAACCCTAATTTCGATGATTGGAATTTGATAACCTTGATCAATATTTTTGGGATGTTACACGCGTCCCACTTGTAGGAGTTAAGATAAACTGGAAATTTGCAGTTAGCCTCTCCCGTGTTATCCCGATATCATTAGTTAACCTCCTGTTATAAATATGTCGCTCCACGGTGTGGGGCACTCTACATAATGGAGCTCATGGGGAAGTGGTACATCCAAATATCTCATAGTGAAAAAAAATTCTAGATGCAGGAGGGTGTTTCGGCAAGATGGTCCACATGGTGTCTGAATCAACGCAATTTCGATACGAAACATGGATTAGGACTAAATCGAGCCCAATTCATAAGTACACGGCCAAAATTAAATAAATTCCGAGTACGAGAACTAAATCGAGTCAGCGTGACAAATGGACTGTTAGTGTATTTAACTCAAAACCAAGTATCAGAGGCGCGCCCGCAGTTGGGCCAATTTTTTGGTTAAGTCCACCGCATCTCTCGAACCCTAGATTTATGTTCTCTCCCCACCGCAGCCCCCTCTTGTCTTCTCTCCCCGCCGCAGCCCCCTCTTTTTTCTCTCCCCGTCGCCGCCCCCGCGTATTCTTCTTCTGCCGCAGCCTAATTCGATATTACATCACCGATCTGGCAGCAGCGTGGGTGGTAGTGACATTGATCGTGTTAAATGCGGCGGTTGGCAGGGCGTTGGCGGTGGAGAAGGACGGCTGGAAGCTGCGGCAGGGGTTCTACGAGCAGAGCTACCCTCAGGCGGAGCAGATCGTGCGGCACTTTGTGGAGTAGCACGTCCTCCACGCACCCTCTGTCACCGCCACCCTGCTCCGCACCTACTTCAACGACTGCTTCGTCAGGGTACGTGTCGTTCCATGCCATGCCGCACGCGCGCCTCTCTCCTCTCAATGTCGCACACAGCTTGTCCGCGACGGAGATAATCACCGGTGCCGGTGTCAATCTGGGCATGGGCGTGCTCTAAATTCTGAATTTCTAATCGACCGGCATGGTATATGCGCGTGCGTGCAGGGCTCCGACGCGTCGGTGCTGCTGAACGGGACCAATGGCGCCGAGGCGGAGAAGGACGCGGCGCCGAACCTGACGCTGCGCGGTTCGCGTTCCTGGACCGCGTCAAGGCCCTCCTCGGATGTGAGTGCCCTGGAGTTGTCTCCTGCTTTGACGTCCTCTCCATCGCCGCACGCGACGCCATCCGCATACTCGTAAGTTTCCCATTTCTCCCATTCCACCAGAATGCACCATACGCACATGCACGCGATCCCCGTCTGGCCTCAGACGGCTCATAGTGACTGACGTGAGCTGACTTTGGGATGAAGGGTGATCCGTTCTGGCGCATGCTGACAGTCGGCGCGACGGCCGGGTGTTGCTGAAGTAGGAGGCGCTGGACTAGGTCCCGGTGGCCACCATGAACTTCACCGACCTCCTTGCCTCCTTCCGCAGCAAGGGCCTCAAGCTCCCTGACCTCGTCTGGCTCTCAGGTAGCACACCTAGTTTTCCTAGCTAGAGATCATCGGCGCTAATCACCCGTGGTGTTGGTGGCGAGGAGTTCATTAATTGATCGTCATGTCACGATTTTTCTGCATGTTCTCTTTTTCGCAAAATGCAGTAAGTGGTGTACCACCGACACATGGTGTTGTAAAGACCAGTATGGCACAAGCACCGGAGCGGAGTAGGACAGTTGGGTGAGTAGTGATGTGAGGAACTGAAGATCGGTGAAGCACAAGCACTGGATCGGTAGCTTTAGCCAAAAATCATGCTTTTTCTGTCCTGGCGGCAACTAGATAGCTAGCTCGGCAGCTACCACAATCTTGTACCTACTAATAAGGTCACATGATTCATGGTCAGACCAATGCTGTTGTTGTTGAAACGGATGGCTCTAAGATAAAAAGAAAAGGAAAGGAAACTTTAGAGATTGCCAGTTGTTGCCACCATGTGTCGACCTGAACAAACAAGCTACTATTAGATTCCAGAAATCTACAACTGAGTACTCCACCTTGATTTCTAAATGAGTGCATGACACATCTTAATTCGAGATTGCATCACTGGTAATTTGTATCTTCGTTCAATCTATAGATCCCGATTCAGTACTCCTGATGGTAGTATGTTTTCCAAAATCTGAAAATATTCTAAAGTACGATACCACTTCACTGAATAACAAAAGTAAGGTCTAATTGGTAGTTCAGGGATGGTGTTGCAACCACTAGTCAAATTGGTTCAAAATATTTTGTATACTACTCATAGTAGTCAGCGGTAGCTCCATTATAGTTAGAAAGCATCAGTGAGCAACAACCATATGTATATGATCTTGACATGAGCAAGCTGAATGAGGCTGAAAATTTATACAGTTCAACTTAAATAAGTACAGTTCAATTAGTTGTGAATTTGCACCAACTCTTCATCTCGCAAGAACTAGATGTGCTATGTGGGTGGGTTTCAGTTCAAGTACCGATTCCTTATTATGTTTAATCAGGCATGATGGTTGGATGCATGCTATTAAGAAGGCATGTGATTCTGAGAGGGTGAGTGGTTTGTTCAAGCATACCTGTAAATATTGTTTACATGAGCCCATTTGAAGAATTCCGCCAATGCGACTGCTGCCCTTCCACTGCGATGACCAGGTATGCTTCAACTTTTCAGTACATCATTTGGCTAGTAAATTCCTATTCAGTTTTATTTCTTTTTTATCATGTACACATTGTTTCTGATATTTCTCTACTCAATGAAATCAGCATTGATATAAGATTTATCTATTTGTTGTGATAAAAGTGACTGAGCATGTAGTCAATATATGAATATTGTGAGCTTAATTTCTTGTCGAGTTATTGTGCTGATGCTTCATTTCGTGTTCTCCTTAGGATATGTATACTTAAGTTACTATGGTTGATTCGATGCATAAAGCGTCAAACCATTGTTCCGGGCTTTTCGTTCTAACAAATAACTTTATCTACATGTTATTAACTTTATCTTGTACCCATTTTACTGCTATTACCAGTGGTCATGGTGATGAGCTTTTCCTTCTAACAAATAACTTTATCTACATGCTTCATCTATATTATATTTCAGTAATACAATGCTTGGAATTCTTGCAAGATTTATTAGTTAAACACCTTCAGCTAGTATATGTGCTGTGCAATTTTGTAGAGCTGCTAGTTGTACTTTTGAAGATAGTTCTCACCATCATTTTGATTTCGCTGCTACTGCTGGTGGACAACCTTGTCTCTACACAAGGGTGAATGCCCGCGGTAATGACAGACAGCTTATAGAAAAGATGTGTTGAATAATGATTTAGACCTCAAGTTAGATATATGATTTAGACATTAAGTTAGTGGTTTGAATGAATACAACTAAGAATGGTAGTAGCATTTCCCTTTGTTTAATGTGGCATCTTCTTATTTTTGCTACTGTATTTCGAAGAGTCTATACACATGTTCTTATGGTTCTCTGAATGTTTCTCCATGCCAGCTGATTTTTTTATAGTACATATGCCAGAACATCTACCACTTGCTACTAGAGTTGGACTAATGCATTGTTTCTAGTATGTATAGTTCCACTCATTGAGACAATCATATATGAAAAGCATTTCATGTTCTGTAGGTATTTGACTGCATGCTATTCTTATATGCTTGGGTGAGTCAGCGAGATATGACGAATGTTTGTTGTGTTAAAAAATGCTGGAAATAGATTTGCTCCTTGTCTTGTACAAATTCTGTTCCTAAGTAAATTTGGTTGCTTATAAGCTAGTTTGTCTGTCTGGTATTTGGAATAATGTTCAAGCCATGCATTTCCTCCACTAGGATATGTGTATATTTGAGTGCCCGTTAAAAGTGATGTAGTTTTGTATCACCAGTATAATGTTTGCTAATAGGTCCTTTGATGTTTCTAGTGTTATCTATGCTCTCATCCTTCAGGATCGATATGTAGCTGCTAGTATATCTGTTTATTTTCTTTCTAGCTGATCTATGTAATGTTAGAAGATATTGCTTTCTTTCTAACTACAGTCATAACCATCATTTCCTCTCTTTTTCTTTTACAGGAGCTCCGGGTTAAAGGTGGAAGAAGCGGAGGCTCCATTACTCGATAGTTATATTTTTTTTGAAGCTAGTTGTATTCCGTGGGTGATTTGAAGAATGAAATAGTTGTAATATACTCCCTCTGACCCATATTAATTGACTTGGATTTGCCAAATTTGGATGAACATATATACTAAATAGTGTTAGATTCATCCAAATCTAGACAAATATGAGTCAATTAATATGGGTCGGAGGGAGTACTATAATGTTGTTGGAGATATGCCCAAGAGGCAATAATAAAGTGGTTATTATCTACTTATGATGAATGTTTACATACCATGCTATAATTGTATTAACCGGAAACATTAATACTTGTGTGATTTGTAAACATAAAAGAGTCCCTAGTAAAGCCTCTTGTTAAACTAGCTTGTTGGTTAATATATGAGCATGGTTTCCTGATCATGAACATAGAGATGTTATTAACAACAGGGTCATATCATTAGGAGAATGATGTGAAGGACATACTCCTATAGATAAGCGTAGCATAAAGATCAAGTCATTTCAATAGTTCAATTGCTATATGCTTTCTGATACATAGTAACCTAATTCCTTTAACCATGAGATCATGCATATCACCTTTACCGGATGGATGCTTTGATGTCATCAAACACCACACCGTAACAGGGTGGCTATAAAAGTGGCATTGAGTGTTTGGAAAGTATTGGTTGAAACACATGGATCAAGAGTGGGATTTGTCCATCCATATGACGGATAGATATACTCTGGGCCCTCTCGGTGAAATGTCATCCAATTAGCTTGCAAGCATGTGACTGGGTCACAAGGGATCACATATCACGGGAACGAGAAAAGAGTACTTATCGGTAACGAGGTTGAACTAGGTATGCAGAGATACCGACGATCATAACCTCGGATAAGTAAACTATCGTGAGACAAAGGGAAATTGGTATCGTATGTAAGTGGTTCATTCGATCGCAAAGTAATCGTAGAAATATGTGGGAGCCATATGAATTTCCAGATTCCTCTATTGGTTATTGTTCGGAGAAGTGTCTCGATCATGTCCGCATAATTCACGAACCGTAGGGAGACACACTTAAGGATTCGACGTTGTTTGAGTAGTTATGGTATTATGAGAAAGAGACCGAATGTTGTTCGGAGTCTCGGATGGGATCCGGGATATCACGAGGTGATCCGGAATGGTCCGGGAGAATAAGATTCATATAAGGAAAGTCCCGTTTCGGAGTTCGGGAATGATTCCGGTGTTTTCATCAGGAATGTTCTAGAAGGTTCCGGAATGTCCGGCACTCCGGGGGGGAAGGGGTACATGAATGTGTCATTACATATTGGAATGATTGCATCATGTACTAAGTGTTCTCGCTGTTCCAAATAAAGGATTAAATTGAATCCTAAAACTGAAAAGTCAAATGGCCAGTTTGAAAGTCAAACGGCTAAAACAGGAAACTGTGGGAAACAAGCAAGAGGAGGTTGAAACCGACTTGGGGGAGGAGTCCCTCCTCTCCAAGCCGGCGCGCCACCCAAGGCCGACTTGGGGAGGGACTCCCTCCCCTTGGCCGCCCCTCCCACCTATAAAAGGAGGGGCAGGGCCTCCTCCTCTAGACACACAAGTTCCTATCCTCTAAATCTAAACCCTAGCCACATCCTCCGGTTTAGAGCCGTTTTGGTTTAGAGCTTCTAATTGCCCTAGCCTTCGGTTTAGAGCCTTCTAATTGGTGTGTCTAAATCCTAGACCACTAAAGCTCTCTCATACTCCACCATACTCGCTCCGGCTTAAGGCGAAGCCCTGCGGGATCTCCCCTCTGCTTCCGGTACCACGCCGTTGTGCTGCCGGAATCTCGAGGAGAGTGCTACAACCTCCGCTGCCTGCTGGAACAAGGGAGAGGAAGTTCTCGAGTACCGAACGTGTGACCGACTGCGGAAGCGCTGCCGGAATGCAGCGCCGGAAGGATCGTCTACGCGATCTTGAGATCGAAAAGAGTACGACTACATCACCCACAAGAATCTGCTCTCGTTAACCGCTTTGGAATCTTCGAGGCTGAGTTCCTCTATCGACTCGTTGCTACAATCTAGTAGATAGATCTTGGCTTGTTTGTTTATATGCGGTAGAAAATTTTTGTTTTCCATGCTACGAACCCCTACAAATGTATGGTTGTAGCGGCTTTATATTCCTGGGTGAGGTTAAATATGTCCTGGTTGTAATATTGATCTAATTTTGATTATTATTTGTGAAAATTAATGTGATTTGGGCTTTGCGTACATAAATATTTGTTGTTTATTACTGCTTGTATGTCTGAATGAAACAAATCAAGATGGGATCTTAAAAGGCCTTGGACCACACAATTTTTGACTGGAGAAATATATAATTTCTAAAAAATAGTTCAAAATAAAGAAGAAAGAGATCTTTAGAGGCTAAGGCCTTGAAAATAGAGAAGGCCGACATGTTGGGCTTGGTCCAACAAATCAATTAAATTGATAGAAAAAATTAATTGATCAAATTATTGGGCTTGATCCATATAAACCCATATGTGGACTAGGCTGATTGTGTGGCACATCGGACTGACCACGTTGGATCTGATTTGGAAAGGCCAAATTGCCCGTGACGGTATCAGATTGTTATAACGTCTTTAATGATCAAATATCGTCATAATTAGTTATGACGATAGCTTTTGACGATTTCATTTTTGTCATAGGATCGTCGTAGATGCATTACTGTGACGATTTTGTGACGAAAATAGAGGGTCATAAAAGCTTAGATTTCTGTAGTGAAGATACAAAATGCCCCAAGGTTAAAAACCCTCCGCCATTGTCTCGGTGAAAGTAACCTATTAGTGTCTATCGAGAAAATATGATAGCAAAACCCGATAGAATAGGTATAAATAGTGCGGCTGTGATGATAAACAACATTATCAGTGACTGGATAACCACCATGAGTACTCATGCGCATCCTGCCGCTGCATCTCCTCTAGCATGGCCTTAGTGACGACCCGGGCGGTCTTCTTAGCCTCAATCGATTCCTTCGTTCCCCGCTCACCGCAGTCCTTGATGGGCGCTACCGCCTCCCGACCGACTGCCTCCCTAGCCTTGAAGGCCCGCTAAATCGCGCGGACGTACTTCTCTAGGACGTATTGCGCTGCGTCTATGCTATCGACTTCGCCCTCCACCTCCTCGACCTCCGCCACCAACTCCGCCTCGCCCGACACCAACTCTCCCATGTCCTCCTTGTCGCCCTCCAAAGATTCATCGACGCCCAAAGGGAAGGGGAAGGGGAAGGGGGTGGCGGTGGCAAACTTGTTGAGCTCGGCCCAAGTCATAGGGAGGCTGTTCGGCATGGCGAGAGAGGAAACGGCAAGGGAGGGGTTGGTGCTCCATCCCGACGGCTTTTTATTTTCACGGGAGGGGGCTCGACGGGAATGACAACCAGAAAGGAAGAGCCGGTCAGGAGGCGCGGCCCAAGCAGGAAAGGCCGCTACTAGCGCTAATACTACCGTCAGCTTGCGCATGATGGCGCTGGCCACCAGAACCAGGGTGAGCCCAGACATACGAGGTAAGCCCACCGAATCAAACAAAACGAAACACAAGGGGCCGTTGGAGTTGGCCTTAGTCCTTAGGATACTCACTTATTTTGGCAGGGAGTAGTAATTAAGAAGTAAGTTTACCAAGCAGTCGATCATTTGAAAGGCAGGTGGCGCAAAGCAAGCCACGCCCCTAATTTAGTTACTTGCAATAAAGAGCATACATGAATGCAAAAAAGCAGGAGCAAGGAGCCAACGACAGAATTTCTTAAAAGGCAGATGAAATGTGGAGCTAACTAGGGGCATGTCCTCCAACAACAATAAGTAATAACCAGTTCACCAAACATAGTATCTATAGTATAGATACAAATGAAGATGGAATTATCTCAAGCAGGACAGAAACAATAGGATTATTCAGAAAGAACAATAGGATTATTCAGAAAGAACAATAGGATTATTCAGAATCTATCAAGTGATGAAGCCATGTATATCTGTCAATATCAGCCTCACGAGAAATTGTGCATATGCTTCCTTTATTTTACTCCCTGGCCAGTTGATTGCTCAGCATCCGAAGTCCCCACCTGATATTACAAGCAATGAAATAGATTAAATGCTTGGCAGGAACACAAGAACCAAAATAAATATGCACCTAATTTGATTAAGATGAAGTGAAGCATCTGAAATAGCCAGGTTGGTAGTATTTTAATACTCCCTCCGACCCATATTAGTTGACTTGGATTTGTCTAGATTTGGATGAATCTAGACACTATTTAGTATATAGGTTCATCCAAATTTTGACAAATCCAAATCAACTAATATGGTCGGAGGGAGTATAATAATTTGATATTTTCATATACCCACTGAATTCTAGTACTAAATAGTATACAAGGAGGCTAGGAAAACAGATACCAATTAAACAAGGGACAGACTAGGCAAGTGTTACATAGTATAGCGCTAGAAACAGATTCAACTAAAGACTCAACTTTAATTATAGAACGCATACTGCTTGTTCCAAAAGAACATGATGGAATCAATAGATTTGTAAGTATACATATATAGCTCATGGTATCACCTAAAAGGTACCTGCTGAAGCGCTGGAACACTACTTGGAGATATTGCAAGTACAGTAGTTTGCATCGATGTACCGCATTTCCCGACGTAGACGGCCAGGCCTGACCACCAGACTTTGCAGCTTGCGATCCCTTGTATCAATAGCTAGAACCCATGACTTGGGGTGCATGAATTTCACTCTTGCCGTCAGGTAAATAACATGACTGTCATTCTCATTCATGCCAATAGTTGGATCAGAAACAAAAAGATTCTGCAAGTCTATAGGCGGCAGCTCGGATTTTGAGTGGTTGCCAAGGAAGATGTCAGATGCTTGGAGCGTGCAGTCCATGTGCCAATCATCATAAGAATTACCCATCTTCTTGTTGGTCCATGTGGTTATCGTCCAATTTTCAGTTCGGCAGCAAGGCCACCCAGTTTCTTCATCATGTAGTGCTGGAACTTCGGCAACAACCTTCAAATCAACCTCTACTAACCTGAGATGTCCATTCATGAAGGCAATGCCACGGTGTGTTCTTGCAGCTCCTAGCGACTCGCTTGAATCAACATCACATCCGTTACGCTTCAATGACAGTGGCAGTGGCAGTGGAATACCACTGAGTGTATGCTTCTCAGAGAGCATGTCACAGAACAAAATACCACGCCAGAGATCCACCCAGCCAATGGATTTTTCAAGAGTGAGCACAGTGGATGTATGATGTGAAAACAACCTGTAAAAGTTGTCAGGGATTCGAACCGGGAACTCCTCCTGTGGCGACTCAACATGCAGTTTCTTCCAGCTCCAAATCTTGGTCTCGGAGTCGTACAGGCGGAGTGAAAATAAGTTGGGATTGGTTATAAGAGGAACCAGCGAGGCGATGGTGTAGTGTTCTTCCCCGCGAGGGAAGATACCGAATGGATGATCTCTGCAGACAAGACATTGCGGGCGCGGTAGTAGCTGGAGAGACGGCCGTTTGGGGTCAGCCCGGTACATGAAGAGGTCGGACGTTTGCGGCGTGGGGACGCCGAACGGAGGCCCGGTGTACACATGAAAGAGGATGAGGTCGTCCAACATACAGAGCAAGTAGGGGCACTCACCGAAACCGGCGCCTGAGCAGGTAACGAAAAGATTGGATGGGAGCGGCGGGTGCTCGCGGACAAGGGAAGCAGATATTTTCATATTATCCCTGCCAGCGCACTGGGCGGTGGTTTCGTTGCGTTTTGCGACAACGCGGGCATGCATGTTGAGGAGTACCCAGGAGGGGCGGGGGGACTCACCGGAGGAGACGGTGGTAGTGATGGTGGCGGTGGCGGTGGCGGTGGCGGTGACGGTGGCGGTGGCGGTGGCGGTCATGATGGCTGTCCTTTGGATCTGAAGTGGCGGCGTCCAGGGGAGTGCAGGGGAGGGGGGCGCTTGGAGCTAGGGTTTGATATTCTCTCCGGGAGCGGACATATATACGCCGGCCCCTCTGGTTGTGCGGCAGACTTTACAGGCTGCGGCCCACGAAGCTGGAATAGTCCATTCACCGCTGAGGTCCCCGAAGGACAGGCCGCGTACCCCTGCAGGAATGGGCTCGGCCCAAATTACTCGGACTGCTTCTTTGCATTGATCGTGTCCGTATGGTTCGACTTATTTTTTGAGGAATTCTGTATCGTTCCACCTGTTCGTGTTTCAGGTTGTGAACAATTTCAATTTAAATAATTTCGAATATGAACAAATTTTAAATTTGAATAGATTCAAATTTTGAACAAATTCGAGTTTGCACAAATATTGAACAAACTTTAAATTTGAACATATTCAATTTTGAACTGTTCAACATTTTGCCAAGGTGGCCAGCCTTAGTGCCAAGTGCGGTGGAGACAAACGGTGCTGCAATAGGTGGCAACTAGGGGCTCCCGTTATCATCGCCTTAAAAAAAGAAAAATTATGGACAGTACTAAAATTATGAGCAGTACTACGCGTTCCTCTGAAAGATAATTCTTCAAAATTTTTTGGATCCCAACACGTGTCTTAAAAAAACTTAAAATCTCGCTTTTGTTATAAACACTAGCTAAATATCTGTGCGTTGCTACGGTAATAAAAATATTACACATGTTGATTAAATATTTGTTCCAATTTAGAAATGTGTACCAGCCTAGTCTATGCACACATAGAGAATGAACCATATATTTGAAAATTTTAAATTCCTAAGGCCAAGCCTTGTGTTTCATTGTAAATGTCATCAGACACACGAACCACTATTTTTGTACATACCTCATTTACTCTCCCATAAGGAAGTACTAAAATATACTACCAAAATTGTAAATAATAACCCGCATGTAGCCCACCATATGTCCTGAATTATAGTGCAAAACATTATCAAATCTTTAAATGCATCATCCATACATGAAAAAGGAAGATGTATGAAAGGAAGGAACTACGATCTTTAAGCATCAGGAGATGATAAACCACTAAGTACTTGTTAATTAATAATTCAAGAAACCACTTTCTAGCTGGGACACTGGAAGGTCTCGCATAGAAAAAACACTAATTGTTTTGTATTAACCAGAAAGTGTCAAATGGATTGTGTTATTTGTCATCGAATTGTCGGCAAGTACGCCATAGGGGTCCTGACGGTGTTAAAAAGATGGGGTGTGAGACATCGGATGTTTCGGGAACGGTGAACACAAGTTTACCCAGGTTCAGATCTGACTGCGGTGATCGGATACTACTCCTGCTAGCAACCCAGTAATATGTCGGCGAGAGCCGGATGTTACAATAGATTACAAGAGAGGTTCACATGTGCGAGTAGGTTATGGTGCTGTTAGATTGGTTGTGCCCTAAAGGCTCTCATATGGCCGGTTTATATAGTCACCAAGACCTAGGCTTACAGGAGAGACCTATCCGGCTACGTTACAGAGTCGGTAACTAGATATAACTTGGACTACAAGTAATACTACATGCCTAAGTCAGTAACTCTTCTGAGACTTGTCGTAGCCGAAAATGGCTCCTCCTCTTTCTTTGACTGGGCCGCCCGTGAAGCAAAGTTCTAACCCGTTGGTGGGCCACCCTGGTCAGTGAGTCCTGTGGGTATACCCGGAAAGTATATCACAAACAGTAGCCCCGAAAGTTGTTGGAGATATGCCCTAGAGGCAATAATAAATATAGTTATTATTATATTTTTGTGTTTATGGTAAATGTTTACATTCATGCTATAATAGTATTAACAAAAACATTAATACTTGTGTGATTTGTAAACTAAATTAGAGTCCCTAGTAAAGCCTCTTCTTAATACTAGCTTGTTGATTAACAGATGATCATATTTCTTGATCATGAACATTTGAGATGTTGTTAAGAACAAGATCATATCATTAGGAGAATGGTATGGTGGACATACTCCTATAGATAAGCGTAGCATAAAGATCAAGTCATTTTAATAGTTCAATTGCTATAAGCTTTCTGATACATAGTAACCTAATTCCTTCAACCATGAGATCATGCTTATCACCATTACCGGAAGGATGCTTTGATGACATCAAACACCACACCGTAACTGGGTGGCTATAAAGGTGGCATTGAGTATTCGGAAAGTATGGGTTGAGACACATGGATCAAGAGTGGGATTTGTCCATCCATGTGACGGATAGATATACTATGGGCCCTCTCGGTGGAATGTCATCCAATTAGGTTCCAAGAATGTGACTGGCTCACAAGGGATCACATATCACGGGAACGAGAAAAGAGTACTTATCAGTAACGAGGTTGAACTAGGTATGCAGAGATACCGACAATCAAAACCTCGGATAAGTAAACTATCGTGAGACAAAGGGAAATTGGTATCGTATGTAAGTGGTTCATTTGATCGCAAAGTAATCGTAGAAATATGTGGGAGTCATATGAATTTCCAGATTCCTCTATTGGTTATTGTTCGGAGAGGTGTCTCGATCATGTCCGCATAATTCACGAACCGTAGGGAGACACACTTAAGGATTCGATGTTGTTGAGTAGTTATGGAATGATGAGTAAGAGACCGAATGTTGTTCGGTGTCTCGGATGGGATCCGGGATATCACGAGGAGATCCGGAATGGTCTGGAGAATAATATTCATATAAGGAAAGTCATGTTTCGGAGTTGGGGAATGATTCCGGTGTTTTCATCGGGAATGTTCTAGAATGTTCCGGAAGGTCCGGCACTCCGGAGGGGAAGGGTACATGAATGTGTCATGACAATGTGGAATGTTTGCATCATGTACTAGGTATCATGGCTGAGCAAAATAAAGGGATAAATCAAATCCTAGTTTGAAAAGTCAAACGCCAATTTGAAAAGTCAAATGGCAGTTTTGATTGGTGGAGGGAGAGTAGGAAACCTACTTGGGGAGGAGTTCCTCTCCCTCCACCCGCTGGCCAAGGAGGCCGACTTGGGGGAGGACTCCCTCCCCTTGGCCGGCGCCCTCCCACCTATAAAAGAAGGGGAAGGGGTGCCCCTCTTCCCTACACCTCTCTCCACCAAAACCCTAGCCCTAGCCGCCGGCCACCACAAGTCGCCGCCGCCCTAGGGTTTGCCCTAGCCGCCGAGTTGGGGCTCTCCCCAAGCCCTAGCCTCCTCCCTTGGTGCCTCTAAACCCTAGATCACTAAGGCCTCTCTCATAGTCCACCATACTCGCTACGGCTTAAGGCGAAGCCCTGCGAGATCTCCCCTCTACTTCCGATACCACGTCGTCGTGCTGCCGGAATCGCGAGGAGAGTGCTACAACCTCCGCTGCCTGCTGGAACAAGGGAGAGGAAGGTCTTCATCGGGTACCGAACGTGTGACCGACTGCGGAAGCACTGCCGGAACGCAGCGCCGGAAGGATCGTCTACACGATCTTGAGATCGGCAAGAGTACGACTACATCACCCACGAGAATCTGCTCTCGTTAAACACTTTGGAATCTTCGAGGGTGAGTTCCTCTATCGACTCGTTGCTAAAATCTAGTAGATAGATCTTGGCTTGTTGTTTGTATGTGGTAGAAATTTTTTGTTTTCCATGCTACGAACCCTTACAGTGGTATCAGAGCCAGGTTTATATGTAGATCTATTGCACGAGTAGAACACAATGGTCATTGTGGGCGGTGATGCTTTTATTATCAATTGCTTCTTGTGTACTTTGCATCTTGCGGTATGATGGGATGAAGCGGCCCGGGCTAAACTTACATGACATCGTTCATGAGACTTGCTCCACGCTCAACATGCAACTTGTATTGCATAAGTGGCTTTGCGGGTGTCTGTCTCTCCCATTATAGTATAGATCCAATTTACAACGGGCACTTGATAGTTCAAACATCAACGTTGTGGTTCTTGTTCGTAAGTTAGATCGACACTTATTGAAAGCCCCAAACCACGTAAAATATGCAAAGAAAATTAGAGGCGTCTAACTTTGTTTTGTAGGGGTGTGCTGTGATATGATATGGCCATGATTGTGACTATATTTGATGTATGCAATGTTCCTTATTGTAAGTTGGCAACCGGCAGGAGCCATATGGTTGTCTTTAAATTCTGTTAAGACCCGCGTGTCTATTCAAAGTAGTTGTAATAGTTGGAGCTAGTGGACGACAACCATGAAACAGCGCCATTGACCTTGACGCTATGCCGGTGATGATGGAGATCATGTTCGTGCTTGAAGATGGAGATCAGAAGCACAATAAGAAAGGCCATATCATATCACATATTATGAATTGCATTTGATGTTAATCCTTTATGCATCTTGTATGGCTTAGTTAACTATGGTAGCATTATAAGATGATCCCTCATGCACATTAATTTCAAGTTTTAAAGTGTTCATCCTTAGTAAGCACCGTTGCTAAAGCTTGTTGTTTCGAAGCACCACGTGATGATCGGGTGTGTTATATTCTGCAAGTGTATACAACATGAGCAAGCCAGATTTGTTCATGCGGAAGCTAAGGTTTGATCTTGACGAGCCTAGCATGTACAAACATGGTCTCGGAACACGGATCACCGAAAGGTAAAGCATGAATCATATAGTAGATATGATGAACATGTCGATTGTTCACCATTGAAGCTACATCAACTCTTGTGATGATCGGTTTTGATGTGGTGGATTTGGTTCGTGTGATCACTAAAACAATGTGAGGGATATTGTTTTGAGTGGGAGTTCACCTAGATTAATTTAACTATTAATTAGAACTCAATTTGTCATAAACTTAGTCTAAACTATTGCAAATATGCTGTAGATCAATGGCGGCCCCTACCATCAATTTTAATGCGTTCCTAGAGAAAGAAAAGTTGAAAAACAATGGAAGCAACTTCGCGGATTGGTTCCGCAATTTGAGGATTGTCCTCAATGCTGGTAATTTGACTTATGTGCTGGATGCACCGCTGGGTGACCCGCCTGCAGCTGATGCTACCGATGAAGTAAAGAATGTTTATCTCGCTCGGAAGAATCAGTACTCCACAGTTCAGTGTGCTATCTTATATGGTTTGGAATCGGAGCTTCAGAAAAGGTTTGAGAACCATGACCCACATGATATTGTCCGTGAACTCAAATTCATATATGAGACTCACGCGACAGTTGAGAGTTATGAGGCTTCTGAAAAGTTCTTTAACTGCAAGATGGAAGAGGGCAGCTCCGTCAGTGAGAATGTGCTTAAGATGTCTGGGCATGCAAACAAACTCCAAAGCTTGGGTATAGTGATTCCTAATGCTTTGGAGATTTACCGTGTCCTCCAATCACTGCCACCAAGTTACAAGAACTTTGTGATGAACTACAATATGCAAAGCATGAACAAGACGTTGCCAGAACTCTTCTCCATGTTGAAATCTGCAGAAGTGGAGATCAAGAAAGAGCATCAAGTGTTGTTGGTCAATAAGACCACCAAATTCAAGAAAGGCAAGTCTAAGCAAAAGGGAAACTTCAAGAAGGGTGGTAAGAAAGTTGCCGCACCGGCGAAGAAGACCAAAGCTGGACCTAAGTCTGATACTGAATGCTTTTACTGCAAGGGAGAGGGTCACTAGAAGCGGAATTTCCCAAAGTACTTGGCGGATTTGAAGAACGGCAACATCAAGAAGAAAGGTATATCCGATATACATGTTATTGATGTGTATCTCACTAGTACTCGTAGTAGTGCCTGGGTATTTGATACTCGTTCGGTTGCTCATATTTGTAACTCGAAACAGGTGCTGCAGAATAAACGAAAGCTAGCGAAGAACGAGGTGACGATGCGCGTTGGAAATGGATCAAAGGTTGATGTGATCGCGGTCGGCACGCTACCTCTTCATCTACCATCGGGATTAGTTTTATACTTAAATAATTGTTATTTGGTGCCTGTGTAGCATGAACATTATATCTGGATCATGTTTGTTGCGAGACGGTTACTTGTTTAAGTCCGAGAATAATGGTTGTTCAATTTATATGAGTAACATGTTTTATGCACATTCACCTTTGATAGATGGTCTATTCTTATTGAATCTCGATAGTGGAAATACACATATTAATAACATTGAAGCTAAACGTTTGAAATTGAGCGATAACTCGACCTATATGTGGCACTGTCGTCTTGGTCATATTGGAGTGAAGCGTATGAAGAAACTCCATTCCGATGGACTTCTTGAATCACTTGAAAGATGCGAAGCATGTCTGATGGGTAAAATGACTAAGGCTCCATTTTCTGGTATGATGGAGCGAGCTACGGACTTATTGGAAATCATACATACCGATGTGTGTGGTCCAATGAGTGTAGCATCGCGCGGTGGTTATCGTTATGTTCTTACCTTCACGGATGACTTGAGTAGATATGGGTATATCTATTTCATGAAACATAAGTCCAAAACTTTCAAGAAGTTTAAGGAATTTCAAAGTGACGTAGAGAATCAACGTAACAAGAAGATGAAATTTCTACGTTCTGATCGTGGAGGTGAATATCTAAGTTACGAGTTTGGTGAGCATTTGAAGAAATGCGGAATACTTTCACAATTGACACCGCCGGGAACACCACAGCGTAATGGTGTGTCCGAACGTCGTAATCGAACTCTCTTAGATATGGTTCACTCTATGATGTCACTTACAGATTTACCGCTATCATTTTGGGGTTATGCATTAGAAACAGCCGGCACCATCTAAATCCGTTGAAACGACACCGTATGAATTATGGTTTGGGAAGAAACCTAAATTGTCGTTCCTTAAAGTTTGGGGTTGCGAAGCCTATGTAAAGAAGTTACAACCGGACAAGCTTGAACCCAAAGCGGAAAAATGCATCTTCATAGGATACCCGAAGGAAACTATTGGGTATACCTTCTATCATAGATCCGAAGGCAAAATCTTCGTTGCCAAGAATAGATCCTTTCTAGAGAAGGAATTTCTCTCGAAATAAGTGACTAGAAGGAAATGTAAGATCCCTCCTTTATAAAGGAAAAGGATCCCTGTGATTGCAATGCTAGTCCCTGGATCAATTCTAGCATCCACAGTTTAAGATGAAGTACACAAAAACAAAGGTCATTATCACAGTCATTCCAGAGACAACATAGTCTTTACAACTCCAAGGCCACAGGCCTAGTACAAGAGTTTGAATAAGTAAATAAATAAAAGTCTTCATCTTCATGTGCCACAGGCAAACATGTTGAGTGTAGACTCATGACTCCTAATCCCCACCAGAGTAACCTGCAACATCACAAGTTACAGCCACAGTGGGTCAATACATTGGAATAGTATTAGCAAGTGATACCTTAGTATAATTTAGGTGGACTAGATACTATATGCAATTTGGCTAAGTGTAGTTTGGCTTGCTTTGCTCAAAAATAGGTTTTGCCTATTAGTTGAAATCACTAAGTTTTTCTTTGTCAAAACTTTCCCCAAGGAACCACCAATAGACATTGATGTCCTTCACCCTTGTTCTCCCACAAGTTTTTACTTAGAAATTGGGATGAGGAGATTCTTGATAGCTTCCATGTCTTGATGCTCAAGTTGTCCTTTTCCAGGGACATGGCTAAGTACTTAGATTCTTCCATCTGCAGAGGTTGTGCACTTTCCCCACCAGACTTGATTTTCACCAAGACAGGACCTTTCAGAAGCCTTACCTTAGACCAAATGGACGCGTTCCAACCTATCATCCCACTACCACCAACTGTCCAAATGGCTAAGTTCTAGCAACCTATGTGATCCAGGCAGAGCCCATATTGCCAAGTGGCTGCACTAGAAGCTTCTTAACACTTGGCCTCTAAAATCTCTTTGTTCCTGGGTGGCTTTCCACAAGTGAGATACACAAGGTAAACCATAGAAATGTTCCTTGTGTAACCACTCAACATAAACCATTCCTTCCATTCCACCCAGGTGTTTCATTTACTTATTTGTTTTATTAGGCAAAACACAAGTCAAAAAGACTTAGAAATATTTTCATCATAGCATGTATATTTCACCAACCCTTGGTTGCTACTAGCTAGGCTAAGCATGGCATGGTAAGCATCTTAACTTAGAAATTTTCTAGCAATTCTACAACTACTAGGATTTCCCAACATGGCATATAAGCAAAATATAGCATGCAAGTCTAGCAAAATATTTCTAATGCTTAGTAGAAAACATAGGGATAAAATATTCATGAAGCACCACTTGCCTTGGTAGTTTGGAGAGTAGCTACACTCTTCACAATCACAATCACTAGCACCAAAATCTACACAAAGAAATCATAGCCACAAATCACATACAAAACATATACAAACAAAAATATATGAATGCATGCAATATGATATGTGATGATTTTTTTAAAACTCAACAAAGCAAGTAAACAGTACTGGTTCATAAACAAGTTAAAAACTTTCCAAACAACATATATTTAAACCCTAAAACATTCCTTGAATAATTCATATACTCAAATTAGCCCTACACAAGTTTCTGCAAATAAAACCATTTTAACAGAAACAAAACATTAAACACATTGCATATTTAGAAAGGGCTTGCTCTCCTGATTCCATTGATATAAAATTTGTCAAATTCTAACGTGGGGATCAAAAGTTATAGCCAAAACAAATTCAAACATCTAATAGATTTAAATCCTGATTTTAAACCTAAACAGCTGCCACGCGTCTTAATCTAATTGGCCCATACCGCTTCGCTCAGGATCGCGTCTGTGAGCCGTTAGATCAACATAATCTGCACGGCCCAGATCTACTCGCAACGCTTCGATAAGTGATCTAATCTCACACGCTGGATCCAGATCCAACGGTTCTGGATCAAACGACCATAGTTGGGCGGCGCTGGCGGCGGCGAGCTCTGCCTACGGCGGCGCGGCGATACAGGTGGCTCTGGGGTCGTCGGAGATGCTTACCAGAAACGTGACGATGCGCTGATGCTCAACCTGGCGACGGCTTGGCAAGGGGCGCACGGACACGGTCGCTGGAGCTCGTCGGAGTTGCGGGCAGCGTCTGTTGCTTGCTGTCGAAGACGTTGCCGAGGCTCTGTGTCGACCTAGCACAAGCCAGAGGGTTTAGGATATGCGCAAGGGCTTGGCGAACACGACAGTACCAAAGGAAAGGCAAGGGGCAGTCTCAATTTACCTGAATCGCACGTCGGAGTCGAGCGGCGGCTCAGGTGCTCGCGGGTGAGGACGAAGATGTCGCTCTGGGTCACGAGAAAGCAAACGGAGGGCATTAGCGAATGCGCAAGATCATGCTGGACACAGTGGTTTGAACTAGAGGCAGAGGGGCGGTCTGTTCTTACCGAGATTCGTCGCTGGAGCTGTTATGTCTGCGGCGGCGCAAGGGCAATTGCGGGCAGCCTGGGGGCGTAGAGGTGGCGCTAGGTGAGGGGAAATGGCCGCGATGCAGAGGGGGTCTTATATCCAGAGCGGGGGCGAGGATCGCGCGGCATATCAATGGCAATTAAGCGCGTACTGATTGCGGCGAGGTAACGGCGGAGCGAGCGTCGCGGCCGCGCGTGTTTGACGACGAAGACGACGTGGTCGCGGGGTCCACTCGTCAGCGAGTTAAACAGAGAGGGGGTGGGGTCCTGGCGTTAGTCGCTCAGTGGGTTTGTCTGCGAGCGAGAAAGAGAGAGGAGGAACCCGAGTGGGCTAACTGGGCTGGATTCGCAGTTGGGCCAGATAGGTAGCGCTGGCCTTTTTCCATTTCTTTTCTCCCTTTCTTTTTCTGTTTTGATTTTCTGAAATGATTTTCAAATCCAAATCAAATGAGTTTGAATTCAAATCTTCTCTAGGTTTTTGTACTGCAAACCTTGTACTCAAATGTGTGTCAAACACTTCTGTTCAATCAAAACACTTTGATCAAATGAAAATAAAAATAAAACCAAGCCTTTATGTGATATATATAATAGGCATAGTATTGGTTTTATTTTACTTATTTTGTTTTGAAACTTTGTTCAAACTTTTGATGGTGCCTAAGTTTGAATTCAAACCATACTGAACAAATCAAGCACTCTTCTTATTGAAAGGTAGCACTAAGGCTAGAGCAACTTACATGAAATGATAAGCATAAATGCTTCTGTTTTGAAATGAAATTCATATGATCATGGATGCATGGATGATATGCATGAGTTTGAAACATGATTTTAGGGATGTTACAAATCTAACCCCCTTAAGGTGAATCTCGCCCTCGAGATTCGGATTGGCTAGCAAATAGATGTGGGTGGTCTTTCCGAAGATCATCTTCTCTTTCCCATGTTGCTTCCTCTTCGAAATGATGGTTCTACTGCACTTTGCAAAACTTGATAGTCTTAGTCCGTGTGACTCTTTCTGCAGTCTCAAGAATCTTGATAGGTTTCTCCTCATAGGTAAGATCACTTTCCAACTGAACCTCCTCTAAAGGTATAGTATCCTTCAAAGAAGTTTCTTCCATTTCTGGATGACATTTCTTAAGCTGACTCACATGAAACACATTATGGACAGCTGACAAAGACTCTGGCAATTCAATTTCATAAGCAACTTCTCCTTTGCGACTCAGAATCTTGAATGGTCCAACATATCTTGGGGCCAACTTTCCTTTGACTCCGAACCTCTTCACTCCACGAAGTGGTGACACTCTAAGATAAGCTCTATCACCAACTTCGTAGGTGACTTCTCTACGCTTCGGATCTGCGTAGCTTTTCTGTCGGCACTGTGCTATCTTCAATATGTCCTTAACCAACTTGACCTTCTCTTCGGCTTCTTTGATAAGTTCTGGTCCGAACAAACTTCTTTCTCCCACGCCATTCCATAATAATGGGGTGGTACACTTTCTCCCGTAGAGAAACTCAAATGGTGCCATCTCAATGCTAGCTTGATAGCAGTTGTTATAAGAAAATTCTGCGTAAGGCAAACTTTCATCCCAACTGGCTCCATAGTCTAGGGCACATGCCCTCAACATGTCTTCAAGAATCTGATTAGTTCTTTCTGTCTGTCCATCAGTTTGAGGATGAAAAGCAGTGCTGAACTCCAACCTCGTTCCCAATGACTCATGTAGCTGTCTCCAAAAATGGGAAGTGAATTGAGTTCCCCTATCAGACACAATACTCTTGGGCACTCCATGTAGACATACAATTCTACTCATGTAGATCTTGGCCAACTTAGCACTTGTATAGGTTGTCTTCACGGGTATGAAATGAGCCACTTTAGTTAGGCGATTCACTACTACCCAAATAGAATCGTATCCTGACCTGGTCCTTGGTAATCCGGTAACGAAATCCATACCAATCTTGTCCCACTTCCAATCAGGAATAGGTAGTGGTTGAAGCAAACCGGCTGGTTTCTGATGTTCCGCTTTCACTCTACTACACACATCACACAAAGAAATATGTTCGGCGATGTCTTTCTTGAGATTATTCCACCAAAATCTTTCCTTCATGTCCATGTACATTTTGGTGTTACTTGGATGAATGGAATACGGTGAGTTGTGTGCTTCTTGTAATATCAGTTTCCGAAGCTCCGGATCTTGTGGAACACAGATACGTTTCCCATGCCATAAAGTACCCTGTTCGTCTTCATGGAATCCCTTAGCTTTTCCTTTTCCAATCTTTTCCTTAATCTCTTCAATTTCCTTATCAATCTTCTAGGCTTCTTTGATCTTGTCGAACAAAGTGGGTTGAACATCCAAAGACATGAGATGTCCTTCAGGCACTATCTCCAATCTGAGATCTCTAAATTGGGCACACAAATCATCGGGCAATTCTCCCTTGGTAAGGCCATTCACAAAAACCTTACGGCTTAAAGCATCCGCTACAACATTTGCTTTACCGGGATGGTATTGCAAACTTAAGTCATAGTCCTTGATGAGCTCTAGCCATTTTCTTTGTCTCATATTAATTTCCTTCTGGGTGAAGATATACTTCAAACTCTTGTGATCTGTGAACACTTCACATCGCTTTCCCAAAAGATAGTGTCTCCATGTTTTGAGTGCATGGACAACAGAGGCTTACTCTAAATCATGAGTAGGGTAGTTCACTTCATGAGTTTTGAGTTGTCTCGAGGCATAAGCCACAACTTTCCCGTCTTGCATAAGTACTGCACCCAAACCATGATGAGATGCATCACAATATACTTGGAAATCTTTTTCCAAATCTGGCAAACACAAGACTGGTGCTGTCACAAGTCTCTTCTTCAATTCTTGGAAACTGAGTTCACAACCTTCAGATCAAGCAAATTTCTTGTCTTTCTTTAGCAATTCTGTCATAGGCTTAGCAACCTTGGAGAAATTCACAATGAACCTTTTGTAGTAACCTGCTAAGACAAGGAAACTACAAACTTCTTTCACTGACTTGGGAGATTACCATTCAGTTACAGCTGAAACTTTAGCAGGATCAACTTCTACACCATCTCCTGACACAACGAGTCCAAAAAATCCAACTTCATTTAGCCAGAATTCACACTTGCTGAATTTGGCATACAGTTTATGCTCTCTAAGCTTCTCAAGTATCAAACGCAAATGTCCTTCATGCTCTTCTTTACTTTTGGAGTAGATTAAAATGTCATCGATGAAAACGACAACAAACTTATCAAGGAATTCCATGAACACCTTGTTCATCATATTCATAAAGTATGCTGGAGCATTGGTCAAACCAAATGGCATCACGGTATACTCATACAATCCATACCTTATGGTGAAAGCTGTCTTAGGTATGTCTTGCTCCCTTATCTTGAGATGGAAATAACCTGAACGGAGATCAATCTTTGAGAACACACAAGCTCCTTCTAACTGATCAAACAAGTCATTGATTCTAGGCAAAGGATATTTGTTCTTAATGGTCACCTCATTGAGTGAACGGTAATCAATACATAACCTTTGACTTCTATCTTTCTTCTCCACGAACAAAACTGGGACTCCCCAAGATGAAGAACTTGGTTGAATAAATCCTTTCTGCAACTGTTCTCCAAGTTGTTTCTTGAGCTCTTTCAGTTCATCAACTGACATCTTGTATGGTCTCTTTGCTATTGGTCCAGATCCTGGTAGCAAATCAATAAGGAACTCCACATCTCTATCTGGTGGCATTCCCGACAATTCTTTCGGAAACACATCCGGATATTCACTCACAATTGGCACACTGTCTATGCTAACCCCCTTAAGAGAATTTAGCATACTCCTTCTTGCTTCAAAGTTGGTCTTGAATCTGATCCTTTTATTTTATGGAGTTGTGAGTGAGACAGTATGGTTGGCACAATCTATCACTCCCTTGTGCTTAGTCATCCAGTCCATTCCAAAAATGACATCCAATCCTTGGGAGTTTAGAATTATCAAGTTAACGGGAAACTTATACTTCTCAAACTCTATGACTAGATCATGACATCCTGAATTCACTATCATTTCTCCGCCAGGAGAACTTACTTTTATAGGACACCCAATAGTCTCTACCGGTAGTTCATTTCTTTCAACAAATGCTCTTGATATGAATGAATGAGTGTTGGAATTATGCCCTAGAGGCAATAATAAAGATGTTATTATTATAATTCTTGTTCATGATAATGTTTATATTCCATGCTAGAATTGTATTAAGCGGAAACTTTAATGCTTGTGTGGTTTGTGAACAACACCGTGTCCCTAGTACGCCTCTAAGGACTAGCTCATTGATTAATGATGGTTAAGGTTTCCTAACCATGGACATGAGTTGTCAATTAATAATGAGATCATATCATTGGGGAATGATATGGTGGACAGACCAAAACTAAGCGAAGCAATTAGATCGTGTCATCGTGTTCGTCTTTGCGAATCTTTTCTTATGTCAAATATTGTATTCCTTAGACCATGAGATAATACAACTCCCTGGTATCGGAAGAAAGCTTTGAGGTCATCAAACGTCATCCTATGAGAGGGTGATCATAAAGGTGTCTCTCAGGTGATCGGAAAGTATCTGTTGGGTTGTATGTATCGAGATGGGATTTGTCCCTCCCAAGTCAGAGAGATATACTTCGAGCCCACTCGGTAATCTATATCAACACCGCTTGAAAGCATGTGGTTAAGGAGTTAATCACAAAGTGATATCGGATTACAGAACGAGTAAAGTACTTGCTGTGAACGAGATTGAACTAGGTATGACGGTACCGACGATCAAATCTCGGGCAAGTAAAATATCGCGAGACGAAGGGAATATATATATGGGATTGATTGAATCCTGGCATCGTGGTTCATCCGATATGATCATTGATGAATGTGTGGGAGTCAATATGGGTTTCCAGACCCCGCTGTTGATTATTGATAGAAGATCATGTCTGCATATTCTCGAACCCGCAGGGTCACACACTTAACGTGTCTTGACGCTAGGATAGATTGGATAATTGGTTTATGAGTTTTTGTTCGGAGTCTCGGATGGGATCCGGGACATCACGAGAGGTTCCGAAGTGGTCCGGAGAATAAGATTCATATAAGGCAGTGCGGTTTTTGGAGTTCGGAATTGTTCCGGGTTAATCGGTATTGTATCGGAAGCTTCTAGAACCTTCCGGAAGGGGACCAACGTGGCCACACCTTCCGGGAGGGGGCATGGGCCTATGAGGGAGTGCCCTGGCCGCATTGGGCCAGTGGCACAAGGCCCCATAGGGACCAGCCGGCCAAGAGAGGTTTAAACTCGAGATAGACCTTCTAGAAGGGGGGGTTTCCTTGCCGCCCACTCTTCCTCCTTTGGGGCCGCCGGTTTGGCTTGGGGGAGGGGGCTAGGGTTGCAGCCGCCCACCCCTCTATATAAAGAGGGCTGGGGGCGCACCACCCCCCTACACCTTCCCCTCCAAGAGCTAGCCATCCTGCTGCCCTCCTCTCTCTCCCTCCCGACTGCGTGTAGGCGAAGCCCTGCTGCAGAAACTCTCCACCATATACACCGCGCCGTCGTGTTGTAGATCCAATCCGTCTCTCCACCATACTTGCTGGATCGAGGAAGGAGGAGACGTCGAGGTGCTGCACGTGTGCATCTCACGGAGGCACCGCCACTTGTGGTGCTAGATCGGATCGGATCACGAGGAGGAGAAGCGAGTACGACTACATCACCCATGTTCCGACGAACGTTCCGCTGTGCGAATCTTCAAGGGTATGAAGATCTAATCCAATCTCTCTCGTTGTTTGCATCTCCTAGATTAAGATCTTGGCTTTCCCTCTGTTCGCATCCGTAGAAAACTTTGATTTACTATGCCGCGAAACCCTTCAATGAGATGTACCAGTATCAAAGAGAACAAATGCTGGAACAGAATTGAGTTTGAACTTACCAGCAACAGCATCAGGCTCCTCATAAATTTCCTCCACATTGATGTGGTTCACTTGTCCCTTCTGAAAAGGGTTGGGGTTGTTGGGTCCTTCAACTTTCTTTTCTGGGCATTCGTTTGCATAATGCCCCATCTTCTTGCACTTGAAGCATTCAACCTGACTAATGTCCTTCTTGACAGGCTGGCTTCCACTGCCACTTCCATTACCACTGTGGTGGCTCTTATATCCACCTTTGTGGTTCTTGTACTTGTCATTGTCATGACTACGGTGATGCTTGTTGTCATGACGGTTGTGGTTGTGGTGCTTGTTGAATTTCACTTGCTTGTGGGATCCTGAGCTTCCGCTATCATCATAATGGGAAAGGTTGTGAGACGATCCCGAGCTGTGCTTGTCTAAGTGCTTTCTCTTCCTGCTTTCAACTTGCTTCATTTTTCTCTCCAAAATAGCAGCCTTATCACAGAGAGACTGATAAGTGGGAACATAGGCCACTGATAGCTGCAAGTTCAGTTCATCATTCAGGCCTTCAAGGAACTTTTCCTTCCTCTTAGCATCTGTGTCAACTTCATCCGGTGCATAACGCGCCAGATCGTTGAACTCCTCAATATATTCAGCCACGCTGCGGTGGCGCTGCTTCAGATTATGGAACTCTTTCTTTTCCAGACTCATCACTCCAGATGAGATATGAGCAGTACGAAAGCCATCCTCAAAGATATCCCATGTCACATCTTCTATGGGAGTGGTGATCTGGAAGTTATCCCACCAAGTGGCGGCTGGTCCTTCCAGCAAATGTACTGCAAATCTGACCTTTTCTGCATCAGTACAGCCCACAGTTACCAAGTCCTTGTTCACAGATCATAGCCAATCATTGGCCACCATGGGATCAGTTGTTCCTGAGAACTTTGCTGGCCTCAATCTCAAGAACCTGGTAAGCATGTCAAAACTCGGTGGGTTGTTGTTGTTGTTGTTGTTGTTGTTGTTGTTACTGTTGTTATTGTTGTTGTTGTTGTTGTTGTTGTTACTATTGTTGTTGTTGTTACTATTGTTGTTGTTGTTGTTGTGTTGTTGTTGTTGTTGTTGTTGTTGTTGTTGTTGTTGTTATTGTTGTTGTTGTTGTTGTTGTTGTTGTTGTTTGTTGTTGTTGTTGTTGTTGTTGTTGTTGTTGTTGTTGTTGTTGTGTTGTTGTGTTGTTGTTGTTGTTGTTGTGTTGTTGTTGTTTGTTGTTGTTGTTGTTGTGTTGTTGTTGTTGTGTTGTTGTTGTTTGTTGTTGTTGTTGTGTTGTTGTTGTTGTTGTTGTTGTTGTTGTTGTTGTTGTTGTTGTTGTTGTTTGTTGTTGTTGTGTTGTTGTTGTTGTTGTTGTTGTTGTTGTTGTTGTTGTTGTTGTTGTTGTTGTTGTTGTTGTTGTTACTGTTGTTGTTGTTGTTGTTGTTACTGGTTGTTGTTGTTGTTGTTACTGGTTGTTGTTGTTGTTGTTGTTGTTGTTGTGTTGTTGTTGTTGTTGTTGTTGTTGTTGTTGTTTGTTGTTGTTGTTGTGTTGTTGTTGTTGTTGTTGTTGTTGTTGTTGTTGTTGTTGTTGTTGTGTTGTTGTTGTTGTTGTTGTTGTTGTTGTTGTTGTGTTGTTGTTGTTTGTTGTTGTTGTTGTTGTTGTTGTTGTTGTTGTTGTTGTTGTTGTTGTTGTTGTTGTTGTTGTGTTGTTGTTGTTGTTGTTGTTGTTGTTGTTGTGTTGTTGTTGTTGTTGTTGTTGTTGTTGTTGTTGTTGTTGTTGTTGTTGTTGTTGTTGTTGTTGTTGTTGTTGTTGTTGTTGTTGTTGTTGTTGTTGTTGTTGTTGTTGTTGTTGTTGTTGTTGTTGTTGTTGTTGTTGTTGTTGTTGTTGTTGTTTTGGTTCTGGATGAACGTCGTCATCATTTGCATCAGCTGAGTCTGAGCTATCATCATTTGCTCCATTTCTGGAGTGATGTTTTTGTTGTTGGGGTTGGGGTTTGCACGACGGGGAGGCATCTGTGGTTTGTTCAATAGAGATAAGAATGAGATACCCATAGATGCTTTCATGCACAATACATCACATAACAATCACAAAGCATGCAACATAATGATAAAGGTTCAACAACCAGATAACAAGTTCGCAAAGTAAAAACACACACAAATAACAAGCCATCCACATGTTGGATGGTCAAATAACAAGTTCTCAACAACAAGTATGATAATAAATGATAAATGAGTAGTCAAATCTACTCCTCGGCATCAGCCTCCTCCTCGACAAAGGTAAGACCTGCGTTCTCCATCGCGGTCTTGTATTCCTCGACACTGGTGGTCAAGGTCTCTATTTTGGCTTTGAGAGCCCTCTTCTAGGAACGAAGCCTCTCAATCACCGTCTGCTGATGCTCGAGCTCGAAGTCCTTGGCCTGTAGTTCTTCAGTCATGTCCCGAATCCTCTTGTTCCTATCTTGGACTTGCTTCTCCTGACTCTTGAACTTTCTGTCCTGGCTCTCGAACTTTTCCTCCATCTCCTTGACTATCTCATCTTGCTCCGCGAAGAGCTTGTCCTTCTCGCGAAGCTACACCTGGAGTTCGTCATTGTTGAGCATGACGTTGGTCCTATCAGAGTCCACGTGCCTAATGAGAGCCTCTAAGTCCTGGAGGTATAGGATAATCGGCTCCGCTATCTCCCTCGAAGTGTCCTCGAAGTCGATGGACTCTCCATCATCATCACGTCTACCGAAGACGTGAAAGTGAGTACCTCTAACCTGTCGAGAGTGTCTCCCTAGCAGACGTCCTATCAGATCCTGCATGACTACCTCAAGGCCTCTCTCCTTGTCATCGTGCATGAGCTTAAAGATGATTGCCTCCGTGGTAGGCTCAGTCTGGCGTCCGGGCTGATTGACCTTGAAACCCCAAAGGTCTTTCCTCTCAAACTTGGTGAGGGGAAGCACCATGATGGTAGGAAGAGGGAGATTGAGCAAAGTAGTGAGCTCAACAATACGAGGACCAAAGCGAGTTCCCTGGAACTCCTCAACAGTGCTGATGGTAACATTAGGCATCTATTTATAAAATAGAAAAAGTTAGAACAACACAATTTAAGATAAAACACAAGGCAAAACATCACATACATATCCTTGGAAATCAAAACACACAAGTCATGGAATACATGGATCCATTACATCAACCAAGGTTCAACTTATTTTAAAGCAACATTTGGAAAATAAGGTGATAAGTGGTGGTCCAACTAACGAAGTACGCTTACAATCCTATCTCACTAGATATGTTGGCTAACACAATATTTCTAGAAGCAATCACTCTTTCTTGAGCACATGACTCCATCACTAAGTCTATAATGTCTCTTCTTAAGGTTTGGTTGGTAGCCTCCAACTCTTGGGTATGTTTCTTCTCTTCCTTTAGGCTATTTTGGAGGTTGAGCATTCTGCACTTGACTCTATCACCAAGTTCTTTGATGGTCTTCCAAGCTGCATCCCTTGCTGATTCAAAGAATGTAGTGTGCACCACTGAATTGGTGAACATGCAGAATCCTTTTTCCTGGTGGTTGTCTTCCTTGTTTTTATACAAGTGAAGTTGCACCCACCAGTATTCCACTCCTTCATCCATCACAGGAAAACCTTTGTACACAGCCGCACCATGTATCTCTAATGCAACCATGAGGTCCTTGAGAGCCTTGGGGAATTCTGTCACACTCCAAAGTCATTGTCATGAGTGGTCCTTTCCTCACGGCTTCGTTGATGGAGTTCATATACAAATAGAGATGAAGAAGAAGATTAGAAAAGTTTACGAGAAGAATAGACAAGTGTAGAAGTTGTTGAATTTTTTTCCTTAGTGGTTTCCAATCCTAGGGTCATAATCCTAGAGGCAACACAGTGCTCTGATACCATCTGTAAGATCCCTCCTTTATAAAGGAAAAGGATCCCTGTGATTGCAATGCTAGTCCCTGGATCAATGCTAGCATCCACAGTTTAAGATGAAGTACACATAAACAAAGGTCATTATCACAGTCATTCCAGAGACAACATAGTCTTTACAACTCCAAGGCCACATGCCTAGTACAAGAGTTTGAATAAGTAAATAAATAAAAGTCTTCATCTTCATGTGCCACATGCAAACATGTTGAGTGTAGACTCATGACTCCTAATCCTCATCAGAGTAACCTGCAACATCACAAGTTACAGCCACAATGGGTCAATACATTGGAATAGTATTGGCAAGTGATACCTTAGTACAATTTAGGTGGACTAGATACTATATGCAATTTGGCTAAGTGTAGTTTGGCTTGCTTTGCTCAAAAATAGGTTTTGCCTATTAGTTGAAATCACTAAGTTTTTCTTTGTCAAAACTTTCCCCAAGGAACCACCAATAGACATTGAGGTCCTTCACCCTTGTTCTCCCACAAGTTTTTACTTAGAAATTGGGATGAGGAGATTCTTGATAGCTTCCATGTCTTGATGCTCAAGTTGTCCTTTTCCAGGGACATGGCTAAGTACTTAGATTCTTCCATCTGCAGAGGTTGTGCACTTTCCCCACCAGACTTTATTTTCACCAAGACAGGACCTTTCAGAAGCCTTCCCTTAGACCAAATGGACGCGTTCCAACCTATCATCCCACTACCACCAACTGTACAAATGGCTAAGTTCTAGCAACCTATGTGATCCAGGCAGAGCCCATATTGCCAAGTGGCTGCACTAGAAGCTTCTTAACACTTGGCCTCTAAAATCTCTTTGTTCCTGGGTGTCTTTCCACAAGTGAGATACACAAGGTAAACCATAGAAATGGGCCTTGTGTAACCACTCAACATAAACCATTCCTTCCATTCCACCCAGGTGTTTCATTTACTTATTTGTTTTATTAGGCAAAACACAAGTCAAAAAGACTTAGAAATATTTTCATCATAGCATGTATATTTCACCAACCCTTGGTTGATACTAGCTAGGCTAAGCATGGCATGGTAATCATCTTAACTTAGAATTTTTCTAGCAATTCTACAACTACTAGGATTTCCCAACATGGCATATAAGCAAAATATAGCATGCAAGTCTAGCAAAATATTTCTAATGCTTAGTAGAAAACATAGGGATAAAATATTCATGAAGCACCACTTGCCTTGGTAGTTTGGATAGTAGCTACACTCCTCACAATCACAATCACTAGCACCAAAATCTACACAAAGAAATCATAGCCACAAATCACATACAAAACATATACAAACAAAAATATATGAATGCATGTAATATGATATGTGATGATTTTTTTAAAACTCAACAAAGCAAGTAAACAGTACTGGTTCATAAACAAGTTAAAAACTTTCCAAACAACATATATTTAAACCCTAAAACATTTCTTGAATAATTCATATACTCAAATTAGCCCTACACAAGTTTCTGCAAATAAAACCATTTTAACAGAAACAAAACATTAAACACATTGCATATTTAGAAAGGGCTTGCTCTCCTGATTCCATTGATATAAAATTTGTCAAATTCTAACATGGGGATCAAAAGTTATAGCCAAAACAAATTCAAACATCTAATAGATTTAAATCCTGATTTTAAACCTAAAGAACTGCCACGCGTCTTAATCTAATTGGCCCGTGTCACATCCCAAGATTTTCCAAATCTTGTAATGTGAAAAATATATGAATGAAATAAAAAAAAACTTTGTTGATTTTCAGGGTGAGAAGAAACTTTTTGAATCCAATTGGAAACTTTCAAAACCTATTTGGATCAAATAAAATCCTAAATGGATTTAAAAAGATAAATAAATATTAAAGCTAAAATGTTTGGAAATACTATTTTAGATCTTTTAATAAAAAGATTTGACTTTCAAATAACAAGATAAAAATATAAATAAGGATTATTTTATAAATCCAAACTAAAACTTAGCCAAGCCTTTGAAATAAAATATTTCTATTTGATAAAAATAGTAAAGGTTTATTTAAAATAAAATAATATCCAAGTTTATTAAAAATAAAGGTTTTACTATTTTAATTAAACATCAAAAACTTATTTATTTATTTTAAACAAGTTTTCCAAGTATTCTTTATTTCCAAATAAAACCTACTGATTTGGTTTTGAAAATATTTAGATTTCAAATGGAGTTTTTAAATAAATTAAAACCCATTTGATTTGTTAACTAATGTCCATTTTATTTAATTGTAAATGGACCCTAAAATAAAAATATTATATTATTTTGATTTTGGACTCTGGTTTGTTGTTGTTAAACAGAACCAAAACTCAATACAAAGTTTGGTGAAAGTTTGTTGTGAATTGAATGTTTGATTTGTTGTTTGAATTTCAAAACAGAAAATAGAAATAAAAAAGAAAAATCATTTGGAAAGAAAAAAATGTGTAAAAGACAGCAGCCCAGTCGGCCAGCCCAACAAGGCCCAACCAACCCAGCTTCTCTCCCTCCTGAAGAAAACGATTCACACCTGTTAACTGACCCGCACAGACACTGAACAGTGGCCCCTCTTCCCCTCTCTTTTCCCCACTGACGATAGGACCCCACACCACTGTTCATCGTCTTCAAACCCGCGCTGAATCCTCCTCGCCGTTTCCTGTCCTTTACTCCGGCGATCAATTCGCGCTGTTAACGGCCATTACTCCCCCTGCGACCACGCTGTTTTAAACGCCCGTGGCCTCTCTCTCATTTCCCCCAGAAAGCTCCCCCTCTCTGCCTCTAGGCTGCTCGAATCGTAAGCCCGAACGCCACTGCTCCGACCACCGTCCCCAACAAATTCCGGCGAGACCAGCCACCGCCTCGCCTCCTCGACCAAGCTCACACACTCCCCAGCCTCTGGCGCTTCTCCCTGTGCCTTCCATTCACTCGCGGGCTGTAGCACCCCGGATAAAACCACTACTAGAAAATCGCGTGTTATTTTTTTATTCATGCATCATCATGACATCACCATGCATCTATTTGCCGGAAACTATTGGCGAAAAACCCTATTTTTGTTTTCTACAAATACCCCTCTCTTTATTCAAATGCGAAACCCCGGACCCTTCCCGGATATTTTGTTTATCTAACATTATTTACAAAAGATTAAAAAAAAAACTAAATACTAATATAAAACTTTTATAAAACCTTTGGGGGAGTTAGCCAGCCGCCAGGCCCAAAAGCCCAGCAGCTAGCCAACTACCACCCCACATCCTAGAAACCCTAGCCTTCCCCCAGAACCCCTTCACCCGCCGCCAGGCACCCACCCAGCCGCCAGCGCCCGCTCTCGCGGTCACGCCCCGTCCACACCGCACGAACCTGACCCCAGCCCCCAGCAACCGCTCCTCTCTCCCGTGGCCCCACCATCCCGGTCCCACCCCGTGCTCCCTCCTCACGCGCCCGCGACCCCCGCCTTCTCTCCCTCGACCCTGCTCGCATCCTCCTTCCCCGCCGCCAGGCACCGAGGCTTCTACCGCCCGCGATTCCCGACCGCTAGGCCGCACCCTCTCCCGCACCCTTCCTCTTCGCCGGCCCCGCCTCCAAGACCCCCCGAGCGCGCCTCCTCCATCTCACAGAATTGGTCGCCTCTCTCCTCCTCGGCAGGAGCTTGTCACGCTGCCGGGCCTCTCCACGTCGTCCTGGCCCCGGTCACCCTCTGTCGTCGAGGCCGTCGTCGTTCCCGAGCGTCATCGTCCCGTGCGGCCCCCGTCGCCGTCAACCCCTTCTGCTGCGGAGCTCGCCGGCCCTCCCCTGCATCGCGGTCAAGCACCGCCGCCGCCTCCCTGTTTCCGAGCACCCCCCTCTGTCCTCCTCCCCGGTCGCGTCCGGCCGCCGCCGCGGCGCCGCACTCCATCTGCCTCGTCTTAGCGCCGCTCCTTCCTTCCCCCAACCACGACCGCCCCAAGCTCACCGGCCCTCGTGCCGCCTCTGCCTGGCGAGCCCTGCGCCATCCGTCTGCCCCGAGTTCGCCGCCGGCCGTCCTCCTGCAACCGCGCCGACGCCGCGCTCGTCCCCAGCCCGGAGTCGAGGTGTCCTCGATTCCTGTTTTTCGTCGCTGTCCTCTCTGCCTTCTACACGCACGCGCGCGTCTCTGTTCTAGCAGTGGATGCAAATGATGCTCCTTTCTTTGTGTGTGTGCGCCGTGGCGGTACTAGCGGGCGACATGTTGTTGTTCTCCTAGTACACCCCAGGCACACATCTCAGGTACCCTGCGCGCTTGTTAGACCCCAAGCTCGCCTTTGTCAATGATGTCGGCCAAGCCTTGGTCCGAACCTCGTCAAGATCTTCTCGTTGACAAGACCGAACTAGCGCGGAATCAAGTTGGCTACCGATCATCGTCTTTGACTCACAAGAACTTCGTCACGACACCGATAAGATCTACCACCCAGAGACAATGACGCCGGTTCGACAAGATCGTCTTCTCCGAGCCAGAAGTCCAGAAGACCGATCACGGATCCGCAGACCCGTTCCTGGATCCAATGACCCGAAGACCGATCCTCGCTAAGCCGGAACCCGTCGAACCCTCGGAACCCCAAGATCGCCGAGACCCCTCCATGTGTGACCCCGATCCGAGCCCTATTTTATAAATGATATATCAATTGTTGCATATTAAATTGTTCATGCTTGCACTCATATCATGTGGTTTGGGGGCTTTTGCCGATTCACCTCTTAATTAAATATGGAGACCATATGCGGGCGAATCTAGTCTAATATTGCCTCCATTTAAATTTGTGCATCGAACCGGTGATATATTTTGCCATGTTAAGACAACATCTAAATTGCGGGGTATCTAAACAACATGAACCATCTAATAAATTGTCGGGACTCCGGTTTCGCTTAATATTCCTAATCGCATCGCATCTTTGCCATGTCATGCATCATGCCCGATCTTCTGTCATAGTATTAAATAGTGCATCCGGTGTTTGTGCTAGTGTTTTGCTTCTTCACGGATTAGGCCGTTGAGTTGATGCGAGTGTCGACCCGATCTTCGGATGAACCTTCAGCAATGTTTTCAGGCGAGCACCTCCCTCTTTCTACCTATCTTACTTTTATAGTATTTATTCCCCCCTGTTGATCTATTGCTATCGGTGTTGCGATGCTCTAGTTTTCGTACCCGTGATATCCCTTGCAGCCTTATATTGCCTTGGACACATCCTATTACCGGCTGTTTGGTAGATAGTTGGACTTGCGCATCGTAGTCGCTTGCTCAAGTGCTGTTGCGTGTCGTCCAGTACCACAGCGGTTGGAAGGCTGCCATATGCTTTATGTTGGAGATGATCATGGCTTTAATTACTGTTTAATAACTAAAATTGTAAGTAGGTAAATGTAGAGGCACCGGTGGGTAATAGACAATATTTGGATTTTAACCGCTCACTGGTGTCCCGTAGGACCCCGAGTTCTTGACACCTGTTCCGAGATCGAGCGCGCTAACCACAGGTGGGGTGTGTGGGCACCCCCATCGATTAGTACCTGAATTCAAAGTATTGTACCGGGGGCCACAAGTAGTTTGGGGCTTTATTACTATCCTGTACTTATGCCATGCTTTACTGCTTTATTTACGATTGTGCGTGGAGCACCTGTACTGTTTAGGACCGTGACACGTTTTCGCTGTATCGACAAGCCCAGTCACACTTTCGGGTTCCCAGTCGTTTACAGCCGTCTACACAAACCGTGAGTCCGTCTCGGAGACCGACCGACTTCATTGCGGGTAGCTTAGTGGGGTGGCCCCCATGTACTTGCTTTGGGTCTGGGAAACGTCATGACTTAGGCCCCGCCGACATACCGATGGGTGTATGTTAACTGATCTGGCAAAAAGGGTCGAAGTGCGTGTGGATACTTTGGTGCACCCCTGCAGGGTTAAATCTTTTCGAAAAGCCGTGTCCGCGGTTATGGACGACTTGGAGCACAGTTCTCGATCATAGACAACCATAAATAAAGTTTACTGTTATAATTTGACTGGTATCCGATATGACTAGTAATCAGCTCCACTACCACGGAATGGCTAAATAAAAGTACCAACAACTGCTGGGTTTGGGGATATCTCATGCTAATTGTATCTGACTAGTAAGTGTTGCAACTACAACGGAATGGTTAACTAAAATTGCCCACTGCTTATTATATCAGGATGATTATCTATACCTGACTAGTAATTGCTGCAACGATAACTGAATAATTAAAGCTGCCAACTGCGTGAGTTCCTCGGTTGACTTCCTCGTTTGGTCTCGAGGGGGAAACACCAGGATGGGTATGTTTGGTGGTAGTATCAAGATGGTTCCGAATAGGACTATCTTATCCCTCTCTGGTAGCCGACAGTTATATCGAGTCTCTATAGGTTGTTTAGTGCATGCTGCGCTGCCGCTCAGTCCACCAGACCTATGTAGGCGAGGACCACCGAATTCTAGCCTCGCCGTGTACTGGCCTCAGTACTGACCGCTCTCTCTTTTTCCTTTGCCCTTTGTCGGCACCCCTTTTGTTTAAGCAGGTTTTTGAGATCGACGTCGTTAGTAGGGTTACCCTTCCGGCTTGGCCTGGGAAGGGTTATGGACGCCAGTGGTTATTCTTCAGGGCTCTTAGCTCAATTTGCATCTTGTCCGTACTCGAACGCTATATCGTTTTAAAGGTGATTTGGATCTTTGAATTGTACCTCTGTATTCTTGACTCATTGAGTCGTTGTTGGATATATGTTTTGTGGGTTCCATCGAGGACTATTGTGTAATGATATTACTTCGTTTTCCACCCACACGAAAGTGCCTGGTGGGCACCTTTGAATCGTTTCTATGCGGGTTTGGCGGGAAGCGCTAAAACTTGCATAGGGCCGATTCTGAGGGTGTTACACGGGCGCCCCAGAACGTCGACTTCAACAATCTCCGAGCGCCGCCGCGTCTGCTACTTTCTCCGGCGATGTCCCCCTGGTAAGACAGACCGCCCCACGCCCTCTCGTTCATGCTCCTACACTCGCCACACTCGGCTGCATCTAACCGTGTCCTCATTTTGCCTCGGAGTGAACCATAGCGTCGCCCCCGACAACGACCAGAGCCGCCCGACGCCGTCCCCCACTCCGGCGAGAAATCCCGCTAGAACCAGAGCGCCCCTCGACGAGCTGACCGTACCTTGAGCATCAGAGTGTCACTGCGATCACTGTAAGCACCCTCACCTTCTTCTTTGCTTCCTGTAGCTGCCGTAGCGCCATCGCCTGACCGTGCGCCGCCGCCAGCCACCGTCGGCGCCGCTCGTGTTTGGTCAAGTCAACCAGCACCGTTAGATTTCCATCTGGCGGCTTAGAAAGAATCACTAAACGAAGAGGTACGGGCAAATCTGAACCGCACGGTCTCACTTAGATCCAACGGACGTAGTTGCGCGATCCGCGCGAACCGGTACCGCCCAATAAGAACACAACGTGTGGCCAGTCCTTGTTTTAAAACAGAATTTGAAATCAGATTGATTTGCAAATTTGAAACCCTTGTAATTTTTGATCCACACGTCCAAAAATTACAAACTTTATATCAATGGAATCAGTGGAACAAGCCCTAGCCAACCATGCAATTTGTTTAGTAAAAAGCTTCTGGTAAAATGATTGTTTTTGCAGAATCTTTTGTATGCTTGTTTAGGTTATAAAAATTATTCCAAAATGATTTTGGGGTTGAAATCTTTGCAAATTGGTTTGTTGTGAACTTACTGACCTTAGGAACCAACTTGTGGATTTAAAAATGTATTTGGTGAAGATTAGGATGGATTAATTGAATTAGCCCATTTCTAGTCAAATAAAAATATTGGTTTTATTATGAAAATGATTTTTGAACAAAACCTTTGGAAAATATTTTGATTCAAAGCTACTGACCCTAAACACCAAGTTTTGTGAACTAAAAACTTATTTGGAGAACAATGTAAAATTGTTGCCTTGCTAAAAACAATTTCAACCACATAAAATAATGATTGGATTTAAAAATGGTTTTTAGATAAAACCCTTTTGCAAATGACTTTGCCACTTTAGAAAATGACCACTTTGAGCCTTACAAAGTTTAGAGCCTAGTAGAAACCACCTTTGCAAATAAAACTATCTTTTGCATGCTTGCATGCATGACTTAGTTTCTATGATTTTATGTGTGATGTTTTGTTTGTTTGATTTTGGTTGGAATGCTAGTTGATATTGTGTTTGCTTGATTGATTGTAGTGAAGTTAGAAAAGTGTGAAACTAGCAAGATCAAGAAGTGAACCAACATTCCCTACCAAAAATGCAAGTTACACTATCATCTAATGTCCTACTATTTTCATTATACTTAGTGGATTTTGAAACATGCATGAAAATAATTTCTATACTTATGCTATGCTAAATCCTAATAGGATACCCTTATACATTCCTTAGTGAAAACAATGTAGTTGTAAAATGCTTAGCCATGCTACATATTTTGAGAAGAGATACATGTTGAGATTTTATGAAGTTGAGAAAAGGACTTGTGTTTTTATATAATAAAACAAGTACTCAATGAACCACCTGGGTGGACAAGGATACTCAAGTTTTGGACAACGTGGCAACAAAAGGAACCATGTATATGGCAATCTCTTTGTGTTGTGCACCAAAAAAAAACCACCCAGGGACTTAGAGATTGAACATGTTTCTCCAATTGTGGCTTTCGTGTACAGCCACATGCTACATATGGCTCTGGCTTAGTCAACTACATTGGGAAGACCCATGCATTGTATTCAGGTACTGAAAATGAGGGATCTCGAAAGCCTACATGGGTGCCTGAAGACAAGCTAGCAATGGTGTATGGGAGGACCCTTTGGAAAGACTTCGTCACATTCTCAATCTGCCAGTACTCCATCTTGGTGAGTACTTATCCAGCGGCCACTGGTGGCAACAAGATGAGATTGTGTCATGTGGGTAAAGTGTACAACTTCTGCAGAAGATAATAAAATCTAAGTACTTAGTCGTGTCCCCGGTTATGGACAATACTGAGCAACTAAAGCTTGAAGCTATGGGAAATCTCGACATTCCAATTTCTAAAAGAAAAACTTGAAGTACTTGGGGTGTACCAAGGAGCTCAAGAGATTTTGATAAAAACTTGAAGCACTTGGGGATTTACCAAGGAGCTCAAGAGATTTTGATAAAAACTTGAAGCACTTGGGGATTTACCAAGGAGCTCAAGAGATTTTGATAAAAACTTGAAGCACTTGGGGATTTACCAAGGAGCTCAAGAGATTTTGATAAAAACTTGAAGCACTTGGGGATTTACCAAGGAGCTCAAGAGATTTTGATGAAGACTTGAAACTCTTGGGGATTTACAAGGAGTTCTGAAAGATTTGACAAAAGATCAAAACTTTTTAAAAAAAAGATAGGATAAATTATTGCTTTCTGCAAATGAGCCTAAAACCCTACTTAGGCAAATATGCATGTAATGGTAGGATCCACTTATATTCTACATATTAGTGAAACTTGCCAATACAATTCAAATGTATTGACCCTTGTGGCTGTAACTTGTAATGTTGCAGGTTTGATTGATTTTAGTGAAGATTGATTGATTAGGATTACAAAGTCTACAACCAACATGTTTGCCCGTGGCACTTTGAAGATGAAGGACTCCATGCTTATAGATATTCTGCTGCAATGTAATGTAATAGCCCAATGAGCTATGTAAGATGTAATAAAGTTATGTTATTCCTGGTTATAAAGTTATATTGTGACCTTTGTTTCTTGATATTACATCTTAACTGTGGATGCTAGCTATTGATCGAGGGACTAGCATTCTAAACACAAGGATCTCTACCTTATTAAAAGGTTGGGAACTCTAAATCCCGTACCGCTTCGCTCAGGATCGCGTCTGTGAGCCGTTAGATCAACATAATCTGCACGGCCCAGATCTACTCGCAACGCTTCGATAAGTGATCTAATCTCACACGCTGGATCCAGATCCAACGGTTCTGGATCAAACAACCATAGCTGGGCGGCGCTGGCGGTGGCTACTGGCAGCGGCGAGCTCTTCCTACGGCGGCGCGGCGCTACAGGTGGCTCTGGGGTCGTCGGAGATGCTTACCAGAAACGTGACGATGCGCTGATGCTCAACCTGGCGACGGCTTGGCAAGGGGCGCACGGACACGGTCGCTGGAGCTCGTCGGAGTTGCGGGCAGCGTCTGTTGCTTGCTGTCGAAGACGTTGCCGAGGCTCTGTGTCGACCTAGCACAAGCCAGAGGGTTTAGGAGATGCGCAAGGGCTTGGCGAACACGACAGTACGAAAGGAAAGGCAAGGGGCGGTCTCAATTTACCTGAATCGCACGTCGGAGTCGAGCGGCGGCTCAGGTGCTCGCGGGTGAGGACGAAGATGTCGCTCTAGGTCACGAGAAAGCAAACGGAGGGCATTAGCGAATGCGCAAGATCATGCTGGACACAGTGGTTTGAACTAGAGGCATAGGGGCGGTCTGTTCTTACCGAGATTCGTCGCTGGAGCTGTTATGTCTGCGGCGGCGCAAGGGCAATTGCGGGCAGCCTGGGGGCGTAGAGGTGGCGCTAGGTGAGAGGAAATGGCCGCGGTGCAGAGGGGGTCTTATAGCCAGAGCGGGGGCGAGGATCGCGGCGCGTATCAATGGAAATTAAGCGCGTACTGATTGCGGCGAGGTAATGGCAGAGCGAGCGTCGCGGCCGCGCGTGATTGACGACGAAGACGACGTGGTCGCGGGGTCCACTCGTCAGCGAGTTAAACAGAGAGGGGGTGGGGTCCTGGCGTCAGTCGCTCAGTGGGTTTGTCTGCGAGTGAGAAAGAGAGAGGGGGAACCCGGGTGGGCTAACTGGGCTGGATTCGCAGTTGGGCCAGATAGGTAGCGCTGGCCTTTTTCCATTTCTTTTCTCCTTTTCTTTTTCTATTTTGATTTTCTAAAATGATTTTCAAATCCAAATCAAATGAGTTTGAATTCAAATCTTCTCTAGGTTTTTGTACTGCAAACCTTGCACTCAAATGTGTGTCAAACACTTATGTTCAATCAAAACACTTTGATCAAATGAAAATAAAAATAAAACCAAGCCTTTATGTGATATATATAATAGGCATAGTATTGGTTTTATTTTACTTATTTTGTTTTGAAACTTTGTTCAAAATTTTGATGGTGCCTAAGTTTGAATTCAAACCATACTGAAAAAATCAAGCACTCTTCTTATTGAAAGGTAGCACTAAGGCTAGAGCAACTTACATGAAATGATAAGCATAAATGCTTCTGTTTTGAAATGATTTGTTTGAAATGAAATTCATATGATCATGGATGCATGGATGATATGCATGAGTTTGAAACATGATTTTAGGGATGTTACAGGAAAGTAGAACTCGACGAGGTTGTTGAACTTTCTCTCGAACTTGCGAGTAGCGCAGCACCGGAAGTTGTTCCTGTGGCGCCTACACCAATAAGAGAGGAAGCTAATGATTATGATCATGAAACTTCGGTTGAAGTTGCTACAGAACCTCGCAGGTCAACAAGAACTCGTACCACTCCTGATTGGTATGATCCCGTTATGAGTGTCATGTTGGTGGACAACACCGATGACCCTGCGACATATGAGGAAGCGATGATGAGCCCAGATTCCAATAAATGGCAAGACGCCATGAAATCCGAAATTGGATCCATGTATAAAAACCAAGTATGGACTTTGGTGGACTTACCGGATGGCCGGAAGTCTGTCGAGAACAAATGGATTTTCAAGAAGAAAACAGATGCTGATGGCAATGTTACTGTCTATAAAGCTCGACTTGTCGCAAAAGGGTTTAGACAAATTCAAGGAGTTGACTACGATGAGACTTTCTCACCAGTAGCGAAGCTAAAGTCTGTGAGGATTATGTTAGCAATCGCTGCATATTATGATTATGAGATATGGCAGATGGATGTCAAAACAACTGTAAGATCCCTCCTTTATAAAGGATAAGGATCCTTGTGATTGCAATGCTAGTCCCTGGATCATTGCTAGCATCCATAGTTTAAGATGAAGTACACAGATACAAAGGTCTTTATTACAGCCATTCCAGAGATAAACATAGTCTTTACAACTCCAAGGCCACAGGCCTAGTACAAGAGTTTGAATCAGTAAATAAATAAAAGTCTTCATCTTCATGTGCCACAGGCAAAGATGTCGAGTGTAGACTCATGACACCTAATCCTCATCAGAGTAACCTGCAACATCACAAGTTACAGCCACAGTGGGTCAATACTTTGGAATAGTATTGGCAAGTGATACCTAAGTAAAATTTTAAGTGGACTAGATACTATATGCAATTTGGCTAAGTGTAGCTTGGCTTGCTTTGCTCAAAATAGATTTTTGCCTATTAGTTGAAATCACTAAGTTTTTCTTTGTCAAAACATTTCCCAAGGAACCACCAATAGACATTGAGGTCCTTCACCCTTGTTCACCCACAAATTTTTACTTAGAAATTGGGATGAGAAGATTCTTGATAGCTTCCATGTCTTGATGCTCAAGTTGTCCATTACCAAGGACTTGGCTAAGTACTTAGATTTTTCCATCTGCAGAGGTTGTGCACTTTCCCCACCAGACTTGGTTTCACCAAGACAGGACCTTTCAGAAGCCTTTCCTTAGACCAAATGGACGTGCTCCAACCTATCATTCCCACTACCACCAACTGTCCAAATGGCTAAGTTCTAGCAACCTACATGGTCCAGGCAGATCCCATATTGCCAAGTGGCTGCACTAGAAGCTTCTTAACACTTGGCCTCTAAAATCCCTTTGTTCCTAGGTGGCTTACCACAAGTGAGATACACAAGGTACACCATAGAAATGGGCCTTGTGTAACCACTCAACATAAACCAATCATTCCATTCCACCCAGGTGTTTCATTAACTTAGTTGTTTTATTAAGCAAAACACAAGTCCAAACACTTAGAAATGTTTTCATCATAGCATGTCTATTTCACCAACCCTTGTTTGCTACTAGCTAGGCTAAGCATGGCATAGATAGTAACTTAACTTAGAAAATTCCCTAGCAATTCTACAACTATTATTCAGTACTGATTCATAAACAAGTCAAAGGCTTGCCAAACAACAATTATTTAAACCCTAAATCATTTCTTAAACATTTCATAAACTCTAATTAGTCCTACACAAGTTTCTGCAAATAAAACCCTTTTAACAGTATCAAAACCTTAAACACATTGCATAATCAGAAAGAGCTTGCTCTCCTGATTCCAACGGTATAAAATTTGTCAAATTCTAACATGGGGATCAAAAGTTATAGCCCAATCAAATTTGAATAACAATAAGATTCAAATCCAGTTTTAAATCTAAACCACTGCCACGCGGCGCTATTCTACTGGCCGGTACCGTTTCGTGCGGATCGGTCTCTGCGAGCTGTAGGATTTAAGTTAGATCTAGTGGCTCAGATGCGCTCATACCTCTTCGTTTAAGTTCTAATCTTAGCCGCAAGATCTACATCTAACGGTGCATACTGACTTGACCTAACTCGAGCGGCGCTAGCGCGGCGGCGAGCGGCGGAGCGCTCTGTCAGTGGCGGAGCCGGTGAACTAGGTCGTGCGGGGAGGTGGGAGGATGCTCACCAGAACCGCAGTGACAAGGTGAAGCTCAACGTGTCCCTGGTTGGCGAAGGGGCGCTCGGAGTCGTCGCGGATTGCTCGTCGGAGTTGTCCCTGGCGGCTGTGGCTTCTGCTCGTCGACGTTGGCGATGTTCTGAGCCGCGCTAAGATAAGGGGAGGGTACCGTTAGATGCGTAGGACGCTGGGGATATTACGCGTATCAAACAGAGGGCAAGGGGAGGCTGGAACTTACGGTGAAAGGTCGCCGGAGTTCGAGCAGAGAGCGGCGAAGCTCAGTTGTTGTCGTTGCCGAGGCTACAGGCCATGCGCGAGCAAACGGGAAGTGTCAGTAGATGCGCACAGATATGTAGAGCAAGATAGCATGAACCACGGGCAAAGGGGAATGCGGTGCTCACCGGAATTCGTCGGCGAGGTCGTCGGAACAACGGGGTTGCGGCGAGGAATTCTCACAGCCTGGGGGCGCTGTGCGTTTGGGGTTTGGGGGAAAATGGAGAGGGGGTTTAAGTAGCCTGGTCGCGAGCGAGATTTACTCCGGCATTCATCGTGAATTAACGCCGTGAATCAATACTGGGAACGGCCGGCGTGATTTGGGGATTGAGTTGTCTGCGGGTGGAGACGACGACGTCGTGTGGGCCGCGGCTGTCAGTGAGAGAGAAGGAGAGGGAGTGGGTCCTGCCTGTCAGCGAGCTAGTGGGTGCGGGGGCGAGTGAAGAAAACGGTTCGCGGGGGTGGGGGTGCTGGGATTAGCTGGGCCAGTTGGGCCAGATTCGGCTGGGTGGTATTTTTTTTCTCTCTTTAGGCTTTTTCTTTTTCTGTTTGTTTTTCTGAAATGGTTTTCAAACATCGATTCAAATCTGTTTGAATCCAAAGCTTTTCAGGACTTTTGTACCATCAAACTTGTGCTCAAATAAGTGCCAAACACATGTGTTCACTCAAACACACTTGGGTCTTTTGAAAATAAAAAATTAAAACCATGCCTTTATGAGGTGTGATAATAGGCATAGATTTGGTTTTTATTTCATATTTTGCTTTGAGACTTTGCTCAAGTTTTTGAAATCACTTGTGTTTGGATTCTAAACATTATTGAAAGATAAACAGTACTTTTCTCAACATCAAGTAGCACAAAGGTTTCAGTAATTTACAAAAAAAAAATAAGCACAAATGCTTCTGTTTTGAATTTATTTGTTTGAAATGAAAATTATATGCTCATGGATGCATGGATGCTATGCATAAGTTTAAAACATGATTTTAGGGATGTTACAAATCTAACCCCCTTAAGGTGAATCTCACCCTCGAGATTTGTATTGGCTAGCAAATAGGTGAGGGTGGTCTTTCCGAAGATCATCTTCTCTTTCCCATGTTGCTTCTTCTTCGGAATGATGGTTCCATTGAACTTTGCAGAATTTGTTAGTCTTGGTCCGTGTGACTCTTTCTGCAGTCTCAAGAATCTTGATAGGCTTCTCCTCATAAGTGAGATCACTTTCTAACTGAACCTCTTCCAAAGGTATAGTATCTTTCAAAGAAGTTTCTTCCATTTCTGGGTGACATTTCTTAAGTTGGCTCACATGAAACACATTATGGACGGCTGACAAAGATTCTGGGAGTTCAATTTCATAGGCAACTTCTCCTTTACAACTCAGAATCCTGAATGGCCCAACATATCTTGGTGCCAATTTTCCTTTGACTCCGAACCTCTTCACTCCACGAAGTGGTGACACTCTAAGATAAGCTCTATCACCAACTTCGTAGGTGACTTCTCTACGCTTAGGATCTGCGTAGCTTTTCTGTCGGGACTGTGCTATCTTAACCTGTCCTTAACCAACTTGACCTTCTCTTCGGCTTCTTTGATAAGATCTGGCCCGAATAAACTTCTTTCTCCCACACCATTCCATAACAATGGGGTGGTACACTTTCTTCCGTAGAGAAACTCAAATGGTGCCATCTCAATGCTGGCTTGATAGTTGTTGTTATAAGAAAATTCTGCGTAAGGCAGACTTTCATCCCAACTGGCTCCATAGTCTAGGGCACATGCCCTCAACATGTCTTCAAGAATCTGATTAGTTCTTTCTGTCTGTCCATCAGTTTGAGGATGAAAAGCAGTGCTGAACTCCAACCTCGTTCCCAATGACTCATGTAGCTGTCTCCAAAAATGGGAAGTGAATTGAGTTCCCCTATCAGACACAATACTCTTGGGCACTCCATGTAGACATACAATTCTACTCATGTAGATCTTGGCCAACTTAGCACTTGTATAGGTTGTCTTCACGGGTATGAAATGAGCCACTTTAGTTAGGCGATCCACTACTACCCAAATAGAATCGTATCCTGACCGGGTCCTTGGTAATCCGGTAATGAAATCCATACCAATCTTGTCCCACTTCCAATCAGGAATAGGTAGTGGTTGAAGCAAACCTGCTGGTTTCTGATGTTCCGCTTTCACTCTACTACACACATCACACAAAGCAATATGTTCGGCGATGTCCTTCTTGAGATTATTCCACCAAAATCTTTCTTTCATGTCCATGTACATTTTGGTGTTACCCGGATGAATGGAATACGGTGAGTTGTGTGCTTCCTGCAAAATCAGTTTCCGCAGCTCCGGATCTTGTGGAACACAGATACGTTTCCCATGCCATAAAGTACCCTGTTCGTCTTCATGGAACCCTTTGGCTTTTCCTTTGCCAATCTTTTCTTTAAACTCTTCAATTTCCTTATCAATCTTCTGGGATTCTTTGATCTTGTCCAACAAAGTGGGTTGAACATCCAAAGTCATGAGATGTCCTTCAGGCACAATATCCAATCTGAGTTTTCTAAATTGGGTACACAAATCATCTGGCAATTCTCCTTTGGTAAGGCCATTCACAAAAACCTTACGACTTAGAGCATCTGCTACAACATTTGCTTTACCGGGGTGGTATTGAAAACTTAAGTCATAGTCCTTGATAAGTTCTAGCCATCTTCTTTGTCTCATATTAATTTCCTTCTCGGTGAAGATATACTTCAAACTTTTGTGATCTGTGAACACTTCACAATGCTTTCCCAAAATATAGTGTCTCCATGTTTTGAGTGCATGGACAACATAGGCTAACTCTAAATCATGAGTAGGATAGTTCACTTCATGAGTTTTGAGTTGTCTCGAGGCATACGCCACAACTTTTCCTTCTTGCATAAGTACTGCACCCAAACCCTAATGAGATGCATCACAATATACTTGGAAATCTTTTTCCAAATCTGGCAGACACAAGACTGGTGCTGTCACAAGTCTCTTCTTCAATTCCTGAAAGTTGAGTTCACAACCTTCCATCCAAGCAAATTTCTTGTCTTTCTTTAGCAATTCAGTCATAGGCTTAGCTACCTTGGAGAAATTTTCAATGAACCTTCTGTAGTAACCTGCTAAGCCAAGGAAACTACGAACTTCCTTTACTGACTTGGGAGATTCCCATTCCGTTACAGCTGAAACTTTAGCAGGGTCAACTTCTACACCATCCTTTGTCATAACATGTCCAAGAAATCCAACTTCATTCAACCAGAATTCACACTTGCTGAATTTGGAATAAAGTTTATGCTCTCTTAACTTCTCAAGTATCAAACACAAATGTCCTTCATGCTCTTCTTTGCTCTTGGAGTAGACTAGAATGTCATCGATGAAGACGACAACAAACTTGTCAAGGAATTCCATGAACACCTTGTTCATCATATTCATGAAGTATGCTGGAGCATTGGTCAAACCAAAAGGCATTACGGTATACTCATACAATCCATACCTTGTAGTGAATGCTGTCTTAGGTATGTCTTGTTCTCTTATCTTGAGTTGAAAATAGGCTGACCGGAGATCAATCTTTGAGAACACACATGCTCCTTCTAGCTGATCAAACAAGTCATTGATTCTGGGCAAAGGATATTTGTTCTTAATAGTCACCTCATTAGGTGAACGGTAATCTATGCATAACCTTTGACTTCTATCTTTCTTTTCCAGGAACAAAACTGGTGCTCCCCAAGATGAAGAACTTGGTTGAATAAATCCTTTCTGCAACTGTTCTCCAAGTTGTTTCTTGAGTTCTTTCAGTTCATCCACTGACATCTTGTATGGTCTATTTGCTATTGGTCCAGATCCTAGTACCAAATCTATAAGAAACTCCACATCTCTATCTGGTGGCATTCCCGGTAATTCTTCCGGAAACACATCCGGATACTGACTCACAATTGGCACACTGTCTATGCTAACCCCCTTAAGAGAATTTAGCTTATTCCCTTTTGGTTCAAAGTTAGACTTGAATTTAATCCGTTTTCTTTCCGAGGTTGTGAGTGCAACAGTACGATTAGCACAATCTAGTACTCCTTCATATTTAGCCATCCAATCCATTCCCAATATTACGTCCAGTCCTTGGGAATCTAGGATTATCAGACTCACTGGAAATTTATGCTTTCCAAACTCTATTACTAGATCCCGGCATCCAAGACTTACTATCATATCTCCACCCGGAGAACTAACTTTTATTGGACACCCAATGTTTTCAGTTGGAAACCCATTTCTATCAACAAATGCTTTTGATATGAATGAATGCGATGCTCCAGTATCAAAAAGAACAAATGCTGGAATAGAATTGAGTCTGAACTTACCAGCAACAGCATCAGGCTCCTCATAGACTTCCTCCACATTGATGTGGTTAACCTGTCCCTTCTGAAAAGGGTTGGGCTTGTTGGGTCCTTCAACTTTCTTTTCTGGGCATTCATTTGCATAATGCCCCATCTTCTTGCACTTGAAGCATTCAACCTGACTAATGTCCTTCTTGACAGGCTGACTTCCACTTCCACTTCCATTACCACTGTGGTGACTCTTGTATCCACCCTTGTGGTACTTGTACTTGTCATTGTCATGACTACGGTGATGCTTGTTGTCATGACGGTTGTGGTTGTGGTGCTTGTTGAATTTCCCATGCTTGTGGGATCCTGAGCTTCCACTATCATCATAATGGGATCGTTTGTGTGACGATCCCGAGTTGTGCTTGTCAGAGTGCTTCCTCTTCCTGCTTTCAACTTGCTTTATTTTGTTCTCCAAAATAGCAGCCTTGTCACAGAGAGACTGATAAGTGGGAACATAGGCCACAGCCAACTACAGATTCAGCACATCATTCAACCCTTCGAGGAACTTTTCTTTCCTCTTAGCATCAGTGTCAACTTCATCTGGTGCATATCGCGCCAGATTGTTGAACTCCTCAATATATTCAGCCACGCCGCGGTGGCGCTGCTTCAGATTATGAAACTCCTTCTTTTTCAGACTCATCACTCCAGATGAGATATGAGAAGTACGAAAGCCATCCTCAAAGATAGCCCATGTCACATCTTCTATGGGAGTGGTGATCTGGAAGTTATCCCACCAAGTGGCGGCTGGTCCTTCCAGCAAATGTGTTGCAAATCTGACCATTTCAGCATCCATACAGCCCAAGGTTACCAAGTCCTTGTTCACAGAGCGTAGCCAATCATTGGCCACCATGGGATCTGTCGTCCCTGAGAACTTTGCTGGCCTCAATCTCAAGAACCTGGTAAGCATATCAAAAACCGGTGGGTTGTTGTTGTTGTTATTGTTGTTGTTGTTATTGTTGTTATTGTTGTTGTTTGGTTCTGGATGAACGTCGTCATCATCTGCATCAGCTGAGTTTGAGCGGTCATCATTTGCTGCATTTCTGGAGTGATGTTGTTGTTATTGTTGGGGTTGGGGTTTGCACGACGGGGAGGCATCTGTGGTTTGATCAATAGAGATAAGAATGAGATACCCATAGATGCTTTCATGCACATTACATCACATAAGCAAACACAAAGCATGCAACTCAACGATAAAGGTTCAACAACAAGATAACAATTTCGTAAAGTAAAATACACAAGTAGCAAGACATCCACATGTCGGATGGTCAAATAACAAGTCCTCAAGCAACAAGTATGATAATATATGATAAATGAGTAGTCAAATATACTCCTCGGCATCAACCTCCTCCTCGACAAAGGTAAGACCTGCGTTCTCCATCGCGGTCTTGTATTCCTCGACACTAGTGGTCAAGGTCTCTATCTTGGCTTTAAGAGCCCTCTTCTGGGAACGAAGCCTCTCAATCACTGTCTGCTGATGCTCGAGCTCGAAGTCCTTGGACTGCAGTTCTTCAGTCATGTCTCGGATCTTCTTGTTTCTATCCTGGACTCGCTTCTCCTGACTCTTGAACTTCCTGTCCTGGCTCTCGAACTTCGCCTCCATCTCCTTGATTATCTCATCTTGCTCCGCGAAGAGCTTGTACTTCTCGCGAAGCTGCACCTAGAGTTCGTCATTGTTGAGCATGACGTTGGTCCTATCAGTGTCCACGTGCCTAATGAGAGACTCTAAGTCCTGGAGGTATAGACGAATCGGCTCTGCTGTGTCCCTCGAGTCGTCCTCGAAGTCGATGGACTCTCCATCCTCATCACGTCTACCGAAGATGTGGAAGTGAGTACCTCTAACCTGTCGGGAGTGTCTCCCTAGCAGATGTCCTATCAGATCCTACATAACTACCTCAAGGCCTCTCCCCTTGTCATCATGCATGAGCTTGAAGACGATGGCCTCTGTGGTAGGCTCTGTCTGGCGTCCATGCTGGTTGACCTTGAAGCCCCAAAGGTCTTTCCTCTCAAACTTGGTGAGGGGAAGCACCATGATGGTAGGAAGAGGGAGATTGAGCAAAGTAGTAAGCTCAACAATACGGGGACCAAAGCGGGTAACCTGGAACTCCTCAATAGTGCTGATGGTAACAGTATGCATCTATTTATAAGATAGAAAAAGTTAGAACAACACAATTCAAGTTACAACACAAGGCAAAACATCACATACATATCCTTGGAAAGCAAAACACACAAGTCATGGCACACATAGATCCATTACAACAACCAAGGTTCAACTTATTTTAAAGCAACATTTGGAAAATAAGGTGATAAGTGGTGGTCCAACTAACGAAGTATGCTTACAATCCTATCTCACTGGATCTGTTGGCTAACACAATGTTTCTAGAAGCAATCAGCCTATCTTGCTCACATGACTCCATCACTAAGTCTATAATGTCTCCTCTTAAGGTTTGGTTGGTAGCTTCCAACTCTTAGGTATGTTTCTTCTCTTCCTTTAGATCATTTTGGAGGTTGAGCATTCTGCACTTGACTCTATCACCAAGTTCTTTGATGGTCTTCCAAGCTACATCCCTTGCTGATTCAAAGAATGTAGTGTGCACCACTGAATTGGTGAACATGCAGAATCCTTTTTCCTGGTGGTTGTCTTCCTTGTTTTTATACAAGTGAAGTTGCACCCACCAGTATTCCACTCCTTCATCCATCACAGGAAAACCTTTGTACACAGCTGCACCTTGTATCTCTAATGCAACCATGAGGTCCTTGAGAGCCTTGGGGAATTCTGTCTCACACTCCAAAGTCATTGTCATGAGTGGTCCTTTCCTCACGGCTTCGTTGATGGAGTTCATCTACAAATAGAGATGAAGAAGAAGATTAGAAAAGTTTACGAGAAGAATAGAGAAGTGTAGAAGTTGTTGAAATTTTTTCCTTAGTGGTTTCCAATCCTAGGGTCATAATCCTACAGGCAACACAGTGCTCTGATACCATCTGTAAGATCCCTCCTTTATAAAGGAAAAGGATCCCTGTGATTGCAATGCTAGTCCCTGGATCAATGCTAGCATCCATAGTTTAAGATGAAGTACACAGATACAAAGGTCTTTATTACAGCCATTCCAGAGATAAACATAGTCTTTACAACTCCAAGGCCACATGCCTAGTACAAGAGTTTGAATAAGTAAATAAATAAAAGTCTTCATCTTCATGTGCCACAGGCAAACATGTTGAGTGTAGACTCATGACACCTAATCCTCATCAGAGTAACCTGCAACATCACAAGTTACAGCCACAGTGGGTAAATACTTTGGAATAGTATTGGCAAGTGATACCTTAGTAAAATTTTAAGTGGACTAGATACTATATGCAATTTGGCTAAGTGTAGCTTGGCTTGCTTTGCTCAAAATAGATTTTTGCCTATTAGTTGAAATCACTAAGTTTTTCTTTGTCAAAACATTTCCCAAGGAACCACCAATAGACATTGAGGTCCTTCACCCTTGTTCACCCACAAATTTTTACTTAGAAATTGGGATGAGGAGATTCTTGATAGCTTCCATGTCTTGATGCTCAAGTTGTCCATTACCAAGGACTTGGCTAAGTACTTAGATTTTTCCATCTGCAGAGGTTGTGCACTTTCCCCACCAGACTTGGTTTCACCAAGACAGGACCTTTCAGAAGCCTTTCCTTAGAACAAATGGACGCGCTCCAACCTATCATTCCCACTACCACCAACTGTCCAAATGGCTAAGTTCTAGCAACCTATATGGTCCAGGCAGAGCCCATATTGCCAAGTGGCTGCACTAGAAGCTTCTTAACACTTGGCCTCTAAAATCCCTTTGTTCCTGGGTGGCTTACCACAAGTGAGATACACAAGGTAGACCATAGAAATGGGCCTTGTGTAACCACTCAACATAAACCAATCCTTCCATTCCACCCGGGTGTTTCATTAACTTAGTTGTTTTATTAAGAAAAACACAAGTCCAAAGACTTAGAAATGTTTTCATCATAGCATGTATATTTCACCAACCCTTGTTTGCTACTAGCTAGGCTAAGCATGGCATAGATAGTAACTTAACTTAGAAAATTCCCTAGCAATTCTACAACTACTTAGGATTTCCCAACATGGCATATAAGCAAAATATTATCATGCAAGACTTAGCAAAAATACTTCTAATGTTAGGTATAAAACATGGGATAAAAATATTAATGAAGTACCACTTGCCTTGGTAGTTTGGAGAGTAGCACTCCTCACAATCACAATCACTAGCAACAAAATCTACACAAAGCATCATAGCCACAATCACATACCAAACATATACAAAAAATATATGCATGCATGCAAAATGATATGTGATGGTTTTTAAAACTCAACAAAGCAAGTATTCAGTACTGATTCATAAACAAGTCAAAGGCTTGCCAAACAACAATTATTTAAACCCTAAATCATTTCCTAAACATTTCATAAACTCTAATTAGTCCTACACAAGTTTCTGCAAATAAAACCCTTTTAACAGTATCAAAACCTTAAACACATTGCATAATCAGAAAGAGCTTGCTCTCCTGATTCCAACGGTATAAAATTTGTCAAATTCTAACATGGGGATCAAAAGTTATAGCCCAATCAAATTTGAATAACAATCAGATTCAAATCCAGTTTTAAATCTAAACCACTGCCACGCGGCGCTATTCTACTGGCCGGTACCGTTTCGTGCGGATCGGTCTCTGCGAGCCGTAGGATTTAAGTTAGATATAGTGGCTCAGATGCGCTCATACCTCTTCGTTTAAGTTCTAATCTTAGCCGCAAGATCTACATCTAACGGTGCATACTGACTTGACCTAACTCGAGCGGCGCTGGCGCGGCGGCGAGCGACGGAGCGCTCTGTCTGTGGCGGAGCCGGCGAACTAGGTCGCGCGGGGAGGTGGGAGGATGCTCACCAGAACCGCAGTGACGAGGTGAAGCTCAACGTGTCCCTGGTTGGCGAAGGGGCGCTCGGAGTCGTCGCGGATTGCTCGTCGGAGTTGTCCCTGGCGGCTGTGGCTTCTGCTCGTCGACGTTGGCGATGTTCTGAGCCGCGCTAAGACAAGAGGAGGGTACCGTTAGATGCGTAGGACGCTGGGGATCTTACGCGTATCAAACAGAGGGCAAGGGGAGGCTGGAACTTACGGTGAAAGGTCGCCGGAGTTCGAGCAGAGAGCGGCGGAGCTCAGTTGTTGTCGTTGCCGAGGCTACAGGCCATGCGCGAGCAAACGGGAAGTGTCAGTAGATGCGCACAGAGATGTAGAGCAAGATAGCATGAACCACGGGCAGAGGGGAATGCGGTGCTCACCGAAATTCGTCGGTGAGGTCGTCGAAACAACGGGGTTGCGACGAGGAATTCTCGCAGCCTGGGGGCGTTCTGCGTTTGGGGTTTGGGGGAAAATGGAGAGGGGGCAGAGGGGGTTTAAGTAGCCTGGTCGCGAGCGAGATTTACTCCGGCATTCATCGTGAATTGACGCCGCGAATCAATACTGGGAACGGCCGGCGTGATTTGGGGATTGAGCTGTCTGCGGGTGGAGACGACGACGTCGTGTGGGCCGCGGCTGTCAGTGAGAGAGAAGGAGAGGGAGTGGGTCCTGCCTGTCAGCGAGATAGTGGGTGCGGGGGCGAGTGAAGAAAACGGTTCGCGGGGGTGGGGGTGCTGGGCTTAGCTGGGCCAGTTGGGCCAGATTCGGCTGGGTGGTATTTTTTTCTCTCTTTAGGCTTTTTCTTTTTCTGTTTGTTTTTCTAAAATGGTTTTCAAACATCAATTCAAATCTGTTTGAATCCAAAGCTTTTCAGGACTTTTGTACCATCAAACTTGTGCTCAAATAAGTGCCAAACACATGTGTTCACTCAAACACACTTGGGTCTTTTGAAAATAAAAAATTAAAACCATGCCTTTATGAGGTGTGATAATAGGCGTAGATTTGGTTTTTATTCATATTTTGGTTTGAGACTTTGCTCAAGTTTTTGAAATCACTTGTGTTTGGATTCTAAACATTATTGAAAGATAAATAGTACTTTTCTCAACATCAAGTAGCACAAAGGTTTGAGTAATTTACAAAAAAAAATAATAAGCACAAATGCTTCTGTTTTGAATTGATTTGTTTGAAATGAAAATTATATGCTCATGGATGCATCGATGCTATGAATAAGTTTAAAACATGATTTTAGGGATGTTACAACAACGTTTCTCAATGGAGACATTGATGAAGAGTTGTATATGATGCAACCCAAAGGTTTTGTCGATCCTAAAGATACTAACAAGGTATGCAAACTTCAACATTCCATATATGGGTTGAAGCAAGCATCCCGAAGTTGGAATCAACGTTTTGATAAGGTTATCAAAAGTTTTGGTTTTATACAAACTTATGGAGAAGCTTGTATTTACAAGAAAGTGAGTGGGAGCTCTGTAGCATTCTTAATACTATATGTATATGACATATTGTTGATTGGGAATGATGTAGACCTTCTTAATAGTGTCAAGGAATATTTGAATAATAGTTTTTCAATGAAAGATCTTGGCGAAGCAGCTTACATATTAGGCATAAAGATTTATAGAGACAGATCGAGACGCCTAATATCATTGTCACAAAGTACATATTTGGACAAAGTTCTAAAGAGGTTTGGAATGGAAGATAGCAAGAAAGGTTTCTTGCCCATGTTGCCCAATACGACCTTGAGTAAAACTCAAAGTCCAGCAACGACAGAAGATAGAGAAAGGATGAGTAAGACTCCCTATGCCTCAGCCATAGGATCTCTAATGTATGCCATGCTATGTACTAGACCCGACATTGCATATGATGTTAGTTTGACTAGCAGATATCAAAGTGATCCACGAGTGGATCATTGGACAACGGTCAAAAACATCCTTAAGTACTTAAGAAGAACTAAGGATATGGTTCTTTCATATGGAGGTGATGAACAGCTCGTTGTTAATGGTTGCATCGATGCTAGTTGGAACACTGATCCGGATGATTCTAAATCACAATCTGGATACGTTTTTACTTTGAATGGTGCAGCAGTTAGCTAGTGGAGTGCAAAGCAAAGCGTTGTGGCAAGATCTTCAACTGAATCGGAATACATAGCTGCTTTGGAGGCTTCACAAGAAGCGATATGGATGGAAGAGTTCATTACAGAGCTCGGTGTGGTTCCAAGTGCGCTGGACCCAATGTCTATCTACTGTGATAACATGGGCACCATAGCCAATGCGCAAGAACCAAGGTCACACAAGAAGCTGAAGCACATCAAGCTACGTTTTCACGCTATTCGAGAACATGTCCAAGATGGTGACATCAAGATTTGAAAAGTACACACAGATCTGAATGTGGCGAATCCGTTGACTAAACCTCTCCCGAGGGAAAAACATGACCAACACCAAACTATCATGGGTGTTCAGTATTTTACCGTGTAATCTAGATTAGTTGACTCTAGTGCAAGTGGGAGACTATTGGAGATATGCCCTAGAGGCAATAATAAATGTAGTTATTATTATATCTTTGTGTTTATGATAAATGTTTACATTCGTACTATAATAGTATTAACAAGAAACATTAATACTTGTGTGATTTGTAAACTAAATTAGAGTCCCTAGTAAAGCCTCTTCTTAATACTAGCTTGTTGATTAATATATGATCATAGTTTCTTGATCATGAACATTTGAGATGTTGTTAATAACAAGATCATATCATTAGGAGAATGGTATGGTGGACATACTCCTATAGATAAGCGTAGCATAAAGATCAAGTCATTTTAATAGTTCAATTGCTATAAGATTTCTGATACATAGTAACCTAATTCCTTCGACCATGAGATCATTCTTATCACCATTACCGGAAGGATGCTTTGATGACATCAAACACCACACCGTAACTAGGTGGCTATAAAGGTGACATTGAGTATTCGGAAAGTATGGGTTGAGACACATGGATCAAGAGTGGGATTTGTCCATCCATATGACGGATAGATATACTCTGGGCCCTCTCGGTGGAATGTCATCCAATTAGCTTGCAAGCATGTGACTGTCTCACAAGGGATCACATATCACGGGAACGAGAAAAGAGTACTTATCAGTAACGAGGTTGAACTAGGTATGCAGAGATACCGATGATCAAAACCTCGGATAAGTAAACTATCGTGAGACAAAGGGAAATTGGTATTGTATGTAAGTGGTTCATTCGATCGCAAAGTAATCTTAGAAATATGTGGGAGCCATATGAATTTCCAGACTCCTCTATTGGTTATTGTTCGGAGAAGTGTCTCGATCATGTCCGCATAATTCATGAACCGTAGGGAGACACACTTAAGGATTCGATGTTGTTGAGTAGTTATGGAATGATGAGTAAGAGACCGAATGTTGTTCGGAGTCTCGGATGGGATCCAGGATATCACGAGGAGATCCGGAATGGTCCGGAGAATAAGATTCATATAAGGAAAGTCCTGTTTTGGAGTTGGGGAATGATTCCGGTGTTTTCATCGGGAATGTTCTAGAAGGTTCCGGAAGGTCCGACACTCCAGAGGGGAAGGGTACATGAATGTGTCATGACAATGTGGAATGGTTGCATCATGTACTAGGTATCATGGCTGAGCAAAATAAAGGGATAAATCAAATCCTAGTTTGAAAAGTCAAACGACAGTTTTGCTTGGTGGAGGGAGAGTAGGAAACCTACTTGGGGAGGAGTTCCTCTCCCTCCACCCGCCGGCCAAGGAGGCCGACTTGGGGGAGGACTCCCTCCCGTTGGCCGGATCCCTCCCACCTGCAAAAGAAGGGGCAGGGGTGCCCCCTCTTCCCTACACCTCTCTCCACCAAAACCCTAGGCCTAGCCGCCGGCCACCACAAGTCGCCGCCGCCCTAGGGTTTGCCCTAGCCGCCGAGTTGGGGCTCTCCCCAAGCCCTAGCCGCCGGACTATCCTCCTCCCTTTGTGCCTCTAAACCCTAGATCGCCAAGGCCTCTCTCATAGTCCACCATACTCGCTCCGGTTTATGGCGAAGCCCTGCGAGATCTCCCCTCTACTTCCGGTACCACGCCGTCGTGCTGCCGGAATCGCGAGGAGAGTGCTACAACCTCCATTGCCTGCTGGAACAAGGGAGAGGAAGGTCTTCATCGAGTACCGAACGTGTGACCGACTGCGGAAGCACCGCCGGAAGGATCGTCTATACGATCTTGAGATCGGCAAGAGTACGACTACATCACCCACGAGAATCTGCTCTCGTTAAACACTTTGGAATCTTCGAGGGTGAGTTCCTCTATTGACTCATTGCTACAATCTAGTAGATAGATCTTGGCTTGTTGTTTGTATGCGGTAGAAATTTTTTGTTTTCCATGCTACGACCCCCTACAGAAGTCTCCAAGATCCAAAATCGGATAAATCATATAGCTTGATGGTTTCTTCGTCTTGAGAATTTTGAAGGGTTCCCGAAAACTTGTTTCAATAGTGTAGGATTCCGAGTCCTCTGAGTCGAATATGTTTTGTTCTGACCTTTAGTCTTTTCCTTGTTCAGTTTGAAACATGAGCCGGATTTTAAACAGCGGCGTGCTATCTGACAACTTTTCAAACCAGGTCTTGTGTAATAAATCGGACACTACGCTCTAAGTAACAAGCCTGGAATGAACCCAAAGTGCATGAGGTGTCATATAGAGGAGGCCCGAGGCCACCCACGGGTAGTTCCTGTCTGAGCAAAATAGGGCACGGTACCGGCCAACACCCCATCCACTTTGCAAGAACATCGGGACAAGTACGAGCGGCGTAGTCGATATGCATGGGAAAACATAACATACACAATTGTGTATGTTAGGGACATACAAGAGTACATCAGAGCCAGACCATCTAAAAGAAATAGAAATATTCAACGCCATACGGCAAGATTCAAATTACTAGATAGTTCTAATAGTTAGGATACATCCTCATACATCACACATCAGAGTATCAAGCGGAATCGGAAAACAAGATCCGAGTACAGATAAGAAGCAAATCGGCGTAAGACGCCCAGAAAATAAGCACATCCCGGCTACATGATCTCAATATCTCCATGCCCCGGAAACTCTACACCTGACGGTCGTTGCCTCCATCATCGTTCTCTTCAACCCAGTAGCCTTCCTGTTGGGTAAACATGTCCATCTGAACCAAATATTTATCGTGTGAGACCCTAGGGAGCTCAACAAGTCTTTATGAATCTAAAGGGACAACTTAGGGGTGACGCAATTGCAACAAAAAAATAAAGCCTAGCAGTTCTATAGAGACACGCTACAACATCCGCCTAACCAATGATAGACAGACGCTCGTTAATTAAACAACAGTTAATTACCCAACAGATATATGTCAATATTAATAAAGCTCGCTCGCCCACCTCCCCGTTCCCGAGCGAGAAGGCGGAAGAACATCCCATCCGTTAGCAATTTTATTAACCATTCCATGAATATTGCGCTATTACTAGTCAAGTCTTAGTCAATTAAAAAGCGGTACTTTAGTTATGCTTATCTATGATCGAGAAACTGTGCTCCAAATCGTCCATGACGGCGGACACGGCTTTCAGAAAGATTTACCCTGTAGGGGTGCATAAATAAAAACACACGCACAATCAACCTCGCAAAAACCAAATAAAAACCCAACGAGGCATCACGACAAAACATTCACAAGATTCATATTTGATTTCTGGGACCACCCCCTAAGCTACCCACTAGAAAGTTGGTCAGCTCCGCGACGGACCAAGGGATTTGCGTCAATGGCTGTAAACGACTAGGAACCCGAAAGTATGAATGGGCTCGTCGATACCACGAAAACACTCCACTTACCTAAACAGTATAGGCGCTCCACCCGCAATAGTAAATAAAGCAAAATAAAGCATGACATAAATACAAGATAGAAATAAAGCCCCAAACTACTTGTGGCCCCAAGAAATTAAGTATGACTCAAGCTAGGATTAAGGGGATTTATGGTCCCACATGCGGATATCGCGATAATCAAGGAACAAGAATCAATTACTTGGGGTCCTACGGGACACAAGTGGGTGGATAAAAACCAGATCTCAGCTATTGCCCACCGGCGCCTCTTTCTTTAGTTATCCCATTACTACTCAATTCAGTTGTTTAGGTACCTCATTCTGCAAAGACACTCACAAACCCTACATATGCAATTCTACGACTCGCATGGCTCAAACAACTCCTATAGTAATGGCTCATAGGATGGAGGGAACAAGCTTCGATGGGGGTTTAAAAGTAAAGGCTATGCAATACTTGAGATTCAATTTTATTCGGATCACGACACATGATGCAAGAATAAGATAGATGCAATAGGTACTATATATAGCGCAAGCATGGAGAAATACCTGCCTGACAGCTCAGTTGGAGAATAAGTCGGCTCCGGTTAAAACTCCAGAGTCTCCTGGTAAGCTCCTTGCTCGGCGTCTATCCGGATAAAAACCAAACACACAAGGGACCGGAATAAATACATTGCGCAATCATATAAATCATATGCACAAGCAAACAAGGTATGCCATGATGATATGATGCACAAATTACATGGTATAACATAGCCTGGCATGGGTGAGGCGAGAAACCAATAATAAAGCACTTTGTTAATTTATTTAGGCATGTTTTACTTCCATAAACAGTTTTGATTATGTAATATTTATATGATGCATGCTTCAATTCCTAACATGAAATGCATATTCAAAACGAGCTCGTCGGGATGATCTCTTTAGACATATCATTTGTCGAATTTGGAGTTACATATTATGTAATTATTAAGAAATAGGCATTTATTAATATTTAGTAATTCAAAAAATTTAAATTACTCAAATGATATTATAAATAGCATAAACAGATTCCTCACATTTTTATGATTCAAAAAAATATATAAAACATTATTTTTGGAGTTGGCATTTAAAAGATATGAGTTATCAACTGAAAAACCTGTTATTTCAATTTTCTGTAATTGCAAACGAAAGTAGAAGCTTTTTACACCCACGGTTATCTAGCCACTGTCCCTGTTGGTGGGGCATTTGCTGACTGGGTCTGAGGTAGAGAGCTGGCTGGGCGTGGGTTGAGAAGAAGAAAGAGGATAGGGGGCCTCTTGCAAACATGGCATGGACAGGAGATGTTAGCTAAATAACCTCTGAAAGAAATTGGCAACACGCACGGCTAGCTTGATCGATTTTCGGAGGATGATTTCGAGAAGCACAAGGCTCCGTTTTGCACATCGTTAAAACCTGGAGTTAGACGAGAAATATAACCCCAAGATTTGTCAAGGAAGCTTCATCTGATTTGGGTTGTGCTGGTAGAGATCTTGTTGATAATAGGTCATCTTCAGTTGGTACAAAACTGTCAAACGCGACCAGATAAAAACAGCAGAATTCATCGGAAGATCATGGGAGTTGTGGTGATCAGTTTAGGGTGTGGTTTTTATCTTTGTAAAGAGGGCACAAAGGGCTGCCAACTTTGTTTAGGGAGTTTCGCCGTATGAAGAACAGGTAGGCCGGAATAAAATCGCGAACAGGGATGGATCACGGCAGACTGACGACGAACACATACTTATGAACTCGTGGCTGTTTCTGTGAGATGTAGCGATTTTGTGAGGAAGATTGCGAGCAGCTCGAGTCTTTGTTTCGCTCGCCGTTTGATTTTATAGAAATATGGTTCAACCAATATCACGATATGGGAAAGATTTGCACCGGAGGTCTTTTGTACTAGACAAGAAAAATATAAGAACAGAGGGGAAAACAAGCGCCTGCCGCGCTTGTGTTAGCTGGCAGATGATTCATCGAACTTCAGAGGCGATTTACGGGCAGCTCCGTGCGTCAATTTGGGTGTCGTTTGTTGCATGAGGAATATGGTACATCAGGGAATAGGAAGACGTGAATAACAGCGCCGGAAAGCGACTTATCTGGATGGGAGCTGGCGTTGAACAGAGAGAGAACGCACCGCAAAACTGACGGACAACGAGCTGAAAACGTCCCGTCAGTCTGCGATATGGCCCGATATTTTGAGGATGTATGTGAGCGCTACAGGCCATCGTTTTGTGTGCTGTTTGGGGCTACTGAGAGCTGGGACAACCGAGATCAACAGGGGCTCAAGAGTCTCGCCGGAAGAAGACCATGGAAGAGGTAAACGAGCGAGGAACAACGAGGCTGTTGCTGCAGTAGTTACTGAACCTCACAGGCTGTTATTCCGAACAGAAGAAAACCAGGCGAGCGCACGGCGAAGCGATATGTGAAGAGGCCGGGCATCGATAGCAGAGAAAGATAGAGAGGGAGGACAAGCAGAATTGGTTCGCGGGCTCACCGGGAGGGTGTCGGCGTAGGCGTTGGTGCTCGAGATCGAGGGAGTCGGCCGAAAAAGATGGATACGACGACGCGGCTGGGGCGGTCTCCTTGGTGGCCCTCTTCGGCTCCACAGAGACGTCGACGGGGTGGTGGTCCTTGGCTGCTCTGGTTTATCTTGATGCTCCCAGCGACCTAGGAAGAAGCGGTGTAGCCGTCCCCGGTCTTGGACTACAGCGACGGCAGGGCGAGCTCAAGCTTCCCCCATGGTGCTCTCACTCGATAGAAGGAAGAAGAATGGGAAAAGAGGTGGCAGCGCTGGATGGAGGAAGGAGGGGAAATAGGGTTGGATGGGACGTCACTTCGGACCTTATGTAGCCCGAGTAATCTAATTCTTGCCTGCGCATTTTCTGGTTTTACAGAGTGCTCGCCTCTGGTGCGCGTCGGATCGCTATCGTACGGCTTGCTCAGAGCAGGGCAGAAGGGAGCACGCGAATCCGAGACGACATGGCCACGTGCTTCCAAAATCGGAAAATCCCCATTCCATCTGTCTCTCTCCTGGACTCTTTTCTCACGCGGCGGCAGCACCATGGCAAGGCAGAGGAGCTGCAGATCTCACCGGCCATCGGACTAATTGTTGTCGATGGCTCGCGTCCTGGACGAGGCATGCGCCCGCTCCGGCCGCCGCACCCTCGGCCTTCTCCCGGCCCCCCGACGTCTAGGCCGTCACCGTCCGCACCTTCCTTCCTAGTTCCACTACGCTCGGATTCAGTGGGCGCTGCTCTTCGCCTCCCTTACGCCACGCCCCCGCGTCTCCATGCTTTTGTTCATGGCCATGTCCTAGGGCCTTCTCCTTTACGGGGGCCTCCTCGGGATATTCCCTGATTCGGTTTTCTCCACCTCCTCGCTCTGGTCCTCGCTGACCTTGCCGCCTCCAACGCCGTCGTCACCAAACTACTGTTCGCGCTTGCCTCCGGCGTCCCGATCGTCATGCTCCACGCCACGTCCCCCGTCTGAGACGACCTCGAGCCTGCCTCCGACAACAACAATGGAGGATAGGACGGGGTGGAGAAGGCATCAGGGTACTGCCGGAGAAGGAGGGCGACAACGTCGAGACCGGGCCGACGCGGCGATCCATGGCCACGGCAACGACCAAGTCCTAGAGTACGACAAGATCTCCCTCCATGGAAAACTCCATATACAACTCATTGAGGTCTCCAGCACATTGGTAGGCATACCTACTGCTGGGTATTTCTTGATCAGATTCATTATCTTTTGGAGATATTTGGCACTTAGTTAGCAGTAAAATGATTCAGATTTGATTGATATCTCTTCTTTTTTGCTAGGATCAAGATTCCGGTTTCTTTTGTACACATACGTTCACTACTACATTTTTTACTACATAGACAAAACCACTAGCTAACCAGAGAATTGTGTTGGTCAACAAATCGAGTGACTGTTTGGGATCGTGGTAAGATAGGGCTGGGGGAGCCAAAGTGAAGGAGCTCCCCATGCCTAGCGCCTTTCCAGGGACGGCTGCTTCCGGCCATCCACAGGGACAGAGACAAACCACCAACTAAGCTTCTTTCTTTTATCTATCTCTTCTATAGTTTAATACTACTTGGCTCGTTGTGTAATAATGGTGGTGCACCTCAACATCACCATTACATGTATATGTAATTAGGATCTTACATATAACAAGTAGTTGTACATTTCTGAATTTTGTTACATGTAAGTACTAACACTTTTACATCTAACAAGCATTTTGGATATCTTTGAATTTTTTTACATGCAAGTACTACTTTGTTATATCTAACAAGCAATTGAACATCTCTGAATTTTGTTAAGTCTAGTTATTTGCTTGTTACATTTAATTTAATATTTTCTTACACCGAACTAACTTGAAGCAGTAGGCTAGAATTAGTTCAAGTATTATATAAACTATTGTGACATCCATGTTGCTTTTTAATAATAGCATAGGATGTAAATTATATTTAGCTAGCATCTACGGTAGGTACTTTTGTTACATCCATGTTGCTTTTTAACAATAGCATACGATGTAAATTTTATTTAGCTAGTATTCTACTGTAGGTACAGTTAGTTCAAGGTACACTTCTTGTTACGTCCTATGCATCTATTCTTGCTTTTCAGAAATAGCTTATTATGTAATTTTCTCAGAATATCATGTAGTCTCATTAAATATCTACGGATCGACTTGCTCGAGCGCGGTGGCCGTTGTCAGAGGGGTCGGCGGAGCAGCACCATCAGTGTGACGCGTCAGGGTCCGGGGAGGGGGGGGGGTGGCCGTGATGATATTCTATGGTGGAGGAGCACCCACGGCGGGCTTCTGCGCCCCATCTTCGAGCTCTAGTGTCGATTTTGACCTAGTGAGTTCTGCAGGAACCCTCCCTCTTTTCCTGTTGTTTTTGCTCCAACGTTTTACTAGAACGGCTCTAAAGTTTTGCTCTATCATAGATTTACCCCGCCACCCCCTCCAATTAGACCACAGTAGTGATGTTAGGGTTCAAGGATTCTACAGTAGTGTTGTTTTCTGTTTTGATTTTGTATTCTTACTAGAATGGCTCTGAACTATACAACATTGTCTGTTGCACATTTAGATTCTGATTTCATGTTATTTTTGAACTGTATTGCATCATCTGATGCGGGTTTGATACTTCAATTTTTTTAATTCATGTAACTATTGAACTTAAAATACTGGCAAACATGATAGTTTATTCATACTACTTGATGGTTGTTTTCACATGGGGATGTAAAAGTTGAAGATAAATTACAAGGGCAAAGTATGATAGTAATCATGGTGGTTGGATTTTATTTTTTCTCACTAGGGGATGTATATAATTCTCAAAATTACATGGCAAAATTTGCTACTAATCCTTGGTGTTTATTTGGTTTCTCTCACCGGGATGTATATACTAAAATTGCAGGCAAAACATGCCAGTAGTCCTAGTTGTTGGATGTTTTTCTCTTAGGGGATGTAGATAATATACTTGAATTTACAGGGAAAATATGAGTTATAGGTTGAGCTATTATTATGTGTATGTAAATACTTCATCTAAAATACATGCCATCATTGCTAGATATATTATGCGTTTTGCCCACATGATGTTTTTTTTCACCTAATTTACGTGTCAATTACTTTGTCAATTTCATCATAGCCGCATCGTTATCTGTAGTTGTGGTGTAGTGTTATGCATAGCCCCGTAGTTGCCCATGTAGTATAGTAGGTGAAATCTATAGGTCCATGTTGCGCAACAGGAAGTTCTTGAAGTTTCATATGCATCCCGTGTTTCTGGTACATGCTAGGTTGCTCATGATGAGTAGATTCATTGAATCCCCACCAAATTAGCTTCTTCTCCTGTAGTGATGGTGGTGTTGTTTTGTGTGTTATAGAATGTAACTACCATGTTCAAATTGGTTCGAATTCATCTATAAAATGTAATTACATGCCTGGTAAAAACTTTTTTTTTCACTTTAAATGCAAGGGGGTCAAACCATATATGTAACTTTTTGTTTCGATCACACACTGCATGTGTATATCTTTTTCATATTTTTATCATGTCCTTTTTAAAAATATTGGATGTATCTTTATATATCTATACTACTATCTAACTTTTTTTCATCTGGACTGTATCTAGCATGCATTTTTTTGTTGATTGTGGATTTTGTAACCCTCTCATATACCTACTATATCATATCATGTAATTTATTGCATCTAGCCTGTAACTTTTGACGAATATGTGTATATCTTTTTCTGTTGGGTAGCCTTATACTCTCTACCATTGTTACCCTTATACTCTCTACAGAAACGCACCTACCGCTGCGCATGTCCGTGTCCAAAATTATCCATCCCACCTTGTCGTCTATCCCACAGGCGATTTTGCTTCCCGCACCTCCTACCAATCTCTCGAGTCGCCGGTCAGCTGTCTGACGGAAGACGCATCGAGCGCAACTTCATGTTCGTGGTCTAGAGCGGCAGTGCTGCATTGACGTCACGAATCAGGCTCCATCGTCGTCACCAAAGGGGCGATGCATCGATTGGGCCGGGCTGAGAGCAGAGTACGTCGGAGAGCATCGTCGGCAAGGTCCTGCGTCCCAGCTTCTGGCGGCGTCTTGATTCTGTGTGGTGAGCACCTATCTCTCCATCTCCTATCTATTTTGACCTCTGCTCGGAGTTATGCCGGGATATCAGAGCGGAGATGCCTAGCCAAACGCCCTTTTAGTTAAGTTGTAGTGTTCACGGGCAGCTCTAGCTAGCTTCTCATGTGTACATAAGGGGCCATGGATGTGTAGATCCCCCTAGAATCGAAGTGAAATTTTCTTTTCCACTAGTTTTGCTCATGTACAACAGAGGGGTCATGGAGTTGTATGGGCCGTAACATTTTATACACCTAGGTTGCTACTTTTTGCTTATGGACTATAATTTTTTATCTGGCCTGTAACTTTTTCATATTCATGGTATGAAATGCATACGGTCAACCTTTTATACATTTGGACTGTAATCAACAAGCAACATTTTGCATACGGATAATATCTAGACGGTAACTTTTTGCATATGGATAGTATCTAGGTTGTAACTTTACGCTATTAAATACATATGGACTGTAACTTTTTATATATCGCATGTAACTTTCTCTCTCTCTCTCTCTATATTGTTTATATCCAGGTTCTTCAGTATATACTACAAGGTCCAATGTGTACAACGAAAGGTAGAAGGACTAAAGCATCGATGAGAGTATTGATACTTAGTCAGGTAAAATGTGTAGACTGTGTTGGTGGCATCTTCGCTACTGTCTCACATAGCATGGACACCAAAGTGCGGCTTTATTGCGATGTGGAGGCTTGGATGAAGCTATTATTTTGTAATTTTGATCATTTTCTAGAAGACGAAACCAAATGCACAAGTGCTGCACTATGTCGCTGTAAATTTACCACAAAAAATGCCTGGTTCATGTTCATATACTACAAGTTCCACGCATATTACCAGGTCCATGTCGATATCTCTCTCTAGTCACAGTTTGTATATTCACTGGTTCATGTGTATTTACTAAAAGTTACTTGCATCTTCCTATATTATTGTGGGTATACAAGTAACTTTTCTGATGCACTTCTGTATTATCCTTTTGTCCCTGTCTAATCATCAGAAATGAGGATATGAAACAAGTGCCATGTAAGACACAGGTTTTGGATCTCCGTTGGGTGTATATTTGCCATAGTTTTACATGTAACAGGAGGATTTATATCTAGTTCCTAGCATATACGGCATGGTGTATGTATATATATATATATATGTTAAGGAAATGATCTTTTGCAATATTATTACATGGAGATGCATCGGAGAGTTACATAATAGATAGATGTTGGATCTGCTATTTTGATCTTGCTATCTCCATATGCTTGCATTAGAAGTTACAAGGTGGGCACGTGGATGAGAATCCGTAGTACTGCTCTGAAGGAGATGAATCTTTCTGATGCAATCATCGGCTCTAGCTAGCTGATTAGGGGTCTTCTTAGTTTCTGCTGATTACGTGTAGATGTAAGAAAATCATTCTAGCCAGGTATCGCGATGGAGTTTTTCATGGGAGGGAGGGTTTTGGGGATCCGGGTCTGGTGGTGTTCGGATAGAGCCAAAACTGTGGGCCGCGTGCCAATGTCTAACTGGAGCGCTCGTTCCGTTGCTTTCCCGCGCGGGCTTCGCGACAACAATCAGGTACGTACTTCGTAAGACAATCTTGGGTCTTTTTTTTATTTGAGGAAACTGTGGGTTTAGGACAAGAGGAGCACCGCGGAACGCGAAGTAGTGCGCGCGCACCGCCTAGCAGCGCACCGCCTAGGACAATCGTGGGTCTTTTTTCCATTTGAAGAAGAAAGGACAAGGACTAGCCCAATAAGAGAAAAGGGAGAGGGCCGAGACAGAGTTGCAGATGGGCCAGCTAGATGGCTGCCGACAGGTATGGTCTTTTCGCTTTTTATTTAGAATTTCTGTTTGATTTCTTCTTATTTAGTTGTCTGAATTGTTTGTTTCAAATTCGAAACAGATGCTGGAACCGAACATCTCAACAAAAGGAGGAAGGGTGTCTCATCTAAGAGGGGTAGATTAGAAGGAGGGATATAGTAGAAGGGTTCTTGTTTCTCTTTTTATTAGTTTTCATATGATACCAAAATAATTGATTAGGCTCCAAAAGAAAAACTAGAATGTGGAAACGAGAAGGAGCAAGGATGGCTGAGAAAAGAAAGTAGATGGTATAAGGCATGAATGAATATGAACTGGCCAACTAGTGTGTGTGAGCCGCTAGATAATGATATGGCCACCAATATATTCATGCATGGTCATGTATCAAAATACAACCGTTTGGAAGATAAAGGAGTTATGCTACCCTCATGGAATGCAAATGTAGCCATGAGGCTCCACATAGTTTTTATTGTGAAACAATAATAGGACAACTATGGAAGCATGTAGATTTTGAATTGGATCCATCCCAACATACATGAGCTAGAGGCAAGAATCAATATAAAGGCAAAGACTCACATATAGTTGGATGGTGGGATTATAAGGTGATGACAAAGAAAGATGGTGGAATAGCAAAAGAGATATGCCCACAACTCAACCTGGGCATGAAGCAATTTATCAAGAAGCAAATACAATATATCAAGAAGCAAATACAAGTGATACAATATATATTGCATATGAGATAAGAACCAAATGAAAAGGGTATGCAAGGTGGCATGATGACATGATCATGATATAATGATGACGCACTAATGACATGTAGGAAGTAGCATTTTATTATGATTGATGTAGCATTACGGATGTTAGACAGAAGGGATGATACATCTTGTCACTGACAAGAGTCTCGTCAACACGACCGTTGGTGGGTCCGCTCCCGACGGAACAGAGCACCGTTTTAATGCTCACGCGAGAATCAAGGGGGCGGAGGAGTCGCGAGGAAGCCACCTCCCTCTCTTCTATACGCGTGGCGCAAATCGCGCGGTTTGAACGCGAATCTTGGCGCAGAGGTAAATAAAAGAGAGAGGAAACCCTTCTCCCCCAGATTCATCTCTCCACCGTTTCACTTATTGCCTCCTCACACTCCTCGAGCTCTCCGCACCTATTCTCATCTACCCGCCGCGAGAAAACCCCAACCTCCACCAATTTTTCATCTTCCCCAAGTGCGATGGCATCAACATCTAGATCTGGAGCGGCGGGCATGGTGGCGGCGGACGAAAGGAAGATGCGGGGCCTCTGGGTCACGAGCATCATGGACGACGCCGAGATCCAGGTCATGGATGACGAGGGCTACCTCGTCACCGGCGCATGGAGGAGCGCCGCTGGAGACGCCATTCCCACACCGCGCGACGGCGAGCGAGTGCTGTTTGACATGCACGTCGACTGCGGCCTCAGCCTCCCACCGTCGGACTTATTCATCGAGATCCTCAAATATTACGGTGTGCAACTTCATAATCTTCCTCCCAACTCCCTGCTAGATCTTAGCGCTCATGCAACTTTGAGCGAGGGGTTTCTTGGCATTAGGCTAAGTCTCACCCTTTTCCAGTACTACTATGGTACCCAGAAGAACTCTATCAGTGCCGGTGTTCCATACACCACTGGCACTCTTAGCTTAGTCCTTAGGAGAAACCAAGTGTATTCTAGGATTAACGCTAGTGAATCTGTAAAACATTGGGACGGAACCTTCTTCTACAACAAGGATATTCCGGTTCCTGAAAAGGCGGAAGGTCTTCCGGCCTTCGTTGACGGTGCCACTCCCCACTAGGAATCATGGGACACGAAGGCGCTGGAACTTTCGGATATCTTGATCCTCGCCAAGAGGCGGATTGAGTTTCTGATGAAGCATGATGTGCTCAGATCACTTTAGAGCTTCGTTGGGATACCCCAAGAGGAAGGTGTGATGAGCACAATAGCAAGTTTTCCCTTAGTAAGAAACCAAGGTTATCGAAACAGTAGGAGGAAGGAAACGGCTCAAAGGTGTTGCTAGCAACTTGGAAACCTGCACAACGCAAACTCAAGACTTTTCCCCAACGAACAGTGAGGTTTTCAATCTCACCGGTTTGCTAAAAACAAAGGGTTAACTATATGGTGTGGAAGGTAATAGTGGTTTGTAGAAAGTAAACAGTAATAGTGGAAGATGTATCAATGGTAAAGATTGGACCGGGGTCCATAGTTCACTATAGGTGTTCTCCTTAAGATAAACAAACATGGCATGCTGGGTAAACAAATTACAGCAGGGAAATTGATAGGACTTAGCAAGACATAACAATGCAATACTAGACATTCATGATCCTATGAGATTCGATTGGGCAATACAACAAGATACATAGACCGCCATCTAACTGCATCTATGACTAGTAATCCACCTTCGGGTTATCAGCCGAACCCCCTCCAGTATTAAGTTGCAAGCAACGGATAACTGCTTTAAGCAAAGTGTGTAAGGTAAAAAATCCACTTGTTCCATGAACAAGAGACCGTTGTTTTCTCCCTAGTGGCAACAACACATCTACAACCTTAGAGATTTCTTTCACTTTCCTTAGATTAAATAGAGTCATGAACCCACTATCGAGCATAAATACCCCCTCTTGGAGTCACTAGCATCTACTTGGCCAAGATAGCTACTAGAAACAGAGAGCATGCAAGATCTCAAACAACACAGACATGATAGAATAAATAAGACAAAACCATTAATCATTTTGACATAGTAATCTCAATATCCATCGGATCCCTGCAAGCACAACATGCATGATTACAAATAGATGATCTCGATCATGAACGGAGCTCACAAGATCTAAACATGGTAGCACAAAGGAGGAGATACAACCGTCTAGCTACTACATGGACCTGTAGTCCAAGGTGGAACTACTCACATTTCATACCGCAGGCTGGCATGATGAAGAAGAAGGCCTTCGGGATGATCTCCCCTCCGGCAGGATGCCGGGAAGCGCTTCAGATCCCCCAGATTTAGGGACGATGGTGGCGGCGGCTATAGACGGTTTTGTGGAATATTGATCGCGTCCTTAGGGTTTTGGTATCGGGGGGTCTTTATAGGCGAAGAGGCGAGGCAGGGGGGAAGCCAGGGCGGCCGCACCTTGCCCAGACACGACCTAGGGTGGGCGCACGCCTGGGGGTGCAACCGCCCTGTGGCTCCCCTCCGTCTCTCCTCTGGACTCCGTGTACTCCTCGGTGAAATATTGACTTTGGCTATTGTCCCGTCCAATTCCGAGAATATTTCCTTACTAGATTTTCTAGAACCAAAAATAGCAGAAAACAGGCAACTGACACTGTGGCAACTAGTTAATAGGTTAGTACCAGAAAACATCTAAAAACACCTCAAAGTGTGGACAAAGCAAATCAAAGTAGATACTAAACAAGCATGGAACATAAAAAAAATTATAGATACGTTTCTGACGTATCAAGCATCCCCAAGCTTAACTCCTGCTCGTCCTCGAGTAGGTAAGTGATAAAAAGATTTTTTTTTGAGGTGACATGCACCATAAAAACCAAGATCAAACCATTTGCAAGCAATGAAAGCTAGGATCAAAGAACTCTAAACATGAGCATGAAAGATGGAGTTCTAACAGTAAGAAAAAGTAGCTATGCATGAAACATGAAAGGCTACAAACAAATATCATGAATAACATGCATTGAAAAACATTTGTTTGTTTCACATACAGAAAACATTGCATAGTGGCATTCAGCTTTTCCCTCAAAGAGTAGCAAATAGATGCATATGACACCTTCAAAGTTCATAAGAGTGACTAGATAAAGATAGCACAAGAACAAGTAATATCAACAATATGCATCAATCAATAAGTTTTGGGACAATGCACATAGAACTAAGAATGACAACTATGCTCTCTTAACTGGTGCCTAAAGGTAGAAGGTGGAGAATCAATATAATAGTGGAAGAAAGGCCCTTTTGACATGGTTATACCCTACGGGTACACGACTTCAGCATACCTGGTCCAGCCCAAGGAAGGCCCACGAGAATATACGCGGCCCATGAAGATTTTCGGGTGGCCCAGGCCCACGTCTTCGGATCCTTGGAGAGCAAGACTAGAACAAATAGAATATTCAAAGGGGAAAACCCTAAAACCTGTAACCGACTCGATCTGTGCCCGGGACCTGCCTACCTATATATAAAGGCTAGGAGGGCATGACGAGGAGTCTCTCTCTCATACCACTGCATACACACCTCCACGCCAGATTGCATCTGCGCACCCTTGTAACTTCCGGTTCCGCCGTAATCAAGAGCATACAAGCAGGATTAGGGTTTTCCCTCCGGGGGCCTGAACCTGGGTAAATCTCGTGTCCCCTGGTTGCTTGTCTGTTAAACCGTTCCGCGATCTCCAGCACCCCCATCTTCTCTAAAACCCAAGCTCATAACAATGGGCATTGACGAGATCGAACCTCGTCACCTTCATAAAGGGAAGCAGGGATTTCAAGTTTCAAAAAGAGCTTCCAAAAATTATGGTACTTGTTAGCTTTCAGCCCTCATTACCCCTATCATAGGCATCTTGAAGTGATTAAGATTAAAGTGAACAAATTATGGAGTATATGCTTGACAAAGTATAAGTTGGAAATCTCATGTCCCTTGAATATGAGGGCCGCTCCTCATGCTACTCAAATTTAGTTACTTGCAAGTTCTTGTCATAGTAAGTACATGTGTATCATAGAGAACCGCCAATGGGGTACCCCTTACACATGGTACATGAGCTATCCCATAACCAAAATGACAAGGCAAGCAGACAATGAGCATCTCAGTGATCTTTTTATTTGCTATTTGCATAGGTTTTTATTGAGGATGCTTCACAGATTGCTCTTTATGGTGATGCTGCAAGTTTCCACCATGATTAGGCATGGCTTAGGCTAGCGGCCCAGGCGTTTTTCTAACACACATACATAACTCCATGGACTTACAAGCTCCTCTTTTATTTAACACTGACCACATCCATATACAAAAGAGCATGATATCAACTGTGTACAAAGTATAAGTGAAATGTTGAAAGTGTTCCCCATGACAACATGGTTCTGATAATTCCAATGTATAAGTGCAAGCATATACAACATAGATGACACAATGGTTCAAGTTTATTAGGGGCAAGAAATATAAAGTGTGCCATCAAGTTCGTGAGAGCTTTAATCACTAAGTTTTCACATAACAAAATACTTTTAAATTGGAAGATAGCTGAAAACAAGAATATACTTGGAATGGTGTAACACACAATGCATAGGAATTTATAGTGGACACTTTGGAATAACTTAGTTTGTTGGGAGTTGGAAGCATGAGTAGAGCCTACTCATACAAGTGTAGGCTAGCAAAATACTGGGAGCAACCAACTAAGAGAGCAATAATGGCCATAATCATGTAGAGCGACAAAACTGTTGGAGATATGCCCTAGAGGCAATAATAAAAGTGTTATTATTATATATTTGTGTTTATGATAAATGTTTACATTCATGCTATAATAGTATTAACCAGAAACATTAATACTTGTGCGATTTGTAAACTAAATTAGAGTCCCTGGTAAAGCCTCTTTGTAATACTAGCTTGTTTGGTTAATAGATGATCGTGGTTTCCCGATCATGAACATTGAGATGTTATTAACAACAAGATCATATCATTAGGAGAATGGTGTGATGGACATACTCCTATGGATAAGCGTATCATTAAGATCAAGTCATTTCAATAGTTTGTTTGCTATAAGCTTTCTGATACATAGTAACCTAATTCCTTCGACCATGAGATCATGCTAATCACCATCACTGGAAGGATGCTTTGATGATATCAAACACCACACCGTAACTGGGTGGCTATAAAGGTGGCATTGAGTGTTCGGAAAGTATGTGTTGAGGCACATTGATCAAGAGTGGGATTTGTCCATCCATATGATAGATAGATATACTATGGGCCCTCTCGGTGGAATGTCATCCAATTAGCTTGCAAGCATGTGAATGGCTCACAAGGGATCACATATCACGGGAATGAGAAAATAGTACTTATTGGTAACGAGGTTGAACTAGGTATGCACAGATATCGACGATCAGACTTCAGATAAGTAAACTATCGCGAGACAAAGGGAAATTGGTATCGTATGTAAGTGGTTCATTCGATCGCAAAGTAACCGTAGAAATATATGGGAGCCATATGAATTTCCAGATTCCTCTATTGGTTATTGACCGGAGAAGTGTCTCGGTCATGTCCACATAATTCACGAACCGTAGGGAGACACACTTAAGGATTCGATATTGTTTAGTAGATATGGAATGTAAGTAGGGATACCGAATGTTGTTCGGAGTCTCGGACGGGATCCGGGATATTACGAGGAGATCCAGAATGGTATGGAGAATAAGATTCATATAAGGAAAGTCTGATTCCGGAGTTCGGGAATGATTTCGATGTTTTCATCGGAGAGGTTCTAGAAGGGTCTAAAAGGTTCACCGGACCGGAAGGGAATGGTTCATGAATGTGTCATAGTTAAGTGGAATTATTAGATCATGTCCTTGGTCACTTGGTTGGGCATTTGTGAGAGAGAAATAAAGCTCTAAACTGAAAGTCAAAAGGGAGGTTTGAAAAGTCAAACCGGAACAATAGTTTCCTAGTGGAAGAAGGAAAGACTCCTTCCTTCTATCCAACTTGGGTTTGGGTATGGATTCAAACTCCCCTCTCCCAAGCTGCCCTCCCTCTCATAAATAGAGGGGGATGGCTGCCCCAAAGACCACAACACCAGCCCTCCCCACCCATGCGCCGCCACCGCCGCACGCTGCCGCCGCCCTGCGCCGCCGCATCGCCGCCGGCCTGTCGCCTCGCCCTAGCCGCCACTAACACCTCCTCCTCCTCCTCCTCTCCAGCCTTCTAAACCTAGATCACCGGAAACCCTAGATCCACCATAACTCGCACCGGCTCAGACGAAGCCCTGCGGGATCTTCCCTCTACTTCCGACACCACGCCGTCGTGCTGCCGGAATCGTGAGGGGAGAACTACAACCTCCGCTGCCTGCTAGAACAAGGGAGAGGAAGGTCTTCATCGAGTACCGAACGTGACTGCGGAAGCACTGCCGGAATGCAGCGCCGGAAGGATCGTCTACGCGATCTTGAGATCGGCAAGTGTACGACTACATCACCCACGAGAATCTGCTCTCGTTAACCGCTTTGGAATCTTCAAGGGTGAGTACTCTAATCGACTCTTTGCTACAATCTAGTAGATAGATCTTGGCTTGTTTGTGTGCATGCGGTAGAATTTTTTTGTTTTCCTTGCTACGAACTCCTACAGTGGTACCAGAGTCGTGTCTATATGTAGATCTGTTGCACGAGTAGAACATAATGGTCATTGTGGGCGTTATGCTTTTGTTGTCGATTGCTTCTTGTGTACTTTGCATCTTGCGGGATGGTGGGATGAAGCGGTCCGGGCTAACCTTACATGACATCGTTCATCATACTTGCTCCATGCTTGACATGCAACTTGTATTGCATAAGTGGCTTTGTGGGTGCCTGTTCCTCCCAACATAGTTAAGATTCAATTTATAACGGGTGATTAACAATACTAGTATCAACGTTGTGGTTCTTGTTTGTAAGTTAGAATGACACTTATTGAAAGCCCCAAACCACGTAAAACATGCAAAGAAAATTAGAGGCGTCTAACTTTGTTTTGCAGGGGTGTGCTATGATGTGATATGGCCATCTTATTGTAAGTCGGCAACCGATAGGAGCCATATGGTTGTCTTTTTAATTCCGTTAATACATGCGTGTCTATTATTCAAAGTAGTTGTAATAGTTGATGTTGGTGGACGACAACCATGGAGCAGCGCCATTGACCTTGACGCCATACTGGTGATGATGGAGTCATGTTCGTGCTTAAGGATGGAGATCGGAAGCACAAGAAGAAAGGCCATATCATATCACATATTATGAATTGCATGTGATGTTAATCCTTTTATGCATCTTATATTGCTTAGTTCGCGACGGTAGCATTATAAGCTGATCACTCTCACAAAAATATCAAGTTATAAAGTGTTCGCCCTTAGTAGGCACCGTTTCTAAAGCTCGTTGTTTCGAAGCACCACGTGATGATCGCGTGTGTTAGATTCTGCGAGTTTATACAACGGGAGAAAGCCAGATTTGCTCATGCGGATGCTAAGGTTTGATCTTGACGAGCCTAGCATGTACATACATGGTATCGGAACACGGATCACCGAAAGGTAAAGCATGAGCCATATAGTAGATATGATGAACATGTTGATTGTTCACCATTGAAGCTACATCATCTCTCGTGATGATCGGTTTTGATGTGGTGGATTTAGTTCATGTGATCACTAAAAAAATATGAGGGATATTGTTTTGAGTGGGAGTTCACCTAGATTAATTTAACTATTACTTGTAACTCAATTTGTTATAAACTTATTCTAAACTATTGAAAATATGTTGTAGATCAATGGCGGCCCCTACCATCAATTTTAATGCGTTCCTAGAGAAATTAAAGTTGAAAAACAATGGAAGCAACTTCGCGGATTGGCTCCGCAATTTGAGGATTGTACTCAATGCTGGTAATTTGACCTATGTGCTGGATGCACCGCTGGGTGACCCACCTGTAGCTGATGCTATCGATGATGTGAAAAATGTTTTCCTCACTTGGAATAATAAGTACTCCACATTTCAGTGTGCTATCTTGTATGGTTTGGAATCAGAGCTTCAGAAAAGGTTTGAGAACCATGACCCACATGATATTGTCCGTGAACTCAAAATGATATTTGAGGATCATGCGGAAGTTGAGAGATGAGGCTTCTGAAAAGTTCTTTAACTGCAAGATGGAAGAGGGCAGATCCGTTAGTGAGCACGTGCTTAAGATGTCTGGGAATGCAAGCAAGCTTCAAAGCTTGGGTATAGTGATTCCTAATGCTTTGGGGATTCACCATGTCCTCCAATCACTACCACCAAGTTACAAGAACTTTGTGATGAACTACAATATGCAAAACATGGACAAGTCGTTGCCCAAACTCTTCTCCATGTTAAAGTCTGCGGAAGTGGAGATCAAGAAAGAGCACCAAGTGTTGTTGGTCAATAAGACCACCAAATTCAAGAAGCAAGGCAAGTCTAAAAAAAAGGGAAACTTCAAGAAGGGCGGTAAGAAAGTTACCGCGCTGGCGAAGAAGACCAAGGCTGGGCCTAAGGCTGAGACTGAGTGCTTTTACTGCAAGGGAGAAGGTCACTAGAAGCGGAATTGCCCTAAGTACTTGGCGGATTTGAAGAACGACAACATCAAGAAGAAAGGTATATCCGATATACATGTTATTGATGTGTATCTCACTAGTACTCGTAGTAGTGCCTAGGTATTCGATACTGGTTCGGTTGCTCATATTTGTAACTCGAAATATGTGCTACAGAATAGATGGAAACTAGCGAAGAACGAGGTGACGATGCGCGTTGGAAATGGATCAAAGGTTGATGTGATCGCGGTCGGCACGCTACCTCTTCATCTACCATCGGGATTAGTTTTATACTTAAATAATTGTTATTTGGTGCCTGCTTGAGCATGAACATTATATCCGGATCATGTTTATTGCGAGACGGTTACTTGTTTAAATCCGAGAATAATGGTTGTTCGATTTATATGAGTAATATGTTTTATGCACATGCACCTTTGATAGATGGTCTATTCTTGTTGAATCTCGATTGTAGTAATACACATATTAATAACATTGAAGCTAAACGTTTGAAATTGAGCGATAACTCGACCTATATGTGGCACTGTCGTCTTGGTCATATTGGAGTGAAGCGTATGAAGAAACTCCATTCTGATGGACTTCTTGAATCACTTGATTTCGAATCACTTGAAATATGCGAAGCATGTCTGATGGGTAAAATGACTAAGACTCCATTTTCTGGTATGATGGAGCGAGCTACGGACTTATTAGAAATCATACATACCGATGTGTGTGGCCCAATGAGTGTAGCATCATGCGGTGGTTATTGTTATGTTCTTACTTTCACGGATGACTTGAGTAGCTATGGGTATATCTATTTCATGAAACATAAGTCCGAAACTTTCGAGAAGTTTAAGGAATTTCAAAGTGAAGTAGAGAATCAACGTAACAAGAAGATTAAGTTTCTACGATCTGATCATGGAGGTGAATATCTTAGTTACGAGTTTGGTGAGCATTTGAAGAAATGCGGAATACTTTCACAATTGACACCGCCGGGAACACCACAATGTAATGGTGTGTCCGAACGTCATTGTAGAGGTCCCAACCTTTAATAAGGTAGAGATCCCTATGTTTACAATGCTAGTCCCTGGATCAATAGCTAGCATCCATAGTTAAGATGTAATATCAAGAAACAAAGGTCATAATACAACTTTATAACTAGGAATAAAATAATTCATTACATCTTACATAGCTCCTTTGGCTATCTCATTACAATGCAGCAAAAATAACTATAGCATGGAGTCCTTCATCTTCAAAGTGCCACAGGCAATCATGTTGGTTGTAGACTTGTAATCCTAATCAACACACTTCACTAACATCAAACAAACCTGAAACATTATAAGTTACAGCCACAAGGGTCAATACATTTGAATTATATTGGCAAGTTTCACTACTATGTAGAAATAAGTGGAACCTATCAATATATGCATATTTGGCTAAGTAAGGTTTAGGCTCATTTGCAGAAAGCAATATAGTTTTATCCTATCTTTTCAAAATAGTTTTGATCTTTTGACAATCTTTTTGAACTCCTTCGAAAACTCCAAGTGCTTCTAATCCCTTGTTGACACCATCAAGTTTTACTTTGAGAAATTGGAATGTCGAGATCTTCCATAGCTTCAGGCCTTAGTTGCTCAGAGTTGTCCGTAACCTGGGACACGACTAAGTACTTAGAATTTGATCTTCTGCAGAAGTTGTACACTTTACCCACATGACACAATCTCGTCTTGACGCCACCAGTGGCCACTGGATAAGTACACACCAAATGGAGTACCGACAGATCAAGAATGTGACAAAGTCTTTCCATAGAAGTCCTCCTAATACATGATGCTAGCTTGTATACCAGGCACCAATGTATGTATAAATTTCTAATACACGAATCCAGTTAACCTGAGTAGATGCCAATGCAAGGGTCTTCCACTATGTAGTTGACTAAGCCAGAGCCCATTTAGCATGTGGCTGTACACGAAAACCACTGTACGAGAAACATGTTCAATCTCTAAGTCCCTGGGTGGTTTTCTTCTAGTGCACATACAAAAAGATAGCCATATAAACATGGTCCCCTTTGTTGCCACCTTGTCCAAAATTGAGTATCCTCATTCCACCCAGGTGGTTCATTGAGTACTTGTTTTATTATATAAAACATATATTTTTCCAACACTTCATATATTCATAACATGGTATTCCACCCCAAGTATATAGCAGGGCTAAGCATATTACAACTATGATGTTTTCACTAAGGAAGATATAAAGGGTTTCCTAATAGGACATAGCATAGTAATATAGTGGCCCTATCATGCATACTACAAAAATACCACTAAGTATAGTGAAAATAGTAGGACATGGATGATAGTGTCACTTGCCTTTTTAGTATAGAATATTGGTTCACTCCTTGATCTTGCAATAATCACACTCTTCAAATTTCACTACAATTCAATCAAGCAAGCACATATTCAAACTAACATTCAAACAATTCACCACATAAAACAATAAAACAAGGCAATGCATGCAAGCATGCAAAAGATTGTTTTATTTGGAAAAGTGGTTTCTATTAGGCTCTAAACATTTTAAAGCTCCTATTGATCAATTACAAAAGTGGTAAAATCATTTAAATTCAAGTTAGTGAAAATGGTCATTTAAATCATTTTGTTTTGTTAAAAGTGATTTAAATCAAAGTAATATTTTGTAGTTTTTATCCAAATATATTATTTAAACACAAATGTTAGTGTTTATGGTTAAAGGGTTTAATATTAATCCATTTGCAAAAGGTTTCACCTAAATTCCATTTTTAAATCAAACAATATTTTTTTCTTTACTAGAAATGCCTTTAACAAAGTAATAATTTACTAAGGTTCATCCAATATGTTTTCAAATCCCAAAACTTGGTGTTTAGGGTCATAGAGTTTAAATCACATCATTTTCCAAAAGGTTTTATTTTAAAAGCATTTTTAAACCATAATCAATATTTTTATTTAGCTAGAAATGCTTTTATTCAAAGATTTAATTCCTAAGTGTCACCAAATATACTTTTAAATCTACAAGTTAGTTCTTAGGGTCAGTAGGTTCAAAAAAATCCATTTACAAAAGATTTTATCTTAAAAATATTTTTAGAATAAATTTTATACTCAAAATATGCCTACACATGTTTCTGCATAAACAACCAATATTACAGAAGCAAAACACTAAACAAAAGGCATGGTTGGAAAGGTTTTGTTTTCCTAATTCCAATGATATAAAATTTGCAAAATTTGGACGTGTAGATTTAAAGTTATGAATTTTACAAATCCTATCATCTAATATATCAAATTTTTGTTTTTAAAACAATCTCTGGACACATGTCTTAATCTTACTGGCGCGTACCGGTTCATGCGGATTGCGCTCCGTGGATCGTTGGATCTAAATAAGATCGTGCGGCACAGAGCACATGATACCCCTTCGATCTAAGATCTAATCCTAACCAGGCGATTCAGATCTGACGGCTACCAGCGCATCTGCCAGGAACTGGCGGCGCTCGACGGTGGCGCGCGGCGTCGCGGCTCTGTTTGTGACGCTGCCGGCGAACTAGGAAGCATGAGAGGATACGGAGATTCTTACCGTGCTCGCGTGGTTGTAGTGAAGGTCAAGGTGGCCTCAGCTACTAGAGGGGCGCACGGGAGTAGTGGCTATTGCTCGCCGGAGTTCGTGGCGTCGTCGGGTCCGTCTGTTCGTTGTCGGAGGCAAGGTTGCAGGCCAAGCCAAAGCAAAAGAACAGTGCAGTTAGATGTGCGCAAGGATGCTGAACGCGTGGCTAGTAACCAGAGAGGAGGGGGCAGCTTGTTCTTACGGGGAAGGGTTGCCGAAGAAGTGACAGGCGACAACGGCGTTTAGAGATTGTCCTTGCCGATGCTCTGGGGCAAGCGCGGCCAAGTGGGTGGCACTGAGAGATGCAGGAGACGTTGGCGAGCAAACCAGTATGCACTAGAGGGCTGGGGAGGGTGTGGTTTCGCCGGAATCGGCCAGAGAGTTCGTCGGAGCCGAGGGTGTTCGAGCTCGCGATTGACGCAGCCTGGTGACAGAGAGGGAGAGATGCCTGGGGGAAATGGAGAGGGGGCATATGTGTTTAAGGGTGCGTCATCGCTGGCGAGAATTAACCGTGCATTGATGCGAATTTACCGGAGTTAATCGCGACAGAAACGACGATGCGTGAAGGGGGGAACGGTCGTCGCGGGGTAGACGATGATGAGGTGGCCAGTGGGTCCTATTCGTCAGCGAGGTGAGTGGGGGTTAGGTGGGGTCCTTCGTTCAGTGACCGAGTGGGTGAGCGCGTGGGTGGAAAACGTTTCGGGGGAGAGGGGAAAGTGGGCTGCGAGTTTGGGCTGGATTGGGCCTGTTTCTGGGCTGGCTTTGTTTCCCCTTTTTTTATACTAAATCTTTTTCTTTTTCCTTTTCTATTTTTCTGTTTTGATTTTTGTTCAAATAATTCAAACTTCATTTGAATTCAAACCTTTACCAAACTTTGAGTATATTTTTAATACTGTTTATTAACATATTGTAAAGTCCAATTTAGAATATTTCTTTTATTCTTTTTAGGGTCTATTATTTATTTTAAATAGACATTTGTCTTTATTTCAAATAAGATTTAAATATGTTTTCAAAATCTATTTGAATTCTAAATTTTACCAAACCTTTTTTAGTAGGTTTTATTTATTCTTTAGTGCAAAATAATTCACTTTGAATTATTATTTAAAATACTTTAATATGATTTAATGTTCATTTAAATTGGGAATTGTCTTTATTTAAATAAAATTCGATATTAATAAATCCTTATTTAAATTATCCTTTACTCTTTTTATTAATCAATAATATTTCATATTATTTGTTTGGCCAAGATTTAATTTGATTTTTAAATATTCCTTATTTATTTATTTCTTCCTTTGCCTTTTAAAATCCATATTTTTTTATTTAAAGATCCAAAATTGGTGATTCCAATTTTCATAACTTGATTTAATATTTGTTTATCTATTTATATACTAATTTTCCTTAAGGTAGGTTAGTCAAATACGTTTCCGTTCACCGAAAATACGTTTTTAACCTAACGAGCCTTGTCCGTCCGTCGTCCGTCGTCCGTCGTGTATTAAATCTGGTAGTTTTCGTACGAAGGCCGGGAGTCCTAGCATCACGCGTCCGTGTGGACATCGCTTTCCTTTCAGAGGTAAGAAACAAAGAAGGCCACAAAACCGGAGGAGAAAAGCAAAATAGTCAGCTCAATGCACGATTCCAAATAAGATCCCGTATGATTGATCCATATATATACGTACGATCTTCTCTACATGGCTTTGATTCTGCGATGAGTCGATGATGCGCCTTCCGTTGAAAGGATGCCGGCACGCCACCGGACTCACCGGCCCGATGAGACACGACGGAGGTGAGGAGGACAAAACGCCATAGGCAGCTGGCCGGACACCGGGCTCATCCTTGGTGACTTCTCCGATGGTCGATCCGGTCTACAGACTAACCTGGTCGCGACTAACGTCTGCCGCCTCGAACGTCTCGGTGGCCAAGGTCAACGACAAGTACCTGGCGAGATCGGCAATATAGCATGCTCACCTGGTCGGACAGTCTTAGAATCCTCCGTCACCATGGTGCTTGCCTGCCCGGTGTCTCATAGAGTACCTCCTTGACCTTCCCCTCCTCCGTCGACGCTGGAGCGGCCACCGGTGGCTCGCGGTGGCTTGCAGTAACGGGAAAGGAGGCTGGAGAGGCGGTCGGCCGAACTGGCCGGCATCTGTCGCCAGCAGGCGGAGCAGGGCAAGCGGGAGCCGAGAGGAAGCGTACGTAGGCAGGCGGGCGAGCATCTTACGGACGGTGGAGCATGGCAGGCTACAGCGGCGCTGGCCAGCGAGAAAGATGGAAGGGAAGGAGGCGAGACATCCGCTTGCGGCCAATGAGCGGGATGACAAGCGCCGACCACTCCCTCGGTCCCGCTCCCTCCTGGCAGCTCGTGGAGATGACCCGTGCTACGAACTGGTGTGGATGTGGGGTTCGTACGATTTCATCTCCGTGAACCCCGCAAGCATGTGGCAAAAGTTTTCTAGACCCGTGATCCATCAATTCATCGTAGCCTTAAGAAAATGATCAAGATTAACCCACTTGAATCTCTCCTAGAAGAAGAATAATACAAGCGGGAGGAGGATAGATTTTGGGCCGTGCTCCAAATCGGTGGGCAGGAAAATCAGAGGATTAAGAGTGTCGAGTAACGTGGTGATGCATGACAAATTGTTCATCCTCTTTTGATACTATTGGGTCTCATGTAGCACATTGGTTAAGCTGGACTGAGAAAGAATTTGGCATTGATGCTCTCATGAGGCAAATTTAGCACGTTCACACATCGTGGGTGATTTTAGGAAACGCGGATTGTTGGGTCTGGATTCCTAGATTTATTTATAGAGCTAGCGGCATGAATTTTTCTCTATGAAATTACTTTTTTTTAAGATTTGGAGGTCAGCTGATTTTTCAGATTTTGGAGGTTAATTGTTGTTGTTCACCTTTCTAAATTCTACTCCATCCGTCCTATATACTAAATAGTGTCTAGATATCTATCTATCTATCTATATATATATCTCTACTATATAATTTGTCTTGCGGTGGTTTTCGCTCTTCCCTCGTTTTCGTCCGTCACCCCACGTGACCGTACTCCCGCTCGCGAGAAAAAGCTAACCGATCAGAATTACAACTGCTAGCTTGGATACCAGGGTCAGTATCCAAACCGAGTTGGCTAGCATGGCACGCCACCGTAGAGTCCTGTTTGAGTTGTTTTGATACATACATCAAGATCCTATTACTGCTCGTCGCCGTCCTCCTCAAGCCCGGTCCCCTCCTCCTCCCGCTAGATTAGCGCCTCCAGCCCGAGCTCCTCCAAACCGGAGCACCTCCTCCCACGTAGTCGCTGTCGCGGACCGGCGTGAGGCGGGTGTAGGGCCCCTCGGTATTGTGGTCAGCTGATGAGGTGAATCCGTGAAGGTCAAGCGCGTCACGGATGGTCCGGCGGAGCAGCTCTCAAGGCAGGAGGTCGTCCTGTGCCTGCGGCTGCTGCGCCAGGCTCTCCAAGGACGAGCACACACAGGAAGGAGCCGCTCCCGACGGTGGAGGTCGTACAGCGCCTACGACTGCTACGCCAGCCAGCCACGTTATTCGGCGAGGATGACGTCGCGCATGTTTGCCGCCTCCGCACCGCGCCCGAGAACTGGTGACCGTCGCGAGCATGTCGAGAAAGGGCGGCAGGCCGGGCCCACAACTCAAGAAATATGGCAAAAGAATCGACAGTCGATAAGTGTGGGAGCCCTGATTGATTAGTAGAGTTGTTCAGATACTTGGAGCTTGATGGTGATTCACAAACTAGGAGCAGGTGATAATTGCATCAGCTGCTACTATAGCCTACAGGAAAGTGAATCGGTGCTTAGTAACGGTTGATTTTTTTATTTTTTGCGGGGGAAAGTGAATCAGTGCTTAGTAACGGTTGATTATTTATTTATTTTTTGCGGGTTAGTAACGGTTGATTTGATTAGCCCTATAGTGATCTCGGTTTTTCTTCGCGAGTTTGACAGTACATACGCGTTTGGATAAAATGTGTCGGTAAAATAGAAAAGTTTTCAAGTGTAGACAATCATGCAGTACAAAATACTTAATCATGCAGTACATGATAGAGATGTACACTTGCACAATGGCAGGAAGTGCATGCTTTCAGTTTGAAGTCCTGGAGCCACTAAACCTCGGCGTGGAGCCTCCCAGCCTCGCCCACGACGGCGGTGATGTCATTCCAGGCCTGGACACCTGCGCCTCGAGGCGGCGCCAATGGTGTAGGCATGTGTGTCGCATGCTGGCAAGTCTGCACAAACGCTTTGCCTCCAAGAACTGCTTTGTTTTCATCCGACTCATTCAAGATTAAAAAACTCCACTGAACTTGGCGTAGTGTTGCACGCCGATCAAAACCATCCAACCATGTTAAGCTTTACAGTTCACCAAATACCATCTATTACACGACGAGGACATAATTTAACAAAATGTAACCCAGTTTGAACGGTGAGTATTCTGTATTACACATTGTTACATCTTTCACTTGGTATTTCTATAGTATCAATATATACATTATACATACATTCCTTGTGTAGCATGGTTACGAGCTGAGAAACAAGTTTTTGGTCAAGTAAAATGCAAATTAGACAAAGACAATGTTTTGGGGAGAAGCGGTTTAAGGAGAGATCAGACTATCTCCGTTCTCGAAAACAAGGCGTATAAATGTTTTGTAAAGTCAAAAAATGTGAAGTTTGAACAAGTTTATAGAAAAAAGCATCAATAATTATAATATTCTCTAGGTATAATATGAAAATATATTTAATGATGCATCTAATAAGAATGATTTGACATTGTAGAGGTTGATAGTTTTTTCTAAAAGTTTGGTCAAACTTCACATGGTTTGACATTTGACAAAATTTACACACCTTATTTAAAGTAGTAGTTAATAAGATATAATTTGTTGAATCCTTGCTTTATATGCTTATGATGTTGGATTATGCCAAGTGACTATGTGGTTTCTTTCCATATACATGTATTTTCATGTTTACACGTGCAACTTGCGATGAAAAATATTTAAGAGACCGTGACAACGTAAATTTTTAACCCGTTGCAACACACGGGTACTTTGCTAGTCTTTATAAATTCCTTTAGGATTTATTTGCTCAAGATTTGACATGGATTTTAGATAGGGCTTTATTAGCTTTGGAAATTAATTCCTTTTATCTTAATAAATTCATAAGTTTTTATCTATGATTCCAAATTGAGTGAAACCAACTTCTATGGTTTTCTAATATTTTTCCTTATCATTCTTGATCATTTATAAATGTTTGTTGCTAAATTTTTATACGGATCAAATCCATAGTCTTAGAGAGATTTTGGAAATGAATTATTCCATTAGGGTTTTAGGGCTTTGAGGTTCCCTTTTTGAAACAAAAAGTTTCTTTTTACCTTAAATTTCATCAATTATTTATTTTTTTATTTATTTATTTTTCACATTTCAAAATTTGGAAATTTTTGGGATGTGACAGTCATAATCGAACTCTCTTAGATATGGTTCGTTCTATGATGTCACTTACAGATTTACCGCTATCGTTTTGGGGTTATGCATTAGAAATAACCGCATTCACTTTAAATAGGGCACCATATAAATCTGTTGAAACGACACCGTATGAATTATGGTTTGGGAAGAAACCTAAATTGTCGTTCCTTAAAGTTTGGGGTTGCGAAGCTTATGTAAAGAAGTTACAACTCGACAAGCTTGAAACCAAAGCGAAAAAATGCGTCTTCATAGGATACCCGAAGGAAACTATTGGGTATACCTTCTATCATAGATCCGAGGAAAAATCTTCGTTGCTAAGAATGGATCCTTTCTAGAGAAGGAGTTTCTCTCTAAAGAAGTGACTAGAAGGAAAGTAGAAACTCGACGAGGTTGTTGAACCTTCTCTCAGACTTGAGAGTAGCGCAGCACCGGAAGTAGTTCTTGTGGCGCCTACACCAATAAGAGAGGAAGCTAATGATGTTGATCATGAAACTTCGGTTGAAGTTAATACGAAACCTCGCAGGTCAACGAGAAATCATACCACTCCTGATTGGTATGATCCCGTTATGAGTGTCATGTTGGTGGATAACACCGATGACCCTACGACATATGAGGAAGCGATGATGAGCCCAGATTCCAATAAATGGCAAGAAGCCATGAAATCCGAAATTGGATCCATGTACGAAAACCAAGTATGTACTTTGGTGGACTTACCGGATGGCCGAAAGGCTGTCGAGAACAAATGGATTTTCAAGAAGAAAACAGATGCTGATGGTAATGTTACCGTCGATAAAGCTCGACTTGTCGCAAAAGGGTTTCGACAAATTCAAGGAGTTGACTATGATGATACTTTCTCACCGGTAGCGAAGCTAAAGTCCGTTAGGATTTTGTTAGCAATCGCTGCATATTATGATTATGAGATATGGCAGATGGATGTCAAAATGACATTCCTTAATGGAGACATTGATGAAGAGTTGTATATGGTACAACCCAAAGGTTTTGTCGATCTTAAAGATGCTAACAAGGTATGCAAACTTCAACGGTCCATTTATGGATTGAAGCAAGTATCCCAGAGTTGGAATCAACGTTTTGAGAAGGTAATCAAAAGTGAGTGGGAGCTCTGTAGCATTTCTAATACTATATGTAGATGACATATTGTTGATTGGGAATGATGTAGACCTTCTTAATAGTGTCAAGGATTAATTGAATAATAGTTTTTCAATGGAGGATCTTGGCGAAGAAGCTTACATATTAGGCATAAGTATTTATAGAGATAGATAGAGACGCCTAATATCATTGTCACAGAGTACATATTTGGACAAAGTTATAAAGAGGTTTGGAATGGAAGATAGCAAGAAAGGGTTCTTGCCCATGTTGCCCAATACGACCTTGAGTAAAACTCAAAGTCCTGCAACGGCAGAAGATAGAGAAAGGATGAGTAAGACTCCCTATGCCCCAGCCATAGGATCTCTTATGTATGCCATGCTATGTACTAGACCCGACATTGCATATGCTGTTAGTTTGACTAGCAGATATCAAAGTAATCCAGGAGTGGATCATTGGACAGCGGTTAAAAACATCCTTAAATACTTGAGAAGAACTAAGGATATGGTTCTTTATTAAGGAGGTGATGAACAACTCGTTGTTAATGGTTACACCGATGCTAGTTGGAACACCGATCCAGATGATTCTAAATCTCAATCTGGATACGTATTTACTTTGAATGGTGCAGTAGTTAGCTGGAGGAGTGCAAAGCAAAGCGTTGTGGCGAGATCTTTAACTGAATCAGAATACATAGCAGCTTCGGAGGCTTCACAAGAGGCGATATGGATGAAGGAGTTCATTACAGAGCTCGGTGTGGTTCCAAGTGCGCTGGACCCAATGTCTATCTACTGTGATAACATGAGCGCCATAGCCAATGCGCAAGAACCAAGGTCACACAAGAAGCTGAAACATATCAAGCTACGTTTTCACGCTATTCGAGAGCATGTCCAAGATGGTGACATAAAGATTTGCACAATACACACAGATCTGAATGTGGTAGATCCGTTGACTAAACCTCTCCCGAGGGCAAAACATGACCAACACTAAACCGCCATGGGTGTTCGGTATATTACCATGTAATCTAGATTAGTTGACTCTAGTGCAAGTAGGAGACTGCTGGAGATATGCCTAGAGGCAATAATAAAAGTGTTATTATTATATCTTTGTGTTTATGATAAATGTTTACATCCATGCTATAATAGTATTAACCGGAAACATTAATACTTGTGTGATTTGTAAACTAAATTAGAGTCCCTGGTAAAGCCTCTTTGTAATACTAGCTTGTTTGGTTAATATATGATCGTGGTTTACCGATCATGAACATTGAGATGTTATTAACAACAAGATCATATCATTAGGAGAATGGTGTGATGGACATACTCCTATAGATAAGCATAGCATTAAGATCAAGTCATTTCAATAGTTCGTTTGCTATAAGCTTTCTGATACATAGTAACCTAATTCCTTCGACCATGAGATCATGCTAATCACCATCACCGGAAGGATGCTTTGATGACATCAAACACCACAGTGTAACTGGGTGGCTATAAAAGTGGCATTGAGTGTTTGGAAAATATGTGTTGAGGCACATGGATCAAGAGTGGGATTTGTCCATCCATATGACGGATAAATATACTCTGGGACCTCTTGGTGGAATGTCATCCAATTAGCTTGAAAGCATGTGACTGGCTCACAAGGGACCACATATCACGGGAACGAGAAAAGAGTACTTATTGGTAACGAGGTTGAACTAGGTATGCAGAGATACCGACGATCAGACTTTGGATAAGTAAACTATCGCGAGACAAATGGAAATTCGTATCGTATGTAAGTGGTTCATTCAATTGCAAAGTAATCGTAGAAATATGTGGGAGCCATATGAATTTCCAGATTCCTCTATTGGTTATTGATCGGAGAAGTGTCTCGGTCATGTCCGCATAATTCACGAACTGTAGGGAGATACACTTAAGGATTCAATGTTGTTTAGTAGATATGGAATTTAAGTAGGGATACCGAATGTTGTTCGGAGTCTCGGATGGGATCCGGGATATCACGAGGAGATCCAGAATGGTTCGAAGAATAAGAGTCATATAAGGAAAGTCCGATTCCGAAGTTCGGGAATGATTTCGATGTTTTCATCGGAGAGGTTCTAGAAGGTTCACCGGACCGGAAGGGGAATGGTTCATGAATGTGTCATGGTTTAGTGGAATTATTAGATCATGTCCTTGGTTACTTGGTTGGGAATTTGCGAGAGAGAAATAAATCTCTAAATTGAAAGTTAAAAGGGAGGTTTGAAAAGTCAAACTGGAACAATAGTTACCTAGTGGAAGAAGGAAAGAGTCCTTCCTTCTATCCAACTTGGGTTTGGGTATGGATTCAAACTCCCCTCTCCCAAGCTGCCCTCCCTCTCATAAATAGAGTGGGAGGGCTGCCCCAAAGACCACAACACCGGCCCTCCCCACCCGTGAGCCGCCGTTGCACGCCGCCGCCGCCGACACCTCATCCTCCTCTCCGGCCTTCTAAACCTAGATCGCCAGAAACCCTAGATCCACCATAAATCGCACCGGCTCAGGCAAAGCCCTGCGGGATCTTCCCTCTACTTCCGACACCACGCCGTCATGCTGCCGGAATCGCGAGGGGAGAACTACAACCTCCGCTGCCTGCTGAAACAAGGGAGATGAAGGTCTTCATCGAGTACCGAACGTGTGACCGACTACGGAAGCGCTACCAGAACGCATCGCCGGAAGAATCGTCTACGCGATCTTGAGATCAGCAAGTGTACGACTACATCACCCATGAGAATCTGCTCTCGTTAACTGCTTTGGAATCTTCAAGGGTGAGTACTCTAATCGACTCGTTGCTACAATCTAGTAGATAGATCTTGGCTTGTTTGTGTGCATGCGGTAGATTTTTTTTGTTTTCCATGCTACGAACCCCTATAAAAAACATTACTAATTAAAGCATATAGTGGTACTACAAGTCAAGGAATAAATGATCATAGATGCTATGGTGACTTGTTCATAGTCATAACATGGTGTGAGCATGTGCCAAGTCAACCCAAATAAAGCATCAAAGGAGAATACCGCAATACTACGCTTTTGTATGCTAAAACAACACATGATTCTTTCAAGGAACACTAAGCAATCCCAATTGTTTGGAACAAGTCATGCTACAGCAATAATCACTAATCATAGGGTCAAAACAACACCTAGCATGACATGCTATAGTCTAAGTCACATTCAAAGCAAGCTCCTCTTGCACTATTTCAAGCAAGAACTTTCTACTCCTTTCCAACACCAATCAACTTTTTTGAAACAACAAAGCGAGAACGGGGGTCCAAACTACTTTATTCAAGAAAACTAAGCAATCAAAAGAAAACTAAGACGCTCCAAGAACAACACAACAGTGCATGAAACAATAAAAACGAAGTGTCTAGAATGACCTGAGCTTTTTATTGATGAAGAAGGTGATGCCTTGGGCATCCCCAAGCTTTGACGCTTGTACCTCTTGGATATTTATTGTGGTGACACCGGGGTGGCATCCCCAAGCTTGAGATTTTGTCCATTCTTCATCTCATTACATCATTCTTTCTCTACACCTGAAATTTTTCCTTCATACAAAACTTCACACAATCTTCATTAGCAATATTAGAGTATTCAAAAGATAATAGACCCCTGGTTTTAGCTTTAGAACAACAAAACTTTCACTAAAAAGACAATCTACTGTAGAAATTCCCTCAATTTCCCAAAAAGAACCCAAAAAGGAATCAATAAGAAGCAAATACAAATAATGGCAGAAATCTGTCAAAACAGACCAGCAGGTAGAAACCGATTTTTTCGAAGACCTTCTGTTGCTCAAATCAAAAAGTGTTGAACTAACGAAAGTTATCTAACATTCTGGGGGATTTATTCATAAATTTTCAGCTCAATCCGACTTATAGAGAGTCCTCACGAATTTTTATGGTGGAGCACAGAAATCTGTTTCGGGATAGCAACTCCCCAAATCTTACTTCCCTCTCATTAAAGGTCATTCTTGGCACAAAAAGCAAACAAAAATGATAAGGAGAGGTAATTACTGAAGTAATAACTTCCAAGACTTAATAAAACTCTTCGGTTATCTCCCAACAAGTACTTTTTTTAACGCCTTTAAGTTAGACACAGGAAGCAAGAAATCAAGTATTTTCAAATGAAGAAGCATTAACATCAACTCTCTTGCTCCTACCTTTCTTACCTTTCTTCTTCTCTTTAGGAAATATATGGTTGCTTACTGGAGGAGCAAAATGCATAATGCCTTTTCCCACATCAATTATTTCTCCAAGGTGTTTCAGCAGGAATCTTTAGAGTGTAATATGTCCTTTTCCTACACATTCAATAACAAGATAATCAGTAGACACCATTTTCCCTAAGACTTTTGTAAACACACCTTCATCTATTCCAATGGGTAATAAAGTTGCATTATTAGTAAGAGATATTTCTTCTCCTCCTTTATAAAGTCCCCAAAGACTCAAAGACTCATAAATATCTTTAGGCATAAGGCAAAATCCAGACATGATATCACAGCGAGCATCAAAAGTTACACTATTTATAGAGACTTTGATTGTGGGAAACCACTTTGAAGGCTCAAAATTTATTGGAACATAACCATGGTGCTCTCTAAGGGTGTGATAGCAACTGTTCAAAGCAGCAGCACTGGACTCAAGAGTGTTCAACCTAGCATGAATGTCTATAAAAGAAGAATCAGACTTGCCAGGCATATTATAAATTATAATCAATCTCTTTATAGCATCTAAAGATTCATCCTCAGTACAACGAAAAATATATTTCTCAGCCACAACATCCAAAGCATATCTATAACCAAGAGTAATACCGTGGTAGAAACTATTAATAACCAAGCTAAGACTCATCTTAGGCTCAGTTTCCCTTTGTAAAGCAGAGATTCTAGACCAAGCTTCTTTAAAACTCTCTCCACTTCCTTGCTTGAAAGTAAAGATCCTTTCCATAGGTGACATAGGGATAAGACCAAAACCAGATATAGCAGTAACTAGAGCAGGAACTAATTTTTTGTGTTTTTGATAAGAGAAAGCAAACCATATTAAACTATATTTTTTAATTTTTGATAAAAAGTCAAACAAAACCAAGAAAAAGAAACTAAGCAAACCAAAAACCAAGTAAAGAGAAAGGTTGTGAAGGACTCCTCTTGTGAAGACATCCTTAGCCTCCCCGGCAACGGTGCCAGAAAAACTTGTTGATGTCGCCTAAGAGCGCTACATCGGGAAAGCCCAAGAGTAAGGTGTGAAGCAGCACAACAACAAGTCTTCCCTCAGTAAGAAACCGAGGTTATCGAACCAGTAGGAGGAAGGAAACGTCTCAAAGGTGTTGCAAGCAACTTGGAAAACTGCACAACACAAACTCAAGACTTTGCCCCAACGAACAGTGAGGTTGTCAATCTCACCAGTTGCTGTAACAAAGGATTAATTGTATGGTGTGGAAGGTGATAGTGGTTTGCAGCAAGTAGAGAGTAACAGTGCAGGATGTATCAATGGTAAAGATTGGACCGGGGTCCATAGTTCACTAGAGGTGTTCTCCTTAGATAAACAAACATGGCATGCAAGGTAAACAAATTATAGCAGGGCAATTGACAGGAGTGAGCAAGGCATACCAATGCAATACTAGACATCATGATCCTATGAAATTCGATTAGGCAATACAACAAGATACATAGACCGGCATCCAACTACATCTATGACTATAAGTCCACCTTTGGGTTATCATCCGAATCCCCTCCAGTATTAAGTTGCAAGCAACAGACAACTTCTTTAAGCAAAGTGTGTAAGGTAAACAATCCACTTGTTCCATGAACAAGATACCGTTGTTATCTCCCTAGTGGCAACAATGCATCTACAACCTTAGAGATTTCTGTCACTTCCCTTAGATTAAGTAGAGGCATGAACCCACTATCGAGCATAAATACCCCCTCTTGGAGTCACTAGCAACTACTTGGCCAAGATAGCTACTAACATTGCCTTTGCATCTTGTCCGGTTACCCTACCCAGGGGTGATCCCCCCGATACTAGCCCCCGGGCACGCATAGATTCCACCCTTAGGAGAAATGTGCGCGGGCTCCGAAAGCTAGTTTGATTTTTCTCGGTTGAGTTTTGGTGGTTGGGCTACTCGACTGCTTCATCACTGACGTCAGCCACGTCATAATGATGATTACGACGACGTGCGTTGAGGGGTCGCGTCAGGCGCCGCCTCGGGAACCGCCGCTGGCGCCTCGCCTCCCACGCCCAGGATCTTCTGTGCATCGCGCGCCGGTGCAAAAGATCCGGCCGCTGGCGGGGGTCTGGGGTGCTGCCACATGGCGAGTCGGCGGTTCGCCCGCCCGACCCTTAAGTACCGCCCGCAGAGCCCCATCATCCCCTACTTGCCATTTGCCTCCTTTAGCCTCGCGATCGAAGCCGCCGCGCCCTTCTTCTTCCTTGCTTCTACGCCACCGACGAGCTCGCCCCGCCTCCGCTCTGTCGGTGCTCCCGCTCTTTGCTTGCCGGAGCGACGGGCCACCGCCACTCTTCTGCTGCTCCCTCTTCTCCTTTTCCTTCTCCGCTGCGCGCCACCACTGCCGAGATGGCTAAGAGCCGTGGTGCGTGGTGCGGCTCCTCTGTCACGGAGGCTCATGTTGAGAAGTACCGGCGGTCGCGTCTCCTGCCGACCGCTGGCGAGGTCGGGGTGCGTCTCGCCCCGGCCGGCGAAATCTCGTCGGCGCCGCAAGCCGGCGAGCGGGTCATCTTCCTCGTGTATCTCGCGCATGGCCTAGCCTTCCCGACCAGCGCCTTCCTCCTTTATTTTCTCGCTCACTTTTATCTCCACCTCCACCACCTCGTTCCGAATGCAATCGGCATTATGGCACACTTCATAGCATTCTGCGAGTGCTTCCTTGGGATCCAGCCGGATCTCGGGCTCTTTTGCTGGCTATTTCTCATCTAGACGCAGGTGCAGTACGCCAAGGGGCTACTCATGCCCTGAGGCGGTGCCTCCATCTACTCCTGCACCCAAACCGGTTACCCTAAGTTCCGGCTGCACGACACGATCAAGTTGTGGTAGCAAACGTACTTCTACGTACGGAACCTGGGCGCCGGCGACCACCTCAAACCTCCCGGCCTTCCAGGACACCGAGTCCACCCGGGCGAACTGGGAGCAGAAGAATTTCAGCTCCAAGACAGAGTTGGAGGAGCTGCTGCGTCGAATGAGGGCGCTGGTCACAGCCTGCTTGACTGGCGTCGACGTGACGCTCAGCTGGGCCAGCTGGCTAATGATGCCCCTCCAGCAGCGAGCACACAAGATATGCTACTACTCCGGGCGCCTGGACCCGACCCGGCTCTCCCGCCGTGATCCCCCTTCGCCAACCTCTACGAGTGGGTGTGGATGATCACGAATGAGAAGATCAAGGCCGACTGGCGCTTCAGTCTTGCTCCCTACACCCACGAGAACCGCACTCCCCGGGTGAGTTTAACTTGTCGCTTTTTTTTTCCTTTCTCTTGTTCTTGTTTCTTCCGGCATAGTTGGTTGATCTCATCCTGACTTGTGTTTTCCCTTGCATACCTTCCCCTGCATCATCCGGGAGGAGGGCGAGGAGCCCCTCCAGGTCTTCACCGCCGACCTCTCCGAGCCGCGTCCGCGCCAGACCAGCAGCGAGGGCTCAGATGGCGAGGAGGGCTTCTTCCCCTGCCGGAACATCGAAGCGATGGAGGAGCCGCATGACCCCACTCCTGAGGAGAGCGACGTCACCGTGCCACCTGAGGCGACGTGGAAGCGTGCCGACGAGGGGAGCTCGAGCAACACTGCCGCCCTGAAGATCCGGCTGCGAAGCGCAGTCTCGAACAGAGCCGGCGCGCCCATGGTGCATGGGTAAGCTTTACGATGTTTCTATCTTGCTTTTCTTGCCTTTCTTGTACTTGTCTCTCTCGTTCATGACCTCACTTTTCCTTCCCAGTTCTCTTCTTTCCTTCGCCACGAGTCCGGCTCGCAAAATGTCCGCCTCGCTGCCTCGCCGCCTCGTGACCCTCCGCTCCAGTCGGATACTCCCTCGACGGCTGCTCCGCCTCCCCCAATTGAAACCCTGCCCCCACCAGAGCCGGCGGTCATGGTCTAGCCAACTCCCACAGGGCCTGCGCGTGCAGCGAGTCAGCCAGACATGACCTCTAGCCCGGCTGGGGGCTCTTCAGCCGGTGCGGGGAGCTCGCCCGTTGTTAAGGAGGCGGTGGTGGTGGAGGACGTCGACTCCGACGAGGAGGCGATAGTGCAGTGGATGGCGGCCGCCCACGACGCCCCAGCTGCCTTAGCCGGCCCCCTGACGCCACTCCCTATGGAGGCATGGCCCTCGTTGTAAGCCCTCGAGGGGAACCTCGAGGCCAGGCTGAAGGAGTGTCTACAGCTCTAGGCGACGCTAGCCAGCGCCAACCAGGCTGCCTCGGTGCAGCTGGCGACGACGCGGGGGACTACGTGGAGTAAGTCTTCCGCCTTGCTTCCTTTCTCTTTTTTTTGTCCGGCTACATTCTCACTTTCCCTTCTTCTTTCCTTGCCACAACCATCCTTGTCCGTGCCCAACGCGAGATTGACCGGCTAACGCGCTCCAACGCGCGCCTCAGCCGGGATAACTCCGCGCTCTGGCTACAGAACAAGGAGTGGAACTCCAAGGTCGACCAGCTAGAGGCCACCCTGAAGGAGCACGATGAGGACCTCGCCATTCGGGCCACTGCCTTTGATCTCCTGGATAAGGAGGTCACCTGGCTGAAGGAGCACACCGCCTTCCTGGAGGACGAGCTGATGAACATCGGCCACGTCGCCAAGGGTAAGTCCGACTGCTTCTTCTTTTCATTCCATCCAACTGCCTATGCCGGATTGCCTTTTTTGACTTCTCCCCTCTGATCAAAAAAGGCTTCTACCCGCAAGTATATGCCCTTGCCTACGACCGGGTGCAGCAGGTCGCATCGGACGAGAAGGCCAGTGTTCGGGATCTGGTGGCTCAGCTCGGGGAGGACTCCTCCAACCTCCGCAAGGCTGGCACTGTCATCCACAACCTCGTCTTCCCAGGGGAGCTCCTTCCGGATACCACGGGGGCCCTCGCCATCAAGTTGGGCGACGCGCCGAACACCATCAACCGGATTCGTGACCTTGCTGCTCGCTCTTGCTCCGAGATGGCCTTGGCGCTGATGCTTAGCTGGTACAAGGACGCGTGGTTGGACAAGCTGACAGACGGCTTCCGAGCCAGCACGGACCTTCCCATCGTGTGCCAAGACAACCCCGGACTTCGCTCTGCTGCCATCACGATCGCCGGCTACTCCAACATCAACGAGGTGCTAATGGAGAGCGAGGCGAGCGCGGGGCCGGAAGGTGGGGCGGAGATGTCCTCCCAGTTGGCCGGGGCCGGCTTGGCTCCCGACGACAAGGGTCCGACGGCGTGAAGAAGAAGACCCCGGGATGCCGTGTGGAATTGTTTATAGCTTTTGGTTCTAAACACTTTTATCCTCCTTGTACTTTAAGACCTTGGATCTACGGGGGCTTCATCCCCCGCTATTTAATTAGTTGTCTGGCTAGGTTATGACTTCGCGCACCCGCTTATTATTGTGTCTTGTTTGGTTAACTTATCCGGCTGGTCCATTCCAGTCGGCCTTATATTGCTTCTTGACTTGCTCGGCCACGAGCCTTTTCACTTGTGATTTCTTTCTACCACTTTGTGCTTATGACTTGGTAGCGATCTTCCGACTTGCTCTGGCCGGCTAGCACACCTTTTGGCCGGGCACTACACTTCTTCTAGTGGCGCGCCAGTGCACCCACTGGGTGTAGCCCCCGATATTCGGAATAGCTGGAGTAGCCAGGTGTTTCGAATCTTCAAAAAATTCCTGCCTCTCACCTAATCTCTTAAAGTCCGACTTGCTTAGCCGGAGTGGGAGGAACTGCATCCCAGTCCGGCTACCCTTATCCGGTCGTATCTTGGGCCTTTTTTCTCTATTACTTTCCTTGTCTCATCTTTCCTTCTCTCTTTCTTTCTTTCCTCTTTCTTTCCTTCCTTCCTTCTTTCTTTCTTTCTTTCTTTCTTTCTTTCTTTCTTTCTTTCTTTCTTTCTTTCTCTCTTCCTTTCTTTCCTCTTCCTCTCTTTCTTTCTTTCCTCTTTCTCTCTTTCTTTGGCCGACTGAGGCATCTGTTAGCTGGAACCTCACTTTTCTCGTGGGGGCGCGTCAGCGCACCCCCTAGGTGTAGCCCCCGAGATTCGGAGTGGCTACCGCAGATAGGTACTTCGAATCTTCGAAAAATCTTGCTTTTTTGTCTGGTTCTGCCTTGCGTGCCCGACTAACTGCGTTAGCCGGACGGAAGAGGCTGCGCCCCTGCCCGAGTGATCTGCTGCCTTGCTTTCTATCTGGTTTCGTCCTTCTGTGTCTAGCTGGGACACCCTTCAGCCGAACGCTGCGTGCTTCTATTGGGGGCGCTGACGCGCACCCACTGGGTGTAGCCCCCGAGATTCGGAGTGGCTACCTGATACGTCCAATTCGCATCACCATTGTATATCATATTTTGCCTCTATTCATTGATATATTTCATATTAAGAGGTGATACTTATGTCTTTTCTTATGTTCTTGCATGTTGGATGATTCTTGGAGGATGAACTACCGGAGTCAGGATTCTGATGGAAAAAGAGGTGTTTTGATGCAATTTTGCGAAGATCAGAAAAATACCAGAAAAACTACGAAAAATCCTATTTTTCCAGAAGACGAAAATTGCCGGAAGGGGAGGCGAAGATGGCCACAGGGGGCCCACACCCCCAGGCACGGGCCACCCCTAGGCCACGCCTATAGGGGGTGTAGCCCACCTGGCCCACCTCTGGCTTCGCCCTCTCGCCTATATCTTCTCCTCGAAACCCTAATACACAGGGAGCGACCATAGAAAGATTCCGCCGCCTCTGCGGGGCGGAAAACACCAAGAGAGAAAGAGCTCTCAGGCAGACATATTTCTGCCGGGGGAAATTCCTTCCCGGAGAGGGGAGTTCGTCGCCATCAACACTGTCATCAAGCTAGACTTCATCAGGATCGTCATAATCATCCACACCATCATCTCCACCAGCACCATCATCACCACTCCATCCTGCTGTAACAATTGTGTTGAATACTATTATAGTTCTTAGGGGAAACTTTCTCGCTGTTGATTATTATTGTAGTTAATGCTTGTGAGTGGAACTGTTGGATTATTGTTTATGTTCAGATCGTTATCCATCACCATATCATCTTTGATCTTGATCCATATGATGTCTTGTGAGTAGTTCATTTAGTTCTTGAGGACATGGGAGAAGTCATGTTGTTAGTAGTGGATTTGTGTTGAGGTATTATTCAATGGTTTAGTATTTAAGTTGTGGTGCTATTCTTCTAGTGGTGTCATGTGAACGTTGACTACATTGTGTATTTGGCTACTAATTGTGGGGTTGCCAGAGTGACAGAAACCTAAACCCGCATTAGGACACCGTTGCACAAGGGAGCGTAGGATCTCAGAGTTTAAGGCTGTGGTTAGGTTTTTACCTTAATTTTTTCCCGTAGTTGCGGATGCTTGCAGGGGTTTAATCACAAGTATGTATTAGTGCAAGTAAGGTCGGTGCATTAGCATAGGTTCACCCACACAACACTTACAACACCAAATAAGATTACTCAGCTATATGAAGTGAAAGCACTTGACAGAATTCCCATGTGTCCTCGAGAACGTTTGGTCCTTATAAGTATTTCCACCGGCTTGTCCTTTGCTAATAAAGGATTGGGCCACTTGCTGCAATTGTTCGTTGTCTTTATTACTTGCACTTTATTTCTTTGCTTTATCAGAAAACCCCTAAAAATCCGTTTGCTAAGTATTTACAGAGATTTCCTGCTCCATACCACTAGTCAACACCTTCTGCTCCTCGTTGGGATCGACACTCCTATTTATCGAAAGTACCACGATACACCCCCTATACTTGTGGTCCATCAGGACTATTTTCTGGCGCTGTTGCCAGGGAGTGAAGCGCTATTGAAGAGTGGAACTGGTAAAGGAAACTTCTACTGTGAGTATTACTTTTTATTTATTTTTGTTACTTTGTTTCCAATATGGATAACCCACTTAGTTTTCTGTTTGGGAAAACTACTACCACCGTAAGGGTAGTAGATGAACCACCATCTGTTGAGATAGATCCTTTTAAGATACCTACAAGTATTGTTGGTCGTGTTATGGATAATTATTATTTAGGGGATGGAACTGTCCACCCTAGTGACCACTTGCTTTTTTATCCATGAATTATGCGGGTTGTTTAAGTGTGCAGGTATCACAACTGAACATGTGAAGAAGAATTTACTCTCTATATCCTTGAAAGGAAGAGCTGAAGAATGGTATAAGCTGCTAAAGAATGGACAATCCATGGAATGGGAGGAAATAGTGCCTCTCTTTTATTCAAAATGCTATCCTCCTAGTGAAATTCATAAGGATAGGAACCTAATATATAACTTTTGGCCTCGTGATGGCGAGAGTACACCTCAAGATTGGGGGAGATTGAAGTTACTAATGCTTAAATGTCCTATTCATGAACTCCCTAACAATATTATTATTAATAACTTTTATGCTAGGCTTTCTCTTCATGATAAAGATTTACTAGATGCTTCTTGTGCTGGATCATTCACACGTATGAAGGAAGAAGCTAAATGGGATCTCCTAGACCGTATTCAAGAAAACACTGAAGCATGGGAGAATGACAAAGGAAGAATGATTATGAATGCATTAAATCCTTTATGGGAACTGATGACTTCTGTGATATTAGTATTGAGTATGGTCTTGATTCACAAAGTATTGCCAATTGTTTTAAGGCCTTTTCCTCTCACATATAAATTCCTAAAAAGAAGTGGAATAAGTACCATGCACCTTATAAATATGTTGTTAATCATGTTCCTGTTAGAAATATCGAAGTTTGTACTACTAATAATATTGTGCCTGAACCATATGTTGAGAAAACACCTTTCCCGGCTAAGGTAAAGGAGTACTCTATGATAATTAGTGCGAATAATAAAGTTACAAAGAAAACTATGGAACCTGATGAGAAAATAAACATTGAACCTGTGGTAGCTATTGTAAAAGATCTTGTCACTAAAAATATAGAGGATGAGCACATTGTCTTATGTGAAGACGCTTCTAATATTATCTCTCATCCTAATAAAGTTATAAAATATAAGTGTCCCCGTGCTTTCTGTGAGAATTGGTGATCATTGCTATTATGGTTTATGTGATATTGGTGCTAGTTCTAGTGCTATTCCTTATGAGATTTACAGGGAAAGTATGCATGAAATTGGTCCTTGTGAGCTTGAGGATATTGATGCAGTTATTCACCTTGATAATAAGGAAACCATTTGCCCTATTGGTATTGTAAGAGATGTGGAAGTTTTTTGTGGTAAGATTAAGTATCCTGCTGATTTTCTGGTACTTAATTCAGCAGCTAGCAAAACTTGTCCTATCATCTTTGGTAGACCGTTCTTGAACACTTGTCGAGCTATTATAGATTGTAAAAATTAGAAAGTTTTATCTAAGTTTGATGGAGATTCTTATGAGTTTAACTTTTCCAAATTTTCTAAAGCTCCTTGTAAAAATAGCTTGCCTAATGAAGATTTCAGGATGGAACAACTTGCTTCTATTGATCCAGTTTATGACCCTGGACCTCTTTTTGATGACTGTAAGTATTCTTATTCCGATGATAAAGTTGTTTCCTTTGACAGTTATATTGTCAACTTTTTTCAAGGTGCTACTGAAAGTTATTATGAGAGAGGGAAACATGGTTTTATGCATGTCAATAATGTTAAGTTTCCCCGTTTTATGTTGAAAGCTTTGAAGTTGCACTTGTTTTGTGTTCCTATGATATTGGATTTTTGTTTCAACAATTTGTTTTCTCATGATACTCCCTGGAATAGGAAATGGGTTAGACTCAAATGTGTTGGATATTTTCTTCTTGATGCTCTCTTTCACTTCAAATATATCTCCTATGTGAGCATCTTTGAAATTTTCAAGCCTAACTTAAAGGCATTAAAGAAAAGTACTTCTTGGTAGATAACCCAATAGTTTTGTTAAGTCTTGGAAGTTATTAACTTAGTAATAACCGCTCCTTATCCTTTTTTTGTGGTTTTTGTGTCAAGATCAACTACTTTTGAGAAGTGGAGGAGTTGTGAAAAGTGGCTGTCCTAGGACAGATTTTTGTGCTTCATTGTAAAAATTCGTGAAGGAGCTCAGTACAACGGATAGAGCTGCATTTTTATGTGCTTGTTATCCAAGTTGTTACCCAACTTTCATTAGTTTTGCAATTTTTGATTTGAGCAACAAAAGGTTTTCAAAAAAATCAATCTTTACCTGCTGGTCTGTTTTGACAGATTTCTACCATCATTTGCATTTGCCTCTTATATTGATTCCCTTCCAGATGTTTTTGGGGTTTCAGGAAAGGAGTTGCTACAGTAGCTTTTGTTTTGATGGATTTCAGTTGAAGTGTGTATATAAAGGTTTATTGTTTTTGCTTACACTAATGTTCCATTGAGGTTTGTGTATTGCCTAGTGAGAAAAGGAATTTCTAGGAGAAGGAGAGAAGGAATCTACAGAGTTCGTCTTTGAATAGGTAAAAGTGGTGAAAACAGAAGGTTCATGAAAACCTTATCTTTTTATATTTCTGATGTTTTTATTACATACGGAAGGTTACGGAATGAAACAAATGAGGAAACAGAGGCCAAGGTGGTCACACCCACCATAGGCGCGGGCCCCAGCTGGCCGCGCCTGGAGGGGGTGTGAGCCCCCTGAGCTCTGTCTCCGCCTCGTTTTTGCACCCATACCTTCCTTATGCATTGAAACTTCGTAATATATAACCCCCTGGTCCCCCGAGGTTCGTGTATCATGGTCTCGTCGTGTTTTCGTTTCAATTTGTTTCTGTCAGGAAATCTTCTCAAGTATAGAGCACCATGGTCTCCGCCAACGACAAAGGCAAGAAGCCCGTGGAAGAAGAAAGGATCGCTGCTAGGTGCGAAGACATGGATTGGAGCATCGAGCAGAAAGTTAAGATGGAGGAACAAACTACCACAAGGTCAAGGGCAAGGAAACCTAATTTTGTAGGAGCAATTAACACTGGACGTGCTTTTTCTCGTAACATGCAGGGGATTATAGCCTCCATTCGAGACTTCAAATCCTTCCCTGAGGCAGTGGAAGCTCTTCGAACCACTGACGAGTTTTGTGATAAGTACCGTGCTTTGAGGATAAAGGTGGATATACTCCAAGAGGAGAATAACAGGCTTTGTAAGATGCTGGAAGGTTTTCTTACCCTAAACAAGAGAACACCACCACCACCGAAGGAGTAATTCATGGCATCCCCTTGGCTTGTTCCAAGCTTGGGGGAGTGTCGTGGTATCACATCATTCTCTTCTATCTTTTACCCTTTTTAGTAGAGCTATATATTTGGTAGAGAAGTTATCTTATAGGTTGGTTTGCATTGTGGAAGTATCTCTCCTTTAGTTGGTAATCTATGTATCCCTTGGTGTGAGTGACTTTATGGAATATTAATGAGAAGTTTCATCTTTTACTTTTTGCACTTCTTGCTTTAGTTTACAATCTCTATTATATGATTGATCTTGTTGATCAGTATTGGCATCACTTTGGGATCATCAAGTAGATCTAAATTGGTTTTGGCAAACCGAGCTCTGGTCAGTAGCAACACTTTTTGAGGTTTGAAAAGAGAAAAAGCTTACAGGTATTTTGTATCATTTTATTTTGTTTCTTGGTTGGCTCATAAGCTTAGTATTATTTATTTAAGATCTTCTGTGTCTTCAAGGAAGATTGCATGTTTAGCTTTATTACTTGTATGTTTGCTTGTTTCCTTCAACTCTCTTGCTTTCTACCTAGCCTTGCTAGCCAGAAACCTATTTTGAGAAGGCATATTTCTCATGCATCCAATCCCTTTTAACAAAAGCCTGTGCCATTTGTGTCCACCATATCTACCCACTAGCATTATTGCTATTCCAAGCAAATTCTCAAGCTTCATCTATGTTTTGAATTAAAAATTATTTTTTATGTGAAAACTAGTTAGTAAAGCTCTCACGAACTTGATGGCACACCTTATTTTCTTGCCCCTAATAAACTTGAACCATTGTGTCATTGAAGTTGTATATGCTTGCATCTATACATTGGAATTAGCAGAACCGTGCTGTCACGGGGAACACTTTCAACACTTATGGATGCATACCCAGTTGATATCATTCTCTTTTGTTTTCGGATGTCGTCGGTGTGAAATAAAAGGGGAGCTTGTAAGTCCATGGAGTTATGTATGTGTCTTAGAGAAATGCCTAGGCCGCTAGCCTAAGCCATGCCTAATCATGGTGGAAACTTGCAGCATAACCATAGTGAGAAATATGTGAAGCATCCTCAATAAAAACCTATGCAAATAGAAAATAAAAAGATCGCTGAGATGCTCACTGTCTGCTTGCCTTGTCATTTTGATTATGGGATAGCTCATGTATCATGTGCAAGGGGTAACCCGTTGGCGGTTCTTTATGATACACATGTACTTACAATGGCAAGAACTTACTGATAACGAAAGTTGAGTAGCATGAGGAGCGGCCCTCGTACTCAAGGGACATGAGATTGCCAACTTATTATTTCGTCAAGCATTTTGTTCACTTTAACCTTAATCACCTCAAGATGCTTATGATAGGGGCAATGAGGGCTCAAAGCTAGTAAGTACCATAATCTTTTGGAATGGCTATTTATGAACTTGAAATCCCTGTTTCCCTCTATGAAGGGCCTTTCTCCTATTTATAAGTTGAGTCAGTAAACCTACTTCCTCTCTGTCTCCAGCAAGCATTTGAGTTGTTGTGTTTCAAGCATTCATATGATGATTTATTCAATCATGTTCTTAATTTTCCTTGTTTGCACAAGACTCTTATCTATTGAGTATTACTTTGAAATCCATAATTGTGAAAAACCTTTTATGTTTGAGCAAAGAGTACTCCTGTAGAGAAACATCTACAAAAGCTTTTTGTGAAACTATTTGCCAAATGTTCTCTGACCAAGAACAAAGTTTTCTAATCCCAATTATGATTTATCTTTATGCATATCTATTGTGACTCCTGTACTTGTTGCAAGCTAAGTTATATAATGGTGAGTTGCTTTCTTCTATGAGTTGTGTAATGGTAAGAGTGATGCTTCTTGTCTATATTCTTTTATCGACACTTCACTCCATAAACCTGTGGACATGTTTACTGAGCTCAGTTTTCGCTTGGGGACAAGCGAAGGTCTAAGCTTGGGGGGAGTTGATACGTCCAATTTGCATCACCATTCTATATCATAATTTGCCTCTATTCATTGATATATTTCATATTAAGAGGTGATACTTATGTCTTTTCATTTGTTTTTGCATGTTGGATGATTCTTGGAGGATGAACTGCCGGAGTCAGGATTCTGATGGAAAAGAGGTGTTTTGATGCAATTTCGTGAAGATCAGAAAATACCAGAAAACTACGGAAAATCCTATTTTCCCAGAAGACGAAGATTGCCAGAAGGGGAGGCGAAGTTGGGCCACAGGGGGCCCACACCCCCTAGGCGCGGGCCACCCCTAGGCCGCGCCTACAGGGGGTGTGGCCCACCTGGCCCACCTCTGGCTCTGCCCTCTCGCTTATATATTCTCCTCGAAACCCTAATACATGGGGAGCGACCACAGAAAGATTCTGCTGCCTATGCAGGGCGGAAAACACCGAGAGAGAAAGAGCTCTCCGGCAGACAGATTTCTGCCAGGGGAATTCCTTCCCGGAGAGGGGAGATCGTCGCCATCAACACCTTCATCAAGCTAGAATTCATCATGATCATTATCATCATCCACACCATCATCTCCACTAGCACCATAATCACCACTCCATCCCGTTGTAACAACTGTGTTGAATAGTTGCATAGTTCTTAGGGGAAACTTTCCCGGTGTTGATTACTATTGTAGTTAATGCTTGTGAGTGGAGCTGTTGGATTATTGTTTATGTTCAGATTGTTATCCATCACCATATCATCTTTGATCATGATCCATATGATGTCTTGTGAGTAGTTCGTTTTGTTCTTGAGGACATGGGAGAAGTCATGTTGTTAGTAGTGGATTTGTGTTGAGGTATTATTCAATGGTTTAGTATTTAAGTTGTGGTGCTATTCTTCTAGTGGTGTGATGTGAACGTTGACTACATGATACTTCACCATTTATGGGCCTAGGGGAATGCATTGTGTATTTGGCTAATAATCGTGGGGTTGCCAGAGTGACAGGAACCTGAACCCCCATTAGGACACTGTTGCACAAGGGAGCGTAGGATCTCAGAGTTTAAGGCTGTGGTTAGGTTTTTACCTTAATTGCTTTCCTGTAGTTGCAGATGCTTGCAGGGGGTTTAATCACAAGTATGTATTAGTCCAAGTAAGGTCGGTGCATTAGCATAGGTTCACCCACACAACACTTACAACACCAAAGAAGATTACTCAGCTATATGAAGCGATAGCACTTGACAGAATTCCCATGTGTCCTCGAGAACGTTTGGTCCTTATAAGTATTTCCACCGGCTTGTCCTTTGCTAAGAAATGATTGGGCCACTTGCTGCAATTGTTCGTTGTCTTTATTACTTGCACTTTATTTCTTTGCTTTATCAGAAAACCCCTAAAAATCCGTTTGCTAAGTATTTACAGAGATTTCCTGCTCCATACCACTAGTCAACACCTTCTGCTCCTCATTGGGATCGACACTCCTATTTATTGAAAGTTCTACGATACACCCCTATACTTGTGGGTCATCACTACCGCAGGTAGTTGCTTTGAATCTTCTCTGTCTTTGATTTCCGGCTCGGTGCGGTTTGTGCAAAAGGAAACACACGAAAATGATTTCATATCAATATATTATTGTGTTGCATGTCTTTCTACTGTCTGACTAAAATTTCTATTTTTGAGAACTAGCTCGTGCTTTTCTGAATACTTAGTCCCGTTCTCGTGCACAATGCTGTTTACGCTGCACCTTGCTAGACAGCCAGGTTGCGGTCTGGAGCCGGAACCGAAGGGAGCTGACAATACATTTCCGCACGGTACTAGAGGCTTAGTAGCCAGAAAATACCAACTAGGCACATGGCCGGACTATCCGATCTATCGCATCTTTCACCATTTTTCGTGTGGGATGCCTCGGGCTTTTTCTCTTGCTAGCCGGTCAGCCGGGTTGCAGTCTGTAGCTAAGACGAAGAGTGGGCCTCTGGCTGAAGGGAATATGCCCGAGAGGCAATAATAAAGTGGTTATTATCGTATTCCTTATTTATGATAAATGTTTATTTTGCATGCTATAATTGTATTAATATGGAAAAGTTAATACATGTGTGTTTAATAAACAAATAGAAAGTTCCTAGTTATGCCTCTCTTATAAACTAGCTCGTTGATTAACAAGATGATCAAAGGTTTCCTGATCATGGACATTGGATGTTAATAACGAGGTCACAACATTGGTGGAATGATGTGATGAACATTCATCCGAAGTATAGCACTATGATCAAGGTCATTGTGTTTATATTTCTATAACATCATACAAAGTAATCTTAGTCCTTAGACCATGAGATCATGTCAATCACTAAAACCGGAAGAGTATCTTGATAGCATCAAATATCACACCGTAACAGGGTGACTATAAAGATGGGTTCAATGCTACAAAGGTTTTATGTTCAGGCTCATGGATCAAGAGTGGAATTTCTCCATCCCGATGACAGAGAGATATACTTTGGGCCCTCTCGATGATATCACATTAGTTAGCTTACAAGCAAGTGATTTGATTAGTAGAATGTGATATCACGGGAACGAGAAAGAGTACATGTCCGTAACGAGATCAAACTAGGTATGGAGATACTTATGATCGACTCTCGGACATGTAATATTTCGTGAGACAAAGGGATTGAGTTACATGCGTATAAAGTTCACACGATCACAGAAGTCATTGTTGAATATGTGGGAGTTAGTGCGGATCTCCAGGTCCCGCTGCTGATTATTGATCAGAGAGGGGTCTCGATCATGTCTACATAATTCGCGAACCGTAGGGTGACACATTTAAGGGATACCGAGACCATTTGGAACAAATAATATGCTAGATAAAGAAAAAGGAAAGCGCAGGAATTTATTTCACTAGACACCGAAACTGTTTCAGTTGAAATTGCTGAAACTGGTTCTACATGTGAAATTGAAATGTTATAAGCGGTTTTATGTGAATGTTTGTTAATTAGAGTAATTAACAAAAATTCTGAATAAAATAAATAAAATAGTTTTATTAAATGAGAGCTTGTATTAATTTTGGTGGAAAATTAATGCATGTGAGTGGAATTGTGAGTGGAGGTGTGTTTATGTGAGTGGAGTTTCCACCACATGAATGAGCGAGAGGTGGGGGAACCCTACTTAGCCGGCGGCCATGCCCCCTTGGGCTGCCCCTCCCCTTTAAAAGGACCCCCTCCTCTCACTTCTCACTCACATCTCCTCGTGAAAGATCTCTCTCCCCCTTTAGAATTTCCCCATGGCCTCGGATCAGCGAGATACATGTTCCCGGTGGATTTTTTCTGGAAGGATTTGTTGCTTCCGCTGCTTCGTTGGAGCGAGGGCGCGGAGGTTTTCGGGGTACCCGGACGTGTGTGCGATCACAGATTCACCACTGTTTTGCGGTGCTGGACTTGATGGTGCTAGACCGGCTGGACCAGATGGACTTCATCATGATCTTGAGATCGGCAAGCGTTCGACTACATCATCCACGAGTACAACCTCGTTAACACTATTTGGTCTTCGAGGGTATGTATTCTATGGATGTATATCCACCCGTTGCTTGTATCTAGTAGATAGATCTTGATACTTAGTTGTTCCCATCGTAGGAAATTTTTTGTTTTCTATGCTGTGAACCCTATAGTGGTATCAGAGCCGGGTCTATGCGTAGATGCTTTGCACGGGTAGTACACATATGAGTATGTGGGCGCTGATGGTCATGTTATTAATTCTTCCTTGTACTTTGGATATTGGTGGCATAGTGGGATGAAGCGGCCCGGACAAACTTTACATGTCCTCGCACATGAGACCTGTTCCACGCTTGACATGCAACTAGTTTTGCATAAGTGGCTTGCGGGTGTCTGTCTCTCCTACTATAGTCAATATCTTATTTACAACGAGTTTTCAATAATTTTATTATCATCATCGTGGTTCCATGTTCATAGGTATGAACGGTTCTATCTTTGAAAGCCCTAAGCCACGTAAAACTTGCAATGGATAAATTAGAAGTGTCTAGTTTAGATTGTTGCTAGGCTAGTGTCATGATATGGTGATGTTGTAAGTAAAACTATAAGTCGATACTCTTACAACACACATAATGTGTAAGTTCCATAGACCTTGGTCTTACACATAAAGGAATGATGAGGATCATACCACGATGCACATGGTGGAGATCAAGTGCAAGAACCATATCATTTCACTTATTAACATGTGATGTTTGTTGCATCTTATATTGCTACTTTGGCATTTTATTAGCATAATAAGATGATCCCTCATTTAAATATCAATATAAAAATGTGTTCTTCCTTAAGTATGCACCGATTATGTTTCGTCGCTCCAAGACATCACGTGATGATCGGGTGTTCTTGGATCCACGATCATATTTTGGGTGTAAGACAGTTTACACACACGAATACTAAGGTTCTTACTTGGCAAGCCTATCATGTACAGACATGGCCTTGGAACACGGACCAAAAGGTTAAGCATGAGTCATATGAAAGACATGACACCCATTTGATGCTCGCCTTTGAAGCTACACCGACTCGCGTGATGATCAGATTTGGTGTAGTGGATTTGGTTCATGTAATCACCAAAAAGACACGAGGGATGTCATTTTTGAGTGGGAGTTCATTTCTAATTTGGATTAGAAGAACTCAATTTATCATAAATTAAATCAAAATGAATTTGCATAATTTGTTGTATTCATTGGCATTCGTTCACCACCTTATGCTTAGTTGTAATTGAGATAATAGAACTATAGAATTCTGGATATTTACTTTACAAACTGGTATCGTATTGTGTTAAGTGTCAATCTAAAGTTTAAAGTCCTATTGCAAACTTTCAGCAAACTCTGTTTACTCGGTGAAGTTTAAAAATTAGTATTAAATCAAGAGTGACAATTCCAGTGTTAGTATCTAAAGTATCATGTTTGCCTCCATGATTCTTGATTTAAATATCGAGATTATCTAGGAGCTGAAAGAATTGTTTCAGAAACCATCATATGTGGCAGATATAACGATATCTGAAACAATGTTTTGGTTGCAATATGATAGAGTATAATGTATGTTCTCATATTGGATGAGAATTTGCGAAGGTTGGAGATGTTAGACATCCTAATCAACCAAAAGGGTTTGGGAAAGTAATGTTATACTCACGATTCGCCTTTATAAGCTACATTAGCTTGATCATGAAAGTCGTCATGATAAGGATTAATAGAAGATGTATGTAAAGTGTTTACTACACTAAAAGATTACTAAAGAATGGATTTTGAAAGAATGCCGATCATTTGATGATGGTGATTTACTTCAAAGTGCAAGTCCAAAGGTATTATTATTTGAATATACATGCTTTGGACTATGTGTCATTTATATGGTGCCACTTTTGATGTTGATAAATTCTTTTAAAAGGAAAAGGAAATGCTGAAAAAGAATCTATAAAATATATTTGGCAGAAAAGAAAAGACTGAAAATATCCAGTTTAGGTATATAGATGATATACATGTTATGGTTGTATTCTTTGCTTGTTAAACAATGTGGTTCTTGGGTATTGGATACCGAATTGGTTGGTATGAAATTTCATGCAGACCGACGCAATTCACGAACCACAATTGCCTAAGTAACTAGCAAGAGAATATGTGATGATGTTCATAAAAAACAAAACGGTTGTTTGTATTTCTTGTTGACATCAAAGCTTACCTTCAAGATTTGCTTTAATAATAGTTATTTAAATCAGATATTATGAGAACAAATATTGTTCAAATAATTACCGTATTCCATATAAGATGGATGATTTACAAATCTAGTTAGAGAAATCACATCCATAAAACTAATGCTAAAATGTCGCAAGACAAATGATTGGAAGACCACTTACGAAGTGACATCGCCATTTAAATTATATTGGAAATAAAACATGAAGAAACTCCATTTTTATGGATATCTTTTGGAGTCTTTTGATTTGATCAAATGACGCTTGTGAGACTTTCCTCGGGATAATTAAAACTTTGTTCAAAAGGCCAAAGGAGAACGATCGACTAAATTATTGGAATTTATACATATCGATGTATGTAGTCCATTATGTGTAGTCGTAAGCGATGGATTTCAACTTCATATGCTTTCTCCGGAAATTTGAGTGAATATTCACTTAATGAGAAAGAAGTATGAAATATTTGAAAATGTTCACTTTCAAGATGAAGTGGAAAATCATTATAACAAGAAAATAAATGATTTATGATTTTATCATCAAGGGATTTGTTTGATTTACAAGTGTAACAAGAAAATAAATGATTTATGATTTAATCATAAAGGGATTTATTTGAGTTGCAAGTTTAGTAAAACACCTAGATTTACATCTCCCGAAACACCATAGGAATATGGAGAGTTTGAGATTTGTAATGAGACCTTGTTTGACATGGTTGGATCAAAGGTGTTATTTATAAACCTGCCGTTATGTTTTAAAATATTAAACTTTAGAGACTACCACTTTTACACTAAGAAGAGCTCCATCTTGATCTGTTGAAATGACACCATGTAAGTTATGGTTTGGGCTAAAACCCAAGTTGTCCTTTCTTAAATTTTGGTATGCTAAGCATAAGTAAGATGTTTACAACCAAATTCGGATGATCATGTCTTTGTAGGTTATTTCGAATAACCATTGGGTATTCCTCCATAACACCGAGGAAAAAAGGGTTTATCGCTTGAAACATGAAGTTTCTTGAAAAAGGATTTTTTCACAAAAGTTAAGTGGGAGGACAATAGAATTTTGATAAGGTTAACGAACCTTAGCTATATGTGCTGAGTTGCGCAGCGCCAGAAAACGTTCCAGAGGCAGCCAGAATGCTCATGGCTCACGTGCCTCAAAGGTTGTGGTCACGAAGGTCTAAGTTCCTATTGAACCAAGTAGGTCGGATAATATGGTAAGATTTGAGAGTAAATCATTGTTGTTTGACAACGATGAACCGACTACATGCAAAGAAGCGATGATGGGCCCTGACTCCGTTAAAAGGCTTGAAGCCATAAAATCCGTGATAGTTCCATACACGAGAAATCAAGTTTTTTGAACTTGGAAGACCCTCTGGAAAGGTGTAAAAACCTATCGGTCGTATTTGGATCTATAAAGAAATAGAAATGGATGTTTCACATCTATGAAATAGTCGACATGTCGTAAAGTATTTTATGACAATGTTCAAGGAGTTGACTATGACGAGATTGGATCTTTCATAGCGATATTTAGTCTGGACGGATTAATGTAGCAACCACTACATATAATTTGGTATATGGTAGCTGAATAAACAAAACAAGGTTCTTATAATAGAATGGTTACCTAGGACGTGTACAAGACACAGTCCAAAGGGATTTATTAAATTCAAAGGATGCTAAAAGGGCATGCAAACTTCAATGGTTGACGTAAGCATTGCGGAGTTGGAATCTTCACCATGATGAAACTGTTAAAGGAGTTTTCATCAGGAGACGATGAAGATGCTTGCATTTGCAAGAAATTAAGTGGGAGCGCTGAGACATATTTCTAATACATTATGTGGAGGACATCATTTTGACTGGAAATGATGTATCTTCTATTGACAAAGGTTAAGAATTTCATTTCGATGAAAGACTTAGGCAAAACGAAATATTTAGCATGAATGTCTACATGGATAGACTGTGACGCTAATATGGTCGTGCCAAATGTACATATATGAGATATTGAAGGGGTTCAATATAGAAACAACGAGAAAAAGTATCTTGTCGCATGGAAAAGAATTGAATCAAGATTCAAGTGTATAGACACTTGATAAGTGAAACAAGATTCAAGTGCTTTGACACTTGATGAATACAATCACAAGAATATTTTGATCAATCATACTGTGATATGTACAAATCCAGATATGTCCTATGCTCTAAGTGTTATGAGCATATACTAGAATGAATCATAAAATGATCATTGGATGATAGTTAGGATATTCTTATAATCTTTTGGAAGAATTAAGAATATATTCCATTTGTATAAGAGATAAATAGTTCATTGAAAAATGATACTAGTTTTGAAACAAGATACAAATTAAGTTTATCTCAATTTAAACTATGGGTGGTACAATGAAATGGAAAGAAAGTTTCCATGATGTATTTGGATGAATTCCAAAGTTAAGACATTGTGATGGATACTACAACAAAAGGCTAAGTATATGACTACTACAGTAGTAGCAAAGGAGGGCATTTGTGTCAAGTATTTTGTTATCAAACTAAGGTGTGGTTCACAATGGGCTAACACTAAAGATATATTGTACAACAATAGTATCGACATGATTTAACCCCAACAAACTAAAGGTCTCACCAAAATACCAATTTTATACAATGCCATCTCAGTGGAGAATGAGTGATGCGTGAAGACGCAAAGACATGCAAATACACACGGACCTGAAAGCTTCAAATTCGTAGATTATGTTAACCACTTGAAATCACGTATATGGAACACCAGGAAGCCATAGGTGTTCAATACGCAAAGTTTTCAAACTAGATTATTGTCTCTAGTGCAAGTGGGAGACTGAAGGGAATATGCCCGAGAGGCCATAATAAAGTGGTTATTATCGTATTCCTTATTTATGATAAATGTTTATTTTGCATGCTATAATTGTATTAATACAGAAACGTTAATACATGTGTGTTTAATAAACAAATAGAAAGTTCTTAGTTATGCCTCTCTTATAAACTAGCTTGTGGATTAACAAGATGATCAAAGGTTTCCTGATCATGGACATTGGATGTTGTTAATAACGAGGTCACAACATTGTTGGAATGATGTGATGAACATTCATTCGAAGTATAGAACTATGATCAAGGTCATTGTGTTTATATTTTTATAACATCACACAAAGTAATCTTAGTCCTTAGACCATGAGATCATGTCAATCACTAAAATCGGAAGAGTATCTTGATAACATCAAATATCACACCGTAACAGGGTGACTATAAAGATGGGTTCAATTCTACAAAGGTGTTATGTTGAGGCTCATGCATCAAGAGTGGACTTTGTCCATCCCGATGACGGAGAGATATACTTTGGGCCCTCTCGATGATATCACATTAGTTAGCTTGCAAGCAAGTGATTTGATTAGTAGAATGTTATATCACGGGAACGAGAAAGAGTACATGCCGGTAACGAGATCAAACTAGGTATGGAGATACATATGATCGAATCTCGGACATGTAATATTTCGTGAGACAAAGGGATTGAGTTACATGCGTATAAGGTTCACACGATCACAGAAGTCATTGTTGAATATGTGGGAGTCAGTGCGGATCTCCAGGTACCGCTGCTGATTATTGATCAGAGAGGGGTCTCGATCATGTCTACATAATTCGCGAACCGTAGGGTGACACACTTAAGGGATACCGAGACCATTTGGAACAAATAATATGCTAGATAAAGAAAAAGGAAAACGCAGGAATTTATTTCACTAGACACCGGAACTGTTTCAGTTGAAATTGCTGAAACTGGTTCTGCATGTGAAATTGAAATGTTATAAGCGGTTTTATGTGAATGTTTGTTAATTAGAGTAATTAACAAAAATTCTGAATAAAATAAATAAAATAGTTTTATTAAATGAGAGCTTGCATTAATTTTGGTGGAAAATTAATGCATGTGAGTGGAATTGTGAGTGGAGGTGTGTTTATGTGAGTGGAGTTTTCACCCTCCTTGGCTGGCGGCCATGCCCCTCACATATAAAAGGACCCCCTCCTCCCACTTCTCACTCACACCTCCTCGTGAAGGATCTCTCTCCCCCTTTATAATTTCCCCATGGTCTCGGATCAGCGAGATACATGTTCCCGGTGGCTTTTTATGGAAGGATTTGTTGCTTTCGCTGCTTCGCTGGAGAGAGGGCACGGAGGTTGTCGGGGTACCTGTACGTGTGTGTGATCACGGATACACCACTGTTTTGCGGTGCTGGACTTGATGGTGTTGGACCGGCTGGACCAGATGGACTTCATCACGATCTTGAGATCGGCAAGCCTTCGACTACATCATCCACGAGTACAACCTCGTTAACGCTATTCGGTCTTCGAGGGTATGTATTCTATGGATGTATATCCACGCGTTGCTTGTATCTAGTAAATAGATCTTGGTACTTAGTTGTTCCCATCATAGGATTTTTTTGTTTTCTATGCTGCGAACCCTACATCGGCATTATCGAACACTACTTAGTCGGCTTACAGAATTATCAGTGTAGGCCAATCGGCGAGCCTCCGCACTTGGGGGTCGAAGGAAGCCGGAAAAACGTTGCAGGATTTAATCGGAAACGAACAACAACGAAATGTCTAGCAAGGAGCCCGCGAGCATCAGCCGGGGTTCCATATCTTTAATTCATTAGAGTTCCGGATACATATACTGATTTTGCAACTAAGTGTAAAACGGTCAGAACAGGTCTGCATTCCACGGCCGCTCCGTCTCCTCATCTGACTTGTCCATCTTGTTCTTGCGCGGCTGCTGTGCGTCGATGAGGTATTAGGAGTTGTTGTGCAGTGCCTTGATAATGATGAAGGGGCCCTCCCACGGAGGGGACAACTTGTGCATGCCCTTTGTGTCTTGTATCAGCCGGAGCACCAGGTCAGCTTCGCGGAATGCGACGGGGTGGATGCGGTTGGAGTGATACCTGCACAGCCCTTGCTGGTAGATGGCCGACCAGGACAGGGCCAGCTCACAGGCCTCCTCGAGGAGGTCCACGCTATCCTCCACCGGCTCCTAGTTCTCCTTCTCCGTGTAAAGGAGTTTGCGGGGTGAGTCGAACTCGATGTCCGCCGCGAGGACCGCCTCCAAGCCACATGTGAGGAAGAAATGGGTGAAGTCGATTGACCTGTTTGGGGTGGTGCGAAGGTCCATAGGACAGCCGGAAGTTCCTCGATCCTGCAGCCGGGTGATCGCTGCAAGGGCTCGATCAGTCGGGGCTTGATTCTGGCTAGCACCAAGCAGTTGGCCCTTTCCACCTGACCATTGGACTGCGGGTGCGCGACGGACACGAGGTCCATTCGGATCCCCTTGTTGTGGCATAACTGGGCGAAGGCTCCCTTGGCGAAGTTCATGCCGTTGTCGGTGATGATGCTGTGGGGATACCCGAACCGGATGATGATGTCACGGAAGAAGGTGACGACAGTGGCACCGTCCATCTTCCGGACCGGCTTTGCCTCGATCCACTTGGTGAACTTGTCCATCGCCACCAGCAGGTGGGTCATGCCGGATCGGGCTCGCTTGAAGGGGCCGACCATGTCTAGCCCCAAAATAGCAAAGGGCTACGTGATCGGTATGGTCTTGAGTGCGGAAGTCGGCATGTGCCTTAGCCGGCCGAACCGCTGGCACCCATTGAACGTGCGGACCAGCTGGTCCGCGTCCTCGGAGGTGGTAGTCCAGTAGAATCCGTGGCGCATTGCCTTCAACACCAGGGCGTGAGAAGAGGCGTGGTGACCGCACTCCCCCTGGTGTATTTCCTTCAACAGCCGATAGACGGTATCTGCGTCGACACACCGCTGGAAAATGCGTATGGCGCTGCGCTTGTATAGCTCCTTATTGATGATGGTGTACGTATGCGCGTGGCGCCGGATCTGCCTTGCCTCCACCTCGTCAGCCGGGAGCTCATCATTGAGGAGGTAGTTCATGAAGGGCTGGGCCCAGGGTGGCACTTCCCGGATAGTGAAGACACTAGCTGGCATGATCTGGAGCTTGTCCGGGGGTCGGACGGGTGGGATGCCCAAATCGTCATCCCCTGAGCCCTTTTCCTTGCTCGACGATGGATTGCCTGAGGAGGAGGCAGCCCCGGCTCTTTCGAGCTGGAGGGCATGACAGCGGGGCCCGACTCTTTTGAGACGGTAGCCCCCGGGTCTGCTACCCAGATGATGGACTCGGATTCCGGAGAGGGGGTGATGCTGGGCTTATGGAGGTGCTCCAAGGATACTCCGAGCAGGATGGTCGCTCTGGTTAATCCGACTCGCGCGAGCGCGTCGGCCGCCTCATTGTTGGCGTGGGTAACATGATGAAATCACATCCCTTGAAGCCAGCACTGAGCAACTGGATGTGGAACTGGTACATGGCCATGTTGGCGTCCCGGACATCCCACTCGCCGAATACTTGTTGCACCACCAGATCCGAATCGCCGAAGCAAAGGATCCAGCGGATACCGATGTATTTCGCGAGCCGGAGTCCATGCGCGAGAGCCTCGTACTCGGCGACGTTGTTCGATGCGGTGAAGTGGATCTGCACTACATACTCCAGCCGGTCTCCCTTGGGCGAGGTGAGCATGATGCCGGCTCCCAAGCCCCCGCGCATCTTCGAGCTATCGAAGTGCAGCCTCTAGTAGTCAGAATCAGGAACCGGCGGCATGTACTGGTTTTCCGCCCAGTCAATGAAGAAGTCCACCACCGCCTGAGACTTGATGGTGTTCCGAGGCTCCTACCAGATGCAGTAGGCAGCCAACTCGATTGCCCACTTGGCTACCCGGCCCGTGGCGTCCTTGTTGCCAAAGATCTCTCCCAACGCCATTTTTGGTATATTTTATGAAAAAAGAAACTTCATTCTTTGTTGTTGATAAAATGAAACCCTGGTGGATTCCATGGTGAGCGGGTGCTCCTAGAAATAGTGCTTGAGCTTTTTGCAAGCCAGGTAGACGCCGTAGAACATATTCTAGTAGTGGGGGTAGTTCTGCTTGGAGAGGGAGAGCACTTCACTGAGGTAGTAGGCGGGTCATTGAACCGGCTGGGACTTGCCTTCCTCGTGATGCTCCACCAACAGGACGAAGCTGACGACCCGGTTGGTGGCGGCTATATAGAGCAACATCGGCTTCTTCTCAGCCGGCATGGCTAGAACCGACGATGTGGATAGCATGTGCTTGAGGTCGTGGAACGCGGCATCCGCCTGCGCAGTCCAGGTGAACTTGTCCATCTTCTTCATTAGCTAGTACAGTGGCAGTGCCTTCTCCCCAAGCCGGCTGACGAATCGGCTGAGGGAAGCCAAGCATCCGGTGAACTTCTGGACACCGAGAAAGATCTTAGGCGGCTGCATCCTTTCGATGGTCACGATCTTCTCTAGATTGGCCTCGATCTCTCGGCTTGACACGAGGAAACCGAGGAGCTGTCCGGCTGGCACGCCGAACACGCACTTCTCTGGGTTCAGCTTCATCTGGTACCAGTGAAGGTTCGCGGACGTCGCGCCGAGGTCCTCCAGCAGGGTCTGCTTCTCCTTCGTCTTGATGATGACATCATCCATGTACGCGTGCACATTCTGGCCGATCTGCGATTGCAAGCATTTCTGCATGCAACGCTGATAGGTAGCACCTGCATTCTTTAGGCCGAATGGCATGGTTACATAGCAGTAAGCCCCGTATGGGGTGATGAACGACGTTTTCAGTTGATCAGCCAGATTTAGCCGGATCTGATTATAGACGGAATAACAATCAAGAAAGGAGAGCAAATCGCAGCCGGCCGTAGAGTCAATCACTTGATCAATACAGGGCAAAGCGAAGGGGTCTTTCGGGCAAGCCTTATTTAGTCTTGTGTAGTCGATACACATGCGCCAAATCTTGTTCTTCTTCAACACCAGGACTGGGTTGGCCAGCCAATCCGGGTGGTATACTTCCATGATGAAGATGGTTGCAAGTAGCCGGGCAATCTCGTCGCCGATGACCTTCCTATTGTCCTCCGTGAAGCAACGAAGGGGCTTCTTAACCGGCTTGGCGCCAGGACGCACATGAAGAGAGTGCTCGGCTGTAGCACCCCGGGTAAAACCACTACTAGAAAATCGCTGTTGTTTTTCGTATGTGCATCATCATGCATGCATATTGTTTACTTAAAAACTATTTTGCTATAAGACATATTTTGTTTTCTACATTAGCCCTCTCCTTGTTATTCAAAGTGCAAACCTCAGGTCTTCCTGAATATTTTATATGTCTAAAAATAATTTACAAAAAGTCTTCTAAAATAATAATAAAACTTTTGCATTATTTTTTTTAGGAGGCAACCAGCCAAGCCCAAAAGCCCAGCTGGCCACCTCCAAATCCTATCTACATCAAACCCTAACCCTAATACCTAGACCAACCCCTGCCTCCACCACTCCCTCACCCAGCCGCCGCAACACACCCTCGCGCTAATCCCACGTCCACCCCGCGTGAACCGCCCTCCTCCCTATTTTCCTTCCCGGGGACCCCACCCCGCTGGCCCACCCCGCAGCCTCGCTTCCTGTACGTGACCCCATCCACCCGTTTCCGCCTCGTCGCTCACCAACCACCCCTCGATCCCCTTCCCCTCTCTCTCTCTTCCCTGGCCCCACCCCGACCCCGCTCTCTCCCCTGGCTCTCTCCTCCCCCGCATCGAGCCTCCCCCACCGCTCCGTAGCCTCCTTCCTCTCCGTGAGCGCCAGCCCCAGGCACCGATCCCTCACCCACCTCTTGTCTCCCTGGCGCCTCCCTCCTCCTGGCCAGCGCCGCCGCCAGTGGGCCTCCTTCCAGGTCGCCGCCTCCCCGTCCCCAAGATCCTCGTGGCCTCGCTTGAGTTGCAAGCCTCCGCGGCCCTCGCCTCGCCTTGCCCAGCGCCGGTGGCCCCTCACCCTCTCTGCGCACCCTCGCACCCTCGACCTCCTCTGCACCTCTCGTGCGCTCTCCCTCGCCTCTGTCGCCAGCGCGCGTGCGCCACCGCCGTCTCCCCTCCCTTCCTGTCGTCTGCGGCAGCAACCGGAGCCGGCCACGCCTTCTCGTCGACCTCGCGCTCTCTGGGATTTCCGCTGACAGGACCTCTTCCCCTACCTGAGAAAGCTCCCGTCGCCGCCGCTTGAACCCCAAGACGCCACCGCCGCCAGCGAGGTCGCCAAGCCGATGCAGTGCCTCTGCCTCACACGTGCACCTCGCCAGGCACTGCCCCGTCCACCCTTTTGTCGCCTCTCTGCATCGCGCGCCTATGCTTTGGTTGCCCTTGTGCTCCCTCTGCGAACGGTGCTCGGTTCGCTGCTCCCCAGCACGTCTGCCTCGTCTCCGATGTATTCATTTGTTGATGCAGTATCAGGCTATCTTGGTGGTGTTTGGATATTCTGTCGTGGTTGGTGGATAAGTGGTGTTGCCTCCCGGGTGTTTTGTTTCAGCCACCACCATTTGTTGATGATGTTCGATAAGCAGGCCAAACTCGAGAAGCTTACCGAGATCTCGTGAAGGCCCTGGTATCAAACAAGTTCTTCTTCGGCAACAAGATCGCCACACGATACCTGACAGCGGCATGCCACGAACTCCTTCACGGATTCGAAGACCCACTTGGTGTTTCTTCTTCCTCTCGGAACCGAAGACACTAAGACCCTGAAGCCCTCTCCGAAGACCCCGAACCCGAACCCTTGGAACCAAGATCATCGAACCCTAATGTGTGACCCCTATCTTATCCGCCCCTATTTTGTAATATGACATCTATCCTATTGCATAATTAAATTGTCATGCTTGCATACATATTGTGGGTGTTGGGGGAATTATGCTGATTCACTTCATAATTAAATATGGGATCCATATGCGGACAAATCTAGTCTTATATTGGTCCCATTTAAATTTTTGCATCGAACCGGTGATATAATTTGCCTCGTTAAGACAACATTTAAATTGCGGGTATCTAAACAACATGAACCTAGTAAATAATTATCGGGACCCTGGTTCCGCTTAATATGTCCTAGTTGCATCGCATCTTGCCATGTCATACATCATGCATGCACCATGCCCGATCTTCTGCCGTAGTATTAAATAGTGCATCCGGTGTTTCTTCTAGTGCTTTGCTTCTTCACGGATTAGGCCGATGAGTTGATGCGAGAGTCGACCTGATCTTCAGATGAACCTTCGGCAATGTTTTTGAGGCGAGCACCTCCCCCCTTTTCTACCTATCTTACTTTTATAGTATTTATTCTCTCCTGTTGATCTATTGCTATCTGTGTTGCGATGCTCTAGTTTTCGTACCCGGAACATCCCTTGCAGCCTTATATTGCCTTGGACACATCCTATTACCTGTTGTTTGGTAGATAGTTGGACTTGCGCGTCGTAGTCGCTTGCTCAAGTGCTGTTGCGTGTCGTCCAGTACCACAGTTGTTGGAGTATTGCCGCATGTTTAATGTTGTAGGTGATCATGGCTTTAATTACTGTTTAATAACTAAAATTGAAAGTAGGTAAATGCAGAGGCACAGGTGGGCAATAGATGTTATTTGGTTGTTAACCGTCCACCTGTGTCCCGTAGGACCCCGAGTTCTTGACACCTGTTCCGAGATCGAGCGCGCTAACCACAGGTGGGGTGTGTGGGCACCCCCATCGATTTAGTACATGATTCCAAGTACTGTACTGGGGGCCACAATTAGTTTGGGGCTTTATTACTATTCTGTACTTATGCCATGCTTTACTGCTTAATTTAAATTGTGCGAGGAATGCACCTGTACTGTTTAGGTAAGCGGAGTGTTTTCGCGGTATCGACAAGCCCAGTCACACTTTCGGGTTCCCAGTCGTTTATAGCCATTGACGCAAACCCTGAGTCCGTCTCGGAGACCGGCCGACTTTGTTGCGGGTAGCTTAGTGGGGTGGCCCCCCGTGCTTGCTTTGGGTCTGGGAAACGTCGTGTCCGAAACCCCGTCGACATACCGTTGGGTGTATGTTTTGTGATCTTGTACCTACCTGATCTGGAAACAAGGGTGTAGGTGCGTGTGGGAACTTTGGTGCACCCCTGCAGGGTTAAATCTTTTCGAGAAGCCGTGTCCGCGGTTATGGACGACTTGGAGCACAGTTCTTGATCATAGACAACCATAACTAAAGTTTACTGTTATAATTTGATTGGTATCCGATATGACTAGTAATCAGCTCCACTACCACGGAATGGCTAAATAAAAGTACCAACAACTGCTGGGTTTGGGATATCTCATGCTTATTGTATCTGACTAGTAAGTGTTGCAACTACAACGGAATGGTTAACTAAAAGTGCCCACTGCTTATTATATCAGGATGACTACCTATACCTGACTAGTAATTGCTGCAACGATAACTGAATAAATAAAACTGCCAACTGTGTGAGTTCCTCGGTTGACTTCCTCGTTTGGTCTCGAGAGGGAAATACCAGGATGGGTTTGTTTGGTGTTAGTATCAGGTTGGTTCCGACTAGGTCTTTCTCATCCCTATCTAATAGCCGCCAGTTGTATTGAGTCTCTATAGGTTGTTAAGTGCATGCTGCGCTGCCGCTTCAGTCCACCATACCTATGTAGGCGAGGACCGCCGAATTCTAGCCTCGCCGTGTACTGGCCTCAGTACTGACCGCTCTCTCTTTTTCCCTTGCCCTTTGTCGGCACCCTTTTGTTTAAGCAGGTTTTGAGATCGACGTCGTTAGTAGGGTTACCCTTCCGGCTTGGCCTGGGCAGGGTTATGGACGCCATTGGTTATTCTTCAGGGCTCTTAGCTCAATTTGCATCTTGTCCGTACTCGGACGCTGTATTGTTTTCAAGGTAATTTGGATCTTTGTACTGAATATCTGTATTCTTGACTCATTGAGTCGCCGTTGTATATATCTGTTCTGTGGGTTCCATCATGGACTATTGTGTAATGATATTACTTTGTTTTCCACCCGCACGAAAGTGCCTGGTGGGTACCTTTGAATCGTTTCTATGCGGGTTTGGCGGGTTTCGCTAAAACTTGCATAGGGCCGATTCTGAGGGTGTTACATCGGCGAACTCCCTTGGCACACCTGACATGTCTTTGGGAGACCATCCGAAGATGTCCCGATTCTCACGAAGGAAGTCGATGAGAGCGCTTTCCTATTTGCTGTCCAAGCCGGCACCAATGGTGACGCACTTGGAGGGGTCAGCCGGGTTGAGCGCGAACTGCTGGTGTCCTTGGACGGATGGAACGCCATGTCCCCAACCGGCTTCAAGCCAGCCGGCACCTCCTTTCGCAGCATGGCAACGTTGCGCATCATCTCGCGCTTCTCTTCCGCGATGAGCAGGGCCTCCACTATCTTCGCGCCTTCCTTCGCGCAAGCCATGGACCTCCTGAAGCAGCCGACAACGGTGATCACACCATTCGGCCCCTGCAACTTCATCTTGAGGTATGCGTAGTGGGGGACCGCCATGAACTTTGCAAGGGCAGGGCACCCAAGAAGAACGTGGTAGGTGCTGGCAAGGTTGACCACCTCGAACCAGATTGGCTCGCGTCGGAAGTTCTCCTACGTGCCGAATATGACATCTAGCCGGATCTTGCCCAACGGGACGCACGGTAGTCCAGACACGACGCCGTCAAACACAGTGGTCGAGGGCTGCAGGTCGCACTCCCGGATGCCTAGATTCTCCATGGAAGACCGGTAGAGCAGGTTGAGGCTGCTCCACCGTCTACCAGCATGCGAGATAACCGACAGGTGCGCACGTCGGAAATGAGAAGAGGGTCTAGCACCATCGTGTTGCCCCCGGGATCCGGGAGCAGATCCGACTGATCCTCTTGGCTCCAGGTGATGGGAGTATCGGACCAGTTGAGGCGCAGGGGGACCGGGTGAATGGCAGTGTTCACCTCCGCGGTGCGCTGCTTCCGGCTGCGGTTATCGATCGGCTTGGACTCAAAGATGTGGTAGTTCTCGTGCTACTTAGGGTAAGCCCCGTTGCCGTGTTTGTTGCCGGCTACCCTAGCCGGTGGTGGGGGTCTGCCGGGAGGGGTAGGGGGAGAGGAGGCAAGCCAGCCTGCTCCTTGATCTGCCGGGTCCAGCTGCACTGCCGAGTGGTGTGCGTAGCCGGCTTGAAGACGCCGCTATGGTACTTACACGGCCCATCAAACATCTGCTCGAAGGTGAAGGCGTTCTTCTGCCTCTTGTCATTGTCATCCGGTGCGCCTTGCAACACATTGACTTGCCTCTGGTGGTAACGTGGGTTCTGCTGCTCAACCGGACACTTGCCCTGGTAGCGGTTATCGCCGCCAGGCCGCCTAGGCGATCCGGCATCTCCTTCCTGCCTGGCTTGCTTGTCTCGAGTCGGCTTGGTGGGAACCGGTTATCCTTCCGCATTCACCCAGAGGGGCTTCTTCATTGCCGCGTCCGCGGTGGCATACTGGTCTGTGACGGTCATCAGCTCCGCCATGGTCTTGGGCTCGTCGCACAGCAGCCGGTGGCGCAGCATCGTGCCCTCTCGGCACCCTTCGATGAAGAAACCGATTTCTTGGTTCTCCACCAGCCCTTCACTGTAGTTGCGCAACTCGATCTAGCAGGCAAGATACTCGTGATCCGACTCGCGGTCTCCCTAGACACATAGAGAAAGATCGCGGGGTCTACCCGCGCGCTTGTAGGTGCCGTTGAAGTTCCGGATGAATACCTCCTCGAATTCAGGCCATGCGTTGATGCTGTTGGGCGCGAGGCTGTTGAGCCAAGTTCTCACCGAGACGGTCAGCATGAGGGGGATGTAGCGAACCGCCACACGCTTGTTACCGTGGGCGATTCTGACTGCTGTGAAATAGTCGGTCAACTAGTCTTCCGGCTTCATGCTGCTGTCGTACTTGGGGGTGTCTCGTGGCAGGGAGAACTTGTCGGGGAATGACTCCTTCCGGATGCGCGGCCCGAAGCACACCGGAACGGGTACGTCTTCCTCCTCCGTGAGGTGAGCTTGCATCAGGAGGTCGATTCGGTCACGCGCGTCCGGCTCAACCGGATTGGGCGTTACCACCCGGCCAGTGAGGCAGGATGGGGGAGTGTCGGGGGGATAACCCCCGGTAGGGTCACAAGAGGGGAAACATAGCACAGCTGGGTTGGCTCCGAGTAAAGAACGAACCAGGCCGGGTAAGATAAGCATGAAAGCCGACATACATACTATGTCAGCCCGCATAGGACAAAGTTGCTATTCTTGCAGGTACCGACGAGCCGAGTTATTCGAGGAAAGGCCGGGTCAAGGAGGACACGTGGCACCTTTCCGAGTAAGGTTCAGGAGAGACCATGGTAAAGCATGGACAAAAGAGAAGGGCAATGCCGGGTGACACAAAAAGGAGCCGGGTGACGCCCAAAGCATGCGCTGACGTGCAAAGTAACGACATGACGCCAAAAAGAACAAGAAGCAGCGTACCAGAAGACCGTTAGCTGTCAAGATTTATGGACCGGGCCTCTGGGCTCAGGGCAAGCCCACGACCCGGACCACATTGTAGGGACCAAGATCCAAACAGTAAACCCTAGAACCCAAAGGGGTATTAGCTAGCTTGCACTGCCTATATAAGGGAGGGCATAGCAGTAGTAGAAGAAGGTTGGACCAAGTAGGGAACTAGTGAGGTGAACTCTTGCCTAAACAGCTCAAGGATCACTTGTAATCCTTGAGGAATCAATCGAATTGCCAAGTCTGGAGAGTTCATCTTGTTCTTTGTGCATGGCTCAACCGTTTACTCCCTCCCCGGTGACCACAAGCACCCACTCGGCCCCCAACTTAAGCATACCCATGGCATCTGCCGTGCCACCACCACGACAGTTGGCGCCCACCGTGGGGCAGAAGCATGTGCTTGATGGAGTCTTCATCCAGACGGGCAACATCATCGCCAAGACCGGTGAGCGCGTCTACTCCGGCCTCATCCAGAGGTTTGGAGCGCTCAACTTCGTCAGCGACAACGCGGGATGCTTCCGGACCAGGCCATTCCCTAGGGATGGTCGCTTCATCAAGTTCGGCGAGAACCAGGTCTACATCGCAGTGCGCGTGGAGCGCGCATATCCTGAGCGCGTCATCCTGGCACCGGATCCACCAGTGATTCCTGTCGCTGGGAAACTTCACCAACTCGTCTCCATGGAGGTAATGATGAAAACCCCAAACCCCGCAGCTCCTCCAGTAGTTCCAGTGGTGAATGAGAACGTAGAGGGAGGAAATCATGAGGAAACGCCAAGGGCTGTGAGAACAGCAAAGGCGCCACTGGAAAAACTAGAGAACATAGCTAGGAGCAAGAGGGCTAAGGAGCTGCAGGAAGGGATAGACAAGTTGGCAGAGCCAGTGGAACATGCAACTGACCCGACACGTGTGCAAGACGAGTTAGAGGAAGCCAGGATAAAAGTCCTAGAGAAATCCAAAGAGCTAGCACAGTTACAGCAGGACGTGGATATCACTATCCGAGAGCTTAACTCGGCGAATCGAGTCAAGGGCGCAAAGACCCGGCTTGATGCAACGAGATTGAGAGGAAAGAACCTCAACGAAGAGCTAGCAGATGCAACATCAAAGATAACACCGGAGAACAGCTGTGAAATAGCCATGCGGCCAACGTACAACACAACAGCAGCTAATCTGCGAGCAGTGGAAGCAGCAATGGCAGAATTACCCCACTTGGAGGGGGAAGCAAAGAAAAGGCAGCAAGAACGAGTCAATGATTTAGTGAAAGCAGCCGGCATGCTGAATGAGGCATATTATAGAGCAAATCTGGGTATAGCAGGGAGGTCATAGCTGGTTCACTCGGCGACTCCTGTCCCGGCAAGATCGGCTGGGCACAGAGCATCCTCACCCGGAGCGGTGCCCAGGCCGAGAAAAGAAAAAAGTGTGGATTCAGGAAGAAACAAGCAGATGGTCGCCTATGATCCGGCAATGATTCAAGGAAACCCGGCGCATGCGCAAGGGGCAAAAAGAAATAACCCCAGGGAAAATGAAAACCAAGAGAAAGTTGGGCAGAGAAATGACAACGGAGGGCAAAATTTTGCGCCTCATACTCGGCGCGCAACTCACTTGGCAGGAGGAGGAAATCTAGCTCCAAATAACGCACCAGCTCAGCCGAAAAGAAGACAACAAAGAGCGGGAAAATCAGTTCAACAGCCTGCTGACCCGAATGCGAACAAGTATAATGACGGTTACTCGGCTATGGTAAATGACGGGTATGAACTGCTGGATCATGCATATCCGGCAATGGGAGCAAGATTTGGAGGCAGGAACCTTCAGCCGGATGATGCAAGGCTGAAGCTTGACCGCATAAAAATGGTGGAGATAATTGAATCGCAAGGTCCGCAGGGTCTACCGTGCTTTGGCCCAAGGATCATGAAGGAGCCACCAGTGCCAAATTTTCAGCTAGCCAGAGGGACAAAAACGTATGATGGAAGCACAAAGCCAGAGGATTGGCTCATAGATTATGGAACCGCAGTGAAGATCGCGCAAGGAAACTTGAGATGGGCAGTACGTTACGTACCGCAGATGCTGGAAGGACCAGCTCGGGTATGGTTGAACAATTTGCCACCCGGAAGCATCAACAGTTAGATTGATTTTCACGACGCTTTCGTGAGCAATTTCACGAGCACTTACAAGAGGACGAATCGCCCACAACAACTAGCAATGTGCAAGCAGAGACCGAATGAGACAGATAGGGAATTCTTTACAAGATGGTGTACGATGCGTAACTCTTGTGAAGGGGTGATCGAGTCACAAGCAATCGCATGGTTTGCACAGGGATGTAGACATGGAAGTGTGTTGTGGCAAAGGTTACAAAGAGATATACCGGCAAGCCTGGCAAAGACGATAAGAATCGCCGACTCGTATGCGTTAGGAGATCAGACTCAGCCGCTACTCATGTCGGCAGACGGTATGACTGAGACTCAGATCTATGACGCTGCCGGGTCACAAAGGCGCCAGGAAAGATCCGAATACAGAAGCAAGAGAAGAGATGAGAGGCCGGATTACAGGTATGGTTCGACTCAGGTTGCGGCTATGAGTCAGGACCATCCAGATACTGGAAGCAGTCAGCGTCAAAGGACAAATGGTCAACAACAATGGGTGCCAAAAAATGACGGCAAAAGGCCATACGATCAGAGAAAGCAATATCAGGACCGACATAAGTATACCTATGAGATGATGCTGGACCAACCGTGTAAGTTTCACACACCCAGTCCGAGTAAGCCGGCAAATCATACAACAAGGCAATGCACTTGGTTTCAGAAAGGAGATAGAGTGGACTCGCCGAATAAGCAGCTGCCACCACCTCCCCCTCCACCACTTACAGGAGGAAATGCTCAGGCAGTAGGAGCAGATAACATATATGAAAATAGGCAACCGAGGTACCAGAATCAGGAAAGGACAGAAGCTGTGCATCAGGTGCACAATCCAAGAGGTGACGATTCCCATGTCGGCCACGGAACCAGAAATGAGTACAGAGAACATCACCAAAGCTATGTTGTCTTTGTCATAGAGCCAAATGACAAGAAGAGCCAGCATCGACGAATGATGGAAGTGAATTCCACAATGCCGGCAATTCCCAAGTACATGCATTGGTCTGAGCAAGAAATAACTTGGAGTATAAAAGATCACCCCAAGATCATGCCAACCCCTGGAGGATACGCTCTGGTTCTGGATCCAACATTCATGGGCCCAGATATCAACGTAAAATTTTCAAAGGTGTTAATCGATGATGGCAGTATAATAAACATCATGTACAAGGATACCATGCTCAAGTTAGGCATTACCATGAACATGTTGGAGCCGACTAAGACAACTTTCCACGGTATCGTGCCGGGACTGTCCTGTGAGCCAATTGGAAAAATCTGGGTCGACGTCTTATTCGGCAACAGAGAAAATTGTCGCACTGAAGCTATAGAGTTCGAGGTGGTGGATTTGGTCAGCTCATATCATGCCTTACTCGGTAGGCCGGTTATGGCAAAGTTCATGGCTACTCCTCACATCTCTTACTTGAAGATAAAGTTACCAGGCCCATGTGGGGTGATCACAGTAGAAGGAGATTACAAAAGATCTATTGCTTGTGCCTCAACCGGATCTTCACTGGCCGAATCACTCGTCATAGCACAAGAGAAGAGTCATATGTTGGAGGTGGTAGCATTGGCCAAAGCAGCACAAATGTCCATGCCGGCACTCACAAACCCGCATGGCAGTGTGTCATTTCAAACTACCAAGGAAACCAAGAAGGTGCAGGTGGATGAAACTTTCCCAGAGCGCACAGTTACCATTGGGGCTGGCCTGACAGACAAATAGGAAAGCGAGCTCACCAGCTTCCTCCGTGAGAATCGGGACATCTTTGCATGGTCCACTCAAGATCTGCAAGGAGTTCGGAGGGAGCTGGCTGAGCACTCTCTTCATGTAAGGCCAGATGCAAAGCCGGTGAAGCAACCCCTCCACCGCTTCGCGGAGGACAGGAGGAAAGTAATAGCTGCCGAGATTGCAAGACTCTTGGCTACTGGATTCATCATGGAAGTACTGCACCCGGACTGGTTGTCAAATCCAGTCTTGGTCGAGAAGAAAAAAGATGACCCGAACGTGGCAGTGGTATGGCGCATGTGTATTAATTACACGAACCTCAATAAGGCGTGTCCAAAAGATCCATTTCCCCTGCCTCGGATCGATCAAGTCATAGATTCTACTGCTGGGTGTGAGTTGTTGTCGTTTGTGGATGCATATTCAGGATTCCATCAGATACCACTGAATCCAAATGATCAAATAAAGAAAGCTTTTATCACCCCATACAGGGCTTATTGTTATCGTACCATGCCATTCGAATTGAGAAATGCAGGCGCAACATATCAAAGATGCATGCAAAAATGCTTGCAAGATCAATTGGACAAAAATGTTCAAGTATACATTGATGACATGGTAATAAAAACCAAACAAAGTCATACTCTAATTGAGGACTTGCGTCAAACATTCGCAAACTTAAGAAGATTCTGGATGAAGCTTAACCCAGAAAAATGTACATTTGGTGTCCCGGCTGGCAAGTTACTCGGATTCCTTATATCCAGCCGAGGAATCAAAGCTAACCCGACAAAGATCAGGGCCATCGAAAGAATGGCATTGCCAAAAATGCTCAATGATGTCCAGAAGTTTACTGGATGACTGGCCTCATTGAGCAGGTTTGTTAGTCGGCTAGATGAAAAAGCCCTACCACTATATCAGCTGATGAAGAAATCAGACAAATTCACATGGACACAGCAAGCTGATAGCGCTTTCCATGAACTAAAGAAAATGTTGGCAACAACACCGATATTAGCGTCACCGTTATCCAAGTAGCCAATGTTGCTCTATGTCACCGCAACCAACAGAGTTGTAAGTGCAGTAATAGTGGTTGAACGTGAAGAAGGGGGCAAATCAGTCCAAAGACCGATGTATTACTTGAGCGAAGTGCTCTCTATCTCGAAACAGAATTGCCCGCATTATCAGAAGATGACATATGGGGTATATATGGAAGCAAAGAAGCTGAAACATTATTTTCAAGAACACCCAATCCGGGTAATATGCGAGGCACCTATCTCGGATATATTGGGTAACAAATATGCCAGCGGTCGAGTCGCCAAATGGGCCATAGAACACGCACCTTATACTCCACAATATGATAGGCGAGATGCAATAAAGTCTCAGGCTGTTGCAGATTTCTTTGTGGACTGGATGGAAATGCAGTACGAACCACCACTCCCATATCCGAATTACTGGAAAATGCATTTTGACGAGTCCAAGACGAAAATGGGTCTGGGCGCCGGGATAGTGCTCACATCTCCAAAGAGGGATCAACTGAGGTATGTGTTGCAGATTCATTTTGCTTCTTCTAACAACGTTGCCGAGTATGAAGCACTGGTCCATGGCATTAAAGTAGCCAAGGAAATTGGTATCAAAAGGATCATGTGTTTTGGCGATTCGGATTTGGTGATTCAGCAAGTGTCTGGACATTGGGATGCACTGGACACAAACATGGCATTATATCGCTTCCACGTGCAACAAATTTCGGGATATTTTGAAGGTTGTGAATTTCATCACATTCCTAGAGAAGAAAATGAGGCAACAGATGTATTATCCAAGCTAAGATCATCTAGGCAAGCAATACCACCAGGGGTAGCGTTGGAGCATCTCAGGGAACCATCGATCAAGCCATCACCAGAGTCTGAATCAATCAGGGTCATCCCGGCGAGTCAAGAATCAGAGGCAGTGCCAATGGGCATCGACTCAAGGGTAGGTTCGAGTCACTCGAGGACTGATCCGTTCAAATCAGGGGTCGTCGAATCATACCCGGGGACTCGTCAGGTTATGTCGGCAGAGCATATGTCGGCGGAACCAATGGACATTGATGTTGAAGAAGACCCGGAACCACTAATACCAACATGGGCACAACCAATATTCAGTTATTTGAAAGAAGGTACCTTGCCGAGTGATGAAATACTGGCAAGGAAGACAACACAAAGGGCGAAAGCATACACCATAATCAACAAGGAACTCTACAAGCGAAGTGTGACAAGTGTACTGCAGTGTTGTATCAGCTCAGAGAAAGGCCAGGAGATCTTATTGGATATCCATAAAGGAGAGTGCGGGCATCATGCGTCATCAAGAGCATTGGTAGCCAAGGCATTCCGACATGGATTCTACTGGCCAAGTGCATTGGAACAAGCGCAAGAGTTAGTCGGAAGATGCAGTGGTTGTCAGCACTATGCGTCCAAGTCGCATTTGCCAACGTCGGAATTGAAGACTATACCAATTACTTGGCCTTTTGCAGTATGGTGCCTAGATATGGTAGGACCATTCAAACCAGCAAGGGGAGGCATGACTCATATCTTGGTCATGATTGATAAATTCACCAAGTGGATAGAAGTGAAACCAATCAAGAAATTGGACGGTAAAACAACTGTTACATTCTTAAGGGATATAATCCCCAGAGTGATCACTGACAATGGCATGAACTTTGCCAAAGGAGCTTTTGCTCGCTTCTGTGGGAAATACCGAATAAGACTCGACGTGGCATCAGTCGCCCATCCAGAATCAAATGGACAAGTTGAACGGGCTAATGGCTTAGTTCTGTCCGGGATAAAACCCCGCTTAATGGAACCACTCCAGAGATCACCTGGTTGTTGGATAGAGGAACTACCCTCAGTACTGTGGAGCCTAAGAACAACTCCGAATTGATCAACTGGTTATACGCCATTTTTCCTGGTATATGGGGCTGAAGCAGTTTTGCCTGCCGACATAGAATATGAATCGCCAAGGATAAGGCAATACTCGGAAGCCGAGGTAAAAGAGGTCCGGGAAGATGTAGTAGACTTACTCGAAGAAGCAAGGGAACTGGCATTCTCCAGATCCGCTATATATCAACAAAATCTCCGACGCTACCATAGCCGGAAAGTGCAACCTTGTGTTTTTCGAGAAGGAGATATGGTGCTAAGGCTGGTGCAGCGCACAGCAGGAATGCATAAATTATCACCTCCATGGGAAGGTCCATTCATTGTAAGCAAAGCATTGCACAATGATTCCTACTATCTCATAGACGCTCGTGAAGCGCAAAAGAACAAGGTGGACAGGTCAGGAGATGAAACCAAAAGGCCATGGAATGTGGCACTGCTTCGTCCCTTCTATACTTAGGAGAAGCAGTGCATGTATCAATCGAACTCTCATATGTCGGACGTGTTTTCCGGCTATGTGCTGATAATAAAATGGTATGATTCGAAAAACTGACTCGGGGACTACCCCTTAGGTTTTCCATTTCAATTATTTTACGGCGCCTGGCATGATACCCAAAATTTATCTCGGAACAAGTAGTGTTTACTCGGAAGAAATCAACTATTCGACTATGCTATTGTCCGAAAACACGGCTTCATGGCAAGAAAGAGAAAAAGATGTAAGACGGGTAAACACGAACGCCGGAAAAATACAAGGGAGAAACGTGAGTCGGCTTTAATTTTTGCCTAACTCTCTACAGGTCGCGTTATACTACATGTCGAGTAATCTCGGCCAAGTTATCCAAGTTTCATTCCCGCTAACTATATCCTTCATACTTTGAGACCCTAATGTCGAACACCGAAAAAGGTAGATAAGGGCCAAAGGCAAGGAAAGGTGACATGACAAAATGAAACTCGGGGACTTGCTCTTGAATGATTCACACTTAGAACATAACACAAACATATAAAGCTTATCCAAAAGCACATAATCAAACTTAAAAGTGCAATGTATGTTACATATGTACCCAGCATACCGGGGATCTAATAAAAGTTCGAGCATTTGTTGGCCTAAGGAGCAGAAGAACTCGGAGGAGCATTCTCAGAGCCAGGAGTGGTGCTTGGAGCATCGGCTGGGTGAGGGGCATCTGTGGCCGAGTCATCTGGATCATCTGACTCGGTTGCTTTACTGTCGCCACCCTCTTCATCAGCAACTTCGACGAGCGGGTCGCCAAGGTCGAGGAAGCTGGGCCCTTCACACCAATGGCAGATAGAAGAGGTCCAGAAAAGGACTTATGTGGTGCGTAAAGAGTAAGAACTCACTACCGAGAAATAAGTTGATGGTGGCGAGTCTGCTATGCCAAGTCTTAGTCTTGGATTGGAGGGCGTCGAGGTTCAGATTTGCCGACTCAACCAATGACTCGGCCTCGTCAAGCAGCTTCTTGGTCTTCTCGGTGCTGGTGGCGTGCTGCTCATTCTTCTCGGCAAGTTCTTCTTTCAGCCCTTTCACCTCGGCCAAGTGCTTCTGCTCCGTCTCGGCCATCAGTTTCTTCAGCCGAGTCACCTCATCTTGATCCTTCTGGAGTTCGGCTTGGTGCTTCTCTGCTTATTCAGAACAAATATTTGTCAGTACCAACGGAAAAATTTCAGCTATTGGCTTAAGAAGGCAAGAAATTTACTCTCGGCCTCGCTGATTTGCGAGTGAAGATAGTTGATGGTAGACTGAGCAGTGGCTGTGGAATAAGAGCGAGAGGAAAAATGAGAAAATGAACCAAGGGAAATTACACCAAATAGAAAAGAGGAAGAGCAAAGATATTACCTTGGCCGTAGGTGTCGGTCTATAGCTTCTCATACGCAAGTTCGAGCTTGTGATGCGCCAGGACGAGAGCTTGGTGCACCTTGGTACGTTCGTTATGCGTAAGCTAATCAAAGAAGTCAGACAAATAAGGAAGAGTCAAGTCAGGTGACCTGCCGAATAAAGAAAATCTTAAGAGTTTACAGCCGAGTAAATTCCTTACTCGACAGTAACCTCGAGGGCTAGGGATTGAAGCTCTAACATGAGTTTGGCACGAAGCAATCAAAGAGCTTAAGAGCTTACAGCCGAGTAAGTTCCTTACTCGATTGTAACCTCGAGGGCTAGGGATTGAAGCTCTAACATGAGTTTGCCATAAAGAAATCAAAGAGCTTACAGCCGAGTAAGTTCCTTACTCGGCAGTAACCTCGAGGGCTAGGAATCGAAGCTCTAACATGCAAGCTGGGGATTCAAAGATTAAAGTGATTGGTGAGAGCTTACGACCGAGTAAGTGCTTTACTCGATCATAACCTCGGGGACTAGATGATAGGTATAAAGTAAATACTCAACAGTACAAAAGAGTAAGAAGCTACTTTACCTCATTTATTTCGTCGGCACGGGCCATCAGAGTAATGGCCTGCTGGGTTATGTCGGAGACGACCTTGGGGCCCAGCTTCAGTTTCTTGCCGGCACGAGTGCTGACCTCCTGCTTGCCTGCTGCATTCCATGCCACGGCATAAGGCTCAGCCGAACCAAGACTCTTGCCGTTGAGCGTCCGAGTGAGAACTTGACCCGTTTTCAGGGCGGTTCCCACAGTGGCATGGGTTGCAGCAGCAGAAGTATGGAGGGTAACAGCCCTAGAGCCATCACCTGATCCGGCAGCTGCGGATTCATCCCCTTACCCGTTGAAGCGAACACCGTCGCCGACGTAGGAGGCCGAATCTGAGGAGCAGAACCCAGAGCGCAAACTAGCGTTATTTGCTTGGAAGAGGTGGATTTGCCAGATGAGGGGCGAGTAGAGACAGAAGCCTTGTGCTGGGTCTGGCCCTTTGACAGAATTGGAGAGCGAGCACAAGGATTTGGAGAAGAACGTGGAGCCCCCTGACTGGGCTCAGCAGTTTTGCTGGCTCCAAGATCAGGAAGTTGTTCATTCACATCAGCTTGAGAGCTGATGCCAGAGGAACCAGTAGCAGAGGGTTTCTCAGCGCCAGATGCGCGGGCACCAAGATCAGGAAGTTTCCTGGACAGCGACAGGGGCGCTAGCCGAGTGATCCACCGGGTCTAACTGACACTGAGAAGCATGGGCCTCAACAATGCGAGCCTCAACCCGGACGGGACTCGACGCCGTCGAGTCAGCTGGAGGAGGTGCAGACCTAAGAGGCGAGGCAATGCTAGAAGCATCCTAATTCACCGTCAAAGGTGCAACACTGAAAACAACAAGATATATATAAGAGAACAACAGTAATGAGAAAGAAAAAAGCAGAGAAGGCAAGGTGCAAAAACTTACCCGGTGACAACCAGGTCGCGGATGACTCGGCGCCCAGCAGCTTGGCGAGTCTCACTCAGGTTGGCTGCAGCAGGGGCATCAGGAGCTGCCGGATTCGGCTTGTTCTTCTTGGCCAGCTGAGTGCTGGAGGAGGCTCCGCGTCGCTTTGCCTTGGTGACGGGGATCTTGCCGACTCCACCCACAGCGAGAGGAGGAATATCATGTACCTGGCCAGCTGCATAAGTAAATAACGGGCTTACTCAGATAAGCAAAGAGATTAAGCTCACAAGGCATGTACCTCCAAAAGTGTACAATCATCATCCTCATCATCGTCAGACCAATCTTGTAAGGGATTGCGAGATTGACTCTTACCCGAAGCTGAAGCAGCCGCAGTGTGCGGGATGGGCATGAAGCACTCCAGGTCATACTCGAACTCATCCGAGTCAGAGCGATCCCCGTTATAGCCAGCAGGAGGGACAGTACTATCATCAACCTGGTGAAGGAGATTCTGCGAAGGACAAACATAATGAGAAACTAAAGAACTAAACTAAAGAGTGGCAAAAGAGCTAAAGCCTACTCGGCGAGAAAGTATCCGGAAAACTTACCCAGGGACAGGCCTGACCCGTCTAAACGGAGGGCAACTCCAAGCCCAATCATCCGCCAAGTTCAATTTAAAGATTGAGCTTACCCGGCGGGCAATGGAGTCATGGGTGAGCTCCTTAGTAGAATGCCGAGTAGGATCATGGGACCCGCTCATGAAGCACATATTGTGGCTCCTTGCTTGGATGGGGCTAACCCGGTGTGAGATGAAGGTGCACATGAGGTCAGAATCGGCAAGATGAAAGTTTTCATCCGGCGACAGCAACCTTTCCAGGATAGCGTTGGCTTCGTTCACCGCAGCATATTGGTCGCGCGGGTCAAGTTGCCAGTGTTTCTTGTGGGGAACCTCATCCGAGAAAGGGGTAAGCCGGATGTTATCAGTGGACCCGCTGTTTTTGACATAGAAAAAGGTTCTATGCCACTTTTGGCAAGAATCGATACCAGCAACCCGAGGAAAGATGGAATCCCTCCTGGGCATGATGCTGGCAGCACCGCACCGAGTTGGCTTCTTCTCGGCACGGGGAACTTCAGGCTGGGGAACAACCTGAACTTTAAAGCGAAAATACTTGGCCCACAGAAGAACTGTAGGCCAAATTACAAGGTAGGCTTCACAGGCAGAGATGAAGCAAGAAAGAGAGCCAATTGCATTGGCAGAAATATGGTGGGTTTGCAGATGGAAGGTAGAAAGAAAGGAGGAAAAGAAGCTACTCACAGGAAGAGCGAAACCGCGTTCGAAGTGGGAAAGGAAAACTACCCGCTCGCCAGCTTGAGGTTTGGGGGAGATCTCACCGGAGGGGAGACGACAATCCACTTGCAGTTGAATGCGTCTGGTGGAGCGGAGCCACTCCACCTCTTCGGTGGAAACCTCCGAGCCTTCCCAGCCACCACGCTCGCCGGCGGGAACCTCCTGCTCCTCAGCACCATCAGCACCGTCGCGAGCGTCCATGGGGTCGGTAGAGTCTGTCTCCTCCACGGAAAGGAGAGTCTTGGAGAAGCGTGGACCCGTGCTAGAATGGAAAGAAGACAGAGGCAATTGCAACACAAGAGCAAGAGGAAGAAGGAACCGCAATGGGGGCAGTTCGATTTTGCGGGCGCGAGGAAGAAGAAAGGCAAAGAGAAAACTGAATGAGCATGGGGGGAGTGGAAACCCCCAACCCCTACTTAAGGGCAGTAAAAACCCCGGTCGTGGGATCTATTTGTTCCGTGCGGCCAGCGTGTGGCCGTTTACCGGGCCGGGAAAGCCAATCAGCAAGCGCCACATAGCCAAGGATACACAAAAAATCCGTGCCACGTCATGACTATAAGGACATGGGGCGTAGGTCGATGGGACTGTCACAGTGTCAGGGAATAACTGCGCAGCCGTCACTGTGCCGCCAGAGCTTGGAACAAAAATTGAGGCAAGTAATCATGATTACCAGCTATCAGTGACTGAAGCGCGCCGAAAATGACTCGGAATTGGCCAAAGTAACTCGGATCTAGTAAAAAATGAGCCAAGAAGTCAAAGAATTGACCCGGAATTTTCAGACTAACCCGGCAAGGTGTGAAATAGATAAAGACAAAAACTAAGTTCCATTCACACAAAAGGAACCTGGAGACGCCTAACAGCTAGAACTGCTAGACCTCGCCAGCTTCGGGGACTAATGTCGGGGGATAACCCCCGGTAGGGTCACGAGAGGGGAAACATAGCGTAGCTGGGTTGGCTCTGAGTAAAGAACGAACCAGGCCGGGTAAGAGCGGCCGAGTAAGATAAGCATGAAAGCCGACATACATACTATGTCGGCCCGCATAGGAAAAAGTTGCTATTCTTGCAGGTACCGACGAGCCGAGTTATTCGAGGAAAGGCCGGGTCAAGGAGGACACATGGCACCTTTCCGAGTAAGGTTCAGGAGGGACCATGGTAAAGCATGGTCAAAAGAGAAGGGCGACACCGGGTGACACAAAAAGGAGCCGGGTGACGCCCAAAGCATGCGCTGACGTGCAAAGTAACGTCATGACACCAAAAAGAACAAGAAGCAGCGTACCAGAAGACCATTAGCTGTCAATCTTTATGGACCGGGCCTCTGGGCTCAGGGCAAGCCCACGACCCGGCCCAGATTGTAGGGACCAAGATCCAAACAGTAAACCCTAGAACCCAAAGGGGTATTAGCTAGCTTGCACTGCCTATATAAGGGAGGGCATAGAAGTGGTAGGAGGTTGGACCAAGTAGGGAACTAGTGAGGTGAACTCTTGCCTAAACATCTCAAGGAGCACTTGTAATCCTTGGGGAATCAATCGAATTGCCATGTCTGGAGAGTTCATCTTGTTCTTCGTCCATGGCTCGACCGTTTACTCCCTCCCTAGTGACCACAAGCACCCACTCGGCCCCCAACTTAAGCCTACCCATGGCATCTGTCGTGCCACCACCATGAAAGGGAGGGGGTGGAGGGTGGTTCTGGCTAGCCAGAGGCAGATGGCTTGTGGCACCTTGTTCACCGCGGGGTTGGCTGCTGCCAGACTGGCGATGCTTGGAGCGTGGCTGCGCATGGTGGTACCCCGGAGACGTGGAATACTCGGTCTGGCGAGGGCCTCCCCGGCTGCTTTCGCCCGGAAGGTTCCCTCAAGAGCCGGCTCCATCCTCGTATGCGATCTGAGCAGCCTCGGCCTACTTGTCAGCCACGCGCAGCAGGTGCTGCACCCGCTAAAACTACCGCATTTTTCCTCCCCCTCCAGGTGAGGCAAATCCTCCATGACGGCTCGTGCCGCCTGGACATTCTTGACCGCGGTGTCATACACCAGCGGTGGGAACTACGTGTGGGGACCCGGCTCAACATCTTGCTTGAAATGGGGGCCCAGCTCTCCCCCACGACGCTGCACGGAGCCCAGCCGGCTAGGATCTTGATTAGCCGGGGTGAGGCCGTGGGCGCGGTGATACTCGCAGATGTTGCTCTCCATATGGTACTTGGTAGAGGCCAAGCCCTGAGCTTGCCGAAGCAAACGCTCTCGCACCACCTTGATCTTGGTCATCACCTTTTCCGGGTTCTCTCCAAGATCAACCGGCTCGAGGAGCTCCTCAATGACCTTTTCCACCACGCCCTTCTCACGCTGGGGAGTGGACGTTCCGGCTAGGTCACTATTGCAATCGAGAGCCGGATGGCCGCCATGGATGGAGCCGGCCATCATCACCTCTGCGCTACGGGGCGCGACAAGTGCGCTGCCGGCTGCGGGCAGCGACTCAGCAAAGGAGATGTTCTCCCGAGGGAACCCTCCGGCACAGTGGCGACATTGACCGGCAGGTCGCTGAACAACAGGACAGAGCCGCCTGCCAGGAAACTGGAACCGGCGAAGCAGCGAGCGTTGTCGATGACGTAGTCGAATTTTCCTAGCGTGAGCATGAGGCCGAAAGCCACGCGCTCGCCGGACGAAGTATGGGGTCCCGTGCGGAACGTCACTCCGATCGCCTCCATCTTTGCCCCATGGTGGGCGCCAACTATCGTTATTATGGAAATGGCAGTGCCTGAGCAAGCCTGTTCGTGGTGCGGGAGTGAGCAGGGAAGCGAGCAACGGTATCCGCATGCGAGATTGTGCACAAGCATGCACTGGGGACACAAGAAGTACCCAGGTTCGGGGCCCTCGTGATGAGGTAACACCCCTACTCCTGCCGATCTGACTATCTGGATCAACATGATGAACTACAAAGGCTCCTTGAGCTATATCAGTTCCTAGCTAGAAGAGGGAGTGAGACTAACCCCTGCTACAATGCCTCTGCCGTCCCTTATATAGGCCGAGGCGGCATGGGCAAAGACACAGCCGACTAGCGGGTCCCACAGGCGGGCCCGACCGACTATTACAACACAGTGTTCTGCGTCCCTGACGTCTTGCAAAGTGTCGCGCCCCCGGCCAGCACGGAAACAGTGATGGCCATCTGCGGCTGGCACATAAAAGTGGAGGCCGCCCCGGCCGACACAGGCAGCAGCTCCTGTTCCGCCCGACATGGGTACGGGCCGTCTCCTCCGGCGTCGGTGCCGCTGAGTCTGTCCTTCTGTCTACCAGGGCTGCCGGGTACTGTGCCCTACGTCATCTGTCTGCCTTGAAGGTCCGGATAGGTTGCCATAACCATCTACTCTACCTTGACCGGGTGGTTGGACCCATCCGGCTAAGCGTATGGTCTTTGCCTCTTATCCGACTGATGGCTATGCCGGCTCTCTCTTGGCCTGTCTTGCTCCATCCGGCTAGGTTGATCCAGCAGACTGGATACTTTTAGGAGTGCTTTTTATTTGGCTGACTGGTTTGCTAGCTTTCTCTGTGTCTGGTCTTCTTCTTGACCTGCTTTTGATCTTTTACATCCGGCTGGGCCAGCCGGCTGGCAGTTATATTGCCTCTACATCTTGTCCGGTTACCCTACCCGGGAGTGATCCCCCCGACAAGTGATAAAAAGAATAATTTTTGAGGTGACATGCACCATCACAATCTTGATCAAGTTATTTGTAAAGCATTGATAGCTGGGATCAAAGTACTATAAACATGATCATGAAAGATGTAGTTCTAACAATAAGACATATCAACTATGTTGTAACATGAAAGGTAACACAAACAAAAGATCATGAATAACAATGCATTGAAAGACGTTTGTTTGTTTCACATATAGAAAACATGGAAAGAGTGGTATTCAGCTTGTCCTTCATGGTGTAGCAAAACATAAATGCATAGGACACCTTCAAAGTTCATAAGGTTGACTAGATACAAATAGTTTGAGAACAAGCAATATCAACATTATGAATCAATCAAAATAAGTTTTGGGACAATGCACATTAAACTAAGAATTACAACTATGCTCTCTTAATTGGTGCATAAATATAGAAGATGGAGACTCAACATAAAGGTAAAGAGAAAGGCCCTTCATAGAGGGAAGCAGGGATTTCAAGTTTCATAAAGAGCTTCCAAAAATTATGGTGCTAATTAGCTTTCAACTCTCATTGCCCCTATCATAAACATCTTAAAGTGATTAAGGTTAAAGTGAAACAAATATGGAGTATATGCTTGACAAATCATAAGCTGGCAATCTCATGTCCCTTAAGTACGAGGGCCGTTCCTCATGCTACTCAACTTTAGTCATAAGCAAGTTCTTGTCATTGTAAGTATATGTGTATCATAAAGAATCGCCAACAGGGTACCCCTTGCCCCATGACATATGAGCTATCCCATACCAAATTGACAAGGCAATAGACAGTGAGCATCTCAACGCTATTTTTATTACCATGAGCATGGTACCTCTTTTTTTCTTTCTCTATATTTTTTCTAAAGATGCTTCATAGATTGATCACTATGGTGATGCTGCAAGTTTCCACCATGATTAGACATGGCTTAGGCTAGCAGCCCAGGCGTTTCTCTAACACATATATAATCTCCATGAACTTACAAGCTTCCCTTTTATTTCACACCGCGGATATCCATAAACAAAAGATCATGATATCAACTGGATATATTTACAGGTGTTGAAAGCGTTCCCCATGACAACATGGTTCTGCTAATTCCCAACTTATAAGTGCAAGCATATAACAACATAGATGACACAATGGTTCAAGTTTATTAGGTGCAAGAAATAAAGTGTGCCATCAAGTTTGTGAGAGCTTTAATCACTATTTTTTACATAACAATTTAATTTGGAAGATAGATAAAAAAATGAATTTACTTGGAATGGTGTAACACAACATGAATAGGAATTTATAGTGGACTCTTCGGAATAACTTGGTTTATTGGGAGTTCGATGCACGAGTAGAGCTCATACTCAGTACAAGTGGAGGCTAGCAAAAGACTGGGAGCGACCAACTGATACGTCCAATTTGCATCACCATTCTATATCATAATTTGCCTCTATTCATTGATATATTTCATATTAAGAGGTGATACTTATGTATTTGCATCTGTTTTTGCATGTTGGATGATTCTTGGGGGATGAACAGCCGGAGTCAGGATTCTGATGGAAAAAGAGGTGTTTGATGCAATTTCACGAAGATCAGAAAAATACTAGAAAAACTATGGAAAATCCTATTTTCCCAGAAGACGAAGAATGCCAGAAGGGGAGGCAGAGATGGGCCACAGGGGGCCCACACCCCCCAGGTGCGGGCCACCCCTAGGCCACGCCTACAGGGGTGTGGCCCACCTGGCCCACCTCTGGCTCCGCCCGCTCACCTATATCATCTCCTCGAAACCCTAATACATGGGGAGCGATATTCAAGAGAACACTGAAGCATGGGAGAATGACAAAGGAAGAAAGTCAGGTATAACTATGATTATGAATGCATTAAATCTTTTATGGGAACCGATGACTTCCGTGATATTAGTATTGAGTATGGTCTTGGTTCTCAAAGTACTGCCAATTGTTTTAATGCCTTTGCCTCTTACATAGAAATTCCCAAAAGGAAGTGGAATAAGTACCATGCACCTTATAAAGATGTTGTTAGTCATGTTACTGCTAGAAACACTGAAGTTTGTACTATTGATCATATTTTGCATGAACCTTATGTTGAGAAAACACCTTTTCCAGCTAAGGTAAAGGAGTATTTTATGATAACTAGTGCGAATAACAAAGGTACAAAGAAAACTGTGGAACCTGATGAGCAAATACATATTGAACATGTGGTAGCTATTGTGAAAGATCTTGTCACTAGAAATATAGAGGATGAGCACATTGTCTTCTGTGAAGATGCTTATAATATTATATCTGATCCTAGTAAAGCTAGAAAATCTAGTGTCCATGTGCTTTCTATTAAAATTGGTGATAATTGCTATTATGGTTTATGTGATATTAGTGCTACTTCTAGTGCTATTCCTTATGAGATTTATAGGGAAATTATGCTTGAAATTGGTCCTTGTGAGCTTGAGGACATTGATATGGTTATTCACCTTTCTAATAAGGAAACCATTTGCCCTATTGGTATTGTAAGAGATGTGGAAGTCCTTTGCGGTAATATTAAGTATCCTGCTAATTTCTAATGCTTAATTCAGCAGCTAGTAAAACTTGTCTTATCATTTTTGGTAGACCTTTCTTGAACACTTGTGGAGCTATTATAGATTGTAAGAAGGAGAAAGTTTTAACTAAGTTTGATGGATATTCTTATGAGTTTAACTTTTCCAAATTTGCTAAAGCTCCTTGTGAAAATAGCTTGCCTAATGAAGATTTCAGGATGGAACAACTTGCTTCTATTGATCCAGTTTATGACCTTGGACCTCTTTTTGATGATTGTAAGTATGCTCATTCTGATGATAAAGTTTTTTCCTGTGATAGTTATATTGTCAACTTTATTCAAAGTGCTACTGAAAGTTATTATGAGAGAGGGAAACATGGTTTTATGCATCTCAATAATATTAAGTTTCCCAGTTTTATGTTGAAAGCTTTGAAGTTGCATTTGTTTTGTCATACTATGCTAGTGGCCTTTCGCTTCAATAATTTGTTTTCTCACGATACTCCCTTGCATAGGAAGTGGGTTAGACTCAAATGTGTTGGTTATTTGCTTCTTGATGCTCTCTTTCACTTCAAATCTATATCTCCTATTGAGCATCTTTGAAACTATCAAGCCTAACTTAAAGGTATTAAAGAAAAGTACTTCTTGGGAGATAACCCAATAGTTTTGTTGAGTCTTGGCAGTTATTACCTTAGTAATGAACTCTTCTTATCCTTTTTGTTTTAGTTTTTGTGTCAAGATCAACTACTTTTGAGAGGTGGAGGAGTTGTGAAAAGTTGCTGTCCTGGGACAGATTTTTGTGCTGCATTGTAAAAATTCATGAAGGAGCTCAGTACAACGGATGGAGCTGTAATTTGTTGTGCTTGTTTTCCAAGTTGTTATCCAACTTTCATTAGTTTTTCACTTTTTGATTTGAGCAACACAATGTTTTGGAAAAAAATCAATCTTTACCTGCTGGTCTATTTTGAAAGATTTCTGCCATCACTAGCATTTGCCTCTTATATTGATTCCCTTTCAGATTATTTTTGGGCTTTTGGAAAGGAGTTGCTACAGTAGCTTTTGTTTTTATGGATTTCAGTTGAAGTTTGAACCTAAAGGTTTATTGTTTTTCATACACTAATGTTTCCAATGAGGTTTGTGTAAGGCCTTGTATGAAAGGAATTTCCAGGATAAGGAGAAAAGGAATCTGTAGAGTCCGTCTTTGAATAGGTAAAAAGTGGTGAAAATTGAAGGTTCTTGAAAACTCTATATTTTTATATTTTTGATGTTTTTATTACATACGGAAGGTTACGAGATGAAACATAGGAGGAAACGGAGGCCAGGGTGGCCACCCCCACCCTAGGCGTGGGCCCCAGCTGGCCGCGCCTAGAGGGGGTGTGAGCCCCGCAAACTCCGTCTCCGCCTCGTTTTCGCACACTACCTTCCTTATGCATTGAAAGTTCATAATATATAACCCCCCCGGATCCCCTGAGGTTCGTATATCGTGTTCTCGTCGTGTTTTCATTTCAATCTGTTTCTGTCAGGAAATCTTCTCAAGTTTAGAGCACCATGGTCTCTGCCAATGACAAAGGAAAGAAGCCCGAGGAAGATGATCCTAAAAACCCCAAGGAGGAGGAGGTCTTGGTGGAGGATGAAGAATACATGTAGGAGGAAGATCATCCGGACACCCGTGCTACCGTATCAAGCATTGGAGTGGTGGAAAACCCTATTAACCTTAGGAGGACAACACAGATGTCTACAGGAGGGAGAACTCCATGTCATATCCTCGCTCCACGGTCACCTCCTTCACGCACCAAGAACCCCTTCCATACTGTCTTAATTGAGCGACATTACCAAAAGGTGCCCAAAGGGAATTTGCCCTCTGTTTGGGATCTGCCTCGTTCTAACCATGCAGGGAAGGAACACACTAAGAAGGAAGATTGGGGAAAGAATAACAAGGACTGGGATTCTTGGTCCGACATGATCATGAACCGCATTGAGCATAACTCGGAGATGATTCGTACTCTAGCCTTTGGGATTGAGGATTTGAGGGAACTGATTGAAGAGCTTATCAAGAGAACACCACCACCACCGAAAGAGTAATTCAGCATCAGGTTTGGCATCCCCTTGGCTTGTTCCAAGCTTGGAGGAGTGCCACGGTATCACATCATTATCTTTTATCTTTTACCTTTTTAAGTAGATTCATATCTTTGGTAGAGAAGTTATCTTATAGGTTGGTTTGCATTGTGGAAGTATCTCTCCTTTAGTTGGTTATCTATGTATCCCTTGGTGTGAGTACCTTTATGGAATATTAATGAGAAGTTTCATCTTTTACTTTTTGCACTCCTTATTTTAGTTTGCAATCTCTATTATATGATTGATCTTGTTGATCAGTATTGGCATCACTTTTGGGAGCATCAAGTAGATCTAAATTGGTTTTGGCAAACCGAGCTTTGGTCAGTAGCAACACTTTTTGAGGTTTGAAAGGGAAAGATAAAAAGCTTACATGTATTTTGTATGATTTTTTCTTTCTTGATTGGCTCATAAAAGCATAGTATTATTTATTTAAGATCTTTTGTGCCTTCAAGTAAGATTGCATGTTTGGCTTTATCACTTGTATGTTTGCTTGTTTCTTTTAACTCCTTTGCTTGCTACCCACCCATGCTAGCCAAAAACCTGTTTTGAGAGGGGATACTTCTCATGCTTCCAACTCCTTTGAACCAGAATACATGCCATTTGTGTCCACCATATCTACCTATTAGCATTATTGCTATTCCAAGCAAATTCTCAAGCTTCATCTACCTTTCGAATTAAAAATTATTTTGTTATGTGAAAACTAGTTAGTAAAGCTCTCACGAACTTGATGGCACACCTTATTTTCTTGCCCCTAATAAACTTGAACCATTGTGTCATCGAAGTTGTATACGCTTGCATCTATACGTTGGGATTAGCAGACTATGCTGTCATGGGGAACGCTTTCAACACCTGTAAATACATACCCATTTGATATCATGCTCTTTTGTTTGCAAATGTCGTTGATGTGAAATAAAAGGGGAGCTTGTAAGTCCATGGAGTTTCGTATGTGTGTTAGAGAAACACCTGGGCCACTAGCCTAAGCTATGCCTAGTCATGGTGGAAACTTGCAGCATCACCATAGTGAGAAATCTATGAAGCTTTCCTCTTATATAAAAAAGAGACATATTGAAAAGAGGAAAGAGAGAAAAAAGTGCCATTTTCCCATGGCAAATAAGAGATTGCTGAGATGCTCACTGCCTACTTGCCTTGTCATTTTGATTATGGGATAGCTCCTATATCATGTGCAAGGGGTACCCGGTTGGCGGTTCTTTATGATACACATGTACTTACAATGACAATAACTTACCGGTAAATAAAGTTGAGTAGCATGAGGAGCGGCCCTCGTACTCAAGGGACATGAGATTGCCAACTTATTATTTCGTCAAGCATTTTGTTCACTTTAACCTTAATCACCTCTATTATGACTCCTATACTTGTTGCAAGCTAAGGTTATATAATGGTGAGTTGCTTTCTTCTATGAGTTGTGTAATGGTAAGTGTGATGCTTCTTGTCCGTATTTTTTTATCGACACTTCACTCCATAAACCTACGGACATGTTTACTGAGCTTAGTTTTCGCTTGGGAACAAGTGAATGTCTAAGCTTGGGGGGAGTTGATACGTCCAATTTGCATCACCATTCTATATCATAATTTGCCTCTATTCATTGATATATTTCATATCAAGAGGTGATACTTATGTCTTTTCATCTATTTTTTCATGTTGGATGATTCTTGGAGGATGAACTGCCGGAGTCAGGATTCTGATGGAAAAAGAGGTGTTTTGATGCAATTTCGCGAAGATCAGAAAAATACCAGCAAAACTATGGAAAATCCTATTTTCCCAGAAGACGAAGAATGCCAGAAGGGGAGGCGGAGATGGGCCATAGGGGGCCCACACCCCCCAGGCGCGGGCCACCCCTAGGCCGCGCCTACAGGGGGTGTGGCCTACCTGGCCCACCTCTAGCTCCGCCCTCTTGCCCATATATTCTCCTCAAAACCCTAATACACGGGGAGTGACCACAAAAAGATTCCGCCTCCTTTGAGGGGCGAAAAACATCGGGAGAGAAAGAGCTCTCCGGCAGACAGATTTCTGCTGGGGAAATTCCTTCTCGGAGAGGGGAGATTATCGCCATCAACACCTTCATCAAGATAGACTTCATCGGGATCATCATCATCCACACCATCATCTCCACCAGCACCATCATCACCACTCCATCCCGCTGTAACAATTGTGTTGATTCTTGCATAGTTCTTAGGAGAAACTTTCCCAGTGTTGATTACTATTGTAGTTGATGCTTGTGAGTGGAACCATTGGATTATTTTTTATGTTCAGATTGTCATCCATTACCATATCATATTTGATCTTAATCCATATGATGTCTCGTGAGTATTTCGTTTAGTTCTTGAGGACATGGGAGAAGTCATTTTTATAGTAGTGGATTTGTGTTGAGATATTATTCAACGGTTTAGTATTTAAGTTGTGGTGCTATTCTTCTAGTGGTGTCATGTGAAGATCGACTACATGATACTTCACCATTTATGGGCCTAGGGGAATGCATTGTGTATTTGGCTACTAATTGTGGGGTTGCCGGATTGACAGAAACCTGAACCCCCGTTAGGAAACCATTGCACAAGGGAGTGTAGGATCTCAGAGTTTAAGATTATGGTTAGGTTTATACCTTAATTGCTTTCTTGTAGTTGCGGATGCTTGCAAGGGGTTTAATCACAAGTATGTATTATTCCAAGTAAGGTCAGTACATTAGCACAAGTTCACCCACACAACACTTACAAAACCAAAGGAGACTACTTAGCTATATGAAGCGAAAGCACTTGAAAGAATTCCCATGTGTCCTCGAGAACGTTTGGTCCTTGTAAGTATTTCCACCGGCTTGTCCTTTTCTAAGAAAGGATTGGGCCACTTGCTGCAATTGTTTGTTGTCTTTATTACTTGCACTTTATTTCTTTGCTTTATCAGAAACCCCTAAAAATCCATTTGCTAAGTATTTACAGAGATTTCCTGCTCCATACCACTAGTAAACACCTTCTTCTCCTCGTTGGTATCGACATTCCTATTTATCGAAAGTACTACGATACACCCCCTATACTTGTGGGTCATCACCAACTAAGAGAGCAATAATGGCCATAATCATGCAAAGCGACAAAACATTATTAATGAAAGCATAAAGTGATATCACCAGTCAAAAAATAAATGATCATAGAGGCTAAGGTGACTGGTTAATAGTCTTAACATGGTGTAAGCATGTGCCAAGTCAACTCAAATAAAGCATCAAAGGAGAATACCACAATACTATGTTTTTGTATGCTAAAACAACACATGATTCTTTCAAGGAACATTTAGCAATATAAATTGTTTGGAACAAGTAATGCTACAACAATAATCACTAAGAATATGGTCAAAAGCAACATCCAACATGACATGATAAAGTCTAAGCCACAGTCAAAACAAGCTTCCTTTTATACCACTATAAGCATGAAACTTCCTACTCTTTTCCAACACCAATCGAATTATTTGAAAAAACTCACAAAGATAATAATCAATAAATATTAGAGAGTTTGTCTCACAAATTTACAAATAAGAACTAAAAATTTCTAAGAAGAAATCATGAGAAAACTAAATCTAAACGCAGGGCTAGCAAAAGTGAACACTCACAGAACAATCAGAGTGCAAACTAGAGTGTTCTAAACAATGAAAATGGAGCGTGTCTATCTCCAAAATAAGTGTGTTGTGATACAACCAACTTATTGTAGCAACCAAATCAAAAGAAAACTAAAAACAAAAGATTCTCCAAGAACAACTCAGAAGTGCATGGAACAATAAAAACGAAGTGTCTAGAAAGAGACCTGAGATTTTTATTGATGAAGAAGGGAATGCCTTGGGCATCCCCAAGCTTTGACGATTGTACCTCTTGAATATTTCCTTGGGGTGACACGGTTGGAATACCCAAGCTTGAGCTTTTGTCCATTCTTCATCTCATCACATCATTCTTTTCCTACACTTGAAAATTTCCTTCATACAAAACTTCACACAATCTTCATTAGCAACATTAGTGTATTCAAGATAGTAAGTCTTTGGTTTAGTTTCAACACAAGTAAAAATTACATTAAAACACAAGCTACTTTAGCAATTACTTTTAAAATCTCAAGTGATCAAAGAGAACCCAAAAAGAAACCCATAAGAGGCAAATGCAAATAATGGCAGAAATCTGTCAAAACAGACCAACAAGTAAAAACCTATTTTTTAGAAGACCTTCTGTTGCTCAAATAGAAAAGTGTTGAACGAACGGAAGTTCGATAATAACCTAGGGCATATTATCATAAAATTACAGATCAATATGACGTACTGGTATTTTTCACGAATTTTTATAGTGAAGCATAAAAATCTGTTTCGGGACAACAACTTCCCCAAATCTTACTTCTCTCTCATTAGAGGTTATTCTTGGCACAAAAACCACACAAAAAGGATAAGGAGAGGTTATTACTGAGGCTCCAAGACTCAACAAAATAAAAACTTACTAAAAGCAAAAATATAGTGGGTTGTCACCCAAAAGCTCTTTCTTTATAGCCATTAAGATAGGCATGATAATTTCGATGATGCTCACATAAGAAATATGAATTGAAGTAAAAGAGAGCATCAAGAAGAAAATATAAAACAAATTTAAGTCTAACCCACTTCCTATGAAAAATAATCTTGTAAATAAACAAGTCATGAAAGCACAAAGCAACACGCATAGGAAAGCAAAACAAGTGCAACTTCAAAATTTTCAACATAAAGAGGGGAGACTTAATATTGTTGAGATGCATAAAACCATGTTTCCCTCTCTCATAATAACTTTAAATAGCATCATGAATAAAATTAACAATATAACTATCACATAAAACATTCTTATCATGAGCCATATGCACATAATAATTATTACTCTCCACATAAGCATAGCCCCTTATTAATTGTAGTGGGAGAAAATTCAACAAAATAGCTATCATTATTATTCTCATCACCATAATCATCAAATATAGGAGGCATATTGTAATCATAATTAATTTTCTCCTCAATAGTAGGTGGACTGAAAATATCATATTCATCATTGTAATCATCATATATTGGAGGTATAGTATCATCATAGCAAATTTTCTCCTCTATAGTAGGTGGGCTGAAAATATCATATTCATCATTGTAATCATCATATATTGGAGGTATAGTATCATCATAACAAATTTCCTCCTCTAAAGCTAGGGAACTAAAAATATCATTTTCATAAAAACTAGCTTCCCCAAGCTTAGATTTTTCCATAGTATTAGCAATAATGGTGTTCAATTTTTTTAGTTTCCTCTTCAAACACTTCATGTCCTAAATCAGGAAAAATACTATAAAGCTCTCTAATTTTGTTGTTGTTTTCCATTAAGCCTAACTAGTGAAAATAAAAATAAGAAACAAAAAGATATAATTGTAGAATCTAAAGGAAATAACTTCGATCACTCACACACCAGCAACAGTACTAGAAGATAGCTTAGTACCCAGAGGATGTGAGTACCTTTTCCTTACCTCCCCGACAACGGCGCCAGAAAAGAGCTTGGTGTCTACGCACGCTTCTATTCTTGTAGACAGTTGTTGGGCCTCCAAGTGCAGAGGTTTGTAGAACAACAGCAAGTTTCCCCTAAGTGTATTACCCAAGGTTTATCGAACTCAGGGAGGAAGTGGTTAAAGGTATCCCTCTCAAGAAACCCTACAATCAAGATACAAGAAGTCTCTTGTGTCCCCAACACACCCAATACACTTGTCAGGTGTATAGGTGCACTAGTTTGGCAAAGAGATAGTGAAATACAAGTGATATGGAAGATTATAAGTGGTAATTGCAATCTGGAAAAAAATGGCAGCAAGCAAACATGTAACAAGACTAGTTGTAAACGGTTTTTCAATGCTTAGAAACAAGGCCTAGGGATCATACTTTCACTAGTGGACACCCTGATATAAATATCTTCTCTTCATTATGCTACTCTGAACTACTCTCCGGTTGGACAACTCCAATCCATGGTAGGTCTACAAAAGCTCTCCTTAAAGTTCGTATTCCCCATCTAGGTAACCCTAACCCTATCACTTTGAGCACTAGATGGTTCCAACAAACACCACCATTTCATAGAGACATCCAACTCAAAATATAACTCATGATAAGTATTTCTGTAATCTCTAGCCTAAGTGCCACACGGTGTGCACACTATCAAATTCACACGCGTGTGGATAACCGGAGATTACAATTAAAGCACTTGAGTATCAGAGTAGATCTACTTGATTACAAAGCTCATGATCACAATAAGATCATGCATAGAGAGCGATATGAACACATAGCTATCGGTAGAGCCCTTAGCCTTAAGGGAGAATACTCCCTCCTCATCATGGGAGTCAGCAACAACGATGGAGAAGGTGGTGGAGTTGATGGAGATGGATCCAGGGGCCGGAACAGAGAGTCCTGTCCCCTGAATGTCCACTTCGGTGGTGGCGGCACTGCGGAAATTTTCATGGATTTATGATCTGGCTAGGGTTTACGTCTTGGGGAGACTTATATGTAGGCGAAAGGGCAAGGTCGGTGGAGCCTCGAGGGGCCCACACCACCTGGTGGTGCGCCCCCTGTCCGCGCCACCGGTATGGTGTGGCCGCCTCGTGGTGCATCTTCGTCTCTCCTTCGGACTCCGTGTCGTGTCAGGCAAAATATTGACTTTGGATTTTGTTCCGTCCAATTCTGAGAATATTTCTTTACTAGCTTTTATGAAACCAAAAATAGCAGAAAACAAGCAACAAGCACTGCAGCATCTTGTCAATAGGTTAGTTTTGGAAATTGTATAAAAATACCTCAAAGTGTAGACAAAACATAACAAAGTTGATACTAAACAAGTATGGAACATAAAAAATTATAGATACGTTTACGACGTATCAGTGATCTGTTTGGTTCCATTAAAGAACATCTGCCATAGCTAGTGGTAGGGGAAGTCCTTAGTTATCACATGCAATCGCGACAAAGACCACAAGCTTGAAGGCTAGAATTATAGTACCAGCCATCCTGAGGTAATGTGTGAACATTAACGATTGGGGTCAAAGGAATGGATCTTAGGTTAAAGGCCAGCTTCATGTACAAGATTCACAACACCAGAATCTAGCACAATCAGGGATCTTACGTTCAAGTCCAAGGGTTAAAACCCGAGAAAGGAGTAACTACTACTTGAGTGACATATCATACACTACAAGGTAATAATCACAAGGTAGCTTCCAAAAGAAGATAAGACTTCTGAAGCACCCAAACAAACAACAAGGAGGCACATGAGGCGAAAGGAAACCTCGAAGCCTAGAATAGAACATTATGGTTCCTACAATATAATATTGTGGGTCCAGAAGATAGAGAGATCATAATAGAAATAAATCCCTAAGTTGAAGCAGAGCAAGGGAACAAAGAATTCACAACACACACAACTCTAGAGAACTCAACACTAGGTCAAGTGGCTTAGAAATGACATGCCCAAAAGGCACCTAAGCTTTGAAAGACTACAAGAGATATCAAAACTTTTCCAAAACCAACATCAGATAAGATGAACCCAGAGTTAGAGAGAAACTGGATATAAGAAGAAAAAGAAGCATAGAAGAGTTTTCGCAAATATTCTTTCGCTTTTAAAATAGTTTTCACAAACACTAGACTCAACATCGACCAATAGCAAGGTTTTCCTATTGTCGGTACTTCTCTGATACCAAAACCTGTGACACCCCCGGGTTCAGGGCTAAACAAATCCCAGATCTCCGTCTGACATAAGATTAACCTTGAGCTCGAGGATATCCAATGAAGAATCGATAACACAACAGTGACCCTATGACATAAAAATTATTACAGCAAGCTCATAGCTGAGCAAAGAACCAAATTATTACAAGCAAATGTCACTGACCACAAACACCAAACAACGGAAGGCAAATTATGCTATTAGGTATAGCAAACTTAACAAATGGCCTAAGAGGCCTGAAGCATAACGATGACGTCCCAGCTCATAGATTCCAGGCTACCGGCCGGGAACCCCAAGCTACTCATCGGTGTCGATGTAGTACCAAACTTGTCTTCATGGGAACACTTTCTCTACTAAAAAAGTATCAACAAAGCAAGGGTGAGTACAGGGTGTACTCCGCAAGATTTATGGCTGGTGGAGTTGTTTTGCATCAAGCTATCTTTGTTTGTAAAACAAGAGAGAGAAGAAGCTCGTCTAATCAGATCATTTTAAAAAGGGGATAAGAGAGCGACATCTCAAAAATTTTGATCATCATCTTTAATATCCACTAAGTCATCATCATCTGAACCCTATCTAGGATCACCCCCTCGTACCCATGAGGAAGCATCCTTAAGCACACATTGATCTACCAAGTTTTATGATTAGGTTCATGTTCTCTATGATCTTAGAATTCGGCCACCAAGCGTTCATAACCGTGAACAAGGCTTTTCGAAAATATTTAACACTACAAGGGTGTACAACTTTACCCACACATACTAACCTTATCTTAGTGCCACTAGTAATAGGCCTCTTCCTTGGAAGGCCGACAGAGGGTGGTTAGACATGACCTTTACCTTTCTTTCGCTGAGACCATGAGTCACGCCCTAAGGATGGTTCCGCCGTAATGGGTCAAGTCCCGAAGCCGGTCCCTAGAGATGTGAGGCGAGGTTGGTTTACCAGGGCGCTATCTACCCGAAGCAACCTCGGCCACACTTACCTACCTGTTATGAATGCACCTCCTTCACCTCCTTCGAGAAGATCCAGAATGCATGTCGAATGGAACACCTGAACTATGTGACTCATGGAATCTACTAGGAAATTTAGTTAGTCATGAGGTTGTCCAGGCCCCGTGTTGTTGTATGCTCGTCTCGGTTCCAAAGGAAAGAACTCGGTTCCTAGTGGTGGCGAGCATGGGACTACAAAAACCACATCCCACCGTGGCCTCCCATACAAGCCTTAGCATGTTTAATCTCATATCACCTCTGGTATCATCTCATCACGTTCTCCTATCATACTAGATTCTATGCATCTGATACATCATCTGGATGAACCATCACTGACAGCTATGCGTGGCTAAGCAGACACAGATATAAGCTCTAGCAGTGCACACAACCCAAACCTAGTTATGCTAGGATAAGTGGATCAGGTAATATAAGCTCAAAAGGAGTAATACAATAGATAGGATACTGTATCTATCGATAAAATACCACAGTAGAACCGTATGCATTATGGCAACAATTGAAATACTTTCAAAATCATAGGATTATATCATGGTGGGGCTATGCTTGCCTTTGCCCATTGATAACAGATAAGCAGATCTTCGAAAGCCTTGTACTCGACTTGGTTACAGTTGGTCAAGTATTATTCGTCGATCTTCGATGGTCTTGATCTTGGTCTTCGATCTCGATCTCGATATCGTATTCTACCGAAGAAGAACCAAATACCGGAAAGAAAGGGAAAAATCAAAACATGGCATCGATGCAATGATCAAGCAAGGATGATGATATGACAAGTTAAATTGTATTGAAAAGTAACCCTAAGGCATGCTCGACAATTTAATCAGGGTTCCGAGGGGTGCAAACCCTAATTCGGAAGAACTCCGGAAACACCTATGAGGGGTTACTATGTTCTTATAATTGAACTTGTTATGAAAGTTGTTGAACAATGCATGATTATAGCTTAGATAGATAGATCTCATTTTTATAAACATTTTGATATATTATACATATTTTTTTGATTTAATATGAATAAGTTATTGATTTTACAATATTTATTTAATTTCTAGAATTTTTTAATCAATTTAAAACAGTTACTGCGTCACTGTGACATCAGCGAGGGCATTTAATCGTTTTTACACCGCTACTAGGCCTAGCCGCTGTGGCTGACTGTGGACCAGGGGCCACGTCACTGCCACCTAGGCGGTCAAAGGTTAGCGGGCGCATGGGCCACGTCACCCTGACGAGGGCGTGACGTCAACACGACGTCCACCCTTAGGCGGTGGTCGCCGGCGACGACAGAGGCCTTTCCTACATGCGCGGCTAGGATCGTTAGAAAGACCAGGGCAAGACAAACCATCTAGGGGCGGTGCCACTGTTCCTTGGTCGCTGGAGCGACGTCCACAGTGACAGGCGATGGCGGTGGTTGCAGAGCATCGTCGGGCGGTAGTTATAGAGTGAGAGGGAAGGATTGGAGAGCACTGGGAGGTGCAGGATCTCACCATGAAGCGAACGAAGGGCACGATGAGGCGCAAGGAGGCCGGAAGAGGCGGCTATGACTGCGAACGGCGTCAGAGAAGATGAAGACCGTGGCTTCGATTCACGACGGTCGGGGTCAATTCCTTCAGAGAAGATGACCTGCGTGATGAGGCGGAGCTCCTGGAATGCTTAGAGGGGCTTGGCGTGGCCGGAAACGGCGAGGCTCGATGGAGCCCGAGCAGCTAGGGTTTCGTGTTGTGGAAACCTGGGAGAGAGGGAGGTCAGGAGAGAGAGCGAAGAAGATAGGGTCAATGCAAGGGTGTCGTGGCGGTCTTATCCTCCCCCTGGGGCTCTAAGGACGACGAGGAGTAGGCGGCGGGGATCCACGGCGCCGGCGGCGACACAGAGTAGCTTGCCGTAGGGGATGAAGACGACAATGAAGTGAACAAAACGGTATGGACCAGAGTGGGCCGCGATTCTTCTCGATTCAACCCCCGCGGGGCTCTCGTGTTTGGTGAGTTCTTACTCCTGAAATCCATCGAATCCGACCATATGTAGCCTTCTACTGGAGTTTTTTTTGCCGCGGATCTACATCTTAGGAACTAGGATACTTCTATTTAATCAATGAAATTCTTAGGTTTTCTGTAGTACATGAAATCCCCATCTCGATTTGGCATGCGCGCGTTGCTTAGTATATGTTTGTGTTCGAGGTTTCTAGTTGTTGATAATACCATGAAATCTGCTGTTGATTGCTGGTGAAATCTGTCCATGTGCATGTCACTGTAACATAGTGAAATCAGGTGTTTGTTTCAATTATGTACAGAAAGTTAGTGAGAGTAAGTTGGGAAGAATTATTAGCCATAGTTTGTGACCTTATGTCACTTAGTTTGTGACCTGATTATGTACAGAAATTAGCTAAGTTGTTTTACTGTGGTCACTAAGTTCACTCGCTTATATAGTTAGTTGTGTACATAGGTGTTGTCATTTGGTCTGTCATTAAGTTGCTAAGTTTTTTTCTTGTCTAAATGTAACAAAATTCTAGCCTAAATGCAACTAAGCAAACATGCACAAGCAACTTGGTTATTCTAGTTAGAAATTTTATTCAGGTTCTTATTAAGCAGAGTGAGAAACTAATTGCACAAGCTCAGTCAACTTAGGTATAGTTAGGAGAAACTATTTGCTGCAGCAAACACGACTTATGAATGGTTGTTGCTTTTCAGTAAGTTCATATAGCTATCTAAGTTCATATTCCATTATACCTAAGTTGCTTTATATATAAGTTCATGTTCTAATATATATGATTAGGTAGGATATCTGATTGCCCCCACCATCTTAACTCCTTTTTTTAACATAATTATCATCAAAAAAGGAGGAGGGATGACTAATCATTTCCCGCGGCTGCAACTGAAAGAACATTTCATAATCCCTAGTGTTTTTAGATAACAATATCAAGGATTATTTAATGTGTGTTGAAGTGCTGAAAATCTTTACGTTGAAAAAGGAAAAGGAAATCTGCTTTTGGGGGGGCGGATAATACGCCCCTACCAGGGGCGGATAATCCACCCCACCCCATACCCAGAAGGGCACAACCCCCAGAGAGGGGGTGGAGAATCAGCCGGATTTTCCGGCATGGGCGGATAGTCCGCCCCTTGGGGGGGAGGATAATCCGCCCCTCGTCTAATTTCACCAAGTCTGGACCTGCGTCGCTCTCTGTATGGGGGCGGATTTTCCCCCGGACTTTCCGGATCGGGGGCGGAGTTTTCCCCTAGGCCGGATAGTCCACCCCTTGGGCGGGGGGGGGGGGGGGCGGATAATCCGCCCCTTGAGGAATTTTTCCAAGTCTGGACCTGCGTCGCTCTCTATATGGGGGGCGGATTTCCCCCCGGGAGTTTCCGTCCTGGGGGCGGAGTTTTTCCCCAGGGTGGATAATACGCCCCCAAACTTCTTCAACGGCCAGATCTGGGCATGAGGTATTTAAGCCTGCCTTCCCCCTCCTTCCAGATCTCTTGGTTCATTCGAAAAAGTCAAGATCTGATCTGCAACCTTCATCCAAGAGAGCTCTACCTAGATCCACCCAAAGGCCCCGTCCCTTGGGGAATTGAAGGAGGAGGACTCGAACTTCAATAACTGCAATCAAGCGCTTCATCTCCTCTCCATTCGTTTGGAGAATCTCCGATCTAATATTTCTTGCAAATATCTAGATCCTTGCTTTTGATTATATTGATAATCCTTGTTCTTGTGACAGCTTGTTGTCATTACGGGAGCCCCCAATTCAGTTGTGGGTGTGTGCCCCGGTAGAGTTGTAAAGGCACCGGTTCCCTCCTCGAAGGGTGCCAATAGTGGAGAAGGTGGATCAGGCCTTTCGTGGCGAGATCCATTAGGAGAATAGGGTGAGGCCTATTGTGGTGTGGTGGTCTTAGAACCGCCCACCCCTCCAACGCAGATGTACTTCCCTTAACAAGGAAGGAACTGCAGTAAAACAAATCCCTGTGTCTCCACATGCTCCACTATAGTTTCCTCGCTCCTCTCTTTACGTGCTTAGTAGATAGGGTTGCATATAGGGAAATTCTCATAGTTGCAGATCTAGAGAATTTACTTTATGCCAAGCCTAAAATTGAAAAAGAACTAAAAATTGAGTAGCACCTATTCACCCCCCTCTAGGTGCCCATATGATCCATTTCAATTGGTATCAGAGCCCCGGCTCTTAATTCGGGCTTAACCGCCTAAGAGAAGTATGGGTTCCAAGGGAGATGGGAGTGATGCTCCGAAGGTAGTCACCATGAACGATCTCAAGACGTTGGAAACAACCTTGGTTAGTTCCATGGAGGCTAAGATGTAAGAGATGGGTCAATTGATAATGTGTCTCTCCACATCTGCAACATCACCTCCATCTAACTCTGAGGCTACCACTCCGCAATCCAAGGAAACAGGTAAAGCCGATTCCAAAGATAAAGAAGTGGTTGCTGATGGTACTAGCAAGAGCTCCTCCTCAAAAAAGGATAGTGGTAAGGAAGGATACAATGAGGTTTCCCATGTGTATTCTCCTGATCCACCTATCCCACACCCACATATACATAATAGGGGTGATCCACCCAAACTTTCAGCATCTACTTTCATTCAATGGCAATTTTTGATGAAGTCTCATGTGTGTAGTTCCTCCATTGAGTTGTGGAAAATCATCGAGAATGGTCTTCATGTTGGAGATCCCAACAACCTAACAAGAAGAGAGGTTGTTGATAGTCAACTCAACGCTACATCTCTACACATGATCCAGCTTGGTGTGGGTGACAAAGACATGCCACACATTCAGCATCTTAGTACATGTAAGGAAGATTGGGATTCTCTCACCGAGCTCTTCGTCGGAAATGAAAGTATGAGAAGGAATAGATATGATGCTTTGAGCAATGAAGCTGAAGGGTTTTATATGTTGGATGGAGAAAACCACGATAACATGTATAGGAGGATCAAGTCAATAGCCACCACTTTCAGGAATCATGGTGCCTCTCATGTTGATGATGCATGGATCAAGCACAAGTATGTCAGTGCTCTTATGCCATTTGAGCCCACAGATTTGAAAAGTCTCCAAGGTAGGCATAACTACCACCTTATGACATCCAATGAGGTAATGCAAGAAATGGCCGCTTTCAAAGTGGCTGCCAAGAATGCCGAAGATGCTCGTGCACGAGCTATGGGGATGCAAAAGGGGGTCAACATGGCCTTGAAGACTAGTGTGATTGATCATGATGAAGATGACATAGAGGGTATGGACTATCCAGAGGATGTAAAAAGAATCCATGGACAATACCTGGCCTTTTATGCTAGAAACTTTTGGAAAGACCCGGCCAAGGCTAAATCTGAACTAGAACGCAAGAGTGGAGCTTATGGAAGAAAGGAAAATGGTCCCAAGGTGAGAACATGTTTCAACTGTGGAGACTGGCTGCACTTTGTAGCTGAGTGTCCATATCAAAGTAGGGAAGATAATGGAGGAAGACTTATTTTCAAGGAAAAGTCAAAGGCTCCACGCAAGAAACAGTTTGTAAAGAAGAATGCTCCCTTCAAGAAGAAACCAAAGATTGTTCTAGTGGATCAAGAAGAATATTCTTCGGGAAGTGAAGATGAGGACGAGGATGATAGCTCTCGAGAGGTGGCTGATATAGTCACCACATATACACCAACATCACTCTTAGACTCCACGAACGAAAACGTCATTAACAAGAACACTACTTGTCTCATGGCAAGAGGTTCTGAGGTAACTACTTCTAACTCTTCTTTTCCTAAGGCTATGATTGACATGGATGATCTTACTAGTCTTAAGGTTAAAGAAGAGATTATTGATTTGGACTATTTCTTCACTAACTTTCGAGGTGAGCACAAAATACGTTTTGAGGCTCTTATGGACCACCTGGCCCAAAATGAAGTTCTCCTCGAAGAAAGGGCAGAATTGAAAGTGAGGATGCAATGGAAATTGCATCCTTAAAAAATGCTCTAGAAGAAGAAGAAGAGGCTCGGGTGTCTCTTGAAGATAGGCTTGAGTCCATTGAGGAGTCACATGAACAAATAGTGGCTAAGCTTGTTAAGGAACACGACAATGCAGTCGCCAAAGCAAAGAAGTTAAAGAGGGAAAAGATTGACTTTAGGGCTTCTCATAATAGACTCTCCGAGGAATTGGAGAAACTTGACATCGCTCACAAGGGTTTGAAAAGTGATTTCTCCATTCTCAATGAGTCACATGATCAGCTCCAAATTCGATTGACTAAGTATGATGTTCCTAGCACATCTAAGTCAACATATATTCACAAGGAAAATGATAGTGTGGAAGAAGGATGTGTCAAGGACATCACTCCCAAAGATAAGGGTGTTCTTGATATGGTTCTTGGCAAGCAAAAGTCAAATGTTGGTAAAAAGGGACTTGGGTATGTCACCAAGTCCAAGAAGAAGAAAAACAAGAAGAAGAAGACCAAGAATGTACAATCAAAGACAAGAACCGCTGAGAAGAATGTCACAAAAGACAAAACTAACAATATTGGTTTGGAGGGTCACACAATCCAAATTACGAACTCTTTTGTGATTATTATGGCGATGTTTATGCTTATTATGTTGGTCCTTTTGATGAATATGTTGCTTGGTATATTTGGGTTCCAAAGACCCTTGTTACTAACATGAGAGGACCCATTGAAAAATGGGTACCTAAAACCAATAAGTAATTCTCTTGCAGGGCTATGCTTCCGGTGGGTCGAAATGGGTGCTGGATAGTGGATGCACTAGTCATATGACCGGAAGAAAGGAAATCATCACGGAGATGCGTCCCAATCATGATAATATTACAGTCTCCTATGGTGATAAGTCTAAATCTCAGGTATTGGGTCTTGGCAAGGTTGTGGTTGCTCATGATATCTCTCTCGTGGACGTCATGCTTGTTGAGACCCTCGGTTACAACCTTATTTCTGTTCATGCCCTTGGCAAGATGGGTTTTGCTGTTTTTATTGATGATGATTTGGTGGTACTTTTGTGGAACAAGTCTCTAAAGGTCGCTTTTATTGGGTACGTCGAAAATGACCTGTATGTGGTGGAGTTTTCCAGGAAAACCACTTCGGGTCCGATGTGACTATTCGGAAAGGCCGACGTGGGCTGGCTATGGCATCGTTGTTTAGCCCTTGTCAACATGAGAACTTTCCAAGTCTCCACAAGGGTGGCCACATCCTTGGACTAAAAGACAATGTCTCCTTTGCCAAATATCGTGTTTCTAGGGCTTGTGTTGAAGGAAAAATTCATGACTCTCCCTACAAGAGGAAGAATATTGTGTTTTCAAAGAGAATATTGGAATTAATTCATGTGGACTTATTTGGTCCTCCATCTCATGCCAGTCTCGGTGGGAAGAAGTATTGCTTGGTCATTGTTGATGATTACTCAAGATATACATGGGTCTATTTCTTCAAGCTAAAGAGTGAGACTCAACAAACGGTCATTGACTTTGCCAATGAAGTTCAACGTCAACACAATGTTCCTATCTTGGCAATAAGAAGTGACAACGACTCCGAATTCAAGAAGTACACTTTGAATGAGTTTCTAAGTGAAGAGGGGATAAGACATCAATATTCCGCTGCGTACACTCCTCAACAAAATGGTGTAGCCGTGAGGAAGAACCGCACGTTGATGGATATGGAAAGATCAATGTTAGCTGAATTCAAGTCTCCTTACAACCTTTGGGCTGAAGCCATTTCCACCGCTTGCCACTCGTCTAACCGGCTCTACCTCCGAAAAATCTTGGACAAGACTCCGTATGAAATACTTACCAGTAACAAGCCCAACATCTCATACTTCAGGGTATTCAGTTGTAATTGTTTCTTTCTTATCAAAGGTGTCCGCTTGTCTAAATTTGAGTCCAAGGCTTTAGAAGGTATTTTTGTTGGTTACGGTGCCGAATCCCACACTTATAGAGTCTACAACAAGATCACTGGGACTGTTGTAGAATCTTGTAGTGTGGAGTTCGATGAAAATAATGGCTCCCATGTGGGGCAAGTTGATGTTTGTGTTGTAAATGTTGAAATACCCCAAGATGCCATAAGAAGAATGGGCGTGGGATTTTTTCGCCCCATTGAGGAACCCCTTGTGGCGGATTGGGAAGGACAATGTTCCACTCAATTGGAGCCCTCATCTACACAAGATCAACAAGCTCCTTTGCTGGAGAAAACTCTATACCAACACCGCAACCTACTGAAGATCATCAGTCTCCTAGAAAAAATGGTAGTCCCAGGCCGGACAATCCGCCCCTGGCACTCCAACTCGTCTCAGGGGATCAGAAGAAGAAGAAAATAGCAAAGAAAACTCCAGGCCGGGTTCTTCGGCCCCCGAGGGCGGATTATCCGACCCTGGAACTACCAGCTCTGTTAGGCATTCACAGGAAGCAGAAGTTGTAGCCACATCTCCTAGGCCGGATAGTCTGGACCCACCTTGTCACATCCCAAAATTTTCCAAATTTTGAAATGTGAAAAATAAATAAACAAATAAACAATTGTTGAAATTTAGGGTGAGAAGAAAAATTTTGATTCCAATTGGAAACATCAAAACCTGTTTTGATCAAATTAAATCCTAAAGGGATTTTAAAAAAAATAAACAATTAATAAATAAAGTTATAATAGTTGGAATCACTATTTTTGGATCTTTAAATAAAAAGATATGGTCTTTATAAAGCAAAGGTAGAAACATAAATAAGGATTATTTTGTAGAGCCAAATTAAATCTTGGCCAAGCTTTTGAAATAAAATATTTCTATTTGATAAAAAGAGTAAAGGTTTATTTTAAAAAAATAATGAGGATTTATTAATATCCAATTTTATTAAAATAAAGGCTTTTCCATTTTAAATAAACACTAAAACTTGTTAATTTATTTTAAATAAGATTTCCAAGTGTTTTTGTTTTTCAAATGAAACCTATTGAAAAGGTTTTGGTTTGGTTTAGATTTCAAATAGAGTTTTAAAAATAAATTAAACCCTATTTGAAATAAAGACTAAGGTCTTTTTATTTTAATTAATAATAGATCCTAAAAGAATAAAAATTAATTTACTTTGGACTTTGGATTATGTTGTTAAATAGAATTAATCTATACCTAAAGTTTGGTGGTGGTTTGATTTGAATTGGTGTTTGAATTGTTTGAATGTAAATCAAATCAGAATATTCAAACAGAAAAAGTAAAAACATTTGGTATAAAAAATGAATGAAACAGACCCAACCCAACAGGACCAGCAAGCCCAACTCACAGCCCAACTAAACCCCTCTGGCGAAACGTTTTCTTACCCAGCATCTCGCACGCGCAGTCACTGACTAGCAGGCCCCACTCCCACTTCCCCACCTCACTGACGAACGGACCCCACGCTGCCTGTTCTTCGTTTCCACCCGCGCCAGCCGTTTCCCCCTTCCTCAACGTCGCTCTGCCGCGATTGAATTCGAGTAAATTCGCGTTGATGACAGGCTTAATTCCCCCAGATACCACGCACCCATAAACACCTCCCTCTTCCCTCCCTTTCCCCTCAGAAACCACTTCAAGAGCGCCCCCAGGCCGTCGTCATTTTTGTTTGCACCGCTGCAGTCTCCGACGACGTTTCCGGCCAATTCCGGCGCCGACCAGCCGGCCCTCGCCTCCCACTGCACGCAGCCTTGCACGCCAGCACCAGGCGCACCTGACAGTGCCTCGCACTCGCCCGCGCGTGCCCTACAGCCTCGGCTTCGTCATCACCCGAGCGCCACCGCCGTCTGTCTCGTCTCCGTCGAGCTACCCCGGTAAGCTCCGACCGTCTCGATCCCTCCTGATGATGCTCCCGTACTCCCCACGCTCGCGCGCGTCTAACCATGACTTTATTTTTCCTCGGCATGACCTGTAGCCTCGCCCCCGACGACCTCCAGAGACACCCGACGCCGCTGTCTACTCCGGTGAGCAATCGTTGCCTCTCTGGTGCGCCCCTCGACTAGCAGACATCACGTCGAGCTTTACCTCGACCACGTGAACGCTGTAAGCCACTCCCCCTCTCCCTCGCTTTCTGCATCGTCGGCAAGCTCACCGCCTGAGCGTGCGCTGTCGCCAGCCGCCGCTAGCACCGCCAGGCAATGGTCAACCGCACTGTGTCCGTTAGATACTGATCTAGTGGCTGTGATTAGATCTTAACCGAAGGGGTATGTGTCCATCTGAGCCGTGTGTTTTAAATAAGATCCAACGACTCGCAGAGGCTGATCCGCATGAAGCGGTATCGACCAGTAGGGAAGCGCCACGTGGACATGGTTTGGTTTAAAAACAGAAAATAAAATCTATTATATATGCAAACTTGTAAAATTCATAACTTTAGTTCTACACGTCCAAATTTTTCAAATTTTATATCAATGGAATCAGCAAGACAAATCCTACCCAACCATGCACTTTGTAGTGGCTGTGATTATATCTTAACCGAAGGGGTATGTGTCCATCTGAGCCGTGTGTTTTAAATAAGATTCAACGACTCGCAGAGGCTGATCCGCACGAAGCGGTATCGACCAGTAGGGAAGCTCCACGTGGACATGGTTTGGTTTAAAAACAGAAAATAAAATCTATTAGATATGCAAACTTGTAAAATTCATAACTTTAGTTCTACACGTCCAAATTTTTCAAATTTTATATCAATGGAATCAGCAAGACAAATCCTACCCAACCATGCACTTTGTTTAATGATTTGCTTCTGGAAAATTGGTTGAATTTGTAGAAACTTGTGTAGGCATAATTTGAATATAAAAATTGTTCTAGATATATTTTTGATATGAAATCTTTGAAAAATGGATTGTTGTGAACCTACTGACCATAGGAACCAACCTATGGATTTAAAAATGTATTTTGTGAAGTTAAGGAGTAAATATTTGAATTAGCACATTTCTAGTCAAATAAAAATATTGTTTTTGGTTTAGAAATGATTTTTGAGTAAAACCTTTGGGAAATGATTTGATTCAAACCTTCTGACCCTAAACACCAAGTTTTGAGAATTAAAATATATTTGGTGAACCCTTTAAAGAATATTGCCTTGCTAAAAGCATTTTCAACCACATAAAATATTGATTTGATTTAAAAATGGTTTATAGATTAAACCTTTTGCAAATGGTTTTACCACTTTTGTAAATGACCAATGTGAGCTTGAAAATGTTTAGAGCCTAGTAGAAACCATTTTTCCAAATAAAACTATCTTTTGCATGCTTGCATGCATGACCTTGTTTTTGTTATTTATGTGTGGTAAATTGTTTGAATGCCAGTTGAATTTGTGTTTGCTTGATTGAATTGTAGTGAAGTTAGAAGAGTGTGATATTTGCAAGATCAAGAAGTTAACCAACATTCTCTACTAAAAAGGCAAGTGACACTATCATCCATGTCCTACTATTTTCATTACACTTAGTGGATTTTGTAACATGCATGGAAAGGACTACTATATTTTATGCTATGCTAAATCCTAATAGGATACCCATATATCTCCCTTAGTGGAAACATTGTAGTTGTAGTAAGCTTAGCCCTGCTATATATTGGGATGGGATTCATGATATGAATATATGAAGTGTTGGAAAGATATATGTTTTATATAATAAAACAAGTACTCAATGAACCACCTGGGTGGACAAGGATACTCAAAATTGGACAAGGTGGCAACAAAAGGAACCATGTTTATATGGCTATCTCTTTTTGTATGTGCACTAGAAGGAAACCACCCAGGGACTTAGAGATTGAACATGTTTCTCGTACTGTGGCTTTCGTGTACATCCACATGCTAAATGGGCTCTATCTTAGTCAACTACATAGTGGAAGACCCATGCATTGGCATCTTCAGGTTAACTAGAATTGTGTAAGGTAAATTTATCCCTACATTGGGTTCCTGGTTGACAAGCTATCATTATGTATTCGGAGGACTTCTATGGAAAGACTTTGTCACATTCTCGATCTTCCAGTACTCCATTTTGGTGAGTACTTATCCAGCGGCCACTGGTGGCATCAAGACGATATTGTGTCATGTGGGTAAAGTGTACAACTTCTGCAGAAGATCAAATTCTAAGTACTTAGCCGTGTCCCCGGTTACGGACAACTCTGAGCAACTAAGGCCTGAAGCTATGGAAGATCTCGACATTCCAATTTCTCAAAGTAAAACTTGATGGTGTCAACAAGGGATTAGAAGCACTTGGAGTTTTCCAAGGAGTTCAGAAAGATTTTCAAAAGATCAAAACTATTTTGAAAAGATAGGACAAAACTATATTGCTTTCTGCAAATGAGCCTAAACCCTACTTAGCCAAATATGCATGTAATGATAGGATCCACTTATTTCTACATAGTAGTGAAACTTGCCAATACAATTCAAATGTATTGACCCTTGTGGCTGTAACTTATAATGTTACAGGTTTTTTTGATGTTAGGGAAGTTTATGGATTAGGATTACAAGTCTACAACCAACATGACTGCCTGTGGCACTTTGAAGATGAAGGACCCCATGCTATTGTTATATTCTGTTGCATTGTAATGAGATAGCCAAATGAGCTATGTAAGATGTAATAAATTATTTTATTCCTGGTTATAAAGTGATATTATGACCTTTGTTTCTTGATATTACATCTTAACTGTGGATGCTAGCTATTGATCCAGGGACTAGCATTATAAACACAGGGATCTCTAGCTTATTAAAGGTTGGGAACCTTATAGATGGTATCAGAGCACTGTGTTGCCTGTAGGATTGTAACCCTGGGATTGGACAAAACCCCTCAGAAAAATAGGAGTTGTATTTTCTCCAAAACTTATTTACAACAATCTTGTAAACTCTTTCCTCAACCTTCTGGTTTTGATTCTACATCTCTTCCTTTTCAACTTGATGGACAAAGCCTTCACCATGACCAATGACTTCCACTTTAGTTCCACCAAAGATTTCAACTTAGACATCAGTAAGGACTACAAGTGAGAACCAAGAGACATGAGATTGCCTACCGAAGACATGGATGTCAAGTTAGAGTATGGATCATATTGACCTATGAGGTATGACTATACTAGGTTGATTATTTCAAGAAAACTTGTTGTTTCCTTCAACTCATGAGTTGAGCTCATAAGTTGTTAAGTGAATAGTTGCTTGTTGATTGTTTGATTGAACTTGGTTGTTTTGAGTTGTGTGTTAGGACTTCTTAAAAACCTATCCATCATTACTTATCCCTATCAAACCAACAGATGCCTCCCCGTCGTGCCAACCCCAACCAAAACAACAACATCACTCCTGAGATGCAGCAGATGATGACAACTCAGACACAATTGATGCAGGAGATGACCATGTTCATACAGAATCATAACAACAACAACAACAACAACAACAACAACAACAACAATCAGAATAATCCTCCAGCTCATGACATGCTCACCAGGTTTCTGAAACTTAGGCCTGCAAAGTTCTCTGGAACAACTGATCCAATGGAAGCCAATGACTGGTTACGTTCAGTCAATAAGGACTTAGTGACTGTTGGTTGCACCGATGAAGAAAAAGTTAGGTTTGCAACATTTCTGCTTGAAGGACCAGCAACAACATGGTGGGACAACTTTCAGATCACCACTCCCCTTGAGGATGTGACTTGGGCTATTTTTGAGGATGGTTTCCATACAGCTCACATCTCACCTGGAGTGATGTACTTGAAGAAAAAGGAATTCCACAATCTGAAACAGCGTCACCGCAGTGTGGCTGAGTATATTGAAGAATTCAACAATCTGGCACGCTATGCACCAGATGAAGTTGATACAGATGCTAAGAGAAAGGATAAATTTCTTGAAGGACTTAATGATGAGTTTAACCTGCAGCTAGCTATTGCCTATGTCCCAACTTATCAATCACTCTGTGACAAAGCCACCATTTTGGAAAACAAGATAAATCAAGTTGAGAACAGAAAGAGGAAGCATAAACTCAAGTATCACTCAGGATCATAAAAAAAGAAGCATTCATTCAAAAAGAGCAATGAAGATTCTGAACCACATCAGTATCACCACAACAACAATGGAAGTGATAATAATGGAAATGATACTGGCAATGGAGATGACCTTGGTCAGAGCCAACATGACACTTTCAAGAAGAAAGACATTAGCCAGTTGCAGTGCTATAATTGCAAGGAACTTGGACACTATGCATCAGTCTGTCCTGAGAAGAAAAATAAAAAGGATGCTAGAAGAGCCAATGGAAATGACTCCAATGTGACCCAGAAAGGACATGTGAACCACATTAGCATGGATGGAAACTTTGAAGAGATAGAAGAAGTGGATGTCAGGAACTAGTTAACTCAGAAGAGTCAAATAAGGATTCCTTGTCTGGATATTAAGTATTGAACCCATAGTCAAGTGAACCATCAATGTAATCCTATGAGACTTTCTTTTAAGGGTGGTAGTACCCTAGTTGCCTTGAAGCCAACTTGTAACCCTAGCCTTCCCAAATCTCAGGACGAGATTTCTTTTAAGGGTGGTAGCCTGTCACATCCCAAAATTTTCCAAATTTTGAAATGTGAAAAATAAATAAACAATTGTTGAAATTTAGGGGGAGAAGAAACTTTTTGATTCCAATTGGAAACATCAAAACCTGTTTTGATCAAATAAAATCCTAAAGGGATTAAAAAAATAAACAATTAATAAATAAAGTTATAATATTTGGAATCACTATTTTTAGATCTTTAAATAAAAAGATATGGTTTTTATAAAGCAAAGGTAGAAATATAAATAAGGATTATTTTATAGAGCCAAATTAAATCTTGGCCAAGCTTTTGAAATAAAATATTTCTATTTGATAAAAAGAGTAAAGGTTTATTTTAAAAAAATAATGAGGATTTATTAAGATCCAATTTTATTAAAGTAAAGGCTTTTCCATTTTAAATAAACAGTAAAACTTGTTAATTTATTTTAAATAAGATTTCCAAGTGTTTTTGTTTTTCAAATGAAACCTACTGAAAAGGTTATTGTTTGGTTTAGATTTCAAATAGAGTTTTAAAAATAAATTAAACCCTATTTGAAATAAAGACTAAGGTATTTTTATTTTAATTAATAATAGATCCTAAAAGAATAAAAATTAATTTACTTTGGACTTTGGATTATGTTGTTAAACAGAATTAATCTATACCTAAAGTTTGGTGGTGGTTTGATTTGAATTGGTGTTTGAATTGTTTGAATGAAAATCAAATCAGAATATTCAAACAGAAAAAGTAAAAACATTTGGTATAAAAAATGAATGAAACAAACCCAACCCAACAGGCCCAGCAAGCCCAACTCGCAGCCCAACTAAACCCCTCTGGCGAAACGTTTTCTTACCCAGCATCTCGCACACGCAGTCACTGACTAGCAGGCCCCACTCCCACTTCCCACCTCACTGACAAACAGACCCCACGCTGCCTGTTCTTCGTTTCCACCCGCGCCAACCGTTTTCCCCTTCCTCAACGTCGCTCTGCCGCGATTGAATTCGAGTAAATTCGCGTTGATGACAGGCTTAATTCCCCCAGAGACCACGCACCCATAAACACCTCCCTCTTCCCTCCCTTTCCCCTCAGAAACCACTTCAAGAGCGCCCCCAGGCCGTCGTCATTTTCGTTTGCACCGCCGCAGTCTCCGACGACGTTTCCGGCCAATTCCGGCGCCGACCAGCCGCCCCTCGCCTCCCACTGCATGCAGCCTTGCACGCCAGCACCAGGCGCACCTGACAGTGCCTCGCACTCGCCCGCGCGTGCCCTGCAGCCTCGGCTTCGTCATCACCCGAGCGCCACCGCCGTCTGTCTCGTCTCCGTCGAGCTACCCCGGTAAGCTCCGACCGCCCCGAGCCCTCCTGATGATGCTCCCGTACTCCCCACGCTCGCGCGCATCTAACCATGACTTTATTTTTCCTCGGCACGACCTGTAGCCTCGCCCCCGACGACCTCCAGAGACACCCGACGCCGCTGTCCACTCCGGTGAGCAATCGTCGCCTCTCTGGTGCGCCCCTCGACTAGCAGACAGCACGTCGAGCTTCACCTCGACCACGTGAATGTTGTAAGCCACTCACCCCTCTCCCTCGCTTTCTGCATCGTCGGCAAGCTCACCGCCTGAGCGTGCGCTGCCGCCAGCCGCCGCTAGCGCCGCCAGGCAATGGTCAACCGCATTGTGTCCGCTAGATATTGATCCAGTGGCTGTGATTAGATCTTAACCGAAGGGGTATGTGTCCATCTGAGCCGTGTGTTTTAAATAAGATCCAACGACTCGCAGAGGCTGATCCGCACGAAGCGGTATCGACTAGTAGGGAAGCGCCACGTGGACATGGTTTGATTTAAAAAACAGAAAATAAAATCTATTAGATATGCAAACTTGTAAAATTCATAACTTTAGTTCTACACATCCAAATTTTTCAAATTTTATATCAATGGAATCAGCAAGACAAATCCTACCCAACCATGCACTTTGTTTAATAATTTGCTTCTGGAAAATTGGTTGAATTTGCAGAAACTTGTGTAGGCATAATTTGAATATAAAAATTGTTCTAGATATATTTTTGATATTAAATCTTTGCAAAATGGATTGTTGTGAACCTACTGACCATAGGAACCAACCTATGGATTTAAAAATGTATTTTGTGAAGTTAGGGAGTAAATATTTGATTTAGCACATTTCTAGTCAAATAAAAATATTGTTTTTGGTTTAGAAATGATTTTTGAGTAAAACCTTTGGGAAATGATTTGATTCAAACCTTCTGACCCTAAACACCAAGTTTTGAGAATTAAAATATATTTGGTGAACCCTTTAAAGAATATTGCTTTGCTAAAAGCATTTTCAACCACATAAAATATTGTTTTGATTTAAAAATGGTTTATAGATAAAACCTTTTGCAAATGGTTTTACCACTTTTGTAAATGACCAATGTGAGCTTGAAAATGTTTAGAGCCTATTAGAAACCATTTTTCCAAATAAAACTATCTTTTGCATGCTTGCATGCATGACCTTGTTTTTGTTATTTATGTGTGGTAAATTGTTTGAATGCCAGTTGAATTTGTGTTTGCTTGATTGAATTGTAGTGAAGTTAGAAGAGTGTGATATTTGCAAGATCAAGAAGTGAACCAACATTCTCTACTAAAAATGCAAGTGACACTATCATCCATGTCCTACTATTTTCATTACACTTAGTGGATTTTGTAACATGCATGGAAAGGACTACTATATTTTATGCTATGCTAAATCCTAATAGGATACCCATATATCTCCCTTAGTGGAAACATTGTAGTTGTAGTAAGCTTAGCCCTGCTATATATTGGGATGGGATTCATGATATGAATATATGAAGTGTTGGAAAGATATATGTTTTATATAATAAAACAAGTACTCAATGAACCACCTGGGTGGACAAGGATACTCAAGATTGGACAAGGTGGCAACAAAAGGAACCATGTTTATATGGCTATCTCTTTTTGTATGTGCACTAGAAGGAAACCACCCAGGGACTTAGAGATTGAACATGTTTCTCGTACAGTGGCTTTCGTGTACAGCCACATGCTAAATGGGCTCTGGCTTAGTCAACTACATAGTGGAAGACCCATGCATTGGCATCTTCAGGTTAACTAGAATTGTGTAAGGGAAATTTATCCCTACATTGGTGCCTGGTTGACAAGCTATCATTATGTATTGGGAGGACTTCTATGGAAAGACTTTGTCACATTCTCGATCTGCCAGTACTCCATTTTGGTGAGTACTTATCCAGCGGCCACTGGTGGCATCAAGACGAGATTGTGTCATGTGGGTAAAGTGTACAACTTCTGCAGAAGATCAAATTCTAAGTACTTAGCCGTGTCTCCGGTTAAGGACAACTCTGAGCAACTAAGGCCTAAAGCTATGGAAGATCTCGACATTCCAATTTCTCAAAGTAAAACTTGATGGTGTCAACAAGGGATTAGAAGCACTTGGAGTTTTCCAAGGAGTTCAGAAAGATTTTTAAAAGATCAAAACTATTTTGAAAAGATAGGACAAAACTATATTGCTTTCTGCAAATGAGCCTAAACCCTACTTAGCCAAATATGCATGTAATGATAGGATCCACTTATTTCTACATAGTAGTGAAACTTGCCAATACAATTCAAATGTATTGACCCTTGTGGCTGTAACTTATAATGTTACAGGTTTGTTTGATGTTAGGGAAGTTTATGGATTAGGATTACAAGTCTACAACCAACATGACTGCATGTGGCACTTTGAAGATGAAGGACCCCATGCTATTTTTATATTCTGCTGCATTGTAATGAGATAGCCAAATGAGCTATGTAAGATGTAATAAATTATTTTATTCCTGGTTATAAAGTTGTATTATGACCTTTGTTTCTTGATATTACATCTTAACTGTGGATGCTAGCTATTGATCCAGGGACTAGCATTGTAAACACGGGGATCTCTACCTTATTAAAGGTCAGGAACCTTACACACCTAGGGGCGGATTATCTGGCCCTGAAGAACATGTTCAGCAGCAAGCTCCTATTGTCAACTCAAATCAAGATCAAGGGCAAGGTAGTGTACAATACAAGGATACAAATGCTGAATCAAGTCCTTCTAGAAACAATAAGGAAATTAAGGCTCGTCGCAAGGCTCGTGCTGATCGGAACCTTGAGCTAAGGTGTCACACTCTTGACAAGGTTGTCGGTGATCTACGAAGAAGGGTGTCTACTAGAAGAGAACTTGCAAGCTTCTATGATCATCAAGATCACATTTCTATGGCTGAACCAAAGAAGGTCTTTGATGCTCTTGAATATCCCGATTGGGTGGTTGCAATGCACGAGGAATTAAATAACTTCGAGCGCAACAAAGTTTGGAAGCTCGTAGAGAAACCCAAAGAATGCCGCAATGTTATCGGTACCAAGTGGATTTTCAAGAACAAACAAGTTGAAAATGGCATTGTTGTGAGTAATAAAGCAAGACTCGTGGCTCAAGGATTCTCTCAAGTGGAAGGAATTGATTTTGGCGAGACTTATGCTCCTGTGGCTCGTCTTGAGTCCATCTGTATCCTTCTTGCCTATGCCGCTCATCATAATTTTAAATTACAGCAAATGGATGTTAAGAGTGCGTTTCTTAATGGTCCACTACATGAGTTGGTATACGTCAAGCAACCCCCGGGTTTTGAGGACCCTAAATTTCCGAACCATGTCTACAAACTCGATAAGGCTCTCTATGGCCTTAAACAAGCCCCACGTGCATGGTATGAGCACCTTAAAGAGCTTTTGTTAGACCGTGGATTCGAAGTTGGGAAAATCGATCCCACTCTTTTTACTAAGAAGGTTAATGGGGAGCTTTTTGTATGCCAACTATATGTAGACGACATTATTTTTGGCTATACTAACCAAGCTTTTAACGATGAATTTCCAAAGCTTATGACTGACAAGTTTGAGATGTTTATGATGGGTGAATTGAGGTTCTTTCTTGGATTCGAGATCAAACAACTTAGAGAGGGAACTTTTATTAATCAAGCTAAGTACATCCAAGACATGCTCAAGAGGTTCAAGATGACGAATCTCAATGGCGTTGCTACTCCAATGCAAACAAAGTGTCATCTTGAGTTGAATCACAAGGGTAAAGACGTGGACCAAAAGGTATACTGATCCATGATCGGCTCTCTCCTTTACCTTTGCGCATCTAGGCCCGGTATCGTGTTGAGTGTAGGAGTGTGTGCAAGGTACCAAGACACTCCTAAAGAAAGCCACTTAGTGGCGGTCAAACGAATCTTCAGATATTTGGTTCATTCCCCAAATTTTGGGTTATGGTATCCCAAAGGTTCAAGTTTCTCTCTATGTGGTTACACTGATTTAGACAGGGCTGGTGACAAAGATGATCGAAAATCAACTTCTGGTGCATGTCAATTCTTGGGCAGGTCTCTAGTGTGTTGGTCTTCAAAGAAACAAAATTGCATATCACTCTCAACAGCCGAAGCTGAATATGTTGCAGCTGCAAGTGCTTGTACACAATTATTATGGATGAGGCAAACTTTAAAGGAATATGGTGTCAATTGTGACAAAGTGCCTCTTTTATGTGACAATGAAAGTGTTATCAAAATTGCTTACAATCCGGTGCAGCATACAAGAACAAAACATATTGAGATTCGCAATCATTTCATTCGGGATCATGTTGCTCGTGGTGATATTGCACTATACTTTGTGAGCACGAAGAACCAACTTGCTGATATTTTCACGAAGCCTCTTGATGAAGAAAATTTTTGTTATTTGAAGAATGAGCTAAATATCATAGATTCAAGGAGCTTGGCTTGACTACCCTTGCACACTCACTTTCTCTTATTCATGTATTTGGTTTAGATGCAGGCATAGACATAGGGGGAGTGTGGTCCTAATTGATTGGGCTAACCCTCCCCCCATAATGCCGAAAGCAAGACAAAATCATTTCCCTTAATATCATTTTGTGATATGTGGGTTATTGATGAGCATTGGTTTTGAACTCAAGATACATCTTTGTGGTGTCATGCCATGCGCTCCAACATGGTGGCTTCGGACACCGCTCTCTTCCTTGAGAAGAGTTGGTTTCTAATGGCTCTCTTTGGATTTTCTTGCATATCTCTTGTTCTTGTGGAAAACACACCCAACTTTGGCTTTTGTTTGATTTGTTCTTGCAACTTTGGGTGTGTAGTACCATCACAGTTTGTTGCTCTAAACCCAAGCCTTTTCCCCTCCTTGAACCATCTATTCTTGCACACAAGTCCTCTATACACCATCAAGGGGTTTTGCAAGGATGCTCCGACCTGAATCTGTATTTACAGAAAATTCAGAGGGGGGGGGGACTATCCGCCCCGGGCGTTTTCTGCCTCTAAAGGGTTGGGTCGGGGAGGCCAGGCTCAAACAGAGAAGCCAGCCCCCCTAACACTAGCTCTGCCCCCAGCCGCCGCCGGAGCTTCCGCCCCTCCCCGGAGTCGATTTGACCACCGGATTCTCTGGGCCCTCCTCGGATCTTCTTCCCCTAGCCTCCGGGTATCTTCTCCTCCGTGATTTTCCTCCAATGAGTGAGGGTAACTCCCTCATCTCTCTCCTTTTGTATGGGATTCATTATTCTTGGTGGAAATCTCATTGTAGAAGATACTATGTGTTTCCCTTTCTTGTTAGAATCAGTAGTATTGCAACCCTAGTGCCCGATCTGTTTTGCCTTGGTAAATCTGGGCCATTCCAGAATTTTTCCGCGGGGGGCGGATTATCTGCCTCTGCCAGGGCTGGATAATCCGGCCTAGATATTAAAAACTGGTCTGGTTTGGTTCTGATTTCCGCAATGCACATCCTTGGCTCATGGATTGTTTTTCTACTATTTCTAACATGTCTCCTGGACTTGTGTGTGTGCTTATCTCCATGCTATCCCTCTCATGCTTTTCACAGGTGGTTCCAAGGCTACTAAGACCTTCACTTGTCGTCCCCGTGCCCGTTATCTCAGGCCAACTGCAGAAGGGACTTTTATTGACGAAACAGAGGTTCACCGAGTAGCAAGAGAGGCTGAACGGATGGCAGAGGCAGCAAAGAAAACCAAGAGGATTTCATCTCGCAAGGGCAAACAGTCGCGGTCCAACTATAAGGCTATGGACAGTATTCAGTATGCCACCATTCGGCAAACTAATTACTATGATGAGGCTGACAGTGATGGTCCTCCAGAGGACTCTATGTTTTGGAATGCACACTTTCGGGCTATTCATGATGATGTGTATGCTACTCTCAAGCTTCGCCCCATGCATCCCATCAATATGACTGAGGCCCAAACCAAAGCAAGACTCCGTGAAGATTTGGATGTGACTAACAAGATGGGGCTGCACCACCTTATGACTCTCCAATGCAGCTATGATTCCTCGGTGGTGAGGCAATTTTTCTCGACACTTGTGATTTGCGGTGATGAGTGTCGCACTATGAAGTGGATGACCGGGACAACAATGATTCAGTCGGACTTCCACATTTTTGGGCAGGTTCTTGGGTATGCCTTCCATGGCCACGACACACCTTCTGGCCACCACATCATTTATCCACTCAGGTCATCCAAGGACACTGTGCTCTCTCCATGTCTGACATCTGATGGTATTGCTGGTACTTTCGCTGGACTCTCTCCTTTGTATGCCTCCCTTGTTGGCATATTTAGGGAAAGCATATCTCCTAGTGGAGGCAACAATGACAAGATCCGTGATCACCTGGTTCCTCTCCTCGCATTTTCTCACGAGTGTGCGACCAATTCTGGTTTAGCTACGGGTTACAAACTGGATGTCATGTACTATATATATCATGAGATGACGGATGCTATGATCAACAGGATCTCCATCCCATATTCCCCTTTCATTATGATGCTCATCAAGCATATGCTGCCTCTTGAGGACTTTGGCACTGATTTGGATGGTGTTCACAAGCCCAAGAAAATCTACAACAAGGCTCAGAAGACCCATCACCCTTCCACTACTCCTGAGTCCTTCATGAGTGATGCACGGGCTAGTGGTCATCATTCCGCGGTGTGCCCAATGGCACACGAGGTCAAGCAACTCAATTGGTTCTAGCGGAACATCCTTTGCATGGGCATAGATATTCATAAGGGCCAATATGAGGAATACCGGAGGAGCCATGAGATGGCACACATTCAGTAACTCATTCTACATCACGTGTCCGGTGCCACTGGCAATCCACCTCCTCGTACTACTCCGGAACCATATGCTCAGTGGAACACTTCAGGGATCAACTATGGCGAGCTCGAGAGTTGCCTGTTTCCTCCACCTCCGAGGGCTCCTACTCCTCCAGCTGATGAGTATGATGATGAGTATGATGAAGAGGAAGGGGACGGGGATGACTACGATGAGGATGAGGAGGCGTGATCTTCTGGGGCGTTAGCATCGCTCTTCTTCCTTTTTGGCGTTTCGATGCCAAAGGGGGAGAAGTAGTTCTATTAGGTCTCTCACAGATTTGCATGGGTCAGGCGCAAGCACTTTTTCAGTCATTTATTTGCTTGCTTGTGCCCTTTTAAAATGAACTTATTTGTTATTTGTTCTTGGTTTATGTAAGACTCTGTCGTGCCTTACTCTGTATGGTCCTCTAGAATTCTGGATTTATATTGTGGATTTACTCTTATGGAATTCTGTATTTATCTATGGAGTCTGGTATTCTATTTGATGGCATATGGGATCATGGGATTATCTAGTGTATGCATCAATATTGTGGGATGTGCTTGGAGCCTGACAATCTCATTATTTTATTTGGATATATTCACATCCCGGTGGTATGACCTTGTTTCCTAACTCACCTTGTTTTAATTGTCTTTGCTATGAAAGCTGCAGACTCTCTAGTGTGTGGATTTGTATTCAAATGCAAATTATAAACATGCACACATCTAGGGGGAGCCTCTTTCATTTGGTTTAAGGTGTTGTTAGTAGGTTTCTTTGCAAATCCTAGTATTGTCATCTAACACCAAAAAGGGGGTGTTGAAAGAACATTTCATAATCCCTAGTGTTTTGTGTGTTAGATAAAAATATCAAGGATTATTTAATTTGTGTTGAAGTGCTACAAATATTTACATTGAAAAAGGAAAAGGAAATCTGCTTTTGGGGGGCGGATAATCTGCCCTACCCCATACCCAGAAGGGCGCAACCCCCAGAGAGGGGGCGGAGAATCAACCGGATTTTCTGGCATGGGCGGATAGTCCGTCCCTTGGGGGGGGGGGGCGGATAATCCACCACTCGTGGAATTTCACCAAGTCTGGACCTGCGTCGCTCTCTGTATGGGGGGCGGATCCCCCCCGGACTTTCCAGCTAGGGGGCGGAGTTTTCCCATATGCCGGATTGTCCGCCCCTTGGGGGGGGGGGATAATCCGCCCCTTGAGGAATTTCGCCAAGTCTGGACCTGCGTTGCTCTCTGTATGGGGGGCGGATTTCCCCCGGAGTTTCTGTCCTAGGGGCGGAGTTTTTCCCCAGGGCGGATAATCCGCCCCTAGTGGGGGGCGGATAATCCTCCCCAACTTCTTCAACAACCAGATCTGGGAAGGGGGTATTTAAGCTTGCCTTCCCCCTCCTGCCAGATCTCTTGGTTCATTCGAAAAAGTCAAGATCTGATCTGCAACCTTCATCCAAGAGAGCTCCACCTAGATCCACCCAAAGGCCCTGTCCCTTGGGGAATCGAAGTAGGAGGACTCGATCTTCAACAACTGCAATCAAGCGCTTCATCTCCTCTCCATTCGTTTGGAGAATCTCTGATCTAGTATTTCTTGCAATTATCTAGATCCTTTCTTTTTATTATATTGATAATCCTAGTTATTGTGATAGCTTGTTGTCATTACGGGAGCCCCCAATTCAGTTGTGGGTGTGTGCCCCGGTAGAGTTGTAAAGGCACCGGTTCCCGCCTCAAAGGGTACCAATAGTGGAGAAGGTGGATCAGGCCTTTCGTGGCAAGATCCACCAGGAGAATACGGTGAGGCCTATTGTGGCGTGGTGGTCTTAGAACGGCCCACCCCTCCAACGCATATGTACTTCCCTTAACAAGGAAGGAACTGTGGTAAAACAAATCCCTGTGTCTCTGCGTGCTCCACTACGGTTTCCTCGCTCCTCTCTTTACGTGCTTAGTAGCTAGGGTTGCATATAGGAAAATTCTCATAGTTGCAGATCTAGAGAATTTACTTTATGCCAAGCCTAAAATTGAAAAAGAACTAAAAATTGAGTAGAACCTATTCACCCCCCTCTAGGTGCCCATACGATCCATTTCAGCAACTACCAACTGTACCAGTAGACGGACATGCATCAACGGGAGCACAACAACGCGGGGGGTATAGCATCTTAGTGTTATCATATTTTTATTTCATGTTCTTTTATTAGCTTGTCTCATTTTTTGCTTTTGTAGCACTGAAAACTTGTGGTTTTCATTTTCTGCGGACAGCAGGCATGGTTACTAACACTGGAAATCCTGGTAGAAGGACTGACCCAAACGTTGCACCCAATTCAAATGTAGTTGCTCTTGGACCTTCTGTAGTTCCAGCACATACAAGAAAAAGACACAGACAGTAGTTCCTCCCAGAGATTCTATAGTTGATGTCGGACCTTCTGTAGATCCAGCTTGTCCAAGGCGAAAGATCCACACGATGAGTGCATGCAAATGTTTGTTTATTGATTTTATTTTTGTCAATTCTCACATTTTAGTTGACAATTTTTGCATGTTCTCTTTTGTAGATTGGCAGGAATAGAGCTTCTACTGCTAGATTATTCAAACTGAACAAGCTTTTAAGTAAAGAACAGAGGGATCTCATCACAAAATATGGTTGGGGAGGCATGTTAATGGTTAAAGCATCTGAGATGCCTGTGGATCTAAGCATGTGGTTGATGTCCTATTATGACCCAATAAGGAGTGAGCTCACAATTCCAGGGAGGGGGACAATCCAGTAGATGCTAATAGATTCCACAAGGTTTTCGGGCTCCCAAATGAAGGCTTGCCTATAGTATACGAGATGGAAACTAAGCCAATTTCCTTCATGAATGGAACCTATTGAGGGTGGGTCAGTACCAGAGTGGAAGTCATGGTGTAATATGATTAAGGACATGGATGGGGTAGCTGACCTAAAGTTCCTAAGGGCATATTTTGCTGCCGTCATAAGCTGCTTCATTTTCCCCACAACTAAATGCAGTATCAGCCCTAGGTGTTATCCGAGCATCGTTGACCTTAGTGTGACTCAGAGAACAAATTTCTGCCAATTTGCCATTGACCAAATAAACACAGAAGTCAAGAAGATGGGTGTTTCGAAGAAATAGGTGTGCTAATGCCTACAACACCTTGTGGTACGTTGTTACTTTTCCTTCTTTTTTTCAATTACAATATTGGACCAAATTTGTGTTTGTTCGCCTTTCAACATCGCTGGTTTTTCACTCTTGATTCTTGTTTTTTTGTGTCTGTGTAGATCCTATACCTTGATTCTCTAGATGTCGACGAGCCTGTGCCATCAGTGGAAGATTGCCCCATTCGTGCTGCAGCATGGGATGACAAGCTTATACAAACAATTGTAGGTAAGGATACAAAGCCAAATGGGGAGTTTCGGAAGCTGAGGGTAATTATTATTACTTTCCTTCAGTTTGATTTCAATTCTATGCAACAACTATGGCCACATGTCACAATTAATTTCCACTTTTTTTTACAATTCAAAGATGGTGTCGGGTTGACAATCAGGGATAGTCTATTTGTTAGGATGACCAAGAATGAAGAATTTGTTTCATCAAAACTTCCAAGAAAATTTCCATATGATATACGCCATTTTTTACCCGCTTCGTACTCCTTGTAATTTTTCCTTCCAACTTGAGTACTTAGTTTGTCCCCTATATCTTAGACCATTCAATTTTGGTTATGAAGATCAGTATGTTTCTGCATATCCACTGTTGTATTTCAGCTATTATTCCTTTTTTCCTTCTAAGTTGTTTTACCAACATAGTTAAGTTACTTTTTAGCATCTAATTAAGTTGTTCACATGTGTTACCCTAAGTTGCATACAGATACCTAGTTAAGTTGTATGGTAACTTCTGGTTAGTTCATTTCCTAAAATCCATGCAACCAAGTTGGGTCCATGATTCATCTAGTTGTATTTGTTGTACCCCTAAGTTGCAGCAGGACCCATATATAGTTGTATGGTGATTTTTTGTTAGTTGCTTTTCCTAAAATCAATGCAACTAGGTTGGGGTATGTGAATCATGTGAGTTGCATTTTATCATCCCCTCAGTTGTAGAATGATTGCTATTAAGTTGTTTTATTCACCATAGTGAAATTGTTTTTAGCATCTAGGTAAGTCGATCACATGAAATACTAAGTTGTTACTTTTTTTGGTTTTTAAAATCTTCTTTCTAAATTAAATACCATAGTTGTTTTTATTACCACAAAATGCTAAGTTGATACTGTTCAACTAACTTTGTCACTAAAATGTTTGGGAAAATGTATTCACACAGAACTACTTTTTAGTTGTTTCTGATTTAATAGGGAGTAGCTTTAGTTGCTTTTTATCTCACTGTTTTTTACTTAGTTGATGCGTTGTTCTGTGCAGAAGAAAAGAAAGCTTGTTGTAATGATTGGGGAGTTGTGCACTGACATTTCAAACAGGGTGGGGACATTTTTAGAACAATTAGGTGAACTAGAAGAGGAAGACAACAGGAAGAGATTTACCGATGGCAGAAAAAGAAAGAGATAAAGAAAGGGGCCTGCTGATGAGAACGATGACAATGATAACGAGTACAACGCAGATGAAGATGGAGATGATGGCAGTGAAAATGAAGACGAGGACAGTGAAGAGAAGACATGGATGAAGGAGATGCAAACACAACTAGAGAACCTCCTAATGCTCGCGATAGGGATGAAGACCGCGCATGTGTAACAATGACTTGGAAAAGATGCCCAGGAGATCACCAAGGTTCGTAAATAGAAATAGCACATCAGCTAGTGATTCCAGGAAAAGGAGCATGTGTAACAATGACAGTGAACATGGGTTTGAGGGCCCAAAAGAGAGCCACCATGACTCAAACAACCTCACAGCGCAGGGTTTGATGCAGTCTTCTAAGCAAACAGAGATCCCGCATCCTGAGTTGAGCTTGTTCTCCGAGCTCAGACAATTTGGATCAATTGAATCTAGTACTATCAGCATGTCAAACAACCAGCCTCTAGTAGTGTTCGATATGTCAGCAAAGATCTACGCAATGCCATTTTCATGGATGAAATATGGAGGGCCCAACACTCTTCTCCTGCAACAACATGGACAATTGGTCTTTTCCACGCAGATCCAGTTGTATAGAATCTGCAAGCAAAGTGCATTGTGCTAGATAACTTAGCAATCAGAGGTGATAAACAAGTAAACAGGAACATGAAGCAAAAAGCAGTTGTGCATCGAGGAAGACCAGTTGGCGGGAACACGAACATGCATTCTGAAACTGCACAGCCTGAACCATCAGCAGAATGTTTCATCTCAAAGAAAACTGCTACAACTGAAAGTGTGCATTCAGTTGCAAAAGGTGCATCAACTATGTATAGGGCAGTTTCAACCAACCAGGTGGGATATGCAACTAGTACCCGAGGAACAACAACTAAAACTATTGGTGCAGCAACTAACAACCAGCATCAGCCTACAAATGAATGTGGTACTCAAGCTACACCAGCGACAATCCAAGTCATGCGGCCCAAGGTGGTGTCATCGGTCCCAACACAGAAAACTTGCCCGCCACCACAACCTAAGTCAGCACCACCCGTGGCAACTACAGTAAGGACTAATTTATGGCAGCCCGCTTGTGACCTTCCATCTTTTGATCTTGGTTTTGATAGTCCTCCAGAGGAAAATGATTAGGGAGTTGCTAATATAGTTGTATCGCCACCATAAGGAGGGATTACACTAGTGAACCTGAACAAAACAAGGTTCGATGAGTATGATTATGATTGGAACACGGAGATGGAAAAGGAGGCCATTAAAATCTGCAAAATGGTGGAAAGGCAAAAGGGTTTGAAGGAAGAAGCTCCAATAGTTGCGGTGGAGCAACAACTTGATGTACACACACCATCAGCAGCTTCCAATAAAGTTGGGTCATGCACAGATGGTTCTGCTAGCAACTTACCAACATCTGCTGCGAAAAAAGGATCATTAGACTGCCCGCATGTCTGAAATCACCTTACATAGATTATTCAAAAAAGAACACGTATGCTTGTTCAGCTGATGTGAAAGAAGTCTACTCTCTTGTCATAGCTCATGCAAAAAGAAATGGAAAGGGTCAATATAAAGACACAAGCCTAATAATAGTCAACTTCGAGAAGTACTTTGTCTCTTTACAAGAGCTGGAAAACTCTATGATGCCGTGCGGTGAGTTGAAGAACATCGTTGTTGAACTTGGATTGAAAGAAATCAACCATTCAATGGACAGCTCAGAGAAGAAGGTGGTGATGCCTTTGAGGATGGGGGTAAGCAAATCAACATTTTTTAATTATTTTTTCAGTGGACGTCAATCAATTTTTTTGCATGTGCATTAAGTGATTTTTATTCTATCATAGGGCCTACTTCTACATGGGCAGTTAGAAGACAAGGAGCTTAAGAAACACTTATCAAATAATGATGCACAACTAGACAAGAAAAACCTTGTAAGTTGTTTTTCAGTGGTCTCAAACTTCACTTCTAGATATAGTTAGTTGTATACATAGGTGTCTATGATTTTGTGTTTCTTCTTCTTATTTTTTCTTCTGATCATCCAGTAGAAGTTTTGTAGCTAGTCCAATTAAGTTGGCTTTACTGTCATGCTAAGTTGTTTCCTAAATACGACCAAGTTGGATTCTCTTTGTCATTTTTAGCTTTCCTTTTTATTAGCATGTTAGTTGCTAAGTTGTTTTCTTTTGCATAGCTGCTAACTTTACTTTTGAGTTTACTAGTCAGCTTAATTAAGTTTACTTTTGTGTAGCTGGTAAGTTGTTTTCTAAATCCAACTAAGTATAATTAAGTGGTTTTTGCGCACAGTAAAGTTGTTTTCTAAACCCAATTAAGGTTGATGCCAGTGTCATCGCCCGAGGTTTTTTATTCTTCCTTTTTCTTCTGATTAGCCTGTAGAAGTTGGCTAGCTGGTCCAAATAAGTTGGCTTCTGCTGTCATGCTAAGTTGTTTCCTAAAACCAACAATGTTTGATCCTCTTGTTATTTTTATGTTTCCTTTTTTATATTAGCATGTACGAGTTGATTAGTCAGCTTAATTAAGTTGTTTTTTTGCGCACCTACTATGTTATTTTCTAAATCCAACTAAGTTTGATCCCCATGTCACTTTTAGGTTTCCTTTTTTTCTATGATCAACACGATAAAGAGTTGACTATGATGCATTTCCAACATTTCCTTAAGTTGCTTACTCAAACTAACTAAGTTGTTCCCACCACCATGCCTAAGTTGCTTACCCATCCAACTTAGTTGCCTTTACTTTTTTGTCTATGTTTCATGTTGTTTGTATCCGTTTTGCTTTTTCTGTCCTTTTCTATTAAGTTGATATACTGATGTTTACAAGCATCCATATACATTATATGAAATAGGTTCAAGTTGCTTGCGCACTTTTTTACTTTACCGTTCATTTGAAATTTTTAATGTCAAGTTGTCTCATCAGTTTTACACAAACAGGTCATGATTACAGTATTGGAGAATTTAAGTGATGATCCAAAAATCCCAGTGAACCACTACTAGGTGTTTGTTGCCAATATGAAATGTAGAATATTCGAAGTTCTTGATTCAATGAGGACAGTGGTAGACAAGAAACTCCTCCAAAATTCTGAGAAAATTAGAGCATCTTTCACAACTTTATGGAAGGAACACTACCCAACCTCGCACATCAAGATTGACAAGTTCGAGGATCAGATGGGTGACATTTTTGCTCCAAAATAGACAACCAAGTAAGTAACATCTGAGCTAGATCATAAGTTGGTTCCCATATTATGTACTAACTAGCAACTTTTATTAGTTTTTGCAAGGAATTTACATGGATGGCATAGTTTTCCAAGTTCTGATATAAGTTGTATATGTACTTTTTGCTAAGTTTTACACCTGAACCTACTAGGTTGCACACTCCATCTGTAAGTTACCTACTAGGTGTATTCCTCTAACACAGAATGCAAGGAACTAGCTTAATGCATCCCAGCAACTGTAACCTGCATTAAATACAACTTAAGTGGAGTATGAGTATAACAAGTAACTAAGATACATCAATTTTTCTCAACTAGGTTTGTAGGTATCACAAGCAAAGTTGTGTGCTAGATATGATAAGTTGGATTACCAGCAGTATAATGTTTGTACTTGTTGCATCTAAGTTGTCTACCATTAGTACTAAGATAGCTAGCATCAACTATGCATATAAAGGCTGGTTACTAATTTGTTTTTCAAATTGTGTTGCTTTTTAAAATGTGAAGAACTTATTTTGCATCAACTATGCTTTGTTGATTTTTCAGCTTGACCCTGAAAATAACAACTTCTTTTTTTGCAGCAAAGACTGTGGTGTTTTTGCTCTCGTGAATGCAGAAAATTGGACAGGAAGAAGATTGCCATATTATGGTCCTGAACATGTTGAAAATATAAGGAAGCTTATGAGTCATCGATGGGTTACTTCTGCTAAAAACACCATCAAGTGGAAGGAAGTTATGAAGAAGAAATAATGTACAGTTTTCCATCAAACTCTTGCCTTTTTTCCTAAATTTTTTGACACTACTATAACATGAATAAATTGTAGTTTATTAATACAACATTGTTTGCAAAACACAAATAGCAAACAATACATTTAGTTCATGTCCAAGATGAAATGGGGTAGACTACAAGAAAATCACAACTTCTTGCCCAATGAGCCTAAACCTAATGCGCGTTGTACAAGTAGCAGAATTGTGTCCAATCTCATTATACAAAGTGCATGCAATAATTCGTTTAGGTTGCAACTCAATTCTAGAAGGAAATCGACCTTTCTTCTGACCTTTTGTAGTCGACCTCAGAGGGTCAAGGATGACCATTGCTTCTTGTGCGGGCTCAACCATACGACCTTGGTCCATTGGTGCCATAGTAGATGAGCAAGGAGGCATATATGAAGGTTGTGCTTCGAACCAACCTATAACATCCCAAAAATCATGATTTATAAAGTTTGCACATCCTTCATGCATCCTCATGCATTTTAAATTATTTTCAAATAAGATTTGCAAAACAGAAGCCAATTGCTTGCTTATTATTTTATGTAAGAAAGGCAATGGCTTTATTTCCATTCTCAAATCATGAGAATACTTTGTTTCAACCAGAAAAGGTTTGAATGTTGATTTCAAAGGTTGCTCAAAGTTTCAAAACAAGAATCTAAATTTAAAACCATTTATATGCCTATTATAAATATTTAAATAAGGCATGGTTTTAATTCTATTTTCAATGGGCCAAAGTATTTGTGAGCAAACATCAATGTTTTATACACAAAAATGAGCATGGTTCACTTTACAAAAATCCTGAAGTGGTTTGAATTCAAACTCATTTGGAATTCATATGAATTTGAGTTCAGAAAATCAAAACCGAAAAAGAAAAGGAGAAAAGTGAAAAAAATAAACCCAGCCAACCTATCTAGCCCAACCCACCCACGGCCCAGCAACCAGCCCACCTAGCCCACCCGAGAAAACCCCCTCTCCTCTCTGTTTCTCACCCATGCGCGCACCCCCTCTCTCACTGTCGAGTGGACCCAATGCCTAGTCAGCATCGTTGTGCCCAAATTTTCGCGCGATGACCCGCTCCGCCGTTTCTTACTCGCAGTGACGCTGCATTGATTTCTCGTTTAATTCCCATTGATACAACGCGTAATTTCCTCCCCCGCTCTGGCTACATAACCACCTCGCCGCCCCGCATCTTTCCCCTCACTCACCACTGCCTAAGCGCCACCAAGATGTTCATATTGCAGCTCACACCGCCGCGGCACCGAACGTCTCCGGTGACTGATTCCGGTGAGCCCCAACCGCCCCGTGCCCTCTACTGCTTGCTGACATGTTCCCCTTGCTCGTGCGCATCGCCTAATGCCTCTGGTTTGCCTGGCCGTGACTCAGGTCGTCGTCTTAGTCAAGCTCCTTGAACGGCAGAAGCGTCGCTCAACTCCGATGAGGAATACTGGTAATCTCTGAGTGCCCCTTGTCTTCTGCTTGACCATGTCGTGTTCGCCGTGTCCTTGCGCACCTCCTGATGCTCTTGACTTGTGCTAGGGCGATCCAGAACGTCGTCAACGTCTCCGTTCACATGAACCCGACGCCTCCCGCAACTCCGACGAGCACTAGCCACCGCTACAGCACGCCTCCGCCCCAACCGCGACAACATTGAGCTTCCTCATGCACTCGCGAGTCTGGTAAGCCACACCGCAACCCTTAGCCCTCTCGGACCTCGCGCACCGCCAGTTCTTGGCCAAGCCGTCGTGGGCCGTTAGATGAAGATCCAGCGCGTCAGATTAGATCACTTATAGAAGGGGTATGGTTAGATCTGTCCCATGCACTGTCACTTAAATCCAATGGCTCTGGATGATCGATCCAACCGAACTAGTATGGGCCTATCAGATGCGTCCACGTGTATGGAGTTTTGTTTTAAAATCTGATTTTGAATCTATTAGTTATTCAAACTTGTAAAATTCATAACTTTGGTTCTGTTTATCCAAAAAAAATACAAATAATATACCAATAGAATCACAAAAATAAATCCTACATATCTGTAGGCTTGGTTTTGTGATTTGTTTCTGTTAAAATAGAATTTTATACAGATACATTTGTAGGCCTATTTTGTGTATAAAAATTATTTGGAAAATGTTTTAAAAGCCAAATTAATGTTTATTTAGTGTGTAATTGTTTAGTTTAGTGATTCAGTACTGTTTACTTGTCTTGTTTAATTTAGAAAAATTCATCACATGGCATTTGCATGCATTCATATATTTTTGTTTGATTATTTGAAATATGAATTTGGTGCTATCATTTTATGTGTAGATTTTGGTGCTAGTGGTGATTGTGGTTGTGAGGATTGTTGCTACTCCCCCAACTACCAAGGCAAGTGGCGCTTCATATTTTTGTCCCAATATTTTGACTATGCATTAGTGGTATTTTGTATAGGGCTTGCATGATAATTTTTGCTAAGTATCTATATGCTATGCTTGGGAAATCCTAGTAGTTGTAGAATTGTTAGAATTTTCTCTAAGTTAAGATACTTGCCATTGCCATGCTTATCCTAGCTAGTAGCAACCAAGGGTGGATTATATACATGCTATGGAAAATATTGCTAAGTCTTTGACTTGTGTTTTTCTTAATAAAACAACTAAGTGAATGAAACACCTGGGTGGAATGGTATGTTTGGATTTTGTTGAGTGGTTACACAAGGCCCATATCTATGGTCTACCTTGTGTATCACACTTGTGGAAAGCCACCCAAGAACAAAGGGATTTGAGATGCCAAATGTTAAGAAGCTTCTAGTGCAGCCACATGGCAATATGGGCTCTGCCTGGATCATATAGGTTGCAATAACTTAGCCAAATGGACATTTAGTGGTATGGGGTGATAGGATTGGAGCGCGTCCATTTTGGTCTAAAGGAAGGCTTCTAAAAGGTCTTGTCTCGATGCATGTCGAGTCTTGTGGGGAAAGTGCACCACATCTTGAGAAGGAAGAATCTAAGTACTTAGCCGTGTCCCCTTCAATGGTCAAATTGAGCATCAAGATATGGAAGCTATCAAGAATCTTCTCATACCAATTTTCTAAGTTAAAAACTTGTGGTTGAACAAGGGTAAAGGTTGCCCAATGCCTATTGGTGGTTGCTTGGGAGTTTTTGTCAAACAAAAACTTAGTGTTTTCAACTGATAGGTAAATCCTATTTTGAGCAAAGCAAGCCTAATCTACACTTAGCTAAATTCATGTAGAAGTTAGAAACTATTATTCTACTAAGGTATCACTTGCCAATACTATCATAGTGTATTGACCCACTGTGGCTGTAACTTGTGATGTTGCAGGTTACTCTGATGAGGATTAGGGTTATGAGTCTACACTCAACATGCTTGCCTATGGCACATGAAGATGAAGACTTTATATATTTTGTTATGTTGAACTCTTGTACTATCCGATGGCTATGGAGTTGTAAAATACTATGTTATCTCTGGAATGACGATGTAATAATGACCCTTTGTTTCTTTGTACTTCATCTTAAAACTGTGGATGCTAGCATTGATCCAGGAACTAGCATTGCAATCACAGGGACATTTACCTTTATTAAGGCGGGGTCTTACACAACCGCTGGTTCTGGTAGACGCTGGAGGTGTTGGTGCTGCTTGAGTAGGACCTGAATTTGTTGTTCGGCGTTTTTTAGGAACTGCTGTAGCATTTTCAAAGTTAGTTGTTGTAGCCACAAGGGCTGTTGGGGTAGGTCCAAAATTTGCTCTCCGTTTTGCCGTATGAGCTGAAGTAGACTCCTGTTTTGACTTAGAGTTCTTTGATGCACTGGTTTTGTTCCTCTTCTTCACTTTTTCTAGTTGCGCAAACTCAGTTATCATCTCCCTGATGTGTCTACGAGCAATAGCTTCATGTTGTTCTGACTTCCTACCAATCTTAGCAACATTTACAAATTTGGTAGAGAAGTTGGCAAATCGTAGTTGCATCCGTGACTCCTCTGGCATCACATCATCTCTTGCTGGAATAATTGGTTGAACCACAGGTTCCAAAGCTTTTTGAGTCCACCTGTGCAATATGTACCGCTTCGGTATTGTGTCAACACCAACATGCGTGAACACTTTCAGCACATGACAACACAGCAAACCATCCCTCTCATATTTGCAGCAATCACAGTTGTAGTTGTCATTTCCTCCATTATCATTAACCATGTAGCTTCTTCCACCATAGGGATAGCAGGTCTGGTTGTTAGGAACTAGAAAGTACATGTTAATTCCTACAAGTTGCACATTGTAGCGGCCTATCAACTCAAACTCAAGCCTAAAACGGTGGTAAATGTCCCTGGTGTAAATAGATAAAGCATGCTTCTCAATTGGGAACCGGGACCAAGGTTCCACTTCAAGCTCTTCTGTTCTAAAATCAGCGTGGATTTCCCTTCCCAACATCTTTTCTTGAATTTTATCATATTGTTTCACAAAATGCTTGATTGAATTGTGAGGGTTGATATAACGTTTCAACACAGAGTTGAATCCTTCACTTCTCTAAGTTGTTTGCATGAAGGGGAAGAAGCGGTGCCTGAAGTAGCAAGGAACCCACGTGTGTGACCACTTCTTTAACCATGCAAATGTTTCATGTGCTGCCAACCCCCACTTTAGGACCAACTCTTCCCATTTTGCTTCAAACTCCTCCACTGTCATACTTTCATCAATGCATTCATTGAACTCAATTGCCAAACCTGGGTTTCGCCCCAGGAATGCACCAAGCTTCTCATTTTATTTTTTAATAACATGCCAGCGGTAGTTGTGATGCACATTGTCAGGGAAAACAGAAGCAATTGCTGCCCTCATATCCCAGTCCTAATCTGTGATAATGTTAGTTGGTTGCTTCCCAAGAATGGCCTTAAGAAATTCACTGCAAAGCCACTTGAAACTTTCCTCTTTCTCATCCCTTATGAAACCACAACCAAGCATAAATGACTGTCCATGCCTATTTATACCTATGAAAGGAGCAAAATGTTGGGAATATGCCCTAGAGGCAATCATGTATGATGATGTTTCCCATTGTATTCATAAATATATTAAGTTGTCCTTGTATAAACATATGATGTGTATCATTGAATATGTGATTCGGTTGTGGAACTATACATTCATGTTGTTTGTACTAAATATCCTTGGTCATTGAGGTTGTGCTGGACACACAACTTAGACCAATGTGAAAGTCGGCTTGATGACTCGGTTCCACTTGTCATGGGCATGGATATGCCATTTCGACTTACATGGATTCGGCTAAAGAGTTTAGCGAGTCGGATTGACCCATATTGAGGTACAACAAACAAGTTGTCATTTGTATATCTCAATCAATGTAATCCTTAGACCTGAGGTTGTTGCATAGTCCGAGTTGAGGATCACCGACTTAGGTTCTGTCAAACGCTGATCCATAACTAGGCAGTTATAAAGGCAGAGTTCGGGTCGACTGAGAATCAAGCTGCGTGACGTGAATAACAAAGATGGGATTTTCCCCTCCACTCGGAGAGATATTCTCTGGGCCCTCTCGAATGATATGATTCGGAAAGCATGGCCATGCACAACTCGGTTAAGTGTTAACCGAGGCGATCGACTAAGAGTTAGTCAGATGAATCACTTATCTCAGATCGAGAAGAGAGTTGGACTACTTAAGGGATGGAAAATATTTGCCTATAGTTTGACAAGGTATATCGTGAGGCAAAAGGGACTCGGACGTAAGTCGCATTGGAAAGGCAAGTCGTCATAACTCTTTGGTACTTGGGAGTCGGCACGTTCTGTTAGGAGCCGCTACCGACTGATCTTTTGGAGTCAGACTCCAATCGTGTCCAAGTAGCCATGAGCCTGCGGGGTCACACACTTAAGAGTGGGAGGAAGTTCGGATTGGATCTGAACTGGAAATCTGGTTGGGTTGGACCCGAGCCGGATTTGGAATGAGTCAGTGAGTCGGACTCACGATGACTAATCTTATATGGGCTTTAGTGAATGGGCCACGAGTAAGTGGACCTCACGTTCACTCCCTATATATAGTGGGGCGCAGAAACCCAGAAGGGTTGATCAGTTAGGTCATTCCATGCGTTGGAAACCCAAGCTCCACAACAGTCCAGCTGTCGTAACGAACCTAGCAGTTCACCGTCGGTGCTCCTCCTCTTACGTGTGGACACCAGCAGAGGCGTTGTATCATCAGCACTTGGACGATCGTTGATTGGATCGGGATCGCAAGGACTACACTGCATCAACTGACGCTACATCAGTAATCCGCAACCGCGCGTCTAGTGGTAAACCTCATGGCCTTCTACCTCATCTAGATCTTGGGATCACCACGTTAGAGGGAAATTTTTTGTTTTTAGAGCGATAGATTCTAGTTTTAGGCTTGAGAACTTGCATATGTGATATGCGGTTGGCTGTAGATTGGATCTATATGCTGTTTTGGTGGTCGATCTATAAGATAGATCGGTTTTGTACGAGGTTGATTGGATCAACTATACTCGGGGAATGGTAGATCTGATTTACATGATTATACTGCTGAGGTCATGGAACGACATACCCCTACCGGTCGGTTTCCTCCATCGGGGTAGACTGTGACACGTAAATCCAGAAGCAGTAATTAAAGATCAAAGAGTTTGATCGAATCGGAATAATGGTTGTTGGGGATATACTTTTCGAGTATACCCACAGGACTCACTGACCAGGGTGGCCCACCAACGGGTTAGAGCTTTGCTTCACGGGTGGCCCAGTCAGAGAGAGAGGAGGAGCCAGTTCCGACTACGACAAGGCCCAGAAGAGTTACCGACTTAGGCCTATAGTATTACTTGTAGTCCAAGCTGTACATAGCTACCGACTCTGTGACGTAGACGGATATGTCTCTCCCTGTAACCCTAGGCCCCGGTGACTATATAAACCGACCCTATGGGATCCTTTAGGCCACAACTCAATACACACAACCACAACCAACTCGCACAGGCAAACCTCTCTTGTAATCCGTTGTAACATCCGGCTTACGCCGATATATTACTGGGTTGCTAGCAGGAGTAGGATCCGATCACCGCAGTCGGATCTGAACCTTGGTAAACTTGTGCTCACCGCTCCTGGAACATCCGATGTCTCACACCCCATCTTTCCAACGCCACTAGGACCCCCTATGGCGTACTTGTCGACAATCCGATGATAGTTGGCGCCCACCATGGGGCAGGTGACCTTTGGAGCATCGTTCTAGGCGGAATCTGCGCGTGCAGGAATCGGCAAAACAATTGCCATGGGTCGCGTGGTCTACGCCAGTGATGTCCCTCTCATTCTCCTAGATGAGACTTGGATTCCGGCTTCCAGGACCGTGATGACCTACACAATCATGTCAATCAGCGAGATCGATATTTATCTCGGTTTTGCTGAACCCGCCCAACCCACCCTAGAGGTGATGACCATGGCAGAAGAAAAATACGGATCTACTTTGTCCGTAGAGGCGGAAGAGTTCAAGGTCTCGGAGAAAATCAAACCCGCCCAACCCACTCCTGAAGTGGAAGAAGAGGTGGAAGAAGAAGTCAGATCAGATCTCTCCAGCAAGATCGAATACACAGACGGGGAGTACATCCGCTACGGATCCAGCTTTGCTGATGTTGAAGCGGAAACCAAGTTATACAAGTACCTCAAGAACATGAACAAGAAGAATCATTGTATAGTGTACCACATAAGCACTGTATCCGACTCTGTCGATGCTGGAGCTGGTAGCGACTCGGTCCTAGACGCAATTGAAGAAAACGCCGACTTACCCGACTCCCCATCGGAGTCAATCACGTCGCAGGAACTTCGAGACTTCGACAAAGATATAGAGGAGTACGAGCAACAACACGTCTCCAGACAAACGGCAAGAAGAAGAAGAACAAGAATCCGACTCTGGCAGAGCCGGACGTCGAGGAAACCAATGAAGAAAAAGTTGATGAAGAGATCGAGATGGAGAATCAGGACGGTGATCCGATTAATCCCGCCCTGATCGATCCTCCTGTGGATGGACACATTGTCACCAAAGGTGCATGCAAAATTTATGGGCATGCTATCACAATTACTGTCACATCCCAAGATTTTCCAAATCTTGTTATGTGAAAAATAAATGAATAAAATAAAACTTTGTTGATTTTCAGGGTGAGAAGAAACTTTTTGATTCCAATTGGAAACCTTCAAACCTATTTGATCAAACAAATCCTAAAGGGATTTTAAAATATAAACAATTAATAAAGAAAATTTTAAATAAAGTAGAATTACTATTTTGGTTCTTTTAGTAAAAAGATTTAGTTTTCAATGGAAAGGTAGAAAAATAAATAAGCATTATTTTATAGAGCCAAATTAAATCTTGGCCAAACTTTTGAATTAAAATATTCCTAAAAAGTAAAGATTTATTTAAATAAAATAATGAGGATTTATTAATATCCCATTTTATTAAAGTAAGGACTTTTCCCATTTTAATTAACACTAAAATTTGTTTTTTTATTTTAAATGAGTTTTTCAAGTGTTTTATATTTTCAAATAAAACTTACTGAAATGATTTTGGGATTATGTAAGTTTCAAATGGAGTTTTAATAATCAAATCCTATTTGAATTAGTAATTAAGGACTATTTTATTTATTATTAAATAGATCCTAAAAGAATAAAAATATTATTTTATTTTGAGACTTGGAATATTGTTGTTAAACAGAACTAAACTCAATACAAAGTGTGGTGGAAGTTTGATTGATTGGAATGTTTGAATTATTTGATTGAATTTCAAAACAGAAAATCAAATGGAAAAAGGAAAAAGCAATCAGAATAAAAAAATAGAATCGAGCTCAGCCCAACTCATCTGGCCTAGCAGCCCAGCTCCAGCCCACCAGCTCGCCCTCAGCGAATCGTTTTCCTACTCGACCACGAACCCGTAGAGTCCCAGACAGGCGGCCGCTCTCCCTATCTCTCTCCCTCGCTGACGAACAGGCCCCACAGCCACGTCACTGTCTTCAACCGCGCGACCGGTTCTTCCTTCCTCTCTCTCCCGTTTCTGCCGATTGATTCGCGAGTTAAATTCGTGTCAATGCCGTTGTTAATCCGCCCAGTAAACATGCCCTACTAATCGCCCCTCTTCCCTCTCCATTTCCCCCATTCATCCGCACACAACTGCCACCAGGCCGCTCATATTATGCTCGGGAACATACACTACTCCGGCGAGCATTCTCTTCAATTCTGGCCAGCCGCCGTTGCTCCTCGCCCCCTCGACCACACGAGCGCACTCCCCATCACCCGGTGAACCTCTCTGTAGCCCCCACTCGCTCGCGCGTGCTCTGCAGCATGGAACATATCAATCACTGTGTGACAAGGCCACCATCTTGGAAACCAAGATGAAGCAGGTTGAGAACAGGAAGAGGAAACATCAGTTTGACAAGCATAGCTCGGGATCGTCTCACAAGCGTTCCCATGGGGATGATAGTGGTGGATCTGGGTCCCACAAGCATGGGAAGTATAACAGCCACCACAATAGTAAATGTCACCATGACAATAAGAATCACCGCAATCATGACAATGATAAGTATAAGAACCACAAGAGTGGACACAGGAGCCACCACAGTGGGAATGGCAATGGGATTCAGCCTGCTAAAAGGGACATTAGTCAGGTTGATTGTTTCAAATGCAAGAAGACTGGGCACTATGCTAATGAATACCCAGAAAAGAAAGTTGAAGGAACCAACAAGCCCAACCCTTTCCAGAAGGGACAAGTGAACCACATCAATGTGGAAGAAATATATGAAGAGTCTGATGCTGTGGCTGGTATGTTCAAGCTTAATTCTTTTCCAACACTTGTTCTTTTTGATACAGGTGCATCAAATTCATCATATCAAGAGCATTTGTTGATAAAAATGAAGGGAATATGCCCTGAGAGGCAATAATAAAGTGTTTATTATGTGTATTCCAATTATATGATAGATGTTTATTTTGCATGCTATAATTGTATTAATACGGAAACATTAATACATGTGTGTTTAATAAACAAACAGAAAGTTCCTAGTTATGCCTCTCTCATAAACTAGCTCGTTGATTAACAAGATGATCAAGGTTTCCTGATCATGGACATTGGATGTTGTTAATAACAGGATCACAACATTAGTGTAATGGTGTGATGAACATTCATCCGAAGTATAGCATTACGATCAAAGTCATTGAGTTTATATTGCTATAACAACTTACGAAGTGATCCTAATCCTTAGACCATGAGATCATGTCAATCACTAACACCGGAAGAGTTTCTTGATAACATCAAACGTCACACCGTAACAGGGTGATTATAAAGATGGATTCAGGACTAATAAAGTGTTATGTTGAGGCTCATGGATCGAGAGTGGAATTTGTTCATCCCGATGACGGATAGATATACTCTGGGCCCTCTCGGTGATATCACATTGATTAGCTTGTAAGCAAGTGATTTGATCACTAGAATGTTATATCACAGGAACGAGAAAAGAGTGCATGTCGGTAACGAGATCAAACTAGGTATGGATATACCGATGATCGAATCTCGGACATGTAATATATCGTGAAACAAAGGGATTAAGATACTAGCATAAAAGGTTCCGACGATCACAAGAAAGTCATCGTTGAATGTGTGGGAGTCAGTATGGGTCTCCAGATCCCGCTTCTGATTATTGATCCGAGAGGGGTCTCGATCATGTCCGCATTATTCACGAACCGTAGGGTGACACACTTAAGAGACACCGACATCCAATTGGAGCAAATGTTTCATGCCGAAAGAATGAACAAGCGCAGGAATTTATTTCACTAGATACCGAAACAGGTTTTCGGGTGAAATTGCATAAAGTGGTTATGCATGTGAAATAGAATTCTAGCAAGGGGTTATTTGTGAATGTTTGTCATTAAAGTAATTGACAAAATTCTGAATAAAATAAAAGAGTTTTATTTAATGAGAGTTTGCATTAAATCTGGTGGAAATTTAATGGGAATTTGAGTGGACTTTTGAGTGGAGGGAATTTAAAGGAGATTTGTGAGTGGAGTGTCCACCCACATGAAGAGGGGAGGGAAAGGGGGCAGCCCCATGCGCCGGCCACCCCCTTGGGGTTCCCCTCCTCCTCCTATAAAAGGAGCCCCCCTCCTCACTTGTCTCTCACACCTCCTCGTGAAGGATCTCTCTCCCCCTCTAGAATTTATCCCCCATGGTCTCGGACTAGCGAGATACATGTTCCCGGTGGCTATTCGGTAAGAAAGAGTTGTGCTTCCGCTGCATCGCTGGAGCTAGGAGGCGGAGGTTGCTCGGTGCCTCGAATGTGTGTGCGAGCACGGATGCGCTGCTGATTTGTGGCGCTAGGACTTCCTCTCGATCTTGAGATCGGCAAGAGATCGTCTACATCAACCACGAGTTGAACTCGTTAAGCTTTGTCGGTCTTCAAGGGTATGTTCTCTACGGATATAAATCCGCCCGTTGTTTGTATCTAGTAGATAGATCTTGGTATATAGTTCACATCGTAGGAAATTTTTTGTTTTCTATGCTGCGAACCCTACAGTGGTATCAGAGCCGGATCTATGCGTAGATACTTTACACGGGTAGTACACATATGTGTATGTGGGCGATGATGATCATGTTGTTGCTCCTTTGTTGTAATTTTGGATATTGGTGGCATAGTGGGATGAAGCGGCCCGGACAAACTTTACATGTCCTCGCACATGAGACCTGTTCCACGCTTGAGATGCAACTAGTTTGCATAAGTGGCTAGCGGGTGTCTGTCTCTCCTACTATAGTCAATATCTATTTTGCAAGCGAGTTGTCAACAATTTGATTATCCTCGTTGTGTTTCATGTTCGTAGGTAAGAACGGTTCTATCTCGAAAGCCCTAAGCCACGTAAAACTTGCAATGGATAAATTAGAGGCGTCTAGTTTAGATTGTTGCTGGGCTAGTGTTATGATATGGTAGTGTTGTAAGTAGAAGTATGAGATGATACTCTTACAACACACATAGCGTGTAAAATCCATAGACCTTGGATTTACACATATAGGTATGATAGTGATCATACCACGATGCACATGATAGAGATCATCTGCGGGAACCATATCATTTCACTAATAAACATATGATGTTTGATAGCATCTTATATTGCTTGTTTAGCGCTTTGTTAGCATAATAAGATGATCCCTCATTTAAATATCAAGATAAGAATGTGTTCTTACTTTAGTATGCACCGATTATGTTTTCGTCGCTCCAAGACATCACGTGATGATCAGGTGTTCTTGGATCCACGACCATATTTCGGGTGTAAAACAGTTACACACGCGAATACTAAGGTTCTAACTTGGCGAGCCTAGCATGTACAGACATGGCCTCGAAACACGGACCGAAAGGTTAAGCATGAGTCATATAGTTGATATGATGCCCATTTGATGCTCGCCTTTGAAGCTATACGGACTCACGTGATGATCGGACTTGGTGTAGTGGATTTGGTTCATGTAATCACCAAAAAGGCACGAGGGATGTCGTTTTTGAGTGGGAGTTCATTCGTAATATAGATTAGTTGAACTCAATCTATCATACACTTAGTATAAACTTTACAAATTCTGTTGTAGATGGCACCACCTGCTTTTAATTTCAATGTGTTCATGGAGAAAGAGAAACTAGCAACGAACGGTAGCAACTTTACCGAATGGGCCATGAATTTGAGGATTCTCCTCTCTGCTGCACAAAAGCAATATGTGCTAGAAGCGCCGTTAGGCCCCCCACCTTTGATGATGCCCCTGACGAGGATAAGAATGTCTATCAGACTCGTCAGGAGGACCACAACTTAGTTCATTGCGGCATATTGTATGGGCTAGAGCCGGAACTTCGAAAGCGTTTCGAAAACGGCAATGTATTTGATACAATGGGTGAGTTGAAAATGATTTTCGACACACATGCTGCTATAGAGAGCTACAATGCTTCAGAAAAGTTCTTTAGCTGCATGATGGAAGAGCACAGCTCCGTTAGTGAGCATGTACTCAAGTTGTCGGGTTACACCGATAAGCTTGTGTCCTTGGGAATATCGATTCCCATTGACTTAGGCATCCATCGTGTTCTGAAGTCTCTGCCACCTAGCTATAAGAGCTTCGTGATGAACTATAATATGCAAGGCATGAAGAAGTCTCTCCCCGAGCTTCTGTCAATGCTTAAAACTGCAGAAGTGGAGATCAAAAAGGAACATCAAGTGTTGACGATCAATAGGAACACTGGTTTCAAGAAAGACAAGAAGGTAAAACGGAAGGGAAGTAAGGGCGGCAAGCCTGTTGCCGCGCCTGAAAAGAAACCCCGAGTTGGACCTAAGTCTGATTCCGAGTGCTACTATTGTAAGGGGACTGGCCACTGGAAGCGCAACTGCCCCAAGTATCTGGCAGACAAGAAGGCCGGCAAGGCAAACAAAGGTATATATGATATACATGTTATTGATGTGTACTTGACTAGTGCTCGCAGTAGCACCTGGGTATTTGATACCGGTTCAGTTGCTAATATTTGTAACTCGAATCAGGGGCTGCGGAACAAGCGACCGCTAGCAAGGGGTGAGGTCAAAATGCGTGTCGGCAATGGATCAAGCGTTGATGTGATCGCCGTCGGAACGCTGCCTCTCCACTTGCCGTCGGGATTAGTTATAAATTTGAATAAATGTTATCTGGTGCCTGCACTGAGCATGAACATTGTATCTGGATCGTGTTTGATGCGAAGTGGTTATTCATTTAAATCCGAGAACAATGGTTGTTCCATTTATATGAATGAAATCTTTTATGGTCATGCACCGATGATGAATGGTTTATTTCTATTATATCTCGATGATAATGTTACACATATTCATAATGTTGATGCTAAAAGGATTAAACTTAATGATGATATATCCGCATATATGTGGCACTGCCGTCTAGGTCATATTGGTGTTAAACGCATGAAGAAGCTCCATTCAGATGGACTTTTGGAATCACTTGATGAATCATTTGATACATGTGAGCCATGCCTTATGGGCAAGATGACTAGAACGCCTTTTTCCGGTTCAATGGAACGGGCGACAGATTTATTGGAAATCATACATTCTGATGTATGTGGTCCAATGAGTGTGTCGGCGCGAGATGGATATCGTTATTTTGTTACTTTCATGGATGATTTGAGTAGATACGGTTATATCTACTTGATGAAACACAAGTCTGAAACCTTTGAAAAGTTCAAGGAATTTCAGAATGAAGTGGAAAATCATCGTAATAGAAAGATCAAATTTCTACGGTCCGACCGTGGAGGTGAGTATCTAAGTTACGAGTTTAGCACTCACATGAAAGAGTGTGGAATTGTTTCACAACTCACACCTTCCGGAACACCACAGCGAAATTGTGTGTCGGAACGTCGTAATCGTACTTTATTAGATATGGTTCGATCTATGATGTCTCTGACGGACTTGCCGTTGTCATTTTGGGGTTATGCACTAGAAACTGCTGCATTCACTTTAAATCGGGCACCATCTAAATCCGTTGAAAAGACACCGTATGAATTGTGGTTTGGAAACAAACCTAAGCTGTCATTTCTTAAAGATTGGGGATGCGATGTTTATGTGAAGAAACTTCAACCGGATAAACTCGAACCCAAAGCGGAAAAATGCGTCTTCATAGGATACCCTAAAGAAACTATTGGGTATTCCTTCTATCACAGATCCGAGGGCAAGGTTTTTGTTGCCAAGAATGGATCCTTTCTAGAGAAAGAGTTTCTCGCGAAAGGTGTGAGTAGTCGGAAGGTAGAACTCGAAGAGGTTCTGGAACCTTCTCTTCAAAGTATGGCGAGTAGCGCGGCGCCGGAAGTTGTTCCGGAGTTGGCTCCACCTGTTGAAGAGGGAACTAATGATAATGATCATGAAACTCCGAAAGAGAGTACTACCGAACCTCGCAGGTCAAACAGGACGCGTGCAGCTCCCGAGCTGTACGGAAATCCTGTCATGAATTTCATGGTTGATGAAAATGATGACCCTGCGACGTATGAAGAAGCGATGATGAGCCCGGATTCCAACAAATGGTTAGAAGCCATGAAATCCGAGATGGAATCCATGTATGAAAATCAAGTTTGGAACTTGGTGGAATTACCTCACGACCGAAAGGCCGTGGAGAACAAATGGATTTTCAAAAGGAAAACTGATGCTGATGGTAATGTGACCGTCTATAAAGCTCGACTTGTCGCAAAGGGGTTTCGACAAATTCAAGGAGTTGACTACGATGAGACATTCTCTCCCGTAGCGATGCTAAAGTCAGTTAGGATTATGTTAGCAATTGCTGCATATTTCGATTATGAGATATGGCAGATGAATGTCAAAACCGCGTTTCTCAATGGTAATATTGAAGAAGAGTTGTATATGATACAACCAAAGGGTTTTGTCGATCCTAAGGATGCTAACAAGGTGTGCAAGCTTCAGAGATCCATCTATGGATTGAAGAAAGCATCACGAAGTTGGAATCTCCGCTTTGATGAGGTGATCAAAGAGTTTGGATTTGTCCAAACTTATGGAGAAGCTTGTATTTACAAGAAAGTGAGTGGGAGAAATGTGGCATTTCTGATATTATATGTGAATGACATATTATTGATCGGAAATGATATAGATCTTTTAAACAGTGTTAAAAGTTATCTAAACAGCAAATTTTCAATGAAGGACCTAGGTGAAGCGTCATACATATTAGGCATAAAGATCTATAGAGATAGATCTAGGCGCCTAATAGGGCTATCGCAAAGTACATACCTTGATAAGATTTTAAAGAAGTTTAAAATGGACGGAAGTAAGAAGGGGTTCTTACCTATGTTGCAAGGCAAGACATTGAGTAAGACTCAAAGTCCGGCTTCGGCGGAAGAAAGAGAGATAATGGACAAAGTCCCTATGCTTCAGCCATAGGCTCTATAATGTACGCCATGCTATGTACAAGACCGGATGTGGCACATGCTATTAGTTTGACTAGTAGGTACCAATCGGATCCAGGTTCGGAACACTGGATAGCAGTCAATAATATCCTTAAGTACTTACGAAGAACTAAGGATATGTTTCTTGTATACGGAGGTGAAGAAGAGCTCGTCGCTAAGTGTTATGTCGACGCTAGCTTTGACACCGATCCGGATGACTCTAAGTCTCAATCCGGATACGTATTTCTCATGAATGGCGGAGCGGTTAGTTGGAGGAGCTCCAAACAACCTGTGGTAGCGGGATCAACAACGGAGGCCGAATATGTTGCTGCTTCAGAAGCGGCTCAGGAAGCAGTTTGGATGAAGGAGTTCATATCCGAACTAGGAGTGGTGGCAAACGCGTTGGACCCAATGGTGATCTATTGTGAAAACAATGGTGCCATTGCCAATGCCAAAGAGCCAAGGTCTCACAAGCATTCCAAGCATATTAAACGCCGGTTTCACTCCATCAGCGAGCATGTCAAGGATGGAGATATAAAGATTTGTAAAGTACATACGGATCTCAATGTAGCAGATCCGTTGACTAAAACTCTCCCTAGAGCAAAACATGATCAACACCAGAACTCAATGGGTGTTAGATTTATCACTATGTAACTAGATTATTGTCTGTAGTGCAAGTGGGAGACTGAAGGGAATATGCCCTGAGAGGCAATAATGAAGTGTTTATTATGTGTATTCCAAGTATATGATAGATGTTTATTTTGCATGCTATAATTGTATTAATACGGAAACGTTAATACATGTGTGTTTAATAAACAAACAGAAAGTTCCTAGTTATGCCTCTCTCATAAACTAGCTCGTTGATTAACAAGATGATCAAGGTTTCCTGATCATGGACATTGGATGTTGTTAATAACGGGATGACAACATTAGTGTAATGGTGTGATGAACATTCATCCGAAGTATAGCATTACGATCAAAGTCATTGAGTTTATATTGCTATAACAACTTACGAAGTGATCCTAATCCTTAGACCATGAGATCATGTCAATCACTAACACCGGAAGAGTTTCTTGATAACATCAAACGTCACACCGTAACAGGGTGATTATAAAGATGGATTCAGAACTAATAAAGTGTTATGTTGAGGCTCATGGATCGAGAGTGGAATTTGTTCATCCCGATGACGGATCGATATACTCTGGGCCCTCTCGGTGATATCACATTGATTAGCTTGCAAGCAAGTGATTTGATCACTAGAATGTTATATCACAGGAACGAGAAAAGAGTGCATGTCGGTAACGAGATCAAACTAGGTATGGAGATACCGATGATCGAATCTCGGACATGTAATATATCATGAAACAAAGGGATTAAGATACTAGCATAAAAGGTTCCGACGATCACAAGAAAGTCATCGTTGAATGTGTGGGAGTCAGTATGGGTCTCCAGATCCCGCTTCTGATTATTGATCCGAGAGGGGTCTCGATCATGTCCGGATTATTCACGAACCATAGGGTGACACACTTAAGAGACACCGACATCCAATTGGAGCAAATGTTTCATGCCGAAAGAATGAACAAGCGCAGGAATTTATTTCACTAGATACCGAAACAGGTTTTCGGGTGAAATTGCATAAAGTGGTTATGCATGTGAAATAGAATTCTAGCAAAGGGTTATTTGTGAATGTTTGTCATTAAAGTAATTGACAAAATTCTGAATAAAATAAAAGAGTTTTAATTAATGAGAGTTCGCATTAAATTTGGTGGAAATTTAATGGGAATTTGAGTGGACTTTTGAGTGGAGGGAATTTAAAGGAGATTTGTGAGTGGAGTGTCCACCCACATGAAGAGGGGAGGGCAAGGGGGCATCCCCATGCGCCGGCCACCCCCTTGGGGTTCCCCCTCCTCCTATAAAAGGAGCCCCCTCCTCACTTGTCTCTCACACCTCCTCGTGAAGGATCTCTCTCCCCCTCTAGAATTTATCCCCCATGGTCTCGGACTAGCGAGATACATGTTCCCGGTGGCTATTCGGCAAGAAAGAGTTGTGCTTCCGCTGCATCGCTGGAGCGAGGGGGCGGAGGTTGCTCGGTTCCTCGAACGTGTGTGCGAGCACGGATGCGCTGCTGATTTGTGGCGCTAGGACTTCCTCTCGATCTTGAGATCGGCAAGAGATCGTCTACATCAACCACGAGTTGAAGTCGTTAAGCTTTGTCGGTCTTCAAGGGTATGTTCTCTACGGATATACATCCGCCCGTTGTTTGTATCTAGTAGATAGATCTTGGTATATAGTTCACATCGTAGGAAATTTTTTGTTTTCTATGCTGCGAACCCTACAAAAAATGGACTTCCAACTGAAACTATTGGGTGTCCTATTAAAGTAAGCTCTCCCGGTGGAGAGATGATAGTGAATTTTGGATTTCATGATCTAGTGATAGAATTTGGAAAGTATAAGTTTCCAGTTAGTTTGATAATCCTAGATTCCCAAGGATTGCATGTTATTATGGGCATGGATTGGACGGTTAAGTATGAAGGAGTGCTAGATTGTGTCAATCGTACTGTTACACTCACAACCCTGGACAAGAAACGGATTAGGTTCAAGTCTAACTTTGAATCTAAAGGGAGTAAGCTAAATTCTCTTAAGGGGGTTAGCATAGACAGTGTACCAGTTGTGAAGGAATATCCGGATGTGTTTCTGGAGGAATTACCAGAAATTCCACCAGATAGAGATGTGGAGTTTCTGATTGACTTACTACCAGGATCTGGACCGATAGCAAAAAGACCCTATAAGATGTCAGTTAATGAGATGAAGGAACTCAAGAAACAACTTGGAGAACAGTTGTAGAAAGGATTTATTCAACCAAGTTCTTCGTCTTGGGGTGCACCAGTTCTGTTTTTTGAGAAGAAATATAGAAGTCAAAGGCTATGCATAGACTATCTTTCACTCAATGAGGTGACAATCAAGAACAAATATCCTTTTCCTAGAATCAACGATCTATTTTATCAGCTAGAAGGAGCCCGCGTGTTCTCAAAGATTGATCTCCGATCAGGCTATTTTCAGCTAAAGATTAGAGAGCAAGACATACCTAAGACTGCCTTCACCACTAGTTATGGATTGTATGAGTATACCGTGATGCCATTTGGATTGACAAATGCACCACCCTATTTCATGAACATGATGAACAAAGTGTTCATGGAGTTTCTTGACAAGTTTGTTGTCGTATTCATCGATGACATATTGATATATTCCAAGAGGAAATAAGAACATGAAGAACATTTGCGTTTGATACTTGAGAAGCTCAGGGAACACAAGTTGTATGCCAAATTAAGTAAGTGTGAATTCTGGTTGAATGAAGTTGGATTTCCCGGACATATTGTGTCGAGAGATGGTATAGTTGTCGATCCCGGAAAGGTGTCAGCTGTAACTGAGTGGGAATCTCCCAAGTCAGTTAAGGAAGTTGATGACCCATAAGTATAGGGGGTGTATCGTAGTACTTTTGATAAATAGGAGTGTCAATCCCAACGAGGAGTAGAAGGTGCTGAACAGTGGTGTGGAGTAGGAAATCCTTGTGAATACTTAGCAAACGGATTTTAGTGGTTTTCTGATAAGGAAACAAAACAAAGTGCAAGTAATAAAGAACAAACGCAGCAAAATCTTGTTGCTAGAAAAATCTGAGTCAAACTTGTTGCTATGAATGAATGAATGAATGAAAATCTTGTTGCTAGAAAAATCCGATTCAAACTTTGAAAACATTTCAAACACAAAAACCCGAACCTTAGAAATTTCCCTCTTTTCTCATAATCTATCCCAATCTTCAGATGCCTATAGGAGGAAGCAACTCATCCCTGGATCCGATGCTACAAATCTTGCAAATGTTGGTTTCAGACCGCGAAGCCGAAAGAGCCGAACGTCAAGCCAACTTAGCCACCCTTCAACAGATAGCTCAGATGGCAAACAACAATCAAGGCCATGGAAATCAGGACAACCATGGATCTAAGCTCAAGAATTTCCAGAACACCAATCCACCTGTTTTCACTAAGTCATAAGAGCCCTTGGATGCCGATGATTGGCTGCAAACCATGGAGAACAATCTGGAAGTTGCGGGAGTGGAAGCCAACGAGAAAGTACTATTTGCCACCCACTATCTGGCCGGAGACTCAAGAGCATGGTGGAACAGTGTTCGTGCCATGAATGGAGCTCAGATGATGACTTGGGAAGAGTTCAAAGTCAAGTTCAGCAGAACCCATGTGCCACCAGGTTTGATCAAGAGGATGAGAGATGAATTCGGGGAACTAAAGCAAGGTAGGATGACAGTAGTGGAATACCGTGGCAAATTTCTATCATTGGCTAGATATGCACCGGATGAAATAGACACTGAAGCCAAGAAGGAGGAGAGATTCCTGAATGGTCTGCACGATGAGATGCAGACGGTGTTAGTCAATATCCCCTTTGCTGATACTCATGCCTTAGTGGAATCTGCCATTCAGATGGAAGGAAAGATCAACCAAGCCAATGAGAACCGCAAGCGTCGCATGATGCATCAACCAGGAACCCACCATACACCAAAGTATCATCCCAACCAATCTCCAGGATTTTCTCCGAGAACCAACAGACCCCCGATGAACCGTCCGACCTATCCCAACCGTGAAAACTCAAGGACCGGAGGAAACCACAACAACCCCGGCAATCCCAGCAATTTCAACCGTGCACCACCTAAGTTCGACAACAACAATGTAGCCACCAACACCAACACTGCCCCAAGGACTGGAAGCAATGTTGTGCATGTTGACACCTTATTGGTCCTTAAGGCTGACTCAAAACAATTGATGTGCCTTAAAGCTTTACTTCATACTTTTTCTCTTTCCACTGGACTCAAGGTTAATTATTCTAAATCTAGTATGATGCCAATCAACATGGAATCTGATAGGCTAAGACATTTTGCTAGTACAATTTCCTGCCTCACTGGATCACTACCCTTCACTTATCTTGTATTGCCTTTAAGCATCAACAAGCCTGTAGTGGAACATTTTTTTCCTATTGTTCAGAGAGTGGAGAGAAGATTATGTGGGATTTCTGATTTCCTAAACTATGGGGAAAGCTACAATTGGTCAAATATGTCTTATCCTCTCTTCCCATTTATTATATGAGCTGCTTTGAACTTCCTGTCTCTATTAAAGATCAGCTGATCAAGTACATGAGGCAATGCTTGTGGAGGAAAAAAAACACCGATGTCCAAGCTAGAGGACAAGCTCTAGTGGCCTGGAGAAAAGTTTGTAGACCAAAGAATCATGGAGGTTTGGGTGTTCTTGATCTTAACATTAAAAACTCATCTCTTCTTTTGAAAAATTTGGATAAATTCTATAATCACAAAGATATCCCCTGGGTTCATCTTGTCTGGAACACTTACTATTGCAATGGAAAATTGTCTGGAAGAAGTTTTGAGGGGTCCTTTTGCTGGAAGGCTCACCTGAAATTAGTTGACATCTTTAAAGGAATTGCAAAATGCTCGGTGGGAGATGGCAAATCCACCCTCCTCTAGACTGATATGTGGAAAGATGAATGCTTATAGCATAAGATAAGTTTCCTCATTTACTGTCTTATGCAAAAAATCCACATATCTCTGTTAGTGAGTTCATTCAGACACCCAACATGCAAGATCATTTCTTTCTTCCTCTATCTCATCAAGCTTATTTTGACTATCAATGCCTACAGCAAATTATCAGTAAAGGGATACAGGGAGAAACAGACAATTGGATCTACATTTGGGGATGTGATTTTTTCTCAGTTAAAAAGGCCTATTCATCATTATATGGGTATCAGACAATTCAGTCTCATTTTTCCTGGTTATGGAAGTCTTCTTGCCAGCAAAAACACAAGTTCTTCTTCTGGATCTTGCTCCTTGATAGACTAAACACCAGAAACCTTCTGAAGAGGAAAGGATTCTCTCTGATCACATATGATTGTGTGTTCTCTGGTTGCATTAGTGAGGAAACATTATCTCATTTATTTTGGGAATGTTCTTTTGCAAAAGCATGCTGGGATGAAATCTGCCCTGTCAGAGACAATGACTTAAATCTGTTTGAGGCGTTGGCTAATATAAAGTGCAGATTAAAAGTCCCCTTTGCAATGGAGATTATTATTCTAGGGGCTTGGGGCATCTGGATGTGCAGAAACAATGAAATCTTTAACAACAAGCGTGCTTCCCTTGATGAATGGAGGGCTATTGTTTCTCAAGAATTAAGATGGGTCCTGTGTAGAATCAAGAAAAAGTATTACCTGGATCTCAAAGCCTGGATCAACAACAATTTTGATAGGAGATAGTTAACCTTGTTTTTTCCCTCACTGAGGTGGCCTTGAATTTGTAAATATTTACTTATGTAACTCATTATGATTTATAAAAAATGCAGTGGGGTTTTTACCCTACTGTTTTACCCTCAAAAAAATGATGTGCATGTTGCAGCAAAGGACAAGTCGCAAGTGACTTGTTATGAATGTGGAACCAAGGGTCACTATTCGAATGAGTGCCCCAAGAAGATTGTCACAGCCCCCAATGCAAATGCCCCAGCTCAGCAGTAGCGTCGTGTTCAGCCTGGAAGAAGGTTTGCCCCAGGGAATTTGCTCAATCGCAACGGCCGACTCTTTCTCATGCATGCTGAAGAAGCCCAAGAAGCGCCAGATGTCGTGTTGGGTATGTTTTCCGTTAACTCAGTACTTACAAGAGTGTTGTTTGATTCTGGAGCATCGCACTCGTTTGTTACTGAAGAATTTGCATGCACTAGTAAGATTCAACCCACCAAATTGAAGCATGTTATGATAGTTCACATACCTGGTTCAACCACCAAAGCTAGACAAATTTGCAAAGCCGTACCTATCCGAATCCATGGCATAGATTTTTATGCTAATCTAATAGTACTGAGAACTAAAGGTTTGGAAGTAGTACTAGGAATGGATTGGATGTCCAAACATAAAGGATTAATCGATTGTTCCAAGAAAGCCATAACCATGACCAGTACAGCCGGAATATCAGTCGATCATATATTTGAAACCTTGCCCCGTCAATTCAAGTGCAACAAGAGTTACCAAGTCCGGATAGTATGTGAATACCCCGATGTATTTCCAGATGTTTTACCTGGTATGCCCCCAGATCGGGATATCGAGTTTATCATTGAACTAATCCCTGGAACCGGACCCATAGCCCAGAGACCATATAGCATGAACCCGTCTGAACTAGTAGAACTGAAGAAGCAACTGGATGCTATGTTGGAGATATGATTGATCCAACCAAGTGCGTCGCCATGGAGATCACCTGTCTTGTATGTGGACAGGAAAGATGGAGGTAACCGTTTATGTACGGACTACCGGAAGCTGAATGATGTCACCATCAAGAACAAGTACCCGTTGCCCAAAATAGAAGACCTGTTTGACCAGTTGACTGGTGCCAAAGTGTTTTCTAAGATTGATCTTAGAACTGGCTATCATCAACTCAAGATTCGCGCAGAGGATATTCCAAATACTGCCTTTACCACCCGATATGGATTATACAAGTATACTGTCATGTCTTTTGTATTAACCAATGCCCCCGCTTATTTCATGAACCTCATGAATAATATTTTTATGGACTTCCTGGATAAGTTTGTTGTTGTTTTCATCGATGACATTCTGATTTATTCCAAATCAGAAGAAGAACATGAGCTACACATAAGGACCATTCTTGGAACCCTTAGAGAGCATCAGCTATATGCCAAGTTTATCAAATGTGAATTCTGGTTAAAGGAGGTAGGATTCCTTGGACATATCGTGTCAGCCGAAGGAATTGCCGTTGACCATGCGAAGGTGAAGGATGTTGAAGATTGGCAAGCCCCAACCACTCAAACCCAAGTTCGTGCATTTCTCGGATTAGCGGGATACTACCGCAAGTTCGTAGAAGGATTCTGGAGTATCACTAGACCCATGACTCAATTGCTGAAGAAGGACAAGAAGTTTGAAGGGACGGACAAATGTGAAGTGATTTTTCAGGAACTCAAGAGGAGATTGATTTCAGCCCCAATCTTGATCATGCCGGATATCACGAACCCCTTTGATGTATATTGTGACGCATCCAGGATCGGCCTCGGATGTGTGTTGATGCAAGAAGGAAAAGTTATATCTTATCTATCCCGACAACTGAAGCAGCATGAACAGAATTACCCTGAACTAGCAGCCGTAGTTCTAGCCCTGAAGACATGGAGGCATTATCTTATGGGAATCCGTTGAGAGATTTATTCGGATCATAGGAGCCTCAAGTATATATTCACTCAGAAGGAGCTGAATATGAGGCAGAGAAGATGGATTGAGATAATCAAGGACTATGACATGGACATTCACTATCACCCCGGTAAAGCCAATGTGGTAGCAGATGCCCTTAGAATATTGCCGTGCCGCTTGAACTCCGTGATTTTGAAGGAGCAACAAAGCCTGCACAAGGAGATGGAAGACTTCCGAATGGAATTATTCAGTGAAGGATTTTTGGCTAGCATAGAGCTTCAATCCACTTTGATCGGTCAGATCAAGGAGGTGCAGAAAGGAAATGCTAGTATTGATAGAATCAAACGTCGTATCGGTACATGCGAAGTACCCGGATTTACCGAGGATGAAGAAGTAGTTCTGTGGTACAAAGGACGTCTCTGTGTACCAGCAGATTCAGAGTTGAAAGAAGTTATTTTGAACGAGGCCCATGATACCCTTTATTCTATCCACCCCGGAGGAACAAATATGTATCAGGATTTGAAGGAGCAATTTTGGTGGCACAAGATGAAGAGAGAAATCGGAAGCTATATCGCCAAGTGTGACATTTGTCAGAGAGTCAAGGCGGGACATCATAGACCCGCAGGACTGTTGCAACCATTGCAGATTCCGGAATGGAAGTGGGATTCTGTAGGAATGGAATTTATCACCGGATTGCCTACTTCTAGTAGGGGAAATGACTCTATCTGGGTCATAGTTGACAGATTGTCCAATGTAGCCCATTTCTTACCCGTCAAGACCACCTACCAGAGCTCGAAGCTAGCAGAGTTGTACATCGCTAGGATCATCAGTTTGCACAGAGTCCCCAAGAACATCGTGTCAGATCGAGGAACTCATTTTACCTCGAGATTTTGGAACAAATTCCAAGAAGGATTGGGAACAAGATTGGATTTTAGCACAGCTTATCACCCTCAAACCGATGGACAAACGGAGAGAGTAAATCAAATACTCGAAGATATGTTGAGAGCCTGTGTGCTAGAGTATCGATCTAAATGGGAAGATTATCTGCCGTTTGCAGAATTTTCTTACAACAACAATTATCAAGCTAGTTTGCAAATGGACCCATTTGAATTCATGTATGGAAGGAAGTGTCGTACCCCTTTGAATTGGTTGGAAGTAGGAGAGAGTCAGATCTTTGGACCCGACATCCTACGAGAAGCAGAAGAGAAAGTTCACAAGATCCGTGAGCACCTCAAGACCACCCAGTCAAGACAGAAGAGTTACGCCGACAAGAGACATCGAGACCTCGCCTTCAATATCGGAGATTTTGTGTATCTCAAAGTGTCGCATTTGAAGGGAATGCAGCCTTTCCAGCTCAAAGGAAAGTTAGCCCCCAGATATATCGGACCTTTCAAGATTCTGAATCATCGAGGAGAAGTATCGTATCAATTGGAACTGGCAGAAGAGATGTTAGCCGTGCACAATGTGTTCCATATATCGTTACTTCGCAAATGCCTTGAAGTTTCGGAGAAGACTGAAGTTTTCAAGAACATTGATCACCAGACCATAGAGATCAACGATAACCTGACATATCCCGAAGTACCCATCCGTATTTTGGAGGAAGCTTTCAAAACCACCAGAACCCGTAGCATCAAGTTTCTCAAGATTCAGTGGAGCAACCACACTGAAGAAGAAGCTACCTGGGAGCGAGAAGATCACATAAGGACGGAGTTTCCCGATCTCTTTAAATACTAGGTAATCTTTTTCTTCTTTTTCAAATCTCGGGAAGAGATTTTGTTTTAGGAGGGAAGGTTTGTAACATCCCAAAAATCTTGATCATGAGTATCAAATTCTAATCACCAAAATTAGGGTTAACAAAAACTTTGATTAAATAAAAAACCAAATGAATGCATGTGTGTATGTGATGATTGTATGAATGCAAGAATGGACTTGTGTGATTAACCTAAATATCAAGGAATGGTTTAAATATGAAAATAACATCATCTAAAACATTTCCAAGCATAAACAACTCAAGAGAAAATTAAAAAAACAAAACAAATAAGCAAATGGTCATTTTCGACAATCTTCCTCACTAGGTCACTTTGAGTGTTTCTAGTCCAAGATTTCAAACAGAAACTTTTCCATTTCTTTTCACCCCTTGCAAGACCAAGTAAAAGTGAATCAAAGCCCACCTCCTAAACTTAGAGAAACATTTGGCAACCTCATTCAAATCACAATTGAAAATTGAATCTATAACACCAAGATCACACATTTTCAAAACCCAACCAAACTATTTCCCCTTAACCAATCCAACTAACCTGAGACTCCCTAGTATGTAACTAACAAACCCACCGAATTTGAATCAAAAATTCAAATTTGAATTTCTTGCGGCCATTTCATCAAACACCTTGTAAGAAGCAAACAAACAAACATCAAACACTATTAGTAGCAGTAATTTTGGCCAACCTTGTCCCCTCCCTAGCTCATTCTACACTCTCAGTAGATGATCAAACTACTCTAACTAGCTTTAGCATCATTGTGAGCATGTATAGCCATCAATGGTGACCATGCCGAGAGCACCCTTGCCACCCCCATGTCGCTAGCGAGCTAGGAGAAGCTCTAGCTTCGCCAACCTTGTCCAGGACTGTAGGGGTCCCAACCTTTATTAAGGTGGATTCCTCCTGTGTTTTACAATGCTAGTCCCTGGATCAATAGCTAGCATCCACAGTATAGATGTAATATCAAGAAACAAAGGTCATAATATAACTTTATAACCAGGAATAACATAATTTTTATTACATCATACATAGCTCATTTGGCTATTACATTACATTGCAGCGGAATAACTATAAGTATGGGTCCTTCATCTTCAAAGTGCCACAGGCAGATGTTGGTTGTAGACTTTGTAGTCCTAGTCAATCAAACAATCTTCATTTAAAAACAATCATCCTGCAACATTACAAGTTACAGCCACAAGGGTCAATACATTTTGAATTGTATTGGCAAGCTTCACTTTTATGTATAATAAGAGTGGATCCTATCATTATATGCATATTTGGCTAAGTAGAGTTTGAGACTTGTTTGCGTAAAGCAATATTTTATCCTATCTTTTCAAAAGTGGTTTTAGTCCTTTGTCAAATCTCTTTTCCAAGAATCCCTTGAACTCCTTGGTAGAAACTCAAGTGTTCAAGTCCTTGTCAAAAATCCCTTGAGCTACTTGGTAACCCCAAGTGCAACAAGTTTTATAAAATCTCATGAGTTCCTTGGTAAACCCCAAGTACATCATGCTCTTGAGCACCTTGGTAACCCCAAGTGCAACAAGTTTAACAAAATCTCTTTGAATTCCTTGGTAGACACACAAGGGCATCAAGTTTTTATATTAGAAGTTGGAATGTCAAGATCTCCCATGGTTCAAACTTTAGTTGCTCAGTATTGTCCATAACCGGGGACACGGCTAAGTACTTAGATTTTATTAACTTCTGCAGAAGGAGTACACTTTACCCACATGACACAATCCCATCTTGTTGCCACCAGTGGCCTACTGGATTAGTGCTCACCAAGATGGAGTACTGGCAGACTGAGAATGTGACGAAGTCTTTCCAAAAGGTCCTCCCATACATCATTGCTAGCTTGTCTTCAGCCCCCATGAAGCATTCCAGATCCCCATGTCCGGTAACTAAAGACAATGTATGGGTCTTCCTATTGTAGTTGACTAAGCCAGAGCCATAATAGCATGTGGTTGCACACGAAAGCCACAATTGGAGAAACATGTTCAATCTCTAAGTTTCCTAGGTGGTTTACATTTGGAGCACAACACAAAGTGATTGCCATAGACATGGTTCCTTTTGTTGCCACCTTCTCCAAAACTTCAAGTATCCTCCACCTAGGTGGTTCATTGAGTCCTTGTTTTATTATGTAAAACACAAGTCCTTTTCTCAACCTTTGTAAAATCTCAACATGTATCTCTTTTCAAAACATAGCATGGCTAAGCATGTACAACTTCAATATTTTCACTAAGGAGTGTATAGGGAATCCTATTAGGATTAGCATAGCATAAGTATAAACCATTTTCATGCATGTTTACAAAATCCACTAAGTATAATGAAAGTAGTAGGACTTTAGATGATAGTGTCACTTGCTTTTTTGGTAGGGAATGGTGGTTTATTCCTTGATCTTGCTAGTCTCACACTTTGCTAATTCCACTACAATCATTCAAACAAGCATAGTATCAAGTAGCATTCCAAACCAATATTCAAACAATATTTCACACACACAAAGCAATGGATTCTAAGTCATGCATGGGAACATGCTTAAGATGGTTTTATTCACAAGGGAGGTATCCACTAGGCTTTTAACTTTGTAAGGTCCACATTGGTCATTTACCAAGATGGCAAAGTTATTTGGCAAAAAGCTTTTAGTCCAAAAACCATTTTTAAAATCCAAACATTATTTCATGTGGTGAAAATATTTTTATCAAAGCAAATCTCTATGTTTTTGATCAAGTGAGTTGCCATTTTCAAAGCTTGGTGTTTTGGGTCAGTAGGTTTGGTTCAAACATTTTTCCCAAAGTTTTCTTTGCAAAAACATTCTCATGATAAAATCAATAATTTTATTTGGCTAGAAAATGGCTAAGTTAAATAATTCAACCTAAATTTTACCAAAATCATTTTTAACACTATGGGTTGGTTCCTAGGGTCAGTAAGGTCACAACATACCAATTTGCAAAAAGATCTAACCCTAAAATCACTTTTAATCATTTTTCCTACTCTAAATAATCTCATATATGAATCTGCAAAAACAAGCAAACAAACAGATACTATTTTCCAAACTAAGGCCATGGTTGTTTAGGTCTTGTTCTCCTGAATCCAACGACATAAAATTTGCAATTTTTGGACGTGTAGATCTCAAGTTATAAGGGTTTGAAGTTTGCAATTAAATCAGATTCAAATCTGTTTTTTTAGTTTTTAAACCTGGCCACGCGTCACGTCGTGATTGTCTGATACCGGTTCGTCTGGATCGTGTGCGGCTGGGCGTTAGATCTAAGTAAATCGTGCGGCTCTGGAGGCGTACCCTTTCGCGTTTAAGTGAACCTATCCTATTCGTCCGATCTGAATCGAACGACTGTTGGGTGCTCGACCATAGTCGGGCGACGCTGCGACGGCTGCTGGCGGCGGCGACTCTGTTTCACGGCGGCGCCGGCAATACAGGAAGCGAAGCAGAGAGGGAGTGTGCTCACCGGGTTCGCTGACGCTCGTTGATGCTCAACATGGTACTGGTTGGTGAAGGGGCGCACTGGGTCGGGCTTGATTGCTCGCCGGAGTTGAAGACAACGTCGGGCGGCTCTGTCGGAGGTCGAAGTCGACGTTGCAGATCATGCGGAGGCAAACAGAGGACGTAGTTAGGTACGCAAGACCAAGGCGAAGACGTTTGTGTGATCGGAAAGACGCGGGGCGGTATGGTTTACCTGGGGGTCGTCGTCGGAGAAGAGGGCAGACGGCGGTGCTGCAGGTCGTCGACGTTGCCGACGCTGTAGGGTACCCGCGGACGAATGAACGGCACAGAAAGATGCGCCAGGGTGGGGTGAGCGTGCTCGTGTGCTCGGGGAGGCAGGAGGGGGCGTGTGTTGGCCGGAATCGGTGAGGAGGGTCGTCGGAGGCAGAGGGAGTGTCCGGCGAAATGCGGCCGCCTGGGGGCGTGCTTTGGGAAGGGGCAGAGGGGAAACGAAGAGGAGGAGTGGGCGCTTAAGTAGGCAAGATCGCAGGGGCGTTTAATCACAGCATTAACGAGAATTTACTCCGCGGAATCACAGGCAGAAACGGGAGAGAGGAGGAAGAAGGGGTCGTGCGAGTGTTGTAGACGATGAGCTGGCTGCGTGGGGTCTACCTGGCAGTGAGGGAGAGAGAGAGGGGAATGGGTCCCGGTTGTCTGTGACTGAGTGGGTTCACTAATTGGTGCGAAACGTTTTTCTTTCTGTAAGAGAAGTGGGCTGGCTTGCTGGGCCTTAGTGGGCTGGGTCTGTTGCACTATTTTTGTTCTGTCTGCTTTATTTTTCCTTTTCTAATTCTTTTCTGTTTTAAATTCCAATCAACATTCAAACAACAATCAAACAAATTCAAACAAACACTCAACTTTACTTTGAATTTGGTTCTGTTTTTCAACATAATCCAAATTCCAAAATAAAATAATATTTTATTTATTTATTTTAAGATCCATTTATTAATTAAATAAAATGGATCTTTAATTATTAATAGTGTTTGATTTATTTAATAAAATTTCCATTTGAAATCCAATTATTTTCAAAACCAAACCAAAAGGTCTTATTTGAAAATATAGAATACTTGGAGATTTGTTTTAAGATAAAATAACATCTTATTTTAGAGTCCATTATTAATTAAATATAATAGACTTTCATTATTATTTCAAATAGGTTTTATTTTATTGAGATATTTATTTTGAATCTAAAATAAACCAAAACACTTCAGTAAGTTTTATTTGAGAATAAATTATTTGGTAAACTTATTTGAAATAAATAAATAGGTTTTAGTGTCTATTAAAAATGGATTAAGCCTTTACTTTGGATAAAACTATCCTTTAATATTTTTAAATAAACCTTTGCTATTTTATTTAAAATAAAATGTTTTTAATCCCCAAAGCTTGGCCAAGGATTAATTTGGCTTTATAAAATAATCTTTATTTATAAACTTCTATTTTATTTGAAAACAAATCTTTTCATTTAATTGTTTCAAAATAACATTTCCAAATGTTTTTATTTTTCCTTTTATGAAATGTTTTTATTTATTTTTAAATCCCTTTAGGTTTATTTTAATTCAAATGGGTTTGAGGTTCCCATTGAGTTCAAAAAGTTTCTTTTGGCTCTGAAAATCAAACAAAGTTTTATTTTACTCATTTATTTTCACATTACAAGATTTGGAAAATCTTGGGATGTGACAGGCTACCACCCTTAAAATAAATCTCGTCCCGAGATTTGGGAAGGCTGGGGTACAAGCAAGTTCAAAACAACTAGGGTACTACCACCCTTAAAATTTTCAAACAAAAATTATATATTGGCCTTCTTGGGTCCTGGAAATTTCTCTAAGTTAAAACTTTTGTTTTGTTCCTATGCTTGACTCATGGACCAAGGTTGAGTTTCTCCATAGGCTTGTTTAACTTGTTATTCATCCTTTCTGGATAGTTGCTTGCATAATGTCCTGGATTCTTGCAGTTGAAACAATGAATGTCCTTGAGTTCTTTGCGTTGTTCTTATGGACAAGTTGCTACATAATGGCCTGGTTCTTTGCAGTTGTTGCACCACACTTGGTCAATCTCTTTATTCTTCTTGTTTTCTGGGCATCCACTGGAGTAGTGTCCCATTTCCTTACATTTACGACATTGTACAAGGCTCATGTCTTGCTTGGGTTTCTTGGTTTTCTTTGATCCTTTGAATTGGGTTGTCTTGTTTGGAGGTAGGAGTGGTCCTTTTCCTTTGGTAGACTTGGATCCTTCTTGTTTCCTTTGTTCCACCATGGCATAGATGGGACATTGGCCAGGAGTATGGTCACTTCCTTCACAAAGGTAACAAGTAGCTTGAGAGGTGGGGCATTGTCCAACAGGATGATCTTCTTCACAATTGGGGCATTGTCCTTCATGCTCCTTGGAAGTATGATCCTTTTCTCCACAAATAGTGCAAGCTGGGGCTCCATCTAGAACAATATTCTTTTCATCCTTGTTATCATAAACTCTTTTGGGATAGTTTTCTTCCATGCTAATCATTTGATTAGTCACCTTAAGCATCAGTTGAGACTGCTCTTCCAAAAACCTTTGCAGTGCTGGATCCTTATCACTATTGTTGACTATGAACTGAGCTGTCAGTTGGTTCAACTGGTGTTGAGTTGCTATGAGCTCTTTCATGCTGTCAGCTTGGTTGGTGTTGGTGTCATCAACCTTGGAGTCTTTTGGAGTAGTCATCTGTTTGGGTTGAAGGGAGATTTAGAATAGGCAAGATATTTCTAAGGAAATATTCCTAAACACACGCATCACATTTCACACAAACAATGTGCATGCAATTACAAACAAATCATTTCACTCAAACAAGGTTCAGGCACATACTTAGGCAACAAAATATTTTTGTTACACCACATAAGTTGGTGGTTTTGACTTAACTAGATTATGGTGGTCCATCTATATGGTTTACTTGTGATTTTCTTCCTTCATGATTCTTCTTGTATGGGATCATGGTTTCTTTGAGAAAAGCTCTTGGTCACAATACTTCAAAGTTGTTGAGGGTTTCTTCTTATTTTGCATTCCCTCAGTCTCTAATTCTTAAGTAAGATTTCCTTGTCTCACTTGTGGTCCTTAGTAGTTTCCATGTTGGAAGTCCTTGGTGAACATGCTGAAGATGTTGAAGTCATTAGAGCTGAAGATGTTGAAGAAGTCCTTTGCACATGGTGTAGTCTTTGGCCATGGGTAAGTTTTCCATCAAGTTGAAGTAGAAGAGGTGTAGAGTTAAACCAAAATGGTTGAGGAAAGAGTTTACAAGTGTTTTTGTAAATAAGTTTTTGAACAATTATAACTCCTATTTTTCTAAGGGTTTTTGTCCATTCCTAGGTTTACAAATCCTACAGGCAACACAATGCTCTGATACCATCTGTAGGGGTCCCAACCTTTATTAAGGTGGATTCCTCCTGTGTTTTACAATGCTAGTCCCTGGATCAATAGCTAGCATCCACAGTATAGATGTAATATCAAGAAACAAAGGTCATAATATAACATTATAACCAGGAATAACATAATTTTTATTACATCATACATAGCTCATTTGGCTATTACATTACATTGCAGCGGAATAACTATAAGTATGGGTCCTTCATCTTCAAAGTGCCACAGGCAGATGTTGGTTGTAGAATTTGTAGTCCTAGTCAATCAAACAATCTTCATTTAAAAACAATCATCCTGCAACATTACAAGTTACAGCCACAAGGGTCAATACATTTTGAATTGTATTGGCAAGCTTCACTTTTATGTATAATAAGAGTGGATCCTATCATTATATGCATATTTGGCTAAGTAGAGTTTGAGACTTGTTTGCGTAAAGCAATATTTTATCCTATCTTTTCAAAAGTGGTTTTAGTCCTTTGTCAAATCTCTTTTCCAAGAATCCCTTGAACTCCTTGGTAGAAACTCAAGTGTTCAAGTCCTTGTCAAAAATCCCTTGAGCTACTTGGTAACCCAAGTGCAACAAGTTTTATAAAATCTCATGAGTTCCTTGGTAAACCCCAAGTACATCATGCTCTTGAGCACCTTGGTAACCCCAAGTGCAACAAGTTTAACAAAATCTCTTTGAATTCCTTGGTAGACACACAAGGGCATCAAGTTTTTATATTAGAAGTTGGAATGTCAAGATCTCCCATGGTTCAAACTTTAGTTGCTCAGTATTGTCCATAACCGGGGACACGGCTAAGTACTTAGATTTTATTAACTTCTGCAGAAGGAGTACACTTTACCCACATGACACAATCCTATCTTGTTGCCACCAGTGGCCTACTGGATTAGTGCTCACCAAGATGGAGTACTGGCAGACTGAGAATGTGACGAAGTCTTTCCAAAAGGTCCTGCCATACATCATTGCTAGCTTGTCTTCAGCCCCCATGAAGCATTCCAGATCCCCATGTCCGGTAACTAAAGACAATGTATGGGTCTTCCTATTGTAGTTGACTAAGCCAGAGCCATAATAGCATGTGGTTGCACACGAAAGCCACAATTGGAGAAACATGTTCAATCTCTAAGTTTCCTAGGTGGTTTACATTTGGAGCACAACACAAAGTGATTGCCATAGACATGGTTCCTTTTGTTGCCACCTTCTCCAAAACTTCAAGTATCCTCCACCTAGGTGGTTCATTGAGTCCTTGTTTTATTATGTAAAACACAAGTCCTTTTCTCAACCTTTATAAAATCTCAACATGTATCTCTTTTCAAAACATAGCATGGCTAAGCATGTACAACTTCAATATTTTCACTAAGGAGTGTATAGGGAATCCTATTAGGATTAGCATAGCATAAGTATAAAACATTTTCATGCATGTTTACAAAATCCACTAAGTATAATGAAACTAGTAGGACTTTAGATGATAGTGTCACTTGCCTTTTTGGTAGGGAATGGTGGTTTATTCCTTGATCTTGCTAGTCTCACACTTTGCTAATTCCACTACAATCATTCAAACAAGCATAGTATCAAGTAGCATTCCAAACCAATATTCAAACAATATTTCACACACACAAAGCAATGGATTCTAAGTCATGCATGGGAACATGCTTAAGATGGTTTTATTTACAAGGGAGGTATCCACTAGGCTTTTAACTTTGTAAGGTCCACATTGGTCATTTACCAAGATGGCAAAGTTATTTGGCAAAAAGCTTTTAGTCCAAAAACCATTTTTAAAATCCAAACATTATTTCATGTGGTGAAAATATTTTTATCAAAGCAAATCTTTATGTTTTTCATCAAGTGAGTTGCCATTTTCAAAGCTTGGTGTTTTGGGTCAGTAGGTTTGGTTCAAACATTTTTCCCAAAGTTTTCTTTGCAAAAACATTCTCATGATAAAATCAATAATTTTATTTGGCTAGAAAATGGCTAAGTTAAATAATTCAACCTAAATTTTACCAAAATAATTTTTAACACTATGGGTTGGTTCCTAGGGTCAGTAAGGTCACAACATACCAATTTGCAAAAAGATCTAACCCTAAAATCACTTTTAATCATTTTTCCTACTCTAAATAATCTCATATATGAATCTGCAAAAACAAGCAAACAAACAGATACTATTTTCCAAACTAAGGCCATGGTTGTTTAGGTCTTGTTCTCCTGAATCCAATGACATAAAATTTGCAATTTTTGGACGTGTAGATCTCAAGTTATAAGGGTCTTATTTTAGAGTCCATTATTAATTAAATATAATAGACTTTCATTATTATTTCAAATAGGTTTTATTTTATTGAGATATTTATTTTGAATCTAAAATAAACCAAAACACTTCAGTAAGTTTTTAAACCTGGCCACGCGTCACGTCGTGATTGGCTGATACTGGTTCGTCTGGATCGCGTGCTGCTAGGCGTTAGATCTAAATAAATCGTGCAGCTCTGGAGGCATACCCTTTCGCGTTTAAGTGAACCTATCCTATTCGTCCGATCTGAATCGAACGGCTGTTGGGTGCTCGACCATAGTCGGGCGGCGCTGCGACGGCTGCTGGCGGCGGCGACTCTGTTTCACGGCGGCGCCGGCGATACAGGAAGCGAAGCAGAGAGGGAGTGTTCTCACTGGGTTCGCTGACGCTCGTTGATGCTCAACGTGGTACTGGTTGGTGAAGGGGCGCACTGGGTCGGGCTTGATTGCTCGCCGGAGTTGAAGACAACGTCGGGCGGCTCTGTCAGAGGTCGAAGTCGACGTTGCAGATCATGCGGAGGCAAACAGAGGACGTAGTTAGGTACACAAGACCAAGGCGAAGACGTTTGTGTTATCGGAAAGACGCGGGGCGGTATGGTTTACCTGGGGGTCGTCGTCGGAGAAGAGGGCAGACGGCGGTGCTGCAGGTCGTCGACGTTGCCGACGCTGTAGGGTACCCGCGGACGAATGAACGGCACAGAAAGATGCGCCAGGGTGGGGTGAGCGTGTTCGTGTGCTCGGGGAGGCAGGAGGGGGCGTGTGTTGGCCGGAATCGGTGAGGAGGGTCGTCGGAGGCAGAGGGAGTGTCCGGCGAAATGCGGCCGCCTGGGGGCGTGCTTTGGGAAGGGGCAGAGGGGAAACGAAGAGGAGGAGTGGGCGCTTAAGTAGGCAAGATTGCAGGGGCGTTTAATCACAGCATTAACGAGAATTTACTCCGCGGAATCACAGGCAGAAACGGGAGAGAGGAGGAAGAAGGGGTCGTGCGAGTGTTGAAGACGATGAGCTGGCTGCGTGGGGTCTACCTGGCAGTGAGGGAGAGAGAGAGGGGAATGGGTCCCGGTTGTCTGTGACTGAGTGGGTTCACTAATTTGTGCGAAACGTTTTTCTTTCTGGAAGAGAAGTGGGCTGGCTTGCTGGGCCTTAGTGGGCTGGGTCTGTTGCACTATTTTTTTCTGTCTGCTTTATTTTTCCTTTTCTAATTCTTTTCTGTTTTGAATTCCAATTAACATTCAAACAACAATCAAACAAATTCAAACAAACACTCAACTTTACTTTGAATTTGGTTCTGTTTTTCAACATAATCCAAATTCCAAAATAAAATAATATTTTATTTATTTATTTTAAGATCCATTTATTAATTAAATAAAATGGATCTTTAATTATTAATAATGTTTGATTTATTTAATAAAATTTCCATTTGAAATCCAATTATTTTCAAAACCAAACCAAAAGGTCTTATTTGAAAATATAGAATACTTGGAGATTTGTTTTAAGATAAAATAACATCTTATTTTAGAGTCCATTATTAATTAAATATAATAGACTTTCATTATTATTTCAAATAGGTTTTATTTTATTGAGATATTTATTTTGAATCTAAAATAAACCAAAACACTTCAGTAAGTTTTATTTGAGAATAAATTATTTGGTAAACTTATTTGAAATAAATAAATAGGTTTTAGTGTCTATTAAAAATAGATTAAGCCTTTACTTTGGATAAAACTATCCTTTAATATTTTTAAATAAACCTTTGCTATTTTATTTAAAATAAAATGTTTTTAATCCCCAAAGCTTGGCGAAGGATTAATTTGGCTTTATAAAATAATCTTTATTTATAAACTTCTATTTTATTTGAAAACAAATCTTTTCATTTAATTGTTTCAAAATAACATTTCCAAATGTTTTTATTTTTCCTTTTATGAAATGTTTTTTTAAATCCCTTTAGGTTTATTTTAATTAAAATGGGTTTGAGGTTCCCATTGAGTTCAAAAAGTTTCTTCTGGCTCTGAAAATCAAACAAAGTTTTATTTTACTCATTTATTTTCACATTACAAGATTTGGAAAATCTTGGGATGTGACAAGGACACGCAACACCGTCCATCGCGACCCCCTGTCCAACGCTCGAGCCTTGCTAGCCACTGGACCACACGGCAAGCTCGCGCCCAATTGCTCTGCGTGCGTGCCGAGAGCGCGCCAGTGCGCCGCACATGACACCAGCCCACAGACCGCGCGCTTCCCTCGCCGCTTGCATCCGTGATCGCCAGCATCCCAGCACCCCGCCAGACAACCCCGTTCGCCACCGCGCGGACCACGGAAGCTGTGCGCCATCAAACTTGCTGTCGGACCCGCCCAGAGCGCCGCGACGTTCTGACCGTTCCTCACCGCCCCATGCCGCGCCATCAAGCCATTGAGCTTCGCCAGGAGGCAACGCACCACCCCCTATCGTCGCCCATGCCATTAGCACGCTGTGCCGACGACCAAGACGAGCTCCACCCGCGCCTGTCAGTCCCCTTCAGGCACTATAAAAGGAGGCCACTCCCGTTCGATTTGAGAACACCATCTCACTCCCCACCTCTCACTGATCCCACCCACTCACTCCGGGAGCAAGGCGAGCACCAGGTGGTCGGAATTTCACTGGAGTTCGCCGCTGCAGAGGAGGAGAGGCGCCGTCGATTGGAGCCGCCCCAGGAGAAGCTGCTGGTACCAGGAGGATCACCATCGTCGACTTCGTCGTTCGCCCCCATTGCCGACCATCGCCGGAGCCCCGGTGAGCCCCCGTCGACCCCCACTGGCTGCGCTAGGGTTCAACCTCGCCGCATCCTATTTGGGCGTGGACGATAAACCATAGCCGTAGGATTAGAACTAGATCGCACGACCCTAATCGCCCGTACCGCTTCGCTGCTCACTGTCTCACTGACGAGTGGGGATAGCCACTTACTCATCCCGCGCGCACGCTGTGCGTAGTGGCCCGGCCCAGTTAAACATCCCGCGCGACCCAACAATTCCTACTTAGCTTTGTTCATTTAGTTTTCAAATCAGTTCTGTACCTAGATTCAAAAATCGACCCAGCTCGATTCACTGAACCAAAATGCATGAAACCAATTTTGTTAGAAAGGTAATGGAATGCTTAATCCAAGCCCGTTGGATGCAAACAAATTGGAATTGTAGATCGCCCATGGTAAAAATAACAAGGAAGAAGCTTTTCTACATTCAAACATTTTTCCAAATTGAACCATGAAAGCTTTTGAGTTGATTCGAACTCTAAAAGTTCACATTTGACTACACCTTTCAGAATATATAAAAATATATAGGTTTACTTGCAGAAATAATGATCAAGTGATAAAAGAATGCCTCATAGGCATTTCTAGTCACTTTTATTTAATTAAAATAAAAAGGTTAAACCTTATTAAATTGTGGCACCACTTTAAATCACATTCCCATGTACCGAAATATGTGGTGATGACATGTGTCAACATGATCCCATGTTTTAGTTGGAGAATATTAAATTTTAATTATTTTTTCAATGATTAGAAATTACTTTTCTAAAATAAAGGAAATAAAACTATTTGTCTTAATGATTGTAATGCTTGTGATGATCCTAGATCATTTAGTGAAAACCTTGGTGTGACAAATAGAAATATATAAGTATTGTTTGGTGATTGTGTACCTAGTATTTATTTATAGACGCTAGTACCGACCAAGGATACGAGGAGGAAGGAGAATACTACGAGGAAGAAGCCTAGGAGAACTTCAATCAGTGCTCTGCACAAGGCAAGCTAACACTTGCAAGTTACCTTACCTATGCAAGCTAATATCTGCAAGCTATTAACTTAGCAAGATTATACCAATATCTTAGCAAGCTACTATCTTAGCAAGCTAAGCTAAACCATGCAAGTTTTAATTGCAATCTTACACCACTTGATTACCCCATCCTAGTTTTACTTGCAAGCTTAGTATTTTATTTCTTTATAAAATCTTTCTTTTAGAGTTTACTTAGTGACTTGTAGATTGTAGAAGATGTTTTAAAGGTAGCATAAAGAGCATAAAACTTGTCCTAAGTTAGATAATCTTGATGTCATGCTGAGTCATGAGATTGAACTTAGCTAGTTCACACTTGTTTATGACCCCTCATTAGTGTTTACCCCCACTTGTAGATGCTAGTGATAAGCATAAAACTTGATCACTTTAGATGGGAATACTTGGTGAAAATGGTTATGAAAACCTTAGAATGATGACTCATTCTACTAAAATGTTTTGACATGTGTTCTTGAACAACAGATGATTTTGAGGATGAAAATGTTAAGGTATGAGCCTTACCCCATTATAAAACTGATGGTTGTCTGGATGCGATACCATTCCAATTTTACCATACAACCACAATACCCGAATTTTGGGTAGGTTTATATACCTTAGTATGGGTTCCCTTGCGGCCAAGGTTTGAGCTGAGGCTACCTTATGAAGATTGTCCACCTGTGCAGTACCTCTCAACACCCGGATTTTTCAATCCTAGATTCCTGTTATGCCATACATCGCAATCCCAGGATTACCATTTTTGTGAGACATAACAGAATTGGATACCATAGTACATCATCCATTACAAACGATACATAAGTTCTTACACAAATAGGGATCTCATGATCCAGTTCTTAATACAACTAAGCAGCGGAATACGTAATAATAACGGTAGCGTAGGCGAAGCTCCATCTTCCGGGTCACAGGCAATGCTGACGATGGGAGATGATCCTAGTTGTCGTAAACTTCCTGGGGTCCATCTTCCAGGTACTCCTCTTCATAGTCTGGCCATGGGAATAGCCAGGGACAAAGCCATGAGTACTCTTTAGGTAATCGCAAACTAATACTAATAGGTAAAGGGGTTTTTGGATAATAGGACACTAGGCTCTAGGGTTATTTTGCAAAAGCCAGATTTATCTCTACTAGGTTCCAAAGCTAGTCACAATTTTATAAATCCTAAGTGGGAACTTGTATTTCATATCACAACTCTGTTGTGGTCAAGTCAAAGTCTCAATTCATTTCACAAGTCATTTTTAAAAGTCTGACGGGGGAACAGTATGGCCACTCCAACTGTCCATAACCGCGGACGCGGCTATTCGAATAGTTTGACACTCTGCAGAGATTGTACACTTTCACCACAACATTCGATACATCCGTCAGGAACAAATCCTGAATTCACCATACTCAGTATGCGGATAATCAATCCTAACCTTTCAATTACACGCCCTAGTATAAGCACCTCTCCTGTGAGTTTGGCCTCCCAACCATGACCAACTGTCATCTTGGGTACTGCACAGGTGGACAATCTTCACAAGGTAGCCTCAGCTCAGACCTTGGCCGTGAGGGAACTCATACTAAGGGATATAAGTTTCCAGTCAAGCCCTGCCCAATATTCGGGTATTGTGGTTGTATGATAAAATTGGAATGGTATCGCATCCAGACAACCATCAGTTTGAAAAAGGGCTAAGGCTCATGCCTCAACATTTTTATCACCAGAATCATAAAGTGTTCGGAAACACATGTCTAAAACATTTCAATAGAATGATCCATCATTCCAAGGTTTTCATAACCATTTTCACCAAGTATTCCCATCTAAAGTTGATCAAGTTTTATGCTTAGCACTAGCATCTAAAGGTGGGGGTAGTACTGATGAGGGGTGGTAAACTAGTGGAGTTTCAACTAAGTACATCCTTATATCTTAGGATGATATCAAGGTTTCTAACTTAGGCCAAAATTTTATGCTCTTTATGCAACCTTCAGAATCTTTCTAGTATCTACAAGTCACTTAAGTCAAGTCTAGGTTGAAGCTTTGATAAAGAAATAAAGTAATAAGCTTGCGAATAAAACTAGGATTGGATTATCAAATGGGTATGATCTCATATGCTTAAGGCATATAGTAGGCATAGTAACAAGTAGGGGTTTGTTGCATTAGTAGGGTATCTTGCAAGTGTTAGCTTGCATCAATGTCAATATAAGCTTGCTAAATTGCAAGTGTTAGCTTGCACATTCACTAGTAGTATTAGGCTTGCTAAAGTAGAGTGTCTTGCAAGTTTTAGCTTGCATTGGTATAGTATCAGCTTGCGTTGTGCAGAGCAGTGGTTGAAGTTCTCCTCGGCTTCTTCTTCGTAGAATCCTCCTTCCTCCTCGTATCCTTGGTCGGTACTAGCGTCTATGAATAAATACGAGGTACACAATCACCAAACAATACTTAACTACTTGCAATCATCAGACATAAGGGTCCTATAGATGATCTAGCATCATCTCTAACATTACAAGGTTAAGGCTTGGTTTAATTCCTTTTATTTTTAGAAAAGTAATTTCTACTCATTGAAAAACTACTTAAGATTTACTATTCTCCAAACCAAACATGGGATCATGTTGACACATGTCATCACCACATATTGGAGTCCATGGGAATGTGATTTAAAGTGATGTCACAATTTAATAAGGTTTTACCCTTTTATTTTAATTAATTAAAGTGGCTAGAAATGCCTATGTGGCATCCTTTTATTACTTGAACATTATTTCTGCAAGTAATCCTATATATTTTTATATATTCTAAAAGGTATGGTTAAATGTGATTTTTGAGAGTTGGAATCAACTCAAAAGCTATTATGGTTTAAATTTGAAAAATGTTTGAATGCAGAAAAGCTTCTGTCTTGTTATTTTTACTATGGGTGATCTATAGATCCAAATGATTTGAATCCAACGGGCTTGGATTCAGCATTCACAAACCTTTCCAAAAAAATTGGTTTCATTCAATTTGGTGCACTTAATCGATCTGGGTTGATTTTTTAAGTTGGGTACAGAAGTGTGTTTGAATTGAAATGGAAAAAGTTTAATTTTGAATAACTGGGCTGCACGGGAAAAGTAAATGGGCCGGCCTGCTAAGCGCACTGCTCCCGCGGGATGTTTAAGTGGGTGTCCCCACTCGTCAGTGACACGGGGCTGGGCGAAGCGGTATGGGGCAACGTGGGTCGTTCGATCTAGTTCTAATCCAACGACTGAGAGTCATCGTCGACGCGAGACAACGCCGGTGAGAACGAAACCTAGCGCGGCCAGTGAGGGGTGTTGGGGGCTCACCGGGGTACGGGCGAGGGTCGGCGAGGCGGGCGAACGACGAAGTCGACGACGGCGAACTCAGGGGTGGTCGCGGCAGCTCCTGGGGTGGACGAAATCGATGGCTCCCTTCTTCTCCAGAGGCAGCGGGCTCCGTTGAAATTCCGGCGGGGTGGTGCTCGCCTTGCTCTGAGAACGGTGTGGCACGATCAGTGAGGAGTGGGGAGTGAGATGGTGTGAAGAAATCGAGCGGGGGTAGCCTCTATTTATAGTCGAGCGAGGGGACTGTCGGGGCGCACGGTGAGCTCGTCGGGGGAGATGTTACAGGCGGCTAATGGCATGGGCAAGGGTAGGGGACGGTGCGGTGTCTCCTAGCGATGCTCAACGACATGGTTTCGAGGCATGGGGCGGTGCGGTTTGGTCTGGAACAGGCGATGCTCTGCGCGGCAGAGGCGGCATCTTCGACGGCGGGCGGTGGCTGTGCGTCACGGGGCGGCAAACGGGGTCTGTGGGCGGGTCGGTGGCGATCGTGTGTGCACGCGGTGAGGGAGGCGCGCGGTCTGTGGGCGCTGGTCGAGGGTGGTGCTCTGGCGCACGCTCGTCATGGCCTCTCGCGGTCTGGGCGCGGTTCGTGCGCGTGGTCCAGGGCTTGGCAACGCTCGCGGCTGGGACAGTGAGTGGCGGTGGACGGTGGGCTGCCTCCCAGACATGCTGGTTAGGCTTGCTGCTACTCCTAGCTTGCGGTCGACTATGGGGTGGCAAGAGTGTGCTCGGCTGTTCACCATTGATGGCAATGGCAAGCTCACAGTGGTGCTAGTGCTTGGCTAATCTTCCTAGATGATCTACTGAGCTGGTCGTGAGCTAACTAGGGAACAAGTTAGGCCAATTTTACTGCACACTATAGTGTTTGATGTTTGTTTGATTTGTATCTGCAATCTGTTTGATGAAATGGCCGCATGAAATCAAGTTTTGAATTTTGAAAAGATTTTTGGTGGGTTTTCTAGATTGGTGCTGGTGAGTCTGCAGATGCTTGGGTTTTGAAAGTTGAGCTTGTTTGAGTGGTTTTTGAAAAAGTGGGATCTTCCCATCTGATAAAGATTCAATTTTGAATTGTCATTTAAACTATGCATTTGAAAGTTTCTGGATGATCACAAAGTGGTCCTTTATACTTTGTTATGAGTACATTCAAGGGGTGCAAAGATCTAGAAAAGTTTCTGTTAGGTTCTGAAAGTTTGAGGCAGCCAAAGTAGGCATGAGAGTTAAATTGGTCAAAGTGACCATTCATTTAATATATGTGTTTTGATTTACTTGTCTTTAGGAAAAGTGTGGGAAATGTTTTAGATGATGTTTATTTCACCTAAGAAACATTTTACAAGCAATGAGACAAACAACCAAGGTGGTTTTAAAAGAATTCAAAATCAATGCATACACATATGCATGCATTCATAAATATATTTAGAAAAGTTTTTGTTAACCCTAAGTTTGATGATTAGAGTTTGATGATCCAAGCTTAGTATTTTTGGGGTGTTACAGTACCCAAGATGACAGTTGGTCATGGTTGGGAGGCCAAACTCATAGGAGAGGTGCCTATACTAGGGCGTGTAATTGAAAGGTTAGGATTGATTATACGCATACTGAGTATGGTGAATTTAGGATTGTTCTTGACGGATGTATCGAATGTTATGGTGAAAGTGTACAATCTCTGCAGAGTGTCAAACTTGTTAGTATTAGTTTGCGAGTACTTAAAGAGTACTCATGGCTTTGTCCCTGGATATTCCCATGGACAGACTATGAAGAGGAGTATCAGGAAGATGGACAGCAAGAAGGTTACGACAACTAGGATCATCTCCCATCGTCAGCATTGCCTATGACCATGAAGATGGAGCCTCGCTTACGCTATCATTATTATTACGTTATTCCGCTACTTGAATTTTATTAAGACTGGATCATGAGATCCTTATTTGTGTAATACCTTATGTATGGTTTGTAATGGATGATGTACTGTGATATCCAATCTGTTATGTCTCGCAAAAATGGTAATCCCGGGATTGCGATGTATGGCATAATAGGCATCTAGGATTAAAAATCCAGGTGTTGACAAAAGGTATTTTCTCAACATGAGATTCAGGCACAATATGATTAGTAGTACAAAATTCAGTACTTCTAACAGGAACTGGATTAACAACATCTTTATAAGGTGCATGGTACTTGTTCCACTTCTTCTTGGGAATTTCTATGTAAGAGGCAAAGGCCTTAAAACAGTTGGAAATACTTTGGAAATCAAGACCAAACTCATTACTAATATCACGGAAGCAATTAGTTCCCATAAAAGATTTAATGCATTCATAATCATAGTTTATACCTGACTTTCTTCCTTTGTCATTCTCCCAAGATTCCGTGTTTTCTTGAATACAGTCTAAGAGATCCCATTTAGCTTCTTCCTTTATACGTGTGAATGATCCAGCACAAGAAGCATCTAGTAAATCCTTACCATTAAGAGAAAGCCTAGCATAAAACTTATTGATAATAATATTGTTAGCGAGTTCATGAATAGGATATTTAAGCATTAGTAACTTCAATCTCCCCCAAGCTTGAGCTGTACTCTCTCCATCAAGAGGCAAAAAGTTATATATACGATTTCTATCCTTATGAATTTCACTGGGAGGATAGAATTTAGAGTAAAAGAGAGATGCCATCTTCTCCTATTCCATGGATTGTCCATTCTTTAGCAGCTTATACCAATCTTCATCTCTCCCTTTCAAGGATATGGAGAGTAACTTCTTCTTTACCTGTTCAGTTGTGATACCTGCACACTTAAACAACCCGCATAATTCATGGATTAAAAGCACGTGATCACCTGGATGGAAAATTCCATCTCCTAAATAACAATTATCCATAACACGATCAACAATACTTGTAGGTATCTTAAAAGGATCTATCTCAAAAGGTAGTGGTTCATCTACTACCCTAGCAGTGGTAGTAGTTTTCCCAAACAAAAAACCAAGTGGGTTATCCATATTGGAAACAAAGTAACAAGCAGTAACAAAAGAAATACTCACAGTAGAAGTTTCCTTTACCAGTTCCACTCTTCAATACGCTTCACTCCTCGGCAACTGTGCCAGAAAATAGTCTTGATGACCCACAAGTATAGGGGGTGTATCGTAGTACTTTCAATAAATAGGAGTGTCGATCCCAACGAGGAGTAGAAGGTGCTGAATAGTGGTATGGAGCAGGAAATCCCTGTGAATACTTAACAAATGGTTTTTAGTGGTTTTCTGATAAGGCAACAAAAAAAATGCAAGTTATAAAGAACAAACGCAGCAAGTGGCCCAATCCTTTCTTAGCAGAGGACAAGCCGGTGGAAATACTTATAAGGACCAAATGTTCTCGAGGACACATGGGAATTCTGTCAAGTGCTTTCTCTTCATATAGCTGAGTACTCTTCTTTGGTGTTGTAAGTGTTGTGTGGGTGAACCTGTGCTAATGTACCGACCTTACTTGGACTAATACATACTTGTGATTAAACCCCCTGCAAAAATCCGTGACTACAGGAAAGTAATTAAGATATAAATCTAACCACAACCTTAAACTTTGAGATCCTACACTCCCTTGTGCAAAGGTGTCCTAACGGGGGTTCAGGTTTTTGTCACTCCGGCAACCCCACAATTAGTATCCAAATACACAATGCATTACCCTAGGCCCATAAATGGTGAAGTATCATGTAGTCGACGTTCACATGACACCACTAGAAGAATAGCACCACAACTTAAATACTAAACCATTGAATAATAACTCAACACAAATTCACTACTAACAACATGACTTCTCCCATGTACTCAAGAACTAAACGAACTACTCACAAGACATCATATGGGTCAAGATCAAAGATGATATGATAATGGATAACTATCTGAACATAAACAATAATCCAATGGTTCCACTCACAAGAATCAACTACAATAGTAATTAACACCGGGAAAGTTTCCCCTAAGAACTAAAGCAATATCCAGCACAATTGTTACAGCGGGACGGTGTGGTGATGAGGGTGCTGGTGGAGATGATGGTGTGGATGATGATAATGATACCGATGAAGCCTAACTTGATGATGGTGTTGATGGTGACGGTCTCCCCTCTCCGGGAAGGAATTCCCCCGGCAGAAATCTGTCTATCGTAGAGATCTTTCTCTCTTGGTGTTTTCCGCCCCTAGAGGCGGCGGAAATCTATCTGTGGTCGCCCCCTAGCCTTAGGGTTTCATAGGGAAGATATAAGCGAAGGGGCATAGTCGGGAGCCGGGAAGGTGGGCCACACCTTCCCTAGGCGCGACCCAGGGTGGGCCCGCGCCTAGGGTGTGTGTGGGCCCCCTGCGGCCCCTCTTCGCTCCTCCTTCTGGCTTTCTTATTCTTCTGGAAAAATAATACCAAATTTTCTGGTATTTTTCTGATATTCGCGAAATTGCACCAAAACGCCTTCTTTCCCATCAGAATCCAGACTCTGGCAGTCCATCCTCCAAGAATCATCCAGCATGCATAAACAAATGAAAAGCCATAAGTAATACCTCATAATAAGACATATACTAATGAATAGAGGTAAATTATGATATAGAAAGGTGATGCAAATTTGGCGTATTAGTGTGATACACAAGGTAAACCATATACATGGGCCTTGTGTAACCACTCAAGACAAACCAATCTTTCCATTCCACCCAGGTGATTCATTCACATGTTGTTTTATTAATCAAAAACATAGTCATAGACTTTGCATAACATCATAGCATGAATAATCCACCATTGTATTCTAGTAGCTAGGCTAAGCATGCTAACATAACAAGTCTCCTATCTTTGGATAATTCTACTAAGACAATATATATAGGATTTCCCATGGCATAGCATATACTTAGAAAATAATCATGCAAATCCTACTCAAAATATTACTAGTGCATAGATAAAATAGTAGCATCACTTGCCTTGGTAGTTGGGGGAATAGGAACAATCCTCACAATCACAATCACCAAAATCTACACATAAAATCATAACACCAAATTTACATTCAATATACAAACAAAAATATATATATGAATGCACGCAAATTCAATGGAATGATTTTCCACACTAAACAAGTCAAACTAAACAGTACTAAACACAGAGTAAACTTTCTAAAGTCTAAATAAACCAAAATTTATTCTAAAATAATTTTCTAAACATTTTATATAGCCAAAATAATCCTACAATTTGTTCTGTATAAAGTCTTAAGTTTTCAAAAGAAAATGGCCAAACGAAGGCCATAGTTGTAAAGAGCTCATTTTTTCTGAATCCATTGATATATAATTTGGAATTTTTGGACAAACAGATCAAAAGTTATTGAATTTACAAGTTTGGATATCAAATAGATCTAAAATCAGATTTTAAAACAGAACCAGTGACACGCGGCGCTTCCTGATTGGTGCGTACCATTTCGCACTGGATCGCGCTTCCATTCTGTTTGATTTAAGTTAGATCTAACGCTCCAGATCTAACCATACTTGTTCGATAAGTGATCTAATCTAAACCGCTGGATGCAAATCTAAAGGCCTACATCCATCTGACCAAAGTCTGGCGGCGCGCATGGCCCTGGCGGCGGCGATGGCACTGCCAGTGACACGCCGACGATTCCTGGGGGACATGGGGTGGTTCCAATGCTTACCAGATTCGTCTGGATGCGAGGAAGCTCAAGGTGGTCGTGGACGGGGCTAGGGCGCACGAACATGGCTGGAATATCTCGTTGGAGTTCTCACTGGCGTCGGGCGCTCGCTGGCGGAGACGAAGGCGACAACCTAGGTCACTAAAAGTCAAACGATGGGCATTAGCAGGTGGACAAGGTCACGTCGGACACGACAGTCTGAAGAAGAGGGCAAGGGCGCTCGGGTTTTACCTTAATTGCTCGTCGGAGACGAGCAACGCCTCGGGTGCTTGCAGTCGTCAATGGGGAAGGCGACCTGGGGTGAATTTGGACAAACCAGAGGTGTGAGAATATGCACAAGGGCAAGAGGGGCACACTCTCATGAAAAAGAGGCGGAGGCAAACAAGGAGCTCACTGGAATGCGTCGCCGGAGCTGCTCGGTTCTGCGGCGGTCCGAGCGAGAATTAGAGGAGCGTGGCGACGCTTAGTAATGGCTAGGTGAGGGGAATTGGCCGCGAAGGAGTGGGGGTTAAGTAGCCGTAGCAGGGGCGGGTATCACGCGCTCATTCATCGCTAATTAATTGAATCAATTCGCGGCAGTGAAGGGGGGAGGAAACGGAGGAGGAACAAGTCGCGACACGGGGTTTGGGGACGACAACGCTGATGTGGCAACGGGCCCAGTGGAAGTGAGAGGGAGGGGGGTGTGCGTGCGGGTGAGAAAGAAAGAAGAGAGGGAAAAACCTGGGTGGGCTAGATGGGCCGCGAGTGGGTGCTGGGCCAGATAGGCAGCGCCTGAATTTTTTCCTCCTTTTCATTTTTCATTTTCTGTTTTGATTTCCTAGAATGAATTTGAATGCCCATTTCAAATCTATTTGAATTCAAACTTTCACCAAGTTTTTGTACTGTGAACGTAGTGTCCAAAATTTTGTCAAACACATCAAAGCATTCAAAAACTATTTTGAGGTTATCAAATAAAATAAAATCATTCCCCATATGTATATAATAAAAGGGGTATAAATATGGTTCAAATAGGGTTTAAACTTTGAAAAAATTTATGCAAGGTCAAAATGCCATGATGAAATGAATGCAATAACATGACTTTGCATTTGATGAAATTTGGGATGTTACAAGCTTGAAAGAACACTGGTATATGCTTCTTACCCATCTATTACTAGAGTTCACAGGGATGTGGTTTTTGGCAATTATGCTTCAGTAGGTGGAGTAAGGGAAGGATGGACTGCAGTCTGTTATATATTGACAACTCACTTTGTTGATTCTATGCCTAATGATGAGGACCCAATGCCTTTGGATGTTAACCCTCACCCAATGCCTGGTCAGATCCATATGGATAACAATAATTTTGTTGGTCCACAATATCCTGAAATTGGTTGGGATCAGAATCATGAGCCACAAGCCCCACATGACCAAGCTGAAAATTTTCAGCCTGACCAACAGGATATGCAGGGAAACATGCAGGATGAGGTGCATCATCAGGCCCAAGACAATGCAGCACAACAAGAACAGGAGGTGGAACAAGTTGATGACTCCATTATTATTGATGGATTTGATGATTCAGGTGGGTATTTCAACAATGATAATATGTTTGCACACAATGAGTTGATAGTCAACCAAGTAAGAATTTTTCCTGTGGAGAGTATGTTACTGCCAACTTCCTATGGACATGTGATCCCCCCGACATGCAGATTGCCAAGTTATTACAGTGTATGATTCCACAATATTGTAAGGAAGATGTTCCTTGTAGTTTGCTAGTTGAGAAACCTTTCAAATCATTGCTGGCTAAGAGAGATTGACCTACTTCTTTCAATTTCCCATATGGTTTCTCTGTCATCTGGGATCATGAGAAAAATACTCACAAAATGAGTATAAAACAAAGATCAGCTGCTAGCAGACTCACTTATGAAAACACCAATGATCAACATGTCACTCCACTAGTCTTTGCAGCCTCTCCACTCACTGTCCCTAGGAACAAAAAGAATGCTTCCCCAACACTGACAGTTAGAGTAACAAGAAGCTCTGCACAATCTATAAAAGATGGACACAGTAAGCCTCTTTTTGTGGGATGTGATGATGCTCAGAAAATGAAGAATCCAGTGAGGAGGAGTGACAGAACAACCACTAGGGATGCTGGATTGAAAGTTAGCATGGCAAGTGAAACTTCAAGACCAAAAAAGAAGGCAAAGTATGCCAAGCCACTAGAATAACCTGTAGAACTTTTTATCCCAATTCTAGTTCTTCAAAGGACAGACAAAGAGTTGGATATTCCCCTAGAAGAGCTCTCCGAGGACAATCTTATGGATGGTCCTTCCTCCACCAAGTCCAAGAAGGTTCCCAATGAAGAGTGATATTTACATTATTCAGTGTGGCCTGATGTTTGAGGCTCTAGCTATCTACAGTATTATGTCATTTTGTATCGAATTGTTGTTGTTCAAGTGGTATTCTAGTGTACTTTGGCACTCTCAGTTATCTGGGTTGGATGTGGAACCAATGTTTATGACAGTTTATAATTATTATCTAAAGTTGGTGTCTATTTTATGCTTGTGGTATGCAATGCATGCCAGATGGATGAAATCTGAAAATGTTTTCTCATAGATAACTTTTCTACCCTAAACCATGATTGGCTGGTACTTTGTTGCAATGTCAGAGGTTTAAATGATAAATATAAAAGGTTGGCTGTCTATAATAAAATAAATGAAATTCATTATTCAGTTGTATGTCTTCAGGAGACAAATGTGAAGATTTTGACCATTCATTTATTAAAACCTTATGTTCAAAAATATTTGATCAGTTTGTGTTTGTCCCCTCTGTTGGTGCATCAGGTGGACTAATAGTTTTATGGAATAGCTCAGTTTTTGTTGGCTCATTGATGGAAGCAACAGACTCAGCAATTAATATGAAGTTTACCTCAGCCTATAACTCAGATACTTGGTCACTTGTAAATGTATATGGGCCATGTAGGGGACCAAATGATGAAAACTGGCTACTGTTGGGAGACTTTAACTTCATTAGGTCAGTGGATAATAGAAACAAGGATGGTGCTGATCTCACTGACATCTTCCTCTTCAACAACATTATTAGCCACCTTGTTCTGTTGGAGCTACCTTTAAAAGGAAGAAATTTCACATGATCAAATATGCAAGCAAATCCTCTGTTAGAACAATTGGACTGGTTTTTTACAACCCTTGACTAGACTTTAAAGTATCCCAACAAAATGGTAAACCCTTTATGAAAATCAACTTCTGATCGTGTACCTTATGTGGTCAACATTTCCACTACAATTCTATGAGTGAAAAAATTCAAATTTGAGAATATTTGGATTGATCAGCCTGGGTTCTTCCAAGTAGTGGAACAAGCTTGGAAGCAACCAGTCAGGCAGGGACCTATTGCTAATGTTATTACTGCAAAGTTCAAAATTTTAAGATATGCTTTGAAGAGATGGGGAAAAGATTATCACACATTAAAACCCTGGTTGACAAATGCAACAAAGTCATTCTTGAGTTGGATGCTATTGAGGATAGGAGAACTTTGAGCACACCTGAGTTTAATTTCATAAATATTGTTAAATTGCACCTCAAAAAGTTACTCAATACTCTGCCTATCTATTGGAAGAACAGATGTACAATAAGGTGGGTAAAATTTGGAGGGGAAAATACTAAATATTTTCATGTTAAAGCTACTGAAAGGTACAAGCATAATGTTATAAATCAAATCAAGGATGAAGATAGAAATACTTTGGTACAACATAAGGACAAGGCAGAGGCTTTATGGAAATGCTACAAAAACAGAATGGGGGTTTTAATTTGAACTGAAAATAGGACAGATATAACTGACTTTATCACAAAATTAGATGATCTGGAATGTCTATCTGAGGAGTTCAGAAACAGTGAGATTGAGGATGTGGTTAAATATATGAAGACTGATAAAGCTCTAGGGCCTGATGGTTTCAATGGCATGTTTGTCAAGAAATCCTGGCACATCATCAAGAATGACTTTTTTCAATTATGTCATGATTTTCACAAGGGTTTAACTCCCCTAACCAGTATTAATGGTTCCTTAGAAAAACCTCCCTGGATATGTTAATGATTTTAGGCCTATGTCTCTTACAAACATTTGTCTCAAGTTCCTAACAAAATTAGCTGCAAACAGGTTGCAGAAGCAAATTAAAAGGTGTATACATGAGAACCAATATGGATTCATCAAATGCAAAACAATACAAGATTGTTTGGGATGGACTTTTGAATACTTACATCAATGTCATGCCTCAAAGAAAAAGACAGTGGTAATAAAATTGGATTTTGAAAAGGCATTTGACACAATTGAACATGAAGCAATAATCATAATATTGAAATGCAAAGGGTTTGTTGAAGTGTACATTGGTTGGGTCAAAGAAATACTAGCATCTGGCTCTTCAACAATTCTTTTAAATGAGGTACCTAGAAGAAATTTTATCTGTAAGCGTGGTGTTATACAAGGTGACCCTCTCTCCACTGTTATATGTTCTTGGGGGAGATTTGTTGCATAGTTTTATCAATAAGGCTTTCAGTGAAGGGAGGATTGTGGAACCAATCCCCAATAGAGGCACCAATGATTTTCCTATTGTCCAATATGCATATGACACTATTATCATCATGCAAGCTGACCACAACAACTAAACACTTTAAGACAGATCCTTGAAGAATACACAACTTTCACTGGATTGAAAGATAATTATCATAAATCATCCATGATACCCATAAATATAAGTCAGGATGATGATACATCCCTTGCTTTGGAGATTGGATATACTACATATAAAATGCCATTCACTTATCTTGGATTACCCATGGGAACTACGAAACCAACAATTAAAGACCTATCTCCTCTAACTGACTGAGTTGAAAGACTGACAGCCTCAGCCTCTTTTCTGTCTTATGGGGACAAGCTAGTTTTGGTGAATTCAGTGTTGTCTTCATTACCTTTGCATTACCTAAGTTCGCTGAGCATTCCAAAAGGTATAATAGATGTCTTAAACAGAGCAAGAAGGCATTGTATATGGAGGAAGAAGAAGGATGATGATAAGGCACATTTTATGGCATCATGGGAAAGGATAAGGGTGGTTTAGGCATTATCAACCAACAGATTCAAATAAATGCCTACTTATGAAGCATCTACACAATTTTTACAATAAAGCTCATCTACCTTGCGTGAAATTAGTTTGGAATACATACTATCATGAAATGGTACCCCATACTGTTACTGTTTGTGGCTCTTTCTGGTGGCACAATATTTTGAGTTTACATGAGGAATTATATTTCAATTTATAGTTTCTCAGTGGGATCAGGAGATACAACATTGTTCTGGATAGATAATTGGAACAGTAAAACCCTCAACATAAAATATCCTCACTTATTGAAACATCCCAAAAATATGAAACAATGATCATCAAACTCTAATCACTAAAAATTAGGGTTAACAAAAACTTTGATTAATTAAAATCATATGAATGCATGTGTGTATGTGATGATTTGATAAATGCATGAATGGACTTGTGTGATTTACCTAAATAGCAAGAACTGGTTTAAAGTTGAAAATAATCATCTAAAACAATTCCATGCAGAAATAAATCAAGAGAAAATCAAAAACAAATCAAATAAAGCAAATGGTCATTTTTGCCAATCTTGCTCACTAGGTCACTTTGAGTGTTTTTAGTCCAAGATTTCAAACAGAAACTTTTCCAATTCTTTTCACCCCTTGCAAGATCAAGTAAAAGTGAATCAAAGCCCACCTTTCAAACCTGCAGAAACATTTGGCAACCTCATTGAAATCATAAGTAAAAATTTAATCTTTATCGTATGTGAAGATCACACATTTTCAAAACCCACCCAAACCAGTGCCCCTTGACTAATACAACTAACCATATACTCCCTAGTATGTGCCTAGCAAACCCACCAAGTTTGAATCCAAAATTCAAATTTGAATTCCTTTCGGCCATTTCATCAAACACATTGTGATCAGCAAACAAACAAGCAACAAACACTATAGTGAGCACTGATTTTGGCCAACCTTGTTCCCTCTCTAGCTCACTCTATACTCCCAGTAGATGAACTAGCCTATTTAACAAGCCTTAGCACCACTGTAAGATTGGCATAGCCATTAATGGTGACCATGCCGAGCCCCTTTGCCAACCCCAATGTGGACAACAAGCTACACGCATCTCTAGCCTCGCCAACCTTGTCTCATAGATGCAGCATCGGCCATCGCCACTCCCTGTCCAGCCCCGAGCGCAGCCAGCCCCTGGACCACCCGCCAAGCACGCGCCCAGTTTCTATGCGGCCATGCCAAGAGCGCGCCAGAGCGCCCCGCTGAACACGCTCGCAAAGACCGCGCGCCGCCCTCGCCGTTTGCATACGTGATCACCACCTCCCCAGTAACCCTGCAGACATGCCCATTCGCCGCCACGCGGACCACGCACGCTGTGCGCTATTAAAACCGCCGTTGGACCCCGCCTAGAGCATCGACGTCTTCCGACCGATCAGCACCGCCCCACGCCTTGCCACCACGCCGTTGAGCTTCGCTAGGGAGCACAACACCGCCCCTATCGTCGCCAATGGCATTAGCCCTCTATGTCATCGACCATGATGAGCTCAGCCTGCAACATTTGGTCCCCTCGTCGCTCTATAAAAGGAGGCCTCCCCTGCTTGTTTTCTTCACACCAGTTCACTCCCCACGTCTCACTGATACCCCCCACTCACTCCCGGAGCTAGGAGAGTAGCGCATCGCCGAAATTTCACCAGAGTTCGCCGCTGCAGAGGAGGATATGCGCCGTCGATTAGAGCCTCCCCAGGAGAAGCTACTGGTACCAGGAGGATCGCCATCATCGACTTCGTCATTCGCCCCCATCGCCGACCATCGCCGGAGCCCCGGTGAGCCTCCCACGACCCCCACTGCCGCTCTAGGGTTCGTGCTCATCATGACCTGTTCAGGCATGGACGATGAACTCAAGCCATTCGATTAGAATTAGATCCCATGGTCCACATCACCCCATACCGCTTCGCCACTCGTTGTCTCACTGACGAGTGGGGTCGTTCACTTAAACAGCCCGCGTAAGCACTGTGCCCAGTGGGCCAGCCCATCTAAACATCCCGCGCGACCCAACAATTCAAACTTAAGTTTATTTATTTATTTTCAAACATAGTTCTGTACCTAGATTCAAAAATCAACCCAGCTCGATTCATTGAACCAAAATGCACGAAACCAATTTTGTTAGAAAGGTACTGGAATGCTTAATCCAAGCCCATTGGATTCAAACCAATTGGATTTTTATATCAACCATGGTAAAAATAAAAAGGAAGAAGATTTTCTACATTCAAATATTTTTCAAAATTCAACCATAAGAGCTTTTGAGTTGATTGCAACTCTCAAAAAATCACATTTAACCTTTCCTTTCAGAATATATAAAAATATATAGGTTTACTTATAGAAATAATGTTCAAGTAATAAAAGAATGCCACATAGGCATTTATAGTCACTTTATTTAAATAAAATAAAAAGGTTAAACCTTATTAAATTGTGACACCACTTTAAATCACATTCCCATGTATTGAAATATGTGGTGATGACATGTGTCAATATGATCCCATCTTTGAGTTGGAGAATATTAAATCTTAAGTAGTTTTTCAATGAGTAGAAATTACTTTTCTAAAATAAAAGAAATAAGACAAGTGCTTTAATCATGTAATGTTAGTGATGATGCTAGATCATCTAGTATGAACCTTTGTGTGATCATTAGAAATAGTTAAGTATTGTTTAGTGATTGTGTACCTCGTATTTATTTACAGACGCTAGTACCGACCAAGGACACGACGAGGAAGGAGGATACTACGAGGAAGAAGCCGAGGAGAACTTCAACCACTACTCTGCACAAGGCAAGCCTATACTTGCAACCTTGCCAGCTAACACTTGCAAGATACCCTACTTATGTAAGCTACTACTTGCTTGTTGCTATGTCAACTATATGCCTTAAGCATATGTGATTATACCCACTTGGTACCCAATCCTAGTTTTACTTGCAAGCTTAATACTTTATTTTCTTTATCAAAGCTTTCTCTTAGAGTTTACTTAGTGACTTGTAGATTCTAGAAAGATACTTGAAGGTAGCATAAGGAGCATAAAACTTGGCTGAAGTTAGATAATCTTGATGTCATCCTAAGGAATAAGGTTGAACTTAGCTAATCCACACTTGTTTACCACCCTTCATGAGTCTTTACCCCCACTTATAGATGCTAGTGCTAAGCATAAAACTTGATCAACTTTATATGGGAATACTTGGTGAAAATGGTTATGAAAACCTTAGAATGATGAGTCATTCTACTGAAATGTTTTGACATGTGTTTCCGAACACCAGATGATTTTGATGATGAAAATGTTAAGGCATGAGCCTTAGGCCCTTTATAAAACTGATGGTTGTCTGGATGCGATACCATTCTAATTTTACCGTGTAACCACGATACCCGAAATTTGGGTAGGGCTTGACTGGAAATTTATATACCTTAGTATGGGTTCCCTTGCGGCCAAGGTCTGACATGAGTCTACCTTGTGAAGATTTTCCACCTGTGCAGTACCCAGGATGACAGTTGGTCATGGTTGGGAGGCCAAACTCATAGAGAGGTGCCTATACTAGGGCGTGTAACTGAAAGGTTAGGATTGATTATCCGCATACTGAGTATGGTGAATTTGGAATTTGTTCCTGATGAATGTATCGAATGTTGTGGTGAAAGTGTACAATCTCTATAGAGTGTCAAACTATTTGAATAGCCGCGTCCGCGGTTATAGACAATTGGAGTGGCCATACTATTCTATCGTCAGATGTTTTCAAAATGACTTATGAAATTATTTATGATTTTGACTTGACCACAACAGAGTTGTGATACGAATTCAAGTTCCCACTTAGGTGTTATAAAACTTTCAACTAGCTTTCTTTGCTTCTGAACTTAGTAGAGATAAATCAGGCTTTTTGCAAAACAACCCTAGAGCTTAGCATATCCTATGCAAAACCACTTCACTTGTTAGTATTAGTTTGTGAGTACTTAAAGAGTACTCATGGCTTTGTCCCTGGCTATTCCGGTGGCTAGACTATGAAGAGGAATATCAGGATGACGAACCGCATGAAGGTTACGACAACTAGGATCATCTCCCATCGTCAGCATTGCCTGTGACCATGAAGATGGAGCTTCGCCTATGCTATCGTTATCTTTATGTTATTCCGCTGCTTGATTTGTATTAAGAACTGGATCATGAGATCCTTATTTGTGTAAGACCTTATGTATGGTTTCTAATGGATGATGTACTATGATGTCTCGCAAAAATAGTAATCCTAGGATTGCGATGTATGGCATAACAGGCATCTGTGATTGAAAATCCGGGAGTTGACAAGTCGGTATCACAGCCATCCTGATGTAAGATCCCTCCTTTATAAAGGAAAAGGATCCCTGTGATTGCAATGCTAGTCCCTGGATCATTGCTAGCATCCACAGTTTAAGATGAAGTACACAGATACAAAGGTAATTTATTACAGCCATTCTAGAGATAAACATAGTCTTTACAACTCCAAGTCCACAGGCCTAATACAATATTTTGAATAAGTAAATAAATAAAAGTCTTCATCTTCATGTGCCACAGGCAAACATGTTGAGTGTAGACTCATGACACCTAATCCTCATCAGAGTAACCTGCAACATCACAAGTTACAGCCACAGTGGGTCAATACTTTGGAATAGTATTGGCAAGTGATACCTTAGTATAATTTTAAGTGGACTAGATACTATATGAAATTTGGCTAAGTGTAGCTTGGCTTGCTTTGCTCAAAATAGATTTTGCCTATTAGTTGAAATCTCTAAGTTTTTCTGTCAAAACTTTTCCCAAGGAACCACCAATAGACATTGAGGTCCTTCACCCTTGTTCATCCACAAGTTTTTACATAGAAATTGGGATGAGGAGATTCTTGATAGCTTCCATGCCTTGATGCTCAAGTTGTCCATTACCATGGACTTGGCTAAGTACTTAGATTTTTCCATCTGCAGAGGTTGTGCACTTTCCCCACCAAACTTGGTTTCACCAAGACAAGACATTTCAGAAGCCTTCCCTTAGACCAAATGGACGCGCTCCAACCTATCATTCCCACTACCACCAACTATCCAAATGGCTAAGTTCTAGCAACCTATGTGATCCAGGCAGAGCCCATATTGCCAAGTGGCTGCACTAGAAGCTTCTTAACACTTGGCCTCTAAACTCTCTTTGTTCCTGGGTGGCTTACCACAAGTGAGATACACAAGGTAAACCATAGAAATGGGCCTTGTGACACCACTCAACATAAACCAAACCTTCCATTCCACCCAGGTGTTTCATTAACTTAGTTGTTTTATTAGGCAAAACACAAGTCTAAAGGACTTAGAAATATTTTCATCATAGCATGTATATATTTCACCAACCCTTGGTTGCTACTAGCTAGGCTAAGCATGGCATAGATAGTAACTTAACTTAGAAATTCCCTAGCATTTCTACAACTACTAGGATTTCCCAACATGGCATATAAGCAAAATATATCATGCAAGTCTAACAAAATATTTCTAATTCTTAGTAGAAAACATAGGAATGATAATATTCATGAAGTACCACTTGCCTTGGTAGGTGGGAGAGTAGCACTCCTCACAATCACAATCACTAGCACCAAAACCTACACAAGGATTGGTAACAACAAAATTACACACAAAACATATACAATCAAAAATATATGCATGCATGCAAGATGATATGTGATGATTTTTTTTAAAATTCCACAAAGCAAGTAAACAGTACTGATTCATAAACAAGTTGAAAACTTGCCGAACAACATTTGTTTAAACCCTAAATCATTTCCAAAACATTTCATAAACTCTAATTAGTCCTACACAAGTTTCTGCCAATAAAACCTTTTGAACAGAAACTAAACATTAAACACATTGCATATTTAGAAAGAGCTTGCTCTCCTGATTCCAACGGTATAAAATTTGTCAAATTCTAACGTGGGGATCAAAAGTTATAGCCCAATCAAATTTGAATAACAATCAGATTCAAATTCTGTTTTTAAACTCTAACAGCTGCCACGTGGTGCTATCCTATTGGCGCGTACCGGTTCGCATGGATCGGTCGACACAGATCGTTGGATTAAAGTGATCGCGCACAGCTCAGATATAAACGTACCGTTTCGTTAAGTGCTTCTGTTGCACGCGTTAAATATAGATCTAACGGCTCTTGATCAAATGACCAAGGTCTGGCGGCCCGCGGCAACGGCGAGCGGCGGCGCGCTCGGTATATGGCATCGCGGTGGATACAGAGAGGGCTGGGGTCAGTGGAAATTCTTACCAGACTCGCAGCGACGCACTGAAGCTCAACGTGGTGGTAGCTTGGCAAGGGGCGCGCTGTAGTGGCCGTGGGATCTCGTCGGAGTGGATGACAGAGTCGGGCTCGGGTGGACGGCGACGTTGTCGACGTTCTGCTCCGCCCTAACGCAAACGGAGGGCATCAGTGGGTGCGCATAGGTCAGGCGAACAGGTTAGCGTCAAAGGGAAGGAACGGGGCGGTCGGTTTTTACCTTAATTGCTTGCCGGAGTTGGAGACGGCGTCGGGGACTTGTAGTGCTCGTTGGAGTCGACGGCCTGGAGTAGTACAGGACGAACTAGAGGTGTCAGTAGGAGCGCAAGGAGGTTGCGAAGCTGTTCGCATGAACCAGAGAGGAAGGGGCGCACGGGGTTTACCAGGATTGGTCGCTAGAGTAGGTTCTGTCTACGGCGGTGCAAGGGCGAATACTGGCAGCCTGGTGGCGCTTCTGTCTGGCTTTGTTGGGGGAAATGGCCGCGAGGGGGAGAGGTTTATGTAGCCCGAGCTGGGCGTGGAGTTACTCGCGGAATCAATGGGAATCAACACGGCAGTGACTGCGGCGAGTAACGGCGGAGTGAGCGTCGCAGGCGCGCGTGATTGACGAAGACGACGACGTGGTCATGGGTCCACTTGCCAGCGAATAAAACAGAGAGGGGGTGGGGTCCGGGCGTCAGCGACTGTGTGGGTGCGTCTGCGAGTGAAAGAGAGAGAGGGGGAACCCGGGTGGGCTTAATGGGCTGGATCCGTCGTTGGGCTAGAAGTCTGGCGACGGCCCTTTTTTATTTCCTTTCTCTTTTTCTTTTTCTGTTTTGATTTTCTGGAATGATTTTCAAATGATTTCAAAAGCTATTTGAATTCAAATCTTTTCAGGATTTTTAGAGTGTGCAATAGTCACAAATCTGGGCATAAAACCAAGTGGTCACTTCGAATTGGCTTGGTCATTTGGAATAAAATAGAATAAACAGTGACATAGCACTTGTTTTATATTGGTTTTCAAATTTGTATTTGCTTTGAAATTTTAGTTTAAACCTTAGCAATCTAGCAAAACAACCTGAGAGCAATAAGACATCAAAGTTTGGTTTCATGAACAACAATCTCTCATTAGAGAGTAGCATTTGTTTCAAATGCTGATCACATAAAATAATGAGCTCATATGCTCTTGTTTTGAAATGGTTTTCTAAAATTGAAACCCTAAATGATTATGGATGCATGGATGATATGCATGAGTTTGAAACATGATTTTGAGGATGTTACACCTGACCATAGGAGACCCTATTTAGAATGGACGTTTGAATCAAAAAACTTAGTTTCAAAACCAAAAGAAGTGAGTATTTCCAGAAAGTTATTCTTATTGTTATCTTTAAGACTCTTTCATGAAAATTCATGTTCCTCAAAAATTATTACAGACTTACATAAAATTTGACACACTTGATCACTCTAATAAATTACTCATCCTATATCCTTATAGATGGACGTGAAGTACAACAAGTTTTATCAGTTGGGGAATGGTGGAGACCTCATCTTTGAGCGTGACTTGGACCAGCTGGCAGAAATGCTGGAGCGTCGACACCCCGAGTTCTTCGGAGCTCAGCTCAATGATCAGGAAGGAGAAGATTTGAAGTGGCTAGTTGTTGCAAGTCTCCGAGGAAAGATTGAAACCCCCACTACAGAGGGAATTCAGTTCACCTTAAGAGAGAACAACTGGCTTGATGGACTTGCCAGGGCAATGCAGGAAGCTCTTGCACGTATGTGTGGGCAGAGTATCAATCAAATCAAGGGTACCCGCTTTGAGTTCTACCCAAGGCATGATGCTATGGGACAACCACTAGAGGCCCCATACCACCATGAGCTGAAGACTCAGTTGGACCACCTCAGCTTCATGATGTATGACCGTTAGAAGGAGTTGGACAAAGCCCGTTCCTACGCCAACCACAAGTACGCCATCGCCGCCAAGAAGGATCAGACCATTGCCATGCTAGTGAAGGATCGCAAGTCTCGTCGCCGTCAGCTCGACAAGAAGGAGCGCATCATTGCCCTCCTTCGCCCCCGGATCACGGATTTGGAGGAGACTATCCACGAGAGAGATATGTAGTTGGAGGAGAGAGAGAATGCAGGGAAAACCTTCGTGGAAACCCCTACTTCTATCTCAGCGATGATGATGAATTTTTGGAGGATCAGGCGATGGACTTCTTCACCGATGAGGATGACTTCGCCTTCATCGATGACGATGATGACGATGATGAGGATGATGAGGACACTGACTCCGAGGAGTAGTAGCACTTGAGCACTAGCGTTAGTGAGTTGTATTCGGTCCCACTGTATCGTAGTTTCCCAGAATGGTTCTTAAAACCATCTATTTTCCTTTATTGTGGTGTGTGTTTGTATCGTGTGCTATGAATGAATGAATGAAAAGAAAGTTGCTAGAAAAATCTGAGTCAAACTTCAAAAACTTTTCAAAACCCTTGAACCTTAGAAATTTCCCTCTTTTGTCATGATCTATCTCCATCTTCAGATTCCTCATGAAGGAAGCAACTCAGGACCGGACCCGATGTTGCAACTTTTGCAAATGTTGGTTTCTGACCATGAAGCCGAAAGAGTCGAACGTCAAGCCAACTTAGCCACCCTTCAACAGATAGCTCAGATGGCCAACAACAATCAAGGCCATGGAAATTAGGACAACCATGGATCTAAGCTCAAGAATTACAGAACACCAATCCACCTGTTTTCACTACGTCAGAAGAGCCCCTAGATGCAGATGATTGGCTGCAAACCATGGAGAACAACCTAGAAGTTACAGGAGTAGAAGATAATAAGAAAGTGTTGTTTGTTACCCACTATCTGGCCAGAGATGCAAGAGCATGGCGGAACAGCGTCGCGCAATGACAAGAGGTCATATGATGACTTGGGATGAATTCAAAGTCAAGTTCAGCATAACCCATGTGCCACCGGATTTGATCAAGAGGATGAGAGATGAATTCAGGGAACTGAAGAAAGGAAGGATGACAGTAGTGGAATACCATGACAAATTCTTGTCATTGGCTAGGTATGCACCGGATAAGATAGACATTGAAGCCAATAAGAAGGAGAGATTCCTGAACGGTCTGCACGATGAGATGCAGACAACGTTAGTCAATATCCCCTTTGCTGGTATTGAAGCCTTAGTGGACTCTGCCATTCAGATGGAAGGAAAGATCAATCAAGCTAATGGGAACCGCAAGTGTTGCATGATGCATCAACTAGGAACGCATCATACACCAAAGTATCGTCCCAACCCGTCTCCAGGATTTGCCCCAAGAACCAACAGACCCCCAATGAACCGTCCGACCTATCCCAAACGTGGAAACCCAATGCCTGGAGGAAACCACAATAACCCCGACAACCCCAGCAATTTCAACCGTGCCCCTCCCAAATTCAACAACAACAATGCTACCACCAACACCAACACGCCCCAAGGACTGGAAACAATGCTGTGCCAGTTACAGCAAAGGACAAGTCACAAGTGACTTGTTATGAATGTGGAACCAAGGGTCACTATTCCAATGAGTGCCCCAAGAAGATTGTTGCAACCTCCAATGTAAATGCCCCAGATCAGCAGCAGCGTCGTGTTCAGCCCGGAAGAAGGTTCGCCCTAGGGAATTCGCTCTACCGCAACGGACGTCTCTTTCTTATGCATGCTAAAGAAGCCCAAGAAGTGCCAGATGTCATGCTAGGTATGTTTTCTGTTAACTCAGTACTTGCAAGAGTGTTGTTTGATTCTAGAGCATCGCAATCATTTGTTACTGAAGAATTTGCATGCACTAGTAAGATTCAACCAACCAAATTGAAGCATGTTATGATTGTTCAAATACTTGGTTCAACCACCAAACCTAGAAAAATTTGCAAAGCCGTCCCAATTCGAATCCATGGCATAGATTTTTATTCTAATCTAATAATACTCAGAACTAAAGGTTTGGAAGTAGTACTAGGAATGGATTTGATGTTCAAACACAAAGGATTAATTGACTGTGCCAAGAAAGCCATAACCATGACCAGTACAGCCGGAATATCAGTTGGGCATGTATCTGAAACCTTGCCCCGTCAATTCAAGTGCAACAAGAGTATAACCCAACATACCATTGACCAATTTCAGATAGTCTGTGAATACCCCGATGTATTTCCAGATGTTTTGCCCGGTATGCCCCTAGATCGGGATATCGAGTTTATCATTGAACTAATCCCTAGAACCGGACCCATAGCCCAGAGACCATATAGTATGAACCCGTCTGAACTAGCGGAACTGAAGAAGCAACTGGATGCCATGCTGGAAATTGGATTGATTCAACCAAGTGCGTCACCTTGGAGATCACCTGTTTTGTTTGTGGACAAGAAAGATGGAGGTAACTGTTTGTGTACGGATTATCAGAAACTGAACAATGTCAACATCAAGAACAAGTACCCGGTGCGAAAGATAGAAGAACTGTTTGACCAGTTGACTGGTGCCAAAGTGTTTTCTAAGATTGATCTTAGAACTTTTTATCACTAACTCAAGATACGCGCAGAGGATATTCCAAAGATTGCCTTCACCACCAGATATGGATTATACGAGTATACTGTCATGTATTTTGGATTAACCAATGCCCCCACTTATTTCATGAACCTCATGAATAAGATTTTTATGTACTTCCTGGATAAGTTTGTCGTTCTTTTCATCAATGACATTCTGATTTATTCCAAATCAGAAGAAAAACATGAGCTACACCTAAGGACCATTCTTGGAACCCTTAGAGAGCATCAGTTGTATGCCAAGTTTAGCAAATGTGAATTCTGGTTACAGGTGGTAGGATTTCTCGGACACATTGTATCAGCCGGAGGAATTGTCGTTGACCCTGCGAAGGTAAAGGATGTTGAAGATTGGCAAGCCCCAACCACTCAAACAATGGTTTGTGCATTTCTCGGATTAGCGGGATACTACCGCAAGTTTGTAGAAGGATTCTCGAATTGCCAGACCCATGACCCAATTGCTGAAGAAAGACAAGAAGTTTAAATGGACACACAAATGCGAAGCGAATTTTTAGGAAATCAAGAGGAGATTGATTTCAGCCCTAATCTTGATCATGCCGGATATCACAAAGCCCTTTGATGTGTATTGTCATGCATCCAAGATCAGTCTCGGATGTGTGATAATGCAAGAAGGCAAAGTTATATCTTATTTATCCTGACAACTGAAGCAGCATGAATAGAATTATCTGACCCATGATCTTGAACTCGCAGCCGTAATTCTAGCCCTGAAGACATGGAGGCATTATATTATGGGAAATCGTTGTGAGATTTATTCGGATCACAAGATCCTGAAGTATATATTCACTCAGAAGGAGCTGAATATGAGGCAGAGAAGATGGATGGAGCTAATCAAGGACTATGATCTGGACATTCACTATCACCCTGGTAAAGCTAATGTGGTAGCAGATTGCCTTGCCGTTTGAACTCCATGATTTTGAAGGAGCAACCAAGTTTACACAAAGAGATGGAAGATTTCCGAATGGAATTAGTCAGTGAAGGATTTTTGGCTAGCAGAGAACTTCAACCCACTTTGATCAGTCAGATCAAGGAGGCGCAGAAAGGAAATGCTAGTATCGACATAATCAAATGTCGTATCGGTACAGGCAAAGTACCCGGATTTAACGAAGATGAAGAAGGAGTTCTGTGGTACAAAGGACGTCTCTGTGTACCAGTAGATTCAGATTGAAAGAAGTTATTTTGAAAGAAGCCCGTGATACTCTTTATTCTCTCCACCCCGGAGGAACGAAGATGTATCAGGATCTGATGGAGCAATTTTGGTGGCATAAGATGAAGAGAGAAATCGGAAGCTATGTCGCCAAGTGTGATATCTGTCAGAGAGTCAAGGCGGCACATCAAAGACCCGCAGGACTATTGCAACCATTACAGATTCCAGAATGGAAATGGGATTCCGATGGAATGGACTTTATCACCGGATTACCTACTTCGAGTAAGGGAAATGACTCTATTTGGGTCATAGTTGACAGATTGTCCAAAGTAGCCCATTTCTTACCAGTTAAGACCACTTACCAGAGTTCGAAGCTAGCAAAGTTGTACATCGCTATAATCATTAGTTTGCACGGAGTCCCCAATAACATTGTATCAGATCGAGGAACTCAGTTTACCTCGAGATTCTGGAAGAAAGTCCAAGAAGGTTTGGGAACCCGACTGGATTTCAGCACCGCGTATCACATTCAGACCGATGGACAAACAGAGCGAGTAAATCAAATACTCGAAGATATGTCGAGAGCATGTGTGCTAGAGTATGGATCTAAATGGAAGACTGTCTGCCTTTCGCAGAATTTTCATACAACAACAGTTATCAAGCTAGTCTGCAAATGGCCCCATTTGAATTCATGTATGGAAGGAAGTGTCGCACCCCTTTGAATTGTTCGGAAGTAGGAGAGATTCAGATTTTCGGACCCGACATCCTACGAGAAGCAGAAGAGAAACTTCACAAGATCTGTGAGCACCTCAAGAATGCCCAGTCAAGACATTAGAGTTATGCCGACAAGAGACGTCGAGATCTCGTTTTCAATATCGGAGACTTTGTGTATCTCAAAGTGTCGCCTTTGAAGTGAATGCAGCATTTCTAGCTCAAAGGAAAGTTAGCTCCCAGATATATCGGACCTTTTAAGATTCCGAACCGTCGAGGACAAGTATCATATCAATTCGAACTGCCAGAGGAGATGTCAGCAGTGCACAATGTGTTCCATATATCGTTACTTCGCAAATGCCTTGAAGTTCCGGAGAAGACTAAAGTGTTCAATAACATTGATCACCAGACCATAGAGATCAACGATGACCTAACCTATCCTGAAGTACCCATCTGTATTTCGGAAGAAGCTTTCAGGACCACTAGGACCCGAAGCATCAAGTTTCTCAAGATTCAGTGGAGCAACCACACCGAAGAAGAAGCTACATGGGAGCGAGAAGATCACATCAGGACAAAGTTACCCGATGTATTTAAATCCTAGGTAATCTTCTTCCTCTTTTTCAAATATCGGGACAAGATTTCGTTTAAGGAGGGAAGGTTTGTAACATCCCAAAAATATGAAACAATGATCATGAAACTCTAATCACTAAAATTAGGGTTAACAAAAACTTTGATTAATTAAAATCATATGAATGCATGTGCGTATGTGATGATTTGATAAATGCATGAATGGAATTATGTGATTAACCTAAATAGCAAGAAATGGTTTAAAGATGAAAATAACATCATCTAAAAAAATTCCATGCAGAAACAAATCAAGAGAAAATAAAAAACAAATCAAATAAAGCAAATGGTCATTTTTGCCAATCTTGCTCACTAGGTTACTTTGAGTGTTTCTAGTCCAATATTTCAAATAGAAACTTTTCCAATTATTTTCACCCCTTGCAAGACCAAGTAAAAGTGAATCAAAGCCCACCTTTCAAACTTGCAGAAACATTTGGCAACCTCATTCAAATCACAAGTAAAAATTGAATCTTTATCATACGTGAAGATCACACATTTTCAAAACCCCACCAAACCAGTGCCCCTTGACTAATCCAACTAACCATATACTCCCTAGTATGTGCCTAGCAAACCCACAAAGTTTGAATCCAAAATTCAAATTTGAATTTCTTTCGGCCATTTCATCAAACACATTGTGATCAGCAAACAAACAATAAACAAACACTATAGTGAGAAGTGATTTTGGCCAACCTTGTTCCCTCTCTAGAACACTCTATACTCCCAGTAGATGAACTAGGCTAATTAACAAGCCTTAGCACCACTGTGAGCTTGGCATAGCCATTAAATGTGATCATGCCGAGCTCCTTTGCCAACCCCAATGTGGACAACAAGCTACACGCTCTCTAGCCTCGCCAACCTTGACTCACAGACACAGCACCGTCCATCGCCACTCCCTGTCCAGCCCCAAGCGCAGCCAGCCCCTGGACCACCTGCCAAGCACACGCCCAGTTTCTCTGCGGCCATGCCGAGAGCGCGCCAGAGCACCCCGCTTGACACGCTCGCACAGACCGCGTGCCGCCCTCGCCGTTTGAATACGTGATCACCACCGCCCCAGCAACCCCACAGACATGCCCGTTCGCCGCCTCGCGGACCATGCACGCTGTGCACCATTAAAACCACCGTCGGACCCACCTAGAGAGTCGACGTGTACTGACCGATCAGCACCGCCCCACTCCTTGCCACCACGCCGTTGAGCTTCGCCAGGGAGCACAACACCGCTCCCTATCGTTGCCCATGCCATTAGCCCTTTGTGCCGTCGACCACGACGAGCTCAACCAGCAACCTTCGGTCCCCTCGTCGCACTACAAAAGGAGGCCTCCCCCGCTCGTTTTCTTCACACGAGTTCACTCCCCACCTCTCACTGATACACCCCACTCACTCCTGGAGCCAGGCAAGCAGCGCATCGCCGGAATTTCACCGGAGTTCGCCGCTGCAGAGGAGGAGAGGCGCCATCGATTGGAGCCGCCCCAGGAGAAGCTACCGGTACGAGGAGGATCCTCATCGTCGACTTCGTCGTTCGCCCCCATCGCCGACCATCGCCGGAGCCCCGGTGAGCCTCCCACGACCCCCACTGCCGCGCTAGGGTTCGTGCTCATCGCGACCTGTTCAGGTGTGGACGATGAACTCGAGCCGTTTGATTAGAATTAGATCCCACGGTCCACATCGCCCCATACCGCTTCACCACTCGTTGTCTCACTAACGAGTGGGGACGTTCACTTAAACAACCCGTGTAAGCACTGTGCCCAGTGGGCCGGTCCAGCTAAACCTCCCGCGTGACCCATAATTCAAACGTAAGTTTATTTATTTATTTTAAAACACAGTTCTGTACCTAGATTAAAAAATCAACCTAGCTCGATTCACTGAACCAAAATGCATGAAACAAATTTTGTTAGAAAGGTACTGGAATGCTTAATCCAAGCCCGTTGGATCCAAAACAATTGGATTTGTTGTAATACCCCACCTTAATAAAGGTAAAGGTCCCTGTGATTGCAATTCTAGTCCTTGGATCAAATGCTAGCATCCACAGTTTAAGATGAAGTACACAGAAACAAGGGTCATTATTACATCGTCATTCCAGAGATAACATAGTATTTAACAACTCCATAGAAATAGGCTAGTACAAGAGTTTAACTTAACAATATAAATAAAAGTCTTCATCTTCATGTACCATAGGCAAGCATGTTTAGTGTAGACTCACAACCCTAAACCTCATCAGAGTAACCTGCAACATCACAAGTTACAGCCACAATGGGTCAATACATTGGAATAGTATTGGCAAGTGATACCTTAGTAGATCAATAGTTTCTAGCTTCTACATGAATTTGGCTAAGTGTAGCTTAGGCTTGATTTGCTCAAAATAGGTTTTACCTATCAGTTGAAAACACTAAGTTTTTGTTTGGCAAAAACTCCCAAGGAACCACCAATAGACATTGGTGAACCTTTACCCTTGTTCAACCACAAGTTTTTAACTTAGAAATTGGGATGAGGACATTCTTGATAGCTTCCATGTCTTGATTCTCAAATTGTCCATTGCCGGGGACACAGCTAAGTACTTAGATTCTTCCTTCTTGACAGGTGGTGCACTTTACCCACAACACTCAACATGCATCATGTCAGTACCTTTCAGATGCCTTCCCTTAGACCAGAATGGACGCGTTCCCAAACCTATCACCCCCTACCACCAACTGTCCATTTGGCTAAGTTATTGCAACCTATATGATCAAGGCAGAGCCCATAATGCCATGTGGCTGCACTAGAAGCTTCTTAACATATGGCATCTCAAATCCCTTTGTTCCTGGGTGGCTTTCCACAAGTGTGATACACAAGGTAGACCATAGATATGGGCCTTGTGTAACCACTCAACATAACCCAAACATACCATTCCATCCAGGTGTTTCATTCACTTAGTTATTTTATTATGCAAAACACAAGTCAAAGACTTTAGCAATATTTTCCATAGCATGTATATATTCCACCCTTGGTTGCTAATAGCTAGGCTAAGCATGGCAATAGCAAGTATCTTAACTTATAGAAAGTACTAACAATTCTACAACTACTAGGATTTCCCAAGCATAGCATATAGATACTTAGCAAAAATTATCATGCAAGCCCTATACAAAATACCACTAATGCATAGTAAAAATATTGGGAAAAAATATGAAGCACCACTTGCCTTGATAGTTGGGGGAGTAACAACAATCCTTAGAGTCACAATCACCACTAGCACCAAAATCTACACATAAAATGATAGCACCAAATTCATATTTCAAATAATCAAGAAAAAATATATGAATGCATGCAAATGCCATGTGATGGTTTTCTAAACTAAACAAGACAAGTAAAATAGTACTGAACAATAATCTAAACATTTATACACCAATTAAACTTAATTTGGCTTTTAAAACATTTTCCAAATAATTTTTATACACAAAATAGGCCTACAAATGTCTCTGCATAAATTTATATTTTAATAGAATCAAATCACAAAACCAAGCCTACATATGTGTAGGGTTTATTTTTATGATTCCAATGATATATTATTTTTATTGTTTGGATAAATAGAACAAAAGTTATTGAATTTACAAGTTTAATCATCTAATTAAATTAAATCTGAATTTTTAAATCGAAAACCCTGACACGCGGCAGCGTCTAAGGGGCGCATACCATTAGATCTAACTAAATCCAATGCTCTAGATTAAAACTTACCCCTTCGCATCAGATCTATTCTACATCGCTAGATCTAATCCTAAGGCTCAGATCTACGCGTACCCCTTCGCTAGATGATCTAATCTCATCCGCTGGATCCAAATCCAGCAGACGACGTTGCTCTGACCATTTGCGGGTGGCGCAAATGGCCACCGCGGCGGCTACGCGTCTGCTGGTGAAGTTCCGGCGAGACCAGAGGGCAAAGGCGAAGGTGCTGATGCATATCGAGGTCGTGGAGGCATGGCGAAGCTCAACGTGCAGGTGGATGAGGGTGGGGCGGACAGACGCAATATCTCGCCAGAGTGAAGCTTGGCGTCGGGTGCTCACGGTCATCGACGAAGGCGATGCTCTGGTGCAAAATAAAACAAACGGCGAACATTAGGAGAAGCGTAAGGCGATAACGAATAAGGTCGCGTGAGTCAGAGAGCGAGGCGCGCACGAGGCTTACTACAATCGGTCGCCGGAGTTCGTCGGGACATCGGTTGTTGGGGATATGCTATATGGGTATCCTCATAGCATGTCACTTATCCGGATAACTCAGGTGGCCCATAGTCGGTAGCATGGCCTATGGCCTGCTGGGCGGCCCAGTTAGATGGATCCAGAAGGGAGGCCCATGCCGGATAAAGGAAGGCTACGGTGGAGTCACCAACATACTCGGAGCCTTGGAGTGCAAGATACACAAGACTAGTGATAGACGATGTAGGACTCTGTAACCTGTCTGGCTAGGACTTTTCCCTGTAACCCTAGGAACTGGCGACTATATAAGTCGGGCCTATGGGAGCCTTTAGGGCACGATAACTTAGACTCTCTAGTCACCTCGCACAACGAACCAACCCCTGTAACTCGGTGTATTGCCCTTATAGTGATTTATAGCAGGAGTAGGATTTCGCCACCATTGTGGGATCTGAACCTGGGTAAGATGTGTTACCTCGTACCCGTCAACCGTCCGCCTTCCCCCACGTCTCTAAACACGCACTGTGAGGACCCCCTCCATGGAGTACTCGTCGGCAATACCACGATAGTTGGCGCCCACCGTGGGGCAAGAGGCGCTTCAGGCTCTTCAGCGGGAGAGGACCAAGATCTTCGCGGGAATCGGCAAAACCGTAGCCATCGGTCACGTTCTCTTCTCCGGCAATGTTCCGATCGTCCCCCTGACGAGTTCTGGATTCCGGCGAAGACGAACCCTACGCGGTGTTCGATCATTCCTATCAGAGACATCCACCTCTTCATCGGTGAAACCAACTCGGGCACTAGTTCCCTGGGAGTCGGAGGAGCATCAAGACCCGCACGGACCGCCTACGGGCAGGATACGTACGCGGAAGGATCGATGTCGAATCTCTCTTTGGAGTTTGCCGGCATAGATCGGAAGAATTCAAGGCCCACCCAAACCGCCCCTGCGCAGGATATAAAGGTGGAATATCACTGCAAATCCGCCGGCTTCGTCCGTGCATCTGGACAGCAGAGATCCAAGTTCGTCGGTGTGGTTACCATCTTTGATCTAGCGCGATGCGTTCAGAGAGAGGGCGAAAACCCCCGCGATTACCTGGCCATATGGCTCCGTATACAAGCCGATCTAGCCCACTACCCCGATGATAACGCTTTGTATCACTTCGTGGAAGGACTGGACCGCGGCACGCTTCTCCGATATTCTTTAAGACGGCAGCTGGCAACATGACGCCTTACCCTCGAAGAGATGGTGAGCACCGTCAGCAGCTACGCGGCAGCTGACGCAGCAATCCAGATGGAGCTTGCGCTCAGAGACGGAGAACCTCCGATTGAGCAGCCGCCGCCACCGCCTCCCGCCGCCATCATCGCAGAAGCACCACCACCTCCAGTCATCGTCGAGGCCGTTTCACCTCCACCACCCGTCATCGAGGAAGTCCTGGCACCCACCGACTCTTTCATTGACGCGCTTTATGCTAATTTCAGCGCAGATTTAGAGGAGATAAACTTCAGTCCAGAAGAGCTAGACTCCGCCATGCAGGAGATGGAGGAGGAGTACTCGCGCGACGAGCAAGCCAACAACGCCATCATGTCTCGAGGGGTGTTCGTCACCATTGGGACGGCGATGGATGAAGATCAACCTGGACGAGCTCCGCCTACAACACTGGAAAAGGGGAAAGGTCATGACTCCTCCGCCTAACCCAGTGCAGCAGCCGCAGGAACTCGGCACCGGCCCGAGCAACAACAACACCGCAAACTTGCCGCCCCCAGCATCTACGTCTGCAGCAGCCCAAGTTACTCCAACTGATAGAGTGATGTACATCAATGTCCTCGTTGAGCCACTAACTGTTTCCCATATCCGAAATGTGACCGAGCTTGATGAGAAGCGCTAGCAGCTGCTAGAGGAAGCGCAGGCCATCGCGGAGCAAGGCGCTAAACTATATCGAGATCTGGTCAACACACAGAAGTCCATAGAGAAAGCTAGATCAATGGAGGCCGAGTACAAGACCTTACTGTAGCAGCAGAAGGCTAAGAAAGCTCTGGCTCGCGTCATCAACGATCCTGGTGTACGGCGCAACCTAGGATGGGCTCCCTTGAAGCCATCACAGGCCAAACCATACATTGACAATGAAGGAAAGCAGGTGATTCCCACCCCACTCCTTAACCTCGCCGTCGCCAAGGCCCTTCTGGAGCAGGATAGATCGCCCGAGGCAGTGGAACAGGTCTATGACCTAGTGGCCAAGGCGGGGAAACAGTAGGAAAAGGCCACCTCTCAGAGGCTTGAGTTTGACCCAGCGCTCTGCCAATCTAGCCAGCACAGGCAGCCAAGGGACAGATCTCCTCTTGATGTCGGGTCCCAGACGGGTTCATCAGAGCGAAGACGGAGGGATGCGCGCAAAAGGAAGGATGCCATCCCCATATCCTCCGACCACGGAGAAAAGGCCCGACCTCGTCGCCCATCGCCACCGCCCCGATCTCCCCGACATCGTGAAGATTACAAGGCTCACCATCGTACGGATATGCCCCCACCAAAGCAGTGCGGCATCGTCATCCGCAACAACGCGGAGCAGACCCGGCATGACGGAGAGCGCAACCAAGGACACAAGATCAGGTCACGCCATGACCCTCCACGTCCGACAAGCAACCGTGACAGGCGTTAGGTGTCGCAGGAGGGTAACAGCAAGAAGTCTAACCCACCGCCACCTCCGCCTCCGTCACCACCAAGCAGTCACCATGGCGGAGGAGGCCCGCGTCGTTCACGCAGCCCATCCCCAGTTGACAAAAAGAAGAAGAACCCAGAGCCATACGATGCACGTTTGCGGATCGATAAGACCCACGAGGCCCGGGAAGGACCATACCTGGGACCACATTGCCTTGGACCTGCAATACGGTCCGCAGCTTACCCCAAAGGTTTCCGGATTGACAAGACCATCAAGCCCTATGACGGCACCGCCAAGCCAGCCACATGGTTGCAGGACTATGGCAACGCAGTGGAGATTGCCGGAGGCAACCCCAACGTTGTCGTCAAGTACCTCCCATTAATGTTGGCAGGCATGGCCCGTCAATGGATCGACGACTTGCCGGAGAAATCTATCTACAACTGGCTGGACATGCGAGAAGCGTTCACCAAGAACTTTGAGGGTACATACAAGCGTCCCTGCACCGTGGGCGATCTACAGTGGTGCGTGCAAGAGAAAGACAAGACATCTCGCGCCTACCTCTCCCGCTGGCTGGACATGAAGAATTCTTGCGCAGGAGTGCACGCTCAGACCGCCATGGCCTCCTTCATCGATGGGTTGGAAAGGGGCACGTTGCTCCGACATAAGTTGAAGCGCTTGCAGGACAATCACCAGCTCGACTTGAACCAGATGATTCAGTTGGCTAGTGAGTTCACAGCCGCCGACGACGATGCTCGTGGCTCCTTGCCGGCAACGGCCGTTCCAACTCAATCTCGGAGGAACAGCAGTACAAAGCGGAAAACCGCTCCAGAAGAAAAGCAATCTACCGACATGGTCTCTATGAGTTTTGCAGGACGAGGAGAAGGCGGACAACATGGACGAGGAAGGGGAGCTGGTCGTGGGCATCAGCGAGGAAATGAAACCACCTCGGCGCCGCTCCGCGTTGCCCAAACCTACGAGGAGTACCGCGATATGCCGTGCCTCGTACACCTCGAAGCCAACGGCAAGGCCACCCATACCAATCAACACTGCAAGTTCGTCAACGACCTCAAGGAAGACCTGGAGTCCGGCTACAAGCAAAGTCGGAAGAACATACCGCGAGGCAAGGGCAAGGGGAAGAAGAAGGAGGAGGAGTCCAAGGATTCAAGTGACATGGACGAGGACATTGACCCCAAGCACGCCGCCAAGAGCGATGACAAGGGCAAGAACCCCTTCACAAAGAAGGCCCCAATCTACCACACTTTCCTTGGCACCCCCACCGTCCGACAACAGAATACCTCTCTGAGGATCCTGATGGCCACTCTCCCCCCAGTTCCCCAATACCTGCACTGGTCGGAGGTTCCAATAACTTGGGACAGGACGTACCACCCAGAACTTATACCCACGGAGAACTAGTAGGCCATGGTCATCAACCCTTTGATTGACGGCGTGGAGTTCACGAAGTGTATGGTGGATAGTGGAAGCACCATCAACATCATGTACCTGGATACATTGCAGAAGATGAACTTGATGGAGGCAAACCTAAGGCGGACCAACACCATCTTCCATGGCGTAGTTCCTGGTGGGGAGGCTCGGTCCCTTGGGTGCATTACACTTCAGGTTGCCTTTGGCGATGTTAATAATTACCGTCAAGAGCGCATGACCTTTGAGGTAGTCCCTTTCAAGAGCGTGTACCACGTCATATTCGGCCGCGACATATTCCACACGTTCATGGCCAAGCCATGCTTCGTCTACAACAAAATCAAGATACCCAGACCAAACGGTGTCATCATCGTATCCGGAAGCTTTAACAAGGCAAGGGACTGCGAGATCAATGAAGCAGCCATTGCAGAAGTTGTCCTCTACAGCGAAGAATTCAAAGAGATCCAGAGCAAGGTCATTGACCCAGAGATGCCCGCGTCAAAGAAGCAGATCTCTGACTCCGCTCCTGCGTTCAAGGCCGCCATTGAGACCAAGCCGGTGGAACTTGTGGTAGGAGATGACTCCAAGGTCACCGCTATTGGGACTAACCTGGATCCCAAATAGGAAAGCGCGCTCGTCGAGTTCCTCCGTTAGGGACATCTTTGCCTGGCAACCTGCCGACATGAAAGGTGTACCTAGGGAACTTTCCGCGCACAGCTTAAACATTGATCCAAAATGTAAACCAGTGAAACAACCTCTACGACGCTTTCGAGATGAGACGAGACGCGCCATTGGCAAAGAGATAGCTTGGTTACTTAAGGCTAGATTTATCCAAGAAGTACTTCACACCCAATGGGTGGCCAATCCTGTTCTTGTCCCCAAAAAGTTAACCAATGAATTAAGAATGTGCGTTGATTACACCGGCTTGAACAAAGCATGTCCCAAAGATCCGTTTGCTTTGCCTCGCATTGACCAAGTCATTGACTCGACGACTGGCTCGGAGCTTTTGTGTTTTCTCGATGCATACTCAGGATACCACCAGATCAAGATGAGGAAGTCAGACCAATTGGCCACTTAGTTCACTACCCCATACGGCACGTTTTGCTATGTCACGATGCCCTTTGGGCTAAAAACGCAGGTGCAACGTACCAACGGACAATGCAACGTTGCCTCCATGACCAAATTGGTCGGAACGTTCACTCTTATGTGGACGATATCGCGATGATGTCTAAAAAGTCAAACGACTTAATCTCCGACTTACAAGAAACCTTTGATAATCTCCGGAAATACAACATGATGCTTAATCCTAAGAAGTGCGTCTTCGGGGTTTCATCGTTTCCCAGCGTGGAATCGAGGTCAACCCGAAGAAAATCAAGGCCATCTTAAACATAAACCGTCCGACATGCCTAAAGGACATTCAACGACTAACAGGTTGTGTTGCAACAGTTAGTCGGTTCGTCAGCCGACTTGGAGAGAAGGCTCTGCCACTGTACAAGTTACTGAAGAAGGCGGACAAATTCACATGGACGGACGAAGCAGATGCAGCATTTAAGCAGCTCAAGGAGAATCTTTCCTCAGCTCTGATCCTTGCAGGACCCGAGCCTGGAGAGCCCCTGTTAATTTACATGGCGGCAACCAACCGGGTTATCAGCATCGTCATCGTGGTAGAGAAGAAGGAACCAGGCTATGAGCTTGGAGTTCAACGACCAGTTTACTATATGAGCGAGGTCTTGACGGAGTCCAAGCAACGTTACCCGCACTACTAAAAGATAGCTTATGGAGTATTCCTTGCTTCTCAGAAGCTGAGGCATTACTTTCAGGAGCACCCAATCACAGTGGTGAGGAAGACTCCACTATCCGACATTATCAATAACAGCGACGCTACAGGAAGGGCCGCGAAGTGGGGCATTGAAATTGCCGCCTTCGAGATCACCTACAAGAGACGCGACGCTATCAAGTCACAAGCCTTGGCGGATTTTGTTGCAGATTGGACGGAGATGCCAGATGCTACTCCGTTGCCAGAACCAGAGTACTGGGTGATGCACTTTGACGGATCAAAGCTGCTCAACGGCTCGGGGGCTGGTGTATTGCTACAGTCACCAACATGAGACAAGCTACACTACGTTCTGTAGATCCACTTTGAGGCTACAAACAACATGGCGGAGTATGAAGCACTCATTCACGGGCTGCGTGTAGCCAAGGATATTAGCATCAAGCGCATAGTTTGCTGTGGAGATTCCGACTTGGTTTCCCAGCAAGTGGCTGGTACCTGGAATGCGCGGAACCCTATGATGGCGGCATATCGAGACGAAGTGGACGAGATAGCCAAGAGCTTCTTGGGCTACGAAGTCAAGTATGTACCTAGGGAACAAAACGAGGCGGCTGATCTACTGTCTAAGCTTGGATCAGGGCGCAAACAAATTCAGCCAGGAGTTTTCCTAGAGCACCTGCGCACACCATCCGCGAAGGGAGACGACATCGACAACCCGGATAGAGCTGACTCTTTTGTCAACATGGTGACTAAAGTCCCTCTGGTTTGGACAAAACCGTTCCTGGAATACCTCGAACACGGAATTTTGCCCGACGATGAAGTCGAAAGACGGCAAATAGTACGACGAGCAAAGGGTTATACCATAATCAATGGGCAACTCTATAAAAGGATCACTACTGGTGTATACTTAAAGTGCGTTTCCCAGCTAGAAGGTATGGAAATCCTGTGCGAGATCCATCTCGGAGATTGCGGGCGTCACGCTGCTCCTCGATCATTGGTCGCGAAAGCCTTCCGGCAAGGATTCTACTGGCTGACCGCGAAGGCGGACGCCGACAAGCTGGTTGAGACATGCATGGGATGCCAATATTATGCCCGACAACCACATGTTCCTACTGAAGAACTATGAACAATACCAATAACTTGGCCGTTTGCGGTCTGGGGGCTGGACATGGTGGGACCGTTATAGACGGCACCTTGTGGGTTTACGCATCTGCTTGTAGCAGTTGACAATTCACTAAATGGATAGAAGCTAAACCCATTAGAAAGCTCGATGGGGCAACTTCCCTCAGGTTTGTCCGGGATCTAGTGGTGAGATTTGGTCTCCCTCATAGCATTATCACCGACAACGGCAGCAATTTATCACTCAGAGAAGTGGAGGCTTATTGCTGGGAGAAAGGCATCCGACTTGACCTTGCATCTGTGGCACACCCACAATCCAATGGTCAGGTTGAGCGAGCCAACGGATTAATTCTGTAGGGAATCAAGCCACGTCTTGAGGCACCGCTACATAGAGCAGCTGGAGCCTGGGCAGAAGAATTGCCATCTGTGTTGCGGAGTTTACGAACTACACCCAACAGATCCACCGGCTACAGCCCTTATTTCATGGTATATGGAGCAGAAGCCATCCGGCCTTCCGACATCCTCCACAATGCACCAAGAGTTGCCGCCTACGACGAGGATGACGTTGAAGAATCCAGATGCCTAGATGTGGACTTTCTCGAGGAGGAGCGCGTTTTGGCATGCCAAAGATCCGCCATCTACCAGCAGAAGCTACGCAGCTACCATAGTCGCCGCGTTCGGCATCGCTCGTTTAAAGAGGGGGATTTGGTGCTCCGACTTAAGCAAAAGAAGTCACACAAATTATCCCCACCATGGGAAGGACCATTCATCATAAGCAAGACGCTTCTCAATGGGTCTTATTACCTTGTTGACAATCGTGAACTAAAGGATAGACCCAACAAGGATCATAAGCGTAAGCGACATGACCCGGATGATGACTACCCGGAGCTTGATCGGCCATGGAACATAGCACAACTACGTCCTTTTTACACTTAGCATTTTTTATCTAATTGTGTATCTCTTATATGATCAATGAAATAAAGCTCTCTGGTTCACTCATATTTCTGAGTCTTTTACCTCCTTTAGTGTTCATTTTTGGATCATGTAAAACCTTTATGCACAAGTCTTGCATTTGCACTTGTGAAAATTCCGCCTACGGGTGTTAGCTTAAGTTTTCTGGTCTACACGTTCTTTGTCGTTTTTATGTGGATTCTGGAGTAGTGACTTTCGGCACTTATTGTCGGCGATTTTGTGCTCAGGTTATTGACGGTTCCATTGGGCATCATCACCTGAGCGCATGGTTCCGACAATGATTTTTCCGACTCACGAAAGGTCAAGCATAAGAACCAAAGTAATGGATAAGCCAACACTTGCTTAAAAAATATATACATACTGGAAACTAGTTCTTAAGTGGCAGGAAATAACAACCATTGTTTTCCGCCTTAAGTTACATCATCAAGTTTTTTCGGCGCATACACCAAAGATGAAACAAGTATTACAAGGTTGCTTTTCATTCCTTTGGCGCAGGAGACTTGGAAGCAGCATCGTCACCAGCCAGAGAATCACCCTCAACATCAGCGCTGTGGTTGGACTCGGAGGAATCCTGGTTGACGCTGTCAATGGTGTTCATGGGCACGAAGACGTCGATGTCCACCAACTTGGCAACTCTGGTGTCATAACCCGCGAGTGATGACAAGATGGCTTCGTGATCAATCTCTTTGCCGTTATCGTCAACGTCGGGGATACCAGAGGTCACCGTATCGATATCGGCACCTTTGTAGTGTGCCTTCACCATTGACAGTGCCATCCTTGCGCCAGCCCGTGCACATGAAGATTTCCAGCTTGTGATGCACTCGGGGGCTCGGCGCAGAATCTCCGAGTACTTCGCCACGGAGTCCGAGGCCTTGATGTGTATCTGGAGGGTCTTGGCAATCTCTTGATGGCGGTGTTGATGAAGTTGCCGGCAAGAACCATGCATTCCTTGGCTGGAGGAGGCGATCTGGTTAAACCCATAGGAGCTGCAAATTACGACAAGGAACGCATGAGTTCAACAATTCAAAGTATCCAGACTACAGAAATACAAGGCGGAGAAATCTTACTGAAGATGCTGGCCTTAGCTTGCTAGAGGGTATCTGCCAAGGATTGTTTCTCTTGTTGGAGGAGCTTGTACGCCTCGCCATGGCGGTGATTCTGCTCATCGGCAGCACGCTTTTGATCTTTCAAGATCGCGATCTCCTCCTTCAAGCGGTTGATTTCCTCGGCGGCGGAGTCCTGCAAGGCCTTCATTGATTCTTCATGCATTTTCAACATGTCTTCTCTCTTCTTTTTAAGGATCTTGTTCTCGCTGTCCAGCTGCTGGATGTGCTTGGACAGCTCGACAATATCCTTGGCCTTGGCAACATGTTCTGCAAAGTCGGAGAAAACAAAGTACACAGTGAGTACTCGGAGAATATAGGCACAAAACCAAGACGGAATGCGCAAAAAGAAAATAGACTCTTGTTTTTGATGATCTGTTCCTTCAAGATAGCAGTTTTACCCTTTTTGGCTTCAACATCTGCGCGCATCTTCTGGTACTTGTCGTTGGCCATGCCTCTCCGAGCATTCTCGTTCTATGGAAAAAAGAAAAAACTTAAACCGTTGTTTAGTCTACTTGGAGCATCTAGTCGGAAACTTTCCACCTAGACGCTCGGGGGCTACAGCGAGAGTTTTTTACTTAGCAGTATGCTTAGCTTTTCTTTAAGCATCTAGTCGGAGATAATTCAGTTCTCGATTAGAAGCTTGGGGGATACAATATAAAGTTTTTAACTCGGAATCTGCTTAGCTTTTCTTTAAGCATCTAGTCGGAACTAATTCAGTTACAACTAGAGGCTTGGGGGCTACAGTATTGAAAAATTATAAACACTGCGTATGCTACTCTTAGAGCATCTAGTCGGAATAGTTCATTCCATCTAAATGCTTGGGGGCTATAGTGAGAGTTTTTTCTAACTTAGTCACTCTTAGATCATATAGATACAAAACCTATGGTTTTCCGTCTACATCCTTGGGGGCTACAGTGGGATACTCGTATGAAATGCAAAAGGCAAAGTAAACTTACAAGTGCAATAATCTTGAGGTTTATAGCGCTCTCGGCCAGCAGCTTGCCAAAGGAGATGTTATTTCCTCGCAAGATGTCTGCTTGTCGGAGGAGCTCCTCAAGACCGCACGTCGGAGATGTCGGTGCTGTTCCAGGAACCAGAGTTGTGCTACTCGGCGTAAGTGCCGGGTAGACTATCTTTGGAAACTCAAATGTTTTCTGGGGAGCAAGGGCGCCGCCTTCGGCAGAAGTACCAGCTTCCACCACTGCCTTGCCGCCACCGATGGCATCCTTAGCCGGAGCTTCAGCCATTTGTTGAGCGGTGCTCTCCTGCGTTGCCTGCTCGCCGACAACAGTGAGTTCGGTAGAGGCGCCAGAATCCACTTCCATGGCGGAAGGGCCTGATGCCTCCTTAGCTTGTGAGCTTGTTGGGGCAGACGAGGGCTTGACGGCAGGAGTAGTAGGGGCGATGGCGGGGGAGGCGTCATGATGCAGCATATCTTTGATATTTCGAGAAGCCCCCGGTCTCTTGGAGGTCTTCTTGAGGTTGGTCGTGGATTTCTTCCTGAAATGTGCAAATGCATAAGTACAGGAGCAAGACAGATAAATAGGCAATGTCGGAGAATGAGAAGCTTACACTAATGGGGGTGCTTTCGCAAAAATCCCGGTGGTTCTTTTCTTTTCCGCCTCCAGGGCGGCGGTAGTCTTCTTGGAGGCTCCACCCTCCATCTTCTTCTTCTTGCCTCCGTCGACAGCGTAAGAGGTGGAGCTCTTCCGCTTTCGCGCCAAAGAGACTTCATCGTCGGAAACGACCTTGACCTCCTTCATCTTTGGATCATAGATTTGGGTAGCCAGGTGGCCCTCCTCTAGATAGCTAAGTTGTTAAGTAAGAAGTCACCGTGTTATAAAAATGACATTTGCAAGACGGAAGAACTGGACTATATGTCATACATGGAAAATAAAAACCTACCTTCGGGCACTTGCCGTCTACGAACATGTCATAGGTGATGGTGAAGCCACGCTTCTTATCCTTCACCTTGACGATGTCCTTAAGGCGGAGCTTGAGGGAGTCGCTCGAGAAGTTGTCCACGGAGATGTGGAGACTACCCCTTCTGTCGCTGGTATACTCGTGCATGTACTTCGCGCGGTGCTGCAGAGGTTGGATTCGCCTGATGAACCAGCACATGTCTAGGTCCAAGCCGGTCAAACCCGTCTCTACAAACCATTCGATCCGCCTTATAGCTCGAGAAGCGTCGAGGACGGAGGGAAGGGAGGCTTGGGATCTCCATGTGGAAACTTCAGCGGCGGCTCCGTCCACAAAGTCTGGGTACGTAACTTGTCGGCCAGCCAGAGGAATGTCTGGGCCGTAGAAGTACGTCCGTTGCTAATTCTTGCAGGACTCGTGGCCGACGATGTCGGGGAACCGTCGGCCAGGTCGAATCTTGAAGCTTATGGTGCCACAGTTCCTAAGATCCTCCTTACTATGTCCGCCTTCATGTTTGACGGTGAAGAAGTACACAAAAAGGTCTAACCTAGGCCTTATCCCTAGGTATCCCTCGCAAAGTGCCGCGAAGTTGCTAAGCACTAAGATACTATTGGGGGAAAGGTTATGGGGCTGGTCCCTATAGTGGTTTAAGATGGAGAGGAAGAAGTTGGAGATGGGCTGGGAAACGCCGTGTACCAGCTGAGATTTTAGGTACACCTTTTCTCCAGCTTGGGGAGAAGGTGTGACCTCGCCGGCCGGCGACGCCCGCCAGGCAAGCCCCTCTGTCGCGGGGAGGTAGCCTTCGGCGACCATCTCTTGGATGTCGCGATCGGTGATGTCCGAGCCGCGCCAGTCGCCCTTATGCGAGTCTGGCTCTTCCTCCAGTGGCTCTACCGCCGCCAAATTTTGGTGGCCGCCGGTGGACTCGATCACCGCCGATGCGGGGATGACCAAGCCCTCTGGGGCCCGACGACGGAGCTCGCCGGCTTCACCACGGTTTCGCTCGACGCCGCCATTGACGGGGAGGTGCTGCTGCTAGCCATGGGGTGAAGGTTGGGTGCGACTAGTGCGGATGGGAGCTAGGGTTTTCTCGAGGTTTCTCGCGGAGAGCTCGAGGAGACGCGCAGCTAGAGGAAGAAGATGATGCGAGAAGAATGAGGTAAAAAGTGGAGATTTCCCCACGGTTACTATTTATCATCCTCGGCGTCAAGATTCGTGCAGCTTGATCGGACGGTTGCCGCGTAGACGACGTGTTCGCAAACGTGCGTGGAAATTTCGCCACGTCTCCAACCGTCGCCGCCAACGGTTCATATCGCTCGCGCGGGAAAATCGGATAAGATTGCGTTCTCTGCATGTGTGAGTTACGAGGCGTCACTTACCTAAGCCTACGTCGTCCTAGCTGACATAGGTAGATGAGCCATCACATCGAAGACTCTGACATAGATGGATTCAATCCGAATATGGAAGAGTACAATGGAAGACTCAACATTTTTCCGGCTTACAAGTTTAAGACGGAGAAAGTTTTGCAGGGTTCTTTGGGAGGACTACAAGATATTGCTTGACGATTTGCCGACCTCCAACTAGACGGAGCATTCATCTAAAGAGGCAAGACGGCGCAAGATCTCGGAGTTCTCCGGGGGCTACTATTGGGGATATGCTATATGGGTATCCTCATAGCATGTCACTTATCCGGATAACCCGGGTGGCCCATAGTCGGTAGCATGGCCCAGTTAGATGGATCCAGAAGGGAGGCCCATGCCGGATAAAGGAAGGCTACGGTGGAGTCACCAACGTACCCGGAGCCTTGGAGTGCAAGATACACAAGACTAGTGATAGACGGTGTAGGACTCTATAACCTGTCTGGCTAGGACTTTTCCTTGTAACCCTAGGACATGGAGACTATATAAGTCGGGCCTATGGGAGACTTTAGGGCACGATAACTTAGACTCTCTAGTCACCTCGCACAGCAAACCAATCCCTGTAACTCGGCGTATTGCCCTTATAGTGATTTATAGCAGGAGTAGGATTCCGCCACCGTTGTGGGATCTGAACCTGGGTAAGCTGTGTTACCTCGTACCCGTCAACCGTCTGACTTCCCCACGTCTCTAAACACGCACTGTGAGGACCCCTACATGGCGTACTCGTCGGCAATACCATGACAGCGGCAATGCAAGGAGAAAAGCGAGCAGCCTGGCGGCGTTCAGAGGAAATTGAGTGGGGGGAATTGGAGCGGAGGCCATGGGGTTTAAGTAGCCGGAGCTGGGCGAGGAGTTACTCGGCGAATCAATGGCAATTACTCGCGCAACCAATGGCAGTGGCGCGGGGAGGAAACGTCCGGAGCTGGTCGTGGGCGCGCGATTTGGGGACGAAGGTGACGGGGCATGTGGGACTGGGGCGTCAGTGAGAGGGGGGTGTGTGCGCGGGTGAGAAATGGAGAGGGGTGGGGGTTTCCCGGGTGGGCTAGCTGGGCTGGCTTGTTGGGCCGCGGGTGGGTTGGGCTAGTTAGTTTGCTAGGTTTATTTTTTTCTCCTTTTCACTTTTTCTTTTTCTATTTTGATTTTCTGGTTTGAATTTGAATGAGTGTTTCAAATATGTTTCAATTTGATTTTCTTCCAGAAATTTATTCTGTGTTTCTTGTGTCCAAGGATGTGTAAAACATCATCTTATACTCAAAAACCATTTTGAGTTTGAAAATAAATATACACCATGCCTTTAATAAAATAATGATAATAGGCATAAAGATGTTTTTATGTTTGAATTGTTTTGAAAAACTTTTGTGTGAGCTTTGTATTTACTTTCCAAACAATACTAATCAAATCCTAATCACATTTAGAGAGTAAAATATAAAACTTGCCTTTCTTGTACCAAGCAATAGGCAAAAATATGTTTTATTATATTGAAAATTTATTTGAAATAGATCAAATGCTTATGAATAAATGAATTCTATGAAAATTTTATAAGCATGATTTTTGGGATGTTACAAATCTAACCCCCTTAAGGTGAATCTCGCCCTCGAGATTCGGATTGGCTAGCAAATAGGTGAGGGTGGTCTTTCCGAAGATCATCTTATCTTTCCCAAGTTGCTTCCTCTTCGGAATGGTGGTTCCACTGAACTTTGCAAAACTTGACAGTCTTAGTCCGAGTAACTCTTTCTGCAGTCTCAAGAATCTTGATAGGCTTCTCCTTATATGTGAGATCACTTTCCAATTGGACCTCTTCCAAAGGTATAGTATCCTTCAAAGAAGTCGCTTCCATCTCCGGATGGCATTTCTTTAGTTGACTTACGTGAAATACATTGTGAACGGCAGACAATGATTCAGGCAATTCAATCTCATATGCTACTTCTCCTTTACGGCTCAGAATCTTGAATGGTACAACATATCTTAGTCCCAATTTCCTTTGACTCCAAATCTCTTCACTCCACGAAGTGGTGACACTCTAAGATAAGCTCTATCACCCACCTCATAGGTGACTTCTCTACGCTTTGGATCTGCGTAGCTCTTTTGTCGGGAATGTGCTATCTTTAATCTGTCCTTTACCAACTTGACTTTCTCTTCAGCTTCCTTGATTAGTTGTGGCCGGAACAGATTTATTTCTCCAACACCATTCCATAGTAATGGTGTAGTACACTTTCTCCCATAGAGAAATTCAAACGGTGCCATCTCAATACTGGCTTGATAGCTGTTGTTGTAAGAGAATTCTGCGTAAGGCAGACTTTCATCCCATCTTGCACCATAATCTAGGGCAGATGCCCTCAACATATCCTCTAGAATCTGGTTGGTCCTTTCTCTCTATCCATCAGTATGGGGATGAAAAGCAGTGTTGAATTCCAATCTCGTTCCCAATGACTCATGAAGTTGTCTCCAAAAATGGGAAGTGAATTGAGTTCCCCTATCAGACACAATACTCTTGGGGTACTCCATGCATACATACAATCATATTCATATAAATCTTGGCTAACTTAGCACTTGTATAGGTTGTCTTTACGGGTATGAAATGAGCCACTTTAGTTAGGCGATCTACCACGACCCAAATAGAATCATATCCCGATCTAGTCCTTGGCAGTCCGGTGATGAAGTCCATGCCAATCTTGTCCCACTTCCAATTAGGAATAGGTAGTGGTTGTAACAATCCTGCCGGTTTCTGATGTTCCGCTTTCACTCTACTACATACGTCACACAAAGCAATATGTTCGGCAATGTCCTTCTTGAGATTATTCCACGAAAATATTTCCTTCACATCCATGTACATTTTGGTATTACCCGGATGAATGGAATATGGTGAGTTGTGTGCTTCCTGTGAAATCAGTTTCTGAAGATCCGGATCTTGCGGAATGCAGATACGTTTTCCATTCCATAAAGTACCCTGTTCGTCTTCATGGAATCCTTTGGCTTTTCCCTTGCTAATCTTTTCCTTAATCTCTTCAATTTCCTTGTCCAACTTTTGGGCTTCCTTTATCATGTCCAACAATGTGGGTTGAACATCCAATGACATGAGATGTCCTTCAGGCACTAGCTCCAATCTGAGATCTTTGAATTGCGCACACAGATCATTTGGAAATTCTCCCTTAGTAAGGCCATTCACATAAACCTTACGGCTTAGTGCATCCTCTACAACATTTGCTTTATCGGGGTGGTATTGCAAACTCAATTCATAGTCTTTGATGAGTTCTAGCCATCTTATTTGTCTCATGTTGATTTCTTTCTGAGTGAAGATATACTTCAAACTTTTGTGATCTGTGAACACTTCGCAACGCTTTCCCAAAAGATAATGTCTCCATGTTTCGAGTGCATGTACAAAAGATAATTCACTTCATGAGTTTTGAGTTATCTCGAGGCATAAGCCACAACTTTCCCTTCTTGCATCAAAACTACACCTAACCCTTAGTGGGATGCATCACAATAAACTTGGAAATACTTCTCCAAATCTGGTAGACATAATACTGGTGCTGTCACTAGTATCTTCTTCAACTCTTGGAAACTGAGTTCACATCCTTCAGTCCAATCAAATCTCTTGTCTTTCTTAAGTAACTCCATCATTGGCTTAGTTACCTTTTATCAATGAATCTTCTATAGTATCCTGCTAAGCCAAGGAAACTTCGCACTTCTTTCACTGACTTAGGAGATTCCCATTCAATTGCCCACTTGTGCCTCAGCATTATTTACCTATCTCAATTTTAGTTATTAAATGGTAATTAGAACCATGATCATCTCCAACATAAAGCATATGGCAGTCTTCCAACAACTGTGGTACTTGACGACACGCAACAGCACTTGAGCAAGCGACTATGACACGCAAGTCCAACTATCTACCAAACAACAGGTAATAGAATTTGTCCAAGGCAATATAAGGCTGCAAGGGATATCACGGGTACTAAAACTAGAGCATAGCAACACAGGTAGCAATAGATCAACAGGAGGAAATAAAGACTAGAAATATAAAATAGGTAGAAAGGGAGAAAATGCTCGCCTGAAAACATCGTTGAACGGTTCATCCGAAGATCGGTTCGACAACCGCATCAACTCATTGGCCTAATCCATGAAGAAGCAAAGCACTAGAAGAAACACCAGATGCACTATTTAATACTACGACAAAAGATCGGGCATGATGCATGTATGATGTATGATATGGAAAAGATGCGATGCAATTAGGACATATTAAGCGGAACCGGTGTCCCGATAATTTATTAGATGGTTTATGTTTTTTAGATACCCCACAATTTAAATATTGTCTTAACATGGCAAAACATGGCATCGGTTCGCTACACAAATTTAAATGGGGCCAATATTAGACTAGATTCGTCCGCATATGGACTCCATATTTAATTATGAGGTGAATCGGCATAAGGCCCCCAAACCACATGATATGTGTGCAATATGAAGAATTTAATATGAAACAAAGATATATCATTTATAAAATAGGGGTCTTGGAAGAAGCGGTCACACATAGGGGGCTCGACGATCTTGGTTCAGGGTTTCGACGGGGTTTGGGCTTCGCCTCCGGGAACGGGGGTCTCGACGCCAGTAGATCTCGGCGTTAGGTGTATGAAGATATTCGGGATCCTCCTCGGAGTCCAACGAGTCCATCTTCGGCATTGGTCTTGGTGAAAGACGGTCTTGGCAACGGCATAGTGTATCATGCGACTCCGGGTGAACTATGACATCGAAGATCTTGCCCAAAGAAACGCGGAATGGTTCTCGATGTGGCCTTGTCGAACTTGATACCGAAGGCCTATAGCAGTACCACACGACTACCACAAATTACTTCACTTACTCGACCAGCAGCCGACCACCAAGGATAGGGCATCAACCGGAAATGCATGTCATTCAACGGTGAGCAAGGGTGTTGCAGAGGTGATGGAGACGACGGCTCATCAGGTCGAGGATGTGCAGCTGGTACTAGACTCGTGCTTGCCAGCAAGGGAGCCCAGGGGGAGAGGCGGTGGCGCCTGGGAACGTCGGGGAGCGGCGCCGACGGCGGATGTGAAGGTCGAGTGGAGCCAGGGACGAGGCTGGTCGCTGGCGACGGAGAGCCTGAGGGGAAAGGGGCATGGCGACGGCATAGGAGGGAATTGACTTGGGGCCGTGAAGTGCGTTGTCGATGGTGGACGGGGGGAGGAGCTTGTTCGGGAGTGGCGGCAGGGTGAGGTCGCTGGCGGCGGCGGATGCGGAATCAGGGAGAGACGAGAGGATGGCGGAGGGACCGAGGTGGCCACGAGGTGGGGTCCACGCGGGATTGGTGGGAGGTTCCGGGGTGGACCGTGTCGAGCAGGCTGTGTAGGGCGTTCGTGTGAGTGGGTGCGTTGCCGCTGGGCGGCGGCGGCAGGGAGGATTTGGGGGTGAGTGGTTAGGGTTTAGGTGGGATTAGGTTTGGTTAGGGTTCAGCCGGCTGGGCCTGTTGGGCCTGGCCGGTTTTAGTTCTAGGGTTTATTTATTTTTATTCGTTTATAAACCTTATATATATATAATGTTTGTAAATAATTTTACATAAATAAAATAGAAGGACTATGGTTTTTTTATTTGAATATAAGGAGGGAAGAATTAGCAAATAAATTAGGGTTTTACTTGAAACATTCTTAGAGATAATACATGTATGATGATGTGATGATGATGCAAGAAAATAAAACAACACACGATTTTATAGTAGTGGTTTTACCCGGGGTGCTACAATTCGACACCACTAACAATGGATCTCCTCCTAGTACGGGGAAGAAAGCCGATAACCTGAATCTTCTCACTTCGTGTAGATCCTCACGACACCACTAACAAGGGTTCCTTCTTCATCTTGAAATCGGCGACACCACCAAAAAGGGCTCATTGTTCTCGTTCGTCGAGAGAACACTCCAGAGAAAGAAAGACAAAGGTAGAGGTATCAAAAGATAAGGCCACCTCTCACTTCCATGGAAAGATTAAAATTGCATCAATCCGCTATTCCTTGTACAAAAGCGAATGATTAGAGTAGTGGTATGGTCGCGACTCCATCCCGCACTCAAAGCATTACTCTATACATGAATAGAAGAATTTGCAACTATCCTCGAGATTTAGATTGAAGATCTTAATAAATGATATTCGGAAACAAAGGAGTGATGCAGGTTCTTCATCAGACCAGATGCAGATGAAGTCGTCTCATTGAAAAACACCGGAAGATACACAGAAAAATTTTAGTGACTTTTTGGTCCACTAAAATATACACAGAAGAAGATTCCTCAAATAGCGTGAAGACCGGATGTAGCAAAACCGTGACAAGGGGAAGGAAGTGAAGGCCTGAAGGTACGATGGAAACCCAACCACGAGAAATCCAAGACTTGAGAAGAAGATAAGAGAGAAGATTCAAAACACGCAGAGGTAAGAAGAAAACATCTCAGGGTTAAGGAGTAAAACCAGACCTAATCAGATCTATCCAACCGATTTTGCAAAATAATTTTGACACTCTAAAACGGCCGTTATCTAGGTTATCCTACAGGCTGGACCAGTGGGGTATCGTAACTGCTGGGCTCTGATACCACTCTATAACACCCTCGGATCGGCCCTATGCAAGTTTTAGCGATTCCCGCCAAACCCGCATAGAATCGATTCAGAGGTGCCCACCAGGCACTTGCATGCGGGTGGAAAACGAAGTAATATCATTACACAATAGTCCACGATGGAACCCACAGAATATATATATACAACAACGACTCCATGAGTTAAGGATATAGATACACAATACAAAGATCCAAACCAACTTGAAGATGATATAGCGTCCGACTACGGACAAGATGCAAATGGGGCTAAGAGCCCTAAAGAATAACCAATGCCATCCATAACTCTGCCCAGGCCAAGCCGGAAGGGTAACCCTACTAACGACGTCAATCTCAAAACCTGCTTAACAAAAGGGGTGCCGGCAAAGGGCAAAGGAAAAAGAGAGTGGTCAGTACTGAGGCCAGTACACGGCGAGACTAAAATTCGGCGATCCTCGCCTACATAGGTATGGTGGACTGAAGCGGCAGCGCATCATGCACTAAACAACCTATAGAGACTCAATACAGCTGGCGGCTATCAGATAGGGATAAGAAATACCTATTCGGATCCAACCTGAAACTATCACCAAGCATACCCATCCTGGTATTTCCCCCTCGAGACCAAACGAGGAAGTCAACCGAGGAACTCACATAGTTGGCAGTTTTATTCATTCCGTTATAGTTGCGGCAATTACTAGTCAGATATAGATGGCATGAGTCATCCTGATATAATAAGCAGTGGGCAGTTTTAGTTAACCATACCGTTGTAGTTGTAGTACTTACTAGTCAGATACATATAGCATGAGACATCCCAAAACCCAGCAGTTGTTGGTACTTTTATTTAGGCATTCCGTTGTAGTTGCAATACTTACTAATCAGATACAATGGTAACAGGTTACAACCCAAACCAGCAGTTGTTGGCACTTTTATTTAGCCATTCCATTATAGTGAAGCTGATTACTAGTCATTATAAAGTCAAATTTATAGCACTACTTTAGTTATAGTTGTCTATGATCGAGATACTGTGCTCCAAGTCGTCCATAACCGCGGACACGGCTTTCGAAAAGTTTTACCCTGTAGGGGGGCACAAATAGCAACACACGCACGATCAACCTCGGGAAAAACCAAATGAAAACCCAACGAGGCATCACGACAGAGCAATTGCAAGTTTCATATAATATTTCAGGGGGCCACCCCACCAAGCTACCCAGGATGAAGTTGGCCAGCTCTGGAACGGACCCAGAGGTTTGCGTCAATGGTTGTAAATGACTGGGAACCCAAAAGTGTGACTGGGCTTGTCGATACTGCGAAAACACTCCGCTTACCTAAACAGTACAGGCGCTCCACCCGCAATCATAAATAAAGCAGTAAAGCATGGCATAAGTGCAGGATAGTAATAAAGCCCCAAACTAGTTTGTGGCCCCAAGATATAATAGATGACTCAAGCTCTGGCTAGGGGGATTCATGGTCCCACATGCGGATAGTGCGAATATTCAAAGAACAGGTATCAAGTACTCGGGGTCCTACGGGACACAATTGGACGGTTAAAAACCAAATAACATCTATTGCCCACCTGTGCCTCTGCATTATTTACCTATCTCAATTTTAGTTATTAAATGGTAATTAGAACCATGATCATCTCCAACATAAAGCATATGGCAGTCTTCCAACAACTGTGGTACTTGACGACATGCAACAACACTTGATCAAGCGACTACGACACGCAAGTCCAACTATCTACCAAACAACAGGTAATAGGATGTGTCCAACGCAATATAAGGCTGCAAGGGATATCACGGGTACGAAAACTAGAGCATCGCAACACAAGTAGCAATAGATCAACATGAGGAAATAAAGACTAGAAATATAAAATAGGTAGAAAGGGAGAGAATGCTCGCCTGAAAACATCGTCGAACGGTTCATCCGAATATCGGTTCGACACTCGCATCAACTCATCGGCCTAATCCGTGAAGAAGCAAAGCACTAGAAGAAACACCGGATGCACTATTTAATACTACGGCAAAAGATCGGGCATGATGCATATATGATGTATGATAAGGCAAAGATGCGATGCAATTAGGACATATTAAGCTGAACCGGGGTCCCGATAATTTAGTAGATGGTTTATGTTGTTTAGATACCCCACAATTTAAATGTTGTCTTAACATGGCAAAACATGGCATCAGTTCGCTACACAAATTTAAATGGGGCCATTATTAGACTAGATTCGTCCGCATATGGTCTCCATATTTAATTATGAGGTGAATCGGCATAAGGCCCCCAAACCACATGATATGTGTGCAATATGAAGAATTGAATATGCAACAAAGATATATCATTTATAAAATAGGGGTCTTGGAAGAAGTGGTCACACATAGGGGGCTCGGCGATCTTGGTTCGGGGTTTCGATGGGGTTCGGGCTTCGCCTCCGGGAACGGGGGTCTCGAGGCTGGTAGATCTCGACATTCCGTGTATGAAGATCTTCGGGCTCTTCCTCGGAGTCCAACGAGTCCATCTTCGGCATCGGTCTTGGTGAAAGACGGTCTTGGCAACGACATAGTGCATCAGGCGACTCCGGGTGAACTATGACATCGAAGATCTTGCCCAAAGAAACGCGGACTGGTTCTCGATGCGGCCTTGTCGAACTTGTTACCGAAGGCCTATAGCAGTACCACACGACTACCACAAATTCCCTCACTTACACGATCAGCAGCAGACCACCAAGGATAGGGCATCAACCGGAAATGCATGTCATGCAATGATGAGCAAGGGTGTTGCAGAGATGATGGAGACGACGGCTCATCAGGTCAAGGATGCGTAGCTGGTACTAGAATCGTGCTTGCCGGCGAGGGAGCCCAGGGGGAGAGGCGGTGGCGCCTGGGCACGTCGGGGAGGGGCGCCCGACGGCGGACGCGAAGGTCGAGTGGAGCCAGGGGCGGCTGGCGGAGGACGACAGACGACGTCGAGGCTGCGGAAGGCGGCGGGGCTGGTCGCTGGCGACGGAGAGACTGAGGGGGAAGGGGCATGGCGACGGCGCAAGAGGGAATCGACTTGGGACGTGAAGTGCGCTGTCGATGGTGGACGAGGGGAGGAGCTTGTTTGGGAGTGGCGGCAGGGTGAGGTCGCTGGCGGCGGTGGATGCGGAATCAGGGAGAGACGAGAGGATGGGGATCGCGGGGTTCGTGGAGGTCGAGTGCGGGTGTGGAACGGGGATTGCGGGCGGAGGGACCAAGGTGGCCACGAGGTGGGGTCCACGCGGGCGGGGTTTGAGGTTCCGGGGTGGACCGTGTCGAGCGGGCTGTGCAGGGCGTTCGCGTGAGTGGGTGCGTTGCCGTTGGGCGGCGGCGGCAGGGAGGATTTGGGGGTGAGTGGTTAGGGTTTAGGTGGGGCTAGGGTTGGTTAGGGTTCAGCCGGCTGGGCCTGTTGGGCCTGGCCGGTTTTTGGTCTAGGGTTTATTTATTTTTATTCATTTAAAAACCTTATATATATAATGTTTGTAAATGATTTTACATCAGTAAAATAGAAGGACTATGGTTTTTTTATTTGAATATAAGGGGGAAGAATTAGCAAATAAAATAGGGTTTTACTTGAAAAATAAGGTCTGAGCTGAGGCTACCTTGTGAAGATTGTCCACCTGTGCCGTACCCAAGATGACAGTTGGTCATGGTTGGGAGGCCAAACTCACATGAGAGGTGCCTATACTAGGGCTTGTAACTGTTGGAGTGGTTATGGACTGTTGGAGTGGTCATACTGTTATATCGTCAGATGTTTTCAAAATGACTTATGAAATGATTTAAGATTTTGATTTGACCACAACAGAGTTGTGATACGAATTCAAGTTCCCACTTAGGTGTTATAAAACATCCAACTAGCTTTCTTTGCTTCTAAACTTAGTAGACATAAATCTAGTTTTTTGCAAAATAACCCTAGAGCTTAGCATATCCTATGCAAAACCACTTCACTTGTTAGTATTAGTTTGCGAGTTCTTAAAGAGTACTCATGGCTTTGTCCCTGGCTATTCCCGTGGCCAGACTATGAATAGGAGTATCAGGATGATGGACCGCAGGAAGGTTACAACAACTAGGATCATCTCCCATCGTCAGCATTGCCTGTGACCATGAAGATGGACCTTCGCCTACGCTATCGTTATCTTTACTTTATTCCGCTGCTTGATTTGTATTAAGAACTGGATCATGAGATCCTTATTTGTGTAAGACCTTATGTATGGTTTGTAAAGGATGATGTACTGTGATATCCAAATCTGTTATGTCTCACAAAAATGGTAATCCTGGGATTGCGATGTATGGCATTACAGGCTTCTGTGAATGAAAATCCGGGTGTTGACACTTATTATCATATGTGCTTGATAGAGGCTATTTTGTTCATCCAGCAATCTCAATTACTCATTTGTCAGAAGCTTTTCACTTGCCAATATATACTGAAGCCAATTCTGAGTTACTCAGATTACAATAGCAGCGAGATGATGTCACACTTCATCAAAATAAGCCCGATGAATGGAAAAATGTGCATACAAAAAAAGGGGATTATATTGTCAGTTCCATATACAGGATATATTTCCAGCACATACCACGTCATTTTCCCTCAATTTGGAAAAGTAAATGTACTTCTAAACAAAAGTTTTTTGCCTGGCTTATAATTCATGATCGCATTAATACTAAAGATATGTTACTCAGAAGACATTGGAATGTTTCTTTTTTTTTTGAGAATGTTTCTAATATTCATAATTGTGTCCTATGTCCTTACCATATTCTGGAAGACTGGTCACATTTAATTTTTGAGTGCAATTTCAGTATAAGGATTTGGACATATCTACAAGTAGCCTAGGTCTCAGGTTCTGGACCAGAGATATTGAAGAATGCAAAACAAAGATTCAAAGGTCCATGTTTTATTGAGATTGCTATCCTTGCCTGCTTAAATATTTGTGTAGCACCCCGGGTAAAACCTTTACTAGAAAATCGCATGTCTCATCTATGTGCATCATCATGAAATCATCATGCATCTATTTTCCTAAAAGTATTTTTTCAAGACCTATTTGTTTTCTAGATTAACCCCTCCCTCTTATTTCAAATGAAAACCCAAAATCCTTTGAGATATTTTATTTTGTATAAAAGCTAACATATTAAAGATTTAAAACAAAAAAATAAATATAACAAAAACATTTTTGCGGGGTCCAGGCAGCCAACGGCCAGGCCCGAAGGCCCAACCGGAGGCCACCTAACCCACAACCACCAAACCCTAGCTACCCAACCCCCAGACTAATCCTAATCCCACTACTCCCCATCCACCCCACTCTCAACACACGCACGCACGCACCTTCACCTAGAGTAGCAAACGCCCTTGCCGCACGCACATAGCCCTGTCACGACACACCTGAACCAACCCACACCGCAACACCCCCGCTGTCACATTCACCGAACCCCTCCCCGTCCCCCCTTTTTTTCCTGCATGCTCTCCACCCCGTTGCTACCACCTGCGGACCCCACTACGCCCTCACAGCACGCCTCGCGAGCGCCGTGCCATCCCCTTCCCCAATCCTCGATCGAAACCCCACCGCCGCATGAGCCCGTGGTCCTCCCTGCTCGAGCCGCCCTCTTTGCCGACCGCGGCCCCGGCTCCTCCGCCATCTTCTCCATGTCGGGTGCCCCCAAGATTTTTCCTCGTCACGCCCCTCCTCTCTCTGCGCGCCCTCTTTGTCCGTCGCTGCCGTGAGAGCCCTTTCGCCTGAACCTCGTCCTTGCTCTGCGCCGCCCCTCCCTAGCGCCTTCCTCCCCGGCCAGCGCCGTCCTCGACCGCCTCCCCCGTCACCATCGACCCTGCTGCCGCCCTCACACCAGCGAGCCCGCGAACGCCACCCCGTCGAACCAGTTCCGCCTTTGGCCACCCTCCTTAAAGTCCCTTCTGTGCTGGCCTCCACCACGAACTCCCCTGCGCGCCACACAACGCCTCTGTGCTGTCCTCGTCATCTCCCTCCGCGGACGCGGTCCATCCTCTGTCGTCGCCAGTGTGACATCCTCCCCGTGTCCCGTGCATCTGTGCCCTCTCCTCGGCTGCGTCCACCCATGAGGCTGCCTTTCGGTGCTTCTCCGGCTGTCGACCAAGGAAATGCAGACTTTTCTCCGGCTGGGTTTCACCTTGCGCATGCATGGCCACACAGGAGGTCTCCTTATGTCCCTGGCCATGTTCATCTCGTGATGTGCTACCAAGGGTGTGGTACTGTTATTTCTAAGACCATGTGTTAGAAGTGTTGGGAGTTGTATCTTGTCGAGTGATTTTGTGAAGGTGGTGCGATGAAGTTAACATGGTGGTGTTGCGGAGAATTCGACTGAGGCCTCTCGACAAGATCTTCACCCACCTGATGTCGAGTCGAAGGCTCCAAGATTAACCAATGATAAGCTCGCCATAGATCCTTGAAGCCGGAACCCCAAAGTGGACGAAATGGACCAAGTTTTCCAGCCCACATGGAACCGATGTACGCCAAATGCCAAGTTCCCATTCCCGGAGTCCGGACCCGAAGACATCTTCCCGGATTCAAAGACCAACCCGATCTCCTGGAAACCAAGTTCGTCGAACCCCCTTGATGTGTGATCCCTTTCCGAGCCCTTATTTTATAAATGCTATGTACCTCAATGCATATTAAATCTATTCATGCTTGCATACATTGCATCATGTGCTTTTGGGTATTTTGTCAATTCACCTCATAATTAAATAGGAAGACCATATGCGGACAAATCTAGTCGTATATTGGAGGAACACCTAATTTGTGTAGCGAACCACCATGTTTTTCCATGTTTAACCAACATTAAAATGTAGGGTATCTAAATAACATGAACCACCTAAATAATTGTCGGGACCCCGGTTCCGCTTAATGTTGCCTAATTGCATCGCACTTTTTCCATGTCATACATCATACATGCATCATGCCTGATCTTCTACTGTAGTATTAAATAGTGCATCCGGTGTTTTTGCTAGTGCTTTGCTTCTTCATGGATTAGGCCGATGAGTTGATGCGATGTCGACCTGATCTTCGGATGAATCTTCGGCAATGTTTTTCAGATGAGCATTCTCCCCCTTTCTACATATTTTTTATAGTCTTTACTTCCTCCTATTGATCTATTGCTATCTGTGTTGTGATGTTATAGATTTCGTACCCCGTTATTATTCCTGCAGCCCCTAAATTTCCATGGACACCTCCTATTACATGTTTCTTGGTATATAGTTGGCCTTGTGAGTCATTGTTGCTTGCTCAGGTGCTGCTTCGCATCATCGATGTTCCATCGTTATTGGGTGGTTGGCACATGCTTAATGGTGGAGATGATCAGATGATCATGGCTTTTCAATTACCATTTAATAACTAATATTTAAAGTAGGTAAATAATGCAGAGGCACTGGTAGGTAATATACAATATTTAGTTTTTAACCGCTCACTGGTGTCCCGTAGGACCCCGAGTTCTTGACACCTATTCCGAGATCAAGCGCGCTAACCATAGGTGGGGTGTGTGGCCACCCCCATCGATTTACTACCTGATTTCGAAGTACTATACTAGGGGACACAACTAGTTTGCAGCGTTATTACTATCTTGTACTTATGTCATGCTTTACTTCTTTATTTACTATTGAGCGTGGAGCGCCTATACTGTTTAGGACCAAATGTGGAATGTTTTCGTGGTATCGACAAGCCCAGTCACACTTTCGGGTTCCCAGTCGTTTATAGCCATTGCCACAAACCCTGGATCCGTCTCGGAGTTACGGGTAGCTTAGTGGGGTGGCCCCCATGTGCTAGCTTTCGGTCTGGGAAACGTCATGTCTGAAACCCCGTCGACATACCATTGGGTGTATGTTTTGTGATCTTGTACCTACCTGATCTGACAACAAGGGTGTAGGTGCGTGTGGAAACTTTGGTGCACCCCTGCAGGGTTTAATCTTTTTGAAAAGTCATGTCCACGGTGATGGACGACTTGGAGCACAATTCTCGATCATAGACAACTATAACTAAAGTTTACTATTATAATTTGATGTGTATCTGATATGACTAGTAAGTTGGATAACCACCATGGAAAGAATGAATAAAACTGCCAACCGTGTGAGTTTACTCGGCAAGACTTCTTGTTTGGTCTCGAGGGGGAATACCAAGATGGGTATGTTTGGTGGTAGTATCATCTTGGTTTCGAATAGGTCTTTCTTATCCCTCTCTGATAGCTCACAGTTGTATCGAGTATCTATAGGTTGTTTAGTGCATGCTAACCTGCCTCTTCAGTCCACCATACCTATGTAGGCGAGAGCCGCCGAATTCTAAGACTCGCCGTGTACTAGCCTTAGTACTGACCGCTCTTTTTTTCCTTTGCCCTTTGCCGGCACGCCTTTTGTTTAAGCAGGTTTTGAGATCGACGTCGTTAGCAGGGTTACCCTTCCGGCTTGGCCTGGGAAGGGTTATGGAAGCCATTGGCTATTCTTCAGGGCTCTTAGCTCAATTTACATCTTATCCATACTTAGACATGGTATTGTTTTCTAGGTGATTTGGATCTGTGTATTGTATATCTATATTCTTGACTCGTCGAGTCAATTTTGTATATATTTGTTCTGTGGGGTTCCATCATGGACTAATGTGTAATGGTATTACTTTGTTTTCCACGTGCACGAAAGTACCGGGTGGGCACCTTTGAATCGTTTCTATGTGGGTTTGGCGGGAATCGCTAAACTTGCATAGGGCCGATCCGAGGGTGTTACAGTTTGGAAACAGAGAAATGACAAAATATTCAACGGAATAAGGCCATCGTTCACCTCATGGAAATCAGGTTTTGTTAGTGATGTTTCACTTTTCAAATATAGAGTCAGAAAGAAGATCATCCCAAAGCTGAATTCCTGGATAGAAAAATTACTGTAACTTTGTATAGTTTTTCTTAGACTTTTTAGATTTCCTAAGTATGTTCATACTCCTTTCTTAGCTTGTTAGCCTGTACATAAGACCTTGGTTTCTTTTATTCTAATAAAGGACCGTGGTGGACTCCCCTATAATAAATATTCAAAAATATCTTGCAAATGCAAGCATCTTCATCATCTTCGATGAAATTAAAACTCTTTTAACAGTTTCATCATGTCGCAGATTCCAACTCCGCGATGCTTACTTCAACCATTGAAGTTTGCATATGCTTTTAGCATCCTTTGAATTAACAAAACCCTTTGGATCATGTCATGTACACGTCCTAGGTAACCATTCTATTAGAAGAACTTGTTTTGTTTGTTCAACTACCATATACCAAATTATATGTAGAGGTTGCTAAATTAATCCGTCTAGACTAAATATCGCTATGAAAGATTAAATATTGTCATAATCAACTGCTTGAACAATGTCGTGAACTCCTTCCCAACATGTTGACTATTTCTTTATAGATCCAAATACGACTATAAGGTTTTACACCTTTCTAGAGGGTGTCCCAATTTCAAAGCTAGATTTCTCGTGTACAGAACTATCACAGATTTTATGGCTTCAAGCCATTTGACAGAGTTAGGTCCCATCATCGCTTCTTTGCATGTAGTAGTTTCGACATTATCAAACAGTAATCATTTACTCTCAAATCTTAGTATTTGATTGTTTACCCGACCTACTTGGTTCAATAAGAACTTAGACCTTTATGACCACAACTTTTGAGATACGTGAGACATGACCATTGTTGATGCCTCCGAGACAATTTCCAGTGCTACGCAACTCCGCACATATAGCTAAAGTTCAATAAATTTATCAAAGTTCTATTGTCCTCCCACTTAACGTTTCATAAAAATTTCCTTCTAAAGAAACCTGACGTTCTAAGCGACAAATACTTTTGTCTTCGATGTTATGGAGGAACACCTAACGGTTATTCGAATTAACATACAAACAGATGCTCATCCGACTTTGGTTGTAAACATTTTACTTATGCCTAGTATACCAAAATTTTAAGAAAGGACAACTTGGGTTTTCTCCCAAACCATAACTTATATGGCGTCATTTCAACGGATCATGATGGATCTCTTTTCAGTGTAAAAGCGATGGTCGCTAAAGATTTAATCTTTAAAATACTATGTCAGTTTTATAACTAACACCTTTGATTTCACCATGTCCAACATGGTTTCATTACATATCTGGAACACTCCATGCTACTATGGTGTTTTCGGGAAATGCGAATCCATGGAACGATTCATCAAATCTTAGGTGTTATGCTAAACTTGTAACTCAAATATCTTCCTTTATGATCCAATCATAAACTCTTTATTTTCTTGTTACAATGATTTTCCACTTCATATTAAAAGTCTTTGAACATTTTCAAATGTTTCACACTTCTTCCTCATTAAGTAAATATACGCATATATTCACTCAAATTTTTGGACAAAGCATAGGAAGTTGAAATCCATCGCTCATGACTTCACATAATGGGCTACATACATAAATATATATAAATTCCAATAAGTTAGTCGTTCGTTCTTATTTTGGACTTGAACGAAGTTTCAATTATCTCCGGGAAAGTCTCACAAGCGTCATTTGATCAAAATCAAAAGATTTCAAAATTCCATCAACATGGAGTTTCTTCATGTTTTCTTTCCAATATAATTTAAACGGCGATGTCACTTATTAAGTGATAATTTAATCATTTGTCTTTCGACATTTTTAGCATTAGTTTTATGGATGTGATTTCTCCAACCAGATTTGTAAATCATTCATCTTTGATGGATTATGACAATTATTTGAACATCCCTTTTGTTCTCATAATACCTGATTGAAATAACAAATATTGAAGGTAAACTTTGATGTTAACGAGCAACACAACAAAACTTTGTTTGTTTCAATAAAGATCATCACCTATTCTCTTGCTGGTTACTTAGGTCATTGCAGTTCATGAATTGTGTTGTTTTGCATGACATTTCACACCAATTAATTCGCTATCCAATACCCAAGAACCACATTTTTTAACAAGCAAAGAATACATCCATAACATGTATATCATCTATATACCTGAGCTAAACAATTCTAGTATTTACTTCTTCTGCCAAATATTTCTGAGATTCTCTTTCAACATCCCTTTTTTTCAAGAATCTATCAACATCAAAAGTGGCGCCATACGAATTACATATAGTCCAACTCGTGTATAGTTAAATACTAATACCTTTGGACTTGCACTTTGAAGTGGATCACCATCACCAGATGTTTGGCGTTCTTTCGAATTACATTCTTTAGTAATCTTTTAGTGTAGTAAACATTTTACCTACACCTTATATTCATCCTTATCATGGCAATTTTCATGATCAAGCTACTTTAGCTTATAAAGGTGAATCGCGAGTATAAAGTTGATTTCCAAAACCTTTTGGAGGATTAGGATGTCTAGCATCTCCCACGTTCCCAAATTCTCATCAAATATGAGAACCTATATTTTGCCAAATTATACTCTATCATGTTGCAACCAAAACAACATTTTCAGATATCGCAATATCTTCCACACATGATGGTTTCTGAAACAATTCTTTCAGCTCCTAGATAACCTTTATATTAAAACAATCTTTTGAACATCAAGAATCATGGAGGCAAACATGATACTTTAGATACTAACACTGGAATTATTACTCTTTATTTAATACTAATTATTAAATTTCATGGAGTAAGCGGAGTTTTCTGAAAGTTTGCAATAGGACTTTAAAACTTTAGATTGACACTCAAAATAATATGATACCATTTTGTAAAGTAACTATCCAGAATTCTATAGTTCTATTATCTCAATTATAACTAAGCGTAATGTGGTGAACGGATGCCAATGACTACAACAATTATGCAATTTCAATTTGATTTAATTTATGATAAATTGTGTTCAAATTTTAATCATATTACTGTTGAACTCCCACTCAAAACAACATCCCTCTAGTCATTTTGGTGATTACACGAACCAAATCCACTACACCAAGTCCGATCATCACGAGAGATGATGTAGCTTCAAAGGCGAGCAATCAACATGTTCATCATATCATATATATGACTCATGCTTACCTTTCGGTATACCATGTTCTAAGGCCATGTCTATACATTCTACGCTCGTCAAGGTTAACCTTAGTATCCATATGTGCAAATCTGGAATGCACCCGTTGTATGCACACGTAGAATCTATCACACCCGATCATCACGTGATGCTTCGAAACGACGAGTCTTAGCAACGGTGCCTACTAAGGACGCACACTTATTACTTGATATTTAGTGAGAGGGATCATCTTATAATGATACTGTCGCGATCTAAGCAATACAAGATGCATAAAAAGGATTAACATCACATGCAATTCATAATATGTGATATGATATGGCCTTTCTTCTTTTGCCTTCGATCTCCATCTCCAAGCACGAACATGATCTCCATCATCACCGGCATGGCCTCAAGGTCAATGGCGCCGGTTCATGGTTGTCCTCCACCAGCAGCAACTATTACAACTACTTTGATTAATAGACACACAAGACAACCATAAGGCTCCTGCCGGTTGCCAACTTACAATAAGGGTAATTGGATACATCATATATAATCACAGTCACATTATGACCATATCACATCACAACACAAGCCCTGCAAAAACAAGTTAGATGCCTCTAATTTTCTTTGCATGTTTTACATGGCTGGGAATTTCAAATAAGAACCGTTCTAACTTATGAACATGAACCACAAAGTTGATACATGTATTGTCAACTGCCCGTTGTAAATTGAATGATCCCTATGGTGGGAGAGACAGACACCCGAAAAGCCACCTGTGCAATGCAAGTTACACATTGAGCGTGGATCAAGTCTCAGGTACGATGACATGTAAGGTTATCATGGGCCGCTTCATCCCACCATCCCGCAAGATGCAAAGTACACTAAAATCAAGCGACAAAAAAGCATCAACGCCCAAAAAACCATTGTATTATACTCGTGCAACAGATCTACACATCAACGTTAGTATCTCCATCGTTCCTCTTGGTACCACTGAAGGGTTTCGTAGCATGGAAAACAAAAAAATCTATCGCATGAACTCACAAAAGCAAAGATCCAATATACGAGATCGGTGCAACGAGTTCATAGAGTACTAACCCTCGAAGATCCAAAGCGTTTAATGAGATCGGATTCTCGTGGTTGATGTAGTCGTTCACATGACGATCTCAAGATCGCAAAGACAATCTATAACACCCTCGCCTGATAAGGCTGAGTTCATGTGTATAGTGCCAATCCCTGGATCGATTCACTGGCACACATAGTACAAAATGATACCAAATATAACTGTGCATCATAAATACAACAAATATGATCCAGAATTTACATTATTTATTCAAGTACACAGTGGAAAACGATTACAAGGTAGATCTCCATCCTTCAAATGTGCCATAGGCGAACAAATGTTGAGTGGAGTCTCGCGACCTATGAACGATCACTCAGATACGATATAACCTGCAACATGAAACGTTGCAGCCACGAATGGTCAATACATTGAATGTATGGCAAGTAGGATAAAGTGGTTAACAACAGATCTATCAACTACATGCTTATTTGGCCAAGTGGAGTTCAGGCTCATTTGCATAAATCAACAGTTTTATCCTAACATTTGTAACAAAGTAGTTTTCCAATACGATAAATAGGACACTCTGGTTCACTCCCAGGTGCTCCTACCCAATTATGTTCACCCAACAAGTTTTAAGTAATTAAGAAATAATGATGAGTGAGAAATATCATAGCATCAGTATCAGGTCGCTCAAATTGTCCATAACCAGGGACACGGCTAAGCACTTAGTTTATACACCCTGCAGGGGTTAGTACACTTTACCCATGTGACTTGGCCAACCCAGCTCGTACCACCACTCTCATATTGGGTGATGATAGGGAGAAGTCCAAGAAGGAACCGTTCGGGAAGTAGCTCCCCAATCCCGACGCGCACCGGTCCAACCTACACTATCTACATCTCTGGATACGCGGGTTCGAGTTACCACAACCTACTGAGTTCAACCAACCGCCCATTTCATTATTGGCACATGGTTGCACACGAAAGCTTCCAAACAAAGAAACCAATCATTTCTCAGTGTCCTGGGTGCCTTTCCGCAATGATACCACCAAAAATTATCAATCCCATCACACCCAGGAGATTCATTGATTAAGTTGTTTTAGTTTTCGCAAACCAACACATTTAGAAACAACTTCAGTGATGTAACCCAGCCCTCGTTCATCATAGCATGGCTAAGCACATCTACCAACGGTGGTTCATCTACAGGAAAACCCTACCACATAATAGGACATAGCATACCATATACACATCAATTCCTACAGATGCAATTCTACAAAAGCATCTATAATGCATAGGAAAACAATAGGACATTTATGACAAGATAGCACCACTTGCCTTTGTTGTAGATGTAGTCGATTAGATAATCCTCACAATTATAATGGCCTCTTTCGCAATAACCACAATACTTGCAATCATAGTAGTTGCAATCACAGTAGTTGCACTCCTCGCAATCTAACGTTTGAAGCAAACACAACAAACACACCATTCAAAACATTGCAAACATGCAACAGTGCAACATTACAAGAAAACAATGAGGAACAGATGCATGCATGACGATTTAATGAGTCACAATGGTTGCATTTAGTGTTCTGAACATAATTAGATTACATGATGCACGTGGAAAGTCATTTAATGCACTAAAGCTTTTATTACTAAAGTTGTATCGATTTAATATGGCGTATACCACTTTAATTGAACTAAACATGTTTATGTCGTATTAAATTGTGAACTAGATGCTACTGGATAGATAATGCAATTTAGAGACAGTGGCAATTTGAATCACCTAAAAAGGAGTTATAGATATTTTCCTATGATTAAAACACTATTTCAATGGGTTTAAACATTTCTGTATAAATTTCTGTTTTAAACGTATCAAATAATTTTTCATGCAATTTCTCTGTATAGATATTGTCAATACAAAACCTTAGCACTTGGATTCACCCTAATCGGAGTTATAGATCTTTTTGTATGATTTAAATAGTGTTTAATGGTTTTAAATTATTCCTATAGTTTCTGTTGTCTAAAAATCAAACTAAAATTATATCTGTAATCTCCACGGAATTGTGATTTCAGGGACATATTATTTGAAATTTTTCGAATAGTATTTATTTTCTTATGAATTTATTACTCTAAATAGGCCATTAAACCATTTAAATCTTCACGGCAAAACCTTACAGTAAAATGCTGAACTAATTGCATAGTGATGATCTACATGGAACCAGCTTTCCATCGGTATATCATTTATATTTTTGTGACAAGCAATTTATTTACTATGAATTTAATGATTTATAAGGCCATTAAAACTAATTAAATTCCTATGGGTTAAATAATCTGCAAAGGATGGATCCACCCAGATATTATTGAAGTACATTACAGTAGCTTCAATTTGATATATTGTTCATATTTTTCGGAGTTACAGATAATTTCTTATGAATTTATTAACCTAAAAGACCATTAAAACTAATTAAATTACTGCACTAACCACATACAGTAAAAGTTGGATCTATTCTGATAAGATGATTCTACGTGAAATTATCTTCAATTTGATATATTATACGAAAATTTTGGACATGGTATGAATTTCTAATGAATTTTACAATTTAGATCATGCAATTTTAAATTCGAACGGAATATTCTAGGGAATATTCCACTGACTGGACAGGTTGACTTTGCATGCTGACTGGGACTAGATGTTGACCTTACGTTGACATGGCGTTGATGAGGAAGATGACCGGGATAACGACATGGCACGCACCGGTTTGATTGGATCTCGACCGTCTGGATAGGATCCGGTGGCTAGAAGAAGAGATTGACCCGATTTTGGCACATAATAGACAAGAAATATATCTGTGTTAGAGAGACAAATCCGTAGGTCAAATCGAAAAACTCAGAACATGAAAGTTGTGGGGAATCATTATTCCTACCTTCTCACCAAAGGAATTTGGATTTGAAGAAACGAGCGCGAGTAGATCTTGGATTTACACCGTAAGATCTGAAATATTGCGATACGAAATTCTCCGGCTGTGGTGGATGAAAAGAGGTGAGGTTTGTCGGGATTGAAAGATTTCGACGATCCCTACAACTTTCATTTTTTGACCGAAGGCAAACGACGAAGTTTAGATGGGTTAAAAAGCGAAATAAGATTCTGGATTTCGAGAAGAAAAACTCGTACAGCTATGGCTCCACTAGTTTATATGAAGGTTTGAGATGGTGTAGAGATAGGCCTTGGAGTAGGGAACAAGTAGAAACAAATGGAAGTCAATTCGGAGTTGTAGATAAAAAGTTACAAGTGTTTGAGTAGAAATAGGTTTTAGAAAACAGATTCTGCACGCTTTTTGAAGCAACCAAGCCATCGGTCCTACGCGTGCTGGTTCGATCGGTCCGGTTCGGTCCGTGGGCCGGCAGCCCGCTCAGTTTTTTTTTATACTTGTTTCCCTCATATCTTTTGCATACGAACTCCAAATGACACGATTCTTGTTTCTAAATTTTTCTAAAATCGAATAGATCATTATAGGATCATATTTGTAATCTTCTTACTAGTTTGAAAGTAGTGGATTTACAAATCCTTGTATATTTCATATTATTTATACCTTTATGTGTTTGTATTTATTCCATAACTTTTTCATACTAGCTCCAAATGAGCTCAATTTTGTTTCTAAAATTTTGTAATATTAATTGGATTCTTTTAGGCTATAATTTAGCAATAATCGTTGTCTTAGCAATAGTGGATTTTAATAAGTCAATTAAATTACCCTTAGGAACATTTGGGCGAATCAACTATAGGATTTAGATACCAGGATTTGGATTCAGTTTGTTAGATCTTTGCATGGATGAAATGCTTATGAATGATTCATGATTTTCATTTTGAAATCTTGCACACCAACTCTACAATCCAAAATCAATCCATGCCTTTTTGCCTATATGGATACTTAGGTCTTAACAAAAGAATATAAGATTTTGAATTCAAGGTTGAGAGGATTTTCTATTCAAAAAGTTTCTTCTCTTTGAGAATTTTCAACATAGTCAAACAATCAATCAAACTTATTTATGTATTTCACATTCCAAAATTAGGAGAATTTTGGGATGTGACAGACTACCACCCTTAAAAGAAATCTCGTCCCGAGATTTGGGAAGGCTAGAAAGAAAGAAAGGTTCGGGATCCATTAGGATGCTACCACCCTTAAAATAAAATTGACTAGGTCATTTATCGAGGATTCACTTAGCTCATATTGGTTCTCCTTTAGATTTTTATTGGCACAATATCTCTAGCACATTCTAAATATCATGATTGATAGTTTCCGAAAAAGTACTTTTTAAACTAGCAAAACTCTCATGGTGGGCAAATAGGGAACGTTTACTTCACGGTGCCCATAATTCACGGTTGGGATTCATCCTTACCGTATATTCCTATGCTAAGCAATGGATGCTTTTAGAAGAGTGTAACAATATACCATTCTAGGGTTTAGACTCAACGTCGACTCTCTGCTAAGGTTGAAAAGGGCACTCAAGATTCGCAAAGCCAACAGTACAAGAGCGAATAATAAGAGTAGTAGGAATGGTGATCAATCCATCCTGCACCCAAATCATTACCCTATATGAGGATAGGTGAATCACGTTTTTCTATCACTCGGGCATTCTCACTTGCCTTGAAGAATGTTTCCATGGGCACGATCTAATGCTCTATGTATATACTCCCATGTATTCAATCAACAAAGCTACTACTAAAACTAAGCTATCGATACTTCAACTTTCAGGTTGGGTAATTTACTACATAACATCATGTGCAACACTTCGTACTTCCACATACTTTTTCCATTAGGTGAAGCATTCTCTTTCCTAAATGAATTGTGTTGTCAAATCTTCCGCTTAACACATCATTATATCTACAAGGGTTCAAGATAGGGAAGAATAGATTCTATAGGAAAGAAACGACTAAGCAAATAATCCTATCCATAACTATATGAAGCAATCAATGTTACAAACAAGGAAACAGTCATAGGCGATCAACACACAATCAAACACTTGTATAATAACATTACAGGGGGTCTAAATATAGCAGTATATAACCACAAAATAGTTTGAATGCATTGGGAACAATACTAGAGTAAAACATAGCAACCTATAAGCAATAAACAAAATCTGTCAAAACGGTACAGCAGACTTCACGAATTTTTATGACTAACTGAAACTCGCCAGGAATTTTAGCCAATTTCTCTGCGTGTACTACAGGTAATTACGCTCCAGATCCTATTTTTTTAGATTTTTCTGAGTTACTAGTAAAATATGAAAAATCGCGCGGTATAACAGGTCCAGTAGAAAACTGCAGCAGTTATTCCACGAATTTCAATCAATTCACACCATTAAAATAATTTTAAAACCACACGAAAACTCCAGAAACTTTAGAGTTTCAAAACAATAGATCCTAAACAAGACATGACACGATATGGTTCAGTACAAACAAGCAAGCAATCTATATTGTCATACCACATAAGTTGGTAAGAACAATATGCTAACACGATAGCGATGATCTCCTAAAGAGATAAAATATGGTGGTCTAGACCTAACCAAACTTGAAGAGATGTTTATTTATGTCATACTATTTGTTCTTTTACTTAGCTAACTCTCATATAGGTATCATAAGAATGGACAACTATAAATGTTTGAATAGGAAGAGGTTCTAGAAAAGATAGACAAGGAATATAAGAACATCTAATAAGTAGAAAATATGATAGTTCTCCTAATAGAGGTCTTCTATTGCTAATCCATTTCTAAGGTCACGATCCTACGGCCAACACACAGCTCTGATACCATCTTGTAACACCCTCGCCTGATAAGGCTGAGTTCATGTGTATAGTGCCAATCCCTGGATCGGTTCACTGGCACACACAGTACAAAATGATACCAAATATAACCGTGCATCATAAATACAACGAATATGATCCAGAATTTACATTATTTATTCAAGTACACAACGTAAAACGATTACAAGGTAGATCTCCATCCTTCAAATGTGCCACAGGCGAACAAATGTTGAGTGGAGTCTCGCGACCTATGAACGATCACTCAGATACGATATAACCTACAACATGAAACGTTGTAGCCACGAATGGTCAATACATTGAATGTATGGCAAGTAGGATAAAGTGGTTAACAACAGATCTATCAACTACATGCTTATTTGGCCAAGTGGAGTTCAGGCTCATTTGCATAAATCAACAGTTTTATCCTAACATTTGTAACAAAGTAGTTTTCCAATACGATAAATAGGACACTCTGGTTCACTCCCAGGTGCTCCTACCCAATTATGTTCACCCAACAAGTTTTAAGTAATTAAGAAATAAGGATGAGTGAGAAATATCATAGCATCAGTATCAGGTCGCTCAAATTGTCCATAACCGGGGACACGGCTAAGCACTTAGTTTATACACCCTGCAGGGGTTAGTACACTTTACCCATGTGACTTGGCCAACCCAGCTCGTACCACCACTCTCATATTGGGTGATGATAGGGAGAAGTCCAAGAAGGAACCGTTCGAGAAGTAGCTCCCCAATCCCGACGCGCACCGGTCTAACCTACACTATCTACATCTCTGGATACGCGGGTTCGAGTTACCACAACCTATTGAGTTCAACCAACCGCCCATTTCATTATTGGCACATGGTTGCACACGAAAGCTTCCAAACAAAGAAACCAATCATTTCTTAGTGTCCTGGGTGCCTTTCCGCAATGATACCACCAAAAATTATCAATCCCATCACACCAAGGAGATTCATTGATTAAGTTGTTTTAGTTTTCGCAAACCAACACATTTAGAAACAACTTCAGTGATGTAACCCAGCCCTCGTTCATCATAGCATGGCTAAGCACATCTACCAACGGTGGTTCATCTACAGGAAAACCCTACCACATAATAGGACATAGCATACCATATACACATCAATTCCTACAGATGCAATTCTACAAAAGCATCTACAATGCATAGGAAAACAACAGGACATTTATGACCAAGATAGCACCACTTGCCTTTGTTGTAGATGTAGTCGATTAGATAATCCTCACAATTATAATGGCCTCTTTCGCAATAACCACAATACTTGCAATCATAGAAGTTGCAATCACAGTAGTTGCACTCCTCGCAATCTAACGTTTGAAGCAAACACAACAAACACACCATTCAAAACATTGCAAACATGCAACAGTGCAACATTACAAGAAAACAATGAGGAACAGATGCATGCATGATGATCTAATGAGTCACAATGGTTGCATTTAGTGTTCTGAACATAATTAGATTACATGATGCACGTGGAAAGTCATTTAATGCACTAAAGCTTTTATTACTAAAGTTGTATCGATTTAATATGGCGTATACCACTTTAATTGAACTAAACATGTTTATGTTGTATTAAATTGTGAACTAGATGCTACTGGATAGATCATGCAATTTAGAGACAGTGGCAATTTGAATCACCTAAAAAGGAGTTATAGATATTTTCCTATGATTAAAACACTATTTCAATGGGTTTAAACATTTCTGTATAAATTTCTGTTTTAACAGTATCAAATAATTTTCCATGCAATTTCTCTGTATAGATATTGTCAATAAAAAACCTTAGCACTTGGATTCACCCTAATCGGAGTTATAGATCTTTTTGTATGATTTAAATAGTGTTTAATGGTTTTAAATTATTCCTATAGTTTCTGTTGTCTAAAAATCAAACTAAAATTATATCTGTAATCTCCACGGAATTGTGATTTCAGGGACATATTATTTGAAATTTTCCGAATAGTATTTATTTTCTTATGAATTTATTATTCTAAATAGGCCATTAAACCATTTAAATCTTCACGGCAAAACCTTACAGTAAAATGCTGAACTAATTGCATATTGATGATCTACATGGAACCAGCTTTCCATCGGTATATCATTTATATTTTTGTGACAAGCAATTAATTTACTATGAATTTAATGATCTATAAGGCCATTAAAACTAATTAAATTGCTACGGGGTAAATAATCTGCGAAGGCTAGATCCAACCAGATATTATTAAAGTACATTACAGTAGCTTCAATTTGATATATTGTTCATATTTTTCGGAGTTACAGATAATTTCTTATGAATTTATTAACCTAAAAGACCATTAAAACTAATTAAATTACTGCACTGACCACGTATAGTAAAAGTTGGATCTATTCTGATAAGATGATTCTACGTGAAATTATCTTCAATTTGATATATTATACGAAATTTTTGGACATGGTATGAATTTCTAATGAATTTTACAAGTTAGATCTATAATATGCAATTTTAAATTCGAACGGAATATTCTAGGGAATATTCCACTGACTGGACAGGTTGACTTTGCATGCTGACTGGGACTAGATGTTGACCTTACGTTGACGTGGCGTTGATGAGGAAGATGACCGGGATGACGACATGGCACGCACCGGTTTGATTGGATCTCGACCGTCTGGATAGGATCCAGTGGCTAGAAGAAGAGATTGATTCGATTTTGGCTCAGAATAGACAAGAAATAGATCTGTGTTAGAGAGACAAATCCGTAGGTCAAATCGAAAAACTCAGAACATGAAAGTTGTGGGGAATCATTATTCCTACCTTCTCACCAAAGGAATTTGGATTTGAAGAAACGAGCGCGAGTAGATCTTGGATTTACACCGTAAGATCTGAAATATTGCGATACGAAATTCTCCGGCTGTGGTGGATGAAAAGAGATGAGGTTTGTCGGGATTGAAATATTTCGACGATCCCTACAACTTTCGTTTTTTGACCGAAGGCAAACGACGAAGTTTAGATGGGTTAAAAAGCGAAATAAGATTCGGGCAGCTATGGCTCCACGAGTTTATATGAAGTTTTGAGACGGTGTAGAGATAGGCCTTGGAGTAGGGAACAAGTAGAAACAAACGGAAGTCAATTCGGAGTTGTAGATAAAAAGTTACAAGTGTTTGAGTAGAGATAGGTTTTAGAAAATAGATTCTGCACGCTTTTTGAAGCAACCAAGCCATCGATCCTACGCGTGCTGGTTCGTCCGGTTCGGTCCGTGGGCCGGCGGCCTGCTCAGTTTTTTTTTATACTTGTTTTCCTCATATCTTTTGCATACGAACTCCAAATGACACGATTCTTGTTTCTAAATTTTTCTAAAATCGAATAGATCATTGTAGGATCATATTTGTAATCTTCTTACTAGTTTGAAAGTAGTGGATTTACAAATCCTTGTATATTTCATTTTATTTATACCTTTATGTGTTTGTATTTATTCCATAACTTTTTCATACTAGCTCCAAATAAGCTCAATTTTGTTTCTAAAATTTTGTAATATTAATTGGATTCTTTTAGGCTATAATTTATCAATAATCGTTGTCTTAGCAATAGTGGGTTTTAATAAGTCAATTAAATTACCCTTAGGAACATTTGGGCGAATCAACTATAGGATTTAGATACCAGGATTTGGATTCAGTTTGTGAGATCTTTGCATGGATGAAATGCTTATGAATGATTCATGATTTTCATTTTGAAATCTTGCACACCAACTCTACAATCCAAAATCAATCCATGCCTTTTTTCCTATATGGCTACTTAGGTCTTAACAAAAGAATATAAGATTTTGAATTCAAGGTTGAGAGGATTTTCTATTCAAAAAGTTTCTTCTCTTTGAGAATTTTCAACATAGTCAAACAATCAATCAAACTTATTTATGTATTTCACATTCCAAAATTAGGATAATTTTGGGATGTGACACAATCCTTCCAGTGCCATGTTCCGGCAGCGCTTCCGTAGTTGGTTACATGTTCGGTATTCGATGAACACCGTCATCTCCCTTTTTCCAGCAGGCAGTCGAGGTTTTATGTGAGACCCCGGATTTACTGTCCGAGAATCCCCGTTATGCCTCCAATTCACTTTCCCATGATTAGTGAGCCGTGATCATAACCGACAATTATCATTACAACGTCCATGATTAACAAGTACAAGTACTTACATTAGTGCCATTATGGCAATAACACATCGGTAGCAGAAGTCTTCAAGCACAGAGCCCATGGCATGCCTTAACCTACAGGAGACTGACTGGGAAGACAGCCTAGCTCGCATAGACGTCAATATCTCCATCATTCCTCTTGATCCTTTGAAAGTCTGGCCAAGTAAATAGCCAGGAATAATGCCGGTGAGTACTTTGAATGTACTCGCAAACCACCTTAAAGAAAATATAACAAGAGGATATGCAATATGGCGGTGGTAGCAGGAGGGCTGCAAAGAGGGATTCTTTTGTCAAATAGTTTCTCTTGTAGATATAGCATGTCTCTATAGCTTTGTTGAAAAACTTTTTATAAAACATTTTGGAAAAAACCTTTTTGAAAAAAATTCGAGCACACTAGGATTGGGTCACCCATTTGTTTCGTTCTCCCGGTCATCTCATGACCAAAACTCCTTAACTCCTTTTTCTGACCATCCCATGCTCAAAACATTTCCGAAGCCTTCGCTTGTCCGAAATCCTTTTTGAAAATAAAAACCAGCACCACTCTACAACAACCTTCCCAACCGTCCATGACCGTGGACACGACTATTCGAATATATTTACACTTTACCCACACCAAACGGGTACCCAGCCCCGATCCTTACTAATCGTGGGTAGATTAACCGATCAAGACTCTCTGGATGCCACTCTAGTATTGGCCCTGCCCTATGAGTTGTACCCCTAAACACAGGGACCTCTGGATCCACGGACCAACCAGAGTGCCTACCGACTCCTCGAGAAGGGACAGTTTCAATGAGGGGCTCATAGTATCGCCCGACTGCTCCCAAGGGCAGTTCGCAATTCCTCTAGGTAACTGCCTTTTAGTTGACCCTTTATGTAAAGGAAACCCGACATTCTAGGGATATGATCCCTTATAAGTAGTCGTGAGAATTCCCATACCAGAGTAGCCACCATCAAATCAAGCCCTGTCCCATTCCAAAGTAATGTGGTTGCACGGGTTAATTGTTCTGGCAAAACTGCAAAGAATCGGGTGCGTTTTTGTAAACCTTTTTCCTCCACCTTTCGTCCATCCTTTTGTAAAATAAAAACCTTTTTCTTTCTCAAACTGACTTGGCAGGCCAAACCTAACCAAGGTTTTCTCATAAAACATTTTATAAACAATCTTCTAGGTCTTCCCATCCTATACTTTTGCTTAGGCTAAAACGGGGTCTCCAAGGGGTTATGGTGTTAAAACACCATCTACCGTACTAAGGGCGAGTAAGTGTCGGCAAGGGGGTTGTACTTAGTAGTACAAAAGTGTTCTAGTTTGGAGGAGCCAAACATTCCGACATATAAAACATACTAGTAAAACCATGCAATTTATATAAATAAGTACATAAAACATGCATGAGTATAAAAGTAGGACAAGGGCTTATGAGAAAGCAGGTGGCTTGCCTGTGATCAGTAGCATGGCATATATGTCCCTGGACTTATTCTTTAGATAACCAAGAATACCAATAATAATAATAATATCCCCTCTTCTCGTCGTTAGACAGTCGAAACTATCATCGTCAGGGACCACACATGCAAATAAGCAAGGGCACAATCAACACAAGGAATACAAGCATCATAACATACAGCAAACAAACAAGGTATACATGTTATAATTCAGTATGGTCTTTATTAGAATGCACTTAGAAGGCTTGGGAATTGTCTTGGAGCATTTGAGGGAAATCCATATATGTTTTAGGGTCTACGAAATAGGTAGGAGAGATTTTTTAGATCAAGGTCCATTTCTGTATATGTCATGGTGGTGTCATGGAAGATGCCATCGGAAGGCTTAAGTTGGGGGCCGAATGGACGCTTGTGGTAACCGGGGTGGGAGTGCACGGTCTATCCTCGCACGAAGAACAAGATGAAATCTCCACACTTAGGATTTTTATTGATCCAAGAAGCTTACAAGTGCTCCTAGAGCTGTTTTGGGCATAGCCTCACATCACTAGTTTCCTACTTCGTCCAACCTCCTTAAGCCCTGGCTATGCCCCTCCTTATATATGCGATGGCCAGCTAGATTACATCCCTTTGGGTCCTAGGGTACTGTTTGGATCTTGGTCCTTACTGTGCGGGCCAGGTCATGGGCTAGCCCTAAGCCCCTTGACCAAGTCCACAAAGCTATACAGTTAACGGTCTTCTCGTACGTAGCCTCCAATTCTTTGGCGTCATACCGTGACTTTGTACGCCAGCCCTTGCTTTGGGCGTCACCTGGCTCCTTTTGTGTCACCCAGCGTCGCCCTTCTCTTTTGACCATGCTTTACCATGGTCCCTCCTGAATCTTACTCGGAAAGCTGCCACGCGTTCTTTCTAACTCGGCCTTCCCTCGTGAGACTCGGCTAGTTGCTTCCTGCAAGGCAAAAAAACTTGTCTTATACGGGACGACATAATTCTTATGTCAGCCGCACATGAACTTCTTTCCCGGTCGTTGCTACCCGACCTGAGATACCCTTTACTCGGCATAAGCCAAGATGGGCAATGTTTTACCCCTTATGAACCTACCAGGGTTTTTTCCCTCGACATTAGTCCCCAAAGCTGGTTAGGCCTAGCATTTTTTGTTGTTAGGCGTCTCCAGGTTCCTTTAATGTGCTTGGAACTTCTCTTTCTCTTAGCATTTACTGCTTACGGCACACTGTTTGGTGTAATCTCGATCTTTGCCGAGTCTATCTTACTCCTTTCGAGTCTCATATTTGACTTTCTAGGTCATTTTATCCTTGTGCCGAGTCATTTTCTATGCAGCCGAGTCATTTTAGGCTTGCCTTAGTCACTAACAGCTTGTAATCATGATGGCTTGCCTCAAATTTTGTCTCAAATCCTGACCGCACAGTGAAGGCGGCGTAGTAACTCGCCGTCACTATGGCAGTCCCATCGCTCTACGCCTCGTGCCCTGCGCAGCGTGAAGTGGTTGTGTATTTTCCGTGTATCGCCTACACATGGAGCTTGTTGATGCGCTCACTCGGCCGAATACATGGCCACAGGGTGGCCACACGGCATAGAAGGATCCCACGCATGGGGTTTTTACTCTCCTTAAGTAGGGGTGAGGGGAACTTAACTGCCTGTGCACGTTCAGTTTCCCCCTTGCCCTCTTCTTCTTCCCCGCGCCTCCCGAATCCTAACTACCTCCTTGCAGTTCTTCTCCTTTGTTGCTTATTTCCAGTGATTCTCTTCTTCCCCCTTCAATTCTACTACGGGTCCTTGCGTCTCCAGGCCTCTTCTAACAACGGAAGAGTCCGAACCAAGCGATATCATGGACGCTCGCGGTGCCGGCGAAGAGGCAGAGGAGCATGAGGTCGCAGCCAGAGAGCGTGGTGGCTGGGAGGGCTCGGCGGTTTTGGTGGAGGAACTTGAGTGGCTGCGCTCCACCAGGCGTGTCCCGTTCGAAGTTGAGTGTCGCCTTCCTTCGGGTGAAATTGTTCCTAAGCTAGAGGCTAATGAGAGGGTAGTTTTACTCTCGCACTTCGAGTGTGGTTTTGCTCTTCCTGCTAGCAATTTCTTTGTTTATTTCCTCTCCACCTTCCATCTTCAAACCCACCATTTGCCTGCCAACGCCATTGGATCCCTTTCTTGCTTCATTTATGCCTGCGAGGGCTATCTCGGTATTTGGCCTACCGTTCTTCTTTGGGCCAAGTATTTTAATTTTAGGGTACAAGTCATGCCTGATCCTGGCGTTCCCCGCCCGGAGTAAAGTCCCACTAGGTGCAGTGCCGCAAGTATCACGCCTAGGAAAGACTCGATCTTTCCTCGGGTCACTAGCATACACTCTTGCAAGAAGTGGCATAGAACCTTTTTTCTATGTCAGGAATAGCGGGTCCAATGACTACATCCGGCTTCCCCCCTTCAAGGACGAGGTTCCCAGCAAGGAGTTATGGAAGCTTGACCCGCGCGGAAAGAATGCAGCGGTGAATGAGGCTCATGGGATCCTGGAGAGGCTGCTTTCGCTGGATGAGAATTTCCAATTATCTGAGGAGGATCTCATGTGCGCTTTTATCGCACTCCAAGTCAGCCCCATCCAGGCCAGAAGCCACAAGATGTGATTCATGAGAGGCCCACGAGATCCTACCCGGCACTCCACTTTAGATCTCACCAACGACTTTGTGGCCCGCCGAGTCAGCTCGATTTTCAAGCTGAACTTAGTGGAAAACTGGGCCTGGAGCTGCCCCCCCTTTCAGCCGGGATAGGCCTGTCCCCTGTAAGTGTTCGAGTCGCTGAATCGCTGCCGACATAGTTTTTCTTGCATTCACTCGTCGTTCTGTTTATTTATTGATTTTATTCTATTTGTCTTCCGCAGAATCTCGTTCACCAGGTTGATGATAGTACCATCCCTCCCGAGGCCTACTTTGACGATCGCTCTGACGCTAACAATGTTGAGTACGATCTAGAGTGCTTCATGCCAATCCCGCACGCCGTTGCAGCCTTTGCTCCGGGTAAGACCTTCACTCGAAATCCCTTGCGAGATTGGTTTGACGATGATGATGTGGACTATGAGGTTCTGGAGGTACTTGTCTTTTGACCTTAATTCTCTGACTTATCCCAATGAAATCGCCATTTACTTATGCAGCTGGAAAGGTACATGAGGTTCCCCCTCTCGCTGTGGGAGGATTCGGCCAGATCCCAGCCGCTAAGTTGAGTAAGCGACGTGGGGCCTCCTCTAGCACTCAGCCTTCATAGAAGCACCGACTTGATCCTGCCGCACCTCCTGTTGCCACGTTGTCCCAGACTCGCAAGACCGCTGGTCGCCAGGTCACTTGTCGCATCCCGTGCGACCCGGCCATCTCCGGGTAACTTTAGCTACCCGTTGCCTTTCATTTTCTTTTCCAATTCTTTGCTTGTCCTCTTATAGACTTCTGTTTTTTACTTTCAGCGCGGCCATGTCTCTAGCCAAGCCGCACCTAGCATGGCTTCTTCGCCATTAAGGCCTGCTACTCCTCCTTGTACTGACACCACTATGCAGATCCCCGTCTGGGTCACTGCCCCCACTACTGAGGCTCATGAGTCTTAGAGTGAGGCCGAGCCGGCGGTGCGCTCGACAGAGGAGACCCGGCCTAGCTCTCGAGTTGTTTTACCCGAACAGTATGTTGACCCTGGCGCCAATAACATCGGCACCGAGAAAACCCCTGTTGTTGAGCCTGCTGACCCAGTTGTAGCCCCTCAGAAAGTTGTTGAGCCTGCTCAGTCGGCTCCAGTATCTTCCCGAACCAGTTCCAGACCTGCTCCTCCTGCCTTTTTCGCCAAAGATCAGACTCGGCCTGCTGCCCAAGGCCACACTCGGTCCACATCTAGCAAGCCATCAGCGACCAAGCAATTGACTCTGATCCACGCTTCAGGCACTGCTCCGCAGTTTCGGCCCACACCATCAACAATGGCACCCGCTCCGGTGGGTCAGTTAGGCGAGTCTGCAGCTGTCGGATCTGGCAGTGCTTCTAGGGCTGGTGCCTTGCATACCAGCGCTGCTGCTACCCGTGCCGGGGTGGGAACTACCCTGAAAAAAGTTCAAGTCCTAACCCGGACGCTCAGCGGGCACGACCTTGGTTCCGCGAAGTGCTACACCATTGCCTAGAACGCGGCTGGCGAGCAGGAAGTGAGCTCCGGTTCTGGCCAGAAAATGAATCTGGGCCCCAAGACTATCTCAGATATGACTCAGCAAGGCATCACCTTGATGGTTAAAGAAGATCAAGTGAACGAGGTATGCCACTTACTTACTCTTTTGCGTACTGAGTATCTTTATATTATGCATGATCCCTAGTCCCCGAGGTTACTACCGAGTAAGGAACTTATTCGGCTGTAAGATCTAAGTTAGAATCCAACATCTATTTTTTCCTACCAAGTTTCCATGTCGGATTTCCGATCCCTAGCCCCCGAGGTTACTACCGAGTAAGGAACTTAGTCGGCTATAAATTTGATTGTACACCTTCTAACTGTATATTTTTTGTGTAGCTTACGTATAACAAGCATAATAACGTGCATCAGGCTCTCCTCTGGGAGAGTATAAAAAGCTTGAGCTTGCTCACCAAAATCTGAAAGCTAAGGCTCAAGGCCAAGGTACTTCTCTTATTCGGCTTTCTTTTATTTGGCAAACCCTCCTTGTTTCATCTCCCTGAATTTTTCTTATAGTTTTTCCACAGCTTCTGCCCAATCTACCATTGATGCCCTGCACTCACAGATCAGCGATGCTGAAAGTACGTTCTTAGAAATCTTGTGGCTTCTTTGTATCGATGTTTACTCCTTTTCCATTTCCATCTCGGTTCAACCGAGATAACTTGCTATTACTGCTGAGTCACATGCTCTGAATAAGCAGAGAGGCACCAAGTCAAACTCCAGAAGGAGTGAGACGAGGTGACCCGGCTGAAGCAGCAGATGGCGGATATGGAGCAAAATCACTAGTCCGAGCTGAAGTGCCTGCGCGAAGAGCTTTCCGAGAAGGATGGCCAGCATGATGCTAGTGCCGAAAAGACCAACCAGCTGCTCAAAGAGGCCGAGTTGGCCATTCAGTCGGTGCACCAGGACCTGGAAGCTCTTCAAGCCAAGGCCAAGATCTGGCAGAGCAAGCTTGGCGTGATCAACTCATTTCTCGGTAGTGAGTTCTTACTCTTTTCACTGTACTTATATCCTTATTCTTTGCCTCTTTTTCATTGTTTTGTTAATGTTCCTTCATGTTTGCAGAGAACTTTCCTGAAGCTGAGATATTCGCGCTGAGGGAAATGAAGAAGGCTCGCGCCGAATCTGGAGCTCCTGCTGATGGCGAGATCACCATTGATGAGCACCTTGTAGGGTTCGCAGCATAGAAAACAAAAATTTTCCTACGATGGGAACATCTATGTACCAAGATCTATCTACTAGATACAAGCAACGAGTGGATATACATCCATAGAATACATACCCTCGAAGACCGAATAGTGTTAACGAGGTTGTACTCGTGGATGATGTAGACGAACGCTTGCCGATCTCAAGATCGTGATGAAGTCCGTCTGGTCCAGCCGGTCCAGCACGATCAAGTCCAGCACCTCAAAGTAGTGGTGCATCCGTGATCGCACACACGTACGGGTACCCCGAAAACCTCCGTGCCCTCGCTCCAGCGAAGCAGCGGAAGCAACAAATCCTTCCAGAAAAAGCCACCGGGAACATGTATCTCGCTGATCCGAGACCATGGGGAAATTCTAAAGGGGGAGAGAGATCCTTCGCGAGGAGGTGTGCTTTGAAAGGAGGAGAGGGGGGCCTTTTATAGGAGAGAGGGGGGGCACCCAAGGGGCATGGCGCCCAGCCATGGGGGCTGCCCCCACCTCTCCCACATTCATGTGGGTGGAGCTCCCACTCAAAATGAAAAACCTCCACTCAAAAATCCACTCACATGCATTAAATTTCCACTAAATTTAATGCAAGCTCTCATTTAAATAAAACTATTTTATTTATTTATTCAGAATTTTGTTAAATACTTTAATTAACAAACATTCACATAAAACCCCTTACAACATTTCAATTTCACATGCAGAACCAGTTTCAGCAATTTCAACCGAAATAGTTCCGGTGTATAGTGAAATAAATTCCTGCGCTTTCCTTTTATTTTTCTGGCATATCATTTTCTCCGAATGGTGTCGGTATCCCTTAAGTGTGTCACCCTACGGTTTGCGAATAATGCGGACATGATCGAGACCCTTCTTCGATCAATAATCAGTAGCGGGACGTGGAGATCCATACTGACTCACACACATTCAACGATGACTTATGTGATCGTGTGAACCTTTTACGCTAGTATCTTAATCCCTTTGTTTCACGATATATTACATGTCCGAGATTCGATCATCGGTATCTCCATACCTAGTTTGATCTCGTTACTGACATGCACTCTTTTCTCGTTCCCGTGATATAACATTCTAGTGATCAAATCACTTGCTTGCAAGCTAATCAATGTGATATCACCGAGAGGGCCCAGAGCATATCTATCCGTCATCGGGATGAACAAATTCCCCTCTCGATCCATGGGTCTCAACATAACACTTTAGTAGATCTGAAGCCATATTTATAATCACCCAGTTACGGTGTGACGTTTGATGTCATCGAGAAACTCTTCCGGTGTTAGTGATTGACATGATCTCATGGTCTAAGGATTAGGATCACTTCGTAAGTTGTTATAGCAATATAAACTCAATGACTTTGATCGTAATGCTATACTTCGGATGAATGTTCATCACACCATTACACTAATGTTGTGACCTCGTTATTAACAACATCCAATGTCCATGATCAGGAAACTTTGATCATCATGTTAATCAACGAGCTAGTTTATAAGAGAGGCATAACTAGGAACTTCCTTTTTGTTTATTAAACACACATGTATTAAATACAATTATAGCATGCATAATAAACATTTATCATAAATAAGGAATACGATAATAAAAACTTTATTATTGCCTCTCGGGCATATTCCCTTCAGTCTCCCACTTGCACTAGAGACAATAATCTAGTTTGAAAACTTTGTGTATTGAAAACCTATAGCTTTCTGGTGTTCCATATACGCAATTGCAAGTGGTTAACATAATCTACGGATCTGACGCTATCAGGTCCGTGTGTATTTGCATGTCTTTGCGTCTTAACGCATCACTAATTCTCCAATGAGATGGCATTGTATAAATTTGGTCTTTCGGTGAGACCTTTAGTTCCTTGGGGTTTAAAACACGTCGATACTATTGTCATACAATATATCTTTAGTGTTAGCCCGTTGCGAACCACACCTTAGTTTGATAACAAACTACTTGACACAAATTCCCTCCTTTGCTGCTACTATAGCAGTCATATACTTAGCCCTTTTGTTGTATTATTCGTCACAATGTCTTAACTATGGATTTCATCCAAATCCATCATGGAATCTCCTTTCCATTACATTGTGCCACCCATAGTTTAAATTGAGATAAACTTAATTTGTATCTTGTGACAAAACTAGTATCAATGTAACTCTTTACAATTAACTATTTGTAATTGTTTGTCACCTCTACACAAATATATTCTTAGTTCTTCCAAAAGATCATAAGAATATCCTTACTATAGTCCAATGATCATTTCATGATTCATTCTGGTATATGCTCATAACACTTAGAGCATAGGACATATCTGGATGTGTACATATCATGGTATGATTGATCAACACATTCTTGTGATTTCACTCATCAAGTGTCGAAGCACTTGAATCTTGTTTCACTTATCAAGTGTCGATACACTTGAATCTTGATTCAATTACTTTCCATGCGACAAGAACCGTTTCTAGTCGTTTCTATATTGTACTCCTTCAATATCTCATATATGTACGTTTGGCACAACCATATTAGCGTCACAGTCTATCCACTATAGACATTCATGCTAAATATTTGGGTTTTGCCTAAGTATTTAATCGAAATGAAATTCTTAACCTTTGTCAATAAAATATACATCATTTCTAATCAACAAGATGTCCTCCATATAATGTATTAGAAATATGTCTTAGCGCTCCCACTTAATTTCTTGCAAATGCAAGCATCTTCATCGTCTCCTGATTAAAACTCTTTTTCATCACGGTGAAGATTCCAACTCCGCGATGCTTACTTCAACAATTGAAGTTTGCATGCCCCTTTTTAGCATCCTTTGAATTAACAAAACCCTTTGGATTGTGTCATGTACACGTCCTAGGTAACCATTCTATTAAAAGAAATTTGTTTTGTTTATTCATATACCATATACCAAATTATATGTAGTGGTTGCTATTTTAATCCGTCCAGACTAAATATCGCTATGAAAGATCAAATCTTGTCATAGTCAACTCCTTGAACTTTGTCGTAAAATACTTTACGACATGTCGACTATTTCATAGATTTGAAACATCCATGTCTATTTCTTTATAGATCCAAATACGACCGATAGGTTTTTACACCTTTCCGGAGGGTCTTTCAAGTTCAAAACTTGATTTATCGTGTATGGACTTATCACGGATTTTATGGCTTCAAGACATTTGACGGAGTCAGGACCCATCATCGCTTCTTTGTATGTATTCGGTTCATCATTGTCAAACAATAATGATTTACTCTCAAATCTTAGCATTTGATTGTTTAACCGACCTACTTGGTTCAATAGGAACTTAGATCTCCGTGACCACAACCTTTGAGGCACATAAGCTATGAGCATTATGGCATCCTCCAGAACGATTTTCGGCGCTGCGCAACTCATCAAATTTAGCTAAGGTTCGTTAACCTTATCAAAGTTCTATTGTCCTCCCACTTAACTTTTGCGAAAAATTCCTTTTTCAAGAAAATTCACATTTCAAGCGACAAACCCTTTTGTCCTCGGTGTTTTGGAGGAATAACCAATTGTTATTCGAAATAACCTACAAAGACATGCTCATCCGACTTTGGTTGTAAACATCTTACTTATGTTTAGCATACCAAAATTTAAGAAAGGACAACTTGGGTTTTACCCCAAACCATAACTCATATGGTGTCATTTCAACGGATCAAGATGGAGCTCTTTTCAGTGTAAAAGCGGTAGTCTCTAAAGCTTTAATCTTTTAAAACATAATGGTAGTTTTATCAATAACACCTTTGATCCAACCATGTCAAACAAGGTTTCATTACAAATATCAAACACTCCATATTACTATGGTGTTTCGGGATATGTAAATCTAGGTGTTTTGCTAAACTTGCAACTCAAATAAATCCCTTTATGATAAAATCATAATTCATTTATTTTCTTGTTACACTTGTAACTCAAATAAATCCCTTATGATAAAATCATAAACCATTTATTTTCTTGTTACAATGATTTTCACTTCATCTTGAAAGTCTTTGAACATTTTCAAATATTTCATACTTATTTCTCATTAAGTTAACATTCACTCAAAATTCCGGAGAAAGCATATGAAGTTGAAACCCTCGCTTACGACTACACATAATGGACTACATACATCGATATGTATAAATTCCAATAATTTAGTCGTTCGTTCTTCTTTGGCCTTTGAACGAAGTTTTAATTATCACATGGAAAGTCTCACAAGCATCACTTGATCAAATCAAAGACTCCAAAAATCCATGAATATGGAGATTCTTTATGTTTTCTTTCCAATATAATTTAAACGGCGATGTCACTTCGTAAGTGATCTTTCAATCATTTGTCTTGTGACATTTTAGCATTAGGCTTTATGGATGTGATTTCTCCAACTAGATTTGGAAATCATCCATATTATATGGAATACGGTAATTATTTGAACAACCTTTGTTCTCATAATCCCTGATTCAAATAACAATTATTCAAACAAATCTTGAAGTCAAGCTTTGATGTCAACGATAAATACAAACAACGGTTTGTTCGTTTTCGATGAACATCATCACATATTCTCTTGCTAGTTACTTAGGCCATTGTGGTTAATGAATTGCATCGTTCCGTATGAAATTTCATACCAACCAATTCGGTATCCAATACCCAAGAACCACATTGTTTAACAAGCAAAGAATACAACCATAACATGTATATCATATATATACCTAAATTGGACATTTCCAATCTTTTCTTTTCTGCCAAATATATTTTATAGATTCTCTTTCAGCATTTCCTTTTCCTTTTTAAAAGAATCTATCAACATCAAAAGTGGTGCCATATACATGACACATAGTCTAAAGCGTGTATATTCAAATAATAATACCTTTGGACTTGCACTTTGAAGTAGATCACCATCATCAAAATGATCGGTATTCTTTTAAAATCCATTCTTTAGTAATCTTTTAGTGTAGTAAACACTTTACATACATCTTCTATTCATCCTTATCATGACGACTTTCATGATCAAGCTAATGTAGCTTATAAGGAGAATCGTGAGTATAATGTTGCTTTCCAAAACCCTTTTGGATGATTAGGATGTCTAGCATCTCCAACCTTTGTAAATTCTCATCCTATATGAGAACACATATTATACTATATCATATTGCAACCAAAACATTGTTTTAGATATCGTTATATCTGTCACACATGATGGTTTCTGAAAAAATTCTTTCAGCTCCTAGATAAACTTGATATTAAAACAATCAAGAATCATGGAGGCAAACATGATACTTAAGATACTAACACTGGAATTGTTACTCTTGATTTAATACCAATTATTAAATTTCATGGAGTAAATAGAATTTTGCTGAAAGTTTGCAATAGGACTTTAAACTTTAGATTGACACTCAACACAATACGATACCAGTTCATAAAGTATATATCCAGAATTCTATAGTTCTATTATCTCAATTACAACTATGGGTGGTGAACGAATGCCAATGACTACAGAAAATTATGCAAATTCACTTTGATTTAATTTATGATAAATTGAGTTCTACTAATCCAAATTAGAAATGAACTCCCACTCAAAAACGACATGCCTCGTGCCTTTTTGGTGATTACATGAACCAAATCCACTACACCAAGTCCGATCATCACGTGAGTCGGTGTAGCTTCAAAGGCGAGCATCAAATGGGCATCATATCTACTATATGACTCATTCTTAACCTTTCGGTCCGTGTTCCGAGGCCATGTCTGTACATGCTAGGCTCGCCAAGTAATAAACTTAGTATTCGCATGTGTAACTATCTTACACCCGAGATATGCTCATGGATTCAAGTACACCCGATCATCACATGATACCTTGAAGCGACGAAACATTGTCGGTGCATACTTAAGGAAGAACACATTTTTATCTTGATATCTAAATGAGGGATCATCTTATTATGCTAATAAAACGCCAAACAAGCAATATAAGATGCAATCAAACGTCACATGTTTATTAGTGAAATGATATGGTTCCCGCATATGATCCCTATCATGTGCACCGTGGTATGATCACTATCATATCTTTATGTGTAAATGGAAGGTCTATGGAGTTTACACGTTATGTGTGCTGTAAGAGTATCATCTCATACTTCTACTTACAACATCACCATATCATAACACTAGCCCAGCAACAATCTAAACTAGACGCCTCTAATTTATCCATTGCAAAATTTACGTGGCTTAGGGCTTTCGAAGATAGAACCGTTCTTACATACGAACATGAACCACAACGAGGATAACCAAATTGTTGACAACTCATTGCAAATTAGATATTGACTATAGTGGGAGAGACAGACACCCGCCAGCCACTTATGCAAACTAGTTGCATGTCAAGCGTGGAACAGGTCTCATGTGCGAGGACATGTAAAGTTTGTCCGGGCCGCTTCATCCCACTATGCCACCAATATCCAAAGTACAACAACGAAGCAATATAATGATCATCATCGCCCACATACTCATATGTGTACTACCCGTGCAAAGCATCTACGCATAGATCCGGCTCTGATACCACTGTAGGGTTCGTAGCATAGAAAACAAAAAATTTCCTACGATGGGAACATCTATGTACCAATATCTATCTACTAGATACAAGAAACGGGTGGATATATGTAAGATCCCTCCTTTGTAAAGGAAAAGGATCCCTGTGATTGCAATGCTAGTCCCTGGATCATTGCTAGCATCCACAGTTTAAGATGAAGTACACAGATACAAAGGTCATTTATTACATTCATTCCAGAGATAAAACATAGTCTTTTACAACTCAGGGCCATAGGCCTAATACAAGAGTTCTTGGAATAAGTAAATAAGCATAAGTCTTCATATTCATGTGCCACAGGCAAGCATGTTGAGTGTAGACTCATGACTCCTAGTCATCATCGGAGTAACCTGCAACATTACAAGTTACAGCCACAGAGGGTCAATACTTTGGAATAGTATTGGCAAGTGATACCTTAGTAAATTTTAAGTGGGCTATATTACTATATGCATTTTGGCTAAGTGTAGCTTGGCTTGCTTTGCTTGAAAATAGGTTTTCCCTATTAGTTGAAATCACCAAGTTTTTCTTTATCAAAAACTTCCCAAGAAACCACCAATAGACATTGGGGTCCTTCCCCCTTGTTCACCCACAAGTTTTACTTAGAAGTTGGAGTGATGAGATTCTTGTAGCTTCCATGTCTTGATGCTCAAGCTGTCCATTGCCATGGACTTGGCTAAGTACTTAGATTTTTCATCTGCAGAGGTTCTGCACTTTCCCCACCAGACTTGGTTTCCCAAGACAGGACCTTTCAGAAGCCTTTCCTTAGTCAAATGGACGCGTTCCAACCTATCATCCCACTACCACCAACTGTCCAAATGACTAAGTTCTAGCAACCTATATGATCAAGGTACAACCCATATTGCCAAGTGGTTGCACTATAAGCTTTCTCAACACTTGGCCTCCAAATCCCTTTGTGCCTGGGTGGCATACCACAAGTGAGATACACAAGCCAAATCCATGGCCTTGTGTAACCACTCAACCAAAAACCACCATTCAAGTCCCATTCCACCCAGGAAGTTCATTGACTTAGTTGTTTTATTAAGAAAAGCATGAGTCCCAAAGGACTTAGAATTATTTCATCATAGCATGTACATTCTTTACCAACCCTTGTTTTCTACTAGCTAGGCTAATCATGGCATAGTAACTTAACTTAGGAAAATTCCCTAGCAATTCTACAATTCTACACTACATAGGATTTCCCAACATAGCATTTGGCAAAAGTAGCATGCAAGACTTAGCAAAAATAATTCTAATGCTTATTCAAAATAAAGGGTGGAAATATCATGTAGTATCACTTGCCTTGGTAATGGGGAGAGTGGCACTCTTCACAATCACAGTCACTAGCAAAATCTACACAAGAATTTTGTAGCACACAATTACATACAATTCATATACAAGCAAAAATATGAATGCATGCATGCAAGAAAAATGCTAAGTGATGATTTTTGAAAACTCTACCAAGAAAGTGCATGAAACAGAAACATAACCAAGCCAAAAAGTTTGCTAACCAAACTTATTTAGCCCTAAAACAATTTGCTAAACAAAAACTATGCCCAAAATGGACCTAAACATGTTTCTGCATACAAAGTCATTTTAACAGATACTATTTGTTAAACACATTGCAGATTCAAAAAGGCCTTGATTCACTGATTCCAACGATATAAAATTTGCAAAAATCTAACGTGGGAATCTCAAGTTATAGCCATTTGAAATCTGGATCAAATTCTGTTTTTGAATTCTGTTTTTGAATCAACCCTAGCCACGTGTCGTAGTATTATTGGCGCGTACCGATTCGTTTGGATCGACCAACACGGACCATAGGATCTAAGTGAGATCTGGCGGCTCAGACGCGCGCTTACCTCTTCGCCCACGTTCTAATCTACGCCATAGGATCTACATCTGACGCTCCTAATCGTCCTGACCATACACGGGCGGCGCTAGCGGCGTTGACTGGCGGCGGCGCGTCTGGCCGCGGCGGTGCTGGCGCTCTAGGTCGCCTGGGAAGGAAGGGAGGCGCTTACCGGATCCGCTGTGGCGTGCTAAAGCTCGACGTGGTGTTGGTTTGCGAAGGGGCGCGCTGGCACGGTCTCAGGAACTCGTCGGAGTAACGGGCGGCGTCGGTAGCTTGCAGTCGTGGTCCTTGCCGAGGTTTGGCGTCGCCCTAGCACGAACCAGTGGCATCAGGATTTGCGCAAGACATAGGCGAACAAGCTCGCGTGAAGGAGGGGGCAAGGGGCGCTCGGGTTTTACCTTAATTGGTCGCCGGAGTTTATCGGCGGCGCAGGTGGTTTCGGTCGCGAAGGTTGACGACGACCTGGGTCACGAGCAGGCAAAAGGAAGGTATCAGCGTAAGCGCGAGATCATTCCGAACATCCTCGTTTGAACCAGAGAGAGGGGTGGTCGAGGCTCACCGTAATTGGCCGCCGGAGTTGTCGGTACTGCGGGGTTTCGAGGGCAATTGCGCGCAGCCTGGTGGCGGAGTGAGCGAGGAGAGGGAGGGGAAATGCTTGCGGGGCAGAGGGGTTTAAGTAAGCCTAGGTGCGACAGGAAACACTTGCGAAATAATGGGAAATTACACCGCGCCATTACCGGCCTTGACAGCAGCCGCGACGTGGTCGCGAGCGTGGTTTGAGGAAGACGAGGGTGACGTGGACGGGGCCCGCTGGTCAGCGAAATAAATCGAAGGGGCGTGGGGTCTGGCCGTCAGTGGCTGAATGGGTGTGCTTGCGCATGAGAGAAGAAAAGAGATGTCCCGGGTGGGCTTGCTGGGCCTGCTCCGTTGCTGGGCTAAAATGGCAGCGCTCAGCCTTTTTCATTTGTTTGCCTGTTTTCTTTTTCTGATTCGATTTTCTGAATAGATTTTCAAATGACTTCAAGTTCAATTTGAATTCAAATTTTCCTGGGATCTTTGCAGTGAACAGTAGTCTCAAATATAGGCATAAGATCATGTGGTTGCTTTGCAAAGGCTTGGTCAAGCTTGGGGATCAAAATATCAGAGACTTGGCACTTGGTTTGCAAAATTTGAAAAATAGTTTTTGAACCTATTTCCCAATTTGAAAACTTGGTTTAAATTCTACACTTAAACCTATCTTCATAGAAGGCAACAAACTTGGTTTATAAACAATCAAACTTTCAAATGGGGATAGCCATTTGATTTAAATCTGTTCACATAAAATCATAGCACCAAGTGCTTCTGTTTTTCTGAAATGAGTTTGAAATTTGATCTCAAATCTATATGCATGCATGAATGATATCGCGAACTTTGAAATTATGATTTTAGGGATGTTACAAACCTAACCCCCTTAAGGTGAATCTCGCCCTCGAGATTCGGATTGGCTAGAAAATAGGTGAGGGTGGTCTTTCCGAAGATCATCTTCTCTTTCCCATGTTGCTTCTTCCTCGGAATGATGGTTCCATTTCACTTTGCAAAACTTGATGGTCTTTGTTCTCGTGACTCTTTCTGCAGTCTCAAGAATCTTGATAGGCTTTTCTTCATAAGTGAGATCACTTTCTAGTTGAACTTTTTCCAAAGGTATGGTATCCTTCGAAGAAGATTCTTCCATTTCTGGGTGGAATTTCTTAAGCTAAATCACATGAAATACATTATGGACTACTGATAGAGATGCTGGCAGTTCAATTTCATAAGCAACTTCTCCTTTGCGACTCAGAATCTTGAATGGCCCAACATATCTTGGTGCCAACTTTCATTTGACTCCGAATCTTTTCACTCCACGGAGTGGTGATACTCTAAGGTAAGCTCTATCACCAACTTCGTAGGTGACTTCTCTACGCTTAGGATCTGCGTAGCTCTTCTGTCGAGACTGTGCTATCTTCAGCCTGTCCTTAACCAATTTGACTTTCTCTTCGGCTTCTTTGATAAGATCTGGCCCAAATAGACTTCTCTCTCCCACACCATTCCATAACAATGGGGTGGTACATTTTCTTCCATAGAGAAACTCAAACGGTGCCATCTCAATGCTAGCTTGATAGCTGTTATTATAAGAAAATTCTGCGTAAGGCAGACTTTCATCCCAACTTGCTGCATAGTCTAGGGCACATGCCCTCAACATGTCTTCCAGAATTTGATTAGTCCTTTCTGTTTGTCCATCAGTTTGAGGATGAAAAGCAGTACTGAATTCCAACCTCGTTCCCAATGACTCATGTAGCTGTCTCCAAAAATGGGAAGTGAATTGGGTTCCCCTATCGGATACAATACTCTTTGGCACACCGTGAAGGCATACAATTCTACTCATGTAGATTTTGGCTAACTTGGCACTTGTATAGGTTGTCTTCACGGGTATGAAATGTGCCACTTTAGTTAAGAGATCCACGACTACCCATATGTAATCATATCCTGATCTGGTCCTTGGTAATCCGGTGATGAAATCCATACTAATTTTGTCCCATTTCCAATCAGGAATAGGTAGTGGTTGAAGCAAACCTGCTGGTTTCTGATGCTCCGCTTTTACTCTTCTACACACATCACACAAAGCAATATGTTCGGCGATGTCTCTCTTGAGATTGTTCCACCAAAATCTTTCTTTCATGTCCATGTACATTTTGGTGTTACCCGGGTGAATAGTATACGGAGAGTTGTGCGCTTCTTGCAAAATCAGTTTTCATAACTCCGGATCTTGTGGAACACATATACGTTTCCCATGCCATAATGTACCCTGTTCGTCTTCATGGAAATTCTTAGCTTTACCTAGACTAATATTTTTCTTAATCTCTTGAATTTCCTTATCGGACTTCTGAGCTTCTCGAATCTTGTCCAACAAAGTGGGTTGAACATCCAAAGACATGAGATGTCCCTCAGGCACAATTTCCAATCTGAGTTCTTTGAATTGATTACACAAATCATCTGGCAATTCTCCTTTGGTAAGGCCATTTACAAACACCTTACGACTTAGAGCATCCGCTACCACGTTTGCTTTACCGGGGTGGTATTACAAACTTAAGTTGTAATCCTTGATAAGCTCTAACCATCTTCTTTGTCTCATATTGATTTCCTTCTGGGTGAAGATATATTTCAAACTCTTGTGATCGGTGCACACTTCGCAACGCTTACCCAAAAGGTAATGCCTCCATGTTTTGAGTGCATGGACGACAAAGGCTAACTCTAAATCATGAGTAGGATAGTTTACCTCATGAGTTTTGAGTTGTCTCGAGGCATAGGCCACAACTTTACCGTCTTGCATAAGTACGGCACCCAAACCTTGATGAGACGCATCGCAGTATACTTGGAAATCCTTTTCCAAGTTTGGCAAACATAGAACTGGTGCTGTTACAAGTCTCTTCTTCAATTCTTGGAAGCTGACTTCACAACCTTCAGACCAAGCAAATTTCTTGTCCTTCTTTAACAATTCAGTCATTGGCTTAGCAACCTTTGAGAAATTCTCGATGAACCTTCTGTAGTAACCTGCTAAGCCAAGGAAACTGCGAACTTCTTTCACATTCTTGGGAGATTCCCATTCCGTCACAGCTGAAACCTTAGCAGGATCAACTGCTACACCATCTTTTGTCATAACATGACCAAGAAAACCAACTTCCTCTAACCAAAACTCACACTTGCTAAATTTGGCATAAAGTTTATGCTCTCTTAACTTTTCAAGTATCAAAAGCAAGTGTCTCTCATGTTCTTCTTTGCTCTTAGAGTAAACTAAGATGTCATCGATGAAAACGACAACGAACTTGTCAAGAAATTCCATGAACACCTTGTTCATCATATTCATGAAGTATGCTGGAGCATTGGTTAAGCCAAAAGGCATCACGGTTTACTCATACAATCCATACCTTGTGGTGAATGCTGTTTTAGGTATGTCTTGCTCTCTTATCTTAAGTTGAAAATAGCCTGACCGGAGATCAATCTTTGAGAACACACATGCTCCCTCTAGCTGATCAAACAAGTCATTGATTCTGGGCAAAGGATATTTATTCTTGATAGTTACCTCGTTGAGTGAACGGTAATCTATGCATAACCTTTGGCTTCTATCTTTCTTCTCCACGAACAATACTGGGGCTCCCCAAGATGAAGAACTTGGTTGGATAAATCCTTTCTGCAACTGTTCTCCTAGTTGCTTCTTGAGCTCTTTCAGTTCATCAAACGACATTTTGTATGGTCTCTTGGCTATTGGTCCCGAACCTGGTACCAAATCTATCAGAAATTCCACATCTCTATCTGGTGGCATCCCTGGCAACTCTTCCGGAAACACATCCGGATACTCACATACAATTGGCACACTGCCCATGCTAACCCCCTTAAGAGAATTTAGCATACTCTTCTTTGCTCCAAAGCTGGTCTTGAATCTGATCCTTTTATTCTCCGGAGTTGTGAGGGAGACAGTATGGCTGGCACAATCTATCACTCCTTTGTACTTAGTCATCCAGTCCATTCCCAGAATGACATCCAAACCTCGGGAGTTTAATATTATCAAGTTAACGGGAAACTTATATTTCCCGAATTCTATGACTAGGTCATGGCATCCTGAATTCACTATCATTTCTCCACCAGGAGAACTTACTTTTATAGGACACCCAATAGTTTCTACCGGTAGTTCATTTCTTTCAACAAATGCTCTTGATATGAATGAATGAGATGCACCAGTATCAAAGAGTACAAATGCTGGAATGGAATTGAGTCTGAACTTACCCGCAACAGCATCAGGCTCCTCATAGACCTCCTCCACATTGATGTGGTTAACCTGTCCTTTCTGAAAAGGATTGGGCTTGTTAGGTCCTTCAACTTTCTTCTCAGGGCACTCATTAGCATAATGCCCCAGCTTCTTGCATTTGAAGCACTCAACCTGACTGATGTCCCTTTTTGCAGGCTGACTTCCACTTCCACTATCATTCCCACTGTGGTGGCTCTTATGTCCACTCTTGTGGTTGTTGTACTTATCATTGTCATGACTACGGTGATGCTTGTTGTCATGACGGTTGTGGTTGTGGTGCTTGTTGAATTTCCCATGCTTATGAGATCCTGAGCTTCCACTGTCATCATAGTGAGATCGTTTGTGAGACGATCCCGAGCTGTGCTTGTCGGAGTGTTTCATCTTCCTACTCTCGACTTGCTTCATTTTATTCTCCAAAATAGAAGCCTTGTCACACAGAGACTGATAAGTTGGAACATATGCCATAGACAACTGCAGATTCAGCTCATCGTTCAAGCCTTCCAGAAACTTCTCCTTTCTTTTGGCATCTGTGTCAACCTCATCTGGTGCATAACGCGCCAGATTGTTGAACTCTTCTATATATTCAGCCACGCTGCGGTGGCGCTGCTTCAGGTTGTGAAACTCCTTCTTTTTCAGGCTCATCATTCCTGATGAGATATGAGCAGTGCGAAAGCCATCTTCAAAGATAGCCCAGGTCACCTCTTCTAAAGGAGTGGTGATTTGGAAGTTGTCCCATCATGTGGCGGCTGGTCCTTCCAACAGATGCGCTGCGAACCTGACCTTTTCAGCATCCGTGCAGCCCACGGTCACTAAGTCCTTGTTCACAGAATGTAGCCAATCATTGGCCACCATGGGATCAGTTGTCCCCGAAAACTTAGCTGGCCTCAAACGTAGAAATCTGGTGAGCATATCAAAACCCGGAGGGTTGTTGTTGTTGTTGTTGTTGTTGTTGTTGTTGTTGTTGTTGTTATTGTTGTTGTTGTTATTGGGATTGTTGTTGTTATTCTGGTTTTGGATGAATGTTGTCATCATCTGCATAAGCTGTGTTTGAGCATTCATCATCTGTTGCATTTCTGGAGTGATGTTGTTGGGGTTGGGGTTTGCGCGATGGGGAGGCATATGTGGTTTGTTCAAATAGAGATAAGAATGAGATACCCTTAGATGTTTTATGCACAATACATCACAAGCAAACACATAGCATGCAACTCAAGGATAAAAGCTCAACAACAGAATAACAAAGTTCTCGAAATAAAACACACAAGTGGCAAGCCATCCACATGTCGGATGGTCCAATAACAAGTTCACAAATAGCAAGTACGATAGTAAAAGATAAACGAGTAGTCAAGTCTACTCATCAGCATCAATCTCCTCCTCGACTAAGGTAAGACCTGCATTCTCCATCGCGGTCTTGTTCTCCTCAATCGTAGTGGTCAAGGAATTGATCTTGGCCTTGAGAGCCCTCTTCTGGGAGCGAAGCCTCTCGATCACCATCTGCTGCTGCTCTAGCTCGAAATCCTTGGACTTCAGTTCTTCAGTCATGTCCCGGATCTTATTGTTCCTATCCTGGACGCGTTTCTCCTGACTCTTGAACTTGCGGTCCTAGGTCTCAAACTTCGTCTCCATTTCCTTGACTATCTCGTCCTGCTGTGCGAAAAGCTTGTCCTTCTCGCGAAGCTGCACCTGGAGCTCGTCATTGCTGAGCATGACGTTGGTCTTGTCCGTGTCCACGTGCCTGATGAGAGACTCTAAGTCCTGGAGATAGAGACGTATCGGCTCTGCTGTGTCCCTCGAGTCGTCCTCAAAGTCGATGGACTCTCCATCATCATCACGTCTTCCGAAGACGTGAAAGTGGGTGCCTCTAACCTGTCGGGAGTGACGGCCTAACAGACGTCCTATCAGGTCCTGCATGACTACCTCCAGGCCTCTCTCCCTGTCGTCGTGCATCAGCTTGAAGACGATGGCCTCCGTAGTAGGCTCTGTCTGGCGTCCGGGCTGGTTCACCTTGAAGCCCCAGAGGTCCTTCCTCTCGAACTTGGTGAGTGGGTGCACCATGATGGTGGGAAGAGGGAGATCGAGCAAAGTAGTAAGCTCAACGATACGAGGACCAAAACGGGTAACCTGGAACTCCTCAACGGTGCTGATGGTAATAGGCATCTATTTATAAGATAGAAAAGTTAGGACAACACAATTTAAGATGAAACAAGACAAACATTTCATACATATCCATGGAACACAAAAACACACAAGTCATGCATACATGATTCCATTACATCAATCAAGGTCCAAACTTATTTAAGGTATTATTTTGAAAAATAAGGTGATAGGTGGTGGTCCAACTAACGAAGTGCATTTACAATCCTATCTCACTGGATCTGTTGGCTAACACAATGTTCCTAGAGGCAATCCACCTATCTTGTTCACATGATTCCATCACTAAGTCTATAATATCTCCCCTTAAGGTTTGGTTGGTGGCTTCCAACTCTTGAGTAAGTTCCTTCTCCTTCTCTAAGTCTTTTTGGAGGTTGAGCATTCTGCACTTGACTCTAGCACTTAGTTCTTTGATAGTCCTCCAAGCTGCTTCTCTTGGTGACTCAAAGAATGTGGTGTGCATCACAGTGTTGGTGTACATGCAGAATCCTCTTTCTTTGTGGTTGTCTTCCTTGTTTTTGTACAAGTGAAGTTGCACCCACCAATACTCCACTCCTTCATCCATCACTGGAAAACCTTTGTAAACAGCTGCACCATGTGCTTCCATTGCCACCATGAGGTCCTTGAGAATTTTGGGAAACTCAGTTTCACACTCCAAGGTCATGGTCATGAGTGGTCCTTTCTTCACGGCATCGTTGATGGAGTTCATCTACAAATAGAGATGAGAAAGAGAAGATTAGAAAAGTTTACGAGAAGAATAGACAAGTGTAGAAGTAGTTGAAAATTTTTCCTTAGTGGTTTCCAATCCTAGGGTCATAATCCTACAGGCAACACAGTGCTCTGATACCATCTGTAAGATCCCTCCTTTGTAAAGGAAAAGGATCCCTGTGATTGCAATGCTAGTCCCTGGATCATTGCTAGCATCCACAGTTTAAGATGAAGTACACAGATACAAAGGTCATTTATTACATTCATTCCAGAGATAAAACATAGTCTTTTACAACTCAGGGCCATAGGCCTAATACAAGAGTTCTTGGAATAAGTAAATAAGCATAAGTCTTCATCTTCATGTGGCACAGGCAAGCATGTTGAGTGTAGACTCATGACTCCTAGTCATCATCGGAGTAACCTGCAACATTACAAGTTACAGCCACAGAGGGTCAATACTTTGGAATAGTATTGGCAAGTGATACCTTAGTAAATTTTAAGTGGGCTATATTACTATATGCATTTTGGCTAAGTGTAGCTTGGCTTGCTTTGCTTGAAAATAGGTTTTCCCTATTAGTTGAAATCACTAAGTTTTTCTTTATCATAAACTTCCCAAGAAACCACCAATAGACATTGGGGTCCTTCCCCCTTGTTCACCCACAAGTTTTACTTAGAAGTTGGAGTGATGAGATTCTTGTAGCTTCCATGTCTTGATGCTCAAGCTGTCCATTGCCATGGACTTGGCTAAGTACTTAGATTTTCCATCTGCAGAGGTTCTGCACTTTCCCCACCAGACTTGGTTTCCCAAGACAGGACCTTTCAGAAGCCTTTCCTTAGTCAAATGGACGCGTTCCAACCTATCATCCCACTACCACCAACTGTCCAAATGACTAAGTTCTAGCAACCTATATGATCAAGGTACAGCCCATATTGCCAAGTGGTTGCACTATAAGCTTTCTCAACACTTGGCCTCCAAATCCCTTTGTGCCTAGGTGGCATACCACAAGTGAGATACACAAGCCAAATCCATGGCCTTGTGTAACCACTCAACCAAAAACCACCATTCAAGTCCTATTCCACCCAGGAAGTTCATTGACTTAGTTGTTTTATTAAGAAAAGCATGAGTCCCAAAGGACTTAGAATTATTTCATCATAGCATGTACATTCTTTACCAACCCTTGTTTTCTACTAGCTAGGCTAAGCATGGCATAGTAACTTAACTTAGGAAAATTCCCTAGCAATTCTACAATTCTACACTACATAGGATTTCCCAACATAGCATTTGGCAAAAGTAGCATGCAAGACTTAGCAAAAATAATTCTAATGCTTATTCAAAATAAAGGGTGGAAATATCATGTAGTATAACTTGCCTTGGTAATGGGGAGAGTGGCACTCTTCACAATCACAGTCACTAGCAAAATCTACACAAGAATTTTGTAGCACACAATTACATACAATTCATATACAAGCAAAAATATGAATGCATGCATGCAAGAAAATGCTAAGTGATGATTTTTGAAAACTCTACCAAGCAAGTGCATGAAACAGAAACATAACCAAGCCAAAAAGTTTGCTAACCAAACTTATTTAGCCCTAAAACAATTTGCTAAACAAAAACTATGCCCAAAATGGACCTAAACATGTTTCTGCATACAAAGTCATTTTAACAGATACTATTTGTTAAACACATTACAGATTCAGAAAGGCCTTGATTCACTGATTCCAACGATATAAAATTTGCAAAAATCTAACGTGGGAATCTCAAGTTATAGCCATTTGAAATCTGGATCAAATTCTGTTTTTGAATTCTGTTTTTGAATCAACCCTAGCCACGTGTCGTAGTATTATTGGCGCGTACCGATTCGTTTGGATCGACCAACGCGGACCGTAGGATCTAAGTGAGATCTGGCGGCTCAGACGCGCGCTTACCTCTTCGCCCACGTTCTAATCTACGCCGTAGGATCTACATCTGACGCTCCTAATCGTCCTGACCATACACGGGCGGCGCTAGCGGCGTTGACTGGCGGCGGCGCGTCTGGCCGCGGCGGTGCTGGCGCTCTAGGTCGCCTGGGAAGGAAGGGAGGCGCTTACCGGATCCGCTGTGGCGTGCAGAAGCTCGACATGGTGTTGGTTTGCGAAGGGGCGCGCTGGCACGGTCTCAGGAACTCGTCGGAGTAACGGGCGGCGTCGGTAGCTTGCAGTCGTGGTCCTTGCCGAGGTTTGGCGTCGCCCTAGCACGAACCAGTGGCATCAGGATTTGCGCAAGACATAGGAGAACAAGCTCGCGTGAAGGAGGGGGCATGGGGCGCTCTGGTTTTACCTTAATTGGTCGCCGGAGTTTATCGGCGGCGCAGGTGGTTTCGGTCGCGAACGGAGACGACGACCTGGGTCACGAGCAGGCAAAAGGAAGGTATCAGCATAAGTGCGAGATCATTCCGAACATCCTCGTTTGAACCAGAGAGAGAGGGGTGGTCGAGGCTCACCGTAATTGGCCGCCGGAGTTGTCGGTACTGCGGGGTTTCGAGGGCAATTGCGCGCAGCCTGGTGGCGGAGTGAGCGAGGAGAGGGAGGGGAAATGCTTGCGGGGCAGAGGGGTTTAAGTAAGCCTAGGTGCGACAGGAAACGCTTGCGAAATAATGGGCAATTACACCGCGCCATTACCGGCCTTGACAGCAGCCGTGACGTGGTCGCGAGCGTGGTTTGAGGAAGACGAGGGTGACGTGGACGGGGCCCGCTGGTCAGCGAAATAAACCGAAGGGGCGTGGGGTCTGGCCGTCAGTGGCTGAATGGGTGTGCTTGCGCGTGAGAGAAGAAAAGAGATGTCCCGGGTGGGCTTGCTGGGCCTGCTCCGTTGCTGGGCTAAAATGGCAGCGCTCGGCCTTTTTCATTTGTTTGCCTGTTTTCTTTTTCTGATTCGATTTTCTGAATAGATTTTCAAATGACTTCAAGTTCAATTTGAATTCAAATTTTCCTGGGATCTTTGTAGTGAACAGTGGTCTCAAATATAGGCATAAGATCATGTGGTTGCTTTGCAAAGGCTTGGTCAAACTTGGGGATCAAAATATCAGAGACTTGGCACTTGGTTTGCAAAATTTGAAAAATAGTTTTTGAACCTATTTCCCAATTTGAAAACTTGGTTTAAATTCTACATTTAAACCTATCTTCATAGAAGGCAACAAACTTGGTTTATAAACAATCAAACTTTCAAATGGGGATAGCCATTTGATTTAAATCTGTTCACATAAAATCATAGCACCAAGTGCTTCTGTTTTTCTGAAATGAGTTTGAAATTTGATCTCAAATCTATATGCATGCATGAATGATATCGCGAACTTTGAAATTATGATTTTAGGGATGTTACAATATACGTCCATAGAATACATACCCTCGAAGACCGAATAGCGTTAACGAGGTTGTACTCGTGGATGATGTAGACGAACGCTTGCCGATCTCAAGATCATGATGAAGTCCGTCTGGTCCAGCCGGTCCAACACGATCAAGTCCAGCACCTCAAAGCAGTGGTGCATCCGTGATCGCACACACATACGGGTACCCCGACAACCTCCGCGCCCTCGCTCCAGTGAAGCAGCAGAAGCAACAAATCCTTCCAGAAAAAGCCACAGGGAACATGTATCTCGCTGATCCGAGACCATGGGGAAATTCTAAAGGGGGGAGAGAGATCCTTCGCGAGGAGGTGTGCTTTGAGAGGAGGAGAGGGGGCCTTTTATAGGAGAGAGGGGGGCACCCAAGGGGCATGGCGCCCAGCCATGGGGGCTGCCCCCACCTCTTCCACATTCATGTGGGTGGAGCTCCCACTCAAAATGAAAAGCCTCCACTCCCATTAAAAAGCCTCCACTCAAAAATCCACTCACATGCAAGCTCTCATTTGAATAAAACTATTTTATTTATTTATTCAGAATTTTGTTAATTACTTTAATTAACAAACATTCACATAAAACCCCTTACAACATTTCAATTTCACATGCAGAACCAGTTTCAGCAATTTCAACCGAAACAGTTTCGGTGTCTAGTGAAATAAATTGTTGTGCTTTCCTTTTATTTTTCTGGCATATCATTTGCTCCGAATGGTGTCGGTATCCCTTAAGTGTGTCACCCTACGGTTCACGAATAATTCGGACATGATCGAGACCCTTCTCCGATCAATAATCAGTAGCGGGACCTGGAGATCCATACTGACTCCCACACATTCAACGATGACTTATGTGATCGTGTGAACCTTTTATGCTAGTATCTTAATCCCTTTGTTTCACGATATATTACATGTCCGAGATTCGATCATCGGTATCTCCATACCTAGTTTTATCTCGTTACTGACATGCACTCTTTTCTCGTTCCCGTGATATAACATTCTAGTGATCAAATCACTTGCTTGCAAGCTAATCAATGTGATATCACCGAGAGGGACCAGAGCATATCTATCCGTCATCGGGATGAACAAATTCCACTCTCGATCCATGGGTCTCAACATAACACTTTAGTAGTTCTAAAGCCATCTTTATAATCACCCAGTTACGGTGTGACGTTTGATGTCATCGAGAAACTCTTCCGGTGTTAGTGATTGACATGATCTCATGGTCTAAGGATTAGGATCACTTCGTAAGTTTTTATAGCAATCTAAACTCAATGACTTTGATCGTAATGTTATACTTCGGATGAATGTTCATCACATCATTACACTAATGTTGTGACCTCGTTATTAACAACATCCAATGTCCATGATCAGGAAACTTTGATCATCATGTTAATCAACGAGCTAGTTTATAAGAGAGGCATAACTAGGAATTTCCTTTTTGTTTATTAAACACACATGTATTAACGTTTTCGTATTAATACAATTATAGCATGCAAAATAAACATTTATCATAAATAAGGAATACGATAATAACCACTTTATTATTGCCTCTCGGGCATATTCCCTTCACACCTGGTAGCGTTGTCAGAGCGTGCAACCACTCTTAAGTCATGTTGTGTCTACTTGCTTAAGTTGGCAATCCATGCATTTAGGATGCTTTAGCCGGATGAGGATGCGCCCACTCTCATTGATCCTTTGGCTGCCAAGCCGCTTCTGACTGAGGACAAGTTGGATCAGTGGCGTGAGTCGGCCGGTCGAGCTGCAGTGGACAAGGCCCTTGCCTTTGTGATCTCATGGTACGAGGACATCAATCTTGATGTTCTCCAGCACATGAGGGCCGAAGTCAAGTGGATCCTAGAGCCTGAGCTCATCAAAAAGCGCCAGGAGCGAGCCTATTCCATGGTTGAGTACACTCTGGTGCACGCTTGGTGCGATGGGCCCAGCTTCCTCGTCCTTGGTGAGCCGCTTGCCGACACTATCGACGATGATGGTGCTGACAGCGAGGCCACCGACTTAGACGGTCCTGAAGACTCCACTGACGCACCTGACTCGGCCGACGCCCCAGACGATGCTCCCAGCTCCAGCCCCAAGAACGCTCCTCCGAGTCCAGCTGCTTCTTAAGCTGGTTACGTCAAAAACACTAAACTTTGATGAGATCCCCGGTATGCCGGGTGCAGATGTAATATACAGTGCACTTATTTTGGGTATGTGACTTTTGATAAGGCTTAAACTTTTATTTTTCTCTGAATGCCAATCATCTAGGGGCAAGTCCCCGAGTTTGATTTTACTGTTCCCCTTTTCCTTGAATTTGGATCTTGTCTACCTTTTTTGGCGTTCGACATTAGAGTCTCAAAGTTCTAAGGATTCAGTTAGCGGATATGAAACTAGACAACTTGACCCAGGTTCATTCTACATACAAACCAATATATCCTGCAATGGGTTAGTGAAAGGTATACATAGAGCTGACTCGCGTTTCTCTCTTTACTTATCCGGCGTTCATGTTTACTTGTTTTTGATTTTTTTCCTCTTGCTTGACATGAATCCATGTTTTCGGACAAAAACATAGTTGAAGAGTTGATTATATATGAGTAAACACTACTTATTCCGAGATAAGTTTAAGTGTCAACGCCAGCCGACATAGAATTTCCAAGAAATAACCTAAGGGGCGGTCCCCGAGTCAGCTTTTCGAGTCATACCATTTTATTATCAGCACATAACCGACATGAGTATCCGACATATGAGAGTTTGAGAGATACATACACTGCTTTTCCTAAGTATACAAAGGATGGATTAATGCCACATTCCACGGCCTTTTGGTCTCATCACTTGATCTGTCCGCCTTGTTCTTTTGTGCTTCACGAGCATCTATTAGATAATATGAATCATTGTGAAATGCTTTGCTTACAATGAATGGCCCTTCCCATGGGGGTGATAGTTTATGCATCCCAGTTGTGCGTTGCACTAGCCTGGGCACCATATCTCCTTCTCGGAAGACACGAGGTTGGACTTTCCGAATATGATAGCGTTGGAGACATTGCTGGTATATGGCGGATCTGGACAATGCCAATTCTCTTGCTTCTTCGAGTAAGTCAACTCCATCCTCTCGGGCCTCTTTTACCTCGGCTTCCGAGTATTTCCTTACTCTTGGCGAGTCATACTCTTGGGCCTCTTTTACACAAGGAAGAACGGCGTATAGACTATTGATCGATTCGGAGTTGTCCTTAAACTCCATAGTATTGAGGGTAGTTCCTCGATCCAGCAGCCAGGTGATCTCTGGAGTGGTTCCATTAGGTGGGGTTTTATCCCTGATAGAACTAAACCGTTAACTCATTCAACTTGTCCATTTGATTCTAGATGAGCGACTAACGCTACGTCAAGTCTTATTCGTTTTTCCCACAAAAGCGAGCGAAAGCTCCTTCGGCAAAGTTTGTGCCATTATCTATGATCACACTATGCGGGTGACCATATCTCAGGATTATGTCTTTTAGGAATGTGACAGCTATTTTTCCATCCAATTTTTTGGTGGGCTTCACTTCTATCCATTTGGTGAACTTGTCAACCATTGCTAGTATGTGAGTCATGCCGCCCCTCACTGGTTTGAATGGTCCTACCATATCCAGGAACCATACTGCGAATGGTGTCGTGGTATTGCCGGAGCAGCGTGCCATGGTCCAGTCCTTCCACAAAGTGATAGATAGCATCATCATTGGGGTAGTGGGCCAGATCGGCTCGTATACGGAGCCACCTGGCCAGGTAATCGCGGGGGTTTTCGCCCTCTCTCTGAACGCTGCGTGCCAGATCGAAGATGGTAACCACGCCGACGAACTTGGATCTCTGCTGTCCAGACACACGGACGAAGCCGGCGGATTTGTAGTGATCTTCCACCTTTATATCCTGCACATGGGCGGTTTGGGTGGGTCTTGAATTTTTCCGATCTTTGTCGGCAAACTCCGAGGAGAGATCCGACATCGATCCTTCCGCGAACGTATCCTGCCCGTAGGCGGTCCGTGTGGGTCTTGAATTTTTCCGATCTTTGCCGGCAAACTCCGAGGAGAGATCCGACATCGATCCTTCCGCGAACGTATCCTGCCCGTAGGCGGTCCGTGCGGGTCTTGACGCTCCTCCGACTCCCAGGGAACTAGTGCCCGAGTCGGTTTCACCGATGAAGAGGTGGATGTCTCCGATAGGAACGATTGAACACCGCGTAGGGTTCATCTTCGCCGGGATCCAGAACTCGTCGGGGGGGACGATCGGAATGTTGTCGGAGAAGAGAACACGACCAATGGCTACGGTTTCGCCGATTCCAGCGGAGATCTTGGTCCTCGCCCGCTGAAGAGCCTGAAGCGCCTCTGGCCCCACGGTGGGCGCCAACTGTCGTGGTATTGCCGACGAGTACGCCATGGAGGGGTCCTCACAGTTCGTGTTTAGAGACGTGGGGTAAGGCGGACGGTTTACGGGTACGAGGTAACACAGCTTACCCAGGTTCAGATCCCACACGGTGGTGGAATCCTACTCCTGCTATAAATCACTATAATGGCAATACTCCGAGTTACAGAGATATGTTCGCTGTGCGAGGTGTGTGTATAACGATGCCCTAAAGGCTCCCATAGGCCCGACTTTTATAGTCGCCAGGTCCTAGGGTTACAGGGAAAAGTCCTAGCCGGACAGGTTACAGAGTTCTACACCGTCTATTACTAGTCTTGTGTATCTTGCACTCCAAGGCTCCAGGTACGCTAGTGACTCCACCGTAGCCTTCCTTTTATCCGGCATGGGCCTCCCTTCTGGATCCACCTAACTAGGCCGCCCAGCAGGCCACAGGCCATGCTACCGACTATGGGCCACCCGGGTTAGTCGGATAAGAGACATGCTATGAGGATACCCATATAGCATATCCCCAACAAATGGCCAAGTGATTTCTATAGTATTTAACTCGGATGCTGGCAAGTGTGACTTTGATGCATAACGCTGGCAACCATTGCATTTCCTTACTAGATCCTGTGCCTCAGCCAGTGCACTTGGCCAGTAGAATCCATGTCGGAATTCCTTGGCTACCAATGCTCTTGACGATGCGTGGTGCCCACATTCTCCTTGGTGAATGTCCAACAGTATTTCTTGGCCTTTCTCTGGACTTATACAATGCTGCAGTACACTCGTCACACTCCTTTTGTACAACTCCTTGTTCATTATTGTGTATGCTTTAGCTCTTCTTTCTGTTTGTCTTTCCAATACCTCGTCATCCGACAATGTTCCATCTTTCAAGTAGCTAAATATTGGTTGCGCCCAGGTTGGTATCACTGGTGCCGGGTCTATTTCTCCATCAATTTCCATTGGCTCAGCCGATATATGTTCTGCCGACATAACCTGAGGAGTCCCCAAGTCTGATTCGACAACTCCTGGTGTCACATCCCAAAATTTTCCAAATTTTGAAATGTGAAAAATAAATAAAATAAATAAATAATTATTGAAATTTAGTGTGAAAAGAAACTTTTTGATTCTAAATGGAAACTTAAAATCCCATCTTGAACAAACTTGAGTAATGTTTGAATCCAACTAAATTCAAACCAAGTGAAATGCATTCTTCATAAATGCATCTGGAAATTTAAACACTTGGGAAGTAAACCCATACCCTAAAACCCTAAATAAAATCATTTCCAAGATATCTCTAAGACCATGGATTTGATCCATATAAAATTTGTCAACAAACATTTATAAAGGATCAAGAATGACAAATAGAAATATTATAAAACCATAGAAATTGGTTTCACTTAATTTGGAGCCATAAATAAAATCTTATGAATTTAATAAGATAAGGAAATTGAATTTCCAAAGCTAATAAAGCACCTATCTAGAAATCCATACCAAATGGTGAGCAAATAATCCTAAAGACATTTAAAAGGATAAACAAATGTTAAATAAGATTTTACAAATTGGAATTACCAAGTTTGGACCTTTAAATAAAAAGATATGGACTTTATAAGATAAAGAAGAAATAATAAATAACGACTATTTGATAAGAGCTAAATAAAACTTGGCCAAGACCATAAGCAAATGGAATAAATATAATCCAAATGAAATAAATGGATAAATAATATTGAAATAAAATAATATGTCCCTAACCAAATTCTATTCTATTGGAATAAAGACAAATACCCAATTTAAATGATTAATAAATCATATTAAAAAAATATTCCAAATAATTCAAGGTGAATTGTTTGACACCCTAATAAATAAATAAAACCTACTGAATAGGTTTGATAAAAATATGGATTTCAAATAAAATTTTAAAACACATTAAAACAATTTGAAATAAAGGCAAATGTCTATTTATAAAATAAATAAAAGACCCTAAAAAGAATAAAAGAATTATTCTAAATTTGACTTTAGAATATGTTAAATAACAGTATTAAAATCTACACAAAGTTTGGTTGAAGTTTGAATTCAAATGGTTGTTTGAAATGATTAAACAAAATCAAAACAGAAAAAGAAATCAAGAAAAAGAAAAAGAATCAGAACAAAAAAAAAGGGATTAGAAGCCAACCCAGCCAGCAGGCCCATCCTAGCCCAAAAGTTAGCCCATCTCCCCACCCCCGCAGTGAATCGTTTTTCACTCAGAAAATCACCCGCGCAGTCGCTGACTAGGAGGCCCCACACCCACTCTCTCTCTCTCTCGCAGACAACCAGGACCCACCTACCTGTATATCGTCTCCACCCTGCGACCACTTCCTCACCCGTTTCTTCATTGATCTCGCGGGAGTAATTCACGTCAATACCGCGAGTAATGTCTGTCATCAATCACGCTCGATAACTCGCCTGCTCCTCCTCTCCATTTCCCCTCTCTCACCCGATTCTCTCTGCCCCCAGGTCGTCCCCATTTTCACTTGCACCGCTGCGGCCTCCGACGAGCTCTCCGAGCAATTCCGGCCAGCCACCGTCGCCCCTCAACCCCTCGACCACACTAGCGTGTTCCCCAACGTCAGGCGCACCCGCCCATAGTCCCAGCTCGCCCCCGCGCGTATTAGAAGCTCGGCTTTGTCATCACCAGAGTGCCACCATGGTCTGCAGCACTCCGGCGACGCCCCTGGTATTGTATGACCTCCCCTTTTCCTCTAGCTGATACACGTAAGTTCACTGACCTCGTGCACATCTAACGCCACTGTCTGCTTTCCCTAGCTTGGACCATAGCGTCACCTCCGTCCACGGCAGTGCGTATCGTCGCCAGTAGGAACTCCGGTGAGCAATTCCCCAGGAACCAGTGCGCCCCTTGGCCGACAAAGACCACGTTGAGCATCCTCTCATCGTTGTGAGTTTGGTGAGTCACTCCCCACCATCTCCCGCTTCCTACATCGCCGGCGACACCACTGACAGATCGCTCCGCCAGTTCCTGACCAGTTGCTTTGCATTGTTAGATTCTGATCCAGCGACTTAGATAGTTTGACTTAAACGAACCGATATGCTAGATCTTAACCGTGCGATCCCACTTAAATCCAATGACCTGTATCTGTTGATCCGCACGAACCGTTATTTCCCAATAGAATCATTCCACGTGGCCCAGTCTGTTTTATAAAAATCAGAATAGATTCTATTAGATGTTCAATCTTGTAAATTGCATAACTTTAAATCTACACGTCCAAATTTTGCAAATTTTATATCAATGGAATCAGCAAGACAAGTACTTTCAAACCATGCACTTTTTTTAGTAAATTTCTTCTGTTAAATTGGTTGTTTTTGCAGAAACTTGTGTAGGCATATTTTGGATATAAAATTATGTCTAGAAATATTTTTATTATAAAAATCTTTGGAAAATAGATTGTTTTTAACCTACTGACCATGGAAACCAAATTGTGGATTCGAAAACATATTTTGTGAAGCAAAAGAATAAATCTTTGATTTAGAACATTTCTAGTCAATTAAAAATGTTGTTTATATGTTAAAATTACTTTTTCGAGGAAAATCTTTGGGAAATGATTTGAATTAAACTCTCTGACCCCAAACACCAAGTTTTAGAATTAAAAATATATTTGGTGAGACCTATAAAGATTATTGCTTTGCTAAAGACATTTTCAACAACATAAAATATTGATTTAGTGTAAAAATGGTTTATAGGTGAAACCTTTTGCAAATGGTTTTAATATTAAATAATTGACCATAAAACACCAACATTTGTGTTTAAAAATGTATTTGTCAAACACTAGAAAATATTACTTTGGTTTGAACCATTTCTAGCGAAATAAAAATGACTTAAAATGGCCATTTTCACTAACTTGTTATCAAATGATTTTGTCACATTTACAAATGACCTTGCCAATTTTATAAATCACCAATAAATATTTTTATGATGTCTATAACCTATTGGAAACCACTTTTCCAAATAAAACAATCTTTTGCATGCTTGCATGCATTGCTTTGTTTCTATTATTTTGTGTGATGTTTGCTTGAATGGTAGATTGAATATTTGCTTGCGTGATTGATTTGTAGTGGAATTTGAAGAGTGTGAGTATTGCAAGATCAAGGAGTGAACTTATAATTCTCGACCAGAAAGGCAAGTGATCCTTCATACTTTTGTCCCATTATTTTCACTATGCATTAGTGATACTTCAACGTAGGACTTGCATGGAATTTTACTAAGTGTGCTATGCCATGGGAAATCCTAGTAGATGAAACCTTAGAAGAAATTTCCTAAGTTAAGATTCCTACTACTATCATGCTTAGCTTAGCTAGTAGAAAACAAGGGTGGATTATATTCATGCTATGGAATATTTCTAAGTCAAGGACTTGGGTTTTGTTTAATAAAACAACTAAGTGAATGAAACACCTGGGTGGAATGGAAGGAATGGTTTGTGTTGAGTGGTTATACAAGGCCCATTTCTATGGTTTACCTTGTGTATCTCACTTGTGGAATGCCACCCAGGAACAAAGAGATTTGAGATGTCAAATGTTGAGAAGCTTCAAGTGCAGCCACTTGGTATTATGGGCTCTGGCTGGGTCATATAGGTTGCAATAACTTAGCCAAATGGACAGTTCGTGGTAAGGGATGATAGGTTGGAACGCGTCCATTTTGTTCTAAGGGAAGGCTTCTGAAAGATCTGTTCTTGGTGAAACCAAGTCTTGTGGGGAAAGTGCACCACCTTTGCAGAGTGTAAAATCTAAGTACTTAGCCATGTCCCTGGTAAAGGACAATTTGAGCATCAAGACATGGAAGCTATCAATAATCTCCTCATCCCAATTTCTAAGTTAAAATTTTGTGGTTGAACAAGGGTTGAAGGATCACCAATTTCTATTGGGAGATGCCTTGGGTGATTTTGACAAGCAAAAGCTTAGTGTTTTCAAATGATAAGGAAAATCTACTTTGAGCAAAGCAAGCCTAAGCTCCACTTATCCAAATGCATATGGATGATAGACTCCACTATACTACCACATTATCACTTGCCAATACAATTCAAATGTATTGACCCTTGTGGCAGTAACTTATTATGTTACAGGTTTGTTTGATGTTAGTGAAGTGTGTTAATTAGGATTACAAGTCTACAACCAACATGTTTGCCTGTGGCACTTTGAAGATGAAGGACTCCATGCTAAAGTTATTTCTGCTGCATTGTAATGAGATAGCCAAATGAGCTATGTAAGATGTAATGAATTATTTTATTCCTGGTTATAAAGTTGTATTATGACCTTTGTTTCTAGATATTACATCTTAACTGTGGATGCTAGCTATTGATCCAGGGACTAGCATTGTAAACACAGGGATCTCTACCTTATTAAAGGTTCGGACCTCTACAGATGGTATCAGAGCACTGTGTTGCCTGTAGGATTGTAACCCTAGGATTGGACAAAACCCCTTAGAAAAATAGGAGTTAAATTTGTTCCAAAACTTATTTACAAACAATCTTTTATACTCTTTCCTCAACCGTTTTTGGTTTTGATTCTACATCTCTTCTATTTCAACTTGATGGAAAAAGCCTCCCCCATGGCCAGAGACTTCAGCTTTAGTTTCAACAAGGTCTTCAAGTTGGACATCACTAAGGACTACAAGTGATATGAGAAATATTACTCAATACTTGAAGACTAAGGAAACACAACTTAGAAGGAATCATCATCACCTTTGGAGTTTTATGGACAAGACACAAGAATTTTTCCAAGGAAACCATGATCTCATTCAAGAAGAAACAACAAAGGAGAATGGAATGATCTTAAGTGAACCATATAGTTGGACCACCATTTTTAGTCTAAATCAAACACACCAAACTATTGTGGTGTAGCAAAAATATTTTGTTGCCTAAAATGTGCTTGAAACTTGTTGTTTGAGTGGAGTGATTGCTTGTGATTGCTTGCACATTGCTTGTGTGAATTGTTATGTGTGATTAGAGTTATTTCCTTAGAAATATTTTTCCTATTCTAATCCCAATCCAACCCAAACAGATGACTACTCCAAGAAACTCAAACATCAAGAATGGTGACAACAACCAAGAGATCAACATGAGAGAACTCATAGTAACCCAAACATAGTTGAACCAAGTGACAACTCAGTTTTTAGCCAATAACAATGCGTTAGACCCAACCATGGAAAGGTTTTTGGAAACCCAAACTCAATTGATGCAAAAGGTGAAAAATCAAATGATCAACATGGGAGACAACCCTTCCCAAAGAGTTTGTGACAACAAGGATGTCAAGGATGATATTCTAGAAGGAACCCAAGCTTGCAATTTGTGTGGAGACAAGGATCACACTTCCAAAGAGCATGAAGATCAATGCCCCAATTGTGAAGAGAAACATCCATCTAATCAATGCCCCACATCTCAAGCTACTTGTTTCCTATGTGACGGAAATAATCATGTCCCTTTCCAATGCCCCATCTATTCCATAGTTCAACAAAGCAAACAAGGTGGAGTGCATCAACAGATTGTAAACCCCCATGAGGGAAAACTTCTACCAAGAAGGATGAAGACAAAGGAACATCTCAGCTTGCACCTCCATGCAATATGACTCACCTTGATGGAAAAAAGAAGAGACATATGTATTATCCAAGGAAAAGATTAAGGAGACCAGGAGACTTTCCCACCTTTGAGATAAGATATGAAGAGCATGAACTAGAAGAACTCCTAGCTTTGGAGAAACCCAAGAAGAAGAAGGACAAAAGCCAAGTGCAGTGTTGCCATTGCAAAGAGATGGGACACTATGCCAATGAATGTCCAGAGAAGAAGAAAAGGTATAAGGAAATTAGCCAAGTGTGGTGCAACAACTGCAAAGAGCTAGGCCATTATGTGTCAACTTGTCCACAGAAGATACGTGAAGAACTCAATCTTGTCACATGTTACAATTGTGGTGACCAAGGACACTATGCAAGCAATTGTCCAGAAAAGATGAAGCACAAGATAAACAAGCCTATGAAGGATATCAGCCTTGCCACATGTTTCAAGTGTGGAAACAAAGGTCACTATGCAGATGTTTGCCCAGAGAAGTTTCATCAAGATCCCAAGCAAGCCAAGATGTAATCTAGTTAGAAAGTTTTAAGGGTGGTAGTACCCTAGTTGCTTTGTAAGATCCCTCCCTTTTATAAAGGTAAGGATCCCTGTGATTGCAATGCAAGTCCCTGGATCAATGCTAGCATCCACAGTTTAAGATGAAGTACACAGAAACAAAGGTCATTATTACATATCATTCTAGAGACAAACATAGTCTTTTCAAAACTCCATGGCCATAGGCCTAATACAAGAGTTTAAACATAACAATATAGATATGTCTTCATCTTCATGTGCCACAGGCAAGCATGTCGAGTGTAGACTCATAACCCCTAATCATCATCAGAATAACCTGCAAGATCACAAGTTACAGCCATAGTGGGTCAATACATTGGAATATTATTGGCAAGTGATACCTTAGTAGAATATTAGCATCTAAATACTATATGAATTTGGCTAAGTCTAGCTTAGCATTGATTTTCTCAAAATAGGTTTTACCTATTAGTTGAAACACTAAGTTTTTCTTTGACAAAACTTTCCCAAGGAATCATCAATAGAAATTGGTGAACCTTCACCCTTGTTCAACAACAAGTTTTAACTTAGAAAATTGGGATGAGGAGATTCTTGATAGCTTCCATGTCTTGATGCTCAAGTTGTCCAATACCAGGGACATGGCTAAGTACTTAGATTCTTCCATCTGCAGAGGTTGTGCACTTTCCCCACACGACTTGATTTTCACCAAGACAGGACCTTTCAGAAGCCTTCCCTTAGACCAAATGGACGCGTTCCAACCTATCATCCCACTACCACCAATTGTACAAATGGCTAAGTTATTGCAACCTATATGATCCAGGCAGAGCCCATAATGCCATGTGGCTGCACTAGAAGCTTCTTAACATTTGGCATCTCAAATCCCTTTATTCCTGGGTGGCTTTCCACAAGTGAGATACACAAGGTAAACCAAAAAAATGGGCCTTGTGTAACCACTCAACACAAACCAATCTTTCCATTCCACCAGGTGTTTCATTCACTTAGTTGTTTTATTAAGCAAAACATAAGTCCAAAGACTTAGAAATATTTCTCAAAGCATGATTATATAAATCACCCTTGGTTGCTACTAGCTAGGCTAATCATGGCAATAGCAAGTATTTTAACTTAGAGGAAATTCTAACATTGCTACAACTACTAGGATTTCCCAAGCATAGCATATAGATACTTAGCAAAAATAATCATGCAAGACCTATATAAAATATTTCTAATGCATAGGTAAAATTATTGGGAAGAAATATGAAGCACCACTTTCCTTGGTAGTTTGGGGAGTAGCAACAATCTTCACAACCAAAATCACTATTAGCACCAAACTCTACACATAAAATAATGGCACCAAAATCACATATCAAAAATATACAATCAAAAATATATGAATGCATGAAAATGTCATGTGATCATTTTTCTATACCAAACAAGGGTGGTAAATAGTACTGAAACATAAACAAGACCAAAACACACTAAATAAACTTTATTTGATCTTTAAATCATTTTTCAAATAATTACTATACTCAAATTATGCCTATAAATGTCTCTGAAAAAATAACCATTTTTACAGAGGAAAAACATTAAACACATTACATAAACAGATAGTATTTTCTCTCCTGATTCTAATGATATAAAATTTGCAAAATTTGAATGTGGGAATCAAAAGTTATGAATTTTACAAGTTTGAATCACTAATAGATCAAATTTCTGTTTTAAATCTAAACTTAGGCCACGCGGCGGCTTCTGATTCACTGATGCCGATTCGCACGGATCGATCAACATGGGCCGCTGGATCTAAATAAAAACGCACGGCCAGATCTAACGTGTACCCCTTCGTTAAGTGAATCTATCACATGCGTTAGATCTAGATCTAACGGCTACAGATCAAACGACCAAAGTTTGGCGGCGCCAGCGGCGGCGAGTGGCGGTGGTGGCTCTGTTAGAGAAGTTTCCGGCAATTTAGGTCGCGCGGGGAGGAGTGGAGATGCTTATTGGGTTCGCGTGGTCGCTGCGATGCTCGAGGTGGTCGAGGAAGAGACAGGGGCGCACGGATTCAATGGCAGGACCTCGTCGGAGTTGCTGGCGGCGTCAGGTGCTTGCGGATGGAGTAGTTGCCAACGATGTAGACCGCCCTAGCACGAACTAGTGGTGTCAGAGGATGCACAAGGTTGCGTCGAACATGACAGGGTCAGAGAGGAAGCAAGGGGCGCTCGGACATTACCGGTATTCCTCGTCGGAGTTGAGCGGCGGCTCTGTTGCTTGCAGGGATGGACGGGAACTGCTGTCTGGGTCAAGCATGGCCAAACGAGAGGGGTCAGGAGGTGCACAAGGTTGCCAGGAACATGCTCGTTTGAATTAGAAGGGATGGGGTGGTCTGGCTCACCGGAATTTCGTCGCCGGAGCTCGTCGGTACAACGGAGGTGTGAGAGCAAATAGGGGCAGCCTGGTGGCACTTCTGGCTAGATCTGCTGGGGGAAATGGCCGCGAGGGAGAGGGAATTAAGTAGCCGGAGGGGGAGGAGAGAATCAAGCACGCAATCAACGGCAATTAACCGGATTAAATCACGACAGTGAAGGAAAGGGAGGAAATGGCGAGGCCAGGTCGTGGGCGGGGTTTGGGGACGACGCTGACGGGGCAGGGTGGGGTAGGCCTGTCAGTGAGGGGGTGTGCGCGGGTCAGGTGAGAGACAGAGGGAGAAGGGGAATCCTGGGTGGGATGCTTTGTCTGCTGGGCCGAATGAGTGACGCCAGGCCCAGTTCTGTTTTCTAATCCTTTTTATTTTTCTAAATTGATTTTCAGGAAACCTTTTCAAATGAATTCAAATGTATTTGAATTCCAAATATTTCTGGACTTTTATAAAGTGAAACCTGCATATTTTTGTGCGTAAAACCCTGCTGTCTCATTGGACTTGCTTGGTTCCTTTGAAAATTTAAAAAAAACAGTGCCTTAGCACAAGACTTGATAAAGATATGAAAATGGTTTTAAAACCATATTTTGTTTTTGGAAATTTTGTCCAAGCTTTGGAACTCAATCAAACCAACTTATGAACAAACAAATCTTGGTTTGAAACAAATATTCTCTCTCTAGAGAGTAGCATTGGATCAATGCTTGTTTACATAAAATAATAAGCACCCAAATGCTTCTGTTTTTGTAATGACTTTGAAATTGATCCCTAAATGATTATGCATGCATGGATGATATGCAATCTTTGAAAACATGATTTTAGTGATGTTACAAATCTAACCCCCTTAAGGTGAATCTCGCCCTCGATATTCGGATTGGCTAGCAAATAGGTGAGGGTGGTCTTTCCGAAGATCATCTTCGCTTTCCCATGTTGCTTCTTTTTCGAAATGATGGTTCCATTGAACTTTGCAGAATTTGATAGTCTTAGTCCGAGTAACTCTTTCTACAGTCTCAAGGATCTTGATGGGTTTTTCCTCATAAGTGAGATCACTTTCCAATTGAACCTCCTCCAAAGGTATAGTATCCTTCAAAGAAGTCTCTTCCATCTCTGGATGGCATTTCTTTAGCTGACTCACATGAAACACATTATGAACGGCAGACCATGATTCTAGAAATTCAATTTCATAAGCTACTTCTGCTTTACGACTTAGAATCTTGAATGGCCCAACATCTTGGGTCCAATTTTCCTTTGACTCGAAATCTCTTCACTCCACGAAGTGGTGATACTCTAAGATAATCTCTATCACCCAATTCATAGGTGACCTCTCTACGCTTAGGATCTGCGTAGCTTTTCTGTCGGGACTGTGCTATCCTCAATCTGTCCTTAACAAGCTTGACTTTCTCTTCAGCTTCTTTGATTAGTTCTGGCCCGAACAAGTTCCTTTCTCCTACACCATTACATAGCAATGGGGTAGTACACTTTCTCCCATAGAGAAACTCAAACGATGCCATCTCAATATTGGCTTGATAGCTATTGTGAAGGGAATATGCCCTGAGAGGCAATAATAAAGTGTTTATTATGTGTATTCCAAGTATATGATAGATGTTTATTTTGCATGCTATAATTGTATTAATACGGAAACGTTAATACATGTGTTTTTAATAAACAAACAGAAAGTTCCTAGTTATGCCTCTCTCATAAACTAGCTCGTTGATTAACAAGATGATCAAGGTTTCCTGATCATGGACATTGGATGTTGTTAATAACGGGATCACGACATTAGTGTAATGGTGTGATGAACATTCATCCAAAGTATATCATTACGATCAAAGTCATTGAGTTTATATTGCTATAACAACTTACGAAGTGATCCTAATCCTTAGACCATGAGATCATGTCAATCACTAACACCGGAAGAGTTTCTTGATAACATCAAACGTCACACCGTAACAGGGTGATTATAAAGATGGATTCAGAACTAATAAAGTGTTATGTTGAGGCTCATGGATCGAGAGTGGAATTTGTTCATCTCGATGACGGATAGATATACTCTGGGCCCTCTTGGTGATATCACATTGATTAGCTTGCAAGCAAGTGATTTGATCACTAGAATGTTACATCACAGGAACGAGAAAAGAGTGCATGTCGGTAACGAGATCAAACTAGGTATGGAGATACCGATGATCGAATCTCAGACATGTAATATATCGTGAAACAAAGGGATTAAGATACTAGCGTAAAAGGTTCCGATGATCACAAGAAAATCATCGTTGAATGTGTGGGAGTCAGTATGGGTCTCCAGATCCCGCTTCTGATTATTGATCCGAGAGGGGTCTCGATCATGTCCGCATTATTCACGAACCGTAGGGTGACACACTTAAGAGACACCGACATCCAATTGGAGCAAATGTTTCATGCCGAAAGAATGAACAAGCGCAGGAACTTATTTCACTAGATACCGAAACAGGTTTTCGGGTGAAATTGCATAAAGTGGTTATGCATGTGAAATAGAATTCTAGGAAGGGGTTATTTGTGAATATTTTTCATTAAAGTAATTTACAAAATTCTGAATAAAATAAAAGAGTTTTATTTAATGAGAGTTTGCATTAAATTTAGTTGAAATTTAATGGGAATTTGAGTGGACTTTTGAGTGGAGGGAATTTAAAGGACATTTTGTGAGTGGAGTGTCCACCCACATGAATGAAGGAGGGGAGGGGGAAGCCCCCATGGCCGGCGGCCACCCCCTTGGGTGCCCCCCTCCTCCTATAAAAGGAGCCCCCCTCCTCACTTGTCTCTCACACCTCCTCGTGAAGGATCTCTCTCCCCCTCTAGAATTTATCCCCCATGGTCTCGGACTAGCGAGATACATGTTCCCAGTGGCTATTCGACAAGAAAGAGTTGTGCTTCCGCTGCATCGCTGGAGCGAGGAGGCGGAGGTTGCTCGGTGCCTCGAACGTGTGTGCGAGCACGGATGCGCTGCTGTTTTGCGGCGCTAGGACTTCCTCTCGATCTTGAGATCGGCAAGAGATCGTCTACATCAACCACGAGTTGAACTCGTTAAGCTTTGTCGGTCTTCAAGGGTATGTTCTCTACGGATATACATCCGTCCGTTGTTTGCATCTAGTAGATAGATCTTGGTATATAGTTCACATTGTAGGAAAATTTTTGTTTTCTATGTTGCGAACCCTACAGTGGTATCAGAGCCGGATCTATGCGTAGATACTTTACACGGGTAGTACACATATGAGTATGTGGGCGATGATGATCATGTTGTTGCTCCTTTGTTGTAATTTTGGATATTGGTGGCATAGTGGGATGAAGCGGCCCGGACAAACTTTACATGTCCTCGCACATGAGACCTGTTCCACGCTTGACATGCAACTAGTTTGCATAAGTGGCTAGCGGGTGTCTGTCTCTCCTATTATAGTCAATATCTATTTTGCAAGCGAGTTGTCAACAATTTGATTATCCTCGTTGTGGTTCATGTTCGTAGGTAAGAACGGTTCTATCTCGAAAGCCCTAAGCCATGTAAAACTTGCAATGGATTAATTAGAGGCATCTAGTTTAGATTGTTGGTGGGCTAGTGTTATGATATGGTAGTGTTGTAAGTAGAAGTATGAGATGATACTCTTACAACACACATAGCGTGTAAAATCCATAGACCTTGGATTTACACATATAGGTATGATAGTGATCATACCACGATGCACATGATAGAGATCATCTGCGGGAACCATATCATTTCACTAATAAACATATGATGTTTGATAGCATCTTATATTGCTTGTTTAGCGCTTTGTTAGCATAATAAGATGATCCCTCATTTAAATATCAAGATAAGAATGTGTTCTTCCTTTAGTATGCACCGATTATGTTTTCGTCGCTCCAAGACATCACGTGATGATCGGGTGTTCTTGGATCCACGACCATATTTCGGGTGTAAAACAGTTACACACGCGAATACTAAGGTTCTAACTTGGCGAGCCTAGCATGTACAGACATGGCCTCGGAACACGGACCGAAAGGTTAAGCATGAGTGATATAGTTGATATGATGCCCATTTGATGCTCGCCTTTGAAGCTATACCGACTCACGTGATGATCGGACTTGGTGTAGTGGATTTGGTTCATGTAATCACCAAAAAGGCACGAGGGATGTAGTTTTTGAGTGGGAGTTCATTCGTAATATAGATTAGTTGAACTCAATCTATCATACACTTAGTCTGAACTTTACAAATTCTGTTGTAGATGGCACCACCTGCTTTTAATTTCAATGTATTCATGGAGAAAGAGAAACTAGCAACGAACGGTAGCAACTTTACCAAATGGGCCATGAATTTGAGGATTCTCCTCTCTGCTGCACAAAAGCAATATGTGCTAGAAGCGCCGTTAGGCCCCCCACCTTTTGATGATGCCCCTGACGAGGAGAAGAATGTCTATCAGACTCGTCAGGAGGACCACAAGTTAGTTCATTGCGGCATATTGTATGGGCTACAGACGGAACTTCGAAAGCGTTTCGAAAACGGCAATGCATTTGATACAATGGGTGAGTTGAAAATGATTTTCGACACACATGCTGCTGTAGAGAGCTACAACGCTTCAGAAAAGTTCTTTAGCTGCATGATGGAAGAGCACAGCTCCGTTAGTGAGCATGTACTCAAGATGTCGGGTTACGCCGATAAGCTTGTGTCCTTGGGAATAACGATTCCCTTTGATTTAGGCATCCATCGTGTTCTGCAGTCTCTGCCACCTAGCTATAAGAGCTTCGTGATGAACTATAATATGCAAGGCATGAAGAAGTCTCTCCCCGAGCTTCTGTCAATGCTTAAAACTGCAGAAGTGGAGATCAAAAAGGAACATCAAGTGTTGATGATCAATAGGAACACTGGTTTCAAGAAAGACAAGAAGGGAAAACGGAAGGGAAGTAAGGGCGGCAAGCCGGTTGTCGCGCCTGAAAAGAAACCCCGAGTTGGACCTAAGTCTGATTTCGAGTGGTACTATTATAAGGGGACTGGCCACTGGAAGCGCAACTGCCCCAAGTATCTGGCAGACAAGAAGGCCGGCAAGGCAAACAAAGGTATATATGGTATACATGTTATTGATGTGTACTTGACTAGTGCTCGCAGTAGCACCTGGGTATTTGATACCGGTTCAGTTGCTAATATTTGTAACTCGAATCAGGGGCTGCGGAACAAGCGACCGCTAGCAAGGGGTGAGGTCAAGATGCGTGTCGGCAATGGATCAAGCGTTGATGTAGGGGTCCCAATCTTAAATAAGATAGAGTCCTCCTCTGTTTACAATGCTAGTCCCTGGATCAATAGCTAGCATCCACAGTTAAGATGTAATATCAAGAAACAAAGGTCATAAAATAACTTTATAACCAGGAATAACATAATTTTATTACATCAAACATAGCTCATTAGGCTATTACATTACATTGCAGCGGAATAACTATAAGCATGGGGTCCTTCATCTTCAAAGTGCCACAGGCAGATGTTGGTTGTAGACTTTGTAATCCTAAACAATCAATTTTCACTAAAATCAATCAAACCTGCAACATACAAGTTACAGCCACAAAGGGTCAATACATTTGAATTGTATTGGCAAGTGATACTATGGTATTTATAGTGGATTCTAACATCTATATGCATTTGGCTAAGTGGAGTTGAGGCTTGCATTGCTCAAAATAGATTTTTCTTATCATTTTGAAAATACTAAGTTTTTGCTTGACAAGATCACTTCCTCAATCAAAGATTTCAAGATCCTTGTACCAAGCCATCTCTCCATCAATGATTGAAGATTTCAAACAACCCTTGTTCAAACCACAAGATTTTAACTTTAGAAATTTGAATGATGAGATTCTTGATTGCTTCCATGTCTTGATGCTCAAATTGTCCTTTACCAGGGACATGGCTAAGTACTTAGGTTTTACACTCTGCAGAGGTGGTGCACTTTCCCACAAGACTTGGTTTCCCAAGACAAGATCTTTCAGAAGCTTTCCCTTAGACCAAAATGGACGCGTTCCAACCTATCAAACACTACCACCCACTGTCCATATGGCTAAGTTCTTGCAACCTATATGATCATGGCAGAGCCCATATTGCCAAGTGGTTGCACTTGAAGCTTCTCAACATTTGACATCTCAAATCTCTTTGTTTCCTGGGTGGCATTCCACAAGTGAGATACACAATCCAAGCCCATGGCATTGTGAACCACTCAACCATTCTCCACCAAGCAAGCCCATTCCACCCAGGGGATTTATTAACTTAGTTGTTTTATTAAACAAAAACATAAGTCCTCAGACTTAGAATATTTTTCCATAGTGTGAATATATATTCCACCCATGTTTTCTATTAGCTAGGCTAAGCTTGGTAGTAATAGGAAGCTTAGCTTAGGAAAATCCTACTAAGGATTCATTACTAGGATTTCCTATAGCAAGGTTTATACTTAGAAAAATCCACGCAAGTTTTACTTAGTAAAATCACTAATGCATAGAGAAAGAAATGGGATAGAAAGTATGAACATCACTTGCCTTTTTGGTAGAGTATAGGTTCACTTCTTGATCTTTGCAACAATCACACTCTTCAAGTCACTACAAATCAATCAAGCAAGGCACAAACTCAATCTACCAATCAAGCAAAACAACACACATAAATAACAAAGTCAAAGAAATGCATGCAAGCATACCAAGCTTTGTTTTGTTTGAAAAAGTGGTTCCTAGTGGGTCATAGTCATTTGGGTACATCTAATGGTCATTTCCTAAAGTGGCTAAGTCATTTGCAAAAGGTTTCACTTAAAAACCATTTTCAAAACAAAGTGTTATTTTATGTGGTGTAGAAATATTTTTACTAAGGCATTAGCCCATAGGGTTCACCAAATGAGTTGCTTTTGCAAAACTTGGTGTTTTGGGCAGTAGGTTTGGTCCAAACCATCTACTCAAAGTTTTCTTCCTATAAACATTTCCATAATAAAATTAATTCTTTTTATTTGGCTAGAAAATGACTAAGTCAAGTAATCCAATCTAAATCTTACAAAAATCATTTTTAATACCAAGGGTTGGTTCCTAGGGTCAGTAAGGTCACAACAATCCATTTGGAAAAAGTTTTAATCCAAAAATCATTTTTAAATAATTTTTATACTCTATACAAGTACACAAATGTTTCTGCAAATTCAAACAAGCTAACAGATACTATTTGTCAAACTAAGGGTAGGGTTGGTTAGGGCTTGTTCTCCTGAATTCATTGATATAAAATTTGCAAAATTTGGACGTGTGGTTTGAAAGTTATAGGGGTTTGAAGTTTGCAATTCAATCTGATTTCAAATTCAGTTTTAAAACAGATCCTGCCACGCGTCGTCATTCTACTGGGTGATACCGGTTCGGCCGGATCGGCGACGCTGGCCGTTGGATTTAATTAACATCGCTCGGCTCAGATCATTTGATACCCCTTCGTTTAAGTCATCTGTTTCAACGCGTCCGATCTAAATCGAACGGTCCTGATCAATCAACCACAAAGTGGCGGCGCTGGCGGCGGTGGTTGGCGGCGGAGCGGTCAGTCGATGACAGTTCCGGCGATACAGGAAGCGAGAGAGAGAATGGGCATGCTCACCGGGCTCAGGGGGTCACGGCGAAGCTCAGGGTACTGCTGGCTTGACAAGGGGTGCTCAGAGGTAGTCGCAATCCCTTGTCGGAGTTGGGAACGGCGACGGACCTGTTCAGATGTTGTCGAAGGTGAGGATAGAGGACGCCCTAGGTCAAACGGAGGGTACGGTTAGGTTCGCAAGAGGGAGGCGAGTATGTGTGCATCATCGAGACGGAAGGGGGCGGTCAGATGTTACCTGGAGGACTCGCCGGAGTAAGGCAGACGCGGCGGCGTTCGGAAGTTTGTCGTAGCCGAGGCTCTGGGGCGCCCGCGGTCAAATGGGTGGTACGGGGAGGAAGGTCTGGGAGTGGGGAAGCTGCCAGGGTGCTCGAGGAGGCTCGGGGCGGTGTGTGCTGGTCGGATTTTGGCGAGGATGGTCGTCGGAGACAGGGAAATGTCTGGCAAAATTCTTCGGCCTGGAGGCGCGCTCGGAGAAGGAGGCAGAGGGAAACGAGAGAGGAGTCACTGGCGATTTAACACGCATTCTCACTGCGGCTTTTAATCGTGGCATCAAGGCGAATTAAGCCGAGGAATTAAGCCTGCAACGGCGAGGAGAGGGGAAAGAATCAGTCGCGGGGTGGGGGAAGAAGAACAGTGGAAAGGGTCCACTGGTCAGTGGGGAAAAAGAATCGAGGGAAGGTCCACTTGTCAGGGGCTTGCGGGTTGTTTCAGTCGGTGAAGAAAACGGTTCGGGGAGGGAAAAAGAGCTGGGCCGCTGGTGGGCTGTTGGGTTTAGTTGGGTTGGAGCTGGGCCTGTCGACTGGGCTGTTCTATTTTTTTCTATCTAATTCTTTTTTTCTTTTTCTGATTCTATTTCCTGATTTGTTATTTCAAACAATTTTCAACCATTCAAAACATTTCAAATCCTCACCAAACATTGTAACTACAAATTTGGTTCTGTTTAGTATTCTGAACCAAAAATCCTAAATAAAATAAATAACACTTTAATCTTTTGGGTTCCATCCTTAATTAAATAAGTAGGTCATGGTTTATTAATTAAATAAAGTTTTTGTTGTTTATTAATAAAATCTTTATGTGAAATCCAAATATTTTCAAAATCAAATCAGTAGGTATCATTTGGAAGTAAATAATACTTGGATACTTGTTTAAAACAAAATATTATTTTACTTTAGGGTCCAATAATAATCACATATAATGGGCCTTAGTAATTAAATCAAATAGAGTTTGATTTTATTAATAAAATCTTTATTTGAACCCTAAATATCTTCAAAACCAAATTAGTGGGTTTTATTTGGGAAATATAGAATACTTGGAGATTTGTTTTAAAATAGAATAACACTTTATTTTAGGGTCCATTATTAATTAATATAATAGACTTTCATTATTATTTCAAATAGGATTTATTTTATTTGAGATATTTATTTTGAATCTAAAATAAAGCCAAAACACTTTAGTAGGTTTTATTAGAGAATATAAAATACTTGGAAAACCTATTTTAGACAATTTAATGAGTCTTGATGTTTTAATTAAAATAGTAAAACCTTTCATAATTAATTTTGATATTAATTCCTTATTATTTTATTTTAAATAAACCTTTGTTATTTTTATTCAAACTAAATGTTTTAATTCCCAAAGTTTGGCCAAGTTTTATTTTGGTTTTATAAAATAATCCTTATTTGTAAATCCATCTTTTCTTTGAATATCAAATCCTTTTATTAAAAGATCCAAAATAGTAATTCCAAAACATTTTAATTTCCTTTATTAAATGTTTATCTTTAAGAATCCCTTTAGGATTTTATTTAATTAAAATGGGTTTGAAGTTCCAATTGAGTTCAAAAAGGTTCTTCTGGCTCTGAAAATTAAACAAATTTTTATTTTTGCTAATTTATTTTCACATTACAAGATTTGGAAAATCTTGGGATGTGACAGGCTACCACCCTTAAAATAAATCTCGTCCCGAGATTTGGGAAGGCTAGGGTTTCAAGCAAGTTCAAACAACTAGGGTACTACCACCCTTAAAAATTTTCAAACAAAATTTACACATTGGCCTTCTTGGGATTCTGGGAAAAATCTCTCTAAGCAAACAGTTGCATGTGTCCTTGGTTTCTTTACTTGACTCATGGGCCAAGGTTTAGTTTCTCCATAGGCTTGTTCAACTTGTTCTTCATCTTCTCTGGACAGTTATTTGCATAATGTCCCAACTCTTTGCAGTGTTTGCACATCACTTGGCTAAAATCCTTCCTTATCTTGGGTTTCACTAGCTTTTGTTTGTCTTCTTGTCTCTTCTTCTTTTCTGGGCATTCACTGGCATAGTGTCCCATCTCTTTGCAATTGTAGCATTGCAACTGGCTTATGTCCTTCTTCTTCTTCTTGGGTCTCTCCAAAGCTAAGAGTTCTTCTAGTTCATGTTCTTCATAGGTGGGAGATATTTCTCTCTTCTTGGGGCATTGATCTTCATGCTCCTTGGATGCATGATCCTTGTATCTAAAAACATTGCTAGCTTGGGTTCCTTCTAGAATAATATCTTTGTCATCCTTGTTGTCATTAGCTCCTTGGGAAAAGTTTTCTCTCATGTTGATCATTTGAGTAACTAATCCTTGCAACAATTGGGATTGAAGTTTCAAAATTCTTTGCATGGCTGGGTCTAGTCCATTGTTGTTGGCTAAAAGCTGAGTTGTCTCTTGGCTCAACTGGTTTTGGGTTGCTATAAGTTCTCTCATGTTGTCCTCTTGGTTGTTGTTGATGTCATCTACCTTGGAGTCTTTTGGGGTAGTCATCTGTTTGGGTTGAAGGGAGATTAGAATAGGCAAGATATTTCTAAGGAATTACTTCTAATCACACACATCACAATTCACACAAGCAATGTGCAAGCAATCACAAACAAACATTTCACTCAAACAAGGTTCAAGCACATACTTAGACAACAAAATATTTTTGTTACACCACATAAGTTGGTGGTTTGACTTGACTAAATATGGTGGTCCATCTATATGGTTTACTTGTGATCTTTCCTTCCTTCTTGATTCTTCTTGTATGAGATCTTGGTTTCTTTGAGAAAAACTCTTGGTTGCAATACTTCAAAGTTGTTGATGGCTCCTTCTTATTTTGCGTTCCCTCAGTCTCTAAATCTTGAGTAAGATTTCCTTGTTTCACTTGTAGTCTTTGGTGGTATCCAAGTTGGAAGTCCTTGGTGATTATGCTGAAGATGTTGAAGTCATTAGAGTTGAAGAAATTGAAGAAGTCCTTTGCACATGGTGTAGTCTTGGGCCATGGGTAGGTTTTTCTTTCAAGTTGAAGTAGAGAAGAAGTAGAGTTGAAACCAAAATAGTTGAGGAAAGATTTTACAAGTGTTTTCGTAAATAAGTTTTTGAACAAACACAACTCCTATTTTTCTAAGGGTTTTTGTCCAATCCTAGGTTTACAAATCCTACAGGCAACACAATGCTGTGATACCATCTGTAGGTGTCCCAATCTTAAATAAGATAGAGTCCTCCTCTGTTTACAATGCTAGTCCCTGGATCAATAGCTAGCATCCACAGTTAAGATGTAATATCAAGAAACAAAGGTCATAAAATAACTTTATAACCAGGAATAACATAATTTTATTACATCAAACATAGCTCATTAGGCTATTACATTACATTGCAGCGGAATAACTATAAGCATGGGGTCCTTCATCTTCAAAGTGCCACAGGCAGATGTTGGTTGTAGACTTTGTAATCCTAAACAATCAATTTTCACTAAAATCAATCAAACCTGCAACATACAAGTTACAGCCACAAAGGGTCAATACATTTGAATTGTATTGGCAAGTGATACTATGGTATTTATAGTGGATTCTAACATCTATATGCATTTGGCTAAGTGGAGTTGAGGCTTGCATTGCTCAAAATAGATTTTTCTTATCATTTTGAAAATACTAAGTTTTTGCTTGACAAAATCACTTCCTCAATCAAAGATTTCAAGATCCTTGTACCAAGCCATCTCTCCATCAATGATTGAAGATTTCAAACAACCCTTGTTCAAACCACAAGATTTTAACTTTAGAAATTTGAATGATGAGATTCTTGATTGCTTCCATGTCTTGATGCTCAAATTGTCCTTTACCAGGGACATGGCTAAGTACTTAGGTTTTACACTCTGCAGAGGTGGTGCACATTCCCCACAAGACTTGGTTTCCCAAGACAAGATCTTTCAGAAGCTTTCCCTTAGACCAAAATGGACGCGTTCCAACCTATCAAACACTACCACCCACTGTCCATATGGCTAAGTTCTTGCAACCTATATGATCATGGCAGAGCCCATATTGCCAAGTGGTTGCACTTGAAGCTTCTCAACATTTGACATCTCAAATCTCTTTGTTTCCTGGGTGGCATTCCACAAGTGAGATACACAATCCAAGCCCATGGCATTGTGAACCACTCAACCATTCTCCACCAAGCAAGCCCATTCCACCCAGGGGATTTATTAACTTAGTTGTTTTATTAAACAAAGCATAAGTCCTCAGACTTAGAATATTTTTCCATAGTGTGAATATATATTCCACCCATGTTTTCTATTAGCTAGGCTAAGCTTGGTAGTAATAGGAAGCTTAGCTTAGGAAAATCCTACTAAGGATTCATTACTAGGATTTCCTATAGCAAGGTTTATACTTAGCAAAATCCATGCAAGTTTTACTTAGTAAAATCACTAATGCATAGAGAAAGTAATGGGATAGAAAGTATGAACATCACTTGCCTTTTTGGTAGAGTATAGGTTCACTTCTTGATCTTTGCAACAATCACACTCTTCAAGTCACTACAAATCAATCAAGCAAGGCACAAACTCAATCTACCAATCAAGCAAAACAACACACATAAATAACAAAGTCAAAGAAATGCATGCAAGCATGCCAAGCTTTGTTTTGTTTGAAAAAGTGGTTCCTAGTGGGTCATAGTCATTTGGGTACATCTAATGGTCATTTCCTAAAGTGGCTAAGTCATTTGCAAAAGGTTTCACTTAAAAACCATTTTCAAAACAAAGTGTTATTTTATGTGGTGTAGAAATATTTTTACTAAGGCATTAGCCCATAGGGTTCACCAAATGAGTTGCTTTTGCAAAACTTGGTGTTTGGGCAGTAGGTTTGGTCCAAACCATCTACTCAAAGTTTTCTTCCTATAAACATTTCCATAATAAAATTAATTCTTTTTATTTGGCTAGAAAATGACTAAGTCAAGTAATCCAATCTAAATCTTACAAAAATAATTTTTAATACCAAGGGTTGGTTCCTAGGGTCAGTAAGGTCACAACAATCCATTTGGCAAAAGTTTTAATCCAAAAATCATTTTTAAATAATTTTTATACTCTATACAAGTACACAAATGTTTCTGCAAATTCAAACACGCTAACAGATACTATTTGTCAAACTAAGGGTAGGGTTGGTTAGGGCTTGTTCTCCTGAATTCATTGATATAAAATTTGCAAAATTTGGACGTGTGGTTTGAAAGTTATAGGGGTTTGAAGTTTGCAATTCAATCTGATTTCAAATTCAGTTTTAAAACAGATCCTGCCACGCGTCGTCATTCTACTAGGTGATACCGGTTCGGCCGGATCGGCGACGCTGGCCGTTGGATTTAATTAACACCGCTCGGCTCAGATCATTTGATACCCCTTCGTTTAAGTCATCTGTTTCAACGCGTCCGATCTAAATCGAACGGTCCTGATCAATCAACCACAAAGTGGCGGCGCTGGCGGCGGTGGTTGGCGGCGGAGCGGTCAGTCGATGACAGTTCCGGCGATACAGGAAGCGAGAGAGAGAATGGGCATGCTCACCGGGCTCAGGGGGTCACGGCGAAGCTCAGGGTACTGCTGGCTTGACAAGGGGTGCTCAGAGGTAGTCGCAATCCCTCGTCGGAGTTGGGAACGGCGACGGACCTGTTCAGATGTTGTCGAAGGTGAGGATAGAGGACGCCCTAGGTCAAACGGAGGGTACGGTTAGGTTCGCAAGAGGGAGGCGAGTATGTGTGCATCATCGAGACGGAAGGGGGCGGTCAGATGTTACCTGGAGGACTCGCCGGAGTAAGGCAGACGCGGCGGCGTTCGGAAGTTTGTCGTAGCCGAGGCTCTGGGGCGCCCGCGGTCAAATGGGTGGTACGGGGAGGAAGGTCTGGGAGTGGGGAAGCTGCCAGAGTGCTCGAGGAGGCTCGGGGCGGTGTGTGCTGGTCGGATTTTGGCGAGGATGGTCGTCGGAGACAGGGAAATGTCTGGCAAAATTCTTCGGCCTGGAGGCGCGCTCGGAGAAGGAGGCAGAGGGAAACGAGAGAGGAGTCACTGGCGATTTAACACGCGTGCTCACTGCGGCTTTTACTCGTGGCATCAAGGCGAATTAAGCCGAGGAATTAAGCCTGCAACGGCGAGGAGAGGGGAAAGAATCAGTCGCGGGGTGGGGGAAGAAGAACAGTGGAAAGGGTCCACTGGTCAGTGGGGAAAAAGAATCGAGGGAAGGTCCACTTGTCAGGGGCTTGCGGGTTGTTTCAGTTGGTGAAGAAAACTGTTCGGGGAGGGAAAAAGAGCTGGGCCGCTGGTGGGCTGTTGGGTTTAGTTGGGTTGGAGCTGGGCCTGTCGACTGGGCTGTTCTATTTTTTTCTATCTAATTCTTTTTTTCTTTTTCTGATTCTATTTCCCGATTTGTTATTTCAAACAATTTTCAACCATTCAAAACATTTCAAATCCTCACCAAACATTGTAACTACAAATTTGGTTCTGTTTAGTATTCTGAACCAAAAATCCTAAATAAAATAAATAACACTTTAATCTTTTGGGTTCCATCCTTAATTAAATAAGTAGGTCATGGTTTATTAATTAAATAAAGTTTTTGTTGTTTATTAATAAAATCTTTATGTGAAATCCAAATATTTTCAAAATCAAATCAGTAGGTATCATTTGGAAGTAAATAATACTTGGATACTTGTTTAAAACAAAATATTATTTTACTTTAGGGTCCAATAATAATCACATATAATGGGCATTAGTAATTAAATCAAATAGAGTTTGATTTTATTAATAAAATCTTTATTTGAACCCTAAATATCTTCAAAACCAAATTAGTGGGTTTTATTTGGGAAATATAGAATACTTGGAGATTTGTTTTAAAATAGAATAACACTTTATTTTAGGGTCCATTATTAATTAATATAATAGACTTTCATTATTATTTCAAATAGGATTTATTTTATTTGAGATATTTATTTTGAATCTAAAATAAAGCCAAAACACTTTAGTAGGTTTTATTAGAGAATATAAAATACTTGGAAAACCTATTTTAGACAATTTAATGAGTCTTGATGTTTTAATTAAAATAGTAAAACCTTTCATAATTAATTATGATATTAATTCCTTATTATTTTATTTTAAATAAACCTTTGTTATTTTTATTCAAACTAAATGTTTTAATTCCCAAAGTTTGGCCAAGTTTTATTTTGGTTTTATAAAATAATCCTTATTTGTAAATCCATCTTTTCTTTTGAATATCAAATCCTTTTATTAAAAGATCCAAAATAGTAATTCCAAAACATTTTAATTTCCTTTATTAAATGTTTATCTTTAAGAATCCCTTTAGGATTTTATTTAATTCAAATGGGTTTGAAGTTCCAATTGAGTTCAAAAAGTTTCTTCTGGCTCTGAAAATTAAACAAAGTTTTATTTTTGCTAATTTATTTTCACATTACAAGATTTGGAAAATCTTGGGATGTGACAGTTGATGTGATCGCCGTCGGAACGCTGCCTCTCCACTTGCCGTCAGGATTAGTTATAAACTTGAATAAATGTTATCTGGTGCCTACACTGAGCATGAACATTGTATCTGGATCGTGTTTGATGCGAAGTGGTTATTCATTTAAATCCGAGAACAATGGTTGTTCCATTTATATGAATGAAATCTTTTATGGTCATGCACCGATGATGAATGGTTTATTTCTATTAGATCTCGATGATAATGTTACACATATTCATAATGTTGATGCTAAAAGGATTAAACTTAATGATGATATATCCGCATTCATGTGGCACTGCCGTCTAGGTCATATTGGCGTTAAACGCATGAAGAAGCTCCATTCGGATGGACTTTTGGAATCACTTGATTATGAATCATTTGATACATGTGAGCCATGCCTTATGGGCAATATGACTAGAACGCCGTTTTCCGGTTCAATGGAACGGGCGACAGATTTATTGGAAATCATACATTCTGATGTATGTGGTCCAATGAGTGTGTCGGCGCGAGGTGGATATCGTTATTTTGTTACTTTCACGGATGATTTGAGTAGATATGGTTATATCTACTTGATGAAACACAAGTATGAAACCTTTGAAAAGTTCAAGGAATTTCAGAATGAAGTGGAAAATCATCATAATGGAAAGATCAAATTTCTACGGTCCGACCGTGGAGGTGAGTATCTAAGTTACGAGTTTATCACTCACATGAAAGAGTGTGGAATTGTTTCACAACTCACACCTGCCGGAACACCACGGCGAAATGGTGTGTCGGAACGTCGTAATCGTACTTTATTAGATCTGGTTCGATATATGATGTCTCTGACGGACTTGCCGTTGTCATTTTGGGGTTATGCACTAGAAACTGCTGCATTCACTTTAAATCGGGCACCAGCTAAATCCGTTGAAAAGACACCGTATGAATTGTGGTTTGGAAACAAACCTAAGCTGTCATTTCTTAAAGTTTGGGGATGCGATGTTTATGTGAAGAAACTTCAACCGGATAAACTCGAACCCAAAGCGGAAAAATGCATCTTCATAGGATACCCTAAAGTAACTATTGGGTATTCCTTCTATCACAGATCCGAGGGCAAGGTTTTTGTTGCCAAGAATGGATCCTTTCTAGAGAAAGAGTTTCTCGCGAAAGGTGTGAGTAGTCGGAAGGTAGAACTCGAAGAGGTTGTGGAACCTTCTCTTCAAAGTATGGCGAGTAGCGCAGCGCCGGAAGTTGTTCCGGAGTTGGCTCCACCTGTTGAAGAGGGAACTAATGATAATGATCATGAAACTCCGAAAGAGAGTACTACCAAACCTCGCAGGTCAAACAGGACGCGTGCAGCTCCCGAGCTGTACGGAAATCCTGTCATGAATTTCATGGTTGATGAAAATGATGACCCTGCGACGTACGAAGAAGCGATGATGAGCCCGGATTCCACAAATGGTTAGAAGCCATGAAATCCGAGATGGAATCCATGTATGAAAATCAAGTTTGGAACTTGGTGGAATTATCTCACGACCGAAAGGCCGTGGAGAACAAATGGATTTTCAAAAGGAAAACTGATGCTGATGGTAATTTGACCATCTATAAAGCTCGACTTGTCGCAAAGGGGTTTCGAAAAATTCAAGGAGTTGACTACGATGAGACTTCCTCTCCCGTAGCGATGCTAAAGTCAGTTAGGATTATGTTAGCAATTGCTGCATATTTCGATTATGAGATATGGCAGATGGATGTCAAAACCGCGTTTCTCAATGGTAATATTGAAGAAGAGTTGTATATGATACAACCAAAGGGCTTTGTCGATCCTAAGGATGCCAACAAGGTGTGCAAGCTTCAGCGATCCATCTATGGATTGAAGCAAGCATCAGGAAGTTGGAATCTCCGCTTTGATGAGGTGATCAAAGAGTTTGAATTTGTCCAAACTTATGGAGAAGCTTGTATTTACAAGAAAGTGAGTGGGACCAATGTGGCATTTCTGATATTATATGTGGATGACATATTATTGATCGGAAATGATATAGATCTTTTAAACAGTGTTAAAAGTTATCTAAACAGCAAATTTTCAATGAAGGACCTAGGTGAAGCGTCATACATATTAGGCATAAAGATCTATAGAGATAGATCTAGGCGCCTAATAGGGCTATCGCAAAGTACATACCTTGATAAGATTTTAAAGAAGTTTAAAATGGAAGGAAGTAAGAAGGGGTTCTTACCTATGTTGCAAGGCAAGACATTGAGTAAGACTCAAAGTCCGGCTTCGGCGGAAGAAAGAGAGATAATGGACAAAGTCCCCTATGCTTCAGCCATAGGCTCTATAATGTACGCCATGCTATGTACAAGACCGGATGTGGCACATGCTATTAGTTTGACTAGTAGGTACCAATCGGAACCAGGTTCGGAACACTGGATAGCGGTCAAGAATATCCTTAAGTACTTACGAAGAACTAAGGATATGTTTCTTGTATACGGAGGTGAAGAAGAGCTCGTCGCTAAGTGTTATGTCGACGCTAGCTTTGACACCGATCCGGATGACTCTAAGTCTCAATCCGGATACGTATTTCTCATGAATGGCGGAGCGGTTAGTTGGAGGAGCTCCAAACAACCTGTGGTAGCGGGATCAACAACGGAGGCCGAATATGTTGCTGCTTCAGAAGCGGCTCAGGAAGCAGTTCGGATGAAGGAGTTCATATCCGAACTAGGAGTGGTGGCAAATGCGTTGGACCCAATGGTGATCTATTGTGACAACAATGGTGCCATTGCCAATGCCAAAGAGCCAAGGTCTCACAAGCATTCCAAGCATATTAAGCGCCGGTTTCACTCCATCCGCGAGCATGTCAAGGATGGAGATATAAAGATTTGTAACATACATACGGATCTCAATGTAGCAGATCCGTTGACTAAAACTCTCCCTAGAGCAAAACATGGTCAACACCAGAACTCAATGGGTGTTAGATTTATCACTATGTAACTAGATTATTGTCTCTAGTGCAAGTGGGAGACTGAAGGGAATATGCCCTGAGAGGCAATAATAAAGTGTTTATTATGTGTATTCCAAGTATATGATAGATGTTTATTTTGCATGCTATAATTGTATTAATATGGAAACGTTAATACATGTGTGTTTAATAAACAAACAGAAAGTTCCTAGTTATGCCTCTCTCATAAACTAGCTCGTTGATTAACAAGATGATCAAGGTTTCCTGATCATGGACATTGGATGTTGTTAATAACGGGATCACAACATTAGTGTAATGGTGTGATGAACATTCATCCGAAGTATAGCATTACGATCAAGTCATTGAGTTTATATTGCTATAACAACTTACGAAGTGATCCTAATCCTTAGACCATGAGATCATGTCAATCACTAACACCGGAAGAGTTTCTTGATAACATCAAACGTCACACCGTAACAGGGTGATTATAAAGATGGATTCAGAACTAATAAAGTGTTATGTTGAGGCTCATGGATCGAGAGTGGAATTTGTTCATCCCGATGACGGATAGATATACTCTGGGCCCTCTCGGTGATATCACATTGATTAGCTTGCAAGCAAGTGATTTGATCACTAGAATGTTATATCACGGGAACGAGAAAAGAGTGCATGTCGGTAACGAGATCAAACTAGGTATGGAGATACCGATGATCGAATCTCGGACATGTAATATATCGTGAAACAAAGGGATTAATATACTAGCGTAAAAGGTTCCGACGATCACAAGAAAGTCATCGTTGAATGTGTGGGAGTCAGTATGGGTCTCCAGATCCCGCTTCTGATTATTGATCCGAGAGGGGTCTCGATCATGTCCGTATTATTCACGAACCGTATGGTGACACACTTAAGAGACACCGACATCCAATTGGAGCAAATGTTTCATGCCGAAAGAATGAACAGGCGCAGGAATTTATTTCACTAGATACCGAAACAGGTTTTCAGGTGAAATTGCATAAAGTGGTTATGCATGTGAAATAGAATTCTAGCAATGGGTTATTTGTGAATGTTTGTCATTAAAGTAATTAACAAAATTCTGAATAAAATAAAAGAGTTTTATTTAATGAGAGTTTGCATTAAATTTGGTGGAAATTTAATGGGAATTTGAGTGGACTTTTGAGTGGAGGGAATTTAAAGGGCATTTTGTGAGTGGAGTGTCCACCCACATGAATGAAGGAGGGGAGGGGGTAGCCCCCATGGCTGGCGGCCACCCCCTTGGGTGCCCCCCCTCCTCCTATAAAAGGAGCCCCCCTCCTCACTTGTCTCTCACACCTCCTCGTGAAGGATCTCTCTCTCCCTCTAGAATTTATCCCCCATGGTCTCTAACTAGCGAGATACATGTTACCGGTGGCTATTCGGCAAGAAAGAGTTGTTCTTCCGCTGCATCGCTGGAGCGAGGAGGCGGAGGTTGCTCGGTGCCTCGAACGTGTGTGCGAGCACGGATGCGCTGCTGTTTTGCGGCGCTAGGACTTCCTCTCGATCTTGAGATCGGCAAGAGATCGTCTACATCAACCACGAGTTGAACTCGTTAAGCTTTGTCGGTGTTCAAGGGTATGTTCTCTACGGATATACATCCACCCGTTGTTTGTATCTAGTAGATAGATCTTGGTATATAGTTCACATCAGGAAAATTTTTGTTTTCTATGCTGCGAACCCTACATATTGTTGTAAGAGAATTCTGCGTAAGGCAGACTTTCATCCCAACTAGCTCCATAGTCTAGAGAACATGCTCTCAACATGTCTTCAAGAATCTGGTTGGTTCTTTTTGTCTGTCCATCAGTCTGAGGATGAAAAGGAGTGCTGAATTCCAATCTCGTTCCCAATGACTCATGTTGTTGCCTCCAAAAATGAGAAGTGAACTGAGTCCCCCTATGAGACACAATACTATTGGGTACTCCATGTAGACACACAATCCTATTCATGTATATCTTGGCCAACTTAGCACTTGTGTAGGTTGTATTCACCGGTATGAAATGAGCCACTTTAGTTAGGCGATCCACTACTACCCAAATGGAATTATATCCTGATCTGGTCCTTGGCAATCCGGTGATGAAATCCATGCCAATCTTGTCCCACTTCCAATCAGGAATAGGTAGTGGTTGTAGCAATCCTGCTGGTTTCTGATGTTCCGCTTTCACTCTACTACATACATCACACAAAGCAATATGTTCGGCGATGTCCTTCTTGAGGTTATTCCACCAAAATCTTTCTTTCATATCCATGTACATTTTGGTGTTACCCGGATGAATCGAATATGGTGAGTTATGTGCTTCCTGTAAAATCAGTTTCCTAAGCTCCGGATCTTGCGGAATACAGATACGTTTTCCATACCATAAAGTACCTTGTTCGTCTTCATGGAATCCTTTGGCTTTTACTTTACCAATCAGTTCCTTAATCTCTTCAATTTCATTATCTGTCTTTTGGGCTTCTTTGATTTTATCCAACAAAGTGGGTTGAACATCCAATGACATGAGATGTCCCTCGGGCACAATCTCCAATCTGAGATCTCTAAATTGGGCACATAGATCATCTGGCAACTCTTCCTTAGTAAGGCCATTCACAAATACCTTACGGCTTAGTGCATCCGCTACAACATTTGCTTTACCGGGGTGGTATTGCAACCTCAAGTCATAGTCCTTGATGAGTTCTAGCCATCTTCTTTGTCTCATATTGATTTCTTTCTGGGTGAAGATATACTTCAAACTTTTGTGATTTGTGAACACTTCACATCGTTTTCCCAGAAGATAGTGTCTCCATGTTTTGAGTGCATGAACAACAGAGGCTAACTCCAAATCATGAGTTGGGTAATTTACCTCATGAGTTTTGAGTTGTCTCTAGGCATAAGCCACAACTTTCCCTTCTTGCATTAGAACTGCACCTAATCCATGATGAGATGCATCACAATACACTTGGAAATCTTTCTCTAAATCTGGCAGACATAAGACTGGTGCTGTCACTGATCTCTTCTTCAATTCTTGAAAACTGAGTCCACATCCTTCAGACCAAGCAAACTTCTTGTCTTTCTTTAGTAACTCCATCATTGGCTTAGCTACATTGGAGAAATTCTCAATAAATCTTCTGTAGTATCCTGCCAAGCCAAGGAAACTACGAACCTCTTTAACTGACTTTGGAGATTCCCATTCAGTTACGGTTGACACTTTAGCGGGATCAACTGCTACACCATCTCCTAACACGACGTGTCCAAGAAATCCAACTTCATTTAACCAAAATTCACACTTGCTGAATTTGGCATACAGCTTCTGCTCTCTAAGCTTCTCAAGTATCAAACGTAAATGTCCTTCATGCTCTTCTTTGCTCTTGGAGTAGATCAAAATCTCATCGATGAAAACGACAACAAACTTGTCAAGGAACTCCATGAACACCTTGTTCATCATATTCATAAAGTAAGTTGGTGCATTGGTCAAACCAAATGGCATCACGGTGTACTCATACAATCCATACCTAGTGGTGAAAGCTGTCTTAGGTATGTCTTGTTCTCTTATCTTGAGCTGGAAATAACCTGACCGGAGATCAATCTTTGAGAATACACAGGCTCCTTCCAACTGATCAAACAATTCATTGATTCTAGGCAAAGGGTATTTTTTTTGATAGTCACCTCATTGAGTGAACGGTAATCTATGCATAACCTTTGAATTCTATCTTTCTTTTCCAAAAACAAGACTGGTGCTCCCCAGGATGAAGAACTTGGTTGAATAAATCCTTTCTGCAACTTTTCTCCAAGTTGTTTTTTGAGTTCTTTCAACTCATCAACTGACATCTTGTATAGTCTCTTTGCTATTGGTCCTGATCCTGGTAGCAAGTCAATAAGAAACTCCACGTATCTATCTGGTGTCATTCCCGGCAACTCTTCTAGAAACACATACGGATATTCACTCACAATTGGCACGCTTTCTATGCTAACCCCCTTAAGAGAATTTAGCGTACTCCCTTTTGATTCAAAGTTAGTCTTGAATCTAATCCTTTTATTTTCTGGGGTTGTGAGTCTGACGGTATGGGTGGCACAATCTAGCACTCCCTTGTGCTTAGTCATCCAGTCCATTCCCAAAATAACATCCAATCCTTGGGAATTTAGGATTATCAGATTAGCGGGAAACTTATACTTCCCAAACTCTATGACTAGATCATGACATCCTGAGTTCACTATCATTTCTCCGCCAGGAGAACTTACTTTTATAGGACACCCAATAGTTTCTACTGGAAGTTCATTTCTTTCAACAAATTCTCTTGATATGAATGAATGCGATGCACCAGTATCAAAGAGAACAAATGCTGGGACAGAATTGAGTTTGAACTTACCAGCAACAGCATCAGGTTCCTCATAGATCTCTTCCACATTGTTGTGGTTCACCTGCCCCTTCTGGAAGGGTTCGACTTGTTGGGTCCCTCAACTTTCTTTTCTGGGCATTCATTTGCATAATGCCCCATATTGTTGCACTTGAAACATTCAACCTGACTAATATCCTTCTTGACAGGCTGGCTTCCACTACCACTTCCACTTCCATTGTGGTGGTTCTTGTATCCACTCTTGTGATTCTTGTACTTGTCATTGTCATGACTACGGTGATGCTTGTTGTCATGATGACGGTTGTGGTTGTGGTGGCTGTTGTACTTTCCATGCTTATGGGATCCAGAACTTCCACCATCATCATAATGGGAACGCTTGTGAGATGATCCCGAGCTATGCTTGTCAGAGTGTTTCCTCTTTCTGCTTTCAACCTGTTTCATCTTTCTCTCCAAGATGGCAGCCTTATCACAAAGAGATTGATAGGTGGGGACATAGGCCACAGATAATTGTAGATTCAGTTCATCGTTCAGTCCTTCGAGGAACTTCTCTTTCCTCTTGGCATTAGTGTCAACTTAATCCGGTGCATAACGCGCCAGATTGTTGAACTCCTCAATATATTCAGCCACGCTGCGGTGGCGCTGCTTCAAGTTATGGAACTCCTTCTTCAAACTCATCACTCCGGATGAGATGTGAGCTGTACGGAAACCATCTTCAAAGATAGTCCATGTCACATCCTCAATGGGAGTGGTGATCTGGAAGTTATCCCACCAAGTAGCTGCTGGTCCTTCCAACAAGTGTGCTGCAAACCTGACTTTCTCCTCATCAGTACCGCCAACAGTTACCAAATCCTTATTCACTGACAATCATTGGCCACCATGGGATCAGTAGTTCCTGAGAACTTAGTAGGCCTCAGTCTTAAGAATCTGGTGAGCATGTCAAATCCTGGTGTGTTATTCTGATTGTTGTTGTTATTGTTATTCTGATTCTGCATAAAAGTGGTCATCATCTGCATCATCTATGCTTGTGCTGTCATCAGCTGCTGCATATCGGGGGTGACATTGTTGTTGTTTGGGTTGGGGTTGGCACGTCGAGGAGGCATCTGTGGTTTCATGAGGATAAGAATGAGATACCCATAGATGCTTATTATGCACAATACAACACATAGACAATCACCAAACAAGCATCAAAATAACATAAGGTTCAATGACATAAACAACAAGTTTGAAAAGAAAACACACCAATAGCAAGCCATCCACATGTTGGATGGTCACTGCGACTCAATAATCAAAAGCATAGTAAATGACAAATAAAGGAGTAGTCATCACTACTCCTCTTCATCAACCTCCTCATCAACAAGTGTAAGACCTGCATTCTCCATAGCGGTATTGTATTCCTCGATATTGGTAGTCAAGGCCTCTACCTTGGCTTTGAGAGCCCTCTTCTGTGAACGAAGTCTCTCAATCACACCCTGCTGATGCTCGAGATCGAAGTCGTTGGCCTCTAGTTCTGCAGTCATCTCTCGAATCCTCTTGTTCCTATCTTGGACTCTTTTCTCTTGACTCTTGAACTTTTTATCCTGACTCTCAAACTTGGCCTCCATGTCCTTGATTATCTCATCTTGCTCCGCGAAGAGCTTCTCCTTCTCATGAAGCTGCATCTGGAGCTCGTCATTGCTAAGCATGACGTTGGTCCTATTAGTATCTAGGTGCCTAAGAAGAACCTCTAGGTCCTGGAGGTATAGATGAATCGGCTCTGCCGTCTCTCTAGCAGCATCCTCGAACTCAATAGCCTCACCATCCTCGTCGCGTCTCCCGAAGGCATGGAAGGGAGTACGTCTAATCTCCCGAGAGTGTCTCCCTAATAGACGCCCAAGTAAATCCTGCATGACTACCTCTAGGCCTCTCTCCCTGTCGTCATGCATAAACTTGAAGATGATTGCCTCCGTGGCAGGCTCAGTCTGGCGTCCTGGCTGATTAACCTTGAAGCCCCAAAGGTCTTTCCTCTCAAACTTGGTGAGGGGAAGCACCATGATGCTAGGAAGCGGAAGATTGAGCATACTAGTGAGCTCAATAAGACGAGTGCCAAAACGAGTTCCCTTGAACTCTTCAGCCGTGCTGATAGTAACATTAGGCATCTATTTTATAAGATAGAAAAAGTTAGAATCAACATAATTAAATATAAATCACAAGACAAGGCATCACATGCATATCTTTGGCAATCAAAACACACAAGTCATGGAATACATAAATCCATTACAAGCATCCAAGGTTCAACTTAATTTAGACAACATTTTTGGGAAGTAAAATGATAAGTGTGGTGGTCCAACTAACGAAGTATGTTACAATCCCATCTCACTTGCCAAGTTGGCTAACAGGGCATCCCTAGAGGCAATCTGTCGATCCTGGTCAAATGACTCCATTGCTAAGTCTATGATGTCCTCTCTTAAACGTTGGTTGGTAGCCTCTAACTCTTCGGTATGCTTCTTTTCTTCCCTAAGGTCATTTTGGGTGTTTATCATTCTGCACTTGAGTCTATCACCAATCTCCTTGATGGCCTTCCAAGCTGCATCTCTTGCAGAGTCAAAGAATGTGGTGTGCATCACTGAATTGGTGACCATGCAGAATCCTGATTCCTTGTGGTTGTCTTCCTTGTTTTTATACAAGTGAAGTTGCACCCACCAGTACTCAACTCCTTCATCCATCACGGGAAAACCTTTGTACACAGCTGCACCATGTATTCCCATGGCAACCATGAGGTCTTTGAGAGCCTTGGGGAATTCTGTCTCACACTCCAAGGTCATGGTCATGAGTGGTCCTTTCCTCACAGCTTCGTTGATGGAGTTCATCTACAAATAGAGATGAGAAAGAAGATTAGAAAAGTTTATGAGAAGAAAAGACAAGTGTGGAAATTGTTGAATTTTCCCCTTAGTGGATTCTAATCCAATCCTAGGGTCATAATCCTACAGGAAACACAGTGCTCTGATACCATCTGTAAGATCCCTCCCTTTTATAAAGGTAAGGATCTCTGTGATTGCAATGCTAGTCCCTGGATCAATGCTAGCATCCACAGTTTAAGATGAAGTACACAGAAACAAAGGTCATTATTACGTATCATTCTAGAGACAAACATAGTCTTTTACAAACTCCATGGCCATAGGCCTAATACAAGAGTTTAAACATAACAATATAGATAAGTCTTCATCTTCATGTGCCACAGGCAAGCATGTTGAGTGTAGACTCATAACCCCTAATCATCATCAGAATAACCTGCAACATCACAAGTTAAAGCCACAGTGGGTCAATACATTGGAATAGTATTGGCAAGTGATACCTTAGTAGAATATTAGCATCTAAATACTATATGAATTTGGCTAAGTGTAGCTTAGGATTGCTTTGCTCAAAGTAGGTTTTACCTATTAGTGAAAACACTAAGTTTTTCCTTGACAAAACTTTCCCTAGGAATCATCCATAGAAATTGGTGAACCTTCACCCTTGTTCAACCACAAGTTTTAACTTAGAAAATTGGGATGAGGAGATTCTTGATAGCTTCCATGTCTTGATGCTCAAGTTCTCCAATACCAGGGACATGGATAAGTACTTAGATTCTTCCATCTGCAGAGGTTGTGCACTTACCCACAAGACTTGATTTTCACCAAGACAGGACCTTTCAGAAGCCTTCCCTTAGACCAAATGGACGCGTTCCAACCTATCATCCCACTACCACCAACTGTCCAAATGGCTAAGTTATTGCAACCTATATGATGCAGGCAGAGCCCATAATTCCATGTGGCTGCACTAGAAGCTTCTTAACATTTGGCATCTCAAATCCCTTTATTCCTGGGTGGCTTTCCACAAGTGAGATACACAAGGTAAACCATAGAAATGGGCCTTGTGTAACCACTCAACACAAACCAATCTTTCCATTCCACCCAGGTGTTTCATTCACTTAGTTGTTTTATTAAGCAAAACATAAGTCCAAAGACTTAGAAATATTTCTCATAGCATGATTATATAAACCACCCTTGGTTTCTACTAGCTAGGCTAAGCATGGCAATAACAAGTATTTTAACTTAGAGGAAATTCTAACATTGCTACAACTACTAGGATTTCCCAAGCATAGCATATAGATACTTAGCAAAAATAATCATGCAAGACCTATACAAAATATTTCTAATGCATAGGTAAAATTATTGGGAAGAAATATGAAGCACCACTTGCCTTGGTAGTTTGGGGAGTAGCAACAATCTTCACAACCACAATCACTATTAGCACCAAAATCTACACATAAAATAATGGCACCAAAATCACATATCAAAAATATACAATAAAAAATATATGAATGCATGAAAATGTCATATGATGATTTTTCTATACCAAACAAGGCTAGTAAACAGTACTTAAACACAAACAAGACCAAAAAACACTAAATAAACTTTATTTGATCTTTAAATCCTTTTTCAAATAATTACTATACTCAAATTATGCCTATAAATGTCTCTGCAAAAATAACCATTTTTATAGAGGAAAAACATTAAACACATTTCATAAACAGATAGGATTTTCTCTCCTGATTCCAATGATATAAAATTTGCAAAATTTGAACGTGGGAAACAAAAGTAATGAATTTTACCAGTTTGAATCACTAATAGATCAAATTTCTGTTTTAAATCTAAACTCAGGCCACGCGGCGGCTTCTGATTCGCTGATACCGATTCGCACGTATCGATCAACATGGGCCACTGGATCTAAATAAAAACAAATGGCCAGATCTAACGCGTACCCCTTTGTTAAGTGAATCTATCGCATGCGATAGATCTAGATCTAACGGCTACATATCAAACGACCAAAGTTTGGCGGCGCCAGCGGCGGTGAGTGGTGGCGGAGGCTCTGTCAGAGAAGTTGCCGGCGATTTAGATAACGCGGGGAGGAGTGGAGATGCTTAATGGGTTCGCGTGGTCACTGCGATGCTCGAGGTAGTCGAGGAAGAGACAAGGGCGCACGGATTCAATGGCAGGACCTCGTCGGAGTTGCTGGCGGCGTCGGGTGCTTGCGGATGGAGTAGTTGCCGATGATGTAGACCGCCCTAGCACGAACCAGTGGTGTCAGAGGATGCACAAGGTTGCGGCGAACATGACAGGGTCAGAGAGGAAGCAAGGGGCGCTCGGACATTACCGGTATTCCTCGTTGGAGTTGAGCGACGGCTCTGTTGCTTGCAGGGATGGATGGGAACGGCTGTCTGGGTCAAGCGCGGCCAAACGAGAGGGGTCAGGAGGTGCACAAGGTTTCAAGGAACATGCTCGTTTGAATTAGAAGGGATGGGTTGGTATTGCTCACAGGAATTTCGTCGCCGGAGCTCGTCGGTACAGCGGCGGTGTGAGAGCAAATAGGGGCAGCCAGGTGGCGCTTCTGGCTAGCTCTGCTGGGAGAAATGGCCGCGAGGGGGAGGGAATTAAGTAGCCGGAGCAAAGGAGAGAATCACGCACGCAATCAGTGGCAATTAACCTTATTAAATCGCGGTAGTGAAGGAGAGGGAGGAAACGGCGAGGCCAGGTCATGGGCGGGGTTTGGGGACGACGCTGACGGGGCAGGGTGGGGTAGGCCTGTCAGTGAGGGGGTGTGCGCGGGTCAGGTGAGAAACAGAGGGAGAAGGGGAACCCTGGGTGGGCTGCTTTGTCTGCTGGGCCGAATGAGTGACGCCAGGCCCAGTTCTGTTTTCTAATCCTTATTCTTTTTCTAAATCGATTTTCAGGAAACCTTTTCAAATGAATTCAAATGTATTTGAATTCCAAATCTTTCTGAACTTTTATAAAGTGAAACCTGCATATTTTTTAGTGTAAAACCCTGCTGTCTCATTGGACTTGCTTGGTTCCTTTGAAAAAAAAAAAAACAGTGCCATAGCACAAGATTAGATAAAGATATGAAAATGGTTTTAAAACCATATTTTGTTTTTGGAAATTTTGTCCAAGCTTTGGAACTCAATCAAACCAACTTATGAACAAACAAATCTTGGTTTGAAACAAATATTCTCTCTCTAGAGAGTAGCATTGGATCAATGCTTGTTTACATAAAATAATAAGCACCCAAATTCTTCTGTTTTTGTAATGACTTTGAAATTGATCCTTAAATGATTATGCATGCATGGATGATATGCAATCTTTGAAAACATGATTTTAGGGATGTTACATTCTTTGATACAATTTGTAACCCCTATCTTTCCCAAATCTCGGTACGAGATTTCTTTTAAGGGTGGTAGCCGGTCACATCCCAAAATTTTCCAAATTTTGAAATGTGAAAAATAAATAAACAAAATAAATAATTGTTGAAATTTAGGGTGAAAAGAAACTTTTTGATTCTAAATGGAAACTTAAAATCCCATCTTGAACAAACTTGAGTAATGTTTGAACCCAACTCAATTCAAACCAAGTGAAATGCATTCTTCATAAATGCATCTGGAAATTTAAACACTTGGGAAGTAAACCCAAACCCTAAAACCCTAATTAAAGAATATCATTTCCAAGATATCTCTAAGACCATGGATTTGATCCATATAAAATTTGTCAACAAACATTTATAAATGATCAAGAATGACAAATTGAAATATTATAAAACCATAGAAATTGGTTTCACTTAATTTGGAGCCATAAATAAAATCTTATGAATTTAATAAGATAAGGAAATTGAATTTCCAAAGCTAATAAAGCACCTATCTAGAAATCCATACCAAATGGTGAGCAAATAATCCTAAAGACATTTAAAAGGATAAACAAATGTTAAATAAGATTTTACAAATTGGAATCACCAAGTTTGGACCTTTAAATAAAAAGATTGGACATTAATAGATAAAGAAGAAATAATAAATAAGGAATATTTGATAAAAGCTAAATAAAACTTGGCCAAGACCATAAGCAAATGGAATAAATATAATCCAAATGAAATAAATGGATAAATAATATTGAAATAAAATAATATGGCCTTAACCAAATTCTATTCTATTGGAATAAAGACAAATACCCAATTTAAATGATTAATAAATCATATTAAAAAATATTCCAAATAATTCAAGGTGAATTATTTGACACCCTAATAAATAAATAAAACCTACTGGATAGGTTTGGTAAAAATATGGATTTCAAATAAAATTTTAAAACACATTAAAACCATTTGAAATAAAGACCCTAAAAAGAATAAAAGAATTATTCTAAATTTGACTTTAGAATATGTTAAATAACAGTATTAAAATCTACACAAAGTTTGGTTGAAGTTTGAATTCAAATGGTTGTTTGAAATGATTAAACAAAATCAAAACAGAAAAAGAAATCAAGAAAAAGAAAAAGAATCATAACAAAAAAAGGGATTAGAAGCCAGCCCAGCCAGCAGGCCCATCCTAGCCCAGCAGTTAGCCCATCTCCCCACCCCCGCAGTGAATCGTTTTTCACTTAGAAAATCACCCGCCCAGTCGCTGACTAGCAGGCCCCACACCCACTCTCTCTCTCTCGCAGACAACCAGGACCCACCTACCTGTTCATCGTCTCCACCCTACGACCACTTACTCACCCGTTTCTGCATTGATCTCGCGGGAGTAATTCACGTCAATACCACGAGTAATGTCTGTCATCAATCACGCTCGATAACTCGCCTGCTCCTCCTCTCCATTTCCCCTCTCTCGCCCGGCTCTCTCTGCCCCTAGGCTGTCCCCATTTTCACTTGCACTGCTGAGGCCTTCGACGAGCTCTCCGAGCAATTCCGGCCAGCCACCGTCGCCCCTCGCCCCCTCTACGACACTAGCGTGTTCCCCAACATCAGGCGCACTCGCCCATAGCCCCATCTCGCCCCCGCGCACGCTAAAAGCTCGGCTTCGTCATCACCAGAGCGCCACCATGGTCTGCAGCACTCCGGCGACGCCCCTGGTATTGTATAACCTCCCCTTTTCCTCTAGCTGATACGCGTAAGTTCACTGATCCCGTGCGCATCTAATGCCATTGTCTACTTGCCCTAGCTTGGACCGTAGCGTCACCTCCGTCCACGGCAGTGCGTATCGTCGGCAGTAGGAACTCCGGTGAGCAATTCCCTAGGAACCCGTGCACCCCTTGGCCGACAAAGACCACGTTGAGCATCCTATCGTCATTGCAAATCTGGTGAGTCACTCCCCACAATATCCCGTTTCCTACATCGCCGGTGACACCACTAACAGATCGCTCCACCGCCAGCCACCATCTCTCGCGTCGCCAGTTCCTGACCAGTTGCTTTGCACCGTTAGATTCTGATCCAGCGGCTTAGATAGTTTGACTTAAACGAACCGGTATGCTAGATCTTAACTGTGCGATCCCACTTAAATCCAACGGCCTATACCTGTTGATCCACACGAACCGTTATTGCCCAATAGAATCATTCCACGTGGCCCAGTCTGTTTTATAAAAACTAGAATAGATTCTATTAGATGTTCAATCTTATAAATTGCATAACTTTAAATCTACACGTCCAAATTTTGCAAATTTTATATCAATGGAATCAGCAAGACAAGTACTTTCAAACCATTCACTTTTTTAGTAAATTGCTTCTGTTCAATTGGTTGTTTTTGCAGAAACTTGTGTAGGCATATTTTGGATATAAATTATGTCTAGAAATATTTTTATTATAAAAATCTTTGGAAAATAGATTATTTTTAACCTACTGACCATGGAAACCAAATTGTGGATTCAAAAACATATTTTGTGAAGCAAAATAATAAATCTTTGATTTAGAACATTTCTAGTAAATTAAAAATGTTGTTTATATGTTAAAATTACTTTTTGGAGGAAAATCTTTGGGAAATGATTTGAATTAAACTCTCTGACCCCAAACACCAAGTTTTAGAATTAAAAATATATTTGGTGAGACCTATAAAGATTATTGCTTTGCTAAAGACATTTTCAACAACATAAAATATTGATTTAGTGTAAAAATGGTTTATAGGTGAAACCTTTTGCAAATGGTTTTAATATTAAATAATTGGCCATAAAACACCAACATTTGTGTTTAAAAATGTATTTGTCAAACACTAGAAAATATTACTTTGGTTTGAACCATTTCTAGCAAAATAAAAATGACTTAAAATGGCCATTTTCACTAACTTGTTATCAAATGATTTTGCCACATTTACAAATGACCTTGCCAATTTTATAAATGACCAATAAATATTTTTATGATGTCTATAACCTATTGGAAACCACTTTTCCAAATAAAACAATATTTTGCATGCTTGCATGCATTGCTTTGTTTCTATTATTTTGTGTGATGGTTGCTTGAATGGTAGATTGAATATTTGCTTGCGTGATTGATTTGTAGTGGAATTTGAAGAGTGTGAGTATTGCAAGATCAAGGAGTGAACTTATAATTCTCTACCAGAAAGGCAAGTGATCCTTCATAATTTTGTCCCATTATTTTCACTATGCATTAGTGATACTTCAAAGTAGGACTTGCATGGAATTTTACTAAGTGTGCTATGCCATGGGAAATCCTAGTAGATGAAACCTTACAAGAAATTTCCTAAGTTAAGATTCCTACTACTATCATGCTTAGCTTAGCTAGTAGAAAACAAGGGTGGATTATATTCATGCTATGGAATATTTCTAAGTCAAGGACTTGGGTTTTGTTTAATAAAACAACTAAGTGAATGAAACACCTGGGTGGAATGGAAGGAATGGTTTGTGTTGAGTGGTTATACAAGGCCCATTTCTATGGTTTACCTTGTGTATCTCACTTGTGGAATGCCACCCAGGAACAAAGAGATTTGAGATGTCAAATGTTGAGAAGCTTCAAGTGTAGCCACTTGTCATTATGGGCTCTGCCTGGGTCATATAGGTTGCAATAACTTAGCCAAATGGACAGTTGGTGGTAAGGGATGATAGGTTGGAACGCGTCCATTTTGGTCTAAGGGAAGGCTTCTGAAAGATCTTGTCTTGGTGAAACCAAGTCTTGTGGGGAAAGTGCACCACCTCTGTAGAGTGTAAAATCTAAGTACTTAGCCATGTCCCTGGTAAAGGACAATTTGAGCATCAAGACATGGAAGCTATCAATAATCTCCTCATCCCAATTTCTAAGTTAAAATTTTGTGGTTGAACAAGGGTTGAAGGATCACCAATTTATATTGGGAGATGCCTTGGGTGATTTTGACAAGCAAAAGCTTAGTGTTTTCAAATGATAAGGAAAATCTACTTTGAGCAAAGCAAGCCTAAGCTCCACTTATCCAAATGCATATAGATGATAGACTCCACTATACTACCACATTATCACTTGCCAATACAATTCAAATGTATTGACCCTTGTGGCAGTAACTTATTATGTTACAGGTTTGTTTGATGTTAGTGAAGTGTGTTGATTAGGATTACAAGTCTACAACCAACATGTTTTCCTATGGCACTTTGAAGATGAAGGACTCCATGATAAAGTTATTTCTGCTGCATTGTAATGAGATAGCCAAATGAGCTATGTAAGATGTAATGAATTATTTTATTCCTGGTTATAGAGTTGTATTATGACCTTTGTTTTTGGATATTACATCTTAACTGTGGATGCTAGCTATTGATCCAGGGACTAGCATTGTAAACACAGGGATCTCTACCTTATTAAAGGTTGGGACCTCTACACCTGGGTTGAGTGAAACAGTCCCCGAGTTACTCGAACCTGCCCCTGAGTCAATGTCCATTGGCACAACGTTTGACTCTTGGTTTGCCGGGATGAATATCGACTCGGACTCTGGTGTCGGTTTGATCGATGGTTTCCTGAGATGTTCCAATGCTAGTCCTGGTGGGATTGCTTGACGAGATGAGCCTAACTTGGATAGTACGTCAGCTCCCTCATTCTCTGCTCTGGGTATGTGATGAAATTCACACCCATCAAAGTATCCCGAAATTTGTTGCACATGAAAACGATATAGTGCCATGTTTGCGTCCAACGCATCCCGCCTAGACACTTGCTGGATAACCAAGTCCGACTCACCAAAACATATGATCCTTTTGATGCCAATTTCCTTGGCCACTTTTATGCCATGGACAAGTGCTTCATACTCGGCTACGTTATTGGATGCAGCGAAGTGGATCTGCAACACATACTTGAGCTGATCCTTCTTTGGTGATGTTAGTACTATCCCGACACCTAGACCTGTTTTTGTCTTGGATCCGTCCAAGTGCATCTTCCAGTAATTTGGGTATGGCAGTGGTCGTTCATATTCCATTTCCATCCAATCCACAAAGAAATCAGCTACAACTTGAGATTTAATTGCATCTCGTCTGTCATATTGTGGAGTGTATGGTGCTAGCTCTATGGCCCATTTTGCCGCTCTGCCACTGGCATCTTTGTTGCCCAATATATCCGAGATAGGTTCCTCACATATTACCCGGATTGGGTGTTCTTGGAAATAGTGCTTCAGCTTCTTTGCTGCCATATACACCCCATATGTCATTTTTTGGTAGTGGGGGTAATTTTGCTTTGATGTAGAGAGCACTTCGCTCAAGTAATAAACTGGCCTTTGGACTGATTTGCCCTCTTCTTTGCGCTCTACTACTATCACTTCACAGACAACTCTGGTTGTTGCCGCAACATAGAGAAGCATTGGATCTTTGGATAATGGTGACGCTAATATTGGTGTTGTTGCCAACATCTTTTTGAGTTCATGGAAAGCGCTATCAGCTTGCTGTGTCCATGTGAATTTGTCTGATTTTTTGATCAGTTGATATAATGGTAAGGCTTTTTCGCCTAGCCAACTCACAAACCTACTCAACAAGGCCAGACATCCTGTAAACTTCTGGACGTTGTTGAGGGTTTTCAGTAATTCCATTCTTTTGATGGCCCTGATCTTTGTCGGGTCAGCCTCAATTCCTCGGCTGGACACAGGAAATACGAGTAATTTTCCATCCGGGACACCAAATGTGCATTTTTCCGGGTTAAGTTTCATTCGGAATCTTCTTAAGTTTGCGAATGTTTGACGCAAGTCCTCAATTAGAGTATGAATTTGTTTGGTTTTTATCACCACGTCATCGACGTATACTTGAACATTTTTGTCTAGTTGATCTTGCAAGCATTTTTGATCATTCAGATTCAGTGGTATCTAGTGGAAACCAGAATATTCATCCACAAATGACAACAACTCACACCCGGTAGTAGAGTCAATGACTTGATCGATCCGTGGCAGGGAAATGGATCTTTTGGATACGACTTATTGAGGTTCGTGTAGTCAATACACATGCGCCACACCACTGCCACGTTTGGGTCATCCTTTTTCTTCTCGACCAAGACTAAATTTGACAACCAGTCTGGGTGCAGTACTACCATGATAAACCCGGTAGCCAAGAGCCTGGCTATCTCGGCAGCTATCACTTTCTCCTATCTTCGGTGAAGCGGCGGAGGGGTTGCTTCACCGGTTGGCATTTAGCCTTACATGAAGAGAGTGCTCAGCCAGCTCCCTTGGAACTCCTTCCAGGTCTTGTGCTGTAACATCCCAAAAATACCAAACTTAGATCAACAAACACTAATCAGCAAGTTTAGGGTTAACAAAAACTTTTCTAAATAAATTCATGAACGCATGTATATGTGTATGCATGGATTTTGAATTTCTTTAAAAACCACCTTGTTTGTGTGATCCATTGCTTGTAAAATGTTTCTTAGGTGAAATAAACATCATCTAAAACATTCCCCACACTTTTCCTAAAGACAAGTAAATCAAAACAAATATATTAAGTGAATGGTCATTTTGACCAATTTAACTCCCATGCCTACTTTAGCTGTCTCAAACTTTCAAAACCTAACAGAAACTTTTCTGGATCTTTGCACCCCTTGTATGTACTCATAACAAGGTATCAAGGCCCACTTTGTGATCATCCAGAAACTTTCAAATGCATAGTTTAAATGACAATTCAAAATTGAATCTTCTTCAAATGGGAAGATCCCACTTTTTCAAAACCCACTCAAACAAGCTCAACTTTCAAAACCCAAGCATCTGCAGACTCACCAGAACCAATCTAGCAAACCCACCAAAATTCATTTCAAAATTCAAAACTTGATTTCATGCGGCCATTTCATCAAACAGGTTGCAGACACAAATCAAACAAAACATCAAACACTATAGTGTGCAGTGTTTTGAGCCTAACTTGTTCCCTAGTTAGCTCACACACAACTCAGTAGATCATCTAGGAAGTTTAACTAAGGACTAGCACCCCTGTGAGCTTGCCATTGCCATCAATGGTGAACAGCCAAGCACCTCAATGCCACCCCATAGTCGACAGCAGGCTAGAGGAAGAACTAGCCGTGCCAACCTTGTCTGGGAGGCAGCCCACCGTCCACCGCCACTGCCTGTCCCAGCCGCGAGCGTTGCCAAGCCCTGGACCACGCACACAAGACACGCCCAGACCATGCCGAGCGTGCGCCAGAGCGCCACCCGCGACCAGCGTCCACAGACCGCGCGCCGCCCTCACCGCGCGCACACGCGATCACCACCGACCCAGGAGACCGCCAGACATCCCCGTTTGCCGCCCCGTGCCATACCGCCACCGCCCGCCGTCGAAGACGCCGCCTCTGCCGCGCAGAGCACCGCCCGTTCCAGACCAAACCACACCGCCCCATGCCTCGCGACCATGTCGTTGTGCATCTCCAGGAGACACAACACCGTCCCCTACCCTTGCCCATGCCATTAGCCGCCTATAACGTCGCCCCCGACGAGCTCACTGTGCGCCCCGACGGTCCCCTCGCTCGACTATAAATAGAGGCCACCCCCACACGATTTCTTCACACCATCTCACTCCCCTCTCCCCACTGACCGTGCCACACCATTCTCAGAGCAAGGCGAGCACCACCTCGCCGGAATTTCACTGGAGCCTGCCGCTGCCGGAGAAGAAGGGAGCCAGCAATTGGAGCCGCCCCAGGAGAAGCCACCGATACCAGGAGGTTCGCCGTCGTCGACTTCGTCGTTCACCCGCCTCGCCGACCCTCGCCCGTACCCCGGTGAGCCCCCAGCATCCCTCACTGGCCGCGCTAGGTTTCGTTCTCGCCGGAGTTGTCTCGCGTCGACGATGCCCCTCAGCCGTTGGATTAGAACTAGATCGAACGATCCACGTTGCCCCATACCGCTTTGCCCCGAGTCACTGACGAGTGGGGACACCCACTTAAGCAGCCCGCGGGAGCACTGCACTTAGCAGGCCGGCCCGTTAGAATTTCCCGCGCAACCCAACAATTCAAATTAAAACTTTTGTATTTTAATTCAAACACACTTCAGCACCCAACTTCAAAAATCAACCCAGATCGTTTCAGTGCACCAAATTGGATGAAACCAATTTTGTTGGAAAGGTCTGTGAATGCTTAATCCAAGCCCATTGGATTCAAGTCATTTGGATCTGTAGATCACCCATAGTAAAAATAACAAGGAAGAAGCTTTTCTGCATTCAAACATTTTTTAAATTTAAACCATAAAAGATTTTGAATTGATTCCAACTCTCAAAAATCACATTTAACCATACCTTTCAGAATATATAAAAATATATATAGGTTTACTTGCAGAAATAATGTTCAAGTATTAAAAGAATGCTTCATAAGCATTTCTAGCCACTTTAATTAATTAAAATAAAAGGGTAAAACCTTATTAAATTGTGACACCACTTTAAATCACATTCCCATGGACTACAATATGTGGTGATGACATGTGTCAACATGATCCCATGTTTAGTTTGGAGAATATTAAATCTTAAGTAGTTCTTCAATGAGTAGAAATTACTTTTCTAAAAATAAAAAGGATTTAAACCAAGCTTTAACCTTGTAATGTTAGAGATGATGCTAGACCATCTATAGGACCCTTGTGTGTGATGATTGCAAGTAGTTAAGTATTGTTTGGTGATTGTGTACCTCGTATTTATTCATAGACGCTAGTACCGACCAAGGATACGAGGAGGAAGGAGGATACTACGAAGAGGAAGCCGAGGAGAACTTCAACCACTGCTCTGCACAAGGGAAGCTAATTACTATGCAAGCCTAATACTACTAGTGGATGTGCAAGCTAACACTTGCAAGATACTATACCTATGCAAGCTAATTACTATGCAAGCCTAATACTACTAGTGGATGTGCAAGCTAACACTTGCAAGATACTATACCTATGCAAGCCTAATACTACTAGTGAATGTGCAAGCTAACACTTGCAAGATACTATACCTATGCAAGCTAACACTTGCAAGATACCTTACTGATGCCACAAACCCATACTTGTGAGATGACTACTTTATGCCTTAAGCATATGTGATCATACCCACTTGCTAAACCAATCCTAGTTTTATGTGCAAGCATCTTACCTTATTTCTTTATCAAAGCTTACTTAGAGTCTACCTAAGAGTTTGGTAGATACTAGACAGTTGTGCGGAAGGTTGCATAAAGAGCATAAAATTTGGCTTAAGCTAGAAACCTTGATATCAGCCTAAGATATAAGGTTGGACTTAGTTGAAACTCCACTAGTTACCACCCCCCATTAGTACCACCCCCACCTGTAGATGCTAGTGCTAAGCATAAAACTTGATCAACTTTAGATGGGAATACTTGGTGGAAAAATGGTTATGAAAACCTTGGAATGATGGATCATTCTATTGAAATGTTTTGGACATTTGTTTCCAAACACTTGATGATTCTGGTGATGAAAATGTTGAGGCATGAGCCTTAGCCCCTTTTTTTAAAACTGATGGTTGTCTGGATGCGATACCATTCCAATTTTAGCGTACAACCACAATACCCGAATATTGGGTAGGGCTTGACTGGAAACTTATATACCTTAGTATTAGTTCCCTCACGGCCAAGGTCTGAGCTGAGGCTACCTTGTGAAGATTGTCCACCTGTGCAGTACCCAAGATGACAGTGGTCATGGTTGGGAGGCCAAACTCACAGGAGAGGTGCTTATACTAGGGAGTGTAATTGAAAGGTTAGGATTGATTATCCGCATACTAAGCATGGTGAATTCAGGATTTGTTCCTGACGGATGTATTGAATGTTGTGGTGAAAGTGTACAATCTCTGCAGAGTGTCAAACTATTCAAATAGCCGCGTCCGCGGTTATGGACAGTTGGAGTGGCCATACTGTTCCCCCGTCAGACCTTTTTAAAAAAAATGACTTGTGAAAGGAATTGCGACTTTGACTTGACCACAACAGAGTTGTGACCTGGATTACAAGATCCGATTTAGGAGTTATAAAATTGTGACTAGCTTTGGAACTTAGTAAATATAAACATGGCTTTTTTGCAAAACAACCCTAGAGCCTAGTGTCCTATTATCCAAAAAACCCCCTTTACTTGTTAGTATTAGTTTGCGAGTACTTAAAGAGTACTCATGGCTTTGTCCCTGGCTATTCCCATGGCCAGACTATGAAGAGGAGTACCTGGAGGATGGACCCCAGGAAGGTTACGACAACTAGGATCATCTCCCATCGTCAGCATTGCCTGTGACCCCGAAGATGGAGCTTCGCCTACGCTACCGTTATTATTACGTATTCCGCTGCTTGATGTGTATTAAGAACTGGATCATGAGATCCCTATTTATGTAAGAACTTATGTATCGTTTGTAATGGATGAAGTACTATGGTATCCAATTCTGTTATGTCTCGCAAAAATGGTAATCCTCGGATTGCGATGTATGGCATAACAGGCATCTAGGATTGAAAAATCTGGGTGTTGACATGTGTGGACCATGCAAAGGTATCCCGATTCTCACGAAGGAAGCTGGTGAGCTCGCTTTCCTATTTGTCAATCAACCCAGCACCCATGGTGACTGTGCACTCTGGGAAGGCCTCATCAACCTGTATCTTTTTTGTTTCCATGGTAGCTTGGAAATATACACAGCCATGCGGGTTAGTGAGTGCCGGCATAGACATTTGTGCTGCCTTGGCCAGTGCTACCACTTCCATCATTTGATGCTTTTCCTCTGCTATGACCAGTGACTTGGCGAGTGAAGATCCGGCTGACGCGCATGCAATAGATCTCTTGTAATCTCCCTCAACTTTGATAACTCTACACGGACCTGGCAACTTCATCTTTAATTAAGCGATGTGAGGAGTAGCCATAAACTTTGCCATAGCCGGCCTGCCGAGTAAGGCATGATATGAGCTGACCAGGTCAACCACCTCGAACTCTATGGCTTCAGTGCAACAATTTTCTCTTTTGCCGAATAAGATGTCAACCCAGTTCTTGCCAATTGGCTCACGGGACAGTCCCGTCACAATACCATGGAAGGTTGTCTTAGTTGGCTCCATCATGTTCATAGTGATGCCTAACTTGAGCATGGTATCCTTGTACATAATGTTGATGCTACTGCCATCATCTATCAGTACCTTGGAGAACTTCACATTGATAACTGGGCCCATGAGCGTTGGATCAAAGACAAGAGCATAACCTCCCGGTGTTGGCATGATCTTGGGGTGATCCTTTATGCTCCAAGTTATCTCCTGTTCAGACCAATGCATATACTTTGGTATTTCCGGCATTGTGGCATTCACTTCCATCATTCGTCTGTGGACTCTTCTTGTCATTCGACTCCGTGACAAACACGACATAGCTCTGGTGATGCTCTCTATACTCATTTATGGTTCCATGGCCGACATGAGCTTCATCACCTCTTGGGTTATGCACCTGATGCACAGCCTCCCTTATTTCTTGGTTATGATATCTCGGCTGCCTGTTGTCATATCTATGGTCAGCTCCAACATCTTGAGCATTTCCTCCTGTGAGCGGTGGCGGGGGAGGTGGTGGTAACTGCTGAGTCGGCGAATCCACTCTGTCTCCCTTCTGAAACCAAGTGCATTGTCTCATTGTGTGGTTTGCTGGCTTTCTCGGACTTGGCATGTGGAACTTACATGGTTGATCCAACATCATTTCATCAGTATACATCTGCCTGTCTTGGTATGGCTTTCTTTGTTCATATGGCTTTTTGCCATCATTCTTTTGTATCCATTGTAGTTGCCCATTTATCCTTTGACATTGGATACTTCTAGCATCTGGATGATCCTGACTCACAGCTGCAACTTGAGTCGAGCCATACCTGTAGTCTGGTCTCTCATCCCTTCTCTTGCTTCTATACTAGGCCCTTTCTTGGCGCCTTTGCGACCCGACTGCGTCATAGATCTGAGTTTCAGTCATGTTGTATGCCGACATAAGCAGAGGCTGAGTTGGACCTCCTAACGCGTACGCGTGTGCGATTCTTATTGTTTCTACCAAACTCGCCGGCATATCTCTTTGTATCCTTTGCCACAGTACACTTCCATGTTTGCGTCCTTGTGCAAACCATGCAATGGCCTGAGACTCGATTACCCCTTCACAAGAGTTGAGCATTGTGCACCACCTTGTGAGGAATTCACTGTCTGTTTCATTCGGCCTTTGCTTGCACATAGCTAGCTATTGTGGGCGATTCGGCCTCTTGTACGTGCTTGTGAAATTGCTCACGAAAGCTTCCTGAAAATCAATCCAGCTGTTGATGCTTCCGGGTGGCAAATTATTCAGCCACACCCTTGCTCGTCCTTCTAGCATCTGCGGTACATACCGCACTTCCCATCTCAGATTTCCTTGTGCGATTTTTACTGTAGTTCCATAATCTATGAGCCAGTCTTCGGGCTTAGTGCTTCCATCTTAGGTCTTTGTCCCTCTAACCAGCTGAAAGTTTGACACTGGCGGCTCTTTTATGATTCTTGGGCCAAAACATGGTGGGCCTTGTGGACCTTGCGATTCGATCAGCTCTGCCATTTTTATCCGCTCGAGCTTTAGCCTCGCATGATCTAGCTGTAGATTTCTGCCTCCGAGTCTTTCTCCAATTGCTTGTTATACATGATCCGGCAATTCATAGACATCATTGGCCATCGCCGAGTAACCATCATTGTATCTATTGGCGTTCGTGTCTGCAGGTTGCTGCATTGATTTTCCCACGCTTTGCTGTCTCTTTTCGAGTTGTGCTGGCAGAGGATTCGGAGCTGGGTTTCCTCCTCCTGCCAAGTGAGTCCCATGCCTAGGTTGAGGTGCAAAGTTCTGCCCCCCGTTGTCATTTCTTTGTGCTGCTTGCCTTTCTCGGCCAGCATTTTCCTGGTTCTCATTTCTCTGAACGACATTCCTTCTTGTTCACGGGTCGAGTTTCCTTGAGCCATCACCGGGTCATAAGCGACCATCTTCTTGTTCCTTCCTGAATCCACACTCTTTTCTTTTCTCTGCCTCGACGCCACTCCTGGCGAGGATGCTGTATGGCCTGCTGATCTTGCCGGGATCGGAGTTACCGAGAGAACCAGCTGTGATCTCCCATCTACACCCGGATTTGCCCTGTAGTAGGCTTCATTCAACATTCCTGCTGCTCTCACCAACTCATTGACTCGTTCCTGTTGTTTTCTCTTTGCCTCACCCGTCAGATGGGGTAGCTCTGCCATTGTTGCCTCTGCGGCTCCCAAATTTGCTGCTATAGTGTTGTATGTCGGTTGCATGACTGTTTCATTGCTATTTTCTGGTGTTATCTTTGACGTTGCATCCGCCAATTCTTCATTTAGGTTTTTGCCTCTCAACCTCATCGCATCAAGACGGGTCTTAGCGCCATTGAATCGAATTCCTGAGTTGAGCTCTCAAATTGTGATATCCACATCTTGCTGTAACTGTGCTAATTCATTTGCCTTCTCCAAGACTTTTATCCTGGCCTCCTCTAACTCGGCATGCACACGCGCCGGATCAGCTGCTGGCGCTACTGGCTCTGCTAACTTCTCTATTTCTTCTTGCAATTCTTTGGCTCTCTTGCTCCTAGCTATGCTCTCTGGCTTTTCTAGCGGCACTTTTGCAGTTCTTGTCGCCCTTCTCGTTTCTTTTGGATTTCCTACCTCAGCTTCCTCATCCACCAAAGGAACTACTGGTGGTGCTAGGGGATTGGGAGCTGTCATCATTACCTCGACGGAGACGAGTTGATGAAGCTTTCCTGTGGTAGGAACCGCAGGTGGATCCGGCGCTAGGATGACGCACTCTGGGTATGCGCGCTCCACACGCACCGCGGCGTAGACCTGGTGCTCGCCGAACTTGATGAAGCGACCGCCCCTTGGGAATGGCTTGGTCCCGAAGCAACCCGCGTTGTTGCTGACGAAGTTGAGTGCCCCAAACCTCGGATGAGGACGGAATAGACGCGCTAGCCGGTCTTGGTGATGATGTTGCCCGTCCGGATGAAAACTCCAGCAAGCGCGTGCTTCTGCCCCATGGTGGGCGCCAACTATTGTGGTGGTGTCACAGTAGATGCCATGGGTAGGCTTAAGTTGGGGGCCGAATGGACGCTTGTGGTAACCGGGGAGGGAGTGCACGGTCCAGTCACGCATGAAGAACAAGATGAACTCTCTACACTTAGGATTTCTATTGATCCAAGAAGCTTACAAGTGCTCCTAGAGCTGTTTTGGGCATATCCTCACACCACTAGTTTCCTACTTCGTCCAACCTCCTTAAACCCTAGCTATGCCCCTCCTTATTTAGGCGATGGCCAGCTAGATTACATCCCTTTGGGTCCTAGGGTTACTGTTTGGATCTTGGTCCTTACTGTGCGGGCCGGGTCATGGGCTAGCCCTGAGCCCCTTGACCCTGTCCACAAAGCTATACAGCTAACGGTCTTCTCGTACGTTGCCTCCAGTTCTTTTGGCGTCATACAGTGAATTTGTACGTCAACCCTTGCTTTGGGCGTCACCCGACTCCTTTTGTGTCACCCGGCGTCACCCTTCTCTTTTGACCATGCTTTACCATGGTCCCTCCTGAATCTTACTCGGAAAGTTGCCACGCGTTCTTTCTGACTCGGCCTTCCCTCGTCAGACTCGGCTTGTTGCTTCCTGCAAGGCAAATAAACTTGTCTTATATGGGCTGACATAATTCTTATGTGTAACAGCCCTAAATTCATGTTTCAAAGCTCATTCATATCATCCTTGCATCCATCATCATTTAGGGTTTTCCCAAATCATTTCAGAAAACAGAAACATATAGTAACATGATTTTATGTGGTCAGACTCATTTTAAATAGCCAACACCATTGGAAAGTTGGGAGTTTTAGGAACTTGGTTTCAGAAACCAAAGTTATAATTTAGAAATAATTACAAAACCCCTATTTCAAACATTTGCAAAATAGAAGCAAAGTCTCTGTTTGTTTGAAATCCAAGTTTGACCAAGCCCTTGCAAAGTAGCCCCATGAGTTTTGACCCATTTCTGAGACCAAATTACCACTACAAAACCTTAGGAAGATTTGAACTCAAATTGATTTTGAAACCATTTGAAAACCCATTCAGAAAATCGAAATAGAAAAGAAAAAGAATTAAACAAAGGAAAAAGGCCGCGCGCGAGATATCTAGCCCAGCAGAAAATCGAGCCCAACTAGCCCACCCGGGGGTTTCTTTTTCTTCTCTCATGCGCGAGCGCACGCAATCTGTCGCTGACAGACAGACCCCACCTCCACCTCGCGCACTTCACTGGCAAGCGGGCCTCCTCCACGTCAGCATCGTCTTCCCCTCTGATACCGCGCACGACTCCGCCGCTGGCCGTTGCAGCGCTGATCTCGCGAGCGTAATTAGCATTGATGCGACGAGCGTTTCCTGTCGAGTCTCTGGCTATAAGATCCCCACCTCCTAGCAACCATTTTCCCCCTGTCAATTCTGCCTTCACGCCACCAGGCTGCCCACGACTCACACAACACCGCCGCAGACAGAGCTCACTCCGGCGATCGATTCCGGTGAGCTCTGTGCGCCCCTTCCTCTCTGATTCATTCGAGCCACTTCGCAATCTTCTTGCGCACCTGCTGACCCCACCAGTTCATCCTGTACTGCCCTAGGTCGCCGTTCCTGCTCGACGCCGCAAGCATCTGACGACCACCTCGACTCCGGCGACCAAATTCCGTAAGTCTCATGCACCCCTTCACTTCTGACTCATACGAGATTGTTCGCCACGTTCTTGCGCATCTCCTAAACCCCCTGGCTTGTGTTAGGGCGACGCGGAACCTCGGCAACGACTCCGACAATAACCACCCGACGCCGTGCACGACTCCGACGAGCTCTCTCAGCCACATCCGAGCGCCCCTCCGCAAACCAGTACCACGTCGAGCTTTAGCACGCCTTTGCGGATTTGGTAAGCACCTTCTTGCATCCTGGAACAATCTAGAACGCTAGCGCCGCCGTAGACCGAGCGCTCCGTCGCTCGCCGACGCCGCGTGCCGCCAGGACATGGTCGCTTGCTCGTGCGTCGTTGGATCTGGATCCAAGCGTTAGGATAGATTCATTAATCGACGAAGAGGTACGCGATCTGGAGCGTGCGATCTATTTAGATCCTGCGGCTGCAGAGCTCGATCTGGTGCGAACCGGTACGCGCTAGTCACAACACGACACGTGGCTAGGAATAGATCTAAAAACAGATTTCAAATCAGAATTTGATCCAATTTTCAAATGCTTATAACTTTTGAATTCCACGTTGGAATTTTGCAAACTTTATACCGTTGGATTGAGGGAATCAAGGCCTTTCTGATTATGCAAAGTGTTTAACAAATAGTAACCATTGGAATGACTTTATTTGTAGAAACATGTTTAAGGCTATTTTGAGTATGGATTTGGTTTAGTAATTTGTTTTAGGGATAAATAAGTTTAGTTGGCAAACTTGTGACTTGTTAAGTTTCTGTAAACATGCACATGCTTGGTAGAGTTTTCAAAATCACCACTTAGTAAATTCTTGCATGCATGCATTCATATTATTTTTGATTGTATATAATTGTGTGTAATGGTGTGCTACAAATTTTGTGTAGATTTTGCTAGTGATTGTGATTGTGAGGAGTGCTACTCTCCACATTACCAAGGCAAGTGATATTTTCATGAATATTCCTTTCCCATATTTTGTATTAGCATTAGATATTTTGCTAAGTCTTGCATGCTACTTTTGCCAAATGTTAAGTTGGGAAATCCTAAGTAGTGTAAGAATTGTAGAATGGCTAGGGATTTTCCTAAGTTAAGTTACTATGCCATGCTTAGCCTAGCTAGTAGAAAACAAGGGTTGGTAAAGAATGTACATGCTATGATGAAATAATTCTAAGTCCTTATGGACTCATGCTTTTCTTAATAAAACAACTAAGTCAATGAACTTCCTGGGTGGAATGGGACTTGAATGGTGGTTTTTGGTTGAGTGTTTACACAAGGCCATGGACTTGGCTTGTGTATCTCACTTGTGGTATGCCACCCAGGCACAAAGGGATTTGGAGGCCAAGTGTTGAGAAAGCTTACAGTGCAACCACTTGGCAATATGGGCTCTTCCATGATCATATAGGTTGCTAGAACTTAGTCACTTGGACAGTTGGTGGTAGTGGGAATGATAGGTTGGAGCGCGTCCATTTGACTAAGGAAAGGCTTCTGAAAGGTCCTGTCTTGGGAAACCAAGTCTGGTGGGGAAAGTGCACAACCTCTGCAGATGGAAAATCTAAGTACTTAGCCAGGTCCATGGCAATGGACAACTTGAGCATCAAGACATGGAAGCTACAAGAATCTCATCACTCCAACTTCTAAATAAAACTTATGGGTGAACAAGGGTGAAGGACCCCAATGTCTATTGGTGGTTTCTTGGGAAGTTTTTGATAAAGAAAAACTTAGTGATTTCAACTAATAGGTAAAACCTATTTTCAAGCAAAGCAAGCCAAGCTACACTTAGCCAAATGCATATAGTAATATAGTCCACTTAAAATATACTAAGGTATCACTTGCCAATACTATTCCAAAGTATTGACCCTCTGTGGCTGTAACTTGTGATGTTGCAGGTTACTCCGATGATGAGTAGGAGTCATGAGTCTACACTCAACATGCTTGCCTGTGACACATGAAGATGAAGACTTATGTTTATTTACTTATTCCTTAAACTCTTGTATTAGGCCTATGGCCCTGAGTTGTAAAAGACTATGTTTTATCTTTGGAATGAATGTAATAAACGACCTTTGTATCTGTGTACTTCATCTTAAACTGTGGATGCTAGCATTGATCCAGGTACTAGCATTGCAATCACAGGGATCCTTTCCTTTATAAAGGAGGGGTCTAACATTATGTCGGCCGCACATGACCTTCTTACCCAGCCGTTGCTACCCGGCCAGAGATATCCTTTACTCGGCATAAGCCAACCTGGGCAATGTTTTACCCCTTATGACCCTACCAGGGGTTATTCCCCCAAAAGTATGATATCATTACACAAAATTGATATCATCATAAAGGTATTGATAAAATGAAACCAACAAAAGTGGTTTCACTATTTTATCAATTACCATTGATTTATAATGGATTTTCTAGTGAATAAAACTCTAGTTTTAGGAAACAACTCACCAGAAATATTCTGGAGTTCCAAAAATTATTTCCTTGGGTGATTAATTACTACTTGATTGACTGATTTACTGGGAGTGAGAATCATCCCAAAATATTTACCAGAATGCCCTCAGGAAATTCCCAAATGCAGTACTGGATGATATTTGTCTTTTTAACCAGAATTTATCTGTAAGGGATTTTGATGTGATTCCAAAGACACATGTTAGGTATTTGTTATAAATTTCTGTAGAAATTGGAATTTTTGGATTTACAGAACTACTATGCTGAGTTTATTGGTGAAATAATCCTACGCAGAATAGTTTAATTCACCAAGTTTCAATAAAGGCTAAATAAATTATGGTCTTCTGGGATTTGATGGATATATTAATGCATGTCTACTGGGAGTTGGAATTTGGTCAGAACCATTTTTGGTTTATCCTAGAGAATTTATTAAAGGCATAAACATATTGTTTTTGTTATTTTTATTACTGTCAAACCATAGTTCACCTTGACATGGGACCAAGGGAATTGGTTGGGTATTTCAATATCATCAAGAGGAGTTTGGGTTCAACCCATTTGGCTTTACCAAACCCCCTAGAAATCAATATTAGTGATATGGACAGATCTTAGTAGAATAATTCCCAGGAAATATCTATTTGGCATTTTGTCTAACTTTTGGTTTTGCATGTTGAATAAGATATGTGTTTACAAGTATAGCTTTGGATCTGACCATAATATGGGGTTTTTTTTGGATTTAATCCTCAAGGCAAGGTTTCAGATCTACATGAAATATTAAAACACAAAAAGGATACTGGGTTGGATATGAATGGAGACAGGCCACAGGGGGAAGATTTGGCCCACCCGGAGTTGCTGACCATGCGGGAAATAGCTGGTTGCCGGCCTAGCGAGGCCGGACCATCAGCGAGGCAAGGTGATGATGGGGTACGGGGTGCCGCGAGCTGTCCGATTAGATTGTGATGGACGGCTCCTGGTCATCCTCTTCCTCTGGACTTCGAGGATGAGCAGAAACCCTAACGGGAGGCGTATTTCGATGAGGAGGCTCACCCGGGGGCTCGGAGAGGTAGTGGGGAGGGTCCCGGGCGGCCCGGCACTCTACTCCGAGCCCAACGATGGGCGGCAGGGTGAGGTTTGTCATCGGGGTAAAGTCTCACGCGCCCCGGCCGAGACTAGCTCTCCGGAGCTCGTCGTTGGGGACAATACATAGGTTCCTAGGCTAAAAGAAAGGCAGGGTTAGATAGAGTAGGAGGAGGGGAGCACGACATGGTGGCATGTAGAGAGGGGGGAAGCAAGTGGGAGAAAGATTGCTCGATTTCTTGGAGCAGGCCAAGGCTTCTCTCTCTCCCGGGCAGAACAGAGCAAGGGAGGAGGAGGGAAGGGCATTGGGGGTGAGGGATGTGGGAAGGAAGAAAATGAATGAACACGGGGCTGGAGGTTGCTCACTGCCCTTAGAAACCAAGGGATGGGGTCTATGGTGGACTTGGTCCATTGTGGGCATGGAGGAGGGGTGTTGATCGAGCATTGGTTGAGGTTGGCGGTGCTGGGGTGTGTGGGGCCAGGTACTCGACCAGAGAGGGACAAGGGGGCTACTTGTGTGCCTTTGACAAGTTTTGCTTTGAACAAGTGTCCTCTCTCTATCTTAAACACATGGGACAAGGGAAGAGGGGTGCTACATTAGCTAGGGCTACAGTATCACACGACCAGGGCGGTGTTGGGTGTTGTGGTGGTGTATTTGAGAAGATTGGATGGGGTTTGGAGGTAGGTTGGTTTTGATTTAGCTCAAGTTTTGCTCAAGTAGCAAAATAGTCATTTTAAAGATTATAATGGAAAGTTTCCAAAAGTTGATCTTATAAAGGTTAGATAAGGGTGCTGGTAGGTATATATGGTCAAGCTACTACCATAGGATATATTTGGGAATTTTCCAATGATTATTGGTCCAGTTAAAAACATTTAATAAAAAAGTGTAGAAGTAGTTTATAGAAGCTCATTTGATATTTTTACATTGTACATGGTTGGTTTTTGATGTGAGATGGTCCTAAATACCATATCACACATTGGAGAATTTTCTTGGAATTTATTTAGAAGGAAAAGTATTTTTAAGATATTATTTCTTGTTTCTGCCATTTAAGAAAAAGGGCAAAAAAATAATAATAAAGAATCTCAAAAATATTTATTTTTGATATGTGAAGTTAGGGTATGATATATAGTACTCAATTGTGCATTGATTTGGCAAAGTAATTTGGAGAAAAACAAACTTTCTTTTATAGACAAGGTTTCTAGGGTTTTGCCAAAAGTGGAGTTTAAGTAGTTTTAGGATCCAAATAATTTTGAGAATTATTTGGGGAATTATCATATCCAAGGTGGATTATGTAAACTTGATTTATCCATCATTATCAACATTGATTTTTGAGGAATTATGGTGAAATTGGAAGGAAACTAGATTTGGGGGAATCTAAGGTTTTATATTTTCATACCACCTAAACCAGGTTGGATTAGTGAGATCACAGCTCACCTTGATACAAGGGATAGATGAATGGTTATACCAAGTTATATATATGATAATGGCAGCAAGATTTGGGCTTGTATGTATTTGAGGTGGTCTAGAAGAGATGTCAAACTTTGTTGAAAACAAGGCTGCCATAACATATGTCATGATGCCTCATAAATCATGTGGGTTTAAGAAGCACAATGATCCAATGGATACAAGTGAAGTATGGACTGATATACCATGATTAGTAGTTCATAACCATGCAAATATTTGTCCAAGGAGAGGTAGCATATGGATGTGAGCTTCTGCCAAAGTAGGCATGATGATAAGATTTGCAGAAAAGATTATTATCTTGACTACAAAACCACCATGGATGAGTGGGAACCAGAAGGGTTTATCCCAAGGACAGAGTGGGCTTTGGTATTACTAATGATGTAATACAAGTCGGTTCAATTACATTCTCTAGAATTCACAATGGTTAGAATAGGTGGAGTTCCAAAGATTGGATCTAGATAAGGATTCCAGACTTGGACAAATTTGGCAGATTTGGGGATTTCGACTAGTATGCAAGAGGGAAACATTTGAAGAGGGTTCAAGGATTTATGCTTATCATCAAGTGTATTAAATTGAGGTATATATTGCATAGAGTGGATACATGCTTTTATTTGGTCTTTGATGAGTTGGGTGATAATACAAAGGATTAGCTCAGGATTGATCTGGTTAAGTAGATTTGAGATTCACTTAATGTCTCAAGATAGATTTAGTTGTTACGAGGATTCTTAGTTGAGATTGATGCTCTCAAATATTGTTTTTATCCTTAAGGATGAGCTCCTAGATTGGCTCATGCTACTTCCTAAGCAAACAAGGCAATCAGCAGATCAAGGAAATTCATCCGACAGCAGATTAGTGCAATTCATCTTACCAACTTATCCAACTAGTGCTAATGTTACCATAAATCCTAGATTGAGGTATGCATGGGTGTTTTGAAGAGGTTGTGATTTTGAAATTAAGATAAGGTCCTATTGGTATTTCTACCAAGAGTAGAATGAAAAGGTTTTATGAGAGGTTTTGGAAAAACCTAGGGATAAGAGTAGTTGAAGTTCTGTCTTGAAAACATAAGGAGATTATATATAGTTCTCCATAGTTTTTGTAAATAGAAACTAGTGAAATAGTTTTTTGTATCAAAGTCATCTTGGCTCAGGTTTGGAATGCGAGGACATTTGAGAATATTAAAGATGAGCCAAGACATCTCTTTTGAAAAATAGTTTTTGTCAACTAGGGTTGAGGTAAGGAGTATACCATCTATTACACAATCAGATGTATGAACACAAGCAAACAAGTAAGCAAACTTTGTAACACTTAATAATCAAAAGTGTTTGTTCCCCCTGATTTTTGCCTTTTTGACAAAAGATCAGGGTTGCTGAAATTAGGATGTTATAGACCTTTATCCCTTAAAATAATCTCGTCCCGAGATTAGGGAGGACTAGGGTTGGGTGATAACATACGCTTAACAATTTCAGCGGTGTAATTACTAGATGCTAACAGGTTTTACAATAAACAAGAGTGGTTAGCTATAGGTCGGAGCTGAGTGGCTTCGGATTAGGCGGTTTAGAGGAAACACGTGGAAAAGTCGCAGTATTTTCCTCTTAGGACGATTCTAGGTAGGGTTAGCATATAATACATTCTTCTTCGAGAAGCGAGATGACGAGTTCATCCTTCTTCAATCCTTTCTGGCTAAAGTCATCTTTTCTGCCTTCTTGGTCTTGGAATGCCGGGAGTGTTGGCTAGAAGGTCGACTCTTTGATGGAGAACTTTCCCGAAGTATCTTCTGATTTTGGAGTAGGGTCAATTATTGTCCTTCAGGAAGGGTCCACAATTCTAATTTAGAGGGTGGTTATCACCTAATGATAACTAGGGTTCGACTTTAGGGTTCTATCGGGTTTTGGGCAGGAAAGATTCGGGGTGCTTGATGAAGTCGTGGATCTTCTTGGTTGGAGTTGTTGGGAGAATGCTACACCTTCTATCCAGAGTGGGTTGTCTTCAGTCGACGCGGTAGGTGCTGCTTTCTAAGGGGCGCCAATATCACTCTTGGGGTAGTAGTCATAGCGGGAAGGGCGTTTCACTAGATTCCTCGTAGTTAGTTCTAGGATAGTTAGGGTCCGATAGTTAGGAGGATGCCATTTGCGGTTGACGGGCTAGAGAGGCGGTCTTATAGGATGAGGTCATTCCGAGATGAGTCTGATGCAACGTCATGGGTAAAACATAGAAAGAAGAGCATGATACTTGCATATCATCAAACATGGTTCATCCAGAATTTAGCAGATTTGCGCTGGCCAACAGTGAGGGTACTTGACTCGTTCCTAAAAAGGTTTCGAGACGATACCTTTCTTTGCTATAGGTCGTAAGGGTGAGTTGTAGGGTACAAAAGACTATGTCGGAAGTGCTCCTAGAATCTTGTAGCCGTAATAGGTTTGGGGACTCACTTTGGTTACTTCAGTTCCTCGGGGTATGAGGGATATTCAGGGGTTCGTATCATGGAAAACAAAATAATTCTATCGCATGAACACAAACAAGCCAAGATCTATCTAATAGATTGTAGCAACGAGTCGATAGAGTACTCACCCTCGAAGATTCCAAAGCGGTTAAACGAGAGTGGATTCTCGTGGGTGATGTAGTCGTTCACTTTCCAATCTCAAGATCACGTAGACGATCTTTCTGGCGCCATGTTCCGGCAGCGCTCCCGCAGTTGGTCACACGTTCGATACTCGATGAAGACCTTCCTCTCCCTTGTTCCAGCAGGCAGCGGAGGTTGTAGCTCTCTACTCACGATTCTGAGAGCACGACGGCGTGGTGTCGGAAGTAGAGGGGAGATCCCATAGGGATTTTCCTAAGCCGAAGCAAGTATGGTGGAGTACAAGAGGTCCTTGGAAATCTAGGGTTTAGAGGGCGCTGAGGGGGTGGTGTGGTCGGCGGCTAGGGAAAGAGCCTTGCCCTATTCGGCGACTTGGAGGAGGGCCTAGGCGGCGGCTAGAGAGGAGGCGGCGACGGGCTAGGGTTTTTGTGTGAGGGGTAGGGGGCACCCTACCCCTCCATATATAGGTGGGAGTGGCGGTTTAGGGTCCTCCTCCAACTTCTCTTCTATGCCAGTGCGAGGGAGAGGGAGGAATCCTCCCTTAGTTAGGATTTCTTCCCTCCCACCACATGGAAATCAAAGTCCCACTTTGACTTTTTCAAACATCTTATTTTGACTTCAATTTAGTGTTTGATTTCTCTCTTCCAAGTGTCCAACCAAGTGACCTAGGACATAATGCAACCATTCCACTTTTTCATGAAACATCCATGTACCCTTCCCTTCCGGATCGGTGAACCTTCTATACCCTTCTAGAACATTCCGGTGAAAACACCGAAACCATTCCCAAACTCCAAAATTGGACTTTCCTTATATGAATATTATTCTTCGGACCATTACAGATCTCCTCGTAATATCCTGGATCCCATCCGAGACTCCTAACTACATTCGGTCTCTTTACTCACTTTCCATATCTACTAAACAACATCGAATCCTTAAGTGTGTCCCTACGGTTCATGAATTATGCAGACATGACTGAGACTCTTCTTTGATCAATATCCAATAAAGGAATCTGGAAATTCATATGGCTCCCACATATTTCTACGATTACTTCACGATCGAATGAACCATTTACATATGATACCTATTTCCCTTTGTCTCGCGATACTTTACTTATCCGAGGTCTGATCCTCGGTATCTCTACATACCTAGTTCAACCTCGTTACCGAAAAGTACTCTTTACTCATTCCTGTGATATGTGATCCCTTGTTAGCCAATCACATGCTTGAAAGCTAATTGGATGACATTCCACCGAGAGGGCCCAGAGTATATCTATCCGTCATATGGATGGACAAATCCCACTCTTGATCCATGTGCCTCAACACATACCTTCCGAACACTCAATGCCACCTTTATTACCACCCAGTTAGGAAGTAGTGTTTGATGTCATCAAAGCATCCATCCGGTGGTGGTTATTAGCATGATCTCATGGTCAAAGGATTTAGGTTACTATGTATCTAAAATCTTATAACAAACAAACAATTGAAATGACTTGATCTTAATGCTACACTTATCTATAGGAGTATGTCCATCACACCATTCTCCTAATGATATGATCTTGTTGTTAATAACATCTCAATGTTCATGATCAGGAAACCATGATCATCTATTAACCAACAAGCTAGTGTTAAAAAGAGTCTTTACTAGGGACTCTAACAAGTTTACAAATCACATAAGTATTAATGTTTCTGGTTAATACAATTATAGCATGAATGTAAACAGCAAGATATAATAATAACTACTTTTATTATAGCCTCTTGGGCATATCTCCAACAGAGCCTCCTCCACCGCACCCAGTGCCTTGGAAGGTTCCCCGCACTCCTCCTGGACCTCCCTACAGACTCCCCGATGACATGCAGCCGCTCATAAAGCGTCTCTAGAGAGCTAGGTTCGGCTCCCGTCGCTCGCATCTGCGACCGATGCCAAGTAGCCCTCTTCCGCCCCTCGTCGGGACCGCCTCCGTGCACCGCGTCCTCTCTGTAGGGTTCGCAGCATAGAAAACAAAAATTTTCCTACGATGGGAACAACTAAGTACCAAGATCTATCTACTAGATACAAGCAACGGGTGGATATACATCCATAGAATACGTACCCTCGAAGACCGAATAGCGTTAACGAGGTTGTACTCGTGGATGATGTAGACGAACGCTTGCCGATCTCAAGATCGTGATGAAGTCAATCTGGTCCAGCCGGTCCAGCACGATCAAAGCAGTGGTGCATCCGTGATCACACACACGTACGGGTACCCCGACAACCTCCGAGCCCTCGCTCTAGCAAAGCAGCGGAAGCAACAAATCCTTCCAGAGAAAGCCACCGGGAACATGTATCTCGTTGATCCGAGACCATGGGGAAATTCTAAAGGGGGGAGAGAGATCCTTCGCGAGGAGGTGTGAGAGACAAGTGAGAGGAGGGGGTCCTTTTATAGGGGAGGGGGCAGCCCAAGGGGGCATGGACGCCGGCCATGGAGGGTGCTCCCACCTCTCCCTCATTCGCGTGGTGGAAGCTCCACTCACATAAAAACCTCGCCACACACAATTGCACTCACATGCATTACTTTTCCACCAAAATTAATGCAAGCTCTCATTTAAATAAAACTCTTTTATTTATTTATTCAAAATTTTGTTAATTACTTTAATTAACAAACATTCACATAAAACCCCTTGCTAGTATTCCATTTCACATGCAGAACCAGTTTCAGCAATTTCAACCGAAACAGTTCCGGTGTCTAGTGAAATAAATTCCTGCACTTTCCTTTTCTTTTTCTGACATATCATTTGCTCCGAATGGTGTCGGTATCCCTTAAGTGTGTCACCCTATGGTTCGCGAATAATGCGGACATGATCGAGACCCTTCTCCGATCAATAATTAGTAGCGGGACCTGGAGATCCATACTGACTCCCACACATTCAACGATGACTTCTGTGATCGTGTGAACCTTTTACGCTAGTATCTTAATCCCTTTGTTTCACGATATATTACATGTCCGAGATTCGATCATCGGTATCTCCATACCTAGTTTGATCTTGTTACCGACATGCACTCTTTTCTCGTTCCCGTGATATAACATTCTAGTGATCAAATCACTTGCTTGCAAGCTAATCAATGTGATATCACCGAGAGGGCCCAGAGCATATCTATCCATCATCGGGATGAACAAATTCCACTCTCGATCCATGGGTCTCAACATAACACTTTAGTAGTTCTGAAGCCATCTTTATAATCACCCAGTTACGGTGTGACGTTTGATGTCATCGAGAAACTCTTCCGGTGTTAGTGATTGACATGATCTCATGGTATAAGGATTAGGATCACTTCGTAAGTTGTTATAGCAATATAAACTCAATGACTTTGATCGTAATGCTATACTTAGGATGAATGTTCATCACATCATTACACTAATGTTGTGACCTCGTTATTAACAACATCCAATGTCCGTGATCAGGAAACTTTGATCATCATGTTAATCAACGAGCTAGTTTATAAGAGAGGTATAACTAGGAACTTCCTTTTTGTTTATTAAACACACATGTATTAACGTTTTCGTATTAATACAATTATAGCATGTAAAATAAACATTTATCATAAATAAGGAATACGATAATAACCACTTTATTATTGCCTCTCGGGCATATTCCCTTCACTCTCTCCCACTCCCCGCCGCCTCTTAGGAGCACAATTGCGATTATATCAGAGACCAAAGAAGATGGTTATTATTTTGGTTATTACGGTATTCTAATAATATGAAGTCTAGGGACAAATATTGCCATATTGATGATCACAGGCTAGCCACGTTCGTACTCATAAGCCCTTGTCCTACTATTTTACTTATGCATGTTTTATCTACTTATTTATGTAAAATGCATAGTTTTATTATACTATGTTTCATATGTGGGAAAGTTTGGCTCCTCCAAACTATTACCACTTTAGTACCACTAGGTACAACCCTTGATGACACCTACTAGTCCATTGCCATGTATGTGGTGTATAATAGCACCATCCTTTGGAGACCCTATTTTAGCCAAAGTAAAAGTATAGGATGGGAACACCCCAGAAAAAGGTTTATAAAAATGTTTTATGAGAAAACCTTGGAGAAGTTTGGCCTCCCAAGAGATTTTGAGAAAAAAAATATTCTATTTTGCGAATGATGCTAAAAAGGAGAAGGATAAAATGTTTATGAAAAATCACCTGGTTCTTAGAAGTTTTGCCAGAATAATTAACTCATGCCACCACATTACTTTGGAATGGGACAGGGCTGGGCTAGAAGTTTGTCTATTCTGGTATAGGTGCCTCACAACTACTACAAGAGGATATCGGTCCCTATAGGATGGGCCTTCTCTAACCAAAGGTCCATGCCATGCATTGTCCGGGAGATGAGACGAATGGCCCATGGGTCGTCATGCATTACTATGAACCCCTCAGTGAAAGCGCACACTCAGTATAGTGGAAAAGGCGCTCCGGTTGGCTTTGCAACTGTACAGGGCATCCCGGTGTTGAGGGGAATAACACTCATATGGTAGACACTTATACTAGAGTGGGTATTCCAAAGGTCTTGACCAGTTACTCGATCCACGATCGGTGTAGATCAGGGCATGGTACCCGTATGGTGTGGGTAAAGTGTACAACCTCTGCAGATTGTAAATCTATTCGAATAGCCAAGTCCTCGGTTATGGACGGTTGGGAAGGTTGCTATAGAGCGATGCTGGTTTTGTTTTAAAAAAAAGTATTATGGAAAATAAAGTGTTTTAAAAACCCTGGTGGTCTGAAGGACACCAGGGAAGTTAAGGAGATCTGAAGGATCATGGAAGATGGAAGATTCGGTCGGTTGAGGACCATGGGATGAAATAGGGTGACCCAATCCTAGCATTTTCTAAAACTTTTCAAAAAGGTTTATAAAATATTTTTCCAAAGATTTCAACAAAACCTTTTAGATGCTATATCTACAAGAGAAACTATTTTTGAAAAGAACCTGTTATGGAGCCCTCCTACTACCACAGCATATCGCATATCCTTTTCCTCTTATTCTCTGAAGGTGATTTGCGAGTAAATTCCATGTACTCACCGGCATTGTTCCCTGGCTATTAACTTGCTTAGATATCGAGAAGAAGGAGAAGTTGACGACTATGCGAGCTAGGACGTTCTCCCAGTCATCTGCCTGTAGGTTAAGGCATGGCTCGACTCGACGCTCTTTTAAAGTTCCACTAATGATGATTTTTGTAGCCATAATGGCACTACGGTATGACTTGTATCTGCTTAAGTAAAGGATGTTTACATTGATACTTGTCGGTTATGTGCCACGACAGACTGATCACGGGATCGTGGTGTATGCATGACAGGGATTTCCGGAGGTCAAATCTAGGGTCCCACATAGTTGGTATCAGAACCAGCCTGACTGTAGGAGAAGCTTAGTTAGCATGGTCATTAGACAGGAAAACTATTTTTGGAACACCGGCTTTCGAAAACTATTTTCCAAAGCATTTCGAAAGATTCTACTTCTGATCTTCATCAAAAAATCAAATTGTCTAAAAACTTGGCTTCTTCCATTTCTCGTCTGAACTTCAAACCATACGGCATTAAAACAAATAGGACCAAGAGACATGGCGGAGAAGAGGGTAGCAAGATAAAGAAAAGCATATATCGGCAAACACAAGGAGACTACAAGATCGCCCTACCAGCGGAATCCTCAAAGATAGAAGAAATCAAGGCTGCACTACCGAGAAGCTTCCAACTACATGGCAACAGCTTCATCTGCAAGGCAGTGACCCAGACCGTAACAATGCGACGTCTAGTATTAATAGTCCAAGGATAGGATTCCCCCAAATCACGAGTAGTTAACTCCTTGGTCTATACTATAGATCGTGTTTATTTGCCTAAGTGCATAATGTGTGGTTTGATGTGTGATCCTTGTGCTTCCTTGTTTGAGAAAAATAAAACTCTGCAACCCAAAACACTTTGTTCACCTTGTTTGTATACTCTGGCCTAATTAACTCAAGAAAAATGTGCTGTAATAATAAGTAAACCACCTAGAAACCAAGGCAAACCCTGATTAGTTTTTGCTAACCAGACCCATTTGAACCTCGAGAGTTATGAGAGGACAAATATCTCCAGAACCAAGACTTCGGCATCGTCAAGATGGATCAACTTGAAGATTTCCTCCTCAACAGTATGGCATACCTCGTCAAACTAACTTCTCAAGACCCGTCACTGGCACGACACTTCCTATGTCACCAATGGATCACCATCATCCCCAAGGAACCACAAGACTCGCTAATGAAGACCAGAAGTGAAGATCTAACTACACCAACCTTCAGACTACTAGAACTCCCGCGAACCTATTCGACCACTCTTCTCCAACTCAACAAAAAGTTCCTCACCCGAAGGCCCCGGAAAGCCCCAAAATCCCAAAGACAAGGATGCATGAAGACATCGAGTCTAACCCATCATCGAGTAGAAGATACACAAGGAGTTCAAACTAAGACAACCTCTCTGAAGCTAAAGGTCCATACCTTGAATAAAGACAAAGTATAAGAATCACTAACCACTAACCTACTTAGAGTTAAACCTTATGACTTCATTAGGAAACCACCACAACAAAGTAGTCGCAATAAGGCGTCAGTCGAAGACCTCAACTCAAGCGTCATGCCAATGTTCCAAGACAAAGAATCTACCCCAGCCTCAACAACCCTAAGTAAAGCTCTAAGGTGAAAAGACTGCGTCTTCCCACTCAACTCCATGAGATCATCTACTAGAAGGTGCCTCAGGAAGATCTCCCATCCAAGGACCTGCTCCAAGTATCATGCTGAGAGTCATCAAAGGAATAGAAGATAGACCTCATCGATAATCGTCAGAAGTCTACTTGATCCTACCGATACCCGCAAAACTCAGAATCAGGATGCCAAGACTATCGGACACCACCATGACTACTCTCCAATGAGAAGGAAGCAACCCATAGAGTTCAGATTTTCTGAAGTCGTCGCGAAGCCCCTCCACTGCTATCTCAGCTAAAGACCCACCTAAAGGACCCCTGCCTTTGTTAACCCCGTCAGATCTAACCCGTCTAGAAGATCCGCAAAATTCAATAGGTCCCATAAGTTAAGTAGAAATAAAAGTAGTCTACAAGACCCGTAGGATAGAGTTTGCAAACATCATATGAAGATTTCAACCTCAAGAGGAAGATTTCGAGATTCAGCTTGCCACCCCAAGACAGAAGACCTACGTTTTCTCTAACCACTGTTCGTATCGCCCTAAGGGGGAAATACCACTCAATCAAAATAACCGTACTTCAGAAGACACCTTCTAAAACCTCGACGCAACTCACCAACTAGCCCCTGAAGAGGTAGTTGTCGATGAAGTCTTCCAAGTAGGCACTCAGAAATATCAAGATTCAGCGAAGCCGCGTCAACAACAACCGATACCCTCCCAAGTCGTCTTCTCAACCCAAGAAGAAAGAACTTCGATATCCCTGAACTACCCTAGTTTAACCCTAAGGGGAAAATACTACGTCTTTTCCACAAAAATAGAACAACCCTCCACCATAAGCACCATTAGAAGTTTTAACCCTAGTCCTTGAATAGGTTGCGATAAGCCCCTTAGGAAAACTCCATGGGTCCTGATAAAGAATACACCAATATGAATAATCTATCCTCAGATGAGTACTTCACGAAGTTCCATTTGGAGGAAATCGCTTAGCCCCAGCCTTCGAGATATCGAGTTCGGAAAGAAAAGAAGATCATCCTTTGTAATCAGGACTGAAGCTCACACAACTCACCGTGAAGCCAAGAAGACTGAAGATCAACGTCATCGACATAGTAAACACAATATGAAGCCCTTAAGTTAGTATGCTTAATTATACCCCGACTTAAAATACCCTAACTTTACTCTTCGAAATCTCGAGACGAGATTCCTTTAAGGGGGAAAGGTCTATAACATCCCAATTTTAGCAACCCTGATTTATTGTCCGGAATGCAAAAATCAGGGGGAACAAAAACTTTTTCTTGTTTAATGATGCAATGTTTGCTTGCATGTTTGTTTGTTCTTATGCATCTTATGATGTAGTAGAATACATACTCCTTGCCTCAAGCTAGGCTTGATGGTAACCTTAGTAGTATCCTGATAAGTTTGATAAGATGAATTGACTTGATCTGCTGTTGTGATGATTTATTAGGAAGTATAATGAGCCAACCTAGGAGATCATCCTTTAGGATCAAGACAAATCAACAATAAAAAACCTAAACAAACTTCCTAGAGCTTGATTTAATAACTAGTCGCTAAATTGACCCTCTCATCTCTTAATCAGATCAATTAAGGGTTAATCCCTTCTGATAGTTTCCCTCCCATGTACTACTCCTACTCCACACCAACGCGGCTGCCAAACACGCTAGAGAAAGAAAGCCTCCCTCTCTCTCAAAAACGAAAAAATAGATCCCTCGTACCGACGCACACGTGCGCAACGCCATGCTGTGGACGAGGGAACGATCAGCCGAGCCAGTGCGCGAGGTGAGAGGGTGGAGAGATGAGAGGCAGCGAAGGAGAGATAAAACACACTTCCAATTTTTTTGTGTGCATAGGTCCTGACATTTATTACTACTAGTAGTGTCAGGAGTACCTCATGTCAGGTACCCATCATAAACTTTTCTCTAACATCGAACCGCCTTCAACTCCTCTTCTCTCTTCGTTGTTGCCCTCTTCCCCTGCCTACGTTTTATTCTCTCTTCAAGTACAGCATGTGAACAGAGGTTAGCATATACTTATGTCTAAACAACAAAAATAATATTGTACTATAAGTAATAAGCTCCACCAGTGTCTAAACGATATGATTCGTGGGACCCTCTAAACTGAAGAACTTTTGCGTGGGAGTTTTATATCTTGGTCATATACTGCCAAGTGGGCCCATTATTTGATTTTTTCCTTAGGGCATCCGCAATGTTTAAAAAAATCACACCTTAAGGAATATAGTAGTACATTGTGGAGAAAATAAAGTTACCTCAAGCTTGTGGGTTGCCCATAGAGAATAGAAAAATCATTTCCCTCCTCTCTCTTACATGGAGCAATATGACCAAGCGATGTGGGTCCTACCTTGTGGTAATTCTCATAAGTCGGGTGGGTCCTACATTACAGATGCCCTTACACACTCGTTCTTTGTACTCCCATGTCCACCGTGCTAGACTTGATTTTTTTGCGAAATTCATTTAACCGATGTTGTTAGATCAAGGTTTTGGATTTCAGTTTTAGTTTTTTACCGGGTACGAGAAAAATGGCCAAAGTTCGGATGTTTCAGTGAATTTCTGTCAATTCTCGGATGAAATGCAAGAATCAAATTTAAACTTTCTAATGAAATTTGGCTGAAATTATACCAAAATTTAGAGTTTCAAATAAAACTCTACCAAATATAAAATATTTTTGATAATTCAACAAAAAATCCCCAAATTTAGAAAGTTTTCGTTCGGTAAATTATCTTACCGGTCCTGGCCGAAATGGCTGAATTTCGGTAATCTTGGCCGAAATTCGAAACCTTGAGTTAAATAGGAAGCATGATCTACTATATGTCTGAAAACTCCCACGCTCAACAATGCTTACTACCCCAAGATGCACCCATCTACTACGAGAACTCCATTAGGTCTAAACTACGATGTTGATCGATATGGCCTTGATAACCTTGGTTGTTCCGTTTGAAACCCAATAGTGTCTATACATGGCACAACAATACTACGAAGCTGTTTTATCCAAAACACGTCAAATCCCATGGTTAACATTTTGATGGCACGTAGCGCACATGACATGCATGATAGGGCGTGTCATGCATAAATCTTTTAATTTGTTTTTTCTTTTTCTTTATTTCATGTGGTCATTTTCAAAAGGGGTTCAAAGTTGTCAAGATGCAAAATCTTAGCAAGAAGTCAAACCAGTCCTCAAAACTCTCGGTGGTTTCAGATATATTAATTGACCGCCTGATGCGGGTACCTCCAGATGCCATTTCTTAAAACTCATAGAGCATCCTATGATTTACTAGCAGTAGTCAAATTTGACCTAATTTCGATAAATCGGCATAAAGTCATTCAAGTGGAAAGAGTTAGCTAGGAAATTTGAGAACTCATAAAACATGGGAAATCGTAAGTACAACATGTTGGTCCAATGTATATGTCTGAAAACTTGGATTGTGGTATTTAGATCCATGTTCTTCAGACTTTCTTTACGGGAAAGAACAATCTCGCAATCACTCAGAAAATTGAGAATGTTCTTTCCTCATAGTTGAAAACTCACACCCACGACATTGTTTAATACAATAAGATGCACCCAACAACCTCCAAAAATACATTTAATTAAAGAGCAATCTATCGCGCTTACTGGTAGCTCAAGTTTCACCTTATTTTGTTAAATTGTCAATATGCAAAATCTTAGCAAGAAGTTCAAGATATCGTCAAAACTCTCGGTGGTTTTATATATTAATTATAACCCCCGATGGGTACCTCCAAAAGCTTTTTCGCAAACTTTCAAAGAAACCTACAATTTACTTGTAGTTTCAGATTTGACCTAATTTCGATAAATCGACATAAATTGATTCAAGTGGGCTAAGTTCGCTAAGAAGTTTGAAAACTCATAAAACATGGGAATATTAAGTACAACATGTTGGTCCAATATATATGTATGTAAACTTGGCTTGTGGAATCTAGATCCAATATTCTTCGAACTTTTCTTTACGGAAAAGAACTATATTCTCATCAGTCAAAAAAACTGAGAATTGAATGTTCTTTCCTCATAGTTCGAAACTCACACCGATAATATTGTTTATTGCAAGAAGATGCACCTATTTACCTCTTATAATACATTTAAATCAAGATAAAAAATATCACGCTTACTTGTGTAGCTCAAGTTTGACAAATTTTCATTAAATTGTCAAGATAAAAAATCTTAGCAAGAAGTTGGAACTGTCGTCTAAAATCTTGGTGGTTTCTGATATATTAGTTGTGACTTCCTAGTGGGTACTAAGGATGGAAATTTTACCCATGGGTACGGGAACCCGCAGGTACAGTACCCGCATGGGTAGGGTATGGGCACCATTTTATACCCATGGGTAATACCCATACCCTACCCGTTAAGTCACGGGTATGGGCACGGGTAAAGACTTGTAGCCATGGGTATACCCATACCCTGCCCATTTAAACTTACATGTCAAACTTACCTATAGAGTTTGAACCTATGCAGCCGAGAAGCTTAGGGACGAGTATGAGATTGCGACTTCTAAACTTTAATTTGTTACTTTCATGCACTTGTCTACCATTAGTAAGTAGAGATTATTATCTTTTCTCAAATATGATATTGGTGAAACTAAAATTTTGAATAACTTGTATACTATTGGATATACCCGACGGGTACCCAATGGGTACGGGTCCCCGCCGGGTATGGGTATGGGTAAAGTTTTATACCCACGTGTACGTGTATGGGTAAGCTTTTGTACCCATCGGCTACACAGGTATGGGTATGGTATTGCTCTACCCTTTGCTATCCTTAGTGGGTACCTTCCATATAGTTTTTTGTAAACTTTCAAAGCAACTCACGATTTACTTGAAGTTCAAAATTTTCACCTAATCTCGGTAAATAGACATAAAGTCATTCAAGTGGACAGAGTTAGCAAGGAAGAAATCTGAAAACTCCTAAAACATGGGAATCAATCATAAGTATAAACATGTCGGTCCACTATATATGTTAAAAGCTTGGCTTGTGGCATCCAGATCCATATTCTTCAGACTTTATTTTCGCAAATGAACAATCTTGATCGTCAGCACTCGGAAAAATTTGAATATTATTTCCTGATAGTTGGAAACTCACATCGAAGGTATTTTTTACTACAAGAAGATGCACCCATCTACCGCTGTGAAATTACATTTAATTCGAGAGAAATCTATCGCGGCTACTTGTAGCTCAAGTTTGACCTAATTTTGTTAAGTTGTCAAGGTGAATAATCTTACCAACAGGTTGAACCTGTTGTCAAAACTCTCGGTGGTTTCTGATATATTAATTGACCCCCGATGGGTACCTCCAAAAGCTTTTTCGTAGAACTATCAAAGTTTCCTAAAATTTACTCGTTGTTCAAATTTTACCTAGTTTCGACAAATCGGCATAAAGTCACTCAAGTGGGAAGAGTTAGCTAGGGAGTTTGAAAGAAATAAGTGAAGTGTGCGAAGTTAAGTAGGAAGCTAGAAAAGTGGAATTATATTTGAAACCGTGGTCCACTTTGTGTGATAATTGGGAGGGTTGCATTTTCTTCTAACCGAGGTGCTTTACTTAAGCTGGTCGGTGGAAGTACAAGTTATATCAAGGACCTCGTAAAAAATGAAAATCACATCCAAGTACATGCATTTAGCACAAGGTCCTTGAAACTAAGCAATGAAGTGTGTTTTGAGGTTTGCACACAATAGCGTTCATTATGCTAAATAATATCAATAGAATCTTCTAGATGAAAAGAACGAAAAAGAAGATCCAATGGTTAGCAATGTTTGGATTTGCCAGTCTTGATCCAACGGCCAGTGTTCTAATTTCGAAACTGGAAAATACTTGAACATGGGAAACTGTAAGGAAGAATTGTCCACTTTGTATGAAAATTTGTTGGGGGCATTATTTGGTGTTAAATTTATTCTACTACTCCCTCTGACCCATATTAGTTGACTCAAATTTGTCTAAATTTGGATGAATCTAGACACTATTTAGCATATAGTTCATCCAAATTTCGACAAATCGAAGTCAACTAATATGGGTCAGAGGGAGTAGTAAAAATACTTGAAAAACTCGTTTGATGGTATGGCCTACTATAACACATACTCTGTGTGTACTTTCTTGGGTTTCAGGCCAAATGGCCAAGGTCATCGTCTACTTTTTTTTGAAAATCGGGTGGTGGCACTTGATTTTTCTGACCGGGGTATGTCCCGAGGGAGCGATATGCTTCAATTCATATGTTCATAGGATGTGTACATATATGTTACACCAAGGACCTCACAAAAGAGAAAATTACATCCAAGTCCAAACATTTAGCATAAAGGACCCTGAAATCAAGCAAGGAAAAGTAGTAGGATGAGTAAGTTGCACGTGCCTTGGACGTGAGTGTGGCGTAATATATAGAAATTTGACATATCATTTCAGAGAACACTTAAATCCTAAATATAAACGTTATCAAAAAACTTACTTTACAGCCAAAATACACCCTTCCTAGTGCCAAAATAGACCCTGTCTCCGAGTACTACTATAGTAACAAGTAAATGAGTGGAACTCTAGAACTAAATTAACTAGTAATACATCATTACCATCACGTTAGGGTCACAAGAAGAAGTTTAAGATCAATTATTCTTGTCGATGCAAATGGAGAAAGAGAACACCTTATGGTACTGTCTAGCAGTCGCGGTTATGTACCGCGGAGGCACCGTGAGGAACATCAGATCTTCGAGGACGACACTAATGGTGTCTATCGAGAAGTCCGCCGGCGACTGCAGGAAAGTCGCGCATAGATTCACCCTATACCAGGGCCACAAGGACGGGGCCGCCCTGACGTACACCGAGGAAACAGTGGAGGACTGGCCGATCTCACCGATGATGAGGCTGAACACGCTAGCGTCATCACATAATAAGATGACCATGGATCACGGAAAGGATAGTAATGACATCATTACTGAAACTCCATGGGCTGGCCGTACGATATCCTATACACTTGTACCTTGTGGTTGCCGTCGAGGTGGATAAGGAGGTCGACCGCCAAGGCGGTGAAAATGTAGCCCACCTTCGTGCAGCCGCATGGGCTGTATGGGCACGCGTTCTTGTGGTCTTCGAGCTCGTGGTAGGCGACCATTGTTGGGGATATACTTTCCGGGTATACCCACAGGACTCTCTGACCAGGGTGGCCCACCAACGGGTTAGAGCTTTGCTTCACGGGCGGCCCAGTCAGAGAAAGAGGAGGAGCTAGTTTCGTCTACGACAAGGCCCAGAAGAGTTACTGACTTAGGCATGTAGTATTACTTGTAGTCCAAGCTGTATCTAGTTACCGACTCTATAACATAGACGGATAGGTCTCTCCTGTAACCTTAGGCCCCGGTGACTATATAAACCGGCCCTATGGGAGCCTTTAGGGAACACACACAACCATAATCAACTCGCACATGCGAACCTCTCTTGTAATCCGCTGTAACATCCGTCTTACGCCGATATATTACTGTGTCGCTAGCAGGAGTAGGATCCGATCACCCCAGTCGGATCTAAACCTAGGTAAACTTGTGCTCACCACTCCTGGAACATCCGACGTCTCACACCCCATCCTTCCATCGCCACTAGGACCCCCTATGGCATACTTTTTGACCATCTGACGACAACCATGGTGAGACAACCATCGTGGGGGCATGGAACAGTTATCAGTGGTAGCTCGTCGATCTTGTGGTAGACGACCATGGTGAGAAAACTGTCATGGGGGAAAAGGAACAGCTATCAGCGCTAGCTAGTCTTTGTCCATCGCCGACTATCTCTTGGTGGAATCCGTCGAGACGGCGGTGTTGGAGTGGTTCCCTGGAAGCTCGGCTCGCCGATGTAGTGCCCGCGGTCCATATTTTTTATGCAGCATTGAGGGAATTGAATATGGGGTCCCTTGGTCCATCCTAGATCCATGCTCCTGCATAAAAATGGAGTAATAAGTAGGTATCGCCACTTCAACACCATGCTTCACACTGGTCAGTCAAAACAAGGCCACAGGAAGTTGACAGGTGAGAATAAAGCAGGTATCACGCTGTATAGTAACATACCGTACCCACGTGAAGGTCTACTCCTAGAGAGACAGATAAGCTTGGGGTCTCACGCAAATTGTAGTGTTTGAGGGGAGAGATCGAGGACTGCATGTATGTCTTCAACATGATCTACATTTTATTCTATTTGCTTGTCTCTTCTGGATCTTTCGTTTCTCTCTCTTTTTTAGAGGGAAAGGGCACCTGCCCCAGTTGAAACCAAGTTTACAGCAGTCTGGTCCACAGAGAAAAGGTCAGGATACACAAAACCTCATCACAGTTCCATTTATTTCTTGTGCTAGATACAGGTACTTGGATTAATTTAGAAAAACAGGTCCGGATTTTGGAAACTCCACGGAGTAATAACCGGAATAAAACAGTAGCAACAGTAGTTGCACAATTGTACTAATAATCCGCTAATACATGTATTTTTATACTCGAGTAGTACATCGCTTTTTATAGTACTATGGTAGGTATAGGCATTTTCGGTGGGCGGGCGTCGGGCGGGGGCGGCGACAGCTATTTACGGCTTTTTACTAGGTAGTACTCGAGTGCTCTTGTAACTTCATGAAGTGAGACTACAGTGCTATATAATGTACTACTCAGATGCAGTTGTCATCACATGGTTCCTAGGGACATGACAGAGATACAGGTGCTGAGATGCACGTACTTGCTGCCAAGGTAATTCATTTCGCTCCTCTCTATTTCTCGGTGATTTTCTTTTCTCTGCTTGTGTGTTTGATGGAGTGGCGCATAGTCTTATGATTCTGATGTTTGCGTGGTGTCTACTGGATTCTTCTAGCGTATAGATGGTTGCGTGCTTGGTTGATTTTGCAGGTGACGCAAAATTTTTGACGTTCCGCGATGTCGGCCAGGGGATCGCACGTTGGCCTAGTAGAGTTTTCATATCATTGTGACATTAAATAATTTAATTCAATACCGAGCAAGGAGATGATTTACGTGTAAGTCTGCTATACAGAGGTTATTTTTTATCCTGGGACTTTGATAGTAATACTATGTATTTCACTTAATCACTACGAATACATGCGGTTTTCCAGTTTTTTTCCTTTTAGTAGGAGTATTAATTACCTGAAATTACGTGAGTACTAATTGACATCGCTTTCTCACATGTAGAAATTAAAGGGAGGAAGTAATAAGGAGTACAAGAGATTTTATTGCATCGTAGTGGGGGAGATGAAATGACAAACATATTACTTGTGCTAGATCCCAACACCGTTCCAATGTGCACTTGATGATATTCCATCTCCGAACATTATTACAGATAGCTAGTACTAGAGGTTAAATTAATCATAAGATTTCTTCTTCTTCTTGGATCTGGATCCTTCCACTGCGATCTTCCTATTGGCATCATCCTTCTGCTTCCCATGGCATCCCCCAGCTCTTGCCTTCTTCTTCAAGCCTCCCGCCTCCTTCTCCTTCCTCTTCTTATTGCCAGTGAAGAAGGTATCGAGTGCACTCTTCTTGGAGACGATTTCTTACCCCTTCTCCTCCTGCTTCCTATTCTTCTTGCCGAAGAAGGGTGTTCCAAGTGAACTCTTCTTGAAGACAACGGGTTCGTCATAAATGAAAGATAAACAATCGTCCTCCTCCCCCCTTCTCCTACTTTGTGCTCTCTGGTAGCGTCCCCTCCATCAGATGACGGTATGTAGGGTCCTCTTTGGAAAAATTACCTTCCGGTGTGTCGGAATAGTATAGCCCGTCAACGGACTCCCTGCTATCACCATGGTAGGGACTGATATCCCCGGTGCCCTGTGCGTTGTTCTTGTCAATGGAGGTGCACTGATTAGAGCAACTGCGTGACATTTTTTTTGTGTGTGTGTGTGGTGGCTTGGCCAGCCTAGAGGGAGGGTGGGGGAGGGGGAGAGACAGTGAAAGTACTTCGATGTGTGCGTCGTGCCTGGATGGGTAGAGGTGGTTGTTGTTGATGGCCGCTTAAATTGAGCTTGTGCAGCGTAAACAAAATGGGGTGGCTAAGATTTTTTTTCATCCCTTAGACCTATTTCTAAAAGGTGGATAAGATGGGTCTAAGAAAAATATTCTTGGACTTGTGTCTATTACAAGACCTAGGGACTAGCTGATTAAATATTTGGCATAATACTTTGAGGCCTTTTCATTGGCCAAAGCAATAGCAGTTTTGAGAGAAAAAGTGAAAAAAGCTGCTACACAGGAACAACACAAGAGGCCTAAATGGTGGAGTGGTTTTGATTTTTCTAGACTCGCCTCTAAGTTATTTTCTTAGCTCATGTCCAAGACTTAGCACACTGCACATTCTTAAAAGGGCTTGCGTGGGACATCCAAATGTCCAATATGAGCCATGGATGATCAATGCCTAATGGGGCCTTAATTTCTAAACATGGGCCCGTGACTGCCTTTGGTTCCAGGGAGTATGGCCGAGATTTAGTCGAGCGGGTAAATCTCCCGCTATACCCAAAATATTCCGTGCCCCTGTGTTTCAAACATACTGGAATTCCCTTTCCACCCCTAGTTAAAGTGGTTATTTAGGGCTTCAATTGTAATTTCCTGGTTCAATCGTAATTCCCTACCACCCCCTCCCCCTCCCACACACACAATCCTCGCCCACAACCGGGCAAGCCTTGCGGAAAATCCTAGATCCAAACTTCACCACCTTACCCTAAATCTGCTTCTTTGTCGCTATCGCCCAACGCTTGGAGAAACCCCTGTTCTGCTTCCACAAGCACCGTCAGGAATCTGCTTCTTCGCCGCCGTCGTCCAACGCTCGGAGCAACCCCTATTCTTCTTCACCTTCGTCCACAAGCACCGCAACCTCAGCACCCTCGGCAACCTGTATGTAACCACCCAGGATGTGCAGGATTCCTAAACACCGTCCCGACCTAGGTAACTAGATCTCCTTCGATTTTCATATGATAAATATGGAGAAGTTAACTGTATTTTGTATTGAAGCTACTTTTGTAGTAACTTACAAGTGATAAGGCTGAGTTCATGTGTATAGTGCCAATCCCTGGATCGGATCACTGGCACACACAGTACAAAATGATAACAAATATAATTGTGCATCATAAATACAACGAATATGATCCAGAATTTACATTATTTATTCAAATAATCAGTGGAAACATATACAAGGTAGATCTCCATTCTTCAAATGTTCCATAGGCGAAAAATCATTGAGTGGAGTCTCGCGACATATAACGATCACTTAGAAACGATATAACCTGCAACATGAAAGGTTGCCGCAAGTGTCACTAGTATGTGGATATAAAATGGAACCTATTATTTACATGTATATTTGGCTAAGTGGAGTTCAGGCTGAATTGCATAAAGTAATAGTTTTATCCTAACATTTCAAAATAATTTTAATCCTTTCTAAAAAATCGTCCGAACATGTTGGCCAATACCAAGTTCTCCTAAACCCTTGTTCAAAACATCAAATTTCATTAAGAAATTGGAATGTCAAGATCATCAATAAGCGTCAGGACTTAGTTGCTCAATATTCTCCATAACTGGGGACACAACTTAGATTTATATCTTCTATAAAAGTTGTACACTTCACGCAGATGACATAATCTCGCCTTGACACCACCAGTGGACGCTGGTTTAGTACACACCAATTGGTATACCAGCAGATCGAGAATGTGACCAAGTCTTTCCATAGAAGTCCTCCCAATACACAATACTAGCACGTCTAACAAGCACCAATTATTCAAGGATATAACCTCCAATACACAATTCTAGTTAACCTAAAGATATACCAATGCAAAGGGTCTTCCGCTATGTAATTAACGAAGCTAGAGCCCATATTAGCATGTGGCTGTACACGGAAGCTACTGTATGAGAAACATGTCAATCTCTATGATGCCTAGGTGGTCTTATTCTAGTGCACACACGAGAGAGGTAGCCAAAGATACGGTCCCCTTCGTTGCCACTACTTCAAAACTCAACAACAATAATATTCCACCCAGGTGATTCATCAAGTACTTGTTTTATTATATAAAACATAGCTTTTCCAATAACTCACAATACTCATAACATGATATCCCACCACAAATCTATAGCAGGGCTAAGCATACTACAACTACGATGTTTCCACTAAGCAAGATACAAAAGGATGTCCTAAATAGGACCTAGCATAGCATAGCACATAGTGCAAAATATTCATGCACATGCACTTCTACTAAAAACAACAATAATGTATAAGATAAATAATAGGACATTTATGATAGTGTCACTTGCCTTTAGTTGATGTAGTCATTCAGATAATCCTCACAATAGAAAAGATTGCACTCTTCACAATCACAAACATTGTAGTCCTCGCAATCTATCGATTAAAACAAGTGCACAACAAACACACCATTCAAAACATTGCAATTATGCACAATATAACAAAACAATGATGAACAAATGCATGCATGATGATTTAATAAGTCACATTGGTTGTAGTTAGTTATCTAAACAGTATTAGAATACATGATGCATGCAAGATATCATTTAATGCAATACAGTATTTATTATTAAATTTTGATTGCCAATATAGGGATTTTAATAGTCCTGTTGTACCTCATGTTCTCATTGTCAAATTAAATTTGGTTCTTGGGTGTACTGGATAGAGGACATTAATACGAACCAGTAGAAATTAGTTTCACCTTAATAGGAGTTGTAGATATTTTTCTATGATTTAATTACTATTTAGTAGAGATTAATTTACTTAAATAGTTTACATTGTTTAAAATTATATTTAAGACCAGATATGATATGTACATGAAATTGAATCTAGGGACATATTATTTATAATTTTGTGATCTATAAATAATTTACTATATATTTAATGATCTAAAAATCCATTCATACTAATTAAATAATTACGGTAGATATGTACTGAAAATATTATACTACCTCCGATCCTAAATAAGTGTCGCCATTTTGAACTAGAGTTAGTTCAAAACCGTGAAACTTATTTAGGATCGGAGGGAGTACCTAATCTGATATTATTAATATATATTAAAGTAGCTTTCATTCTATATATTATTCATATTTTTGTCACCTATAAATAATTTATTATGAATTGAATACTCTAAAAGGCCATAAAAGTATTTAAATTACTACAATAATTATGACCTATAAAATTTGGATCCAATAGTATATTAATGTTGTATATGAAAGTACGAATCCATAAACACTTCATTTGTATTTGTATAATATACAGATAATTTACTATGATTTATTTAGTCTAAAGTGTCAATTAAACTATTTAAATTATTATACTAAATATATACCGTACAAGTCAGATATAATAGCACAATAATATTCTTCATATTTTTCCGAATCCAATGATATATTATTTTCTATTTTTGGATGTATATATTTTACTATGCATTTTACAAGATTGGCATATATTCTATATAAAAGTAAACATAAAAAGATAAATTGAAAATCGACAGATGTGTGGCGCGATCTGATTGGTCAGTACCCCTTCATTTAAGTGGATGGTCGGAGGCCACTAGATCTGGATTGAACGGACGTGGACACACGGCTTCTATGTCGCCTTCGCTTGAGTCCAGTCTTGGCTTGGGCTTCTGATGAGTCTCGGCTTCTTCTAATCTGGACTGTCCAGATGGGATCAGACGGTGTGCATTGATGGTGGAAAGCCAACGTAGGTGGTAGTCGACGACAATGGTGTTCCCGGTGGCGCGCGGTAGCTGGCGCTCTAAAGTCGACGATGGCGGTGGTTCCTATGCTCGTCGAAGATGGGGGATTGGAGGACGACATTCGGGAGAGGGTGGAGAGTCCGATGGCAGCCACGACGTCATGGTTCTCTTCCTGTAACATCGAGGAAGGGCGGCTGGTCGTGCTCAGGTCACCGCAGGCTCCGGCGACGGTTCCTGGCGTCTCTGGTCATCTGCAGATGAGGGAAAGGTGAGTCTCGACGCGGTGCAAGGAGGGGAACAGGTTCAGAGGGAGAAAATAAGGGCGACGGAACCCGCGGCTTCGAGATCGATGAAGCTCCCCGAAGCGGCAGGGACTCTCGATCTCGGTAGCCTGGGGGAAATCCGCGATTATTTTTTAGGGGAAACAGAGAGGAGGGCGAGGGGTATTTATCTGCGAAAAATCATGGACGAGGGGAAACAATGTGCCGAGTTTCCTGGGATTTGAATCGGAGGGGATAACGTGTTTGTCGCAGTATCTGGTGCGAGGAATGAGAAGGCCAGGGTGGGGTCCACCTGGCGGCGATAGCATGGAGAGAGGGAAACACGGGATGGCGACTGGCACTGGGCTGCACCTGGGCCAGGAGCGGGCGCTATGCGCTGCTGCTACGCAGTAGAGTAGGGATGGGCAAGGTGGGCTGGGCTAGCTCATGGGTTCGGCCAGGTTTAGTTCCTTTTTTTATTCTTTTCTATTTTTAGTATTTGTTTCATATATTTTTATTTAGGAGTCCAAATCCACTCAAACAAGTTTCTAAATTTTTCTAAAATTCAGTAGATCATCTTAGGACCACTATTGTACCATTTTATTTAGTTCAATAATATTAGATTTATAGAATTCATGTTTATTTACTTATAGGAATATTTGCAAAACCTAGTAAGGTTAGGGTTTTCAAATACAATTCTTGCAATTTTTGTATGGATGCAGTGCAATGCTCATGAATGATATGTAAAAACAATTCTTTTCTAGTCCCAATTTCTAAAATCTTGGGATGTGACAATCTTCCCAAATAAACTCTTTGTAGTCATGTTTAACTGTAAGGCGTTGAACTGCGATTTTGGTTGTCATGGCGAAATATGAGCCAGCGAATGGTGAACACATTTGTTTCCATTATCTCATTTATTAAAGTGCCCTCCCATAAGTGATTCCATTATAATTTCTCTCTGTTTTGGCTTAGGATATGGTACTAATTGTTATTTCCTGCCTGATGATGTTTTCTTATCTGTGCACTACATGTTTACATTTGTTATACTCCTTTCAGTAATAGGTCAGATTTAGTTTCTTCTTACTACACCATGATTCCTAATAGTTTCTTGTTGTTACACAATGAACAAGTGCAGTTTACATCTATCAGATTGGAACCTTTTTTTATTTACTATCCGCTGCACCTTTATGCAGAGGCCCAACACAGAAGTATGGAGACCACCAGTCCATTTACATGATGCAACGGACATCGTTAACAAACATACCTGTAACCAGATAAGAAACCGTGAGACTCTACATATAGATACTGTATGCACCCCTTCCCCTATTTTTAAGCTTTAAGTCCCCTGGTTTCAGGCCATTTAGTCTAGTTCAGTTTTATTTTTGTCGGAGGCACTAGGATGATTAGAATAAGGCCAGATTTGCAATGAAATCCAATATAACAGTAAGAGAAGGATTATAATCAACCATTCACTTCAAATCTCACTCTAGTATTTTCCACTTGTGTGGCTATTTTAATACAAGGCATACGATAGTTCAATTGGTCTTTGGGCAACAATGAAAAAATTTAAATTTGAATGTTTATGAATCAAACTAATTGATAGATTGTTTTACCATTTCTCTAAAATGATTTTGCTAGTGCATTAGAGGCACATTATTGTTCTATTTGTAATTTTACTGAGTTAGTATAGTAGTTTGTCAATGATTACAACAATTCTACCTACCTAATATTCAGATCCAACTACACATTGAGTAGGCTAGTTAATATCAGCCACAATGGTTAAATTCTTATTTTGTTCTTCGGTAAATGCTTCTTTATTAGTTTAAGGAGTTCTTAGTCGATGGATACATTACATTCATAAATCACGCATTCTACTTTCATAAGTTTGCCTGAGGTCCTTGGGTTGAGTGCTTACATTGCTATATCATACCAAAATAATATTTTGAGAATGAACAGGTAGTTTTGTTCCTTCGTATGATGTTGTAACTTTTTTATCTTAGTTTCATCCTTCATAAAGTAGAGCAGTCATTTCACAGAGCAGAAATAACAGTTGAAGTTCATGTAGTTGGACAAGAAGCCAACATAACAGATGTAGTAGTCTCCATAGCATGGAATGAGTTATCTGAGTTGAAGAACATGCAGGCTTTGACGGAGAAACTACTCAATAATATCCTCAGCAAGTCCTGTGGTAAGCCCATTGTTACATGTGAGGTGATGCGAGCTTCCTAAAAGATTTTTTAAACCAAGATTCGATTTGTTTATCAGTTGTGTTGTACTACGATGATGTTGTTTGAGCTACGGATTTTTTCTGGCCTGTAATAATTTACTATTCTTACAGTAATAAGTTTGTCTTCCATAATTCTAGAATTATTTTAGTAATGTAGATAATCTAGTACTAGGAATACGCCCCTAATTTGCACAAGTTTGTACCAGCCATTGATGGGCCGCTAATCAACAGCGACAGACCTTCTGTGCCGCCATGTGGTAGGGGGTCGTTTAACCTGTACACTTTAAGTAAAAGGCTAGCACAGTAACTTGTCATAACATTAAATGGCCAGAACAGTAAAAGACCAAAACAGTAAAAGGACAAACCAGTAATAGACCAAAACAGTAAAAGAACGAAACAGTAAAAGTCTAGAACAGTAAAAGGCCAGAACAGTAAAAGGCCAAAACAATAAAAGGCTAGAACAGTAATGGACCAACTATAGCGGACCGCTAATGGGCATAGACTGGCCTTCTTTAGTCCGGAACAGTAACGGGTCTGAAATTTTATGGGCCACCGCGGGCTACATAAATGGGCCCACTTCAAATAGTGTAGGGCTATACTGTACGGGCAAAAGCAGGTTGTCCAAAGGGGCTGTTTTCAAACAGTACTAGTCAAAACAGTAACCGTCCCGATCTCTTACAGGTCGAACAAATGGGCCCATTTCAAATAGTTCATGTTGAAATAGTAACAAACCAGAAACATTACGAGCCGAGGAGGGAAGCACCGATGGGACCAATTCAAACTGTGCTGGACAAAAAAGTAATGGGCCCTGATACTATTGGGTTCTATTAACAGGCCGACCCACTTAATAATAATCAGGCCTTGGTTGGGTCTGTCTTCTACCATAGTTTCATTGATAGTTAATGGCGCTAACTGGCCGTTAACGGCGTTTGCCATGTGGCAGTTTGCATGACATCAGCAGTCAACACGGCTGACAAACAGATCTATGACGGAACAACTTTTTGTGGCCAAAGGGTGCGATCCGCCATGGTCGAAAAAAACTATGGTAGAATCATTTATTACGGGGATTCTACCATGAAGGGTATCCATCGTAGAAGGCTTTTCAACCACGAAAAATGCAACTTCAACCACGAAAATCGTCCATTGTAAAAGGACATTTTTCTTGTAGTGAGAAGTGGATGGTGCAGGGACCCGACAGCTTTTCAAATGCACAAGGCTCGTCATACCGAGTGTGACATTACCACGATTGCGCGACATTCCCGCTGTAACAGTAGCTGCTATTGCGGTTCCTGTCCTCATGGCGTTTGGTGTAGCCATCTGCGACCATATTGACCTCTTCGCGATCATCGTAAACGCGTATTCTTCTTTTTCCTCGAAGGCCACGTCTGTGGCCGAGGTCATCTTCGTCAACAGAACCGGTTCGGTTGATGGCATCTTCACCATCCGCCTAGCAGTTGGTGATGTCCATCAGATGATCGATGGTTTTGGGCTTGATTCGGCCTAGCTCCTCTCTGTGTTCACGACGCCATACGCTGATGTTAAAGGCGTCGATTGCCCTCTCCTCCGAGATGTCCTCGGCGGAGTTCTTGATGAAGGACCAACGCTGGACATAGGAACGAATCGAATCATTGCACTATTGGCTGCAGACACGCAGCTCTTCGATGGAGGCTAGCCATTTGCAGGTTCCCTTAAAGTTGCGTATTGATGGCTCAGTTGATGTAGAGCTTGTTGGGAACCCCAAGAGCAAGGTGTGAAGCAGCACAACAGCATGTCTTCCCTCAATAAGAAACCGAGGATATCAAACCAGTAGGAGGAAGTAAACGTCACACAGGTGTTGCAAGCAATGTGTAAACCTGCACGACACAAACTCAAGACTTTGCCCCAACTAACAGTGAGGTTGTCAATCTCATTGGTTGCTATAACAAAGGATTAAATGTATGGTGTGGAAGGTAATGATTTGCAGCAAGTAAACAAATAACAGTGGAAGATGTATCAATGGTAAAGATTGGACCGGGGTCCATAGTTCACTAGATGTGCTCTCCTTAGATAAACAACATGGCATGAAGGGTAAACAAATTACGGCAGGGGAATTGACAGGAACTAAGCAAGGCATAACAATGCAATACCAGACAAAAAGATCCTATGAGATTCAATTGGGCAATACAACAATATACATAGACTGCCATCCAACTGCATGTATGACTAGAAGTCCACCTTCAGGTTATCATCCGAACCCCCTCCAGTATTAAGTTGCAAGCAACAGACAACTGCTTTAAGAAAAGTGTGTAAGGTAAACAATCCACTTGTTCTATGAACAAGAGACCGTTGTTTTATCCCTAGTGGCAACATCGCATCTACAACCGAAGAGATTTCTGTCGCTTCCCTTGGAAACTAGAGGCACGAACCCACTATCGAGCATAAATACCCCCTCTTGGAGTCACTAGCAACTACTTGGCCAAGATAGATACTAACAACGGAGAGCATGCAAGATCACAAACAACACAGACATGATAGTATCAAAGAGACAAAACCATTAATCAATCTGACATGGTAATCTCAATATCCGTCGGATCCCCGCAAACACAACATGCATGATTACAAATAGATTAGATCTTGATCATGAACGGAGATCACAAGATCTATACATGAAAGCACAAAGGAGGAGATACAACCATCTAGCTACTACATGGACTCGTAGTCCAAGGTGGAACTACTCACGCTTCATACCGGAGAAGAAGGCTTCCGGGATGATCTCCCCTCCGGCAGGGTACCGGGAAGAACTTCAGATCCCCCCGATCTATTGATGAAGGTTTCATGGAGTTTTTATTGGGTGCCTAGGGTTTCTGCATCGGGGGCTTCTTATAGGCAAAGAGGCGAATCTGGGAGGCGTCTAGGGGCCCCACACAATGCCCAGGTGCGGGGTAGGCCCACCCGCGCCTAGGGGGGTGTGGTGGCCCTGGTTCGTCTCTCCGTCTCCCTTCTGGACTTCGTGACGCCCACAATAAAATATTGACTTTGGCTTTTGTCCCGTCCAATTCCGAGAATATTGATTTTCTGCCTTTCTGGAACCAAAAACAGAAGAAAACAGGTAACTGGCACTGTGGCAACTTGTTAATAGGTTAGTTCCAGAAAAGATATAAAAACACCTCAAAGTGTAGATAAAGCTTTCCTTCTCCTACTAGAGACATTTCCAGCGTGATGCGTCTCCTACCACAAAATGTGGGGAATACATGCAACACCCCGCAAAGCAAAGTAGATAGTAAACAAGCATGGAGCATCAGAAATTTAGATACATTTCCGACGTATCAAGCATCCCCAAGCTTAACTCCTGCTCGTCCTCGAGTAGGTGAGTGATAAAAGAATAATTTTTTAAGTGACATGCACCGTCAAAACCAAGATCAAACCATTTGCAAGCATTGAAAGTTGGGATCAAAGAACTCTAAACATGTGCATGAAAGCTGGAGATCTAACAATAAGACAAAGTAACTATGCATGCAACATGAAAGGCTACAAACAAAGATCATGAATAACATGCGTTGAAAAACGTTTGTTTGTTTCTGATACAGAAAACATGGCATAGTGGCATACATATTTTCCCTCATAGAGTAGCAAATAGATGCATATGACACCTTCAAAGTTCATAAGGGTGACTAGATACAAATAGCACAAGAACAAGTAATATCACAATATGCATCAACCAATAAGTTTTGGGACACTACACAAAGAATGGAAACTATGCTCTCTTAATGGTGCCTAAAGGTAGAAGGTGGAGACTCAATAAAGGTGGAAGAAAGGCCCTTCACAAAGGGAAGCAGGATTTCAAGTTTCAAAAAGAGCTTCCAAAAATTATGGTACTTGTTAGCTTTCAGCCCTCATTGCCCCTATCAAAAGCATCTTGAAGTGATTAAGGTAAAAGTGAACAAACTATGGAGTATATTATTGACAAAGTATAAGTTGGCAATCTCAAGTCCCTTGAATACGAGGGCCACACCTCATGCTACTCAACTTCAGTCACCTGTAAGTTCTTGTCATAGTAAGTACATGCGTATCATAGAACCGCCAACGGGGTACCCCTTGCACATGGTACAGGAGCTATCCCATAGCCAAAATGACAAGGCAAGAAGACAATGAGCATCTCAGTGATCTTTTTATTTACTATGTGCATAGCTTTTTATTGAGGATGCATCATAGATAGATCATTATGGTGATGCTGCAAGTTTCCACCATGATTAGGCATGGCTTAGGCTAGCGGCCGAGGCGTTTCTCTAACACAAAATACATAACTCCATGGACTTACAAGATCCCTCTTTATTTCACACCGGTGACATCCATAGACAAAAGAGCATGATATCAACTATGTACAAAGTACAAGTGCAATGTTGAAAATGTTCCCCATGACAGCATGGTTCTGCTAATTCCAACGTATAAGTGCAAGAATATACAACATAAATGACACAATGGTTCAAGTTTATTAGGGTCAAGGAATATAAAGTGTGCCATCAAGTTCGTGAGAGATTTAATAACTAAGTGTTCACATAAAAAATACTTTTTAAATTGAAAGATAGTTGAAAACAAGAATATAATTGGAATGGTGTAACACACCATGCATAGGAATTTATAGTGGACACTTTGGAATAACTTGGTTTCTTGGGAGTTGGAATCATGAGTAGAACTTACTCATACAAGTGGAGGCTAGCAAAAGACTGGGAGCAACCAACTAAGAGAGCAATAATGGCCATAATAATGCAGAGCAACAAAATATTACTAATCAAAGCATATAGTTGTACTACAAGTCAAGGACTAAATGATAATAGAGGCTATGGTGACTTGCATAGTCATAACATGGTGTGAGCATGTGCCAAGTCAACCCAAACAAAACATCAAAGGAGAATACCACAATACTATGCTTTTGTATGCTAAAATAACGCATAATTCTTTCAAGGCAAACTAAGAAATCCCAATTGTTTGGAACAAGACATGCTACATAAATAATCACTAAGCATAAGGTCAAAACAACACCTAGCATGTCATGCTAAATTCTAAGTCACAGTCAATGCAAGCTCCTCTTGCACTTTCAAGCAGGAACTTCCTACTCCTTTCCAATACCAAGCAACTTCTTTGCAAACAAAACAGCGAGAACGGGGGTCCAAACTACTTTATTCAAGCAAACTAAATAAACTAAGCAAAGCAAACGAAAACTAAGATGCTCCAAGAATAACACAACAATGCATGAAACAGTAAAAACGAAGTGTCTAGACAGACCTGAGCTTTTTATTGATGAAGAAGGGGATGCCTTGGGACTCCCCAACCTTTGACGCTTGTACCTCTTGGATATTTCTTGGGGTGACACCGGGGTGGCATCCCCAAGCTTGATATTTTGTCCATTCTTCATCTTATTACATCATTCTCTCTCTAGACCTCAAATTTTCATTCATACAAAACTTCACACAATCTTCATTAGCAACATTAGTGTATTCAAAAGATAATGGACCTTTAGGAAAAACTTTGGAACAGAAAAAAAATTCACTAAAAACACATGCTACTGTAGAAAATCCTTCAAAAAGCTCAATTCACCTAAAGAGAACTCAAAAAGGAATTAATAAGAAGCAAATGCAAATAATGGCAGAAATCTGTCAAAACAGACCAGCAGGTGGAAACCGATTTTTTCAAAAAACTTATGTTGCTAAAATCAAAGTTATCTAACATACTTGGGGATTTATTCGTAAATTTTCAGATCAATCCGACTTATAGAGACTCCTCACGAATATTTATGGTGGAGGACAGAAATCTGTTTCGGGACAACAACTCCCCAAATCTTACTTTCCTCTCATTAGAGGTCATTCTTGGCACAAAAAGAATACAAAAAGAATAATGAGAGGTCATTACTGCAGTAATAACTTCCAAGACTCAAGGAAACTCTTGGGTTATCTCCCAACAAGTACTTTTCTTTAACGCCTTTAAGTAAGATACATGAAGCAAGAAATCAAGTATTTTCAAATGAGGAAGCATTAACATCAAACCTTGCTTTCAAAGGAGGAGCAAAAAGAAACTTCTCTCTCCTCAGAGGGAAGTGTTCAATACCTTTCTTGAATGGAAATTGATATTTAATGGTGCCTTCTTTCATATCAATGATGGTACCAATAGTTCTATGAAAAGTCCTTCCCAAAGTAATAGGACAAGTAGCATTGTCAACATCCAAAAATATAGAAATCAATAGGGACCTAAGCATTGCTAACCATGATGAGAACATCATTAATACTCCCCATTAGTTTCTTTTTAGCATTATCATCAAGTGGGACATCCAAATAACAATTTTCCAAAGGTGGAAAATCAAGCATTTCATAAATCTTCCTAGGCATAATAGAGACACTAGAACCAAGATCACATGAAGCTTTGAGATCAAAGTCATTCACTTGCATATTAATAATGGGTTCCCAACTATCTTCTACTTTCCTAGGAATAGAAGTTTTGTGTTTTAACTTCTCTTCCTTAATCTTAACAAGAGCATCTGTAATGTGGTTGGTGAAAGCAACATGCATATCACTTGCATTAGGACTTTTAGCAAGTTTTTGCAAAAACAGGACTTCAGAAATATTGCAACCATCTATATCAAAATAAAACTTAGCATCACTAGTAGTAGACTCAACAGGCTTAGGCATTGTAGGAGGAGGAATAGGGGCTTCTTGTGGTTTAGTGGTATCCATTCTAGTGATGGTGCACACACTATTGTTTCTATCAATTTCAGCTTCCCTTTCCCACTTAGCATGAAGTTAAGCTAACAGTATAACATTTTCATCAATAGTAACTTGTATGGAATGAGTATCAACAAAGGTGCTCTCCATGGTTTCAGGTTTAGCAGCCATTTTATTAATCAAGGAGGACTGTGCTTTAGACAAAGAGGAAATATTTTTCTCAACAGTTAAAAGTTTTTCCTCCAAAGTCTTGTTGAAAGAAATTTGTTTATCAATAAAGTATTTGAGCATGACTTCAAGTTCAGAGGGGGCATTTCTAGCACTATTGTAGGAGTTTCTATAGGTATTGCCATTATTAGGAGGATAAGTCCTATAATTGTTATTACCACCAAAATTATTCCTATAGGCATTGTTATTGAAATTGTTGTTTCTAATGAAGTTCACATCAACTTGATCTTCTTGAGCAACCAAAGAGGCTAGGGGAACATTGTTTGGATCTAAAGGAGCTTTCCCATTAACTAGTATAGCCATAATCATATCAATATTATTACTCAAAGAGGAGGTTTCTTCAACAGAATTTACCTTCTTACCATGTGGAGCTCTCTCAGTATGCCATTCAGAGTAATTAACCATCATATTATCAAGGAGCTTTGTTGCAGGACCCAAAGTGATGCCCATAAAGGTACCTCCAGCAGCTGAATCCAACAGGTTTCTTGAAGATAAGTTCAAACCTGCATAAAAAGTCTGGATAATCATCCAAGTAGTGAGTCCATGAGTGGGAGAATTATTAAACAAAGATTTCATTCTTTCCCAAGCTTGAGAAACATGTTCATTATCAAGTTGTTTAAATATCATAATGTCACTTCTCATAGATATAATGTTAGAAGGAGGATAGTACTTTCCAATAAAAGCATCTTTGCACTTAGTCCAAGAATCAATACTATTTCTAGGCAAGGATAGAAACCATTCTTTAGCTTTTCCCCTCAAGGAGAAAGGAAACAACTTGAGCTTAATAATATATCCATCTACATCCTTATACTTTTGCATCTCACAAAGTTCAACAAAGTTACTGAGATGGGCAGCAGCAGCATCAGAACTAGCACCAGAAAATTGCTCTCTCATCACAAGATTCAACAAAGAAGGCTTAATTTCATAAAAGGTAGCATCAGGAGAAGGTGGAGCAATAGGAGTGCTAAGGAAATCATTGTTGTTTGTGCTAGTGAAGTCACACAACTTGGTATTCTCAGGGGAGTTCATTTTGGCAAAGGTGGGCAGTCCAAAAAAAACAACAGCAGCTAGAGTAGGAACTAATTTTTTTTTGTGTTTTTGATAAGAAAAAGCTAACCAAACTAGACTAATTTTTTTAGTTTGAAAAGAGGCAAACAAAACCAAGCAAAAGAAACTAACCAAACTAAAAACAAAGTAAAGAAAAAAGGAAGTGGAGGACTCCCCTTGTGAAGACTTACTTAGCCTCCCTAGCAACGGCGCAAGAAAACTTGTTGATGGCTCAGTTGATGTGGACCTTTTGGGAACCGCAAGAACAAGGTGTGAAGTAGCACAATAGCAAGTCTTCTCTCAGTAAGAAACCGAGGTTATCGAACCAGTAGGAGATAGAAAATGTCACACAGGTGTTGCAAACAACGTGGAAACCTGCACAACACAAACTCAAGACTTTGCCCCAACTAACAGTGAGGTTGTCAATCTCACCGGTTGTTGTAACAAAGGATTAAACGTATGGTGTGGAAGGTAATGGTTTGCAGCAAGTAAACATGTAACAGTGGAAGATGTATCAATGGTAAAGATTGGACCGGGGTCCATAGTTCACTAGATGTGCTCTCCTTAGATAAACAACATGGCATGAAGGGTAAACAAATTACAGCAGGGCTATTGACAGGAACTAAGCAAGGCATAACAATGCAATACCAGACAAAAAGATCCTATGAGATTTGATTGGGAAATACAACAATATACATAGACCGCCATCCAACTACATCTATGACTATAATTCCACCTTCAGGTTATCATCCGAACCCCCTCCAGTAGTAAGTTGCAAGCAATAGACAACTTCTTTAAGCAAAGTGTGTAAGGTAAACAATCCACTTGTTCTATGAACAAGAGACCGTTGTTTTCTCCCTAGTGGCAACATCACATCTACAACCGAAGAGATTTCTATCACTTCTCCTGGAAACTAGAGGCATGAACCCACTATAGAGCATAAATACCCCCTCTTGGAGTCACTAGCAAATACTTGGCCAAGATAGCTACTAACAACGGAGAGCATGCAAGATCACAAAAAACACAGACATGATAGTATCAAATAGACAAAACCATTAGTCAATCTGACATAGTAATCTCAATATCCATTAGATCCCAGCAAACACAACATGCATGATTACAAATAGATTAGATCTTGATCATGAACAGAGCTCACAAGATCTATACATGAAAGCACAAAGGAGGAGATACAACTATCTAGCTACTACATGGACCCATAGTGCAAGTTGGAACTACTCACGCTTCATACCAGAGAAGAAGGCCTCCGGGATGATCTCCCCTTCAGCAGGGTGCCGGGAAGAACTTCAGATCCCCCCCGATCTAGGGACGATGGTGGCGGTGGCTACAGAAGGTTTCGTGGATTTTTGATCGGGTGCCTAGGGTTTCTGCATCGGGGGATTCTTATAGGCAAAGAGGCGAGGCTGGGAGACGGCCAGGGGCCCCACACCCTGCCCAAGCGCGGGGTGGGCCCACCCGCTCCTAGGGGTGTGGTGGCCCTGGTTTGCCTCTTCGTCTCCCCTCTGGACTTCGTGACGCCCACGGTAAAATATTTACTTTGGCTTTTGTCTCGTCCAATTCCGAGAATATTGATTTCCTGCCTTTCTGGAACCAAAAACAGAAGAAAACAGGCAATTGCATTGTGGAAACTTGTTAATAGGTTAGTTCCAGAAAAGATATAAAAACACCTCAAAGTGTAGACAAAGCAAAGCAAAGTAGATAGTAAACAAGCATGGAGCATAAAAAATTATAGATACATTTCCGACGTATCGTGGATGAAGATGTAGACCAGTTCCTCCCAACCACGGATGGATCCAGAGGGAAGATTATTGAGCCAGGCTCTAGACGCTCCTTTCAGTTGCAGCTGAACGCATTTCATGGCTGTATTTTTGCTTCCACCATGTAGCTTGACCGACGAGATGTTGTCCTCTAGCCAGATTTTTGGCTCTTGTAAGTCGTCGAACTTCGGGTTGTTCGAGGGTAGCTTGAACCATTTGGGTGTTGGGGATATGCTAAATGGGTATCACCATAGCATCTCTCTAATCTGGATAACCCGGGTGGCCCATAGTTGGTAGCAAGGCCCATGCCGGATAAAGGAAGACTACGGAGGACTCACCGACGTACCCGGAGCATTGGAGTGCAAGACACGTTAGACTAGTTGTATACCGTGTAGGACTCTGTAACCTGTCCGGCTAGGACTTTGCCTGTAACCCTAGGATCTATGACTATATAAGTCGGGCCTATGGGAGCCTTTAGGGAACAAGTTAGAACAACACAACTCATATCGCGCACAGCGAACCGATCCCTGTAACTCGGCATATTGCCATTATAGTGATTTATAGAAGGAGTAGGATCCCGCCACCATCGTGGGATCTGAACCTGGGTAAGCTGTGTTACCCCGTACCCGCCAACCTTCCGCCTTACCCCACGTATCTAAACACGCTCTATGAGGACCCTTCCATTGCGTACTCGTCGGCAATACCACGACAGTTGGTGCCCACTGTGGGGAAAGAGGCACTTCAGGCGCTACAACGGGCGAGGTCCAAGATCTTCGCGGGAATCAGCGAAACCGTAGCCATTGGCCGTGTTCTCTTCTCCGGCACCGTTCTGATCATCCCTCCCGATGAGTTCTGGATCACGGCAAAGACAAACTCCACCCATTGCTCGATCATCCTAATCGGGGACATCCACATCTTCATCGGCGAAACCGACTCGGGCACTAGTTCCCTAGAAGTTGGAGGAACATCAAGACCCTTACGGACCACCTATGGGCAGGATACATTCGCAGAAGGATCAAAGTCGGATATCTCTTTGGAGTTTGCCGACATAGATCGGAAAAATTCAAGGCCCACCCATACTGCCCCTGTGCATGATATAATGGTGGAAAAACACTACAAGTCCGCTGGCTTCGCCCGTGCGTCTGGACAGTAGAGATCCAAGTTCGTCATCATGGTGACTATCTTCGATCTGGCGCAATGCGTCCAGAGAGAGGGTGAAAACCCCCGCGATTACCTAGCCAGTGGATCCGTATACGGGCCGATGTGGAACATTACCCCAATGATGATGCCATCTATCACTTTGTGGAAGGACTGGACCGCGGTACACTTCTCCGACATATGCTAAGACGGCAGCAGGCCGCGGGTCTCCTCACTTTCGAGGGCATGGTTCACACAGTCAACAACTACACGTCAACTGAAGCAGAAGCTCAGGCAGTGCTCGTAGCCATTCCCGACGCCCCGCCACCTTAGCCACCGCCACCACCGCCTCCAGTCATCGTCGTTGCTGTCGCACTACCACCACCCATCATCGAGGATGCCCTGGCACCCTCCGACTCCGTCCTGGACGCACTCTACACCGACATTGATGACCCACTAGTATAGGGGTGTATCGTAGTACTTTCGATAAATAGGAGTGTCGATCCCAACGAGGAGTAGAAGGTGTTGACTAGTGGTATGGAGCAGGAACTCTCTGTAAATACTTAGCAAACGGATTTTAAGGGGTTTTCTTATAAGGCAACAAAACAAGGTGCAAGTAATAAGGACAACGAACAACTGCACCAAGTGGCCCAATCCTTTCTTAGCAAAGGACAAGCCGGTGGAAATACTTATAAGGACCAAACGTTCTCGAGGACACATGGGAATTCTGCCAAGTACTTTCGCTTCAAATAGCTGAGTACTCTTCTTTGGTGTTGCAAGTGTTATGTGGGTGAACCTGTGCTAATGTACCGACCTTACTTGGACTAATACATACTTGTGATTAAGGCCCCTACAAGCATCCGCAACTATAGGAAAGTAATTAAGATATAAACCTAACCACAACCTTAAACTCTGAGATCTTACACTCCCTTGTGCAAAGGTGTCTTAACGGGGGTTCAGGTTTCTATCACTCCGGCAACCCCACAATTAGTAGCCAAATAAACAACTCCTAGGCCCATAAATGGTGAAGTATCATGTAGTCGATGTTCATATGACACCACTAGAAGAATAGCACCACAACTTAAATACTGAACCATTGAATAATAACTCAACACAAATCCACTACTAACAACATGACTTATCCCATGTCCTCAAGAACTAGACGAACTACTCACAAGACATCATATGGATCAAGATCAAAGATGATATGGTAATGCATAACAATCTGAACATAAACAATAATCCAATGGTTCCACTCACAAGCATCAACTACAACAACAATTAACACTGGGAAAGTTTCCCATAAGAACAACTGCAAGATCCAATACAATTGTTACAGCGGGATGGAGTGGTGTTGATGGTGCTGGTGGAGATGATGGTGTGGATGATGATGATGATCCCAGTGAAGTCTAGCTTGATGACGGTGTTGATGGTGATGATCTCCCCTCTCCGGGATGGAGTGGTGTTGATGGTGATGATGATGATCCCAATGGTCGCTCCCCTGGTGTTAGGGTTCTGTGGGGAAGATGTAGGCGAGAGGGCGGAGTCGGGAGCCGTCCAGGTGGGCCACACCTTCCCTAGGCGTGGGGCAAGGTGGGCCCGCGCCTAGGGGGTATGGCCCCCTTGTGGCCCAGCTATGCCTCTCCTTCTGGCTTCCTTCGTCTTCTAGGAAAATATAATTTTCCAATATTTTTCTGGATTTTTCTGATCTTCGCGAAATTGCATCAAACTACCTCTTTTTCCATCAGAAACCTGACTCCGGCAGTTGATACGTCCAAAACGTATCTACTTTCTCGAACACTTTGCTATTGTTTATCCTCTAAACTTGTGTGATTTGGATACAACTAACACAGACTGACGCTGTTTTTAGTAGAATTACTTTGGTGTCTTGTTTATTTGCAGAAAATCAACTATCAAGAAAAATCCCAAAAAATATGCCAAAAATTATATTTCACCAGAAGATCCACGGAGCCAGAAGACGAGACGGAGAGGAGGCCTGGGGGCCCACACCCACCCCAGGCGCGGGCCCACCACTGGCCGCACCTGGAGGGGGTGCAAGCACCCCAGCCACCCCCTCGGCCTCCCTCTGCGCCTATAAGTTTCCTTTCAACCTAAAAACCGAGGGGGGTTTGATGGTTTTCCAGAAAGAGTTCCGCTACGACGCCTCCACCAGAAACCAAGATTCGGATCCAGAAACTCTGTTCTGGCACCCTTCCGAGATGGGGAATTTGGAGAGGATCATCACCATCGTCATCACCAACGCATCTCCATCAACCTCCGATGTTTCCCTCATCCATGAGTGAGTAATCCCCTGTTGTAGGCTTGGGGATGGCACGGATTGGATGAGTTCTATCATGTAATCGAAAAAGATTGTTAGGGCATAGTGCCTAGTATCTCTATTAGTGATATTTGACTTTGTTGCAACTTGTTGTGCTTAATGCTTGTCACTAGGGCCCGAGTGCCCTGATCTCAAATCTAAACTTATTATTGAATCATTATGATTGTATTGTTTGTGATATTACCTGCAAGTTGTGTACAGATATCATTGTTCGGATCCAAAGGCCCCAGAGTGATAATAATTGGGACAACTGGAGGGGATGGCTGTGGTGTGAGGATCACATGTGTTCACAGAGTGTTAATGCTTTACTCTGGTGCACTATTAAAAGGAGTACCTTAATTGCTAGTATTTCCCTAGAGGCCCGCTACCACGGGCTGGCTGGATAGAATATGTTGTGCAAGTTCTCATTGCGAGAACGTATGACTATATTTGGAGCACATGCCTAGGATTGTTTAGTACTTGGATTCTTGTTATTATTTATCTGCAATGCCCTAGATCTTAAAGTTACATGTTTACTCGTCCATGCAACGCCCATCCATCCATCCCTATGCCTACCGCACTCGAATCCCAGTGTTACCGTTACTATTACTGTTGCTACTGTTTCACTGTTGCTGTTACTCCTGCTATTGCTTTGCTATTGCTACGACCAAACTGTTGCTACTGATAAACTTCTGTGAGCAAGAACTATTTCCAGGTGCAGCTGAACTGACAACTCAGTTGTTAAGGCTTGCAAGTATTCTTTGGCTCCCCTTGTGTCGAATCAATAAATTGGGTAATACTACCCGCGAAGACTGTTGTGATCCCCTACACTAGTGGGTCATCAAGACTATTTTCTAGCGTCGTTGTCGGGGAGCATAGCTTTATTTGTAAGTTCACTTGGATCTATTATTGTTCACTGCTACTCCTTTCATCATGGGGAAGTCTCGTGATGGAAAGTTCCCTATTTGTACTGTTCTAATCACCTCTGCTGCTCTTGATTCACCGTCTGTTATAAGTAAGCTTGTCACACCACCACCACATGCTCATGCTACACACACTTCTACTACTACTGAATCTGAAACTGCTTTTGATACTCATGATGTTACTTCTACTTTGCTTGATGCGAGTGGTTCATTAGGTCCTTTTCTAGATGCTACTATGGCTAGTCTAGGAAATACCAAAACTCCTAGTGAAGACATTGTTACACCTGTTAGCTCACTTGAGGCTAGTGAGTGATGGGGATGCACCTATCGGGGTATACTCAGCAGGACGTTTCCGACAGGCCCAAGACCTGGCGAGTGGGCCTGCAGGACGGCGACTGGATCAAGGCCCGACGTGGATCCAAGCAACTGGAAGCTGAAGGCACAGGCGAGTAGGTAGGCCCAGTCGGATTAGGTTAAACGAGTATCAAAGCTTTAACTGAATCGGTTGAGATATGTAAACCCTAGGGGAGGTGAGCCTATATAAACCTCCCTGTAGGGCGTGTAGAGATACGTTCCATCATACACCCAAGCGACTCGCCGCCTAGCCGCCAAGCTCGCCCATTGTACCACCTTCATAATACAATCTAGCAGGAGTAGGTCTTTACCCTCTGGGGGGCCGAACCTGGGTAAAACCCTGTGTCTTTGCCCTCATCTCGCACCGCAGATGGCTTGCCGCCCTTGCCCCTCGTTCTACTACTCGCTGTCGATTGCAGCATCTGCCGTGACCATTCCCACGACAGTGGCGCCCACCATGGGGCCTGGACGGTCTGGCCGGTGTTCTGCGGCGAGATCCAATCTGCCCATCAACGAGACGGTCGCCACCGGCTGCATGATAGCGATCGGCGAGATGCTCCAAATCTTGTCGAGCAGCTACATCCCGGCGGCGCGACCCGTCACACACAGCGTGATCCTGCCGGTCGGCACGATCAGCCTCTTTGTCGGCCTCACCGACGTCATCGTCTCAGAGGATTCGGCTCACATCCGCGAGTCGCCGCCACGTGATCGGCTCTCCGAGAGCCAGATCCGCACGATCCATCGCCTCGCCTCCGAGTACAATTCGGCCCACAACGACGTGGCCGAAAACTCAGCGGTCGCAGAAGACGCGGCCCTCAACGACGACGACGACTCGGCGACCCCGGCGTCACTCGCCGGGTCCATCACCGCGTTTTCAACCATGGGCTCCATCACCCAGGTCTCCAACGTGGGAGACTTCGAGGACCCCTCCATCCTCGGGATCTTCGAATTCGACTCCGGATCAGAGAACTCCGCCGACCTCCGCAACGGAACCGGTCGCCACGCCGCGACCTACATGGAGAATGGCACTGAACCGCCGGAGGACCCATTCTCCACCCCAATCCCTCCTAACGCCACGGCAACGGAGGTCGAGGAACTCCGCCTAAAACTGGCGGAGGCTGTGCGCAAGGAACAAGCCGAGCGCGAAAAATTTCGCCTCGAGCAGGTGACGGCGCAGGAACTATCGCGCTACCACCAACAGCGGATCAGGTCACGCCTGAACCCCACCATTCAGGGGCGTGCCCTGAACTTCGACGACGAAAACGACCCGGCCCGCGTGGCCGAGCGTGCGATCTGCGAGAACACGCCACCAGGAGGAAGCGCCCGACCCCCGCCAGGGTCGACGGCGATGGGCGCCCCACCTCCACCCAACCGCACACCTCCCAGGGACCAGCCGCGGATAGTAGTCTCCTCACGGGAGCGAGACGCAAACGGCCACCCACTATTCTCCACCCCGATGGACAACCTCGTGGCAGGTCGAGCAGCAGCCGACAACATCACGGCCACGGGCGACGGCGCCCTACAGATCCAGTACGTCAAGGCCCTGCTCGCAAAGGCCGTCGAGCAGCAAAACGCGGGCGCCGACTCGCAGGGTCGAGTATACTCGCGTTCTTCGGGAAGCAGAGCGGCCTCAAGCGGCCGCCCAGTGGCGGAAAACACCCTCAACTGCCCGCCACCAGAGCCACTGCAGCTCCAACACCGACCCGCGAACGCGGCACTCTCCACCAACGACCCCAGGCCAGCGACCAACTTCGTCGCCGCCAACGGGCAACCCATCGACGCCCGCACCCACATCATCAACAACCAAAGCTGGCGCGCACGCCATCCCGACGACCTGCAACACACCCTAACCAATCGCCGCGATGGCGAGCCCATGGGGTCGCTCAGTCGACTCGGCCCCAAGTGCTTCGGACCAATGATCCGAGGCGAGGAGTACCCGCCAAACTTCAAGGAGCCGAAGGGGATAGAAAAGTACGACCCCTCGTACGACCCCGCCGTTTGGCTCGATACATACCTCATGGCGATGGGGATCGCGGGCCACACCGACCTGCTAGCCGCCCGTTACCTCCCCCTGATGATGGAGGGGACGTGCAGGCAGTGGATCAACACCCTCCCCCAGGAGAGTATCGATTCCTGGGAGGAGATGCGCGACGCCTTCGTCAGGCACTTCGAGTGCTCCTACACCCGCGCTACCACGATCGAGGACCTGGAGCGATGCGTCCAGGGACCCCGCGAGTCTACCCGCAACTGGGTCCAACGGTGGCAAGAACTCTGGTACAAAGCGGTCGGTATCCACCCGGACACCGCGATCCACTGCTTCAAGACCGCGTGCCGCTACGAGCCCCTGGTCACCAAGCTCAAGCGACACACTCGCACACTCGACAACATCCCGGACCTCCTCGAGATCGCCAAACGGTACGCGGAGGAAGATCCAAACCAGGAAACTGACGACGAGTCAGGAGGTCAACGCCGCACGAGCGGCAACGATAGCGGAAGACGGTCCGACCTATGCTACAGCAACACTCGCCTCACCGGCAAGCGCCGCAGTGACGGGCGAGTCGACTTCGTCGCCAACGCCGGGCACGCACATCGCGAGCCCAAGAGCTTCCGCCGCGACGGAGGACAACGCCGCGACGGCGGCAACTACAAGGCCAAGCCAAGGTTTGACCCCGCGGCCCTCCTTAACCAACCGTGTGCGTTTCATAGCAGGGAAGGGAAGCTCGCAACGCACACCACCGCCGACTGCCACACCCTCAGGGAGATCGAGAAGGCACGGCGAGCACGGGAGGACCCCGACAATGACCCGCCAAACGGCGGAAAATTCGGCAAAGTGGCCGGCTCGCTCCATACCTTCACGGGCTTCAACACGAAGCGCGAGAAGAAGGTCATCGCCCGCGCCGTCGCCGTCAACGCGGTGGCCCAGGTGGACATTCCCCAGTTCCTCAACTAGTCAGAGCAGCCCATCACCTGGAGTCGACAAGACCACTCGCCACGCATCGAGTACCCAGGTCGAGTCGCCCTGGTGGTCAAGCCTAAGGTCGGCGACTACTGGCTCCCCAAGACATTGATGGACGGCGGCAGCTCCATCAACATCCTATACATGGACACCTTCAGGCGGCTGCGGCTCCCGCAGTCGATGATCGAAACAACCCACACCATGTTCCATGGCATCGTCCCCGGTCGGAAGGCGTACCCGATCGGTAAGGTCACGCTGCCAGTCACCTTCGGCACACCAGCAAACTTCCGCACCGAGAGGATCGTCTTCGAGCTCGTGCCCTTCGACAGCCCCTACCATTGCGTCCTGGGGCGCCAGGCATTCGCCAAGTTCATGGCAGCGCCCCACTACGCGTACAACGCGATGAAGCTCCCGGGCCGTGCGGCGTCATCACCATCAACGGCGACCCCAACATGGCCGCCGAGTGCGAGGCCAAAGGAGCCGAGCTCACTGACGCCGTCATCACGGCGGAGACCAACCACGCCAATGAGCTCGCCAAGTACACGAGCGGGGTCAACAACGACGACCCCACCATACTCAAAAAGCCCAACTCGGAGTACGCAAACACTTCAACCTTCGAGGCAACGACACACACCCGCACCGTCGAGCTGGTCCCAGGCGACTCCAGCCAGACGGTGACGATCGGGACGGGCATGAGCCCAGCGTAGGAAGGCGCGCTCATCGAGTTCCTCTGTGAGAACAGGGACATCTTCGCATGGAAGCCCTCTGACATGCCTGGTGTCCCTAGGGAGCTTGCTGAGCACAAGCTAAACGCCGATCCCAAAGTGCGACCCGTCAAACAGTCGCTGCGGCCCTTCAATGAAGAGCGCCGCCGAGCAATCGCCGAGGAGGTGCAACGTCTACTCGCTGCAGGCTGCATCCAGCCAATCAAATAGTCCAAGTGGCTGGCAAACCTAGTCCTGGTTGAGAAGAAGAACGGGACCTGGAGGATGTGTATCGACTACACAAACTTGAACAGCGCCTGCCCAAAGGAGCAGTTCGTCCTCCCGCGGATCGACCAGATAATCGATTCAACCGTGGGATCAGAGTCGCTATGTTTCCTCGACGCCTATTCCGGGTACAATCAGATCAAAATGGCGGTCGAGGACGAGGAGAAGACGGCGTTCATCACGCCATTCGGAGCCTTCTGCTACACCGCCATGACCTTCGGTCTCAAGAACGCCGGGGCGACCTACCAGCGGTGCATGCAAGAGTGCCTCGCGAGCCAAATTGGCCGCAACATCCACGTATACATCGACGACGTGGTCGTAAAGTCCGCTCGCCAGGGTGACCTACTCGCCGACCTAGCGGAAACATTCGCCAACCTGCGAAAATACAAGATAAAGCTTAACCCAGGAAAATGCACCTTCGGTGTACCAGCAGGACAACTACTGGGATATGTCGTCTCCAAACGAGGGATCGAGGCAAACCCCACGAAGATCGACACGATCGCCCGGATCGGCAAACCCGAGTGCCTGTGCGACGTCCAGAAACTGGCCGGGCGAGTAGCGGCTCTCAGTCGCTTCATCCCCCGCCTGGGCGAAAAGGCGATGCCCCTATACCGCCTGATGCGCAAGAACCCCACCTTCCAGTGGGACAAGGAGGCGGATGACGCGCTCCGTGATCTCAAAAAGGTGCTACTCGCAGCACCGCTACTCGCCGCCCCTGCCGACAAAGAACCCATGCTGGTCTACGTCGCGGCTTCCGAGCGCGTCGTCAGCGCCGTGATGGTCGTCGAGCGACCGGAGGAGGGAAAGGAGCGCCCAGTACAGCGACCGGTGTACTACATCAGCGAGGTCCTCACCGAGTCGCGCCAGCGGTACCCCCAGTACCAAAAGCTAGTATAGGCGGTCTTCAGAGCTCAGCGGCGCCTGCCGCACTACTTCCAGGAGCACCCGATCACGGTCGTCTCCTCAGCACCACTGCAAGACATCATCCGCAATCACGAGGCGACCGTGCGGGTCGCCAAGTGGGACGTCGAGATCGGCGTCCACAACATCAAATACGAGCCACGAAAAGTGATCAAGTCACAGCCCCTAGCGGACTTCATCGCCGACTGGGAAGAGGCCCAGCAGCCAGAGAAGCTGCCATACCTCCATTACTGGAGCCTGCACTTCGACGGCTTCAAGAACGCAGACGGCGCAGGCGCAGGGATCGTGCTAACTTCACCGAAGGGCGACAAGCTCCGCTACATCCTCTGCCTCGACTTCACACCCTGCACCAACAACATGGCCGAGTACGAGGCCTTACTCCACGGCATGCGAGCTGCCAAGGAGATGAATGTCAACCGCCTACGCTGCTACGGAGATTCCGACCTCGTCGCGGGGCAAGTCGCTGGCACCTGCGACGCCGTCTCCCCCACCATGGCGGCGTACTGCCAAGCAGTGGACAAGCTGGGCGGACACTTCACAGGCTACTCCGTCGAGTGGATCGACAGGCGGAAGAACGAGGAGGCCGACGCCCTCTCTCGCATTGGGTCGGCTCGACTCGCACCATCCGCCGGCGTCTTCCTCGACACGATAACCAAACCATCAGTCTCTCCCCCGAGGGAGATCGACATCGGAGTCCCGTTACAGCCGGAGGCGGCCCTGGTCGCACTCGTCACCGAGCCAGACGACTGGACCAAGCCCTACATCGCATACCTGGAGGCCGGCACCTTGCCGGCTGACGAGACGGACGCTCGGATGGTCGCCCGCCGATGCAAGTCCTACACCATCATTGACGGCGAGCTCCACAAGCGCAGTGTCACCGGCGTGTTCCAACGCTGCGTCCAACCCGCCGAAGGACGCAAGATCCTCCACGATAACCACTCCGGTGACTACGGCCACCACGCCGGCGCCCGCTCTCTGGTCGCCAAGGCTATGCGACATGGCTTCTACTGGCCCACCGCACACGCCGATGCTGTAGACATTGTCCAGTGGTGGTGCGCCGGGTGCCAGAGGTACGCCAACCAGACGCACGTGCCGAGCTAAGAGCTCAAAACAATCCTAATCACCTGGCCATTCGCTGTGTGGGGCATGGACATGGTAGGCCCCTTCAAGAAGGCTCCTTCCGGCTACACCCACCTGCTGGTCGCGGTCGACAAATTCACAAAGTGGGTGGAGGCCAAGCCAGTTCGGAAATGCGACGGGAAGACCGCCACTAAATTCCTACGTGAGCTCATATATCGCTACGGGTTCCCAAACAGCATCATCACGGACAACGGCACCAACTTCGCCAAAGGAGCCATGGATGAATTCTGCGAAGAGCACCACATCCGGCTCGACCTCGCATCGGTCGCCCACCCGGAATCCAACGGCCAGGCGGAACGGGCCAATCAAAGCATCCTCCACGGCCTGAAGCCGCGACTCCAAGTACCACTCGAGCGCACCGCCGGGTGTTGGGTCGAGGAACTACCCTCCTTCATCTGGGGCATCCGCACCTCGGTCAACAGGTCGACAGGATTCACCCCCTTCTTCATGGTGTATGGCGCCAAGGCAGTCATGCCCACCGATCTCGAGCACGACTCGCCACGGGTCGTCCACTACACGGAGGCTGCAAACGAACTCGCCCGCCAAGACGGAGTCGATCAGCTCGACGAGGCACGTGACCTCGCTCGGTCACGCACCGCCATCTACCAGCAGGGACTCCGTCGCTACCACAGCCGGCGGGTGAAAACTCGCACCTTCCAGGAAGGCGACCTGGTGTTGCGCCTCATCCAGGACAAGAAGGGTATGCACAAGCTCTCCCCTCCGTGGGAGGGACCATTCGCCATCGGGCGAGTACTTGGCAACGACGCCTACTACCTCATCGACGTCCGCGGGGACGGCGAACTCGACGTCAAGCGACCATGGAATGTAAACCTCCTACGGAAGTTCTACCCCTAGAACCCCACATATGTACTCTCCAGTCACTATGAAATAAAAAGAATTGGTTACTGCAAATTGCGCCTACTCTCCATGTCTTGTGCCACTCGCACTCGTAATAACAGCGTCCAGCTAACCGCAGAAGTCAACCTTTGGTACAGCGATCGGCACGGCTAAGTAGTGCGGTGCAAGAGCACTGAGTAACCTCAGGTCTTGCATCGTCCATGAAAAACGCCTACCCGGAGCCCCATTGGAGTCGCCTAGCCCGACTGGCTTTACGAGCCAAGAAAATTGCCTTCGCTTCTTACAGCGACCATGATCCTCCGCATCCTCGACACAGCGACTCGAACGGCTAAGTACCACGCTCGGGGACTGACGACCAGTTCATCGCGAGCGGCTCGGGAAAACGCCAAGTAAGAGAGCATGCCCAGGACTCGCCACGCGACTGACCCAACGGGCCAGGCAGGAGTGATGCGCCCAAACCAACGCGCCAAGTCCTCAACCACCCTCGAGTCGCGCCTAAAACAACCAAGTACCACGCTCGGGGACTCGCCACCCAACCCCGTTCGCGCAAGGGAAAACAGTGAAGTATAGAGCGTTCAAGGGAGTCGCCCTGCGACTGGCTCTTCGAGTTCGGGCGAGTACACCACAATAACAAAACATTCAAAAACAACAAACATATCATACACGAGGTAAACACCACAAAAGGGCAGACGCGCTCGGGGACTCGTTCAGACCACAATCACAAAACACATGACAAATTCCAACACAGACACGATGTCTCATTCAAAAGCATGTCGCATTGTCTCATATTACAAAATATGCCCGTACGGCAGACCTGCTAATAACGCCTCAGGGCAAACTACCCTATTCTGCAGGCTTCGACGACGACTCGCCAGCACCCTGGCAACTGCGAACGAACGGCGTGTATGGGTTTGACAGGTACGTCGTCAGCTCACCCGCCATTGCCGCGCGGAAAGGCTGCTCGACCTTGAAATCCCGGTGCGGCGGCTCGGGGTCGTTGGGTGCGACGACCGTCTCCTGGTACGTAAGGAGGTCGCCCATTGCCCAGACACGCTCCGAGTACACCGAGGCGCGGTCCGTCAACTTGAGCACCTCGGAAAGCTCCACCGCGCCAGTCGACGAAGGGTAGCCACTCATCACATCGTCGAGGTCGAAGTCCTCTAGCAAGTGAGCAAGTCCAAGGATCAGCGTCGTTGCCGCTCCGTGTCGAAACGCCGACCGCGTCATGAACTCAACCACCGAGGGCGCCTTCTCCAAGTACTTCCACACCTCGACGAGGTCGCTGGGAATCACCTCCGTAGGTGATATCTCCTGGAGGTAATCTCGGATGCATGTTGCCGACAACGTCGCCGAGTCAACGAGCGTGCCCACACACTGCCGCGCGTCGAACGAGCTCGCCTCTTCCGCGCTATCAATAATGCGACCTGCGAGTAGAAGACAACAGTGAGTACGTTGGACATCACAAAAAGCACAAGCGACTGGCAGAGGCAAATGCCCTTACCAATCAGCGGGCGGGCGAGGTCCGTGATGAAGCGTTGAAGCGCAGTATGATCGTCCTGAAGCCCAGCAACAAGGGTGTCCTACACTTTACGATCTTCTTCGGCGGCTGTAATGGCGGCCTTGGCTCGCCCATCAGCCGAGCTCGCTTCTTCCTTCGCTTCCCGCAGCTCGCGTTCAAGGTCGGCGATCCGCTTTTCAGCCGAGCTCAAAGCCGATTGCGCCGCCGCCAATTCACCCGCGGGGACAAGTCCCTGGCGATCTTCCTCCGCCTTCGCGGCAACTGCCGGAAGCCCCCTATTCGCCTCTTGGACGGCTGCCAGTTCCTTCTCCGCGCGGTGCTTCGCTGCCAATCGGTCAGCTGATTCACGTTGCAGACCCTGTACATCGTTCAAACAGTTAGTTAAAGCAATATCCTAAGTGCCCAACCGCTGAAATTCAGCGAGTGCGCACTCGGGGACTGGCACTCAAAAATTTCCCAAGTGCCCACCCGCTGAAATTCAGCGAGTGCGCACTCGGGGACTAGCAATCAAAAACTTCCCAGGTGCCCACCCGCTGAAATTCAGCGAGTGCGCACTCGGGGACTGACAATCAAAAACTTCCTAAGTGCCCACCCGCTGAAATTCAGCGAGTGCGCACTCGGGGACTGGACGCGCAAAATAACAAATTATATGCTAAAAGGATCAGACCGCTGCAAAACACCGACCTGATCCTCGGGGACTGGACATACCTGGATGGCTGCGCCAAGCATGCCACGAAGTTGTATCGCGTCCACGAACGCGAGGAGGGCTGGCGTGTACCCACGACGCTGGTCGACTTCCACATCGGCGACCCCAGGTGCACGGCTCGAGGGTGAAGTTCCACTCGCCGCGGCCGCTTTGGTCATGAAGCGCGGGAACATCGCGATGGAGGCACCCGCCCCAAAGGAGGTCGGCTCGGCCGTCCCAGGCGAGGGAGCGCCCTCCTTTGTGGATGCGGCCGCCTCTGTTACGGGCTCCGTTGGCGCGACCGCCGTATCGTCAGAAATCGTGACGACGTCATCACCCTTGGCCTTCTTGCTGCCATCCGTAGGGACGACGACCTCGTCCGCTTTCCTCTTACGGGAAGGATCCTCCTCGCTGGTGACGGACGACACCTTAGCCATGGTCGGGTGGCCCATCCTCTTCACTCCGGTCTTGTACATCAATCGTGTAAGCAGAGATAATTCAAGCTGTTATGGAAGACAAAGGAGGGTGAGCGTACTCACTTGGCGACTAGAATAAAGCGGAGCCCCATGCGAAGGTCGGCCGGCTTATCCAGTTCAGGGCCCAGTTGGCGACTGAGCCCCATCTCCAGGACGTCGCGTGCCCAAGACACGGACGGCTTCTTCGTCGTCGAGGCTGCAACCGGAGCCTCTGGGATATCTTCGCATGGAGCCTCCCTGCGAGGCGAAGCCGCTGCAGCCGGAGCATCCCCCAGCCCAGAGACTGGGGCGAATGGCGGAGGCATCGAAGCCAGTGGCACCTCAACGATGGCCGTGTCCAGCACGGCTGTCGTCGGCGGCGCCTCGTCCTTGGCCGGGCTGGGGGCGTCAGAACTGCTCGCCGAGTGCGGCGGCGAGGCCGGCCTCGTCGGCTTCGTCTTCCTCTTCGGAGGGGCCTTTGTCTCCTTCTCTTTTTTCTTCTTCTTCAACGGAGTGGCCTGGCGGCGCGAGGTGGTCTCCGGAAGTTCGTCGTCATCGTCGTGACGCTCGAGGCTTTTACTCGCCTCAAGCTCACGTCGTCGCTGCCCGCGGGTCTTGCGAACTAGCGGGGCGACCTCCTCCTTGGACTCGTCGTCGTCGTTGATCTCGTCGCTCCAAGAATCGCCTTTGGCAGGAGGCAACTCGCCCATGTCCTGGGCGGACGAGCTCGAATTCTCGTCGTCCGAAGGCGGGAGCCATCCTTCCACTACTTGAAATAGCTGCAGAGGACGCAAGATGAAATTAGAATTACCGCGACTTCAAAAACTGCGACTGCGAATGAAGCGAGGTGATTACCGTTGGGGCTGGACGCTTTGCGGTGTAAGGGGCGACCCCAGCTTGTGCGTCCAGGTACACCGCCTGGGTAATCTTCTTTAGTGCTGGGATGTAGTCCTCCAGCTTCCACTCGGCGAGGCAGGCCTTCGTCGAGTCTTCCCGGCCCGTGTACTGGTACATATATGGTCACGTCGAGCCAGAGGGACGAGCCGCCGCCCGAGACAGCAGTTGTATAGGTTGATCGTCTGGAGGCCCTTCTTCTTCAGACCGCGGATGGTCTGGAGCATTTCGTCAACGGCCATCCGCTGGTCGTTGGGGAGCTTGCCGACTTGGAGACGGCGTGGCTCGGACCGGTTGGCGGAGTACCGCGGGATCGCCGTCTCGCCCTCCGGGGTCGCCTCGACAACATAGAACTACGACTTCTTCCAGTCGCTTGCTGCCTTGGCGGGCAGCATCAAGTCGAAAAATGAAGCCTTCGACTTTAGATGGAAGGTTAGGCAGCCCGCGGCAAGCATTGGGCCGCCCGCCTCCTCGCGGCTGATCCGTCCGTGGAACAGATCTTGCCATAGAGGGAAGTAGGGCCGGCAGCCCAAGTAGCACTCGCAGAACGCCACAAAGATTGCGAGCTGCTCGATGCTGTGGGCACCCAGATCCGATGGCTAGATCCCGTAGTAGGTGCAGAAGCTCCGGAAGAACAGGGACGTGGGGAACCCTAGCCCCCGTTCAAGATGGCTGGTGAAGTAGATGAATCCCCTCTCTCGCGGGTTCAGGGTCACCTCTCCGGCCGCAGGGATGCGCCAGCAGCCGGCTCGCAAGATCCCGGCCTCCTCAAAGGAAGCCAGTTGCGCCCTCGTGCACTTAGATCTACCCCAAGGCTCGGTTGAGAGGGCCATGGCGGAGAGATTTGTTGGGGGTCGGAGGATTTTTGGTCGGCTGGGTCGCGATGTGAAGGGAGGCGAAAGTACGCGCAGTCGGAGGAAATGGTGAGAAGGTGGTTCTCCGATCGCCTGCCATTCCCTTTATATAGCGGTTGTTACCCGCCAAATCAGGGAGCCGTTACTACGCGGTGATTACGCCGAAAGTTACCGTTGGATTACCCGAACGCCTAGTTTGACCACGTTTAACGGTCCAACTTCAGCCACTCGGCTCGCCGACCCGTTCACTATGACAGTGTTTCGCCGACTCGACTCGCCAAAGCTGCGAACAGAATGAGCCCGCCAACGATTCGACTGGATGTCTACTCAGCGGCCATATACTCCGACTGCCAGCAGCCACCTACGCCAAATCGACGACGGCCTCGGGGACTACTGATGGGGATGCACCTACCGGGGTATACTCAGCAGAACATTTCCGACTGGCCCAAGACCTGGCGAGTGGGCCTGCAGGACGGCGACTGGATCAAGGCCCGGTGTGGATCCAAGCGACTGGAAGCTGAAGGCCCAGGCGAGTAGGTAGGCCCAGTCGGATTAGGTTAAACGAGTATCGAAGCTTTAACTGAATCGGTTGAGATATGTAAACCCTAGGGGAGGTGAGCCTATATAAACCTCCCTGTAGGGCGTGTAGAGATACGTTCCATCATACACCCAAGCGACTCGCCGCCTAGCCGCCGAGCTCGCCCATTGTACCACCTTCATAATACAATCTAGCAGGAGTAGGTCTTTACCCTCCGGGGGGGCGAACCTGGGTAAAACCCTATGTCTTTGCCCTCATCTCGCACCGCAGATGGCTGGCCGCCCTTGCCCCTCGTTCTACTACTCGCTGCCGATTGCAGCATCTGCCGTGACCATTCCCACGACAGTGAGAGTTATGACATTAATGATGGTTACATTGAGCTCACTGATGATTTTGTTGAAGAGTGCTGAAACACATATGGTACTAGTGCTATTAAGAGTCTCCTTGCTAGACGTACTATTATGCCTAAGTTGTCCTCTGATCCTAAGTTTGCCACTTCTCCCATAGATATTAAAGATAAAGATTATGATTTCTCTCTTGATTTGTCCTATTTAGATATTGTTGAGAAAGAACCTTTCAGTGGGACTGAAAATGAGAGTGCTGTGGCTCATATGAATGAGCTTTCTACTATGAGTGCTTTATTCTATGATGATTTTAAGATGCGCAAGTACTTTGTTGCTAAGATCTTCCATTTTTCACTAAAAGGAGAAGCTAGGGCTTGGTTTAATAGATTACTTCCTGGTTCCATTGATAGCCCTGATTGTTTGATTGCTTCTTTCTTCCAGAAATATTTTCCTCCCTGTGATAGACATGCTGCTTTGCAAAGACTTTTTGATTTTAAACAGGGAGAAGAAGAGAAACTGCCTGAGTCATGGACAAGGTTTTGTGACTTGATTCATGCTTATCCTGGATGTCCATTACCTAAGAATGAGCTTCTTGATATTTATTATAATGGACTAACTGATGATTCTAGGACCTACCTAGATAGCTTTGCTGGTTGTGTTTTCAGGAAAAGAACTCCTACAGATACTGAAGAATTAATGGCTAAGATAAGCAAGAATTATGATGATTGGACTTCAACTGAGCTGAATACACCTGAGCCTATTACTCCTGAACAAGATGTTCCTGAACCAATTCCAAAACCAACACCAAAGAAGAGAAGAATTACTGCATTAAATGATGAAGTGATGAAGGAAGCTAAGAAGTGTTTAAAGGAGAAAGGTATTAGAGCTGCAGATGTGAAGAATCAACCTCCTATAGAAGAGTTATGTAAGCCAATTCCCCACTCATCTACTATCGAGGTACACTCTCTCCAACACTTTGATGAACGCGATATTCCCTATAGTAAGCCTCCTAATCAATGCTTAGAGGAACTTGACATTTTTATTGTTAAACAAGGTAATTTTAATAAACAAGTTCAGAATCATTTATTGGAAAACTCTATAGCTATCAATGAGTTGAAAGATATTGTGGAAAGAACTTCTAATGATATTAAAATTCTTTGTAAACACTTTCAAATGGTTCAAACCGAACTTGATCAACTTGCTAAGGTATAAAAGGATATGCTAGTTAATGCTTCAGAAGATAAACATGCTTATCGAATTAAAACTAGGAGTGGTATAACTAGTTAAGATCCTTTATATCCTTAAGGACACCCTAAAAGAATTGAGCTGGATTCCCAACAAGTAGATAGTGGTAGTCCTCGCAAGAGAAAGAAAAAGAAACATAAGATAGTTGAGGAACCACTTGAACCTGCTATAGACCCTAATAGTATATATGTCTCTGATGCTGAAACTAAGAGTGGTAATGATAAAAATGATGCTTCTGATAATGAGGAAGTTGAGGAAGAACCTGAGAAGAACACTAAGAACACTAGGTACACTAAGGAAGATTTTATTGCTAATAAACATGGTAAAGAGAGAGAACCTTGGGTGCAGAAACCTATGCCTTTTCCAGGTAAGAAACACAAGTCAAAGGAGGAAGAACACTATAACAAGTTTTGTGAGTGGATGAAACCTTCATTTTTGCAAATTCCTTTGACTGATGCTATTAAGTTGCCTCCTTATTCAAAGTATATGAAGGATATTGTCTCTAATTAAAGGAAGATTCCTAATGAGGAGATTTCTACTTTGATTGCTAATTACTCCTTCAATGGTAAGGTTCCAAAGAAACTTGGTGATCCAGGTATACCAACTATTCATTTCTCAATTAAGAATAATTATGTTTGAACTTCTTTATGTGATTTGGGAGCTGGATTTAGTGTTATGCCTTTTTCTCTCTATAAGAGACTCTAGCAAGAAAAGTTGATACCAACTGATATATCTTTGCAAATGGCTGATAAGTCAACTACTATTCCTGTTGGTATATGTGAGGATGTTCCTGTTCAAGTAGCTCATAATTGCATGGTTCTAACTAATTTTGTTGTGCTTGAAATGCCTGAAGATGATAATATGTCTATTATTCTAGGGAGACCATTTCTTAATACTGCAGGTGCTGTCATCAATTGTAATCAAGGAAAAGTAATATTCAATATTAATGACAAATAGCACACTATCTATTTCCCCAAGAAGGTTGCCAAAAGCTATTGCCTAAACTCCATTGAAAATATTGAGAGCATCAAGGTTGGAGAAATATTTTGTCCCATTCCACAAGAAAATTTTGAAACTATTATGATTGGTGAAGGGAATATGCCCTGAGAGGCAATAATAAAGTGTTTATTATGTGTATTCCAAGTATATGATAGATGTTTATTTTGCATGCTATAATTGTATTAATACGGAAACGTCAATACATGTGTGTTTAATAAACAAATAGAAAGTTCCTAGTTATAACTCTCTCATAAACTAGCTCGTTGATTAACAAGATGGTCAAGGTTTCCTGATCATGGACATTGGATGTTGTTAATAACGGGATCACAACATTAGTGTAATGGTGTGATGAACATTCATCCGAAGTATAGCATTACGATCAAAGTCATTGAGTTTATATTGCTATAACAACTTACGAAGTGATCCTAATCCTTAGACCATGAGATCATGTCAATCACTAACACCGGAAGAGTTTCTTGATAACATCAAACGTCACACCATAACAGGGTGATTATAAAGATGGATTCAGAACTAATAAAGTGTTATGTTGAGGCTCATGGATCGAGAGTGGAATTTGTTCATCCCGATGACGGATAGATATACTCTGGGCCCTCTCGGTGATATCACAGGAACGAGAAAAGAGTGCATGTCGGTAACGAGATCAAACTAGGTATGGAGATACCGATGATCGAATCTCGGACATGTAATATATCGTGAAACAAAGGGATTAAGATAATAGTGTAAAAGGTTCCGACGATCACAAGAAAGTCATCGTTGAATGTGTGGGAGTCAGTATGGGTCTCCAGATCCCGCTTCTGATTATTGATCCGAGAGGGGTCTCGATCATGTCCGCATTATTCACGAACCGTAGGGTGACACACTTAAGAGACACCTACATCCAATTGGAGCAAATGTTTCATGCCGAAAGAATGAACAAGCGCATGAATTTATTTCACTAGATACCGAAACAGGTTTTCGGGTGAAATTGCATAAAGTGGTTATGCATGTGAAATAGAATTCTAGCAAGGGGTTATTTGTGAATGTTTTTCATTAAAGTAATTGACAAAATTCTGAATAAAATAAAAGAGTTTTATTTAATGAGAGTTTGCATTAAATTTGGTGGAAATTTAATGGGAATTTGAGTGGACTTTTGAGTGGAGGGAATTTAAAGGAGATTTGTGAGTGGAGTGTCCACCCACATGAAGCGGGGAGGGCAAGGGGGCAGCCCCCATGTGCCGGCCACCCCCATGGGGTTCCCCCCTTCTCCTATAAAAGGAGCCCCCCTCCTCACTTGTCTCACACACCTCCTCTTGAAGGATCTCTCTCCCCCTCTAGAATTTATCCCCCATGGTCTTGGACTAGTGAGATAAATGTTCCCGGTGGCTATTCGGCAAGAAAGAGTTGTGCTTCCGCTGCATCGCTGGAGCGAGGAGGTGGAGGTTGCTCGGTGCCTCGAACGTGTGTGCGAGCACGGATGCGCTGCTGTTTTGCGGCGCTAGGACTTCCTCTCGATCTTGAGATCGGAAAGAGATCGTCTACATCAACCACGAGTTGAACTCGTTAAGCTTTGTCATTCTTCAAGGGTATGTTATCTACGTATATACATCCGCCCGTTGTTTGTATCTAGTAGATAGATCTTGGTATATAGTTCACATCGTAGGAATTTTTTTTTCTATGCTGCGAACCCTACAGTGGTATCAGAGCCGGATCTATGCGTAGATACTTTACACGGGTAGTACACATATGAGTATGTGGGCGATGATGATCATGTTTTTGCTCCTTTGTTGTAATTTTGGATATTGGTGGCATAGTGGGATGAAGCGGCCCGGACAAACTTTACATGTCCTCGCACATGAGACCTGTTCCACACTTGGCACGCAACTAGTTTGCATAAGTGGCTAGCGGGTCTCTCCTACTATAGTCAATATCTATTTTGCAAGCGAGTTGTCAACAATTTGATTATCCTCGTTGTGGTTCATGTTCGTAGGTAAGAACGGTTCTATCTCGAAAGCCTTAAGCCACGTAAAACTTGCAATGGATAAATTAGAGGCGTCTAGTTTAGATTGTTGCTGGGCTAGTGTTATGATATGGTAGTGTTGTAAGTAGAAGTATGAGATGATACTCTTACAACACACATAGCGTGTAAAATCCATAGACCTTGGATTTACACATATAGGTATGATAGTGATCATACCACGATGCCCATGATAGAGATCATCTGCGGGAACCATATAATTTCACTAATAAACATATGATGTTTGATAGCATCTTATATTGCTTGTTTAGCGCTTTGTTAGCATAATAAGATGATCCCTCATTTAAATATCAAGATAAGAATGTGTTCTTCCTTTAGTATGCACCGATTATGTTTTCTTCGCTCCAAGACATCACGTGATGATCGGGTGTTCTTGGATCCACGACCATATTTCGGGTGTAAAACAGTTACACACGCGAATACTAAGGTTCTAACTTGGCGAGCCTAGCATGTACAGACATGGCCTCGGAACACGGACCGAAAGGTTAAGCATGAGTCATATAGTCGATATGATGCCCATTTGATGCTCGCCTTTGAAGCTATACCGAATCACGTGATGATCGGACTTGGTGTAGTGGATTTGGTTCATGTAATCACCAAAAAGGCACGAGGGATGTCGTTTTTGAGTGGGAGTTCATTCGTAATATAGATTAGTTGAACTCAATCTATCATACACTTTGTCTAAACTTTACAAATTCTGTTGTAGATGGCACCACCTGCTTTTAATTTCAATGTGTTCATGGAGAAAGAGAAACTAGCAACGAACGGTAGCAACTTTACCGAATGGGACATGAATTTGAGGATTATCCTCTGTGCTGCACAAAAGCAATATGTGCTAGAAGCGCCGTTAGGCCCCCCAACTTTAGATGATGCCCCTGATGAGGAGAAGAATGTCTATCAGACTCGTCAGGAGGACCACAACTTAGTTCATTGCGGCATATTGTATGGGCTAGAGCCGGAACTTAGAAAGCGTTTCGAAAACGGCAATGCATTTGATACAATGGGTGAGTTGAAAATGATTTTCGACACACATGCTGCTGTAGAGAGCTACAACGCTTCAGAAAAGTTCTTTAGCTGCATGATGGAAGAGCACAGCTCCGTTAGTGAGCATGTACTCAAGATGTCGGGTTACGCCGATAAGCTTGTGTCCTTGGGAATATCGATTCCCATTGACTTAGGCATCCATCGTGTTCTGCAGTCTCTGCCACCTAGCTATAAGAGCTTCGTGATGAACTATAATATGCAAGGCATAAAAAAGTCTCTCCCCGAGCTTCTGTCAATGCTTAAAACTACAGAAGTGGAGATCAAAAAGGAACATCAAGTGTTGATGATCAATAGGAACACTGGTTTCAAGAAAGACAAGAAGGGAAAACGGAAGGGAAGTAAGGGCGGCAAGCCTGTTGCCGCGCCTGAAAAGAAACCCCGAGTTGGACCTAAGTCTGATTCCGAGTGCTACTATTGTAAGGGGACTGGCCACTAGAAGCGCAACTGCCACAAGTATCTGGCAGACAAGAAGGCCGGCAAGGCAAACAAAGGTATATATGATATACATGTTATTGATGTGTACTTGACTAGTGCTCGCAGTAGCACCTGGGTATTTGATACCGGTTCAGTTGCTAATATTTGTAACTCGAATCAGGGGTTGCAGAACAAGCGACCGCTAGCAAGGGGTGAGGTCAAGATGCGTGTCGGCAATGGATCAAGCGTTGATGTAATCGCCGTCGGAACGCTGCCTCTCCACTTGCCGTCGGGATTAGTTATAAACTTGAATAAATGTTATGTGGTGCCTGCACTGTGCATGAACATTGTATCTGGATCGTGTTTGATGCGAAGTGGTTATTCATTTAAATCCGAGAACAATGGTTGTTCCATTTATATGAATGAAATCTTTTATGGTCATGCACCAATGATGAATGGTTTATTTCTATTAGATCTCGATGATAATGTTACACATATTCATAATGTTGATGCTAAAAGGATTAAACTTAATGATGATATATCCGCATATATGTGGCACTGCCGTCTAGGTCATATTGGCGTTAAACGCATGAAGAAGCTCCATTCGGATGGACTTTTGGAATCACTTGATTATGAATCATTTGATACATGTGAGCCATGCCTTATGGGCAAGATGACTAGAACGCTGTTTTCCGGTTCAATGGAACGGGCGACAGATTTATTGGAAATCATACATTCTGATGTATGTGGTCCAATGAGTGTGTCGGCGCGAGGTGGATATCGTTATTTTGTTACTTTCACGGATGATTTGAGTAGATACGGTTATATCTACTTGATGAAACACAAGTCTGAAACCTTTGAAAAGTTCAAGGAATTTCAGAATGAAGTGGAAAATCATCGTAATAGAAAGATCAAATTTCTACGGTCCGACCGTGGAGGTGAGTATCTAAGTTACGAGTTTAGCACTCACATGAAAGAGTGTGGAATTGTTTCAAAACTCACACCTGCCGGAACACCACAGCGAAATGGTGTGTCGGAACGTCGTAATCGTACTTTATTAGATATGGTTCGATCTATGATGTCTCTGACGGACTTACCGTTGTCATTTTGGGGTTATGCACTAGAAACTGCTGCATTCACTTTAAATCGGGCACCATCTAAATCCGTTGAAAAGACACCGTATGAATTGTGGTTTGGAAACAAACCTAAGATGTCATTTCTTAAAGTTTGGGGATGCGATGTTTATGTGAAGAAACTTCAACCGGATAAACTCGAACCCAAAGCGGAAAAATGCGTCTTCATAGGATACCCTAAAGAAACTATTGGGTATTTCTTCTATCATAGATCCGAGGGCAAGGTTTTTTTGTTGCCAGGAATGGATCCTTTCTAGAGAAAGAGTTTCTCGCGAAAGGTGTGAGTAGTCGGAAGGTAGAACTCGAAGAGGTTGCGGAACCTTCTCTTCAAAGTATGGCGAGTAGCGCAGCGCCGGAAGTTGTTCCGGAGTTGGCTCCACCTGTTGAAGAGGGAACTAATGATAATGATCATAAAACTCCGAAAGAGAGTACTACCGAACCTCGCAGGTCAAACAGGACGCGTGCAGCTCCCGAGCTGTACGGAAATCCTGACATGAATTTCATGGTTGATGAAAATGATGACCCTACGACGTATGAAGAAGCGATAATGAGCCCGGATTCCAACAAATGGTTAGAAGCCATGAAATCCGAGATGGAATCCATGTATGAAAATCAAGTTTGGAACTTGGTGGAATTACCTCACGACCGAAAGGCCGTGGAGAACAAATGGATTTTCAAAAGGAAAACTGATGCTGATGGTAATGTGACCATCTATAAAGCTCGACTTGTCGCAAAGGGGTTTCGACAAATTCAAGGAGTTGACTACGATGAGAATTTCTCTCCCGTAGCAATGCTAAAGTCGGTTAGGATTATGTTAGCAATTGCTGCATATTTCGATTATGAGATATGGCAGATGGATGTCAAAACCGCGTTTCTCAATGGTAATATTGAAGAAGAGTTGTATATGATACAACCAAAGGGTTTTGTCGATCCTAAGGATGCTAACAACGTGTGCAAGCTTCAGCAATCCATCTATGGATTGAAGCAAGCATCACGAAGTTGGAATCTCCGCTTTGATGAGGTGATCAAAGAGTTTGGATTTGTCCAAACTTATGGAGAAGCTTGTATTTACAAGAAAGTGAGTGGGAGAAATGTGGCATTTCTGATATTATATGTGGATGACATATTATTGATCGGAAATGATATAGATCTTTTAAACAGTGTTAAAAGTTATCTAAACAGCAAATTTTCAATGAAGGACCTAGGTGAAGCGTCATATATATTAGGCATAAAGATCTATAGAGATAGATCTAGGCGCCTAATAGGGCTATCGCAAAGTACATACCTTGATAATATTTTAAAGAAGTTTAAAATGGACGGAAGTAAGAAGGGGTTCTTACCTATGTTGCAAGGCAAGACATTGAGTAAGACTTAAAGTCCGGCTTCGGCGGAAGAAGGAGAGATAATGGACAAAGTCCCTTATGCTTCGGCCATAGGCTCTATAATGTACGCCATGCTATGTACAAGACCGGATGTGGCACATGCTATTAGTTTGACTAGTAGGTACCAATCGGATCCAGCTTCGGAACACTGGATAGCGGTCAAGAATATCCTTAAGTACTTACGAAGAACTAAGGATATGTTTCTTGTATACGGAGGTGAAGAAGAGCTCGTCGCTAAGTGTTATGTCGACGCTAGCTTTGACACCGATCCGGATGACTCTAAGTCTCAATCCGGATACGTATTTCTCATGAATGGCGGAGCGGTTAGTTGGAGGAGCTCCAAACAACCTGTGGTAGCGGGATCAACAACGGAGGCAGAATATGTTGCTGCTTCAGAAGCGGCTCAGGAAGCAGTTTGGATGAACGAGTTCATATCCGAACTAGGAGTGGTGGCAAACGCGTTGGACCCAATGGTGATCTATTGTGACAACAATGGTGCCATTGCCAATGCCAAAGAGCCAAGGTCTCACAAGCATTCCAAGCATATTAAGCGCCGATTTCACTCCATCCGCAAGCATGTCAAGGATGAGATATAAAGATTTGTAAAGTACATACGGATCTCAATGTAGCAGATCCGTTGACTAAAACTCTCCCTAGAGCAAAACATGATCAACACCAGAACTCAATGGGTGTTAGATTTATCACTATGTAACTAGATTATTGTCTCTAGTGCAAGTGGGAGACTAAAGGGAATATGCCCTGAGAGGCAATAATAAAGTGTTTATTATGTGTATTCCAAGTATATGATAGATGTTTATTTTGCATGCTATAATTGTATTAATACGGAAACGTTAATACATGTGTGTTTAATAAACAAACAGAAAGTTCCTAGTTATGCCTCTCTCATAAACTAGCTCGTTGATTAACAAGATGATCAAGGTTTCCTGATCATGGACATTGGATGTTGTTAATAACAGGATCACAACATTAGTGTAATGGTGTGATGAACATTCATCCGAAGTATAGCATTACGATCAAAGTCATTGAGTTTATATTGCTATAACAACTTACGAAGTGATCCTAATCCTTAGACCATGAGATCATGTCAATCACTAACACCGGAAGAGTTTCTTGATAACATCAAACGTCACACCGTAACAGGGTGATTATAAAGATGGATTCAGAACTAATAAAGTGTTAGGTTGAGGCTCATGGATCGAGAGTGGAATTTTTTCATCCCGATGACGGATAGATATACTCTGGGCCCTCTCGGTGATATCACATTGATTAGCTTGCAAGCAAGTGATTTGATCACTAGAATGTTATATCACAGGAACGAGAAAAGAGTGCATGTCGGTAACGAGATCAAACTAGGTATGGAGATACCGATGATCGAATCTCGGACATGTAATATATCGTGAAACAAAGGGATTAAGATACTAGCATAAAAGGTTCCGACGATCACAAGAAAGTCATCGTTGAATGTGTGGGAGTCAGTATGGGTCTCCAGATCCCGCTTCTGATTATTGATCCGAGAGGGGTCTTGTCGTGGGAATGGCCACGGCAGATGCTGCAATCGGCAGCGAGTAGTAGAACGAGGGGCAAGGGAGGCCAGCCATCTGCGGTGCGAGATGAGGGCAAAGACACAGGGTTTTACCCAGGTTCGGCCCCCCGGAGGGTAAAGACCTACTCCTGCTAGATTATATTATGGAGGTGTTTACAATGGGCGAACTCGGCGACTAGGCGGCGAGTTGCTTGGGTGTATGAGGGAACGTGTCTCTACTCACCCCTTAGGGAGGTTTATATAGGCTCACCTCCCCTAGGGTTTACATATCTCAACCGATTCGGTTACAACTTTGGCAATCGTTTAACCTAGACCGACTGGGCCTATCTACTCGCCTGGGCCTTCAACTTCCAGTCGCCTGGTACCTTGCTGGGCTTTGATCCACTCGCCATTCTGCAGGCCCACTCGCCAGTCCTTGGGCCAGTCGGAAACGTCCCGCTGAGTATACCCCAGTAGGTGTATCCCCATCAGTAGTCCCCGAGGCCGTCATTGATTAGGCGTGGGTGGCTGCTGGCAGTCGGAGTATACGGCTTCAAGTTGGCGTCCAGTCGAATCGTCGGCGGGCTCCTGCATGAAGGAACAAATCCGGCGAACCGAGTTGCGTCTTGGGCGAGTCGAGCCAACGGGACGCGGTCTCGGCGAGTGACTTAGCGAGCCGAGTGGCTAGAGGTGGACCGTCGGGCGTGGTCAAACTAGCCGTTAAGGTAACTCAACGGTAACTTTTGGCGTAATCATCGCGCGGTAACGGCCCCCTAATTTGGCGGGCAACTCCCGCTATATAAGAGGAATGGTAGGCTATCGCAAAGCCAACCGCCCACCATTTCCTCCGAGTGCGCACATCTTCCTTCCTTTGATTCCGTGATCCAATCGACCCGTAATCCTCCGACCTCCAAACAAATCCTCAGCCATGGCCCTCTCCACCGAACCTTGGGGTAGATCCAAGTGCACCAGGGCGCAACTGGCCTCCTTCGAGGAGGCCGGAATCCTGCGGGCCGGCTGCTGGCGTATCCCCGCAGCCGGAGAAACGACCCCAAACCCGCGAGAGAGAGAGTTCGTCTGTTTCACCAGTCACCTCGAGCGGGGGTTAGGGTTTCCCACATCTTTGTTCTTTCGGCGTTTCTGCGCCTACTACGGGATCCAGCCCTCAAATCTGGGTCCCCATAGCATCGAGCAGCTCACCATCTTCGTGGCGTTCTGCGAGTGCTACTTGGGTTGCCGGCCCTACTTTCCCTTGTGGCAAGATCTGTTCCATGGACGGATCAGCCGCGAGGAGGCGGGCGGCCCAATGCTAGCCGCGGGCGGCTTAACCTTCCAACTCAAATCCAAAGCTTCCTTCTTCGACCTGATGCTGCCGGCCAAGGCAGCGAGCGACTGGAAAAAGTCATGGTTCTACGTGACCGAGGCGACTCCGGAGGACGAGGCGGCGATCCCGCGGTACTCGGCCAATCGTTCCGAGCCACGCCATCTCCAGGTCGGCAAGCTCCCCGACGACCAGCGGATGGTCGTCGACGAGATGCTCCAGACCATCCGTGGTCTGAAGAAGAAGGGGCTCCAGACGGTAAACTTGTACAATTGTTGGCTTGGGCGGCGGCTCGTTCCGCTCGCCCAACGCGACCATTACATGTACCAGTACACGGGCCGGGGAGACTCGACGAAAGCCTGCCTCGACGAGTGGAAGCTGGAGGACTACCTCTCAGCGCTAAAGAAGATCACCCAAGCAGCATACATGGATGCGCAGGCTGGGGTCCCTCCCTACACCGCGAAGCGTCCGGCTCCGACGGTAATCTTTTTATCTTGTTCGCAGTCGCAGCGTGTGCAGTCGCGGTAATTCTAACTCTGTTTCGTGTTTAACGCAGCTGTTCCAAGTGGTGGAAGGGTGGCTACCACCCGCCGACGACGAGAGCCCCGAGCCATCCGCCCAGGATACAAGCGAGTCGCCACCCGCCAAGGGTAACGAGGACGACGAGGACGAGTCCGAAGATGAGATTGCCCCACTAGTCCGAAAGACCCGCGGGCAACGTCAGCGCGAAATCGAAGCGAGCAGGAGCCTCGAGCGTCATGACGACGACGAACTCCCAGAGACCACCTCGCGCCGTCAGGCCACTCCCGCGAAGAAGAAGAAGAAGGAAAAGGAAGCGAGGGCCCCCCTGAGAAGGAAGACGAAGCCGCCGAAGGCGGCCTCACCGCCGCACTCAACGAGCAGCTCTGATGGTCACAGCTCGGCCGGTGACGGTGCAGCCCCGGCGACAACCGCGCTAGATGCGCCATCCGTGGAAGTGCCGCTGGCCTCAATGCCTCCGCCCTTCGCGCCGGTCCCCGTACTAGGGAAGGCTTCGGCTGTGGCGACTTCGCCTCGCAAGGAGGTCCCGAGCGCGGCGGTCTCGCCCCGCAAGGAGGCTCCGGCCGCGGCAGCTCCAATTCGCGAGGAGGCCTCCGCCGAAGGCGTCCCGGAGGCGCCAACCGCTACCTCAACGTCAAAGAAGCCGTCCGTATCCTGGGCCCCCGACGTCCTGGAACTAGGGCTCAGTCGCCGACTGGGCCCTGAGCTGGAAAAACCGGCCAGCCTTCGTATAGGGCTGCGTTTCATTCCAGTCGCAAAGTGAGTGTACTCGGCCTTTTCTACTTTCTTTTAGTACTTCGATTGTCTTTTATTGATTTGACTCGGTGTGCAGGACCGGAGTGAAAAAGATGGGTCACCCGACCGTGGCCAAGGTACCCTCCGCCGCTAGCGAGGAGGATCCTTCACGCAAGAGGAAAGGGGACGAGGTCGCCGCCTCAGCGGAAGGCAGCAAGAAGGCCAAGGGCGACGACATCGTTGCCGTCTCTGACGACGCGGGGGCTGGACCCGCAGTGGAAGCAACCGCGTCTACGAAGGAGGGCGTTTCCTTGCCTAGACTGGAGGAAGCGACTTCCTTTGGGGCGGGCGCCTCGATTGCTACCTTCCCCCGCTTTGTGACCAAGGCGGCCACGGCGAGTGGGGCTGCGGCTCCGAGCCTCGCTCCAGGGACCGCCGACGCTGAAACCGACCAACGTCGCGGGCACACGCCGGCGCTGCTTGCGTCTGTGGACGCGGTACAACTTCACGGCATGCTTGGTGCGGCCATCCAGGTACCTCCAGTCCCCGAGGATCAGGTCGGTGCTTAGCAGCGGCGTGATTCTTATAGTTTCGTGTTTTGTACTTTCGAATCCAGTCCCCGAGTGCGTATGCGCTAAATTTTAGCGGGTATGCACTGAGGAATTTTCGTGGTTGCCAGTCCCCGAGTGCGCACTCGCTAATTTTAGAGGGTGGGCACTGAGTAATTTTCATGTGTGCTGACTTTGAAGATGTACAGGGTCTGCAGCTGGAGTCGACAGAGCGATTGGCTGCAAAGCAGCGTGCTGAGAAGGAGTTGGCCACTATCCAAGAAGCAAACAAGGAGCTTCAGGCTGCTGCTGCGCAGGCGGAGGTGGCTCGCCAGGAACTTGTCCCTGCTGGTGAGCTGGTGGCGGTGCGGTCTGCGTTAGGCACTGCTGAGCAGAGGATCGCCGACCTCGAGCGCGAACTGCGGGAGGCAAAAGAAGAAGCAAGCTCGGCGAACGGGCGAGCTAAGGCCGCCATTGCGGCCGCGGAGGAAGACCGGAAGGTGTCGGAAGCCCTCATTGTTGGGCTTCAGGACGATCATTCGTCGCTGCAGAGCTTCATCACGGGACTCGCCCGCCCATTGCTTGGTGAGTGCGTCTTCCCTGTCTTTCGGTTGTACTGTTTGTGGTTTCCGTGGTACTCATACTTGTCTCCTTCTCGCAGGTCGTGTTATTGGAGCCAAGAGGAAGCGAGCTCTCTTGACGCGAGGGGGTGCGTAAGCATGCTCGTCGACTCGGCGACGCTGTCGGCGACATGCATCCGCGCCTACCTTCAAGAGATGTCGCCCACGGAGGTTATTCCCAATGACCTCGTTGAGGTGTGGGAGTACTTGGAGAAGGCGCCCGCGGTCGTAGAGTTCATGACGCGGTCGGCGTTTCGGCGCGGAGCGTCGACAGCCTGAGCCTTGGACTCGCCCACTTCCCGAGGACTTCGACCTCGACGATGTGACGAGTGGGTATCCTTCGTCGACTGGCGCGGTGGATCTGTCGGAGGTTCTCAAGCTGCAGGAACGTGCCGCCGCGTACTCGGAGCGCGTCTGGGCGATGGGCGACCTCCTTCCCTACCAGGAAACGGTCATCGCGCCAAACGACCCCGAGCCGCCGCATCGTGACTTCAAGGTCGAGCAACCTTTCCGTGCGGCGATGGCGGGTGAGCTGACGACGTATCCGTCAAACCCGTACACCGCGTTCATCCGGAGGCGCCGGGATTCTGGTGCGTCGTCGTCGAAGCCTGCAGAATAGGGTAGTGTGCCTAGATATGTTAGCAGCAGTTCTGCCGAGCAGGCATAATTTGTAATGTAAGACAATGCAATGTGCGATTGAATGGGATGTTGTGTCCATTTTGCTAGTTATTTGTGTGTTTTGGATTGATTTTGGATGAGTCCCCGAGCGCGTCCGCCCTTTTGTGGGGTTCACCTTGTATATGATGTTTGTTGTTGTCATGTGTTTTGCTAGTTTAGTCGACTCGCCCGAGCTCGGAGAGCCAGTCGCAAGGCGACTCCCTTGAGTGCTCTGTACTTTACCGTTTTCCCGTACGCGAACGGGGTCGGGTGGCCGAGTCCCCGAGCGTGGTACTTGGTAGTTCAAGGCGCGACTCGAGGGTGGTTGAGGACTGAGCGCGTTGGTGTGAGCGCGTCACTCCTGCCTGGCCCTGTGGGTCAGTCGCATGGCGAGTCCTGGGCATGCTCTCTTACTTGGCGTTTTCCCTCACCGATCGCGACAAACTGGTATTCAGTCCCCGAGCGTGGTACTTAGCCGTTCGAGTCGCTACACCGAGGATGCGGAGGACCAAGGTCGCTGTGAGAAGCGAGGGCAGTTGTCTTGGTTCGTAAAACCAGTCGAGCTAGGCGACTCCAATGGGGCTCCGGATTGGCGTTTTTCGTGGACGACGCAAGACCTGAAATGACTCAGTGCCCTTACGTCGCACTACTTAGCCGTGCCGGTCGCTGTACCAAAGGTTGACTTCTGCATTTTAGCATGACGCTGTTTATTACGAGTGCGAGTGGCACAAGGCATGGAGAGTAGACGAAATTTGCAGTAACCGTTTCTTTTATTTCATTGCGACTGGAGAGTACATATGTGGGGTTCTAGGAGTAGAACTTCCGGAGGAGATTTACATTCCAAGGCCGTTTGACGTCGAGTTCGCCGTCCCCTCGGACGTCGATGAGGTAGTAGGCGTCATTGCCGAGTACGTGCCCGATAGCGAACGGGCCTTCCCACGGAGGGGAGAGCTTGTGCATGCCCTTCTTGTCCTGGATGAGGCGTAACACCAGGTTGCCTTCCTGGAATGTGCGGGTTTTCACCAGTCGGCTGTGGTAGCGGCGGAGCCCTTGCTGATAAATGGCGGTGCGCGATCGGGCGAGGTCGCGTGCTTCGTCGAGTTGGTCGAGCCCATCTTGGCGGGCCAGCTCGTTTGCGGCTTCCGTATAGTGGGCGACCCGCGGTGAGTCGTGTTCGAGGTCGGTGGGCATGACTGCTTCGGCGCCGTAGACCATGAAGAAGGGAGTGAATCCCGTCGACCTGTTGACCGAGGTGCGGATTCCCCAGATGACGGAAGGTAGCTCTTCGACCCAGCATCTGGCGGTACGCTCGAGTGGTACTTGGAGTCGCGGCTTCAGGCCGTGGAGGATGCTTTGGTTGGCTCGTTCCGCCTGGCCGTTGGATTCCGGGTGTGCGACTGACGCGAGGTCGAGCCGGATGTGGTGCTCTTCGCAGAATTCGGCCATTGCTCCCTTGGCGAAGTTTGTGCCGTTGTCCGTGATGATGCTGTTGGGGAACCCGTAGCGGTATATGAGCTCGCGTAGGAACTTAGTGGCGGTCTTCCCGTCGCATTTCCGGACTGGCTTGGCCTCCACCCACTTCGTGAATTTGTCGACGGCGACCAGCAGGTGGGTGTAACCAGAGGGGGCCTTCTTGAAGGGGCCTACCATGTCCATGCCCCACACGGCGAATGGCCAGGTGATGGGGATTGTTTTGAGCGCCGAACTTGGAATGTGCGTCTGGTTGGCGTACTTCTGGCACCCGGCGCATCGCTGGACGATATCGACAGCGTCGGCGTGTGCAGTGGGCCAGTAGAAGCCGTGTCGCATAGCCTTGGCGACCAGGGAGCGCGCGGCAGCGTGGTGGCCGCAGTCGCCTGAGTGGATGTCGTGTAGGATTTTGCGTCCTTCAGCCGGTTGGACGCAACGTTGGAACACGCCGGTGACGCTGCGCTTGTGTAGCTCGCCGTCGATGATGGTATAGGACTTACATCGGCGAGCGATCATTCGAGCGCTTGTCTCGTCTGCGGGCAGGGTGCCAGTCTCCAGGTAGGCGATGTAGGGCTTGGTCCAGTCGTCTGGCTCGGTGATGAGTGCGACCAAGGCTGCCTCTGGTTGGAGAGGGACTCCGATGTCGATCTCCCTCGGGGGAGAGGCTGATGGTTTGGAGATTGTGTCGAGGAACACGCCGGCGGGTGGTGCGAGTCGAGCCAACCCGATGCGAGAGAGGGCGTCGGCCTCTTCGTTTTTCCGCCTGTCGATCCACTCGACAGAGTAGCCGGTGAAGTGGCCGCCCAACTTGTCCACCTCTTGGCGGTACGCCGCCATGGTAGGGGAGATGGCGTCGCAGGTGCCGGCGACTTGTCCCGCAACGAGGTCGGAGTCTCCGTAGCATCGAAGGCGATTAACGCTCATCTCCTTTGCGGCTCGCATGCCGTGGAGTAGGGCCTCATATTCAGCCATGTTGTTGGTGCAGGGCGTGAATTCGAGGCGGAGGATGTAGCGGAGCTTGTCGCCCTTTGGTGAAGTCAGCACTATCCCCGCTCCTGCACCGTCCGCGTTCTTGGACCCGTCGAAGTGCAGGTTCCAGTAATGGAGGTACGGCGGCTTCTCTGGCTGCTGGGCCTCCTCCCAGTCGGCGATGAAGTCGGCCAGTGCCTGGGACTTGATCGCCCTTCGTGGCTCGTATTTAATGTTGTGGACGCCGATCTCGACGGCCCACTTGGCGACCCGCCCGGTCGCCTCGCGATTGCGGATGATGTCTTGTAGCGGTGCTGAGGAGACGACCGTGATCGGGTGCTCCTGAAAGTAGTGCGGCAGGCGCCGCTGAGCCCTGAAGACCGCGTATACTAGCTTTTGGTACTGCGGGTATCGCTGGCGCGACTCGGTGAGGACCTCGCTGATGTAGTACACCGGCCGCTGGACCAGGCGCTCCTTTCCTTCCTCTGGTCGTTCGACAACCATTACGGCGCTGACGACGCGCTCGGACGCCGCGACGTAAACCAGCATGGGCTCTTTGTCAGCGGGTGCGGCGAGTAGTGGTGCGGCGAGTAGCACCTTTTTGAGGTCGCGGAGCGCGTCGTCCGCCTCCTTGTCCCACTGGAAGGTGGGATTCTTGCGCATCAGGTGGTACAGGGGCATCGCCTTTTCGCCCAGGCGGGGGATGAAGCGACTGAGAGCCGCTACACGCCCGGCCAACTTCTGAACGTCGCGCAGGCACTCGGGTTTGCCGAGTCGGGCGATCGTGTCGATCTTCGTTGGGTTTGCCTCGATCCCTCGTTTGGAGACTACGTACCCCAATAATTGCCCGGCGGGTACACCGAAGGTGCACTTGCCTGGGTTGAGCTTTATCTTGTACCTCCGCAGATTGGCGAAGGTCTCTGCTAGGTCGGCGAGTAGGTCGCCTTGGCGAGCGGATTTCACGACCACGTCGTCGATGTAGACGTGGATGTTGCGGCAAATTTGGCTCGCTAGGCATTCTTGCATGCACCGCTGGTAGGTTGCCCCGGCGTTCTTGAGGCCGAAGGTCATGGCGGTGTAGCAGAAGGCTCCGAATGGCGTGATGAACGCCGTCTTCTCCTCATCCTCGACAGCCATTTTGATCTGGTTGTACCCGGAGTAGGCGTCGAGGAAACATAGCGACTTCGAACCCGCGGTTGAGTCGATTATCTGATCGATCCGCGGGAGGACGAACTGCTCTTTTGGGCAGGCGCTGTTCAGGTTTGTGTAGTCGATACACATTCTCCAGGTCCCGTTTTTCTTCTCGACCAGGACTGGGTTTGCCAGCCACTTGGAGTACTTGATCGGCCGGATGAAGCCGGCAGCGAGCAGGCGCTGCACTTCCTCGGCGATTGCTCGACGGCGTTCTTCATTGAAGGGCCGTAGCGACTGCTTGACGGGTCGCACTTTGGGGTCGGCGTTTAGTTTGTGCTCAGCGAGCTCCCTAGGGACACCAGGCATGTCGGAAGGTTTCCATGCGAAGATATCCCTATTCTCACGAAGGAACTCGACGAGCGCGCCTTCCTATGCTGGGTTCATGCCTGTCCCGATCGTCACCGTCTGGCTGGGGTCGCCTGGGACCAGCTCGACGGTGCGGGTGTGCGTCGTGGCCTCAAAGGTTGAGGTGTTTGTGCCCTCTGAGTTGGGCTTCTTGAGTATTGTGGGGTCGTCATTGTTGACCCCGCTCGCGTATTTGGCGAGCTCGTCGGCGTGATTAGCTTCTGCCGCGATGACGGCGTCGGCGAGTTCGGCTCCTTTGGCCTCGCATTCGGCGGCCATGTCGGGGTCGCCGTTGATGGTGATGACGCCGCACGGCCCGGGGAGCTTCATCGCGTTGTACGCGTAGTGGGGCGCCGCCATGAATTTGGCGAACGCCTGGCGCCCTAGGACGCAGTGGTAAGGGCTGTCGAAGGGTACCAGCTCGAAGATGATCCGCTCGGTGCGGAAGTTTGCCGGAGTACCGAAGGTGACGGGTAGCGTGACTTTGCCGATCGGGTACGCCTTCCGGCCGGGGACGATGCCGTGGAACGTGGTGTGGGTTGTCTCGATCATCGACTGCGGGAGCCGCAACCGCCTGAAGGTGTCGAGGTAGAGGATGTTGATGGAGCTGCCGCCGTCCATCAATGTCTTGGGGAACCAGTAGTCGCCAACCTTGGGCTTGACCACCAAGGCGACTCGTCCTGGGTACTCGATGCGTGGCGAGTGGTCTTGCCGGCTCCAGGTGATGGGCTGTTCCGACCAGTTGAGGAACTGGGGGACGTCTGTTTGGGCCACCGAGTTGACGGCGACGGCGCGGGCGATGACCTTCTTCTCGCGCTTCGTGTTGAAGCCTGTGAAGGTGTGGAGCGAGCCGGCTACTTTGCCGAATTTTCCGCCATTTGGCGGGTCGTTGTCGGTGTCCTCCCGCGCGTGCCGTGCCTTCTCGATTTCCCTGAGGGTGTGGCAGTCGGCGGTGGTGTGCGTGGCGGGCTTTCCTTCCCTGCTGTGAAACGCACATGGTTGGTTAAGGAGGGCCGCGGGATCGAACCTTGGCTTGTTCTTGTAGTTCCCGCCATCGCGTCGTTGCCCTCCGTCGCGGCGGTAGCTCTTGGGCTCGCGTTGTGCGTGCCCAGCGTTGGCGACGAAGTCGACTCGCCCGTCGTTGCGGCGCTTGCCTGTGAGGCGGGTGCCGCTGTAGCGTAGGTCGGTTCGGCGTCCGCCGTCGTTGCCGCCCGTGCGGCGTTGCCCTCCTGACTCGTCGTCGATTTCTTGGTTGGGGTCCTCCTCGGCGTACCGTTTGGCGATCTCGAGGAGGTCGGGGATGTTGTCGAGCGTGCGGGCGTGTCGCTTGAGCTTGGCGACTAGAGGCTCGTAGCGGCACGAGGTCTTGAAGCAATGGATCGCGGTGTCCGGGTGGATGCCGACCGCGTTGTACCAGAGCTCTTGCCACCGTTGGACCCAGTTGCGGGTCGACTCGCGGGGTCCTTGGACGCATCGTTCCAGGTCCTCGATGGTGGTGGCGCGGGTGTAAGAGCACTCGAAGTTCCTGACGAAGGCGTCTCGCATTTCCTCCCAGGAGTCGATACTGTCCTGGGGGAGCGTGTTGATCCATTGCCTGCACGTCCCCTCCATCATCAGTGGGAGGTAACGGGCGGCGAGTAGGTCCGTATGACCCGCGATCCCCATTGCCATGAGGTATGTGTCAAGCCAGACTGCGGGGTCGTACGAGGAGTCGTATTTTTCTATCTCCTTTGGCGCCTTGAAGTTTGGCGGGTACTTTTCGCCTCGGATCATTGGTCCGAAGCACTTAGGCCCTAGTCGACTGAGCGACCCCATAGGCTCGCCATCGCGGCGATTAGCTAGGGTGTGCCGCAAGTCGTCGGGCTGGCGTGCGCGCCAGTTTTGGTTGTTGATGATGTGAGTGCGGGCGTCGATGGGTTCTCCGTTAGCGGCGACGAAGTTGGTCGCCGGCCTGGGATCGTTGGTGGAGAGTGCCGCGTTCGCGGGTTGGCGTTGGAGCTGCAGTGGCTCTGGTGGCGGGCAAGTGAGGGTGTTTGCCGCCGCTGGGCGGCCGCTTGAGGCCGCCCTGCTTCCTGAGGAGCGTGAGTATACTCGCCCTTGCGAGTCGGTGCCCGCTCTTTGCTGCTCCACGGCCTTTGCGAGCAGGGCCTTGACGTACTGGATTTGCAAGGCGCCGTCGCCGGTGGCCGTGATGCTATCGGCTGCTGCTCGGCCTGCCACGAGGTTGTCCATCGGGGTGGAGAACAGTGGGAGGCCGTTCGCGTCTCGCTCCCGTGAGGAGACGACTATCCGCGACTGGTCCCTGGGAGGGGTGCGGTTGGGTGGTGGTGGGGCGCCCATCGCCGTTGATCCTGGCGGGGGCCGGGCGCTCCCTCCTGGTGGCGCGTTCTCGCAGATCGCGCGCTCGGCTATGCGAGCCGGGTCGTTTTCGTCGTCGAAGTTCAGGGCGCGCCCCTGAACGGTGGGGTTCAGGCGTGACCTGATCCGCTGCTGGTGGTAGCGTGACAGCTCCTGCGCTGTCACTTGCTCGAGGCGAAATTTCTCGCGCTCGGCCTGCTCTTTGCGTACTGCCTCCGCCAATTTCAGGCGGAGTTCCTCGACCTCCGTTGCCGTGGCGTTAGGAGGGATAGGGGTGGAGAAAGGATCCTCCGGCGGATCGGCGCCGGTGGCCATGTAGGTCGCGGCGTGGCGACCGGTTCCGTCGTGGAGGTCGGCGGAGTTTTCCGACCCGGAGTCGAATTCGAAGATCCCGAGGATGGAGGGGTCCTCGAAATCTCCCGCGTTGGAGACCTGGGCGATGGAGCCCGCGGACGAGGCCGCGGTGATGGATCCGGCGAGTGACGCCGGGGTCGCCGAGTCGGCGTCGTCGGTGAGGGCCGCATCTTCTGCGGCCGCTGAGTTCCCGGCCACGTTGCTGTGGGCCGAGTTGTACTCGGAGGCGAGGAGGTGGATCGTGCGAACCTGGCTCTCGGAGAGCCGATCGCGTGGTGGCGACTCGCGGATGCGAGCCGAGTCCTCCGAGGTGATGACGTCGGTGAGGCCGACGAAGAGGCTGATCGTGCCGATTGGCAGGATCACGCTGTGCGTGACGGGTCGCGCCGCCGGGACGTAGCTGCTCGGCAAGATCTGGAGCATCTCGCCGATCGCTATCATACGGCCGGTGGCGACCGTCTCGTTGATGGGTAGATTGGATCTCGCCGCAGAACACCGGCCAGACCGGCCAGGCCCCACGGTGGGCGCCACTGTCGTGGGAATGGCCACGGCAGATGCTGCAATCGGCAGCGAGTAGTAGAACGAGGGGCAAGGGCGGCCAGCCATCTGCGGTGCGAGATGAGGGCAAAGACACAGGGTTTTACCCAGGTTCGGCCCCCCGGAGGGTAAAGACCTACTCCTGCTAGATTGTATTATGGAGGTGTTTACAATGGGCGAACTCGGCGACTAGGCGGCGAGTTGCTTGGGTGTATGAGGGAACGTGTCTCTACTCACCCCTTATTGAGGTTTATATAGGCTCACCTCCCCTAGGGTTTACATATCTCAACCGATTCAGTTACAACTTTGGCAATCGTTTAACCTAGACCGACTGGGCCTATCTACTCGCCTGGGCCTTCAACTTCCAGTCGCCTGGTACCTTGCTGGGCTTTGATCCACTCGCCGTTCTGCAGGCCCACTCGCCAGTCCTTGGGCCAGTCGGAAACGTCCCGCTGAGTATACCCCAGTAGGTGTATCCCCATCAGGTCTCAATCATGTCCGCATTATTCACGAACCGTAGGGTGACACACTTAAGAGACACCGACATCCAATTGGAGCAAATGTTTCATGCCGAAAGAATGAACAAGCGCAGGAATTTATTTCACTAGATACCGAAACAGGTTTTTGGGTGAAATTGCATAAAGTGGTTATGCATGTGAAATAGAATTCTAGCAAGGGGTTATTTGTGAATGTTTGTCATTAAAGTAATTGACAAAATTCTGAATAAAATAAAAGAGTTTTATTTAATGAGAGTTTGCATTAAATTTGGTGGAAATTTAATTGGAATTTGAGTGGACTTTTGAGTGGAGGGAATTTAAAGGAGATTTGTGAGTGGAGTGTCCACCCACATGAAGAGGGAAGGGCAAGGGGGCAGCCCCCATGCGCCGGCCACCCCCTTGGGGTTCCCCCCCTCCTCCTATAAAAGGAGCCCCCATGCGTCTCACACACCTCCTCGTGAAGGATCTCTCTCCCCCTCAAGAATTTATCCCCCATGGTCTCGAACTAGCGAGATACATGTTCCCGGTGGCTATTCGGCAAGAAAGAGTTGTGATTCCGCTGCATCGCTGGAGAGAGGAGGCGGAGGTTGCTCGGTGCCTCGAACGTGTGTGCGAGCACGGATGCGCTGCTGTTTTGCGGCGCTAGGACTTCCTCTCGATCTTGAGATCGGCAAGAGATCGTCTACATCAACCACGAGTTGAACTCGTTAAGCTTTGTCGGTCTTTAAGGGTATGTTCTCTATGGATATACATCCGCCCGTTGTTTGTATCTAGTAGATAGATCTTGGTATATAGTTCACATCGTAGGAAATTTTTTGTTTTCTATGCTGCGAACCCTAAAATTGGGACAATTGCTATCAAGCTTGATGTAACATAATCACTTGGTGTAATATTTTTTTTTACTTCATCTAAGATTGTTTTGGTAACAAGACTTAATCAACCTTGTTAACAAAAGGATTTTAATGAACGAAATAATGTTTTCACTATGGTTATTCTTTCTTTCTTTTACTTTCCTCCTTCCTACTCTTTGCTTTAGCTTTAGTTTTGCTAGTTGTTTGATTGTTTGAGTTTCTTAGGGCTCATGTAGTTTGGTTTTTGTTTGCTTTTGCTTCTTCTGAAAAAACTGGTTCTGCGAGAAAATCAACTTTCATACCCTGAAAATTGGCCAAAACTAAAGTTTCCCGAAAAATCCCAGAAAATTCAAAATAAATTTTTCCTCGAAAAAAGGGGCAGAGAGGTACCTTAAGTGACCCAGGGGGCCAGCCCAGGGCCCCACACCCATGGTAGGCGCGACCTACCAGGAGGTGGCGCCTAGGGGGTATGGCCCACCTAGGCCCCTCCAGGCTGCCTCCTCAAAGCCACCTTCTTTCTCTCTCCCGAAAAATACCCAAAAACATGCTCAAGCTCGAGTTCTTGCTGTTCTTGCTTGTGATTTTTGATCTCCTTGTTCAGCCCATCTCAAGTGCTGATTTTTGGAGGGATTGCTCCTTGGTATGTGCCCCCTCCACTTTTCCAATTAGATTTGTGATTGGTAGATTGTATCTTGAGTATTTTGCTGCTATAGGTGTCAGGTTGTTTGAGCTTTCATGCTTGTTCTATGCTTAAAAACTTTGTTTTGATGCATGTGTAGTCCTCTAGCAAGTTTCTATAGTGGTTGCTCATCATTTATCAACTTAGAAATCACTTGGTTTGATGGTTGTTTGAAAATTTCAGAAAAAGGAAAGTCATGGACAACCACAAATTTGGTGATATATTTGAGAGTGATGCACCTAGAAGGGCAAGGGTTCCAAGGTCATCTACCAGCTCTAGACACTCATACAATGAGGATCTCATCACTTCGCGATTCGGTGACGAGGGAGATGAAGGGGATGCGCACCCCTCTGCCTTTCCTTGCCAAACTTTCTTGCGATCTGGTAGGATTCTTAATGATTTCATGACCTTGGTACAGAGGGCTGGACTAACAAGTTACATGCAGGATGAGAGCGCACAATATGCTTTGCTTACTAAAACATTTGTGGAGAGTTTCTCCTTTACTAATAGTTTGTTCAAGCCTACTATGTCTTTCAAAATCTATGGCAGGGCTCATTCTATGACTTTGAAGCAATTTTGAAATGCCCTGGGACTTGGTACAACTGGATCCTCAAAGAAGATTACAGCTCTACTCGCTAATTTGTTAGAGCTTACCGAGGAATAACCAGTGATGATAACCGTAGAGCTCAGCGAGGGAAGATAAAGAACATTCAACTTCCAGCCATCAGGTACTTTGCCTACTATCTTGCCACCAGTGTTCTTGGTAGGGAGAACACTAGTAATATCTCCAACTATAATTTGGCCTTCTTAGCTGCTACGCTTAACAATGAGGATATGTATAATCTTGGTTCTCTCATTGCTCGTTGTTTAGCTGCTAAGGGACCCATTTATGGGGGAATTATTGCTACCCGCATTGTTGCTGCCTTGAATGTTGCTGTTGATCCACATGATATAGTTTTGACTCCTCAGAGGCTTGATCTTGCTACCATGAAGGCAGACCACTTTGTCACCACTAGCTCTACCCTTGAGAACTTGGTTTATAGAATGTTGTTTACTGATGGGGAAGAGAGAGATCCCTCTACCCCAAACTAATTTGCTCAGTATTTCTCAGGGACCTTTGTCATGCTCAAAGGCGGAGATGGATGACGCGCCGCGCTCTCTTAACTTCCATGGGCACTATCAAAAGGAAGCACCATAATACGACCCCTCTATGTATTACACGGAGGAGGCCTCGAGCTCATACTACGACGAGGGAGCTTCCTCGACATACTACGGAGGTGCATCCTCTTGGACACCATGGGATTGAGCCCCACTTAGGCCAAAAGCCTAAGCTTGGGGGAGGTATACCGACATCACACTCATCTATATATCATGTTCGGTCGGATCTTTGTATATCCATTGTTTTCTTTTTCTTTTTGGTTCTTGTTGCTTCTTTCTCAAAAACACAAAAATACCAAAAATATTTTCATTGTTTCTCTTGGTTTGTTTATTTGCTTTTTGGTTTTGGTTTGCCTTAAAAAAAAAAATCCAAAAATATTTTGCTTTGTTTGCTTCTTGTTTGGTTTGTTTTTCTTTGTTTGCTTGTTTCTAAAAAATCAAAAACACCAAAAATATTTGTTGTTCTTCTTTGGTTTTGTGAGTTCTTTGCAGGGTTCAGCCGTTCTCAGTGGATTTTGGTTTCATCTTATCATTCAAGCCACACAAGTGAAGAGAAATAATGAAGATTAAGACAAGTCGAGGAGTGGTAAGAGGCTGGTAACAAACTCTATTTGTTTCATTTTTGTACATATACTCATCATTGTGAGCATGCTTAGCCTGTTTGTGTAAGTGTATGTCATTATGGATGCTTAGTAGTTCTTGCTTGTCTATGATTAGCTCCAGCTTGCTAATAGTTTGTAGCATGTCATATGAATGTTTGCTTGCATTGTTTTATTCATACTTTGGTATGATATTGTGGTATCCTCCTCTGACTGTTCATGTGAATAGACTTGGCACATGCTCACGCATGCATATGACTAATCAATAGTCAGTAAGCCTCTATGATTTATTTTGCCTCAGAGTTCTTGTATCAATTTCATGCCATAATTAGTCATGTTTTGTTGCAAGCATGATTATGACAGCTATTGCTATCTCGTTTGTCGCTCCCTCTCTATTGCTAGCCTTCACTTGCACTAAGTATGTGCTCTACCTGTGCTTCCAACTCTGCAAAACCAATATTGCCAACAATGTCCACCATACCTACCTATTAGCATTATTTGCTACTTCAGTGCATATACTATATGCCGTTTTTTCTTGCAAATAAAATGTTTGTCCCTTTTGAGAAAGTTGGTTAGTAAAGCTCTCACGAACTTGATGTCACACTTTATTTTGTGCACTTAATAATCCTGAACCATTGTGACTAGTCCATGAAAGTTATATTCTTGCAAATTATATGCTGGGAGTCAGCAGAACCATGCTTTCACGAGGAACGCTTTCAACACCTTTTAGATATATTCATATCTAGTTGATACCTTGCTCTTTTGTTTGCGGATGTCAACGATCTGAAATGAAAGGGGGAGTTGTGATTCCATGGAGTTTGTATTCTGTGTTAGAGAAACGCCTGCGCCGCTAGCCTAAGCCATGCCTAATCATGGTGGAAACTTGCAGCATTACCATAGTGAGTTATCTATGAAGCATCCTCAATAAAAAACTATGCATATAGTAAATAAAAAGATTATTGGGATGCTCATTGCCTGCTTGCCTTGTCATTTTGGTTATGGGAAAGCTCATGTACCATGTGCAAGGGGTACCCCGTTGGCGGTTCTCGATGATATGCAAATACTTACAATGACAAGAACTTGCCTAGACCCAAAGTTGAGTAGTATGCGGAGTGGCCCTCGCACTCAAGGGACTTCGGATTTCCAGTCTATGGTCTGTCAAGCATATAATTTAGAGTGGACCTCACTTTCACCTTAACCACATAAAGATTCCTATGATAGGGGCAATGAGATCTCAAAGCTAATGAGTACCTTCCTTTCAGCATTTGTAAGCCTTTCAAACTTTACAAAAACGTTTTCACCACCTTGTTGAGTCACCACTTTTTCTATGAGCACCTTCTTGACAGCATAGTTGTCATTCTTGTGTTTGTTCCAAAACTTGGTTTATGTCATGACTTTGATGCTTGTATCTCTGATATCTTTATCTCTAGTCTCCATGTGAACTTCAGAGGTGCCTTGGCATTTATATTTTGCTCTTCAAACAAAGGCAAGAGAGATACCACTCTATCATACCTTATTATGAGCATTGCAATGTTGCTTATGTTTATGTTTCATGCTACTTATTATTATTGAATTGGTTTCTATTCATACCTCGCAATGACTATTGAGTAGACTTAGTTGCATACTCTTTATTATGAATTGTCTAAGAATCTACTCCTGTGCTGAGAATATTTACATCATATGAAGCAATGTGTTCGTGAAAGTACTTTTATCACACTCAGTTTTCAACTGAATTGCTTGAGGACAAGCAATAAGCTAAGCTTGGGGGGAGTTGATACGTCCAAAACGTATCTACTTTCTCGAACACTTTGCTTTTGTTTCTCCTATAAACTTGTGTGATTTGGATACAACTAAAACGGACTGACGCTATTTTCAGAAGAATTACTTTGGTGTCTTGTTTTTGTGCAGAAAATTAAGTATTAGGAAAAATCCAGATAAATATGCCAAAAATTATATTTCACCAGAAGATCCGCGTAGCCACAAGACGAGACGGAGAGGAGGCCTGGGGGGGGGCACACCCACCCCAGGCGCGGGCCCACCACTGGTCGCGCCTGGAGGGGGTGCAAGCACCCCAGGCACCCCCTCGCCTCCCTCTGCGCCTATAAGTTGCCTTTCGACCTAAAAACTGAGGGGGGTTCGATAGTTTTCCGGAAAGGGTTCCGCTACGCCGCTGCCACCAGAAACCAAGATTCGGATCCAGAAACTTCGTTTTGGAACCCTGCCGAGACGGGGAATTTGGAGAGGATCATCGCTATCATCATCACCAACGCATCTCCATCAACCTCCGATGTTTCCCTCATCCATGAGTGAGTAATCCCCCACTGTAGGCTTGCGGATGGGAGGGATTGGATGAGTTATATCATGTAATCGAATAAGATTGTTAGGGCATAGTGCCTAGTATCTCTAATAGTGCTATTTGACTTTGTTGCAACTTGTTGTGCTTAATGCTTGTCACTAGGGCTCGAGTGCCATGATCTCAGATATGAACTTATTATTCAATCATTATGATAGTATTGTTTGTGATCTTACCTACAAGTTGTGTACACATATCATTGTCCGGATCCACAGGACCCAAAGTGACAATAATTGGGACAACCGGAGGGGATGGATATGGTGTGAGGATCACATGTGTTCACGGAGTGTTAATGCTTTTCTCTGGTGCTCTATTAAAAGGAGCACCTTAATTGCCAGTAGTTCCCTAGAGGCCCCACTACCACGGGCTGGCTGGACAGAAGATGTTGTGCAAGTTCTCATTGCGAGAACGTATGACTATATTTGGAGCACATGCCTAGGATTGTTTAATACTTGGATTCTTGTTATTATTTATCTGCAATGCCCTAGATATTAAAGTTACATGTTTAGACTCGTCCATGCAACGCCCATCCATCCCTATGCCTACCGCACTCGAATCCCACTGTTACCGTTACTATTATTGTTGCTACTGTTTCACGGTAGCTGTTACTGCTGCTATTGCTACTGCGAAACTGTTGCTACTAATAAACTTCTGTGAGCAAAAACTATTTCCAGGTGCAGCTGAACTGACAACTCAGTTCTCAAGGCTTGCAAGTATTCTTTGGCTCCCCTTGTGTCGAATCAATAAATTGGGTAATACTACCCGCAAATACTGTTGCGATCCCCTACACTTGTGGGTCATCAGTAGTCCATCCTCCAAGAATCATCCAACATGCAAAAACAGAGGAAAAGACATAAGTAACACCTCATAATAAGACATATATCAATGAATAGAGGCAAATTATGATATAGAATGGTGATGCAAATTGGACGTATTAACTCCCCCCAAGCTTAGACCTTTGCTTGTCCCCAAGTGAAAAATGAGATCAATAAACATGTCCACAGGTTTATGGACTGAAGTGTCGATAAAATAATACGGACAAGAAGCATCACACTTACCATTACACGGCTCATAGAAGAAAGCAACTCACAATTATATAACTTAGCTTGCAACAAGTATAGGAGTCACAATAGAGATGCATAAAGATAAATCATAATTGGAATTGGCAAACTTTTGTACCTGGTCAGAGAACACCTAATAAACAGTTTCACAAAGCTTTTTGTAGAAGTCTTCAAAACAGGAGTACTCTTTTGCTCAAAAAGGTTTTTCACAATGATGGCTTTCAAAGTAATACTCAATAGATAAGAGTTTTGTGCAAACAAGGAAGATAAAGAACATGATTAAATAAATCAACATATGAATTCTTGCAACGCAACAACTCAAATGCTTGCTGGAGATAGAGAGGAAAAAGGTTTACTGACTCAACTTAGAAAATAGGAGAAAGGTCCCTTCATAGAGGGAAGCAGGGATTTCAAGTCATAAAGAGCTTCCAAAATATTACGGTACTTACTAGCTTTGAGCCCTCATTGCCCCTATCATAGGCATCTTGAGATGATTAAGGTTAAAGTGCACAAAGATGTAGTATATGCTTGACTAAATATAAGTTGGCAATCTCATATCCCTTGAGTACGAGGGCCGCTCCTCATGGTACTCAACTTTGGTCACCGGTAAGTTCTTGTCATTATAAGTACATGTGTATCATAAAGAACCGCCAACAGGGTACCCCTTGTGTCATGGTATTGCCGACGAGTACGCCATGGATGGGTCCTCACAGTGCATGTTTAGAGACGTGGGGGAAGGCGGACGGTTGACGGGTATGAGGTAACACAGCTTACCCAGGTTCAGATCCCACAACGGTGGCGGAATCCTACTCCTGCTATAAATCACTATAATGGCAATACGCCGAGTTACAGGGATTGGTTTGCTGTGCGAGGTGACTAGAAAGTCTAAGTTATCACTTGAGATTGTGACCTAAAGGCTCCCATAGGCCCGACTTATATAGTCGCCAGGTCCTATGGTTACAGGGAAAAGTCCTAGCCGGACAGGTTACAGAGTCCTACACCGTCTATTACTAGTCTTGCGTGTCTTGTACTCCAAGGCTCCAAGTACGTCGGTGACTCCACCGTAGCCTTCCTTTATCCGTCATGGGCCTCCCTTCTGGATCCATCTAACTGGGCCGCCCAGCAGGCCATAGGCCATGCTACCAACTATGGGCCACCCGGGTTATCTGGATAGGAGACATGCTATGAGTATACCCATATAGCATATCCCCAATAGTAGCCCCCGGAGAACTCCGAGATCTTGCGCCGTCTTGCCTCTTCAAGTGGAATGCTCCGTCTAGATTCTAAGTTATCGTATGAGATTGTGCCCTAAAGGCTCCCATAGGCCCGACTTATATAGTCACCAGGTCCTAGGGTTACAGGGAAAAGTCCTAGCCAGACAGGTTACAGAGTTCTACACCGTCTATTACTAGTCTTGTGTATCTTGCACTCCAAGGCTCCGGGTATGCTGGTTCCTCCACCGTAGCCTTCCTTTATCCGGCATGGGCCTCCCTTCTGGATCCACCTAACTGGGCCACCCAGCAGGCCACAGGCCATGTGTAAGGTTCCCAACCATTAATAAGGTAGAGTCCCCTGTGTTTACAATGCTAGTCCCTGGATCAATAGCTAGCATCCACAGTTAAGATGTAATATCAAGAAACAAAGGTCATAATACAACTTTATAACCAGGAATAAAATAATTTATTACATCTTTCATAGCTCATTTGGCTATTACATTACATTGCAGCAGAATATCTATAAGCATGGGGTCCTTCATCTTCAAAGTGCCACAGCCAGACATGTTGGTTGTAGACTTTGTAATCCTAATCATCAGACTTCACTAAATCAATCAAACCTGCAACATAACAAGTTACAGCCACAAGGGTAAATACTTTTGAATTGTATTGGCAAGTGATACTATGGTAGTATAGTGGAGTCTATCATCTATATGCATTTGGAAAAGTGGAGTTGAGGCTTGCATTGCTCAAAAATAGATTTTTCCTTATCATTTGAAAACACTAAGTTTTTGCTTGAAAAAATAATCTTTCCCAAGGCATCTCCCAATCAAAGATTGAAGATCCTTTAACCCTTGTTCAAACACAAGTTTTTAACTTAGAAATTTGGATGATGAGATTCTTGATAGCTTCCATGTCTTGATGCTCAAATTGTCCTTTACCAGGGACATGGCTAAGTACTTAGATTTTACACTCTGCAGAGGTGGTGCACTTTCCCCACAAGACTTGGTTTCCCAAGATAGGACCTTTCAGAAGCCTTTCCTTAGACCAAATGGACGCGCTCCAACCTATCATTCCCACTACCACCAACTGTCAAAATGGCTAAGTTCTAGCAACCTATATGATCCAGGCAGAGCCCATAATGCCAAGTGGTTGCACTTGAAGCTTCTCAACATTTGACATCTGAAATCTCTTTGTTCCGGGGTGGCTTTCCACAAGTGAGATACACAAGGTAAACCATAGCCATGGGCCTTGTGTAACCACTCAACCAAAAACCACCAAGCAATTACCATTCCACCCAGGTGTATTAAACGAAAAACACAAGTCCTCAGTCTTAGAGATTTTCCCATAGTGTGAATATATATTCCACCCTTGTTTTCTACTAGCTAAGCTAAGCATGATAGTAGTAGAAGTTTTAACTTAGGGAATTTTACTAAGGTCTCATCTACTGGGTTTTCCCATAGCATGGTTTATACTTAGCAAAATTCCATGCAAGTCCTATACTTGGAAATATCACTAATGCATAGTGAAAATAATGGGACAAAAGTATGAAGCATCACTTGCCTTTTTGGTAGAGGGTATAAGTTCACTTCTTGTCCTTGCAACAATCACACTCTTCAAGTCACTACAATTCAATCAATCAAGGCACAATCTCAATCTACCAATCAAGCAAAACATCACATAAAATGATAAAGTCAAGGTAATGCATGCAAGCATGCCAAGCTTTGTCTTATTTGAAAAAGTGGTTCCTAATGGGTCATAAACATTTGAAAACACCTAATGGTCATTTTATAAAGTGGTAAAGTCATTTGCAAAAGGTTTCACTTTATAAACCATTTTTAAAACAAGGTATCATTTTATGTGGTGTAGAAATGTTTTTACTAAGGCATTAATCTATAGGGTTCACAAAATATGTTTTCAAACCATAAAACTTTGTGTTTAGGGTCAGAGAGTTTGAAACGAAACATTTCCCAAAGGTTTTCCTCCAAAACCATTTTTAATAAATAAACCATATTTTTATTTGACTAGAATTGGTTTTAAATCCAAGATTCATTCTTTTGTTTCACCAAATACATTTTTGAATCCATAAAGTGTTTCCTATGGTCAGTAGGTTCAAAACAATCCAATTGCCAAAGATTTTATCCCCAAAATCATTTTGGAATAATTTTTATAACCTAAACAAGCATACAAATGTTTCTGCAAAAACAAACATTTTACCAGAAGCTTTTTACTAAACAAGTTGCATGGTTTTCTAGGGCTTGTTGCACTGATTCTATTGATATAAAGTTTGAAAAATTTGGACGTGTAGATTTAAAGTTATGAATTTTGCAAGTTTACTAATTCAATAGATCAAATTCTGTTTTAATTCCACACACTAGCCACGCGTCTTATTCTGATTCGTCCATACCGTTTCGTCCAGATCAGCTACTCTGCGCGTTGGATCTAATTAAATCGCACGGATCAGATTGCTTACCCCTTCGCTTTAAGTGGTTCTATCCTATCCACGCGATCCAAATCAGACGGCTGCTGCGAGCTTGACCTAGAATGAGCGGCGCTGCGGCGGTGGCTGGCGGCGGAGCGGCTAGATGGTGGCGGTGCTGGTGAAGCAGGTAGCGAGAGAGGCTGGGGAGATGCTCACCGTGTTCGCCAAAGCTTGGGGAAGCTCAAGGTGGTGCTGGCTGGTGAAGGGGCGCACAAAGTCGGCCGGGATTCCTCACCGTAGTTCTCGGCGTCGTCGGACACGCACGGGTTCCGTTGGTGGCGACGTTACTGAGCGCGAGAGAGCAAGCAAACAACAATGTTAGATGCACAGAAGAGTGGGAAGTATCGGAGCATCAAAGAGAGAGGGCGGCGCGGTTGGATATTACCAGTAGAGTTCGCCGGAGTTGGAGCAGACAGTGGCGAAGCTCAGTCGAAGTAGTTGCCGATGATGGGGGGCACGCGCGAGCGAGCTGAGGCCACTGGGAGATGCAGTGGGTGATGGGGAACTCTCTTGTGTGGTCAAGAGGGCGAGGTGCGGTGGAGAACGGCCGGAATCGACGAAAGTGCTCGCCGGAGACTGTGGTGGTTCGGAGAAGATTCCGAGCAGCCTGGTGGCCGAGAGAGCCGGGCGAGAGAGGGGAAAGAGAAAGGGGATGCGGGCGATTAAGTGAGCAAGGTTACCATGCGGAATCAACGCTGCAATTATGTGAATTTACTCGAGGATTTGATTGACAGTGAACGGCAGCGAGGAGGAAGAACGAGTCCGCGGTTGAAGACGCTGACGAGGCAGGTGGGGCCGCTTGGCAGCGTGAGAGAAAGAGAGGGAACGGGGGTCCACCGGTCAGTCGCTGAGTGGGTGAGTTGCGGAGTACGAAACGTTTTTCTGCGGGGTGAGAGGGAGTGGGCTAACTGGGCCTAGTGGGCTTGCTGGGTTGGGTTGGTTTGATTCTATTTTTTTCTGTTCCGAATCTTTTTCCTTTTTCCAATTCAATTTCTGTTTTGAAATTCAAATCACAATTCAAACAACCAAATCAAATAAACTTCCACTAAACTTTATATTGAGTTTAGCTCTGTTTATCAACACAAATCAAAGTCCAAAACAAAATAATATTTTTAATCTTTTTAGGATCCATTTATTAATTAAATAAAATGGACCTTAGTTATTAAATCAAATAGGGTTTGATTTATTTAAAATCTCCATTTGAAATCTAAATATTATCAAAACCAAATCAGTAGGTTTTATTTGAAAATATAGAATACTTGGAAAACTTATTTAAAATAATTAATAAGTTTTTGTGTTTTATTAAAATGGAAAAGCCTTTACTTTAAAAAAAATTGGGTATTAATAAATCCCTAGTATTTTATTTTAAATAACCTTTACTATTTATCAAATAGAAATATTTTATTTCAAAGCTTGGCCAAGTTTTAATTTGGCTCTATAAAATAATCCTTATTTATAAATCTACCTTTTCTTTTGAAAACCAAATCTTTTATTAAAAGATCCAAAAATAGTAATTCCAAATATTTTTAACTTTATTGTTTATTTAACTTTTTAAATCCCTTTAGGATTTTATTTGATCCAAATAGGTTTTGAAAGTTTCCAATTGGATTCAAAAAGTTTCTTTTCACCCTAAAAATCAACAAAGTTTTATTTTATTCATTTATTTTTCACATAACAAGATTTGGAAAATCTTGGGATGTGACACCATGCTACCGACCATGTTAAGTTCCGCCTTAAGGACATCGTCAAGGTGAAGGATAAGAAGCATGGCTTCACCCTCACCTACGACATGTTCGTAGACGGAAAGTACCCAAAGGTAGATATTTATTTGTCACATCCCAAGATTTTCCAAATCTTGTAATGTGAAAAATAAATAAGCAAAATTAATAATTGTTGAAATTTAGGGTAAAAGGAAACTTTTTGTATCTAAATGGAAACTTAAAATCCCATCTTGAACAAACTTTGGTTAAATGTTTGAAACCAACTAAATTCAAATCAAGTGAAATGCATTCTTCATAAATGCATCTGGAAATTTAAACACTTGGAAAATAAACCAAAACCCTAAAACCCTAATGGAAGAAAACCATTTCCAAGTTATCTCCAAGCCTATGGATCTGATCCATATAAAAGTTGTCAAACAAACTTTTCAAAATGATCAAGAAAGACAAATAGAAATATTATAAAGCCATAGAAATTTGTTTCACTTAATTTGGAGCCATAGATAAAATCTTATGAATTTAAATAAGATAAGGAAAAGTAATTTCCAAAGCTAATAAAGCACTTATCTAAAATCCATACCAAATGGTGAGCAAATAATCCTAAAGGGATTTAAAAAGATAAACAAATATTAAACAAGATTTTACAAATTGGAATCACCAAGTTTGGATTTTAAGAGGAAGAAAGAAAAATTAAACAAGGAATATTTAAAGACCAAATTAAATCTTGTCCCAATCCATTAAGCAAATGGAATGAATAGAATCCAAATCCAAATAAAATAAAAAGATAAAGAATTTCCAAAATAAAATAAAATGGCATTAACCATTCTATCCCTATTTTAATAAAGACAAATCTCTAATAAGAATAATTATATAATTCATGAGAAAATAGTATTTTGGAATTTACCCAAGTGAAATAAAGTTGTTTAATTCAACCTAATTAAGATTAAAGAAATCTTCCAAATAAAATTCAGGGAATTAAAACTATATTTAATTCCATTGGAATTAAAACAAATACCCACTTCAAATGATTTATGAATCATATTAAATACTTTCCAAATAATTCAAGATGAATTATTTGACACCCTATTAAACAAATAAAAACCTACTGAAAAGATTTGGAAGGTATAATAATTTAAATGGTGTTAGAAAATATTATTAAATCCTATTTGAATTAAAACAAGGGCCTAATTAAATAATTAAAAAGACCCCAAAAAGAATAAAGTTTTATTCCAAAATTGACTTCAGAATATACTATTAATCAGTATTGGAGTCTTCACAAAATTTGGCAAAGGTTTGAATTAAAATGAGTGTTTGAATTATTTATTCAAAATCAAAACAGAATTAAAGAAATGGGAAAAGGAAAAACAAACAGAACAAAAAAATGTAAAAGACCCAGCCCAACTAACCCCAGGCCCAGACTAGCCCAGCAAGCCCACCCCTACTCTCTCGCGAAACGTTTTTTTCACTCGCGAATAAACCCACTGAGTCGATGACAGATGGGCCCCACTCTCCCTCTCTCTCTCTCTCGCTGCCAAGCGACCCCACGCCAGGTCATCATCTTCCTCACCCGCTGACTCCGCCCCTCACCTCGCCGGCCGTTGCAGGCGATTAAAGCCCGGCTTAATTCGCGTTAATCACGCCAGTAAACAGCCCCACGACCATGCTATCTTAAGCACCAGCATCCCCTCTCTCTTTCCCCTCCGTCGCCTCACCCTAGAGCGCCCCCAGGCTGCTCAATTTCCCTCTGCACCGCCCTCTGCTCCGGCGAGCTCCACCAGCAATTCCGGCCAGCCTCCTCCGCCCCTTGCCTCCTCGACCACGCTCACATGCTCCCCACCTCCTGGCGAACCTCCCCGTAGCGCCAGCTCGTCCCCGCGCGCCCCAGAACCTCGGCAACGACGACGACCACCGCCACCACCGTATGTTTCCTCTCCGGCGAAGCCTCTGGTAAGAACCTGACCGCCCCTCTCTTTCTCATTCACGCACGAATACTCGCCATGTCTTTGTGCATCTAACCATACTCTCCTCTCCCTCTGGCATGCACCGAAGCCCCGTCCCCGTCGACAAGCAGAAGCTCCTGGCGCCACCCCTAACTCCGGCGAGCGATTCTCATCGACCCCGTGCGCCCCCTCGCCAGCAAGTACCACGTTGAGCATCCCCACACTTCAGAGAACCTGGTGAGCCACTCCCTTTCCTCCCTTGCTTCCTATAACCGCCGCGATGCCGTTGCCAGAGCCAGCGCCACCACCTGCCGCCGCCAGCGCCGCCACTAGTTGGCAAGCGTGTTGTGCGCCGTTGGATATAGATCCAAAGGACACGATATAACCTTAGCGAAAGGGTATGTAGCAACCTGTGCCGTGCGATCTAACTTAAATCCTACGAATTGTATCGCTCGATCCAAACGAAACGGTATCAGCGAGTAAGAACACGACACGTGGCTCAGTCCGTTTGAAATAAAAACAGAAATGTCTATTAGCTGTTCCAATTTGAAAAATTCATAACTTTCAAACCACGGGTACAAATTTTGCAAATTTTATATCAATGGATTCATCAAGACAAGTACTTTCTGACCATGCACTTTTCTTAGTAAAATGCTTCTGTTAAATTGTTTGTTTTTGCAGAAACTTGTGTATGCATGTTTAGAATATAAAATTTGTTCTAAAATGATTTTGGGAATAAAACCTTTGGCAAATGGTTTGTTTTGAACCTACTGAACCTAGGAGTCAATTGGTGGTTTCAAAAATATATTTGGTGAAGCAAAAGAGTGAATCTTTGATTTAAACCATTTCTAGTCAAATAAAAGTAATGTTTATTTATTAAAAATGCTTTTGGAGGAAACTTTTGAGAAATGTTTTGGAATAAACCCTCTAACCCTAAGCACAAGGTTTTATGTTTTGAAAACATATTTTGTGAACCCTATAAAATATTATTGCTTTGCTAAAGGCATTTTCAACCACATAAAAAAATGACTTAGTTTAAAAATGGTTTGTGAAGTGAAATCTCTTGAAAATGATTTTGCCACTTTGTAAAATGATCATTAGGTGTTTTCAAATGTTTATAACCTATTATAAACCACTTTTACAAATAAAAAAAATCCTTAGCATGCTTGCACGCATTGTTTTGTTTCTATCATTTTATGTGATGTTTGCTTGAATGGTAGATTGAAATAGTCCCTTGCTTGATTGAATTATAGTGATTTGAAGTGTGTGAACATTGCAAGATCAAGGAGTGAACCTATATTCTCTACCAAAAAGGCAAGTGATGCTTCATACTTTTGTCCCATTATTTTCACTATGCATTAGTGATATTTCCAAGTAGGACTTGCATGGAATTTTTCTACGTGTAAACTATGCCATGGGAAATCCTAGTAGATGAAACCTTAGTAGAAATTTCCTAAGATAAGATTCCTATTACTATCATGCTTAGCTTAGCTAATAGAAAACAAGGGTGGAATATATATTCATGCTATGGAAAATTTCTAAGTCTGAGGACTCGTGTTTTGTTTAATAAAACAACTAAGTGAATGAATCACCTGAGTGGAATGGAAGGAATGGTTTGTGTTGAGTGGTTATACAAGTCCAGGGGACTGGTGAACCTTGTGTATCAAACTTGTGGAATGCCACCCAGGAACAAAGAGATTTGAGATGTCAAATGTTGAGAAGCTTCAAGTGCAGCCACTTGGCATTATGGGCTCTGCCTGGATCATATAGGTTGCAAGAACTTAGCCAAATGGACAGTTGGTGGTAGGGGATGATAGGTTGGAACGCGTCCATTTTGGTCTAAGGGAAGGCTTCTGAAAGATCTTGTCTTGGTGAAACCAAGTCTTGTGGGGAAAGTGCACCACCTCTATAGAGTGTAAAATCTAAGTACTTAGCCATGTCCCTGGCAAAGGACAATTTGAGCATCAAGACATGGAATCTATCAAGAATCTCCTCATCCCAATTTCTAAGTTAAAAACTTGTGGTTGAACAAGGGTTGAAGGATCACCAATTTCTATTGGGAGATGCCTTGGGTGATTTTGTCAAGCAAAAACTTAGTGTTTTCAAATGTTAAGGAAAATCTATTTTGAGCAATGCAAGCCTAAGCTCCACTTAGCCAAGTGCATATAAATGATAGACTCCACTATACTACCATAGTATCACTTGCCAATACAATTCAAATGTATTGACCCTTGTGGCTGTAACTTGTTATGTTGCAGGTTTGTTTGATGTTAGTGATGTTTAATGATTAGGATTACAAGTCTACAACCAACATGTCTGCCTGTGGCACTTTGAAGATGAAGGACCCCATGCTATTGTTATATTATGCTGCATTGTAATGAGATAGCCAAATGAGCTATGTAAGATGTAATATATTATTTTATTCCTGGTTATAAAGTTGTATTATGACCTTTGTTTCTTGATATTACATCTTAACTGTGGATGCTAGCTATTGATCCAGTGACTAGCATTGTAAACACATGGATCTCTACCTTATTAAAGGTTGGGAACCTTACAGATGGTATCAGAGCATTGTGTTGCCTGTAGGATTGTAAACCTAGGATTGGACAAACCCCTTAGAAAAATAGGAGTTGTATTTGTTCCAAAACTTATTTACAAACAAACTTGTAAACTCTTTCCTCAACCATTTTGGTTTTGACTCTACATCTCTTCTATTTCAACTTGATGGACAAAGCCTACCCCATGGCCAAAGACTTCACCATGAGCAAAGTACTTCATCAACTCTAATGACTTCAACATCTTCAAGTGATTTCAACCTTATTCTCAACAAGGACATCAACCTTGGATTTCACTAAGGACTACAAGTGAGACAAGAAATGTTGCTCAAGACTTGAAGACTAAGGAAACACAACTTAGGAATCATCATCACCTTTGAAGTTTTGTGACCAAGATTTTTTCTAAAGAAACCATGATCTCATGCAAGAAGAATCAACCAAGAAGGATGGAAAGATCTCAAGTGAACCATATAGATGGACCACCATATTGAATTTAAGTCAAACCCACCAACTTATCTGGTGTAACAAAAATATTTTATTGCTTAAAAATGTGCTTGAAACTTGTTGTTGGAGTGGAATGTTTGTTTGTGATTGCTTGCACATTACTTGAGTAAATTGTGATGTGTGTGATTAGAATTATTCCTTAGAAATCATTTGCCTATTCTAATCCCAATCCAACCTAAACAGATGAGTACTCCAAGAGATTCCAACATCAAGGATAGTGACAACAATAACCAAGAGACCAACATGAGAGAACAACTGCTAGCAAACCAAACCCAGTTGAACCAAGTGACAACTCAGTTTTTAGCCAACAACAATAAGTTAGACCCAACCATGCAAAGGTTTTTGGAAACTCAATCCCAATTGTTGTAAAGGATGGCCACTCAAATGATCAACATGGAAGACAACCTTTCCCAAGGAGTTTATGACAACAAGGATGACAAAGATGATATTCTAGAAGGAACCCAAGCTTGCAATATTTGTGGAGACAAGGATCACACTTCCAAAGATCATGAAGATCAATGCCCCAATTGTGAAGAGAAACATCCAATTGACCAATGCCCCACATCCCAAGCTACTTGTTACTTATGTGAAGGAAATAATCATGTCCCTATCCAATGCCCCATCTATTCCATAGTTCAACAAAGGAAACAAGGTTGAGTGCAACAACTGATTGTAGATTACCATGAGAGAGCCAAGTCTACCAAGAAGGATGAAGACAAAGGAAAATCTCAGCTTGTACCTCCATGAAATATGACTCAATTTAAAGGACCAAAGAGGATACATATGTATTATCCAAGGAATAAGAAAAGGTCAAGGAGACCAGGAAACATTCCTACCTTTGAGATAACATATGAAGAACATGAACTAGAAGCATTCCTAGCTTTGGAGAAACCCAAGAAGAAGAAGTATAAGGAGATTAGCCAAGTATGGTGCAACAACTTCAAAGAGTTAGGCCATTATGTGTCAACTTGTCCACGGAAGATACGTGAAGTACTCAATCTTATCACATGTTACAATTGTGGTAACCAAGGACATTATGCAAGGAATTGTCCAGAAAAGATGAAGCACAAGATAAAGCCTATGAAGGATCTCAGCCTAGTCACATGTTTCAAGTGTGGAAACAAAGGACACTATGCGGATGTTTGTCCAGAGAGATTTCAACAAGATCCCAAGCAAACCAAGATGTAATTTAGTTGGAAAATTTTTTAGGGTGGTAAGTACCCTAGATGCTTTGAGCCAACTTGTAACCCCTAGCCTCCCCAAATCTCGGGACGAGATTTATTTTAAGGGTGGTAGCCTATCACATCCCAAGATTTTCCAAATCTTGTAATGTGAAAAATAAATAAGCAAAATTAATAATTGTTGAAATTTAGGGTAAAACGAAACTTTTTGTATCTAAATGGAAACTTAAAATCCCATCTTGAACAAACTTTGGTTAAATATTTGAAACCAACTAAATTCAAATCAAGTGAAGTGCATTCTTCATAAATGCATCTGGAAATTTAAACACTTGGAAAATAAACCAAAACCCTAAAACCCTAATGGAAGAAAACCATTTCCAAGTTATCTCCAAGCCTATGGATCTGATCCATATAAAAGTTGTCAAGAAAACTTTTCAAAATGATCAAGAAAGACAAATAGAAATATTATAAAGCCATAGAAATTGGTTTCACTTAATTTGGAGCCATAGATAAAATCTTATGAATTTAAATAAGATAAGGAAAAGTAATTTACAAAGCTAATAAAGCACTTATCTAAAATCCATACCAAATGGTGAGCAAATAATCCTAAAGGGATTTAAAAAGATAAACAAATATTAAACAAGATTTTACAAATTGGAATCACCAACTTTGGATCTCTGAATAAAAAGATATGGATTTTAAGAGGAAGAAAGAAAAATTAAACAAGGAATATTTAAAGACCAAATTAAATCTTGGCCTAATCCATTAAGAAAACGGAATTAATAGAATCCAAATCCAAATAAAATAAAAAGATAAAGAATTTCCAATATAAAATAAAATGGCATTAACCATTCTATCCCTATTTTAATAAAGACAAATCTCTAATAAGAATAATTATATAATTCATGAGAAAATAGTATTTTGGAATTTACCCAAGTGAAATAAAAGTTGTTTAATTCAACTTAATTAAGATTAAAGAAATCTTCCAAATAAAATTCAGCGAATTAAAACTATATTTAATTCCATTGGAATTAAAACAAATACCCACTTCAAATGATTTATGAATCATATTAAATACTTTCCAAATAATTCAAGATGAATTATTTGACACCCTATTAAACAAACAAAAACCTACTGAAAAGATTTGGAAGGTTTAAGAATTTAAATGGTGTTAGAAAATATTATTAAATCCTATTTGAATTAAAACAAGGGCCTAATTAAATAATTAAAAAGACCCCAAAAAGAATAAAGTTTTATTCCAAAATTGAGTTCAGAATATACAATTAATCAGTATTGGAGTCTTCACAAAATTTGGCAAACGTTTGAATTCAAATGAGTGTTTGAATTGTTTATTCAAAATCAAAACAGAATTAAAGAAATGGGAAAAGGAAAAACAAACAGAACAAAAAAAATGTAAAAGACCCAGCCCAACTAACCCCAGGCCCAGACTAGCCCAGGAATCCCACCCCACTCTCTCGGAAAACGTTTTTTCACTCGCGAATGAACCCACTGAGTCGATGACAGATGGGCCCTACTCTCCCTCTCTCTCTCTCGCTGCCAAGCGACCCCACGCCAGGTCATCATCTTCCTCACCCGCTGACTCCGCCCCTCACCTCGCCAGCCGTTGCAGGCGATTAAAGCCCGGCTTAATTTGCGTTAATCACGCCAGTAAACAGCCCCGCGACCATGCTATCTTAAACGCCAGCATCCCCTCTCTCTTTCCCCTCCGTCGCCTCACCCTAGGGCGCCCCCAGGCTGCTCCATTTCCCTCTGCACCGCCCTCTGCTCCGGCGAGCTCCAATAGCAATTCCGGCCAGCCTCCTCCGCCCCTTGCCTCCTCGACCACGCTCACATGCTCCCCACCTCCTGGCGAACCTCCCCGTAGTGCCAGCTCGTCCCCGCGCGCCCCGGAACCTCGGCAACGACGACGACCACCGCCGCCACCGTCTGTTTCCTCTCGGACGAAGCGTCTGGTAAGAACCTGACCGCCCCTCTCTTTCTCTTTCACGCACGAATACTCGCCATGTCTTTGCGCATATAACCATACTCTCCTCTCCCTCTGGCATGCACCGGAGCCCCGTCCCCATCGACAAGCAGAAGCTCCTGGCGCCACCTCCGGCGAGCGATTCTCATCAACCCCGTGCGCCCCCTCGCCAGCAAGTACCACCTTGAGCATCCCCACACTTCGGAGAACCTGGTGAGCCACTCCCTTTCCTCCCTTGCTTCTTGTAACCGCCGCGACGCCGTAGCCAGAGCCAGCGTCGCCACCTTCCGCCACCAGCGCCGCCACTAGTTGGCAAGCGTGCTGCGCGCCGTTGGATACAGATCCAAAGGACACGATATGACCTTAGCGAAGGGGTAAGTAGCAAACTGTTCCGTGCGATCTAACTTAAATCCAACGGCTTGTATCACTAGATCCAAACGAAACGGTATCAGCGAGTAAGAACACGACACGTGGCTCAGTCCGTTTGAAATAAAAACAGAAATGTCTATTAGATGTTCCAATTTGAAAAATTCATAACTTTCAAACCACACGTCCAAATTTTGCAAATTTTATATCAATGGATTCAGTAAGACAAGTACTTTATGACCATGGACTTTTCTTAGAAAAATGCTTCTGTTAAATTGTTTGTTTTTGCAGAAACTTGTGTATGCATGTTTAGAATATAAAATTTGTTCTAAAATGATTTTGGGAATAAAACCTTCGGCAAATGGTTTGTTTTGAACCTACTGACCCTAGGAGTCAATTGGTGGTTTCAAAAATGTATTTGGTGAAGCAAAAGAATGAATCTTTGATTTAAACCATTTCTAGTCAAATAAAAGTAATGTTTATTTATTAAAAATGCTTTTGGAGGAAACTTTTGAGAAATGTTTTGGAATAAACTCTCTGACCCTAAGAACAAGGTTTTATGTTTTGAAAACATATTTTGTGAACCCTATAAAACATTATTGCTTTGCTAAAGGCATTTTCAACCACATAAAAAAATGACTTAGTTTAAAAATGGTTTATGAAGTGAAATCTCTTGCAAATGATTTTGCCACTTTGTAAAATGATCATTAGGTGTTTTCAAATGTTTATAACCTATTAGAAACCACTTTTACAAATAAAACAAATCCTTAGCATGCTTGCATGCATTGTTTTGTTTCTATCATTTTATGTGATGTTTGCTTGAATGGTAGAATGAAATTGTGCCTTGCTTGATTGAATTGTAGTGATTTGAAGTGTGTGAACATTGCAAGATCAAGGAGTGAACCTATATTCTCTACCAAAAAGGCAAGTGATGCTTCATACTTTTGTCCCATTATTTTCACTATGCATTAGTGATATTTATAAGTAGGACTTGCATGGAATTTTGCTAAATGTAAACTATGCCATGGGAAATCCTAGTAGATGAACCTTAGTAGAAATTTCCTAATATAAGATTCCTATTACTATCATGCTTAGATTAGCTAATAGAAAACAAGGGTGGAATATATATTCATGCTATGGAAAAATTTCTAAGTCTGAGGACTTGTGTTTTGTTTAATAAAACAACTAAGTGAATGAATCACCTGGGTGGAATGGAAGGAATGGTTTGTGTTGAGTGGTTACACAAGGCCAGGGGACTGGTGAACCTTGTGTATCACACTTGTGGAATGCCACCCAGGAACAAAGAGATTTGAGATGTCAAATGTTGAGAAGCTTCAAGTGCGCCACTTGGCATTATGGGCTCTGCCTGGATCATATAGGTTGCAAGAACTTAGACAAATGGGCAGTTGGTGGTAGGGGATGATAGGTTGGAACGCGTCCATTCTGGTCTAAGGGAAGGCTTCTGAAAGATCTTGTCTTGGTGAAACCAAGTCTTGTGGGGAAAGTGCACCACCTCTGTAGAGTGTAAAATATAAGTACTTAGCCATGTCCCTGGAAATGGACAATTTGAGCATCAAGACATGGAAGCTATCAAGAATCTCCTCATCCCAATTTCTAAGTTAAAAACATGTGGTTGAACAAGGGTTGAAGGATCACCAATTTCTATTGGGAGATGCCTTGGGTGATTTTGTCAAGAAAAAACTTAGTGTTTTCAAATGTTAAGGAAAATCTATTTTGAGCAATGCAAGCCTAAGCTCCACTTAGCCAAGTGCATATAAATGATAGACTCCACTATACTACCATAGTATCACTTGCCAATACAATTTAAATGTATTGACCCTTGTGGCTGTAACTTGTTATGTTGCAGGTTTGTTTGATATTAGTGAAGTTTAATGATTAGGATTACAAGTCTACAACCAACATGTCTGCCTGTGGCACTTTGAAGATGAAGGACCCCATGCTATTGTTATATTATGCTGCATTGTAATGAGATAGCCAAATGAGCTATGTAAGATGTAATATATTATTTTATTCCTGGTTATAAAGTTGTATTATGACCTTTGTTTCTTGATATTACATCTCAACTGTGGATGCTAGCTATTGATCCAGGAACTAGCATTGTAAACACAGGGATCTCTACCTTATTAAAGGTTGGGAACCTTACATTATTTTCCATGTATGACATTGCTCCAGTTTTTCCGTCTTGCCAATACCATCTTGTCTAACACGATGATTTCTCACTTAACAACTTAGCGATCTAGAGGAAGGCAAGCTGGCTGCCCAAATCTATGATCCAAAGATGAAGGAAGTCACGGTCGTGTCCGACGACGATGCCCCGTTGGCGCGAAAGCGGAAGAGATCCACCTTTGACGCTGCCGACGGAGGTAAGAAGAAGAAGATGGAGGGTGGAGCCTCCAAAAAGAGTATTGCCGCCCTGGAGGCGGAAAAGAAGAAAGCCACCGGGATGTTTGCCAAAGCGCCCCCCCTGGTGTAAGCTTCTTATTCTCCGACATTGTCTTATTTTATCTGTCTTATTCCTATACTTATGCATTTTGCACGTTTCTGGAAGAAAGCCACAACCAGCCTCAAGAAGTCCTCCAAGACTCTCGGGGCTTCTAGAAATATCAAAGATATGCTGCACCTCGACTCCTCTCCCGCCATCGCCCCTGCTACTCCTGCCGTCAAGCCCACCTCTGCTCCGACAAGCTCCCAAGTCCAGGAGGCACCAGGCCCTTCCGCCATGGAATTGGACTCTGGCGCCTCAACCGAGCTTCCTGTTGTCGGCGAGCAGGTGACGCAGGAGAGTGCTTCTCTTCAAATGGCTGAAGCTCCGGCTAAGGATGCCATTGGTAGCGGCAAGGCTGTGGTGGGAGCTGGTACTTCTGCCGAAGGCGGCGCCTCTGCTCCCCAGAAACCCTTCGAGTTCCCGAAGATTGTTACCCGGCGCTCATGCCGAATAACACAACTATGGTTCCTGGAGGAGTGACGTCATCTCCGACGTGCGGTCTTGAGGAGCTACTCCGGCAAGCGGACATCTTGTGAGGGAACAGCATTGCCTTTGGCAAGCTGCTGGCCGAGAGCTCTACAAGCCTCAAGATCATCGCACTTGTAAGTTTTACTTTACCTTTTGCATTTTGTACGAGTATCCCACTGTAGCCCCCGAGGATGTAGACGGAAAACCATAGGTTTTGCATCTATATGCTCTAAGAGTGACTAATTTAGAAAAAACTCTCACTATAGCCCCCAAGCATTTAGATGGAAGAAATTATTCCGACTAGATGCTTTAAGAGTAGCATATACAGTGTTTATATTTTCAATGCTGTAGCCCCCAAGCCTCTAGTTGTAACCGAATTTAGCTCCGACTAGATGCTTTAAAAAAAGCTAAGCATTTTCTGAGTTAAAAAATTTATAGTGTAGCCCCCAAGCCTCTAGTTGAGAACTGAATCAGCTCCGACTAGATGCTTAAAGAAAAGTTAAGCATATTGCTAAGTTAAAAAACTCTCGCGTAGCCCCCGAGCATCTAGGTGGAAAGTTTCCGACTAGAAGCTCCAAGCAGACTAAACAACAACTTAACTTTGTTTTTGTTTCCACAGAATGAGAATGCTCGGAGGGGCATGGCCAACCATAAGTACCAGAAGATGCGTGTAGATCTTGAAGCCGAAAAGGGTAAAACTGCCATCTTGAAGGAACAGATCATCAAAAACAATAGTCTGTTTTCTTTTTGCGCATTTCCGTCTTACCTTTGTGCCCATAATATCCGAGTACTCAATGTGTACTTTGTCTTTTCCGACTTCCAGAGCATGTCGCCAAGGCCAAGGATATTGTCGAGCAGTCCAAGCACATCCAATAGCTGGACAGCGAGAAAAAAATCCTTAAGAAGGAGAGAGAAGAAATGCTGAAGATACACGAGGATTCCATGAAAGCCCTGCAGGATTCCGCCTCCGCGGAGATCAATCGCTTGAAGGAGGAGCTTGCGATCCTAAAGGATCAGAAGCAAGCTGCCGATGAGCAAAACTGTCGCCATAGCGAGGCGTTTAAGATCCTCCAACAAGAGAAGGAATCCTTGGCGGACGTCGTCTGGCAGGCTAAGGCCAGCATCTTCAGTAAGTGTCCTCCGCCTTGTAGCTCTGTAGTCTGGATACTTAGAATTTATTGAACTCATGCAATTCTTGTCGGAATTTTCAGCGCCTATGGGTTTAACCCGCTCACCTCCTTCGGACAAGTAATGCATGATTCTTGCCAGCAACTTCATCCACACCGCCATCGCCCAAGCCAAGGATATTGCCAAGCCCCTCCAGATTTATATCAAGGCCTCGGACTCCATGGTGAAGTACTCGGAGATTCTGCGCCGAGCCCCCGAGCGTGTCGTGAGCTGGAAAGCTTCATGCGCACGGGCTGGAGCAAGGATGGCGTTGTCCATGGTGAAGGCACACTATGAAGGTGCCGACATCGATACGGTGACATCTAGTATCCCCGACGTGGATGATGACGGCAAGGAGATCGATCATGAAGCCATCTTGTCATCACTCGCGGTGTATGATACCAGGGTTTCCGAGTTGGTAGATGTCGACGTCTTCGTGCCCAGGAACTTTCTCGACAATGCCAACCCGGATTCCTCCGAGTCTCACCACAGCGCCGATGCTGAGGGTGATTCTCCGGCTGGTGATGATGCGGCCTCCAAGTCCCCTGCACCCAAAGAGTGAAAAACACTTTGTAACTTTTGTTTCACCTCTGGAATGTGTGCGGAAAAAACTTGATGATGTAACTTAAGGCGGAAAACAATGATGTATGTCCTGCTACTTAAGAACTAGTTTCTAGCATGTATATATTTTTTAAGCTAGTGTTGGCTTATCCATTACTTTGGTTCTTATGCTTGACTTTTCGTGAGTCGGAAGACTCGTCGTCGGAACCATGCGCTCAGGTGATGATGCCCAATGGCACTGTCAATAACCTAAGCACAAAATCGCCGACAATAAGTGCCAAAAGTCATTACTCCAGAATCCACATAAAAACGATAAAGAACGTGTAGACCAGAAAACTTAAGCTAACGCCCGTAGGCGGAATTTTCACAAGTGCAATCACAAAGCTTGTGCATAAAGGTTTTATATGATACAAAAATGAACACTAAAGGAGGTAAAAGACTCAGAAAAATATGAGTGAACCAGAGAGCTTTATTTCATTGATCATATAAGAGGTACACGATTAAATAAAAAATGCTAAGTGTAAAAAGGAAGTAGCTGTGCTATGTTCCATGGCCGATCAAGCTCCGGGTAGTCATCATCCGGGTCACGTCTCTTACGCTTATGATCCTCGTTGGGTCTATCCTTTAGTTCAGGATTGTCAACGAGGTAGTAAGACCCATTGAGTAGCGCCTTGCTTATGATGAACGGTCCTTCCCATGGCGGGGATAATTTGTGTGATTTCTTCTGCTTAAGTCAGAGCACCAAATCCCCCTCTTTAAACTAGCGATGCCAAACGCGGCGACTATGGTAGATGCGTAGCTTTTGCTGGTAGATGGCGGATCTTTGGCATGCCAAAACACGCTCCTCCTCGAGAAGGTCCACATCTAGGCGTCTGGATTCTTCAGCGTCATCTTCGTCGTAGGTGGCAACTCTTGGTGCATCGTGAAGTATGTCGGAAGGTAGGATGGCTTCTGCTCCATACACCATGAAGTAAGGGGTGTAGCCGGTGGATTTGTTGGGTGTAGTTCGTAAACTCCACAACACAGATGGTAATTCTTCCGCCCAGGCTCCAGCTGCTCTATGTAGCGGTGCCTCAAGACGTGGCTTGATTCCCTGCAGAATTAATCCATTGGCTCACTCAACCTGACCATTGGATTGTGGGTGCGCCACAGATGCCCTTCTCTCAACAATAAGCCTCCACTTCTCCAAGTGACAACTTGCTGCCATTGTCGGTGATAATGCTATGTGGTAGACCAAATCTCACCACTAGATCCCGGACAAACCTAAGGGCAGTTGCCCCATGAAGCTTTCTAATGGGTTTAGCTTCTATCCATTTAGTGAATTTATCAACTCCTACTAGCAGATGCATAAACCCACATGGTGCCATCTGTAATGATCCCACCATGTCTAGCCCCCAGACTGCAAACGGCCAAGTTATTGGTACTATTCGCAATTCTTCAGCAGGAACATGTGGTTGTCGGGCATAATACTAGCATCCCATGCATGTCTCAACCAGCTTGTCGGAGTCCGCCTTTGCGGTCAGCTAGTAGAATCCTTGCCAGAAGGCTTTCGCGACCAATGATCGAGCAGCGGCGTGATCCCCGCAATCTCCTAGATGGATTTCGCGTAGGATTTCAATACCTTCTAGCTGGGAAACACACTTTAGGTATACACCATTAGTGCTCCTTTTGTAGAGTTTTCCATTGATTATGGTATAACCCTTTGCTCGTCGTACTATTTGTCGTATTTCGACCTCGTCATCGGGCAAAGTTTCGTGTTCGAGATATTCCATGAATGGTTTTGTCCAAGCCGGAGGGAGTTTTGCCACCATGTGGACGAAAGAGTTAGCTCTATCCGGGTTGTCGATGTCGGCTCCCTTCACACACGGTGTTCACAGATGCTCTAGGAAAACTCCTGGCGGAATTCGTTTGCACCCTGATCCAAGCTTAGATAGTAGATCAGCCGCCTCGTTTTGCTCCCTAGGCACATAATTGACTTCGTAACCCAAGAAGCTCTTGGCTATCTCGTCCACTTCATCTTGATATGCCGCCATCATAGGGTTCCGCGCATTCCAGGTGCCAGCCACCTGCTGGGCAACCAAGTCGGAATCTCCACAGCAAACTATGCGCTTGATGCCAATATCCTTGGCTACGCGTAATCCGTGAATGAGTGCTTCATACTCCGCCATGTTGTTCGTAGCCTCGAAGTGGATTTGCAAAACGTAGTTTAGCTTGTCGCTAGTTGGTGACTGTAGAAATACACCAGCCCCTGAGCCGTTGAGCAGCTTTGATCCGTCAAAGTGCATCACCCAGTACTCTGGTTCCGGCATTGGAGTAGCATCTGACATCTCCGTCCAATCTACGATAAAATCCGCCAAGGCTTGTGACTTGATAGCGTCGCGTCTCTTGTAGGTGATCTCGAAGGCGGCAAGTTCAATGCCCCATTTTGTGACCCTTCCTGTAGCATCGCTTTTGCTGATAATGTCGGACAGTGGAGTCTTGCTCACCACTATGATTGGGTGCTCCTGAAAGTAATGCCTCAGCTTCCAAGAAGCAAGGAATACTCCATAAGCTATCTTCTGGTAGTGCGGGTAACGCTGCTTGGACTCCATCAAGACCTCGCTCACATAGTAAACTGGTCATTGAACTCCGTGCTCATAGCCTGGTTCCTTCCGCTCTACCACGATGACGATGCTGATTACCCGGTTGGTTGTCGCCATGTAGATTAACAGAGGCTCTCCAAGCTCGGGTGCTGCAAGGATGGGCGCTGAGGAAAGAATCTCCTTGAGCTGCTTCAATGTTGCATCTTCTTCGTCCGTCCACGTGAATTTGTCCGCCTTCTTCAGCAACTTTTACAGCGGCAGAGCATTCTTTCCAAGTCGGCTGACGAACCGACTAACTGCTGCAACACAACTTGTTAGTCCTTGAATGTCCTTTAGGGATGTCGAACGGTTTATGTTTAAGATGGCCTTGATTTTCTCCAGGTTGACCTCGATTCCACGCTGGGAAACGATGAAGCCCAACAATTTTCCGGCTGGAACCCCGAAGACGCACTTCTTAGGGTTAAGAATCATGTTGTATTTCCGAAGATTATCAAAGGTTTATTTTAAGTCGGAGATTAAGTCATTTGACTCTTTAGACATCACCTCAATATCGTCCACATAGACGTGAAAGTTCCGACCAATTTGGTCATGAAGGCAATGTTGGATTGTCCGCTGGTACGTAGCACCTGCGTTTTTCACAAACGTGCCATATGGGGTAGTGAACAAAGTGGCCAATTGGTCCGACTTACTCATCTTGATCTGGTGGTATCCTAAGTATGCATCGAGAAAACACAAAAGTTCTGAGCCAGTCGTCGAGTCAATGACTTGGTCAATGCGAGGCAAAGCAAACGGATCTTTGGGGCATGCTTTGTTCAAGCCGGTGTATTTAATGCACATTCTTAATTCTTTGGTTCCCTTTCTAGGGACAAGTACAGGATTGCCCACCCATCGGGTGTGAAGGACTTCTCGGATAAATCTATCCTTAAGTAACCTAGCTATCTCTTTGCCAATGGCGTGTCTCTTCTCGTCTCCGAAGCGTCGTAGAGGTTGTTTCACTGGTTTGCATTTTGGGTCAATGTTTAAGCTGTGCTCGGCAAGTTCCCTAGGTACACCTTTCATGTCGGCAGGTTGCCAGGCAAAGTTGATCCTATTCTCATGGAGGAACTCGACGAGCGCGCTTTCCTATTTGGGATCTAGGTTCATCCCAATGGCGGTGGTCTTGGAGGCATCGCCTACCACAAGTTCCACCGGCTTGGTTTCAATGGCGGCCGTGAATGCAGGAGCGGAGTCGGAGATCTGCTTCTTCGATGCGGGCATATCTGAGTCATCGACCTTGCTCTAGATCTCTTTGAATTCTTTGTTGTAGAGGACAACTTCCGCGAAGGCTGCTTCATTAATCTCGCAGTCCCTTGACTTGGTAAAGCTTCCAGATACGATGATGACACCGTTCGGTCCGGATATCTTGAGTTTGTTGTAGACGAAGGATGGCTTGTCCACGAAGGTGTGGAATATGTTGCGGCCAAATATGACGTGGTACACGCTCTTGAAGGGGACCACCTGAAAGGTCATGCGCTCTTGGCGGTAATTATTAACATCGCCAAAGGCAACCTGAAGTGTGATGCACCCAAGGGACCAAGCCTCCCGACCAGGAACTACGCCGTGGAAGATGGTGTTGGTCCGCCTTAGGTTTGCCTCCGTAAAGTTCATCTTCTGCAGTGTATCCAGGTACATGATGTTGATGTTGCTTCCACTATCCACCATACACTTGGTGAAGTCCACGCCGTCAATCAAGGGGTTGATGACCATGGCGTATTGGTTCTCCTTAGGGATGAGGTTTGGGTGATCCATCCCGTCCCATGTAATTGGAACTTCCGACCATCGCAAGTACAGGGGAACTGGGGGTAGACTGGCCATCAGTATCCTCAAAGACGTCTTCTGTTGACGAACGGTGGGGGTGCCAAGGAAAGTGTGGTAGACTGGCACCTTCTTCACGAAGGGGTTCTTGCCTTTGTAGTCACTCTTGGCGGCGTGCTTTGGGTCAACATCCTCTTCCATGTCACTTGAATCCTCGGACTCCTCCTTCTTCTTCTTCCCCTTGCCCTTGCCTCGCAGTCTGTTCTTGCGACTTTGCTTGTAGCCAGACTTCGGGTGCTCCTTGAGGTCGTTGACGAACTTGGAGTGTCGACTGGTGTGAGTGGCTTTACCGTTGACATCGAGGTGTACGAGGAACGGCATATCGCGGTACTCTTCGTAGGTTTGGGGAACGCGGAGTAGTGCCGAGGTAGTTTAACTTCCTCGTTGCTGCCCACGACCAGCTCCCCGCCTTCGGCCACGTTGTCCACCATCACCTCGTCCTGCAAAGTTCATGGCGACCATGTCAGGAGATTCCTTTTCTTCTGGAGCGGTTTTCCGCTTTGTGCTGCTGTTCCTTCGAGCTTGAGTTAGAATGGCCGTTGCCGGCAGAGAGCCGCGAGCATCGTCATCGGCAGCTGCGAACTCGCTAGCCAACTGAATCATCTGGTTCAAGTTAAGCTGGTGATTGTCCTGCAAGCGCTTCAGCTTATGTCGGAGCAACGTGCCCCTTTCCAACCCATCGATGAAGGCAGCCATGGCGGTCTGAGCGTGCACTCCTACGCAGGAATTCTTCATATCCAGCTAGCGGGAGAGGTAGGCGCGAGATGTCTCGTCTTTCTCTTGCACGCACCGCTGTAGATCGCCGACAGTGCAGGGAAATTTGTACGTACCCTCAAAGTTCTTGGTGAACGCTTCTTCCATGTCCAACCAATTGCAGATGGATTTCTCCGGCAAGTCATCAATCCATTGACGGTTCGTGCCCGCCAACATCAAAGGGAGGTACTTGACGACAACGTTGGGGTTACCTCCGGCAATCTCCACCGCGTTGCCGTAGTCCTGCAACCATGTGGACGGCTTGGCGGTGCCGTCATACAGCTTGATGGTCTTGTCAATCCAGAAACCTTTGGGGTAAGTTGCGGACCGTATCGCAGGTCCAAAGCAACGTGGTCCCAGGTATGGTCCTTCCCGGGCCTCGTGGATCTTATCGATCCGCTCCGGGTTTTTCTTGTTCTTGTCAACAAGGGATGGGCTGCGTGAACGATGCGGTCCCCCTCCGCCATGGTGACTGCTAGGTGCAGACAGAGGCGGAGGTGGCGGTGGGTTAGCTTTCTTGCTATTACCCTCCTGCGATGCCTCACGCTTGTCGCGATTGAATGTCGGACATGGAGGGTCATGGCGCGACTTTTTCTTGTGTCCGTGGTTGCACTCTCCGTCATGACGGGTCTGCTCCGTGTTGTCGTGGATGACGATTCCGCACTGCCTTGGCGGGGGCATATCCGTACGATGGTGAGCCTTAGGGTCTTCGCGATGTCGGGGGGATCGGGGCGGTGGCAATGGGCGGCGAGGTCAGGCCTTTTCTCCGTGGTCGGAGGATATGGGGATAGCATACTTCCTGTTGCGCGCATCCCTCCGTCTTTGTTCTGATGAACCTGTCTGGGACCCGACATCAAGAGGAGATCGGTCCCTTGGCGACTTATGCTAGCTAGACTGGCAAAACGCTGGGTCAGACTCAAGCCTCTGAGAGGTGGCCTTTTCCTGCTGTTTTACCGCCTTGGCCACTAGGTCATAGACCTGTTCCACTGCCTCAGGCGATCTATCCTATTCCAGAAGGGTCTTGGCGACGGAGAGGTTGAGCCTTTACTGTCAATGTATGGCTTGGGCTGTGCCGGCTTCGAGGGAGCCCATCCTAGGTTTCGTCTTACACCAGGATCATTGATGACGCGAGCCGAAGCTTTCTTGGCCTTCTGCTACTGCAGCAGAGTCTTGTACTCGGCCTCCATTGCTCTAGATTTCTCTATGGACTTCTGCGCGTTGACCAGATCTCGATCTAGCTTAGCGCCTTGCTCTGCGATGGCCTGCGCTTCCTCCGGCAGCTGCTGGCGCTTCTCGTCAAGCTGAGTGATGTTCCGGATATGAGCGACGGTCAGTGGCTCAACGAGGAGATTGCCGTACATCACTCTAGCAGCTGGAGTAACTTGGGCAGCAGCAGACGTAGATGCCGGGGGCGGCAAGTTTGCGGTGTTGTTGTTGCTCGGGCTGGTGCCGAGTTCCTGCGGCTCTTGCACTGGGTTAGGCGGAGGGGGGATGACCTTTGCGCGATCATCGTCAGCAGCAATAAGTGGCCCCTTCCCCTTTTCATCGTTCGGGTTGATCTTCGTCCATCGCCGTCCCAATGGTGACAAACACCTCTCGATACGTGACGACATTGTTGTCTTGCTCGTCGCGCGTGTACTCCTCCTCCATCTCCTGCATGGCGGAGTCTAGCTCTTCTGGACTGAAATCTATCTCCTCCGAATCTACACTGAAGTTGGCATATATCACATCAATCACAGAGTTGGAGGGTGCCAGGATTTCCTCGATGACGGGGGGTGGAGGTGCAACAGCAGCGACGATGACTGGAGGTGGTGGCGCAGCTGCGGCCATGGCGGCTGGAGGTGGTGCAGGCGGCTACTGAGGCGGCGGCGCTCCGCCAATGAGCGCGAGATCTCCTGAGCTGCCGCTTCGGCCTCCGTGTAGCTGTTGATGGTGTTGTAACACCCTCAGAATTGGCCCTATGCAAGTCTAAGTGATTCCCGCCAAACCCGCATAGAAATGATTCAAAGGTGCCAACCAGGCACTCGCGTGCGGGTGGAAAACGAAGTAATATCATTACACGTTATGGTGGACTGACGCGGCAGTGCAGTATGCACTAAACAACCTATAGAGACTCAATACAACTTGTGGCTATAAGATAGGGATAAGAAAGACCTATTCGGATCCAACCTGAAACTATCACCAAGAATACCCATCCTGGTATTTTCCCCTCGAGACCAAACGAGGAAGTCAACCGAGGAACTCACACAGTTGGCAGTTTTATTCATTCCGTTATGGTTGCGGCAATTACTAGTCAGATATAGATATCATGGGTCATCCTGATATAATAAGCAGTGGGCAGTTTTAGTTAACCATTCTGTTGTAGTGGTAGTACTTACTAGTCAGATACATATAACATGAGGCATCCCAAAACCCAGCAGTTGTTGTTACTTTTATTTAGCCATTCCGTTGTAGTTGCAATATTTACTAGTCAGATACAATGGTAACAGGTTACAACCCAAACCAGCAATTGTTGGCACTTTTATTTAGCCATTCCATTATAGTGAAGCTGATTACTAGTCATTATAAAGTCAAATTTATAGCACTACTTTAGTTATAGTTGTCTATGATCGAGATACTATGCTCCAAGTCGTCCATAACCGCGGACACGTCTTTCAGAAAGTTTTACCCTGCATGGGGGCACAAATAGCAACACACGCACGATCAACCTGTAGAAAAACCAAATGAAAACCCAACGAGGCATCACGACAGAACATTCGCAAGATTCATATTTAAATTTAGGGGGCCACCCCACTAAGCTACCCGCGACGAAGTTGGCCGGCTCCGAGACGGACCCAAAGGTTTGTGACAATGGCTGTAAACGACTGGGAACCTGAAAGTGTGACTGGGCTTGTCGATACCGCGAAAACATTCCACGTTGGTTCCAAAACAGTACAGGCGCTCCACGCGCAATCGTAATTAAAGCAGTAAAGCATGGCATAAGTACATGATAGTAATAAAGCCCTAAACTACTTGTTGCCCCAAGGAATTAAATATGACTCAAGCTAGGGTTAGGGGGATTCATGGTCCCACATGCGAATAGTGCGAATATTCAAAGAACAGGTATCAAGTACTCGGGGTCCTACAGGACACAAGTGGACGGTTAAAAACCAAATAACATCTATTGCCCACCTGTGCCTCTGCATTATTTACCTACTCCGAAACCCCCCCCAAGATCATCGATCCAATGTGTGACCCATATCTTATTTGTCCCTATTTTGTAATATAACATCTATCTTGCTGCATAATTAAATTTTCATGCTTGCATACATATTGTGGGTGCTTGGGGGGTTTTGACGATTCACCTAAATTAAATATGGAGGTCATATGCGGGCGTTTCTAGCCTTATATTGTCATTATTTAAATTTGTGTAGCGAACCAGTGTCATTGTTTTGCCTTGTTAAGATAACATTTAAATGGCGGGGTATCTAGATAACTAGAATCATATATCTAATTGTCGGGACGCCGGTTCCGCTTAATAATGCCTAATTGCATCGCATCTTTGCCATGTCATACATCATACATGCATCATGCCCGATCTTTTGCCGTAGTATTAAATAGTGCATTCGGTGTTTCTTCTACTGCTTTGCTTCTTCACGGATTAGGCCGATGATTTGATGCGAGCTTCGTCCCGATCTTCGGTTGAATCTTCGGCAGAGTTTTTTAGGCGAGCATTCTCCCCCTTTGTACCTATCTTACTTTTATAGTCTTTATTTCCTCCTGTTGATCTATTGGTATCTGTCTGACGATGCTCTAGTTTTTGTACCCGTGGTATCCCTTGCAGCCTTATATTTCCTTGGACACATCCTATTACCTGTTGTTTGGTAGATAGTTGGACTTGCGTGTCACAGTCGCTTGCTCAAGTGTTGTTGCGTGTTGCCAAGTAACACAGTTGTTGAAGAAATGCCTTTTGCTTTATGTTGGAGATGATCATGGCTTTAATTACCATTTAATAATCACCCTGGGTAAATCCACTACTAGAAAATCGCTGTTGTTTGTATTTGTGCATCATCATGACATCATCAAGCATACCTTTGCCTAAACGCTTTTCGATAAAAACCTATATTTGTTTTATCTTTACTCCCCCTATTCATTTCAAAATGCAAAAATCCCAGGCCCTTCGGAATATTTTGTTGCTCAAAACTATCTTACAAAAATATTTATTAAATTAAAAAAAAGTGCACATAAAACAAAAATATCTTTATACTGGGGGAGGCAGCCCAGCAATTAGGCCAGACCACCTACAACCCCGGCCCAACTATACCAATCCCTAGATCTGCCCAGATCAACCCAAGATAATCCTAGCCCCACATCTAACCAAAACCCTAATTCTACCCACCACCTAGTCACACCCCACCCCGCCGCCGGTTTCACAAACCCACACACGCAACACACACTCGACCGCCAACCACGCTCGCACTGGTCAACCATCCCGCGTCCCATGCCTGGCCCCACCCCCACTCCCTCGCTCGACGTGCCTCACCCCGCAAACCGCGTGATCGGTCCACCCACGAAGCCCACAGCCCGCCTCTACGCTCCTCGTCTCCTCCCTTTCTCTGGCTTGCCAGGAATCGCCACCGCCGCCGCCTGGGGCTCAAGCAAGTTCGCCCTCCTCCTCCACCTGTCTCTAGCGCCACCGGCCGCGGGCCTCCCCTTCCTCTCCTCCGTCTCAACCTCCCCCTTCTGCCGTCCTCGGCACCTCTCCCCGCCGAGCTCGTCTCGTCGCCCCGAGCACCTCTCGGCCTCGTCCTCCTCGCAGTCGGCCGCATCAACGCCACCCTGCGTCCGGCCGCCGTCGTCCTGCGCCTCCCTCTGCGTGACCACCTCCTCTTCTACCCCTTGCAGGCGCAGCACCCCGCTCCTCCTCGTCGTTGAGCCCGTTGCCGGCCTGCCGCTGCCCGCGAGCGTGGCCGCCCCTGTCCAGCACCTGGCACGAAGCGCTCCCTAAGCTTTCCGACCTCGCCTCCATGATCTATAGCTCGACACGGCTATTGTTCGAAATCCGGTGACCCTGGCGTTTCGTGCATGCAGAGCCTACTCGTCTCCTATGTTGTTGCTTATGCAGCTAGCCTCATTTGTGTTTGGTTGGTTCCCGATCCGGTGTTGCTGATGTGAGTCCATTGTGATGGTATTGTTGTGGAGATCAACTTGGTGATGGTGTAGTGACTCCGCAAGTAGGCACCAAGATGGTGTTGATGCACCTGTTCCAGCAACCACAAAAGTCTCGCTGTCCACATCCGAGGATCCATTTATCGACCCTCTATCAAGATCTTCCGAAGACCCCGATGTTGTACAAGCTCAGCATCGAAACATGAATCCAACAAGATCTACCCTAACACCGACCCAAGTTCTCCATCGACCCTCGAAACCCGGACCACGAAGACCGATCCCGGATGTCTGAAGGCCGATACATCAAAGTCCGACCCTGAGATCCTCAAAGCCCCTCCGAGCCCCCCCCCCCAAGATCATCGATCCAATGTGTGACCCCTATCTTATCTGCCCCTATTTTGTAATATAATATCTATCTTGCTGCATAATTAAATTGTCATGCTTGCATACATATTGTGGGTGCTTGGGGGGGGTTCGATGATTCACCTAATTTAAATATGGAGGTCATATGCGGGCGTTTCTAGCCTTATAGTGTCATTATTTAAATTTGTGTAGCGAACCGGTGTCATTGTTTTGCCTTGTTAAGATAATGTTTAAATGGCGGGGTATCTAGATAACTAGAATCATATATCTAATTGTCGGGACGCCGGTTCCGCTTAATAATGCCTAATTGCATCCAATCTTTGCCATGTCATACATCATACATGCATCATGCCCGATCTTTTGTCGTAGTATTAAATAGTGCATCCGGTGTTTCTTCTAGTGCTTTGCTTCTTCACGGATTAGGCCGATGAGTTGATGCGAGCTTCGTCCCGATCTTCGGTTGAATCTTCAGCAGAGTTTTTTAGGCGAGCATTCTCCCCCTTTCTACCTATCTTACTTTTATAGTCTTTATTTCCTCCTGTTGATCTATTGCTATCTGTGTTGCGATGCTCTAGTTTTCGTACCCGTGGTATCCCTTGCAGCCTTGCCTTGGACACATCTATTACTTGTTGTTTGGTAGATAGTTGGACTTGCGTGTCACAGTCGCTTGCTCAAGTGTTGTTGCGTGTTGTCAAGTAACACAGTTGTTGGAGAAATGCCTTATGCTTTATGTTGGAGATGATCATGGCTTTAATTACCGTTTAATAATCACCCTGGGTAAATCCACTACTAGAAAATCGCTACTGTTTGTATTTGTGCATCATCATGACATCATCATGCATACCTTTGCCTAAACGCTTTTCGATAAAACCCTATATTTATTTTATCTTTACTACCCCTGTTCATTTCAAAATGCAAAAATCCCAGGTCCGTCGGAATATTTTGTTGCTCAAAACTATCTTACGAAAATATTTATTAAATTAAAACAAACTTCAAATAAAACAAAACTATTTTTATATTGGGGGAGGCAGCCCAGCAATTAGGCCAGACCACCTACAACCCCGGCCCAATTATACCCAATCCCTAGATCTGCCCAGATCAACCCTAGATAATCCTAGCCCCATATCTAACCAAAACCCTAATTCTACCCACCACCTAGTCACACCCCACCCCGCCGCCGGTTTCACAAACCCACACACGCAACACACACTCGACCGCCAACCACGCTCGCGCCGGTCAACCATACCGCATCCCATGCCTGGCCCCACCCCCGCTCCCTCGCTCGACGTGACTCACCCCGCAAACCGCGTGATCGGTCCACCCACGAAGCCCACAGCCCGCCTCTACGCTCCTCGTCTCCTCCCTTTCTCTGGCTTGCCACGAATCGCCACCGCCGCCGCCTGGGGCTCAAGAAAGTTCGCCCTCCTCCTCCACCTGTCTCTAGCGCCACCGGCTGCGGGCCTCCCCTTCCTCCCCTCCGTCTCAACCGCCCCTTCTGCCGTCCTCGGCACCTCTCCCCGCCGAGCTCGTCTCGTCGCCTCGAGCACCTCGCGGCCTTGTCCTCCTCGCAGTAGGCCGCATCAACTCCACCCTGCGTCCGGCCGCCGTCGTCCCGCGCTTCCCTCTGCGTGACCGCCTCCTCTGCTACCCCTTGCAGGCGCAGTACCCCGCTCCTCCTCGTCGTTGAGCCCGTCGCCGGCCTGCCGCTGCCCTTTAGCGTGGCCGCCCCTGTCCAGCACCGGGCACGACGCGCTCCCTAAGCTTCCCGACCTCGCCTCCATGATCTATAGCTCGACATGGCTATTTTTCGAAATCCGGTGACCCTGGACTTTCGTGCATGCAGAGCCTTCTTGTGTCCTATGTTGTTGCTGATGCAGCTAGCCTCATCTGTGTTTGGTTGGTTCCTGATCCGGTGTTGCTGATGTGAGTCCGTTGTGGTGGTATTGTGGTGGAGATCAACTTGGTGATGGTGTAGTGACTCCGCAAGTAGGCACCAAGATGGTGTTGATGCACCTGTTCTAGAAACCACAAAAGTCTCGCTGTCCACATCCCAGGATCCATTTATCGACCCTTTATCAAGATCTTCCGAAGACCCCGATGTTGTACAAGCTCACCATCGAAACATGAATCCAACAAGATCTACCCTAACACCGACCCAAGTTCTCGATCGACCCCCGAAACCCGGACCACGAAGACCGATCCCGGATGTCCGAAGGCCGATACATCGAAGTCCGACCCTGAGATCCTCAAAGCCCCTCCGAGCCCCCCCCCTCCCCCCCCCCAAGATCATCGATCCAATGTGTGACCCCTATCTTATCTGCCCCTATTTTGTAATATAACATCTATATTGCTGCATAATTAAATTGTCATGCTTGCATACATATTGTGGGTGCTTGGGGGGGGGGGGGTTCGAAGATTCACCTAAATTAAATATGGAGGTCATATGCGGGCGTTTCTAGCCTTATAGTGTCATTATTTAAATTTGTGTAGCAAACCGGTGTCATTGTTTTGCCTTGTTAAGATAATGTTTAAATGGAGGGGTATCTAGATAACTAGAATCATATATCTAATTGTCGGGACGCCGGTTCCGCGTAATAATGCCTAATTGCATCGCATCTTTGCCATGTCATACATCATACATGCATCATGCCCAATCTTTTGTCGTAGTATTAAATAGTGCATCCGGTGTTTCTTCTAGTGCTTTGCTTCTTCACGGATTAGGCCGATGAGTTGATGCGAGCTTCGTCCCGATCTTCGGTTGAATCTTCAGCAGGGTTTTTTAGGCGAGCATTCTCCCCCTTTCTACCTATCTTACTTTTATAGTCTTTATTTCCTCCTGTTGATCTATTGCTATCTGTGTTGCGATGCTCTAGTTTTCGTACCCGTGGTATCCCTTGCAGCCTTGCCTTGGACACATCCTATTACTTGTTGTTTGGTAGATAGTTGGACTTGCGTGTCACAGTCGCTTGCTCAAGTGTTGTTGCGTGTTGTCAAGTAACACAGTTGTTGGAGAAATGCCTTATGCTTTATGTTGGAGATGATCATGGCTTTAATTACCGTTTAATAATCACCCTGGGTAAATCCACTACTAGAAAATCGCTACTGTTTGTATTTGTGCATCATCATGACATCATCATGCATACCTTTGCCTAAACGCTTTTCGATAAAACCCTATATTTATTTTATCTTTACTACCCCTGTTCATTTCAAAATGCAAAAATCCCAGGTCCGTCATAATATTTTGTTGCTCAAAACTATCTTACGAAAATATTTATTAAATTAAAACAAACTGCAAATAAAACAAAACTATTTTTATATTGGGGGAGGCAGCCCAGAAATTAGGCCAGACCACCTACAACCCCAGCCCAACTATACCCAATCCCTAAATCTGCCCAGATCAACCCTAGATAATCCTAGCCCCACATCTAACAAAAACCCTAATTCTACCCACCACCTAGTCACACCCCACCCCGCCGCCGGTTTCACAAACCCACACATGCAACACACACTCGACCGCCAACCACGCTCGCGCCGATCAACCATACCGCATCCCATGCCTGGCCCCACCCCCGCTCCCTCGCTCGACGTGCCTCACCCCGCAAACCGCGTGATCGATCCACCCACGAAGCCCACACCCCGCCTCTACGCTCCTCGTCTCCTCCCTTTCTCTGGCTTGCCACGAATCGCCACCGCCGCCGCCTGGGGCTCAAGCAAGTTCTCCCTCCTCCTCCACCTGTCTCTAGCGCCACCGGCCGCGGGCCTCCCCTTCCTCCCCTCCGTCTCAACCGCCCCCTTCTGCCGTCCTCGGCATCTCTCCCCGCCGAGCTCGTCTCGTCGCCCCGAGCACCTCGCGGCCTCGTCCTCCTCGCAGTAGGCCGCATCAACGCCACCCTGCGTCCGGCCGCCGTCGTCCCGCGCTTCCCTCTGCGTGACCGCCTCCTCTGCTACCCCTTGCAGGCGCAGCACCCCGCTCCTCCTCGTCGTTGAGCTCGTCGTCGGCCTGCTGCTGCCCTCGAGCATGGCCGCCCCTGTCCAGCACCAGGCACGACGCGCTCCCTAAGCTTCCCGACCTCGCCTCCATGATCTATAGCTCGACATGGCTATTGTTCGAAATCCGGTGACCCTGGCCTTTCGTGCATGCAGAGCCTTCTTGTGTCCTATGTTGTTGCTGATGCAGCTAGCCTCATCTGTGTTTGGTTGGTTCCCGATCCGGTGTTGCTTATGTGAGTCCGTTGTGGTGGTATTGTGGTGGACATCAACTTGGTGATGGTGTAGTGACTCCGCAAGTAGGCACCAAGATGGTGTTGATGCACCTGTTCCAGCAACCACAAAAGTCTCGCTGTCCACATCCGAGGATCCATTTATCGACCCTCTATCAAGATCTTCCGAAGACCCCGATGTTGTACAAGATCTCCATCGAAACATGAATCCAACAAGATCTACCTTGACACCGACCCAAGTTCTCCATCGACCCTCGAAACCCGGACCATGAAGACCGATCTCGGATGTCCGAAGGTCGATACATCGAAGTCCGACCCCGAGATCCTCAAAGCCCCTCCGAGCCCCCCCCCCCCCAAGATCATCGATCCAATGTGTGACCCATATCTTATCTTCCCCTATTTTGTAATATAACATCTATCTTGCTGCATAATTAAATTGTCATGCTTGCATACATATTGTGGGTGCTTGGGGGGTTTCGACGATTCACCTAAATTAAATATGGAGGTCATATGCGGGCGTTTCTAGCCTTATATTGTCATTATTTCAATTTGTGTAGAGAACCGGTGTCATTGTTTTGCCTTGTTAAGACAACATTTAAATTGCAGGGTATCTAGATAACTAGAATCATATATCTAATTGTCGGGATGCCGTTTCCGCTTAATAATGCCTAATTGCATCGCATCTTTGCCATGTCATACATCATACATGCATCATGCCCGATCTTTTACCGTAGTATAAAATAGTGCATCCAGTGTTTCTTCTAGTGCTTTTCTTCTTCACGGATTGGGCCGATGAGTTGATGCGAGCTTCGTCCCGATCTTCGGTTGAATCTTCGACAGAGTTTTTCAGGCGAGCATTCTCCCCCTTTCTACCTATCTTACTTTTATAGTCTTTATTTCCTCCTATTGATCTATTGCTATCTGTGTTGCAATGCTCTAGTTTTCGTACCCGTGGTATCCCTTGCAGCCTTATATTGCCTTGGACACATCCTATTACCTGTTGTTTGGTAGATAGTTGGACTTGCGTGTCGCAGTCGCTTGCTCAAGTGTTGTTGCGTGTTGTCAAGTAACATAGTTGTTGGAGAAATGCCTTATGCTTTATGTTGGAGATGATCATCGCTTTAATTACCGTTTAATAACTAAAATGGAAGTAGGTAAATAATGCAGAGGCACATGTGGGCAATAGTTGTTATTTGATTTTTAACCATCCACTTGTGTCCCGTAGGACCCCGAGTACTTGATACATGTTCTTTGAATATTCGCACTATCCGCATGTGGGACCATGAATCCCCGTAACCCTAGCTTTGGTCATATTTAATTCCTTGGGGCCACAAGTAGTTTGGGGCTTTATTACTATCCTGTACTTATGCCATGCATTACTGCTTTATTTATGATTGCGCGTGGAGCGCCTGTACTATTTTGGAACCAACGTGGAATGTTTTCGCGGTATCGACAAGCCCATTCACACTTTCGGGTTCCCAGTCGTTTACAGCCATTGTCACAAACCTCTGGGTTCGTCTCGGAGCCGGCCAACTTCGTCGTGGGTAGCTTAGTGGGGTGGCCCCCTGAAATCAAATATGAATCTTGCGAATGTTCTGTCGTGATGCCTCGTTGGGTTTTCATTTGGTTTTTCTCGAGGTTGATCGTGCGTGTGTTGCTATTTGTGCCCCCTGCAGGGTAAAATTTTTTGAAAGCCGTGTCCGCGGTTATGGACGACTTGGAGCACACTATCTCGATCATAGACAACTATAACTAAAGTAGTGCTATAAATTTGACTTTATAATGACTAGTAATCAGCTTCACTATAATGGAATGGCTAAATAAAACTGCCAACAATTGCTGGTTTGGGTTGTCACCTGTTACCATTGTATCTGACTAGTAAATATTGCAACTACAACGGAATGGCTTAATAAAAGTACCAACAACTGCTGGGTTTTGGGATGCCTCATGTTATATGTATCTGACTAGTAAGTACTACCACTACAACGGAATGGTTAACTAAAACTGCCCACTGCTTATTCTATCAGGATGACTCATGCTATCTATATCTGACTAGTAATTGCCGCAACCATAACATAATGAATAAAACTGCCAACTGTGTGAGTTCCTCGGTTGACTTCCTCGTTTGGTCTCGAGGGGGAAATACCAGGATGGGTATGCTTGGTGATAGTTTCAGGTTGGATCCGAATAGGTATTTCTTATCCCTATCTGATAGCCGCCAGTTGTATTGAGTCTCTATAGGTTGTTTAGTGCATGTTGCGCTGCCGCGTTAGTCCACCATACCTATGTAGGCAAGGACCGCCAAATTCTAGTCTCGCCGTGTACTGGCCACAGTACTGACCGCTCTCTTTTTCCTTTTCCCTTTGTCGGCACCCCTTTTGTTTAAGCAGGTTTTGAGATCGACGTTGTTAGCAGGGTTACCCTTCCGGCTTGGCCTGGGCAGGGTTATGGACGCCATTGGTTATTCTTCAGGGCTCTTAGCTCAATTTGCATCTTGTCCGTACTCGGACGCTGTATCATTTTAAAGGTGATTTAGATCATTGTATTATATATCTGTATCGTTTTATGGACACCATCCATGAGTCACTGTTGTATATATCTATTTTGTGGGTTCCATCGTGGACTAATGTGTAATGATATTACTTCGTTTTCCACCCGCATGCAAGTGCTTGGTGGGCACCTTTGAATCGTTTCTATGCGGGTTTGGCGGGAATCGCTGAGACTTGCATAGGGCCGATTCTAAGGGTGTTACAGGTGTTCACCATGCTTTCTAAGGTGAGATGCCCTGAAGCCTGCTGCCGCCTTAGAGAATGCTGGAGAAGCGTTCCCTGGTCTAGTCCTTCCACAAAGTGATACATAACATCATCATTGGGGTAGTGGGCCAGATCGGCTCGTATACGGAGCCACCTGGCCAGGTATTGCCGAAGAGTACGCTATTTAGGGGTAACCATGCCGACGAACTTGGATCTCTGCTGTCCAGACGCACGGGCGAAGCCGGCGGACTTGCAGTGATCTTCCATCGTTATATCTTGCATAGGGGCGGTTTGGGTGGGCCTTGAATTTTCCGATCTTTGTCGGCAAACTCCGAAGAGAGATCCGACATCTATCCTTTAGTGAACGTATCCTGCCCGTAGGCGGTTCGTGCGGGCCTTGATGCTCCTCCGACTCCCAAGGAACTAGTGCCCGAGTCGGTTTCGCCAATGAAGAGGTAGATGTCTCCGATAGGAATGATCGAACACCGTGTAGGGTTCGTCTTCACCGGGATCCAGAACTCGTCGGGAGGGACGATCGGAACATTGCCGAAGAAGAGAACATGACCGATGGCCACGGTTTCGCCGATTCCTGCGAAGATCTTGGTCCTCGCCCGCTGAAGAGCTTGAAGCGCCTCTTTCCCCATGGTGGGCGCCAACTGTCGTGGTATTGCCGACGAGTACGCCATGGAGGGGTCCTCGCAGTGCGTGTTTAGAGACGTGGGGGAAGGCGGACGGTTGATGGGTACGAGGTAACACAGCTTACCCTGGTTCAGATCCCACAAAGGTGGCGGAATCCTACTCCTGCTATAAATCACTATAATGGCAATACGCCGAGTTACAGGGATTGGTTCGCTATGAGAGGTGACTAGAAAGTCTAAGTTATCGTCTGAGATTGTGCCCTAAAGGATCCCATAGGCCCGACTTATGTAGTCGCCAGGTCCTAGGGTTACGGGGAAAAGTCCTAGCCGGACAGGTTACAGAGTTCTACACTTTCTATTACTAGTCTTGCGTGTCTTGTACTCCAAGGCTCCGGGTACGTCGGTGACTCCACCGTAGCCTTCCTTTATCCGGCATGGGCCTCCCTTCTAGATCCATCTAACTGGGCCGCCCAGCAGGCCATAGGCCATGCTACCAACTATGGGCCACCCGGGTTATCTGGATAAGAGACATGATATGAAGATACCCATATAGCATATCCCCAACACCTTGCACATGGTACAGGAGATATCCCATAGACAAAATGACAAGGCAAGCAGACAATGAACATCTCAGCGATCTTTTTATTTACTATGTGCATAGATTTTTTATTGAGGATGCTTCATAGAATGCTCATTATGGTGATGTTGCAAGTTTCCACCATGATTACGCATGGATTAGGCTAGCGGCCCAGGCGTTTCTCTAACACACATACATCACTCCATAGACTTACAAGCTCCCTCTTTATTTCACACCGTCGACATCCGCAAACAAAATAGCATGATAACAACTGTGTACTACGTATAGGTGCAATGTTGAAAGCGTTCCCCATGACAGCACGGTTCTGCTAATTCCAACGTATAGATGCAAGCATATACAACTTCGATGACACAATGGTTCAAGTCTATTTGGGTCAAGAAAATACGGTGTGCCATCAAGTTCGTGAAAGCTTTAATAACGAGTTTTCACATAATAATATAGTTTTTAATTCGAAAGATAGATGAAGCTTGATAATTAGCTTGGAATAGCAATAATGCTAATGGGTAGATATGGTGGACTCAAATGGCATAGGTTTTGGTGCAAAGGGGTTGGAAACATGAGAAGTATGCCTTCTCAAAACAGGTTTTTGGCTAGCAAGGCTGGGTAGCAAGCAAAGGAGTTGAAAGAAACAAGAAAACCTACAAGTGATAAAATCAAACATGCAACCTTCCTTGAAGACACAGAATATCTTAAATAGAGAATATTAAGCTTATGAGCCAACAAGAAAGAAAATAAATGATACAAAATACATGTAAGCCTTTTCTCTTTTCCTTTCAAACCTCAAAAAGTGTTGCTACTCACCAGAACTCGGTTTGCCAAAACCAATTTAGATTTTCTTGATGCTCCCAAACTGATGCCAATACTGATCAACAAGATCCATCAAGCCACCAAGAACATGTATCTCGCTAGTCAGAGACCATGGGGGATAAAAACTAGAGGGGGAGAGAGATCCTTCACAAGGAGGTGTGAGTGAGAAGTGAGGAGGGGGGAAACCAAGGGGGTGGCCACCGTCCATGGGGGCTGCCCTCTCCCCTCCTTCATTCATGTGGGTGAAAGCTCCACTCATAATTTGCCCCTTCAAGCCTCCACTCAAAAAATAGCACTCAAATTCCCATTAAATTTGCACCAAATTTAATGCAAACTCTCTTTAAATAAAACTCCTTTTATTTATTCAGAATTTTGTGAATTACTTCAATGAAAAACATTCACATATAACCCCTTGCTAGTATTTCATTTCACATGCAGAAACACTTTCTGCAATTTCACCCGAAACCAGTTTCGGTATCTAGTGAAATAAATTCCTGCGCTTTGTTATTCTTTTCACCATGAAACTATTTGCTCCAAATGGTGTCGGTGTCTCTTAAGTGTGTCACCCTATGTTTTGCGAATAATGCGGACATGATCGAGACCCCTCTCAGATCAGTAATCAGAAGCGGGACCTGGAGATCCATACTGACTCTCACACATTCAACGATGACTTTCTTGTGATCGTGAGAACCTTTTACGCTAGCATCTTAATCCCTTTGTCTCGCGATATATTACATGTCCAAGATTCGATCATTGGTATCTCCATACATAGTTTGATCTCGTTACTGACATGTACTTTTTTCTTGTTCCTGTGATATAACATTCTAGTGATCAAATCACTTTCTTGCAAGCTAATCAATGGGATATCACCGGGAGGGCCCAGAGCATATATATCCGTCATTGGGATGAACAAATTCCACTCTCGATCCATGGGCCTCCACATAACATTTTAGTAGTACTGAACCCATCTTTTTAATCACCCTATTACGGTGTGACATTGGATGTTATCAAGATACTCTTCCAATGTTAGTGATTGACATGATCTCATGGTCTAAGGATTAGGATTACTTCGTATTATGTTATAGCAATATAAACTCAAATTCTTTGATAGTAATGCTATACTTCGGATGAATGTTCATCACACCATTCTAATAATGTTGTGACCTCGTTTTTGACAACATCCAATGTCCATGATCAGGAAACCTTGATCACCATGTTAATTAACGAGCTAGTTTATAAGAGACGCATGAATAGGAACTTTCTGTTTGTTTATTAAACAAACTTGTATTAACGTTTCTATATTAATACAATTATAGCATGCAAAATAAACATCTATCATATACTTGGAATATACATAATAACCACTTTATTATTGCCTCTTAGGGCATATTCCCTTCAATTCTAACTATGGTAGGCTCCATAGGAGCGAGGCGCTTGAGTTAACATGGTCGGTGGAAGTAGTACATCGAGGACCTCATAAAAAATGAAAATCACATCCAAGTCCATGCATTTAGCACAAGGTCCCTGGAAATAAGCAATGAAATGTGTTGTCGGGTTTGTGCATACTAGCGTTGATTCATTGTGCTAAAGTCTATAAATAGAATCTTCTAGATGCTAAGAATGGAAAAGAAGATCGAACTGTTAGCAATGTTTGGATTTGCCACTCTTGAACCAATGGTCAATGTTCAAAGTTATCCTTCCACTATACTATAGTGGTATGGTATCGTAAGAGATAGGACAAGATAAAGATAAGATAAGAAGTACTACCACGAATTGTCGGTCGTTTGAAATAACCTTTCCTCCCGATGGTTGGGAAGCAAGTGAAATTTTGAAACCAGAAAAGTTTGATTTTTTTGCCGCCGAGGACCAAAGTGGTTTCCTTCCTATGTACTACTCCTACTACTCCATATTCCACACCAACGCAGCTTCTGAACACGCCAGAGAAACAAAGCCTCCCTCTCAAAAATAAAAATAAAAATAAACAAAGTCGCCATACCAAGGAACACATTCGCAGCGCCATGCTGTGGATGAGGGAGAGATCAACCGGGCTGGTGCGCAAAGGAAGAGGGGTGGAGAGACGAGAGGAAGCAAAGGAGAGAGAAAACACACCTTTTTTGCATGCATAGGTCCTAGAATTTACAGCTAGTAGAGTGTACACTGTAACAATAATAAGGTGGCAGGAGTACCTCATGCCAGGAACCCATCATTACTTTGCTCTTCACTGTGTCCCTCTTCCCCTGCCTAGGTTTTATTCTCTCTGCATGTAAGAAAAAAAAGTAGTCGTGATGGACTTCCATACATATACATACATAGTGGAAGATATCCACAAGCTAAAAACATTATGGGTCACGCTTAAGCTCATGGGTAGTCCATAAGCATCAAAATACCTATATCTAGTACATATAGCAATAGAAAACAAATTTTAATCACAAGACTACGAGAGGGTAGCTCTTACATGTTGGTCCTATCTTATGGACAAGTTTGACTAGACACATTGTGGTGCAATGAACTAGTTTGGTATTAAAAAGTGGGTCCCATCTTAAATATGGGCTTCGCGATATACATAGGTGATGCCCTAAGCTCTACCGTTTAGATAGTTCCTATACGAGACAAATTCGTGGGACCTACTTGACTACAGATGCTAACTTCTGCCACTACAAGGAATCTAGCTATATATGACCCTCCATTTTCGTCACAGAATCGTCATAGTAGTTCGTTTATGACGATTCTATGACGATTTTAAGATCGTCAAAAGCTGGGCGTCGCAAATGAACTATAACGACGTTTTTTACGAAATCGCCATAACCGTCTATGACGATAATAGATCGTCATAGACGTTATGACGATCTGATATCGTCATGGGCAATTTGGCCTAGCCAGGTCAGATCCAACGTGGCCAATCCTACGTGGCACGAAATTAGCCCAGTCTGTGTCTAATGTTTATATGGGCCAAGCCCAACAACTTGGTCAATTGATTTTTTCTATCATTTCAGTTCATTCATTGGGCCAAGCCCAACATGTTGGCCTTCTTAGGATCTTTCTCTTTTTTATTTTGAACCATTTTTGAAATTATGCACTTTCCAGTCTAAAATTGCGTGTGGGCCAAGGCCTTTTTAGAGCCCATCTAGTATTTGTTTCATTTCAAGCAGTAAACAACAAATATTTCATACGCACAACCCAAATCACATTAATTTTCATGAATGATAACCAAAATTAGATCAATATTACAATGGGCAGATATTGCAATCACCCAGGAATATGAAACCGATACAAATGTACATTCTAGTATATTACAACTATTCCATTGTTCAAATCACCCATGAAAATACAAATAGCTTCAAAAAATATGACTAACTACTCTTTGCTGAGTAATGAAGCCTTGGCTTCTTCCACCTTCAGCCTGGAGCTCCTGTAAAATAGAGGAAATGTTGATTATGGCTATCAGTTGTGTCAGGCGACAGTAAAAACACTAAAGGAAAGCTAGCTAGCTCCAGCCAAACACAACAAAGCTTGCTAGCTACCTCTAATATTGATCAACAACACATGTTGATTTGTTTCTCGATCAACCATAGTTACTGGATCAGTTGATGACATTAGGCAGAGAATATTTTCACACTATGAAACATTATCATATCAGTACAGACTGTACATTATTGCTAGCTAGTAATAGTAATACAGCAGTACAGTACAATATTCTAAACATATCAATATGAAAGGATTGTAAAAAGCATTGACAGATAATACAACAAGTTGGAGCATAGTATTTTGAAAATAAACTGGAGCATAGAGCATAGAAAATGCTAGCTAAAATTTCTATAGGTTATTCATGCTGGAAATTAGAAAGTATATGAACCAGCTAAAGTTACACAAATAGTTGAACAAGTTACTACTGGTAAGGATCAGCAAGGATCGGAAGGGAGCGGGCGGAGAACTCACTACATAATTCATCGAGGAGGTAGTTGAAGGTGTAGGCCAGCTACTTGTTGAGTTTGCTAGTGTCCTGGTTCTTCTTGATCTTGTCCTGGAAGTTCTCTATCTCCAGGTTGTTCCACTACAGATTGCCCTACACCGCCCACAAACAATAGCAAACACAGGTCTAATAGTTTACTGATATTTCTCTCTGCAGCAAACATAAGTAAATAAAATTAACTAGAAAAGTAAGTAAACATGTAATATAAGCAAACTGAACACATGTATTACTGATATTTCTCTCTGTAGCATACATCTCTAGTAGTGCTAAGACTATTAGATTTCTTTTTTTCATAGGAAACATAGCTATCAAATAGAGGAGCTAACAATTTATTTTTTCAACCAATAACAGAAATTTCTAAACAAATAAGTCAAGAAATTAAGCGTCTAGACTATAGAGCATAACCACAATTTCTGGAAAATGGAATGAAAATGAAGAAGACATGATGTTGAACGAATCTGCATCCATTCTTGGCCTGTTCCTATGCTCCTTCTCAGTTGACAAATTCTTCTGCCACAATGTCCTCCCCCTTTTTCTCCGCATGCACTACTCTTCCCGTTCCTAAAGCCAGAGGCCCCGTCCTCGGGGCTGTCTTTCTGCTAGTCCAAACACACAAAGGGAACCACAATCAAATTTGGCAGAATAGAATAAGGATTTTCTACACGATCCTGATAAGAGTAATCATACAAACCACATGCTCGATTAGTGTTTGTCATCAGTGCTGCTATAGTACTTAATTATATTTAGTATACCATTTACCCAATAGTGTAAGGCTCAATCATCCAAAAGTACATAACATGACCAAAGGTCTTATAGCTACGAGACAACCATCTACACAGAAACACTTAGTACAAGTGACCACAAAATTAGTTGTCTACTAGAATATCATCTCCACATGAACAGATATACATCGTCAAGAAAGCATAAACTTGTCAAAAGACACCATTGGACAGAATATGATATCATGCCAATCATCAAATCTGCTACTTATCGTCTACTACCTCCGTTTCAAGGCTTAAGGCGCACACGCTTTCCAAAGCAAAGTTTGACCAAAAGAATTGAGCAACAAAATCTTGATTATATTATATATAATCAGTACCGTTAGATTCGTATTAAAAAATACCTTTCAGTGATACTAGTTTTATACCAAAACTTTTTACGTAGTTAGAGTAATTCTTGGTCAAAGAAAAAACACGCAAAACGAGGACGCCTTAAGCCCTGAAACGGAGGAAGTATTAACCAAGATTGCGTCAAAACTACACAGGAATAAAGTGTACAAGAAAAAACCCTAAACCTAAAGACAAGTTGGAACAACGTGTTTAACTACAGAACTGTTTATTAGAACTTAAGTCAGTTTGAGACCACCTCCATAGAATGTGATACAATAAATCGAGCACCACCCTGCATACATCGAACCCGAACCATACAACATCGACAAATTTTAAATCAATTCCATAACGAATGAAGATGGGAGCGGGCGTAGAACTTACTGAATCGATGAAGTATTTGTACGAGAACTTACTGTACATCTCCGAGCCGGGAGCTCGGGAGGTCGTCGTCGAGGCAGGAGGCGCGGTTGTCGCTGGTGTAGTTGGTGACAACGAGGACCATGAGGAAGCGGGAAAGGCCGACGCCGTTGAGGGTCACCGCACCTACATGTTGGGGAAGAGGCGGGCGTCAGGGATGAGCGGTCCACGCCGGAGGAGGAGACCCACCAGGCTCCACCATCACGTCCAGGGAGAGAGGAAGCCGTCGGGGAGGTCAGGAAGCCCTGGAGAAGTCGCGCGAGGCGGCTCCGGTAGGCCAGGAAGCATGGCAGCTCCGGTAGGCCAGGAAGCATGGCGGCTCTGGTAGGCCGAGAAGCACGGCAGCGCGATGGACGAGGACACCGTGGACTTGGCTGTGGTAGGGGAGGACGGGATGGAGATCGCAATCTAGAAGATGAGCAAAGTGGCGGCGGGGTGGTGGGAGGGAGGTAGGTCGGGGTAGTTAGGGTTCCCAGTCGTTTACACTTTCGGGTTTTAAAGTTGTAATGTATTATTTTATTCCTGGTTATAAAGTTGTATTATGACCTTTGTTTCTTGATATAACATCTGAACTGTGGATGCTAGCTATTGATCCAGGGACTAGCATTGTAAACACAGGGATCTCTACCTTATTAAAGGTTGGCACCTCTACAAGACACTAAACAACCATGGAACATCAAAATTATAGATACGTTCCCGATGTATCAAGCATCCCCAAGCTTAACTCCTACTCGTCCTCGAGTAGGTAAGTGATAAAAAGAATAGCTTTTGCAGTGAGATGCACCATCAAAATCAAGATCAAACCATTTGCAAGCATTGAAAGCTGGGATCAAAGAACTCTAAACATGAGCATGAAAGATGGAGTTCTAACAGTAAGACAAAGTAACTATGCATTCAACATGAAAGGTTACAAACAAAGATCATGAATAACATGCATTGAAAAACGTTTGTTGTTTCACATACATAAAACTTGGCATACTGGCATTTAGCTTGTCCCTCATGGAGTAGCAAATAGATGCATAGGACACCTTCAAAGTTCATAAGAGTGACTAGATACAAATAGCACAAGAACAAGCAATATCAACAATATGTATCAATCAATAAGTTATGGAACAATGCACATAGAACTAAGAATGGCAACTATGCTCTTTTAACTGGTTCCTAAAGATAGAAGGTGGCGACTCAATATAATAGTGGAATAAAGGCCGTTCATCAAGGGAAGCAGGGATTTCAAGTTTCAAAAAGAGCTTCCAAAAATTATGATACTTGTTAGCTTTCAGCTCTCATTGCCCCTATCATAAGCATCTTGAAGTGATTAAGGTTAAAGTGAACAAACTATGGAGTATATGCTTGACAAAGTATAAGTTGGCAATCTCATGTCCCTTGAATACAAGGGCCGCTCCTTATGCTACTCAAGTTTAGTTATTTGAAAGTTCTTGTCATAGTAAGTACATGTGTACATAGAGAACCACCAATGGGGTACCCCTTGCACATAATACAGGAGCTATCCCATAATCAAAATGACAAGGCAAGCAGACAATGAGCATCTCAGCAATATTCTTATATGGTGCTTTTTTTCTCTCTTTCCTCTTTTCTCATATTTTTCTTTTTGTCAATCTCTTTTTCTCTATGTCTTTTTTATAAGAAGAATGCTTCATATATGTCACTATGGTGATGCTGCAAGTTTCCACCATGATTAGGCATGACATAGGCTAGCGGCCCAGGCGTTTCTCTAACACATATACATAACTCAATGGACTTACAAGCTCCCCTTTCATTTCACACCGATGACATCCATAAAAAAAACAGCATGATATCAACTGTATAGAAAGTACAAGTGCAATGTTGAAAGCGTTCCCCATGACAGCATGGTTCTGCTAATTCTAACGTATAAGTGCAAGCATATACAACATAGTTGACACAATGGTTCAATTTTATTAGGGGCAAGAAAAATAAAGAGTGCCATTGTTTGTAAGAATTTTAATCACTAAGTTTTCACTTTACAAAATACTTTTAATTGGAAAATAGATGAAAACAAGAATATACTTGGAATGGTGTAACACACCATGCATAGGAATTTATAGTGGAAACTTTGGAATAACTTGGTTTCTTGGGAGTTAGATGCATGAGTAGAGCTTACTCATACAAGTAGAGGCTAGCAAAAGACTGGGAGAGACCAACTAAGAGAGCAATAATGGCCATAATCATGAAGAGCGACAAAACATTACTAATCAAAGCATAAAGTGGTACTACAAGTCAAGGACTAAATGATTATAGAGGCTATGGTGACTTGTTCATAGTCATAACATGGTGTGAGCATGTGCCAAGTGTAACATCCCAAAAATCATGATTTGTAAAAGCTTGCATTTCATTCATACATTCATGGCATTCTTAGCTTGCACAAAAATTTTCAAATCAAAACTCAAACTAAAACCAATTTTATGCCTATGGTTTATATATCATATGAGGCTTGATTTTTTTTATTTTTCAAAGGACCTAGGCGTAATTGAGTAAACAAGTGTGTTTGACAAATGTTTGAATACTTGGATCAGACTACAAAAATCCAGAGGTGGTTTGAATTCAAACTCATTTGAATTTGGTTCCTGAAAATCCAAATAGAAATAGAAAAAGGGAAAAGAAATAGAAAAGGGCCAGCGCCACCAATTCGGCCCAGTGCCAGAACCAGCCCAACAAGCCACCCGGGCATATACCCCTCTTCCGCCTCTCTCACACGCGCAGCCCCTACCCCGCAGTCATTGCCCAGTGGCCCCGCGCCAGCTCAGCGTCGTCTTCCCCTAATCACGCGCCAGACCATGTCGCCGCTGCCGTTCGCTGCCGTTGATCCAGCGAGTGATTCTCGCCGCGCCTCTGCCTACTTAAACCCCTCCACACCACGAGCATTTCCCCTCACTCGCCACCCCCAAGGCAGTGAAACAGTTCAAGAATCTCATCTTCTAATTTCTCTAAGTTAAAAACTTGGTGGGCGAACAAGGGTAGCACCTTGTGTGTATCCAGTGTGCCATGTTTGGTGAAGTGTTTTGAAAAAGAGAAAAACTATTTTACAAAGAATAGGGAAAACTTATTTTATGCAAAGTCCAGCCAAAACTCCACTTAGCCATATATTCATGTAGATGCTATGTTCTCTATATCAATATGATATCACTTGCCAATACAATTCAAATGTGTTGACCCTTGTGGCTGTAACTTATCATGTTGCAGGTTTGTTTGATGTTAGTGAAGTTTGTTGAGTAGGGATTACAAGTCAACAACCAACATGATTGCCTGTGGCACATGAAGAGGAAGGTCTCCATGCTTATAGTTATATCTGATGCTCTGTAAAAAGATAGCCATATGAGCTATGTAAGTTGTAATGAACTATTTTATTCCTGGTTATGAGTTGTAATATGGAAATTGTTTCTTGATATTGCATCTTAAACTGTGGGTGCTAGCTATTCAATCCAGGGACTAGCACTGTAAACACAAGGACTTGTACCTTATTTGGTTCAGGCCTCTACAGCTTCTCCTAGTGTTCATCAATTACATGCTCCTATTGTTCAGCCTCTATTGATGTGGATGGATATGAGATTAATCCTATGTGTATAAATATGATCATGTAAATAGCTTTTGCAGGAGATCTAGACAATGATCCATATGAGCATATTGACAAATTTACTTAATTGTGTTCTATGGTGAAGGCAAATGGATGGACAAATGATAAGCTGAAGTTATATCTGTTCTGGTTCTCGCTGAAAGGAAAAGCTAAAGATTGGTTAAAATTGCATCCCACGGGACACTTAAATTAATGGAAAGGTAATTCCAAAGCTTTTCTCGATAAGTATTTCTCAAAAAAGCAAACTTATGAGCATAGGCTTCATATGCTAAATTTCAAGCAAAGCAACAATGCGGATTTAATACAAGCTTATAGTAGGTTCTCAAAATTGATGCATGATTGTCCACATCATAATTTACCTGATTGGTTATTGTTGAATCACTTTTATGGGGGCTTAAATCACTCTTCTAAGGATAAGCTAGACATGATGTGTGATAGTGCATTCCTTACTTGGCAAATCTTAAGAGATATACATAATAATTTTCATCAATGGCAGTGTGAGATTGTGTATGAAGAAAAACCTCTCACTACTGATCTAGAGAACTTGGTCAATGAGTTTCTTAAAGATGAAAATAGAAGAGGAAAAATCCCTTATGATCATAACTTAGTTAGAGATGTTCTTTCTAAAGCAATGCCTTTCATAGATGATTATTTAATAATATTAGAATTGCTGCTACTAATGATGGAGAATAGCCCTCTACTGTTACTCCCATATCTTCCACTTGTTTGTCACATCCCAGAATTTTCCAAATTTTGAAATGTGAAAAATAAATAAACAAAATAAAATTTTGTTGAAATTTAGGGTGAGAAGAAACTTTTTGATTCAATTTGGAAACATCAAAACCTATTTTTAAAAGATAAAGTTCTAAAGGGATTTAAAAAGATAAACAATTAATAAATAAAATTATGATAGTTGGAATCACTATTTTTGGATCTTTTAATAAAAACACTTGGTTTTCAAAAGAAAAGATAGAATTATAAATAAGAATTATTTTATAGAGCCAAAATAAATCTTGGCCAAGCTTTTGAAATAAAATGTTTCTATTTGATAAAAAGAGTAAAGGTTTATTTGAATAAAATAATGAGGATTTATTAATATCCAATTTTATTAAAGTAAAGGATTTTCCATTTTTAAAATAAACACTAAAACTTGTTAATTTATTTTAAATAAGTTTTCCAAGTGTTTTATATTTTCAAACAAAACCTACTGAAATGATTTTGGTATTATTTATATTTCAAATAGAGATTTAAAATAAGTTAAACCCTATTTGAATTAATAACAAAGGTTTATTTTATTTAATTAATAATGGATTCTAAAAAGAATAAATTATTTGTTTTGGACTTTGATTTGTGTTGTTAAACAGAATTAAAATCTACACAAAGTTTGGCAAAGGTTTGAATTCATTTGGGTGTTTGAATTGTTTGAATAAAAACAAAACAGAAAATCAAATAGAAAAAGAAAAAGCAATCAGAATAAAAAAGTGAATCAAACCAGCCCAGCAAACAAGCCCAGCAAGGCCCTGTCGCAGCCCAACTCTCCCCCCTCAGCGAAACATTTTCTACGCGCAGACACACCCACAAAGACGCTGAGCAGTGGACCCAACGACCTCTCTCTCTCCCTCGCTGACAGATAGGCCCCACACAACTGTGCATCGTTTCAACCCGCGCCAGCCGTCCCCCCCCCCTCCTCAACGGCGTTCTGCCGATTAAATACGGCGTTGAATTAGCGATAATGGCGGCCCTAATTCCTCTAGTGACCACGCCCATTTAACCACCCGTTCCTACTCTATATTTTCCCCCAAGCTCCAGCCAATCCCTGCCCCTAGGCTGCCCCGATTTCCTCTTGCACCGCCACTGCTCCGGCGAGCGTCTCCGAGCAATTCCGGCCACACCCCGCCCCCTCTCGCCTCCCACTGCACACGAGCTCGCTCCCCACCTCCTGGCGCATCTCCCCGTGCCACTCGTTCGCCCGCGAGTGCCCCGTAGCGTCGGCTTCGTCCTCACCTAAGCACTGCCGCTTCTGTTCCGCCTCTGGCGAGCTCCCCAGGTAACCTTTGTTCGCCCCAGCACCTCCCGATGATGCTCCCTTACTCGCGACCCTCGTGTGAACCTAACCATGCCTCTATTTTTTCTTAGCGCGGTCCTAAACGACGCCAGCGGCGACAACCAGAGAGCACCGCCGCCCGCAGCTACTCCGGCGAGAAATCGTCGCCTCTGTGGTGCACCCCTCGCCAAGCCAACGCCATCTTGAGCTTCACCAGGACCCTGCGAGCACGGTGAGCATCTCCGTTACCTTCCTTGCTTCTGGTATCGCCGGCTCCGCCGCAGCCAGAGCGTGCGACGCCGCGCGCTGCCGTCGAGCGCCGCCAACCATGGTCAGAGGCACCGTGTCCGTTAGATCAGGATCTGTTGGCTGAGATTAGAACTAGACGAAAGGGTACGAGTTGATCTGCGCCGTGCAATCTAAATAAGATCCTGCGGTCCAGAGAGTCTGATCGGCACGAAGCGGTACTGGCCAATAGAATTGCGCCACGTGGACATGGTTTAGTTTAAAACAGAATTTTGAATCTGATTGATATGCAAACTTGTAAAATTCATAACTTTAAATCTACATGTCCAAATTTGTAAATTTTATATCAATGGAATCAGTAGAACAAGTACTTTGAAACCATGCACTTTGGTTTAATGTTTTGCTTCTGTAAATTGGTTGAATTTGCAGAAACATGTGTAGGCTTATTTTGAATATAAAAATTGTTCTAGATATAATTTTAATGTGAATTTTTTGCAAAATGGTTTGTTTTGAACCTACTGACCCTAGGAACCAACTTATGGATTTAAAAATGAATTTTGTAAAGTTAGGGAATATATAATTGAACTAGCTCATTTCTAGACAAATTAAAATATTGATTTTATTTTAGAAATGATTTCTGAGTAAAACCTTTGGGAAATGATTTGATTCAAACCTTTTGACCCTAAAAACCAAGTTTGAGAATTAAAATATATTTGGTGAACTCTTTAAAGAATATTGCTTTGCTAAAAGCATTTTCAACCACATAAAATATTGATTTGATTTAGAAATGGTTTATAGATAAAACCATTTGCAAATGGTTTTACCACTTTAGTAAATGACCACTTTGAACCTTATAATGTTTAGAGCCTAGTAGAAACCACCTTTGCAAATAAAACTATCTTTTGCATGCTTGCATGCATGACCTTGTTTCTATTATTTTATGTGTGATAAATTGTTTGAATATTGGTTGGAATGCTAGTTGAATTTGTGTTTGCTTGATTGAATTGTAGTGTAATTAGAAGAGTGTGATATTTGCAAGATCAAGAAGTGAACCATCATTCTCTACTAAAAAGGCAAGTGACAATATCATCCATGTCCTACTATTTTCATTACACTTAGTGGATTTTTGTAACATGCATGAAAAGGATTTCTATATCTTATGCTATGCTAAATCCTAATAGGATACCCTTATATATTCCTTAGTGGAAACAATGTAGTTGTAGTATGCTTAGCCCTGCTATATATATTGGGATGGGATACATGATATGATTATATGAAGAGTTGAAAAGACATATGTTTTATATAATAAAACAAGTACTCAATGAACCACCTGGGTGGACAAGGATACTCAAGATTGGACAAGGTGGCAACAAAAGGAACCATGTTTATATGGCTGTCTCTTTTTTTATGTGCACTAGAATAAAACCACCCAGGGACTTAGAGATTGAACATGTTTCTCGTACTGTGGCTTCCGTGTACAGACTCATGCTAAATGGGCTCTGGATTAGTCAACTACATAGTGGAAGACCCATGCATTGGCATCTTCAGGTTAACTAGAATTGTATAAGGGAACTTGAAACCCTACATTAGTGCCTGGTAGACAAGCTAGCATTGTGTATTGGGAGGACTTCTATGGAAAGACTTTGTCGGTACTCCATTTGGTGTGTACTTATCCAGCGGCCACTGGTGGCATCAAGACGAGATTGTGTCATGTGGGTAAAGTGTACAACTTCTGCAGAAGATCAAAATTCTAAGTGCTTAGCCGTGTCCCCGGTTATGGACAATACTGAGCAACTAATGCCTGAAGCTATGGAAGATCTCGACATTCCAATTTCTCAAAGTTAAACTTGATGGTGACAACAAGGGATTTTGAAGCACTTGGAGATTTCCAAGGAGTTCAGAAAGATTTGACAAAAGATTAACTATTTTGAAAACATAGGATAAAACTATATTGCTTTCTGCAAAAGAGCCTAAACCCTAATTAGCCAAATATGCATGCAATGATAGGATCCACTTATTTCTACATATTAGTGAAACTTGACAATACAATTCAAATGTATTGACCCTTGTGGCTGCAACTTATTATGTTGCAGGTTTGTTTGATGTTAGTGAAGTTTGTTGAATAGGATTACAAGTCTACAACCAACATGATTGCCTGTGGCACTTTGAAGATGAAGGACCCCATGCTTATAGATATTCTGCTGCAATGTAATGTAATAGCCAAATGAGCTTTGTAAGATGTAATGAATTATTTTATTCCTGGTTATAAAGTTGTATTATGACCTTTGTTTCTTGATATTACATCTTAACTGTGGATGCTAGCTATTGATCCAAGGACTAGCATTGTAAACACAGGGATCTCTACCTTATTAAAGGTTGGGAACCTTACATGTTGCATCATTGAAGCAGGAAAGAAGGGTAAATCCAAGAACTCTAAAACCAGGAAAATAAAAATAAGATGCCTCGTGTTGAATATCTGACACATCTGACATCTACAGATGAAGTGAAACGGAATTATGAAGAGTATCAGAGAAATGAAAGACACATCAAGGAGAAAGAATAAAAATAAATCAAGGAATTGAATAAATTGAAAGAAGCTCTCAAACCTTACCCCCACCTATTCCCCCACCTATTCCTGATCTTTATTATTCTTCTGACTCTAGTGATGATGAGGACTTAAATTATTCTATAATCCCTGATAATTGCCCTGAAGAAGTTTTTGATGATTCTAGTAGTGTTTGTATAAATACTCTTTTTGGGGAAATCAATTATGATGAGACAAAGACAGAATCATGTGTGCGTCCCATACCTGTTTGCTATGACTTTTGTTTTACTAATGAGGTGCAAGAAATTATGGTGGAAAAGACCAAGCTACTGGATCCAAAAGGACATTATGAGATGTACCCTCAAGATAGTAATCAAGGTAAAGATTCAAAGTTTGGTAATAAATCTTTTACACCCTCTATGCAGGAAGGAAAGAATACATATTTATTGCGCTTGGTGCATCCATCCTCACGTGGCAACGAGAACACTTACAAGATACCGATGCATTGCAAGCGGGTATGTCTTAGCAGAAAAAAGTATGATATAAATCCTGAAAACACTCCTTGGAGGTAAGAAAAATTACTCCTATAACTGCCTCCATTGCTGAATAAATGTGGAGTATAAAAGCTTGGCTACTTGGTTATAAGTAAGCGCTTCCGGGAGACAACCTGGAAGTCATTAGGCATCTTTCTTAGTTTTGTGTCTTGAGTATAGTTGCATTCATGTTGCATTGGCACTTTTATTCTTTGCATGAATTGCTATTAGATTAATATTATGGTAGTTTTCAAAAGGTATAATTTATTGTCACTATATTATGTGTTGTATAAACTCGGTAAAAAGGAAGAGAAATCATTTTTCAGGTGAAATCCTTCAATTATATGAATATGTTGGTCAAAACTTAAAGTTGTTATTTTGCTCTCAAAACATGGTGTTTCGCCAAGTTTCAGGTTAAGATCGAATTTTGAAACAGGTAAATTTTTGCGACTCCAGAAGGTTTATCGACCAACTATACTGTAAGACCGCACCTTTATAAAGATAAAGGTCCCTGTGATTGCAATGCTAGTCCCTGGATCAATTGCTAGCATCCACATTTTAAGATGAAGTACACAAAAACAAAGGTCATTATTACATCGTCATTCCAGAGATAACATAGTGTTTTACAACTCCATAGCCATAGGCTAGTACAAGAGTTTAACTTAACAATATAAATAAATGTCTTCATCTTCATGTGCCATAGGCAAGCATGTTGAGTGTATACTCGTAACCCTATTCCTAATCAGAGTAACCTGCAACATCACAAGTTACAGCCACAGTGGGTCAATACATTGGAATAGTATTGGCAAGTGATACCTTAGTAGAATAATAGTATCTAGTTTCTACATGAATATGGCTAAGTGTAGCTTAGGCTGGCTTTGCTCAAAATAGGTTTTACCTATCAGTTGAAAACACTAAGTTTTTGTTTGGCAAAAACTCCCAAGGAACCACCAATAGACATTGTTGAACCTTCACCCTTGTTCAACCACAAGTTTTTAACTTAGAAATTGGGATGAGGAGATTCTTGATAGCTTCCATGTCTTGATGCTCAAATTGTCCATTTCCGGGGACACGGTTAAGTACTTAGATTCTTCCTTCTGCAGAGGTGTTGCACTTTCCCCACAAGACTTGATTTTCATCAAGACATGACCTTTCAGAAGCCTTCCCGTAGACCAAAATGGACGCGTTCCAAACCTATCACCCTCTACCATTAACTGTCCATTTGTCTAAGTTATTGCAACCTATATGATCCAGGTAGAGCCGATAATGCCATGTGGCTGCACTAGAAGCTTCTTAACATATGGCATCTCAAATCCCTTTGTTCCTGGGTGGCTTTCCACAAGTGTGATACACAAGGTAGACCATATAAATGGGGCTTGTGTAACCACTCAACATAACCCAAACAACCATTCCATCCAGGTGATTCATTCACTTAGTTGTTTTATTAAGCAAAACAATAGTCAATAACTTAGCAATATTTTTCCATAGCATATGTATATAATCCACCCTTTGTTACTATTAGCTAGGCTAAGCATGGCAATAGCAAGTATCTTAACTTAGAAAAAATACTAACAATTCTACAACTACTAGGATTTCCCAAGCATAGCATATAGATACTTAGCAAAATTATCATGGAAGCCCTATACAAAATATTACTAATGCATAGTCAAAATATTGGAACAAAAATAAGAAGCACCACTTTCCTTGGTAGTTGGGGGAGTAACAACAATCCTCACAGTCACAATCACCACTAGCACCAAAATCTACACATAAAATGATAGCACCAAATTCATATTTCAGATAATCAAGCAAAAATATATGAATGCATGCAAATGCTATGTGATGATTTTTCTAAATCAAACAAGACAAGTAAAACAGTACTGAACAATAAACTAAACATTTGTACACCAAATAAACTTAATTTGGCCTTTAAAACATTTTCTCAAATAATTTTTATACACAAATTAGGCCTACAAATGTCTCTGCATAAAATTCCATTTTAACAGAAACAAAATACAAAACTAAGCCCATAGATGTCTAGGATTTATTTTTGTGATTACAATGGTATCTTATTTGCATTTTTGGATAAGCAGAACAAAAGTTATAAATTTTACAAGTTTAAACATTCAGAAATCATTTCTGGAATTTTAAACAGACGGGCTAGGCCACGTGGACTGTTTCTATTGGCTGATACTGTTTCGCACGGATCGATCAACGAGGGCCATTGGATTTAAGTGACAGTGCACGGCCAGATCTGCTCATACCTTTTCGATTAAGTGATCTAATCTTGCCCCTTAGATCTAGATCTAACGGCGCTAACTACTCTGACCACAGATGGGCGGCGTGAATGGGTGCTGGAGGCGGAGGCGCTACTGGCGATGGTGGTCCGGCGATTACAGAGAGGGCTATGGGCAGTGGTTGGCCTTACCAGCATCGAACGGTTGCGAGGAAGCTCAACGTGGTCGTGGTTGAGGCGGGGGCGTGCTGTAGCGGGGCCTAGAGCTTGTCGGAGTTGCAGGCGGCGTCGGGTCCTTGCAGACGAAGTTGTTGCCGACGCTCTGGATCATCCTAGCACAAACCAGGGGCATGAGTAGCTGCGCAAGGACACGGCGAACCTAGCCGTATGCAAGAGGGGTCAATGGGCACTCAGTTTTTAAAGTAATCGATCGCCGGAGTTGAGCTGCAGCTCGGTCGTTTGCGGAGATGAACGGGGATGGCGTCCTGGGTCATGAGAAGGCAAACAAATGGCATCAGAAGGTGCACAGGGACATGCTAGTCACACTCCTTTGAAGCAGAGGCACAGGGGCAGTCAGGACTCACCAGAATTGGCCGCCAGAGACGTTCGGTACCGCGGCAGTGCGAGCTCGATTGTGGAAAGCCTAGCGGCGCTCTGTGGTTGATGAGTGAGGGGAAAGGAGCGGAGTGAGGAGGTGGTTATGTATCCAGAGCGAGGGCGGTAATTACGCGCTGTATTAATGGGAATTAAGCAAGGAATCAATGCGGCGTCACTTCGAGGAAGAAACGGCGGAGCGGGTCATCGCGCGGAGATTTGGGGACGATGATGCTGACTGGGCATTGGGTCTACTCGACAGAGAGAGGGGGGTTCGCGCGTGAGTGAGAAACAAAGAGGGAAGGGGTTTTCCCGGGTGGGCTTGCTGCTGGCTACTAGGCCGCGGGTGGGTTGGGTTAGTTAGGTCGCTGGCTTTATTTTTTCTTCCTTTCTCTTTTTCTTTTTCTGATTTGAATTTGAATAAGTGTTTCAAATCTGTTTCAATTCAAATTTCTTCTAGAATCTTATTCTGTATTTCTTGTGTCCTAGGATATGTAAAACATCCATTTATACTCAAAAACATTTTGGGTTTGAATAAAGTTTAAAACCATGCCTTTAGCTAAATATTTTTAATAGGCATACAAATTGTTTTAAATTGAATTGTTTTTGAAAATCTTTGTGTGGACTTGTATTCACTTTCAAAACTATGCCGAGCAAATACTAATCATAAATAGAAAATAAAATATAACCCTTGCCTCACTTTAATAAGTATTAGGCATAAATATGGTTTCTTTTGTTTGTAATTTATTTGAAAACGATCAAATGCTTATGAATGCATGAATGCTATGCAATCTTTACAAATTGTGATTTTTGGGATGTTACATATACGGTGCTAATAAAAACTCCGGCCGTATAGTTGCGGTTGTATAGTTATCGATGCCTTCATCAAATGTCTTTTCTAGGGGACAGAAGGTTTAACGACCAACTATAGGGTGAGACCTTGTTTGTCCGGCCGTATAGTTGCAGCCGTATAGATATCGACACCTGCCTCGAATTCTTATTTCAAGGTACAACAAGTTTAACGACCAACTATACGACAGTAGCAAAAAACTTCGTCCATATAGTTGTGCCCGCATAGTTGGGGAAACCTCTAAAACACCAACTATAAGGTAACCATTGCTCAAAAATTTATTCTTTCTTCTTCGTTCTTCTTCTTCTTCTTCTAAAAACATCGAAACTCCACATAGGATCTTCTCCCTTGATCGAGGGGAAGCCGAATATCTATAAGAAATAAAATTTCTACCCCAGAAATTTCCTAGACTGTAGTTCTCTATAGAAGTTCATGTTTTCTTTTTTACTTTCCTTTTATCGATGGGGTAAACGAACTATGTTCATATACCAAACCGATGCATTTTATTTTGTGTGTGTAACATCCCTAAAATCATGATTTCAAACTTTACATATCACTCATGCATGCATATAGATTTTAGAGATCATATTCAAACTCCCTTCAGAAAACAGAAGCTTTTGATGTTATGATTTTATGTGGACATATTTAATTCAAAAGACCAACACCATTTGTAACTTGAATGTTTAGGAACTTGTTTGCTTGCCTCAATTGTTGCAAAGTTTAGGTGTAAAAGTTTGACCAAAGTTTTCAACTTGGAAATAAATTCAAAACCCTATTTTTAAAACATTTGAAACCAGAGGCAAAGTCACTGATTGTTTTAAGTCCAAGCTTGACCAAGCCCTTACAGGGTAACCACATGGTTAAATGACTGATTTTTGAAACCACAGTACCCTGCAAAAATCCCCAGAATGGTTTGAATTCAAAAAGGATTTGAATTCATATCTAAATCATTCCTGAAAACCAAAATAGAAAAGGAAAAGGAATAAACAAAATAAAAAGGCCGCGCGCCAGGTTTCTGGCCCAGCATCGAAACGAGCCCAACTAGCCCACCCGGGGGTTCTCTTTTCCTTCCACACACGCGAGCACACTCCCTCAGCCAATGACGACAGGGCCCCACTACTAGGAAAACAGCTATAGGTAATCAGCACATCCGTGGCTCACATGGTTGAAGTGCCCCACGGCTAAAACAGGCATGGCTCACCTGTGGGCAGTGCCCTACTAGTAACTAGAACAACCGTGGCGCACATGACTATAGTGCGCCACAGATGTGTGTGGGCCAGGGCCCTGTTGGCCGCACGCCAAACATATGTAGCGCACTATAGTCATGTGCGCCACGGTTGTTAGTGTCATCTGTGGCGCACATGGGGGGGGGGTGCGCTACGCCTAAGCGCACGTCCCTCTCTGCTGTGAACCATCCACAAGCATCTGTGGTGCACATGGCATAGTGCGCCACAGAAGTTTGTACTCTCTGTGGCGCACTATGGCATGTGCGCCACAGATGTAGTGGCATGCACCAACTCCAACCACCCCCCCCTGTGGATCGCCTTTTTAGGGTTTGCAAAAAATTAAAGAAAATGATAAACACTTCAAAAAATTAAATCCTTTCATATTTAGGTAGGTAATGTGGTATAGCTTCTAGTAAAATTAACAAAAATGAGTTTCGACTTTATTTGCAAAAAAAAGTTATGACACAGTAAAAAGGCCGTAACTTTTGCATACGATATCGAAAAAAATCGTATAATATACCAAAATGACGAGAACGAGATTTCGCATCTGCTCGCAACGACCTAGGATCGTTTAGCGATTTTTTAGATTTTCAAAATTCGAAAAGAGTAAAAAGTTACGGTCAAAAAACCGTTTTTTCCTGTAGAAAAAAAAATACAGGGCGACTTATCCGTAGCGCACCTACACCTAGTGCGCCACGGATAAGCTTGGGCGAGATTCAAATTTGAATCCCCACCCCGCCCTCCTCCTCCCTTTCCCTTTCCCCTTTTCCCTCTTCCTCTCCCTTTCCCTTTCCACTTTTCCCTTCCCCTTTTCCCTCTTCCTCTCCCTTTCCCTTCTCCTTCTTCCTTCTTCCTTCTTCCTTCTCCCTTCTCCCTTCTCCTCCTTCCCCTTCTCCTCTTCTTGCAGTGATGGAGCGATGTCGACCTCCTTCTCCTCCTCCTCGCAGTGACAACGGGCGACGTCGGTGCAACGGCGGCCTCCTTCTCCTCCTCCTCGCGACGGCGGTGCAACGACGGCCTCCTTCTCCCCCTCTTCCTCCTCTGCCTCCTGTTCTTCTCCTCCTCTTCCTCCTCTGCCTCCTCTTCTTCTTCTCCTCCTCTTCTCCTCCTCCTCCTCCTCTTCTTCTTCTCCTCCTCTTCTTCTCCTCCTCTGCCTCCTCTTCTTCTTCTCCTCCTCTTCCTCCTATTCTCCTCTTCCTCCTCCTTGCAGTTCCGATGACGACAACGAGGTGACGACGAGGAGGCGGCGATGGAGACCTGCACCGACGCACGACCGCACTGACGATGAGATCCAGATCTGCTGCTTTTTTTTTGAATTTTGAAATTTACATCCGTGGCGCACAGCACCTAGTGCGCCACGGTTATCGTTTCATACGCGTGGCGCACCTGCCCAAACTTCTGTGGCGCACTGGCATGTGCGCCACGCCTGTCTCTAAACTTCTGTGGCGCACTAGGCAGTGCGCCACAGAAGTTTAAACTTCTGTAGCGCAAGGCACGTGGCGCACTGCTAGTGCGCCACAGATGATACTTCATGGTGCGCCACTAAAGGCCATTTTCCTAGTAGTGGCCACTCCCACTTTGCGCACTTCGCTGACGAGCGGGCCACCTCCACGTCAGCATCGTCTTCCCCCCTGATTCCGCGCACGACCTCGCCGCTGCCCGTTGCAGCGCTGATCTCGCGAGCTTAATGGGCATTGAATCAGCGAGCGTTACCTGTCGAGCCTTGGGCTATAAGATCCCCACCTCCCCGCGACCATTTCCCCCTGTCAATTTTGCCTTCACGCCACCAGGCTGTCCACGACTCGCACGACTTCGCCGCTGCTCCGACGACTGCGCCGGCGAATTCCGGTGAGTCTCGTGTTCCCCTCTGCCTCTCATTCATGCTATCTTGTTCAGTGAGTCTCGGCGCATCTACTGACACACCCCACTTACCTTCGCATGACCTGTAGCTCCAGCAACGTCGACAACTGGCCGCCACCGTCTTCGGCATCAACTCCGACGACCTCCAGTGGTAAGTCCAGACCGCCCAAGCCTTGTCTCTCACACACGCGTGTTCTCTGTGATCTTCCGCACCTGACTACACTCTCCGTTTGCCTCCTAGAGATCGACAACGTCGCCTTCGACCTCGAGCAGAACCACCTGTCGCCAGACTCAACTCCGACGAGGAATCGTCACCGCGTCAGCACGCCCCTTGACAAACCAGAGCCACCTCGAGCTTCAGCACGCCACCGCGGTCCTGGTAAGCACCTTCTTGCTTCCCCGGACGACCTAGAGCACCGGCGCCACCGTAATCAGACGCGCCGCCGCCGTACAACGCCGCTAGCGCCGCTAGTTTGTGGCTTGATGATTTAGTCCGTTGGATCTGCATCGTAGGGCTAGGATAGATCTTAATCGAAGAGGTACGCGCGCGTCTGAGCCGCCAGCTCTAAGTTAGATCCTACGGCCTGCGACTACCGATCCGCGCGAATCGGTACGCGCCAGTGAGGCTACGACACGTGGCTAGGGATAATTCAAAAACAGAAATTTGAATCAGATTTAGATCCAAGCTTCAAACAGCTATAACTTTTGAATGCCACGTTGGAATTTTACAAACTTTATACCGTTGGATTCACTGAAACAAGACCTTTCTGAATATCCAATGTGTTTAACAAATAGTAACAGTTAAAATGACTTTATTTGTGGAAACATGTTTAAGGCTATTTTGAGTATAGATTTAGTTTAGTAATTTGTTTTAGTGTCAAATAAGTTTAATTGGCAAACTTGTGACTGGTTAAGTTTCTGCAAACATGTGCATGCTTGGTAGAATTTTCAAAATCACCACTTGGTAAATTCTTGCATACATGCATTCATATTATTTTTGATTGTATATAATTGTGTGTAATTGTATGCTATAATTTTGTGTAGATTTTGCTAGTGATTGTGATTGTGAAGAGTGCAGCTCTCCCCACTACCAAGTCAAGTGATATTTTCATGAATATTTCTATCCTATGTTTTGTACTAGCATTAGATATTTTGCTAAGTCTTGCATGCTATTTTTGCCTAATGCTAAGTTGGGAAATCCTAAGTAGTGTAGAATTGTAGAATTGCTAAGGAATTTTCCTAAGTTAAGTTATCTTACCATGCTTATCCTAGTTATTTAGCAAACAAGGGTTGGTGAAAATCTATACTTACTATAATGAAAATATTTCTAAGTCATGAGACTTATGCTTTCCTAATAAAACAACTAAGTCAAATGAACCTCTTGGGTGGAATGGAAGGATTGGGTTATGTTGAGTGGTTACACAAGGCCATGGACTTGGGTTGTGTATCTCACTTGTGGTATGCCACCCAGGCATAAAGGGATTTGGAGGCCAAGTGTTGAGAAAGCTTACAGTGCAACCACTTGGCAATATGGGCTCTGCCTTGATCATATAGGTTGCTAGAACTTAGTCATTTGGACAGTTGGTGGTAGTTGGGATGATAGGTTGGAACGCGTCCATTTGACTAAGGAAAGGCTTCTGAAAGGTCCTGTCTTGGGAAACCAAGTCTGGTGGGAAAAGTGCACAACCTCTGCAGATGGAAAACCTAAGTACTTAGCCTAGTCCAAGGCAATGGACAACTTGAGCATCAAGACATGGAAGCTACAAGAATCTCATCACTCCAACTTCTAAGTAAAATTTGTGGGAGAACAAGGGTGAAGGACCCCAATGTCTATTGGTGGTTTCTTGGGAAGTTTTTGATAAAGAAAAACTTAGTGATTTCAACTAATAGGTAAAACCTATTTTCAAGCAAAGCAAGCCAAGCTACACTTAGCCAAAAGCATATATTAATATAGTCCACTTAAAATATACTAAGGTATCACTTGCCAATACTATTCCAAAGTATTGACCCTCTGTGGCTGTAACTTGTGATGTTGCAGGTTACTCCGATGATGAGTAGGAGTCATGAGTCTACACTCAACATGCTTGCCTGTGGCACATGAAGATGAAGACTTATGTTTATTTACTTATTCCCTAAACTCTTGTATTAGGCCAATGGCCCTGAGTTGTAAAAGACTATGTTTTATCTCTGGAATGAATGTAATAAACGACCTTTGTATCTGTGTACTTCATCTTAAACTGTGGATGCTAGCATTGATCCAGGGACTAGCATTGCAATCACAGGGATCCTTTCCTTTATAAAGGAGGGGTCTAACAGTGTGTTATTTTCGCAAGAACTTGAACCTTGTGTGACAACGTGTACGGTAGTGCCAACCATGCAAACACTCGCATGAGCCACTTGGTTGCTTTAATTCAACATGACTACCTATTCATGTCTGGTAAAACATTCCATTCCAAACCTCTTTTAAATAAGCACATAGGGGTTGCACACTCGTGTTTCATATTTTATCTCACTTACACTTGATCAAAATCTAGGAGAAGCACACTTCTAGAATTAGTTTGTTCACTTAAGTGTGGTGTTTAGGTTGATGAACTGACTCAGTGGGACTTGTATTTTTATCACTTGTAAGATAAACCCATGTCTTCAAAAACACAAAAATATTTTGTTTTCTTTCTAGTCTTGTTCCTACCAGGTTCTTAAGGAAGGCATACATCTGATCTTGAAGCATTCACTGAAGCAAAGGTTTTTTATCCATCAAAGTAGAGGTTAAAAGCACCTCAACGGTAAAGTGTGTCACCCTTTCTTTAACTTAAGCTTGGGGAGGTAACCACTTCTTATACTCTCTTTTGATAACTTCATTTCATCTTTTGTTTTCATGATCTTCTCAAGTCGGTATTTGAAAAGTTCTTAGCTTGGGGAGGTAATTTTGCATGCGTAGAATCTTGTGAAATGTTCTTTATCCCAAAAAGTTTTCATGCTATTGTGTATCCCTCTGTTTTTGAATGCTTGCTTAAGTGAGTTTTTGTTCATATTTATATAAGGGATATACTTGCTCATGTTAGGCCCCATAGGAGACAAGCCATAGCTTTGATGCACCTTGTCCAACTTTTATCTACCTTGTGAAACATATTGTGATCCTCTAAATATACATTGCCATGTTCTCTACATTTTGAAAAGAAAAGAAAAAATATAATAAAGAAGTTCTTTGAAACTAGCTAGTTGTCACTGCTCAAAATTGTCTTAAGTGAATGGTTATGGAGTAGCACGACACCATAGTGTTGGAAATGATGGTCTTAATAGATTCTTACTGTAACATCCCAAAATTCATGAATTACAAAAGCTTGCATTTCATTCATGCATTCATATCATTCTTGACTTGCACAAAAAAATTCAAATCAAAACTCCAAATAAAACCATTATTATGCCTATTATCTATATATCATTAAGGCATGGTTTTATTTTATTTTTCAAAGGATCAAAGTGTAATGGACTAAACAGTGGTGTTTGACACACATTTAAGTGCAAGGTTCACACTAAAAAAATCTAGAGAAGATTTGAAATCAAACTCATTTGAATTTGGGTTTGAAAATGATTCCTGAAAAATCAAACAAAAAAAGAAAAGGCAAAAGGAAAAAATAAAAAATAAATCAGCCGCTGCCCTTTCGGCCCAACTCCAGAATAGGCCCAGCAAGCCCACCCGGCCGTTTCCCCCTCTCCCCTCTCTCTCACCTGCGCTCGCCTTACCCCGCTGACACTGCCAGTGGCCCCGTGCCAGCTCAACATCGTCTTCCCCACCCCCGTGCCAGCTCAACGCCGTCGCCGCCCGTTTCCTCCCCCATCAATGTCACGTTGATTACGGGCTTAATTTCCATTGATCCTCTTCGTGATTCCCTCGCCCCCGCTGTCTACTTAACCCCCTCACCGCCGTGGTCATTTCCCCCCAAGTTTCCTCGCCAGAACACCACCAGGCTGCACATATTTGTACTTGCGACCCCGCTACCCGAGCATCTCCAGTGAGCTATTCCGGTGAGCCTCGAGCACCCCTTTGGCCGTAGTTCACTCAGTGTTGTTCCTCTACCCCTTGCGCGTCCTCTGACACCACTAGTTCATCCTGAACTGGCCCAGGTCGTTGACTCCATCGAGCACTGCGAGCACCCGACGCTGTCATCAACTCCGGCAAGAAATAGCGTACGAATCGAACGCCCCTTGGCCTCAGGTTCAAACCATGTTGAGAGCCTTGTCCTTGTGCACACACTAATGCTATTTGTTTGTCGTAGGGAGACCTAAAATATCGCCGTCATCTCCGCCAACCCGTGCCTGACGCCAGCAAGATTTTCGGCAAGCTCTCACGGCCACTACAGCACGCTCCCGCACACGCCAGTGACACCTTGAGCATCCTCGTGCTCTCGCGAGTCCGGTAAACTGCTACACCGCCCCTAGCCCCCTCTAGAATCGCCATACCACCGTCGCCTGAGCGTTACCGCTGCGCGTCGCCAGCCAGCGCCGCCAGTTCCTGGTCAAGGCGCTCTGAGCTGTTAGATCAAGATCGAGTGGATCTGATTAGATCACTTAATGAAGGGGTACGCTTAGATCTGAGCCACATGATCTAACGTAAATCCTACGGCCCATGTTGGCCGATCCGCGCGAAGCGGTACGGGCCAACAGATGCGTCCACGTGTCTGAGATTTAGATTTAAAATCTGTTTTTGAATCTATTAGAGATTTAAACTTGTAAAATCCATAAATTTTGTTCTGTTTATCCAAAAAAATGCAACTAATATATCATTAGATTAAGGAAAATAAATCCTACACTACTGTGGGATTGAATTTGTATTTTACTACTGTAAAATTAGGTTTATTTGCATAATCAAATATAGGCTTATTTTGGCCATATAAATTATTTAAACAAAATGTTTTTAAAGCAAATTTAAGTTTATTTAGACTATAATTAGTTGTTTTGTGTTCAGTACTATTTGGTTTGAATAGTTTAGTGTAGAAAATTCATTTCATTGCATTTGCATGCATTCATAGATATTTTTGTTTGAATATGTGAATGAGAATTTTGTGTTATCATTTTATGTGTAGATTTTGGTGCTAGTGGTGATTGTGATTATGAAGATTGTTGCTACTCCCCCAACTACCAAGGCAAGTGGTGCTTCATGTATTTTGTCCTATTATTTTGACTATGCACTAGTGATATTTTGAATAGGGCTTGCATGAAATTTTTGCTAAGTATCTATATGTTATGCTTGGGAAAACCTAGTAGTTGTAGCCTTAGTAGAATTTCTCTAAGTTAAGATACTTGCCATGTTAACATGCTTAGCCTAGCTAGTAGCAAACAAAGGTGGAATATATTCATGCTATGGAAATTTTGCTAAGTCTTTTGACTTGTGTTTTTGTTTAATAAAGCAACTAAGTGAATGAATCACTTTGGTGGAATGGTATGATGATTTGTGTTGAGTGGTTACACAAGGCCCATGTCTATGGTTTACCTTGTGTATCTCACTTGTGGAAAGCCACCCAGGAACAAAGGGATTTGAGATACTTAGTGTTTAGAAGCTTCCAGTGCAACCACATGGCATATGGGCTCTGCCTTGATCATATATGTTGCAATAACTTAGCAATATGGAAAGTTGGTAGTAGGGTGATAGGATGGTACGCGTCCATGGTGGTCTAAGGGAAGGCTTCTGAAAGGTCTCATCTCGATGCATGTTGAGTCTTGTGGGGAAAGTGCACCACCTCTCGAGAGGGTAAAACCTAAGTACTTAGCCGTGTCCCCGGCAATGGACAATTTGAGCATCAAGACATTGAAGCTATCAAGGATCTCCTCATCCCAATTTCTAAGTTAAAAAATTGTGATTGAAGAAGGGTAAAGGTTCACCAATGTCTATTTATGGTTCCTTGGGAGTTTTTATCAAATAAAAACTTATTATTTTTCAACTGATAGGAAAAACCTATTTTGAGCAAAGCAAGCCTAAGCTACACTTAGCCAAATTCATATAGATGTTAGATACTACTATTCTACTATAGTATCACTTGCCAATACAATTCCAAATGTATTGACCCACTGTGGCTGTAACTTATGATGTTGTAGGTTATTGTGATGAGGATTAGGGTTATGAGTCTACACTCAAGATGATTGCCTGTGGCACATGAAGATGAAGACTTTATTTTATTTACTTATGTCATGAACTCTTGTACTAGCCTTTGGCTAATGAGTTTTAAAAGACTACGTTATCTCTGTAATGACGATGTAATAACGACCTTTCTATCTGTGTACTTCATCTTTAACTGTGGATGCTAAAATTTGATCCAGGGACTAGCATTGCAATCACAGGGACCTTTACCTTATAAAGGTGGGGTCTTACAGATGGTATCAGAGCACTGTGTTGCCTGTAGGATTATGACCCTAAGTTGGATTAGAGTAAGGAAACCACTAGGAGAAATGCAACTCTTTGCAAATTCCACACTTGTCTTTTTCCTCTCGTAAACTTTTCTAATCTTCTTTCTTGTCTCCATTTGTAGATGAACTCAATCAACGAAGCCGTCAAGAAGGGACCACTCATGACCATGAATTTGGAGTGTGAGATGGAGTTTCCCAAAGCACTTAAGAACCTTATGGTTACCATGGGGATACATGGTGCAGCTGTGTACAAGGGATTCCCTATGATGGATGAAGGAGAATAATATTGGTGGGTGCAACTTCACTTGTTAAAAAACAAGGAAGACAACCACAAAGAGTCGGGTTATGCATGGTCACCAACTATGAAATGCGCACTACATTCTTTTAATCTGCAAGGAATGCAGCTTGGAATGCCATCAAGGAGCTTGGTGATAGGCTCAAGTGTAGAATGCTCAACACTCAAAATGACCATAGAGAGGAGAATAAGCATACCCAAGACTTAGAGGCTACCAACCAACGTCTAAGGGAAGATATCATAGACTTAATATGGGAGTCTTGTGATCAAGATAGACAGATTGCCATTAAGGATGCCCTGATAGCCATTTTGTTAAGTGAGTGATAGTTGAGATGAACTCTGGTAGTTGGACCACCACACTTGTGATTTTATCGTGTTAATAATTTTGATCATACCAACCTATGTGGTATGCCAAAATTTTGTCTAAGTTATGTTTGAACCTTAGTGTTTGTGGTAGACTTTGTACACCATGAGTTGTATGTTTTATGGTTGGTATATGCCTTTTGCTTTCATTTTACTGTCTTGTTTTTCTCTTATTTGTGTTGTTCTAATATTTCTCTATATTACATTAGATGCCTAGCTTTGTGATCAGCACTGCCGAGGAGTTCAATGGAACTCGTTTTGGTTCACGTATCATGTAGTTTACTAGTGTGCTCAACCTTCCACTCCCTAGTATCAAGGCACTCCAGCTTACCATGTTCGAGAGGAAGGATCTTTGGGGCTTTAGAGTGACACAGCCAGGACCCCAGACAGAGCCACTCACGGAGGATATTTCCTTCAAGCTGATGCACGATGACAAAGAAAAGGGTCTAGATGTAGTCATGCAGGAGCTACTCGGACGCCTCTGCGGACACCATGCCACCGAGCTCAGAGGCCTCTAGTTCCACCCGTTCGGGAGACATGACGAGGAGGGAGAGGCATTGGTGTATGAGGGCGCTACTAGAGAGACGATAGAGCCAATTCATCTATACCTCCAGGACCTAGAGGGCCTTATTAGACACCTCGACACGGATAGGACCAACGTCATGCTTAGAAATGACGAGTTCCAGGTTCAGTTGAGGGAGAAGGACAAGCTCTTCGCAGAACAAGATGAAATCGTCAAGGAAATGGAGGCTAGATTCGAGAGCCAGCACAAGAAGTTCAAGAACCAGGAGAAGAGAGTCCAGGACAGAAAAAACAAGATCAAGGACATGAGGGCCGAGATAGAGGCCAAAGACTTTGAGTTAGAGACTCAGCATGGATTGATAGAGAGGCTCCGCTCGCAGAAGAGAGAACTTCGTGCAAAGATTAAGGCCTGACCACCTGCATGGAGGAATACAAGTCAGCTATGGAGACAACCAGACTTACTCTTGTGGACGAGGTCGACATGGAGGAGTAGTTGATTACTAAGCTACCTAATTATCTATCACCCTTTGATTATTGAGTCGGAATGATCATCCAACATGTGGATGGATTGCTTATGTGTTTACTTTTCCAAAACATGTTGTTTACATTGTTCAAACTCTTGTTTTATCTTGTGATTGTTTATTGTGTTTGTTGATTTGTGATTGTATTGTGCATAGCATATATGGGTTATATCTCATTATTTATCCTCATTGAAACCACAGATGCCTCCCCGTCGTGCCAATCCCAACCCAAACAACAACAACAATAATGTCAATCCCGAGATGCAGCAGTTGATGACAGATCAAGATCAACTAATGCAGATGATGACCTAGTTCATGGCCAATCACCAGAATCAAAACAACAACAACAACAACAACAACAATCCCAACAATCCACCAGCATTTGACATGCTTACCAGATTTTTGAGGTTGAGGCCATCCAAGTTATCAGGAAAACTGATCCAATGGTAGCCAATGACTGGTTACATTCCGTGAACAAATACGTAGTCACTGTTGGCTGCACCGATGAAGAAAAGGTCATGTTCGCAGCACATCTGCTTGAAGGACCAGCAGCAACCTGGTGGGATAACTTTCAGATCACCACTCCCTTTGAGGAAGTGACATGGGCTATCTTTGAGGATGGGTTCCGCACTGCCCACATCTCATCAGGGGTGATGAACTTGAAGAAGAAAGAATTCCACAATCTTAAACAACCTCACTGTAGTGTGGTTGAATACATTGAGGAGTTCAACAATCTGACGCTCTATGCACCGGATGAGGTTGATACTGATGCCAAGAGGAAAGAGAAGTTCCTTGAAGGATTGAATGATGAATTAAACCTGCAGCTATTTGTTGCCTATGTCCCAACATATCAATCACTTTGTGACAAGGCTACTATCTTGGAAAACAAGATGAAACAGGTTGAGGGCAGGAAAAGGAAGCATAACTTTGATAAGAACAGCTCGGGATCGTCTCACAAGCGTTCCCACAACAATGTAGTGGAAGTTCGTGATTTCAAAAACATGGGAAGTATAACAGCCACCACAACCACAACCGTCACCATGACAACAAGCATCATCGAAGTCATGACAATGACAAGTATAAGAACCACAAGAGAGGACACAAGAGCCACCGCAGTGGAAATGGTAATGGGAGTCAGCTTGCAAAAAGAGACATCAGTCAGGTTGAGTGCTTCAAATGCAAGAAAACTGGGCACTATGAAAATGAATGCCCAGAAAATAAAGTTGAAGGAGCCAACAAGCCCAACCCTTTTCAGAAGGGACAAGTGAACCACATCAATGTGGAAGAAATTTATGAAGAGTCTGATGTTGTGGCTGGTAAGTTCAAGCTTAATTCTTTTCCAGCACTCGTTCTTTTTTATACCGGCGCATCGCATTCATTCATATCAAGAGCATTTGTTGATAAAAAGGACTTCCAACTGAAACTATTGGGTGTCCTATTAAAGTAAGCTCTCCTGGTGGAGAGATGATAGTGAATTTTGGATGCCATGATCTAGTGATAGAGTTTGGAAAGTATAAGTTTCCAGTTAGTTTGATAATCCTAGATTCCCAAGGATTGGATGTAATTTTGGGTATGGATTCGATGACTAAGTATGAAGGAGTACTAGATTGTGCAAATCGTACAGTTACACTCACAACCACAGATAAGAAAAGGATTAGATTCAAGTCTAACTTTGAATCAAAAGTGAGTAAGCTAAATTCTCTTAAGGGGCTTAGCATAGATGGTGTACCAGTTGTGAAAGAATACCTGGATGTGTTTCTGGAAGAATTGCCAGGAATGCCACTAGATAGAGATGTGGAGTTTCTGATTGACTTACTGCCAGGATCGGGACCAATAGCAAAGAGACCCTACAAGATGTCCGTTGATGAGTTGAAAGAACTCAAGAAACATCTTGGAGAACAGTTGCAGAAAGGATTTATTCAACCAAGTTCTTCATCTTGGGTGCACCAGTTCTATTTGTTGAGAAGAAGGATAGAAGTCAAAGGTTATGCATAGATTACCGTTCACTCAATGAGGTGACTATAAAGAACAAGTATCCTTTACCTAGAATCAACGATCTATTTGATCAGCTAGAAGGAGCCTGTGTGTTCTCAAAGATTTCTCTTCGATCAGGCTACTTTCAGCTAAAGATTAGAGAGCAAGACATACCTAAGACTGCTTTCACCACTAGGTATGGTTTGTATGAATACACCGTGATGCCATTTGGTTTGACAAATGCACCAGCCTATTTCATGAATGATGAACAAGGTGTTCATGGAGTTTCTGGACAAGTTTGTTGTCGTGTTCATCGATGACATTTTAATCTATTCCAAGAGCAAAGAAGAACATGAAGAGCATTTGTGATACTTGAGAAGCTCAGGGAGCACGAGTTGTATGCCAAGTTTAGTAAGTGTCAATTCTGGCTGAATGAAGTTGGATTTCTCGGACATATTGTGTCGAGAGATGGTATAGCTGTCGATCCCGCAAAGGTGTCAGTTATAACTGAGTGGTAATCTCCCAAGTCAATGAAAGAAGTTCGCAGTTTCCTTGGCTTGGCAGGTTACTATAGAAGATTCATTGAGAATTTCTCAAAGGTAGCTAAGCCAATGACGGAGTTACTCAAGAAAGATAAGAAATTTGACTAGACTGAAGGTTGTGAAGTCAGTTTACAGGAATTGAAGAAGAGACTAGTGACAGCACCAGTCTTATGTCTGCCATATTTGGAGAAAGATTTCAAAGTTTATTGTCATCCATCTCACCAAGGATTAGGTGGAGTTTTTATGCAAGATGGGAAAGTTGTGGCTTATGCCTCGAGATAACTCAAAATTCATGATGTGAATTACCCTACTCATGACTTAGAGTTAGCCTCTGTTGTCCATGCACTCAAAACATATAGACATTATCTTTTGGGAAAACGTTGTGAAGTGTTCATGGATCACAAAAGTTTGAAGTATATCTTCACTCAGAAGGAAATCAATATGAGACAAAGAAGATGGCTAGAGCTCATCAAGGACTATGACTTGAGTTTGCAATACCATCCCGGTAAATAAAACATTGTAGCGGATGCTTTAAGCCATAAGGTTTATGTGAATGGCCTTACTAAGGGAGAATTGCCAGATGATTTGTGTGCCCAATTCAAAGACCTCAGATTGGAAATAGTACCTGAAGGACATCTCATGTCATTGGATGATCAAATAAGCCCAAAAGTTGGACAAGGAATTGAAGAGATTAAAGGAAAAATTAGCAAAGGGAAAGCTAAAGGATTCCATGAAGACGAACAGGGTAGCTTATGGTATGGAAAACGTTTCTGTATTCCACAAGATCCGGACCTTTGGAAACTAATTCTGCAGGAAGTACACAACTCACCATATTCCATTCATCCAGGTAACAACAAAATTTGCATGGATGTGAAAGAAATATTTTGGTGGATCAACCTCAAGAAGGATATTGCAGATCATATTTCCTTGTGTGACGTGTGTAGTCTAAAGGCGGAACATCAGAAACCGGCAGGGTTATTACAACCACTACCTATTCCTGATTGGAAGTGGGACAAGATTGGTTTGGATTTTATCACCGGACTGACAAGGACTAGATCTGGATATGACTCCATTTGGGTTGTGGTAGATCGCTTAACTAAAGTGGCTCATTTCATACCCGTGAAGACAACTTATACAAATGCTAAGTTAACCAAGATCTACATGAATAGGACTGTGTGTCTGCATGGAGTACCCAAGAGTATTGTGTCTGATAGAGGAACTCAATTCACCTCACATTTTTTGCGACTATTGGATGAGTCACTAGGAACAAGTTTAGAGTTCAGCACAGCTTTTCACCCCCAGACTGATGGATAGACATAAAGGACCAATCAGATTTTGGAGGATATGTTGAGGGCATGTGCCCTGGACTATGATGCTAGTTGGGATGAAAGTCTGCCTTACGTAGAATTCTCTTACAATAAAAGCTATCAAGCCAGTATTGAGATGGAACCGTTTGAATTTCTATATGGAAGAAAGTGTACTACACCATTGCTATGGAGTGGTGCGGGTGAAAGAAATTTGTTCGGACCAGAACTGATCAAGGAAGCTGAAGAGAAAGTCAAACTGGTAAAGGACAGATTGAAGATAGCACAGTCCCGACAGAAGAGCTACGCAGATTCAAAGCGTAGTGAAGTCACCTATGAGGTAGGGGATAAAGCTTATCTTAGAGTCTCACCTCTTCGTGGTGTGAAGAGATTTTGAGTCAAAGGAAAATTGGCACCAAGGTATGTTGGACCATTCAAGATTTTAAGTCACAAAGGAGAAGTGGCTTATGAGATTGATTTGCCTGAATCACTGTCAGCGGTTCACAATGTATTTCATGTGAGTCAGTTGAAGAAATGCCATCCGAAGATGGAAGAAACTTCTTTGAAGGATATTATACATTTGGAAGAGGTTCAGTTGGAGAGTGATCTCACCCATGAGGAGAAACCTATCAGGATTCTTGAGACTGCAGAAAGATTTACTCGTACCAAGATTATCAAATTCTGCAAAGTTCAGTGGAACCATCATTCCGAAGAAGAAGCAACTTGCGAAAGAGAAGATGACCTTCGGAAATATCACCCTCACCTATTTGCTAGCCAATCCGAATCTCGAGGGTGAGATTCTTCCTAAGGGGGTTAGATTTGTAACATCACAAAATTCATGAATTAAAAAAGCTTGCATTTCATTCATGCATTCATATCATTCTTGACTTGCACAAAAAATTTCAAATCAAAACTCCAAATAAAACCATTCTTATGCTTATTATCTATATATCATTAAAGGCATGGTTTTATTTTATTTTTCAAAGGATCAAAGTGTAATGGACTAAACAGTGGTGTTTGACACACATTTAAGTGCAAGGTCCACACTACAAAATCTAGAGAATATTTGAAATCAAACTCATTTGAATTTGGGTTTGAAAATGATTCCTGAAAAATCAAATAGAAAAATAAAAGGAAAAAGGAAAAAAATAAATCAGTCACTACCCTTTTGGCCCAACTCCAGAACAGGCCCAGCAAGCCCACCCAGCTGTTCCCCCCTCTTCCCTCTCTCTCACCGCGCTCGCCTTACCCCACTGACACTGCTAGTGGCCTTGTGCCAGCTCAGCATCGTCTTCCCCACCCTCGCACGCGTAGACACTGTCGCCGCCCGTTTCCTCCCCCATCAACTCCGTATTGATTACGGGCTTAATATCCATTGATCCTCTCCATTATTCCCTCGCCCCTGCTGGCTACTTAACCCCCTCGCCATCGCGGTCATTTCCCCCAACTTTCCTTGCCAGAACGCCACCAGGCTGCGCGTATTTTCACTTGCGACGCCGCTGCCCGAGCATCTCCGGTGAGCTATTCCGGTGAGCCTCGAGCGCCCCTTTGCCCCTAGTTCACTCAGTGTTGTTCCTCTAACCCTTGTGTGTCCTCTGACACCACTAGTTTGTCCTGAACTGGCCTAGGTAGTCGACTCCATCGAGCACTGCGAGAACCCGACGCCGTCATCAACTCCGGCGAGCAATAGCGGTACGAATAGAACGCCCCTTGGCCTCAGGTTCAAACCATGTTGAGAGCCTCGTCCTTGTGCATACATTGATGCTATTTGTTTGTCTTAGGGAGACCTAGAACGTCGTCGTCGTCTCTGCCAACCCATGCCCGACGCCAGCAAGGTTTCCGCCGAGCTCTCACGGCCACTACAGCACGCCCCCGCCCATGCCAGCGACACCTTGAGCATCCTCGTGCTCTCGCGAGTCCGGTAAGCTGCTGCACCGCCCCTATCACCCTATGGAATCGCCAGAACAATGTCGCCTTAGCGCCGCCGCCGCCGCGCGTTGCCAGCCAGCGCCGCCATTTCCTGGTCAAGGCGTTGTGAGCCGTTAGATCTAGATCTAGTGGATCTGATTAGATCACTTAACAAAGGGTTACGCTTAGATCTGAGCCACAGGATCTAACTTAAATCCTACAGCCCACGTTGGCCGATCCGCATGAAGCGGTATGGGCCAATCAGATGCGTCCACGTGTCTGAGATTTAGATTTAAAATCTGTTTTTGAATCTATTAGAGATTTAAACTTGTAAAATCCATAACATTTGTTATGTTTATCCAAAAAATGCAAATAATATATCATTGGATTTAGAAAAATAAATCCTACACTAATGTGGGCTTGAATTTGTATTTTTCTTCTGTAAAATTAGGTTTTTTTGCAGAATAAAATTAGGTTTATTTGTAGAATAAATTATTTAGAAAAATGTTTTTAAAGCAAATTTAAGTTTATGTAGACTATAATTAGTTGGTTTTGTGTTCATTACTGTTTGGTTTGAATATTTTAGTGTAGAAAATTCATTTCATTGCATTTGCATGCATTCATAGATATATTTGTTTGAACATGTGAATGATAATTTGCTGCTATCATTTTATGTGTAGATTTTGGTGCTAGTGGTGATTGTGATTGTGAAGATTGTTGCTACTCCCCCAACTACCAAGGAATGTGGTGCTTCATGTATTTTGTCCTATTATTTTTACTATGCACTAGTGATATTTTGAATAGGGCTTGCATGAAATTTTTGCTAAGTATCTATATGCTATGCTTGGGAAAACCTAGTAGTTGTAGCCTTCGTAGAATTTTCTCTAAGTTAAGATACTTGCCATGTTAACATGCTTAGACTAGCTAGTAGCAAACAAGGGTGGAATATATTCATGCTATGGAAATTTTGCTAAGTCTTTTGACTTGTGTTTTTGTTTAATAAAACAACTAAGTGAATGAATCACCTGGGTGGAATGGTATGATGGTTTATGTTGAGTGGTTACACAAGGGCCATGTCTATGGTTTACCTTGTGTATCTCACTTGTGGAAAGCCACCCAGGAACAAAGGGATTTGAGATACTTAGTGTTTAGAAGCTTCCAATGCAACCACATGGCATATGGGCTCTGCCTTGATTATATAGGTTGCAATAACTTAGCCAGATGGACAGTTGGTGGTAGGGTGATAGGATGGAACGCATTCATGGTGGTCTAAGGGAAGGCTTTTAAAAGGTCACGTCCCGATGCATGTCGAGTCTTGTGGGGAAAGTGCACCACCTCTCGAGAGGGTAAAACCTAAGTACTTAGCCATGTCCCTGGCAATGGACAATTTGAGCATCAAGACATTGAAGCTATCGAGGATCTCGTCATTCCAATTTCTAAGTTAAAAACTTGTGGTTGAACAAGGGTAAAGGTTCACCAATGTCTATTGGGGGTTCCTTGGGAGTTTTTGTCAAATAAAAACTTAGTGTTTTTCAACTGATAGAAAAAACCTACTTGAGCAAAGCAAGGCTAAGCTACACTTAGCCAAATTCATATAGATGTTAGATACTACTATTCTACTATGGTATCACTTGCCAATACAATTCCAAACGTATTAACCCACTGTAGTTGTAACTTATGATGTTGCAGGTTATTCTGATGAGGATTAGGGTTATGAGTCTACACTCAACATGCTTGCCTGTGGCACATGAAGGTGAATACTTTATTTTATTTACTTATGTCATGAACTCTTGTACTAGCCTTTGGCTAATGTGTTTTAAAAGACTATGTTATCTCTGAAATGACGATGTAAGAAAATCCTTTGTATCTGTGTACTTCATCTTAAACTGTGGATGCTAGCATTTGATCTAGGGACTAGCATTACAATCACAGGGACCTTTACCTTATAAAGGTGGGGTCTTAGACTTACTAAGTGAGTTGTCAAATAAGTAATGATGTTTCAAAGTTTTGAGATTACATATGCAAAATTTTTGTCTTGGAAATCAAAGTGAGATATTGCTTTCTGCCTGTCTTGCATCACTGTCGCACAACATGGGATGCTAACAACTCCGCTGGACTTTGGACAATCCAAAATTAGGACACTCTTGGAGTTTGGCTATGAGTTGCCAAACATATGTACCAAAAATGCTATATTTGGATATGCATCGGTATTCTCATGGGCCTGCATTAAAATAAAAAGTCGGAATACTCCTCTGGCCGTTATGAGAAATCATTATACCGAAAAGGGAAACCTTGGTAATGGTCACGAGTGTCCTTCATAGCCTACAAAGTCTCGATTTAACATATACCACTATTGTGGCATGGTATCATTACTAAGAAATAGATTTTCTATGAGCTCAACAATCAAACTTTGCACTTGAGAGACTTTAATAAATGGCATGAGTGGGCAACATTGGAAAACTCTATCTCTATTTATGATTGACAACTAACCATGTTCTACTTTGTCTTATACAAATAAAAATACAAAAATAAAATAAAGTGCGTATAGAAGGATCACAAGTTTACTTGCAAGCTAGATTTAACTTTGACTTGGGGCATAGAAGTGTTTGACTAATCTCTAGTGTAGTTGGAATGGCCACGGCAGATGCTGCGATTGGCAGCGAGTAGTAGAACGAGGGGCAAGGGCGGCCAGCCATCTGCGGTACGACACTACTAGGAAAACAGCAATTAGTAGCGCACGTGGAAAAGCCATCCGTGGCGCACTGCCCGTGCGCCACTAGGCTTGCGCTGCGGCTATCTCATAGCCGTGGCGCACTTCCTGGTGTGCCACGCATGTGCAGAGATAGGCATGGCGCACATGCCAGTGCGCCACGGATACCTGTACAGGTGCGCTACAAGACTTATTTTCTGTGGCGCATCTGTCAGTGCACCACAAGCATGCGCAAGTGCGCTTTAGGCACTGTGCGCCACAAAAGCTATGCCATGTGCGCCACGGGTGTCTTTTTTTTAATTTTAGGGCCATATGATATACAATACAGATTATATAGGAAGATATACACACAGATATTCACACAGATATAAGATACACAATTATATATATAAATACACAATTCGCAAAACAAGATTGAAACAAATACATATAGATAAGTCTCATACATGAATACATAAGTTATACATTGTTTCGATCAAGTTACAAAGTAGTTGGTGACATGCGAATACATGTGTCGATCGAACAAGTTAGAGCTCGGAAGCTCGCCTAGACATATAAACTAGCTAGACACAAACGCGGGATAAACAACCAAAGAAGATAAGCATGATCACCGCTGCGACGAAGGTGTAGGTCTTCATCCGGTTCCTTGTCCTAACTCCCGCTAGATAGCGCGTGTATCTAGCTTCCGCCTCCGCCATAGTGTTGTACCCTTTATAGCTATTGCCGCTGAAACGGTGCACCTGTCTCCGACAGTCTTCCCAATCATTGTAGACTCCGGGAACCCGTCCCTTGTACACGACGTACCACGTCATCTACAAGTTGACAATAATAATTAATTGATGATTGAAAAAAACATATATAATTAAAGTCGCATATGAAGATACACTTATAGAACGTACTCCTAAATCAAAAAGACCAAACTCAAAAAGCATGCCTCATATATAACTAGGTTGTTCGACACAGGAATATGCTATGATGGAACTGTCCGCCAAGTAGGATGCACAACACCTGGACCTGTGCATAGCACAAAGCGGACAATCCCATCGCAGCACATTCACATATAGTGTGCCACGACATTTCAATCATCGGCATTATTCTCGAAAAAGACCAAAAAAACTCGAAAAGAATGCCTCGTATATAACTAGCTAGGTCGTTGGACACAATAATATGCTACGACGGAATAGTTAGCCAAGTAGGATGCACAAGACTTGGACTTGTGCATATCACAAGGCTAACTATCCCGTCATAGCACATTCACATATATAGTGTGCCACGACATTTCAATCATCGGCATTATTCTCGAAAAAGACCAAAGTAAATAAAAAAGAATGCCTCGTATATATATACACATAGGTCGTTAGACACAGGAATATGCTACGATGGAACCGCAAGCCAAGTAGGATGCACAACATCTAGACTTGTGCATAACACAAGGCTTACAATCCCGTCGTAGCACATACACATATATATTGTGCCACGGCATTTCAATCATCGGCATTATTCTCGAAAAAAGACTAATAAAGTAAGGAAAAAAAGAAGGACTAATATGAGCAAAGAACCAAAGAGTAAGCAAAAAAAACCAAGCATTGATTGATATATAATAATAATAAGCAAAAGAAGTAAGCGATGATTCATGAACCTAATAAGATAAGTATAGTAGCATGTACACTTGTCCACATACACACAAAGGTCATTTATAGTTTGTAACTACAACTAGGCCAACATCAAGCCTTCTGGCTCGGCTTAGGGAACGGGAGGACGCATTGTCTCGTCATGAACTTCCTATAGTCACCCTGCATCTCTAGGCGATCTTTTATGTCACGGTTATTCGGGATATTTCCTCCGTAGAAGATCCCCCCCCCCCGAAGTCATGACATCACGAAAGATGATTGCCCCAAACTGCTGCTGGATGTGATACATCTCTTGTCTAATATCTGAATCAGTGATCTTGGCCTTTGCTTCGGCCCACTGTTTGAGATGATCTGGCAGCGTAGAATTCTGCTGGTCAAGTAGGAACGCCCTCATGTGATGGAGTGCGTAGTAGGCTTCCTTCTTACTGTTTTCCGGCTGCTTAACGTAGGGGAACTCCGTTACGTGGTTGAAGATGTGCCTGCCGAACTTGACCTTCGTACGCACGAAGGTGGTGCCTTCCGTCGAGGAAAAGCCAGTGAGAGCATCATCCAAAACTTCCTTGATCTTGTCGTAGTTTTTCTTCTTTTCTAGACTCCCCGAGTCGAAATACGTGGCGTGGGAATGCTTCGGAAATAAGGAGATAAGCGATCAGTGTTCATCTCTACGCAAAAAATTCAAATGGAATGTGTTGTAAAAAGAATGATGATAATCTAATAAAGCCAATCGACGGTGGCGAGTGAATAACGACTTACTCGGGAAAGTAAGGCATGAGAATGTATTCCTTTGTCTTGTTCGCCACGAGGATTCCTTTTAGGTACGAGGCCACGATACGTCATTCGGCGGGGGAACCCAAGCAGCCGTCACGCATGTAGTAGGGGTCCACTATAGAGATGCCCGATGTGTTCTCTCTAATGATCTGCATGGCCAGGCTGAGAGAAAACAGACGGACTATGGTATAGTGCAGCGGGTATAGGTGGAACATATTGATGATGTCATCGAACCGCAGGAAGAACAGATCCGCAGGGGAATTGTCAACGAAGCCCAAGCCTGGTGGCACCTTAACCACGAATACCAGGTGTGAGGGATCTTTCTCCGATAGAAGGCGTCTATCTATCATCAACACGCCGTCATGCACACTCTGCAGTTCCAAACTGGCGAGCCTCCGCAAATTCTTAGGTAGCATGGGCTCACCCGCCACATGAATCCTCCACATAATACCCTCGGGTCTTGGTGGCCCGTCCCAAAACCTGATCGGATTCGTAGTTGTTGACGCCACCGGCTGGCTCGAGCTGCTAGATTTTCTTTTCCTGCCCATTTTCCTTTTGGAGAGCGGGCAGGCACCGCAATCTGAGCACCGGCCGCCCTATGTAGTGTGTCAGGGCTTAGAATAAAGGGACGGTTGGTTGTATCAGCTGGCTCTGTAAAGGCGCAAGTTGGAGGCATCTCCTGAGAACCAAACAGACGCTTGGTGATAGTGGCTTTCATGTGGGGCCACCAGCTAGGTCTTCTTTGCTAAACTGAGTGTTGAAGAAGTGATCATTCCAGTCTTCGTCGTCCTCGGCCGGATCCTGTGCCATGTGCATATCATCAACATGATCATCCGACCCACCGCGTGGAGGTGACGGCGAGGGCGGTAAGGGGGCCTTGCCACCGCTTGTTGCTGGCACGACAGGCGGTGCTGTTGTCTGTGGCGTGATGGCCCCCGCCGTCCCCAAACGGATCATGCTCTTTGTCCATTGCAAGAATAAGCCGAAGCAACTTCTGAGGACAGCTGGCTCTTCTTCATCCGCTCCTGGGGGTTGAATGGGAGGTTCCAGGTCATCGCAACCCCTTACCACCCGACTAATTTTAACCCTGTGCACGCTATCTGGCATCGGCCTTGAGTGGAACGTGCGCTGCAAGGGTTGAACGATGGTAACATTGGCAACATCCCTCAGCTCGTTTACCGTGATATGCCATAAGAGTACAAGATCCCTCAGCTCGTTTACCGTGATATGCCATAAGAGAGTGCAAGAAACATCCGTCTGTGGAAAACATGTACGGCATCGTCAGATATGCCATAAGAGTAATAGATGGCGTGAAAGGCAGTAAAGCAATTTGTTTACCGTGATGGCGTCGAGATCGGCTAATGTCGAGGCACCGCATACCGCGACGGGTGTGCAAGAGATGGAAGGGCTGCTTGATGGCGCGGTGTGGCCGCCGGTGTATTCTCCCTACCGCCGGGTGCTTGGAGCTCCGGTGCCGCCGTGATGATGGCAGGGGGGCACCAAAATGTACTCCGGCGTCGCGGTGAAGGCAGGAGGTGTCACCAACACTTGCGGCGCCGCGGTGCTAGCTGGCGGAGTCACGAACACGTAGTTCGCCTGATTCATCGGCACCGCGTTGTTCGAGTGGATGCTGACCATGCTTGGAATCGAGCACGGCCCTACTCGACCACCCGCACTCCAGTTCGCTATTGACTCCACCAAGGTAGGCAGGAAGGACGTGAGGGTGATTGCTAGGTTGTCTTGGACGATCTGCGGGATCCGCCACTTGTTCCTTAAGTTCTTGAACCTCGCGGTTTTCCTCCTCGCTCCTTCCCGACGGTGCCACATGCGTCCTCGGTGGTGAACTAAAATGATCCACCCAATTCTTACCCCCGAGGCCGGCCAGACGGCCAGCCGACGACGGCTTCTTCGTAACCTGCTCTATTTTCTTGGCCCGGTTCATCGCCCTGTTAAAAGGGTTATCCCACTGGGTGGCCGCCGTCGACCCCTGGGATGAGGAACCCTGGGATCCATGACTAGCAACAATTTCCTCCTTCTACAGAAGAAGTAACAGTCAATAGTTTAGATCATCGATTAGAATGCAATCGAGTTGATCTGTGGTAATTAGATTACTTACCACAATTTCCTCGAATTCCTTCACCGCAGGATCCGCGGTGAGTTGTTTGGTTTTTGGGTCCACATGGTAACGGGCCCTGATGAAGTTTTGAACCTGCCCGGGTTCGAATTTCGCAAAGGAGTTTTCTATACCCTTGGATCTATACTCTTCGTCCTCCTTATTCCATTTGGCCTCCGCGGTTCTGTATCCACCAGATCCGAGATGGTGATGACCTATATTCATCGCCTGCAGCGCCTTTCCCTGATTACTATTGGCCAGGGCTCTTTCGAATTCACACCTCTCCTTGAACTCCCGGAACTGATCTTCGGTGATCTGTGGGTCAATCTTCTGGATCTCCTCGAGACTTTTTCCTTCTTTATAGATCTTATTCTTTATCCGGGTTCTCCAGCTAGCCAGGGCGGTGCTCATCTTTGTGAGGGCGGATTTGTTTACTTTGTTCCCATGATAATTTGTGTTCTGATACTTAGCGGGGAACTTGTATCTTGCGTGCAGCTTCTCGAAGAGGAGTGTGCGCAAGTGGCCATTATCTTTATGTCGGAGATTCTCAGTGTTGATCGAGATGGTTGTCCGGGTGATCGCCGCCACTTGCCCACCGTACCCTCTGACGACAAGGTCGGGCTCCAAAGGAACCCCTGATGGGATCACTTCAGTAATTTCCTCCCTGACCGTGCCGACCGTGTTCGGGCACTGTTCATTCGGCTTCTTCTTCTTCTTCTTCTTCTTAGCAGGATTGCTACCACTCCCTATGCCCTCGCCACCATCAGTGGTTTCATCATCCGCCGTTCCTTCGGCTTCTTCCTCCGCGTCTACCATCTCACCATCCTCGCTCTCCGAAGGATGGTATTCTTCATCGTCTTCTAGCCGCTGGGCCACCTCCCAGAATGTCAATTGTTTATTCGGAGGTCTGAGTTCTCCTTCAGCGCTGATGCGCTTAGAACATCCAGCCTCTTCGTTGTCACACATCTTTGCACTAATAAAAAAATTGGTTAAATGCACGGAAAAATCCGGCATGACCTTTGCTAATTTTCTTAAACTAGGAGTGCCCGATTTCTGCCGAAATGGAAGTTAATCAACATTCCGGCAAATATCGGGACTCATTTCATACAAGAACCTGCATACATGACATAATAAAGTTCTTCATATATAAGCACAAGCACAATTTCAAGGTGTTGTTGTCCCAGCACAGATAGTAGCAAAACCAACACTACTCTATTTTTCCTTCCAAACCATTTCACAACCACATCCATCCAGTCCCAGCACAGTGCCACAACCATATATACTTTTGTTATCAAATTGACCTCAGACTATTGCATCATTGGAAAGAATTAAACCAAATATTGGTCAAGCAAACATGCATCTAGATCATCTACTAAATCCACAAGTCTTGCATATAGGACATAACCAACATATCAAAGCATCAACTTTATAAAACCTTAAATAAGCTAAATCATTTTCCTAGTGATGGTCACCAGGAATAATTTCAAATAAATCCATTGTTCAATTACCAACCAGCACAAATTCACACCCACCCGAAAGGAGTAGCAAATCCTGCTGTTTGAACCAACTACTATGCACACTCCAACATGGAGGCACCACAGTAGCAGATGCAAAGGAAGTAGAAGACACTAAGTTGTTAACACTAGAAAACAAGTGTTACATCTGTTCTTTTAATATTTTTTTAAAAGTAAAAGGTTTGGAGGGGAGGGAGCTCTCAGTTAGCATAGAAGTGTTATGCTAGATCATCCTAGAGCTATAGAAAACAATTATAATCTATTCATACCAGGAATTAAGCCTCAGATTTATATATTATTGGTATGTACATCACATCAGGAGGATTGCTTAAGGCACTAATAGAAAATATTCTTATTCTTAAAACTGGAGCCTCGGGCTTGGCATTATAGGAAAGGACATGGACCAAAACCTTTTCAAGTAAAAGTATAGCAGATCATGCAAATGATCTATGCTGCTGTGCTCACTCTTAGGAGGTTCCACAATAGCATAGCCTTATGACAGAAGTTATCTCTTTAAGCAACAATGACAACCCAATTAAAATAAATCATTTTCCTATCAAGTGTTCTAGGAATCATACAAAAATAAAAGAAGACAGATTCTTTCTTAAGACCTCAAACAATGAATCATTCATATATGTTCTTGCAAAGCTAAAGCTTCAACTAAGATATCATGGGAAGGGACTGGAATAGTTTTATTTCCATGTCTCATCAATTATAATAATGATCTCATTAAACCTACATAAATCAATTACAACAGATCATGATTAAATGACTCTGATGATGTGCACACTCCTAAAGGAGGCACCACAATAGCAGTAGCACTCAACAGAAGCCAATAGTGGTAATAAGATAGAATACACAATCTATAAGACCATCAAGTTCCCTACAAACAAGTGGAAGATGCATCTAATAAAAAGTATAGGAATCATATAAATTTTTGATGTCATATTGACAAGTTATACATAACAACCACTTCTAATCCCAAGAGATACCAAATGAACTTAAATAATCTTCTTTAATCATTAAGAATATGAATAAAGCAACTATTAGTGTCAACTAGCTCCAATAACACAAAGGAATCAACTGCACACCTTGGTATATTGACCAATTACAGTAACAGAGCCTTGCCAATAATATAATGAACCAAATGTTCAGAATTTCAGAAATCTAAACGACAATAGTAGATACATCACAGTTTTCTCTTCATAACACAAATGAGGGTGAGAGAGGGGAGAGAGGGAGAGAGAGGGAGAGAGATGGAGAGAGGGGGAGAGGGGAGGGGCGACGCTCACCTCTGAGATGAGGGCGACGATGGCGGGCGGGCGGGCGGATGACGATGGCGGGCGGGCGGGCGTACGACGATGGCTGGCGTGCGGGCCTCCTCCTCGAGCGGCGGCGGGCCTCCTCCTGCTCCTGCTCCACGGCCTCCTCCTCGAGCGACGGCGGCTGGCGAGGCGGCGGATCGAGAGCGCGGCGATGGATCGAGAGCGCGGCGAGAGAGCGAGGCTTGATTGAGATCGATGGCGTCTGAGATGGAGGAGGACGTGGCGCCGTTGACCAAGCTGTGACCAGATAGGCATAGCGCACTTGGGTCTAGTGCGCTACGGATATCTGTGGCGCATTTGGGCATAGTGCGCTACGCCTATCGGCATTTATCGACTGTATAAGATGGCTGTAGCTCCATTGTGTACAACTACACTAGCCTATCGACTGGTTCCATCCATTGCTCTAATCTAAACCTGTGAGCACCCAGGTTCGAATCCTGGTGCCCACCTTTTTTATTTTTATTTTAAAAATATTTTTAAATGTTCCAAAAAATGCCCAAAAGTGGTGATATATTCCATAAAAGTTTTGTATTGTTTTTAAAATACTTTTAAATATTCCAAAAATGCCGGAAAGTGATAATATATGTCATAAAAGTGGTACAAATTAAATATGATTCAAATATGTCATAATAATTTGTCCATGATACAAATATGTCATAATAATTTGTCCATGAATATTACAATCTTTTTCGACCACGCGTTTTACAATTATTTTTGAGCTAGCGTTTTACAATATTTTTTCCCTTCTTTGTCGCGATTGAATAATTTAGCCCCGACGCTTTAATGTTTATTCTTTCGAACGGGATACCTTTTTGGGTAGGGTTGTCCTTTTTCTTCTTGTGATGTATGTTGCTACATCGTAGTCGTCGTCATCTTCAATCTTTGGATCGCCGTACTGGTCGAAGTCTTGCTCGTTGGCGACTCCATCCATTCCGATGATGTTTCTTTTTCCTCTCCTCACGACAACACGGCTAGGCTTTGTCGGATCGGTAATGAAAAAACATTGGTCCACTTTGGTAGCCAGTACCCACGGTTCATTTTTCGTGGCCACGTTCGCACCGGCGGCCTTGGATTTGGCTGCTTCGGATATAACCATGGTTGTGAAATACCGGTCTTCTATTTCGTCGCTCTTTTCCCATCTGACACGGAACATCAGCACCTTTTCTCCACAGTAGTCGAGCTCCCAGATCTCCTCGATTCTTCCGTAGAATCTTTCCTTCACGTTGTCATCGGTGTAGAATTCCGACGTTACGCCTGAGTTCTGATAATCACACTTGTTGTCCTTTTCCTTCCTGTAGAATGTGTAGCCGTTGATATCATACGCCTGATAGGTCACCGGGTTTTGCATCGGTCCCTGCGACAAGGTGAATATGATCTTTTCCGTGTCAGAAGAATGCGATCGCGGGGGATTATCAAGGAGCATCTGCCTAAACCAACGCGTGAAATCTGAGTTGTGCTCTTTGATTATTTCTCCCTGCGTCCTCTGTATGCCCCAGTCACTGTACTTATTCTCGATTAACCTTTTGTGATTCTGTACCCAAGGATCGACCAGTTCTAAATGCTGTAGAGCGACGAGGTTTGCTCGATCAAAGTCTGCGTGTCGAAAATCGAAGTCTGCATGCAGTATGCGACGACCCTCTCGGTGACTAAATCCGTCGAGCTTGCCAAGGTGCCTGTTGACGGGAAGACCGACAGGGTTCTCGATATCTAGATAGTTCGTGCAGAAAGAGATGCACTCTTTGGCCAGAAAGCCCTTGGCTATGCTTCCATCTGGACGGGACCTGTTGCGAACGTATCCTTTGATGTGTCCGTTCATCCTTTCGAACGCCATCATGCTGTGTAGGAACATTGGACCGAGTTGGACGATGTCCTCCACGACATGGACCAGCAGATGCACCATAATGTCGAAGAATGTGGGTGGGATGTAGACCTCAAGCTCGCATAGTATCACCACTATCTCCTCCTGTAGCCTCCCGAGCTGATTCACGCCAATCGACTTCCTAGAGATGACGTCAAAAAACTTGCAGATGCCAAAAAACGTTTCACGGACGTGCTCATCCATTGTCCCTCTTAGTGCGACCGGAAGTACCTGCGTCATTAGCAGCACAGTCGTGAGATTTCATGCCACTGAACCTCTACTTCGCCTCGTCTAGGTATCTGCTTATCTTGCCCGCGTAGCCGTAAGAAAATTTGATTCCTAGAAGGCACTTGAAAAACTGTTTGATCTCATCCTGGCTTAGAGTGAAGCAAGAAGGAGGGCAGTAATATTCGTTCTTCTTGAACTTTTTACCCTTCCGACGACCTTGTGTCGTCTCCGACTCATGATCATCGTCATCTTCCTGATCATCAGGAGTAGTGCGTCCTCTGTGAAGCTCCTTCCGGATACCCAAGCATATCAGTTCGTGCCTTTCCTTCGGACCATCTTTCGTCCTATATGGCATGTTGATTATGGTGGCGACCAGACTCTCGCACACGTTTTTCGTGATATGCATGATGTCGAGGCTATGAGGCGTGCGGAGAAACCTCCAGTATGGCAACTCCTAGAAAATAGACCTTGTTTTCCATACCTTCATCAGCGGCTTGTCTTGTTGCTGCCTCTTTCGCTTCTTTCCAGGCTTAGGACAATCTTTCCAGTTTTTCAGCAACTCTTCCACTTAATTCTTCGCTGCTCCTACGCTCTGGGATTCCTCAGGTCTCGGATTTGCCATCGAACAGGTCTCCACATTTTCTCCATGGATCATTCTTGCCGATCCACCTTCGGTGCGCCATGAACACGGTTTTCGATGACCCTGGATCTTTCTCTAGTGGGAGATAGCTTGTGTTATCCATGCACCTAACGCATGCGCAGAATCCTTGGATAACCTGCCCCGAGATATACCCGCAACCTGGATAGTCTTGCACCGTAGTTACCAACGCGGCTCTCATAGTGAAATAATCTTGTGCGACGGCGTCGTAAGTATTGGCTCCAGATTCCCATAACGTGGCTAGCTCCTCTTTCAACATCCCGAGATACAGATTGATGTCGGTACCAGGTTGTTTCGGCCCTTGAATTAGCATACTCATTTGTATGTACTTCTTCTTCATGCACAACCATGGAGGGAGGTTGTACATCCATACAAACACGGGCCAAGTGTTGTGCGTGCTGCTCTGGCTACCGAACGGATTGAGTCCATCGGTGCTCGCACCAAGCCTGATGTTCCTTGAATGTGCACCGAATTCTGGGAATTCGAGGTCCAATGCTTTCCACTGGCTAGCATCTGAAGGGTGCATCAGCAGCTCATCCTTTTCGGGGTCATCATCGTCATCTCCTGGCTTCTTCCTTTCCGCATGCCATCGCATGAGCTTCGCTTCCTTACAGTCCGCGAAATAGTGTTGCAGACGAGGAGTGATAGGAAAGTACCACTTTTCGAGGTGATTTCTTCCCTTTCTTGTATCAACTCACGCCGCACACCGGACATGTGGTTTTCTCCGTCCGCGTCCTCGCCCCGATAAATGATGCAATTGTTGATGCATACGTGATATCTAACATGCGGTAGATCGAGAGGACAGACGATTTTCTTGGCGTCCTCGATACTAGTTGGACATGTGTTCCCCTCCGGGAGACGATCGTGCCAGAATGACATCATATCGTCGAAGCTTGCGTCGCTCAATTTGTGTTTTTCTTCATCTCCATAGCCTTGAGCGTTACATTCAACCGGGTATCATCGGGCCTGCATCCTTCATACAATGGAGTAATCGCGTCTTTCTCAAGTTGCGCAAGCTTGACTTTCTCTCTAGCGGTAGCCCTGGCGTTACTCGTCTGCTTTAGAAGCAGCTCTTGCACATAAGGGTCCCGCACCCAGCCTGACATTATTCCATCGTCGTCTGCTCCTCCGGCATCTAGATCATCATCATCCCGGTCTGCTTCCGCACCTTCACCATCTCCAGGAGACTCTTCATCATCTCGCCCGTTCTCGTCATGATGATGATCATCGTCATGTTGCCCACCTTCACCGTCTCCATCGTCTTCGTCATCTCTTATCCAACGAGTGTATCCATCCATGAAACCATGGCGGAGAAGGTGCGCCTGTAGATTCCCAGAATCTGGGTCGATCACCCAGTGGAGTTTGCATCTTCTGCACGGACATCTTATCTCCGTCTTGTTATTTCGTATCATGTCAGCCGTCGCACATTTCAAAAATCAAGCCACAATGTCTTCACTCATTATGAGCACCATTTTTGCCTGCACTGTGTACACGGTACAATTAGAAGTCTATTAGAACCACATAATCAATGCATGCATGCAATGGTCAATAGAAAATTTCGGCATGACCTATCCTAAAACTAGGACCTTTGCGAAATGCCAAAGTCTTGCCAAAATGGAAATGAATCAACATTTTGGCAAAAAAAAATGGCAAGTTGTTCACATACAAACACAAGAGAGAGAGACCGATCCATACACACATGAACATATCATTATCCTCTCCATACACACATGCATGAGCATCATCGATACTCTCCATATACACACACATATGACCATCGATCCTCTCATACACACATCATGAGCATCGATCATCTACATACATATGAGCATATCATCCATATACACATGAACACATCCTTACATGGATAACTTACCGAGATGAGAGACCAATCGCGAGAAGATGGAAAGGAGAGGTGCGCGCGAGACAGAAGAAGGAGATGAGAGACCGGAGAGCTTCCTCTATTACTTATGTAACATCCAAGGCAAGTTCTACATGCTAAAAATGGTGAATGAGTGGAGAAATTGAGGTGGGAAGGAGAAGGATCCCGACTAGATCTAAGGAGGAAGAAGAAGGGGAAAGTGAATTGTGGGGTGGTGGATGATCACACATGTGCACAAAGTGGAGCTGCCAAAAAAAAGGTCGCCACATCCGTGGCGCACTCGGCCCTAGTGCGCCACAGGGATTAGTAACATTCGTGGCGCACATGCCATAGTGCGCCACGGATGTGTCTGACCATTTTACAGAGCAGAGGGGCATGCGCTTAGGCGTAGCGCACCCCCTCAACGTGCGCCACGGATAACACCAACAAGCGTAGCGCACCTACCCTATGTGCACTACGGATATCTGGCGTGCGGCCAATAGGGCCCTGGCCCACACATATCTGTGGTGCACTATGATCATGTGCGCCACGGTTGTTCTAGTTACTAGTAGGGCACTTACCATAGGTGAGCCACACATGTTTTAGCCATGGGGCACTTCAAACATGTGAGCCACGGATGTGCTGATTACCTATAGCCATTTTCCTAGTAGTGCGAGATGAGGGAAAAGACACAGGGATTTACCCAGGTTCTGCCCTCCGGAGGGTAAAGACCTACTCCTGCTAGATTGTATTGATGAAAGAGTACAATGGGCGATCTCGGCGTCTAGGCGGTGAGTCGAGGGGGTGTATGATGGAACGTAAGTTCTATGCGTGCCCTAGGGAGGTTTATATATAGTCACCTCGCTAGGGTTTAGAGATCTACAACCGATTTGGATAAGGACTCGGAGGGTTTTGACCTAATCCGATTGGGCCTAAATATACTTCTAAGCCTTCAGCTTCCAGTTGCCAGGTTCCTTCTTGGGTCGCGATCCAATCGTCATCCTGCGGACCCACTCGCAGGAAGTATGATCGAGTAGGAAACGCCCTGCTGGGTATACCCCACTCAGCATATCCCCATCAGTAGTCCGCGAGGACGTCGTTGATTCGTCGCAGGTGTTCTTTGGCAGTCGTAGTATTTGGGTCCAATTTGGACGCCCAGACGAATCGACGAAGGACTCCTTTAGTGAGAAAATAATCTTCAGCATGCATCGTCAGTCGCAATAACGGCGACCGGTCGAATCGCCAATTTGGGGAGTAGTCGAATCACCAATCTGGCGAGTAGTCGAATCGCAGCCATGGGGAATGGGTCGGCGAGTCGAGTAGAAGAAGTTGGACCGTTAGCCTGGTCAAACAAGCTGTTGGGTAATCCAACGGTAATATCGGCATAATCACCGCACGATAACGGCTACCCGAAATTGGCGGGAACCAACCGCTATATAAGGAGAGTGACAGGTGAGTTGAGAGTAATTCCTCACATTTCTTCCGACTCCGCATGCCCTTCAATCTCCCACTCCCTTTAGAGCGACCCAGAGCGATCTAGCGAGCCTACACCCCCAAATCGATGGAGCCTACAAAGGAATCGTGGGGGAAGTCCAAGTGTACCAGGGCGTTGCTGAAGTCCTTCGAGGACGCAAGAATTCTCTGCGCCGGGAGATGGCGAATTCCCGCGGCCGGGAAGGTGGAGCCAGATCCATGCGTTGGCGAATTCATCTGCTTCACCAGCCATCTAGAGAGGGGGCTCGGCTTCCCCAACTCATTCTTCTTCCACCGGTTTTGCGCGTACTATGGCATCCAGCCGTCGGATCTGGGGCCGCATAGCATCAAGCACCTCGCTATCTTCGTGGAATTCTGCGAGTGTTATCTGGGCTGCCTCCCATACTTTCCCCTGTGGCAGGAGCTGTTCCACGGGCGGATCGATCGCGAAGGGGCAGGCGGCCCGATGCTGGCAGCGGGCGGCCTTACCTTTCAATTGAAGTCCAAGGCCTCCTTCCTCGACCTCATGCTGCCAAAGAAGGTGGCGAGCGAGTGGAAGAAGCACTGGTTTTACGTTAGAGAGTCGAATCTGGATGGCGAGGTGTCACTAACAATGTCCTCCGCCAAGTGGGCCGAGCCGCGCCGGCTCCAAGTCGCCAAGCTTCCGCATGACCAGCGGATGGTGGTAGACGAGATGCTGACGACGATTCGTTAGCTAAAGAAAGATGGGCTCGAGACCATCAATTTATACAATTGCTGGCTCGAGCGGCGACTGGTGCCCCTAGCCAACCGTGCCCACTTGATGTATGAGTACACCGGTAAGGACGAAAGGACCAAGGCCTGCACTGCCGAGTGGAAGGCCGACGATTGTGCCCTCACGCTGAGGAAGATCACCGACACGGAATACCATGACCCGAAGGTCGGGATCGCTCCATACACCATGAAGCGCAAGGCGCCAACGGTAAGTGTGTCTCTCCTTGTCTACTTCGTAGTCGCAGATGATGCAGTCGCGTTTTACTAACCATGTGTTGTTTGTTCAGCTGTTCCAAGTTGTGGAAGGCTGGCTCTGTCCCGTCGACGACGAAAGCTCGGACGAGGCTGTCGGGGACGAGGATGAGTCCTCCTCCGACGAGAACAATGATGGAGACGATGATGGAGATGATCACAATGCCGTGGAGGTCGCCGCACCCGCAATTCGGAAAACTCGCACGCAACAGCAATGCGAGCTCGAGGGCAGCAAGAGCCTTGAGGGTCACGATGGGGGATAGGGCGACGCCCACAAACATAGCTCGCGACGTGCAGTGACACTATCGAAGAAGAAGTCGCCAAAGAAGAAGGAGGCACCCAGGGCGGTATCACCGCCTCGGTTAGTGACTAGATCTGAAGCGACTAGCACGGCGGATGATGTTGGGGCCGAAGCGTTGGCGAAGGCTCCCGAGGCGGCCAGTGTGGCTGTGGTGGAGTATGAGTGCCGCTGGCGTCGCTTCCACCACCATTCTCGACAGTCACGAGCCTCGGGGCTGCTCCAGCCGCAGAGGCGTCGCCGTCGAGGGAGGCACCCGTGTCGACCGGAGGGGAACCACCTGCCGCTGTGGCCTCTTCAACAAAGAAGGCCTCTATGTCGTGGGCTCCGAACCTGTTCAAGACAGGCATCAGCCAGAAGCTGGGCCTAGTACTGCAGAAGCCAGGACACATCTGCACTGGCATGTGCTACATCCCAGTCGCCAGGTGAGTGTCTTGCAGTGTCGACTTGAATTACTAATTTGTAACTATCGTTTTATTTGTTGACCCTTTCCTTTTGCAGGACTAGCGTAAAAAATATCGGTCACCCCTCGGTGGCCAAAATTCCGGTGGACGCCTCAGGGGCGGAGGCTGATCCCTCGAAGAAGAGGAAGGGCGATGACACCGAGGCGCCCGCTGAGGGTGCGTAGAAGATGAAGGGCGACGAAGTCGTCACAATGTCGGACGAGCTGATCGACACGCCAAGCGGAGCTCCGACTAGATTGGACGCGACAACAAACGTCGTCGTGGACGCGGGCTCGCAGCAGGTTGAACCTGCGGTGCTGGTCGGGGCATCGGGTCCCACGACGAGTGTGGCGGGAGCGGCGGTCGCAACCTTCCCTCGCTTAATGGCTAGGGCCTCTACTGCGAGTGTCTTGGTGCAATCAGCCCAATCGCCCAATGTTTTGGGCTCAGAGGTTGAGCAGCGTCACGGGAGCATGCCTCTTGTGTTGCCTTCGGTGGACGCGGTCGAGCTGCACATCATGTTGGGCGCAGCTATTCAGGTATGTCCAGTCCCCAAAGATCTGCTCGCTGAATTTCAACGAGCAGATTCTTATTGTATTTTGCTATCCAGTCCCCGAGTTGCTAGTCGCTGAATTTCAGCGACTAGGCACTTAGGAATTTCTTCGATTTCCAGTCCCTGAGTGGCTAGTGGCTGAATTTTAGCGACTAGGCACTTAGGAATTTCTTCGATGTTTGCTTATGTTAATTTTGTCTATGCAGGACCTCCAACGTGAATTGGCAGAGCGACTTGCCACCAAAGAGCGACCTCCGCTCCATGCAGGAGGAGAACAAGCAGCTACATGCCACCACAGGTAGGTTCTTGAGATACCCTCTCCCTTGTTTTCTTGTTTATAATTGTGATCTCACCCTTGCGTTGCTGTAGAGGGGCATTCGGCCACGGTTGCGAAGGCTCGCGAGGGTTTGGTCCCCGTCGGCGAGTTGACGGCTGCCCGGTCGTCATTGACCGTCGTGGAGAAGCGGGTGGCCGAGATGGAATAAGAGCTCAAGGCCGCGAAGGTGGAGGCGAGCTCGGCGGAGGAAAGGACTAAGGCCGCTGTCGCTATCGCAGCTGAGGAGCAGAAGGTGTCTGATGCTCTTGTCTCGGGGATGCAAACTGATTATTCGGGTCTTCAAGACTTCATCACGGGGTGTTGCCGTCCCTACATTGTTGATTTCCTTGGACTTGTGTTTGTTTGTATCAGTGAGTCCCCTAGCATGCGGGTCGCCTTTGTCATTGAGTCCCCGAGGGGGTGTACTCGAATCGTGCGTCCTTCTGACGCTGAGTTGCTTGTTCCTCTGCAGGGAAAATTCTTGATGATGAACCCGAGGCGCAATCATTCGACGCGAGGCAGTGCGTCACCATGCTGGTGGACTCTGCCGCCCTTTTGGAAACCTGCATTAGCGCGTACCTCCAGGAGATATCGCCGATGGAGGTGATTCCCAGCGAACTCACGGAGGTGTGGAGCTGCCTGGAGAGGGCACTAGCGGTTGTGGAGTACATGTCATGGTCAGCCTTCCGCTGTGGAGCCGCGACTATGCTGAGCCTTGGGATCGCTCACTTCCCTGATGACTTCGACCTAGACGATGTCACCAGCTGGTATCCCTCGACGACTGGTTCGGTCGAAATCTCTAACGTGCTGTAGTTGACCGACCAGACTGCGGTCTACTCCGACCGGGTGCTAGTGATGGGCGACCTTATGCCGTACCAGGAGACGATCGTTGCTCCGAATGACCCCGAGCCGATGCATCGCGACTTCAAGGCGGAGCAGCCGTTCCGATCGGTGATGGCGGGCGCCTTGACCACATACCCGTCGAACCCGTGGGTCCCCTTCATCCGCGTTCACGGTAGCGGTGGCGCATCGTCTTCGAAGCCTGCAGAGTAGACAGCTTTTGCCAATTGGCGTTATTTGAAAGAAGTGTATGTCTTTTCTTGTAATCGGACAAATTTTTTTGTTATAAGGAATGCATGTATGATTGTTTCATATTTGTTTTGAGTTTGGATTGTTTGGTTATGCGAGTCCCCGACCATGTCCGCCCTTTTATGGGGTTTACCTCGTTTTTGTGTATGTATGTTTGCTTTTGTACTATTAACTAGTTGAGCTCGACTCGCCGTGGCTTGGGAAGCCAGTCGCTTGGCGACCCCAAGGGGTGCTATGTACTTAGCTGTTTTCCCGGACGCGAACGGGATCGGTTGGGCGAGTCCCTGAGCGTGGTACTTAGCCGATCTAGTCGCATGCCCAAGGTAGGTGAGGACAAAGTGCGTTGTGGTTGGCGCGTCGCTCCTCCTAACTCGAAGAGCCAGTCTCTTGGCGAGTCCAGGGCGCGCTCTCATACTTGGTGTTTTCCCTAGCTGTGTAGCTTTGGACTAGCGTCAGTCCCTTAGCGTGGTACTTGACTGTTCGAGTCACTGCGCCGAGGATGCGGAGGACTGGGTCGCTGTGAGAAGCGAGTGCGGTTTTCTTGGCCCCGTGGGACAGTCGAGCGAGGCGACTCCGGTGGGGCTCCGGGTTGGCATTTTTGTGGACGTCGCAAGGCCCGAACTTTGTCGATGCCCTTGCATTGCACTACGTAGCAGTGACGGTCACGCGACCAAGGTTGACTTCCGTGATTAGCGTAATCCTGTTTTTACGAGAGTGCGAATGGCACAAGGATTGGAGAGTAGACACAATTTGTGCGAGTCGAACATATTTTTTGCATGGCGGGGGGAGTACAGGTCGGAGTTCTAGGTGTAGCACTTACTTAGGAGGTTTACATTCCATGGCCGCTTCACGCCGAGTTGTCCGTCGCCTCGGATGTCGATGAGGTAGTAGGCATCGTTGCCTAGGACTCTCCCTGTGGCGAATGGTTCCTCCCACGGGGGAGAGAGCTTGTGCATGCCCTTATTGTCCTGGATCATTCGCAGGACCAGGTCGCCTTCCTGGAAGGTGCGAGTCCGGACTCGGTGGCTGTGGTAGCGGCGGAGTCCTTGCTGGTAGATGGAGGTTCGGGAGCGAGCTAGGTCACGTGCTTCGTCAAGCTGGTCGACCCCGTCTTGGCGTGAGATCTCATTGTCGACCTCCGCGTAGTTGACGACACGAGACGAGTCGTACTCGAGGTCAGTCGGCATGACGGCTTCGGCTCCGTACACCATGAAGAAGGGCGTGAACCCAGTTTATCGTTTGATGGAGGTGCGGATGCCCTAGATGACGGAGAGGAGCTCTTCGAACCAGCACCCCGGAGTTCGCTCGAGGGGAGCTTGCCATCGCGGTTTTAGGCCGTGGAGGATGCTCTGGTTGGCGCATTCCGCCTGGCCGTTAGACTCCGGGTGGGCGACTGAGGCGAGGTCGAGCCGTATGTTGTGCTCCTGGCAGTACTCAGCCATGACGCCCTTGGCGAAGTTGGTGCCATTGTCCATGATGATGATGTGCGGTAATCCATAGCGGTAGATGAGCTCGCATAGGAATTTTGCGGCGGTATTCCTGTTGTACTTGCGGACTGGCTTGGCCTCCACCCACTTGGTGAATTTGTCGACTGCGACCAGGAGGTGGTGATGGTGCTGGGAAGCACTTCGTCGGGAAACCCCAAGAGCAAGGTGTGAAGCAGCATAGCAAGAAACCTCTCAAAGCAGCAAGTTTTCCCTCAGTAAGAAACCAAGGTTATCGAACCAGTAGGAGGAAGGAAACGTCTCAAAGGTGTTGCAAGCAACATGGAAACCTACACAACACAAACTCAAGACTTTAGCCCAACGAATCAGTGAGGTTGTCAAGCTCACCGGTTTGCTGTAACAAAGGATTAAATGTATGGTGTGAAAGGTAATGGTTTGCAGCAAGTAAACAGTTAACAGTGGAGGATGTATCAATGGTAAAGATTGGAACGGGGTCCATAGTTCACTGGAGGTGTTCTCCTTAGATAAACAACATGGCATGAAGGGTAAAAATTTTATAACAGGGAAATTGACAGGAACTGAGCATGGCATAACAATGCAATACCAGACAAAAAGATCCTACGAAATTCAATTGGGTAATACAACAATATACATAGACCACCATCCAACTGCATCTATGACTAGAAAAGTCCACCTTCAGGTTATCATCCGAACCCCCTCCAGTATTAAGTTGCAAGCAACAGACAAATGCTTTAAGCAAAGTGTGTAAGGTAAACAATCCACTTGTTCCATGAACAAGAGACCGTTATTTTCTCCCTAGTGGCAACAACACATGTAAAAACAAAGAGATTTCTGTCACTTCCCTTGGAAACTAGAGGCATGAACCCACTATCGAGCATAAATACCACCTCTTGGAGTCACTAGCAACTACTTGGCCAAGATAGCTACTAACAACGGAGAGCATGAAAGATCACAAACAACACAGACATGATAGTACCAAATAGACAAAACCATTAATCAATCTGACATAGTAATCTCAATATCCATCGGATCCCTGCAAACACAACATGCATTATTACAAATAGATTAGATCTTGATCATGAATGGAGCTCACAAGATCTATACATGAAAGCACAAGGGAGGAGATACAACCATATATCTACTACATGGACCTGTAGTCCAAGGTGGAACTACTCACACTTCATACCGGAGAAGAAGGCCTCCGGGATGATCTCCCCTCTAGCAGGGTGCCGGGAAGAACTTTAGATCCCCTCGATCTAGGGACAACGGTGGCGGCGGCTATAGAAGGTTTCGTGGAATATTGATCCGGTGTCCAGGGTTTCTGCATCAGGGGCTTCTTATAGGCGAAGAGGCGAGGCTGGGAGGCGGCCAGGGGGCCAAACCCTACCCACGCGCGGGGTGAGCCCACCGCGCCTAGGGGAGGTTTGGCCGCCCTGTGGCGCCTCTCCGTATCTGCTCTAGACTTCGTGTCACCCACGGTAAAATATTGAATTTGGCTTTTGTCCCGTCCAATTCCGAGAATATTGATTTTCTGCCTTTCTGGAACAAAAAATAGAAGCAAACAGTCAACTCGCACTGTGGCAACTTGTTAATAGGTTAGTTCCATAAAAGATATAAAAGCACCTCAATGTGTAGACAAAGCAAAGCAAAGTATATTAAACAAGCATGGAACATCAAAAATTATAGATACGTTTCCGACGTATCAAGCATCCCCAAGCTAAACCCCTGCTCGTCCTCGAGTAGGTAAGTGATAAAAAGAATAATTTTTGAGGTGACATGCACCGTCAAAATCAAGATCAAACCATTTGCAAGCATTGAAAGCTGGGACCAAAGAGCTCTAAACATGTGCATGAAAGATGGAGTTCTAACAATAGGGCATAGTAACTGTGCATTCATCATGAAAGGCTGCAAACAAAGATCATAAATAACATGCATTAAAAAACGTTTGTTTGTTTCATATACATAAAACATGGCATAGTGTCATTCAGCTTGTCCCTCATGGAGTAGCAAATAGATTCATAGGACAGCTTCAAAGTTTATAAGAGTGACTAGATACAAGTAGCATAAGAAAAAGCAATAACACAATATGCATCAATCAATAAGTTTTGGGACACTGCACACAGAATGGCAACTATGCTCTCTTATTGGTGCCTAATGGTAGAAGGTGGAGACTCACTATAATAGTGGAAGAAAGGCCCTTCACAAAGGGAAGCACGGATTTCAAGTTTCAAAAAGAGCTCCCAAAAATTATGGTACTTGTTAGCTTTCAGCCCTCATTGCCCATATCATAAGCATCTTGAAGTGATTAATGTTAAAGTGAACAAACTATGGAGTATATGCTTGACAAAGTATAAGTTAGCAATCTCAAATCCCTTGAATACTAGGGCCAGAACTCATGCTACTCAACTTCAGTCACCTGTAAGTTCTTGTCATAGTAAGTACATGCGTATCATAGAGAACCGCCAATGGGGTACCCCTTGCACATGGTACATGAGCTATCCCATAACCAAAATGACAAGGCAAGCAGACAATGAGCATCTCAGCGATCTTTTTATTTACTATGTGCACAACTTTTTTATTGAGGATGCTTCACAAATAGATCATTATGGTGATGCTGCAAGTTTCCACCATGACTAGGCATGGCTTAGGCTAGCGGCCCAGGCGTTTCTCTAACAAAAAATACATAAATCCATGGACTTACAAGCTCCCTATTTATTTCACACCGGTGACATCCATAGACAAAATAGCATGATATAAATTGTGTACAAAGTACAAGTGCAATGTTGAGAATGTTCCCCATGACAACATGGTTCTGCTAATTCCAACGTATAAGTGCAAGCATATACAACATAGATGACACAATGGTTCAAGTTTATTAGGGGAAAAGTGTAGAGGTCCCAACCTTTAATAAGGTAGAGATCCCTGTGTTTACAATGCTAGTCCCTGGATCAATAGCTAGCATCCACAGTTAAGATGTAATATCAAGAAACAAAGGTCCTAATACAACTATATAACCAAGAATAAAATAATTCATTACATCTTACATAGCTCATTTGGTTATCTCATTACAATGCAGCAGAAATAACTATAGCATGGAGTCCTTCATATTCAAAGTGCCACAGGCAATCATGTTGGTTGTAGACTTATAATCCTAACACACTTCACTAACATCAAACAAACCTGCAACATAATAAGTTGCAGCCACAAGGGTCAATACATTTGAATTGTATTGGCAAGTTTCACTACTATGTAGATAAGTGGATCCTATCAATACATGCATATATGGCTAAGTAGGGTTTAGGTTCATTTGCAGAAAGCAATATGGTTTTATCCTATCTTTTCAAAATAGTTTTGATCTTTTGACAATCTTTCTGAACTCCTTGGAGAACTCCCAGTGCTTCTAATCCCTTATTGTCAACATCAAGTTTTATTTTGAGAAATCGGAATGTCGAGATCTTCAATAGCTTCAGGCCTTAGTTTCTCAGAATTGTCCATAACCGGGGACACGGCTAAGTACTTAGAATTTGATCTTCTGTAGAAGTTGTACACTTTACCCACATGACACAATCTCGTCTTGACGCCACCAGTGGACGCTAGATAAGTACTCACCTAATGGAGTACCGGCAGATCGAGAATGTGACAAAGTCTTTCCATAGAAGTCCTCCCAATACACAATGCTAGCCTGTCTACCAGGCACCAATGTAAGGATATATTTCCAATACACAATTCTAGTTAACCTGAAGATGCCAATGCATGGGTCTTCCAGTACGTAGTTGACTAAGCCAGAGCCCATTTAGCATGTGGCTATACACGGAAGCCACTCTACGAGAAACATGTTCAATCTCTAAGTCCCTGGGTGGTTTTCTTCTAGTGCACATCCAAAATGATAGCCGTATAAACATGGTTCCCTTTGTTGCCACCTTGTCCAAAACTTGTGTATCCTCTTTCCACCCAGGTGGTTCATTGAGAACTTGTTTTATTATATAAAACATATATTTTTCCAACACTTTATATAATCATATCATGTATCCCATCCCAAATATATAGCAGGGCTAAGCATACTACAACTACATTGTTTTTCACTAAGGAGGATATAAGGATATCCTAATAGGATATAGCATAGCATAGAAATATAGTAGTCTTATCATGCATGTTACAAAAATCAACTAAGTGTAACGAAAATAATAGGACATGGATGATAGTGTCACTTGCCTTTTTAGTAGGGAATATTGGTTCACTTCTTGATCTTGCAAATATCACACTCTTCTAACTTCACTACAATTCAATCAAGCAAACACATATTCAACTAGCATTCAAACCATTTCTCCACATAAAATAACAAAAAAATGGCAATGCATGCAAGCATGCAAAAGATGGTTTTATTTATAAAAGTGGTTTCTATTAGGCTGTAACCATTTTAAAGTCCATATTGGTCATTTACAAATGTGGTAAAACCATTTGCAAAAGGTTTCACTCCATAAACCAAATTATTTTACCAAGGTGATATTTTATGTTGTTGAAAATGACTTTTAGCAAAGTATTAATTTTTATAGGATTCATCAAATATATTTTAAGTCTCAAAACATGGTGTTTAGGGTAGAGTTTAACGCAAATCATTTTCCAAAGATTTTACTCAAAAAGTATTTTTAACACATAAACAATTTTTTTATTTGATTAGAAATGTTCTAATTCAAATATTTATTCCTTAGCTTCACAAAATACAATTTTAAATCCATAAGTTGGTTTCTATGGTCAGTAGGCTCAAAACAAACCACTTAGCAAAGATTTCACCTTGAAAGTATTTTTAGAACAATTTTTATATTCAAATTATGCCTACAAAAGTTCCTGCAAAATCAACCAATTTTCCAGAAGAAAAACATTAAACATAGTGCATGGTTGCAAAGTAATTGTCCTGCTGATTCCAATGATATAAAATTTACAAAATTTGGATGTGTAGATTTAAAGTTAGGAATTTTACAAGTTTGCATATCTAATAGATCAAATTATGTTTTTTTAAAACCAGAGTCTAGCCACGTGGCGCTTCCTTACTGGACGATAACGGTTCGCGCGGATCGCTCTCTGTGAGTCGTTGGATTTAACTTAGATCGTGCGGCACTGATCAACTCATACCCCTTCATCTAAATCTAATCCTAGCCAGACGATTTGCATCCTACGGACCACAGCAGCTCGACCATGGACTGGCAGCGCTGGCGGCGGCTAACGGCGGCGCACGCTCAGACAGCGGTGTTGGCGATGAACCAGGAAGCGCAGAAGGAAGTGAGGATGCTCACCGTGCTCGCAGAAGTGCCGCGAAGCTCAAGGTGTGGTCGGTTTGTCGAGGGGCGCACAGGAACTGAGTGGATTGCTCGTCGGAGCTTGCAGCGGCGTCGGGTGCTTCTGGTTGTCGTCGGAGGAGGGGTTTGAGGGCGCGCTAAGGCAAACGGAGCATGCGGTTAGATGCGTACGGTAATGGGGATCATAGGAGCATCATTGGGAGGTACATGGGCGGTCTGTGCTTACCAGGGAGTTCGTCAGAGCGATGGCAGACATGGTGGCGCTCAGGTGTTGGTCCTTGTCGACGTTTCGGAGCGCGCACGAGCGAGCTAGTGCTACCGGTAGGTACGCCTGACTGTGGGGAGCAAGATAGTGGTGCCAGAGAGTGTAGAGGTGGCCGGAGTTGCCGGGATTTCGCCGGACTAGCTCGTCGGAGCAGAAGTTTGCAACGGCCAATTGGGACAGCCTGGTGGCCAAGGGGGAGTAGTGTCTGGGGAGAATGGACAGGAGGGCGAGGCGTTTAAGAGGGTGTGGTCACGAGGGCAAATTACTTGCGGAGTTACTCGAATTAAGCGATTGAATTTAGATCAGAAACGGCTGAGGGAGAGAGGGCGTGGTCGTCGTGGGTGAAGACGAAGATCTGACGGCGTGGGGCCGTGCTGTCTGTGAGAGAGAGGGAGAGAGAGTGGGGTCCGCAGCTCAGTGACTTAGCGAGTGTGCCTCTGGGTGAAAAACGGTTCGCGAGTGGGGTGAGCAGGTGGGATGCGAGTGGGCTAGACTGGGCCTTGGCAGTGGGTTGGTTAGTTTCATTTTTTTATACTAAATGTTTTTATTTTTCTATTTCTATTTATATGATTTGATTTTCATTCAAACAATTTAAACTCCATTTGAATTCAAACCTCGACCAAACTTTGTGTTGAGTTTAATACTGTTTATTAGCATAATCTAAAATCAAATATAGAATAATTAATTTTAGGTTTTATTATTTAATAAAAATAAATAAATAGACATTAGTCTTTATTTCAAATAGGATTTAATATGTTTCAAAGCTCTATTTGAAGTCTAAATTTCTACAAAAATCTTTTTAGTAGGTTTTATTTGAAAACTAAAACACTTTGAAATAAAATACTTTATTAAGTTTTAATGTTCATTCAAAATAGGAAAAAATGTCCTTACTTAAAAAATTTGGATATTAATTGATTTTATTTAAATAATCCTTTACTCTTTTATTAAACAAAAATGTTTTATTTCCAATGCTTGGCCAAGATTTAATTTGGCTCTTTAAAATAGTCCTTATTTATTATTTCTACATTTGTTTATAAAAACCATATCTTTTTATTTAAAGATCCAAAAATGGTGATTCCAACTTTTATAACTTTATTTATTATTTGTTTATCTTTTTAAATCCCTTTAGGATTCTATTTGATCAAAATAGGTTTTGATGTTTCCATATGGAATCAAAAGTTTCTTTTCACCCTCAATTTCAACAATTGTTTATTTTGTTTATTTATTTTTCACATTTCAAAATTTGAAAATTTTGGGATGTGACAAAAAGAATATAAAGTGTTCCATCAAGTTTGTGAGGGATTTAATCACTAAGTTTTCACATAAAAAAATACTTTTTAATTGGAAGATAGCTAAAAACAAGAATATACTTGGAATGGTGCAACATACCATGCATAGGAGTTTATAGTGGACACTTTGGAATAACTTGGTTTCTTGGGATTTGGAAGCATGAGTAGAGCTTACTCATACAAGTGGAGGCTAGCAAAAGACTGGGAGCAACCAACTAAGAGAGCAATAATGGCCAAAATCATGCAGAGCAACAAAACATTACTAATCAAGCATAGTGGTACTACAATTCAAGGACTAAATGATCATAGAGCTTATGGTGACTTGTTCATAGTCACAACATGGTGTAAGCATGTGCCAAGTCAACCCAAACAAAGCATCAAAGGAGAATACCACAATACTATGCTTTTGTATGTTAAAACAACACATGATTTCTTCAAGGCACACTAAGCAATCCCAATTGTTTGGAACAAGACATGCTACATCAATAATCACTAAGCATAAGGTCAAAACAACACCTAGCATGTCATGCTAAAGTCTAAGTCACAGATAATGCAAGCTCCTCTTGCACTTTCAAGCAGGAACTTCCTACTCCTTTCCAACACCAAGCAATTTATTTGAAGCAACACAGCGAGAACGGGGGTCCAAACTACTTTATTCAAGCAAACTAAACAACAAAGAAAACCAAACGAAAACTAAGACGCTCCAAGAACAACACAACAGTGCATGAAACAATAAAAATGAAGATCTAGACAGACCTGAGCTTTTCATTGATGAAGAAGGGGATGCCTTGGGCATCCCCAAGTTTTGACGCTTGTAACTCTTAGATATTTCTTGGGGTGACACCGGGGTGGCATCCCCAAGCTTGAGATTTTGTCAATTCTTCATCTCATTACATCATTCTTTCTCTACACCTAAATTTTTTCCTTCATACAAAACTTCACACAATATTCATTAGCAACATTAGCGTATTCAAAAGATAATAGACCTTTGGGTTTAGATTTCGAACAGCAAAACTTTTCACTAAAAACACATGCTACTGTAGCAACTCCTTCAAAAATCTCAATTCCCCAAAAGAGAACTCAAAAAGGAATCAATAAGAAGCAAATGCAAATAATGGCAGAAATCTGTCAAAAGAGACCAACAGGGATAAACCGATTTTTTCAAAAATCTTATGTTGCTCAAATCAAAAAGTGTTGAACTAACAAAAGTTATATAACATACTGGGGGTTTTATTAGTAAATTTGAAGCTCAATCCTACTTACAGAGACTCCTCACGAATTTTTATGGTGGAGGAAAGAAATCTGTTTCGGGACAACAACTCCCCAAATCTTACTTCCCTCTCATTAGAGGTCATTTTTGGCACAAAAAGCAAACAAAAAGGATAAGGAGAGGTCGTTACTGAAGTAATAACTTCCAATACTCTAGGAAACTCTTGGGTTATCTCCCAACAAGTACTTTTCTTTAACGCCTTTAAGTCAGGCATGATAAATTTGAGAAGATGCTCACATAAGAAATATGAAATGAAGCAAAAGAGAGCATCAAGAAGCAAATTCAAAACACATTTAAGTCTAACCCACTTACTATTCATAGGAATATTGTACACAAATAAATTCACAAAGAACAAAGTGACAAGCATAGGAAGATAAAACAAAAGTAACTTCAAAACTTTCAGCACATAGAGAGGTGTTTCAGTACCATGAAAAATTCTACAACCTTCATGAATAGTTTTCAGTAGCCTCATGAATAAACTCAACAATATAGCTATCACATAAACCATGCTTCCATGAGATCTACAAACACATGATTTCTATCAAGCTCAAAAATAGTGGGATTAAAACCTTCACAGAGTTTACCCAAAGTAGATATTTCAAAAGGACCATAGGAACATAACATTCATCCTCCTTTGGTAAGCATGTGGGATAATCAAATAATGTAAGGGATAAAGAGTTACTCTCATTAGAAGGTAGGCATGGGTAGATAATCCATTCTTCCTCCTTTTGTTCATCACTCTCCTCCTCTTTTTCATCTAATGAGCTTCCAGTTTCAACAATTTATTCTTCCATAGGCTCCTGCAAGGCATTAGTATCTTCCATTTGTGGAAAGCATCTATTAAAATATTTGAGAATATAGCCATTTTATTCCGTGTAATTATCAAAGAAAAATTTAAGTATCTCATAAACCTCATATTCATAAGGTGCATCATCAGTATTTTCAAGCAAGCTGGCAAGTTCAAATGCACCCTTGAAGGCAATAAATTCTTCAATTTGTTCCACGTCATAAAAGTGATAATTTCCTTTAACATAAGATGATATGGTAACATTATCATTATACTCACATTGAAAATATAGGTGTTTATACCTCGTACAACAACAAGATTTATCAAAGCAATAAGTAACATTATAAGTAGAACACACCTCTCTAGCAATAGTATAAATTTATCAATTTGTTCCCATAAGTGTTTCCCTTTTCTGACAAACGGTGTTCCTTATCATAATACTTTTTTTCTTCCGTGAACCCACTTTGCCAATAAGAACTAGTTTCAAAGAAACCATCCATTGATAGAAAGCATGACCAATCAAGGCAATAACAGACCACCAACTAGAGTATGAACTAATTTTTTGTGTTTTTTATAAGAAAAAGCAAACCAAACTAAACTAGTTTTTTTGGAGTTTTTTATTAAGAGAGGCAAACAAAACCAAGAAAAAGAAACTAAGCAAACTAAAAACAAAGTAAAGAGAAAGGTTGAGGAGGACTCCCTTTGTGAAGAAGTCCTTAGCCTCCCCGGCAACGGCGCCAGAAAAGCTTGATGGTGCTGGGAAGCACTTCGTCGGGAATCCCCAAGAGCAAGGTGTGAAGCAGCACATCAGCAAGTTGCAAGCAACGCGGAAACCTGCACAACACAAACTCAAGACTTTGCCCCAACGAATCAGTGAGGTTGTCAAGCTCACCGGTTTTATGTAACAAAGGATTAAACGTATGGTGTGGAATGTAACGGTTTTCAGCAAGTAAACAGGTAACAGTGGAGGATGTATCAACTGTAAAGATTGGACCGGGGTCCATAGTTCACTAGAGGTGCTCTCCTTAGATAAACAACATGGCATGAAGGGTAAACAACTTACAACAGGGCAATTGACAGGAACTGAGCATGGCATAACAATGCAATACCAGACAAAAAGATCCTATGAGATTCGATTGGGCAATACAACAATATACATAGACCGCCATCCAACTACATCTATGACTAGAAGTCCACCTTCAGGTTATCATCCGAACCCCCTCTAGTATTAAGTTTAAAGGAATAGACAACTGCTTTAAGAAAAGTGTGTAAGGTAAAAAATCCACTTGTTCCATGAACAAAAGACCGTTGTTTTCTCCCTAGTGGAAATAGCACATCTATAACCGAAGAGATTTCTGTCACTTCCCTTGGAAAATAGAGGCATGAACCCACTATCGAGCATAAATACCCCCTCTTGGAGTCACTAGCAACTAGTTGGCCAAGATAGCTACTAACAACAGACATCATGCAAGATCACAAACAACACATACATGATAGTACCAAATAGACAAAACCATTAATCAATCTGACATAGTAATCTCAATATCCATCGGATCCCCGCAAACACAACATGCATGATTACAAATAGATTAGATCTTGATCATGAACGGAGCTCACAAGATCTATACATGAAAGCACAAGGGAGAAGATACAACCATATAGCCACTACATGGACCCGTAGTCCAAGGTGGAACTACTCATGCTTCATACCAGAGAAGAAGGCCTCCAGGATGATCTCCCCTCCGGTAGAGTGCCAGTAAGAACTTCAGATCCCCCCGATCTAGGGACGACGGTGGCGGCGGCTACAGAAGGTTTCGTGGAATATTGATCGGGTGTCGAGGGTTTCTGCATCGGGGGCTTATTATAGGCGAAGAGGCGGGGCTGGGATGCGTCCAGGGGTCCAAACCGTACCCAGGCGCGTGGTGGGCCCACCCGCACCTAGGCGAGGTTTGGCCGCCCTATGGCGCCTCTCCGTCCCTCCTCTGGACTTCGTGTCACCCATGGTAAAATATTGAATTTGGATTTTGTCCCGTCCAATTCCAGGAATATTGATTTTCTTCATTTCTGGAACCAAAAACAGGAGAAAACAGGCAACTGGCACTGTGGAAACTTGTTAATAGGTTAGTTCTAGAAAAGATATAAAAACACCTCAAAGTGTAGACAAAGCAAAGCAAAGTAGATACTAAACAAGCATAGAACATCAAAAAATATAGATACGTTTCCGACGTATCAGGTGGGTGTAGCCGGAGGGGGCCTTCTTGAAGGGACCCACCATGTCCATGCCCCACACAGCGAATGGCCAGGTGATGGGGATGGTCTTGAGCGCTGAGCTGGGTACGTGTGTTTGATTGGCGTACTTTTGACACATGACGCAGCGTTGTACGATGTCGACCGCGTCGGCGTGTGCGGTGATGGCTGAAGTCGCGTGTGTGATGGTCGCATGGCTTTGGCAACCAGGGACCGGGTGCCAGCGTGATGGCTGCAGTTGCCGGCGTGGATGTCTTGGAGGATCTTGTGGTAGCGAGTACTAGAACAAGGGGCAAGGGCGGGCAGCCATATGTGGTGCTAGAGGAGGGCAAAGACACAGGGATTTACCTAGGTTCGAACCCCCGAAGGGTAAAGACCTACTCCTGCTAGATTGTATTGATGAGAGAGTACAATGGGCGAGCTCGGCGGCTAGGAGGTGAGTCGAGGGGGTGTATGATGGAACATAAGTTCTATTCGTGCCATAGGGAGGTTTATATAGAGTCACCTGGCTAGGGTTTACAGATCTACAACCGAGTTGGATCAGGACTCAGAGGGTTTTGACCTAATCCGACTGGACCTAACTATGCTTCTGGGCCTTCAGCTTCTAGTCGCCAGGTTCCTTCTTGGGTCGCGATCCAGTCGCTGTCCTACAGGCCCACTCACTGGAAATATGATCCAATAGGAAACGTCCTGCTGGGTGTACCCCACTCGGCATATCCCCATAATCTAGTGGTTTGGAATAATATAACTGAGCTTATATTGCCTTGTATGATTATGTGCACTCTTGCTTTCAGCTTGCAGGAAAAATAAGAATATGGTGCATCGATTTTCAATAATAAGCAAGATCACATCCATTATGTTATCGATCCCTTTTGCTCGAGGACGAGCAAGACGTAGCTTGGGGAAGATGATGGCTGTGATAATACAAGACCTTAGCTATATAAATTGTGTCATATGCCTATCATATCATGCTCCATCTAAATATTGCTATGCTTGATATGCATGGTTACTTGTTTTCATTAAATTCAATATGAGCTATGCATATTTAGTAGTTTAGGTAGAATTTTATCCCTCGTCCTTGTCTTTGACATGTGTGTAGGTGTAGATGATGATTATGGATAAAAGTAAGGCAAAAGTAACAAAGAGAGCATAGTATGGAGGAGTTGCAGGACCAGACTTAGCCATTTGAGGTGTTGGAAAAAGTCAATTTTCCCAACTTTTCAAAATGAAGATCCAAGATTATGGGGTTGTATACCTCGTCGATATGAATCCAACGAGCCTAAGAACGCCCAAAACGGAGTTCGTATGAAGAAATGGCGTCCAAAACACTACGGAACCTGCAGGTTCAACGACCAACTATACGGCTGGAACTAAAAATTCCCGCCGTATAATTGGTAAAAAGGCCGCAAGCGAAGGGATTTCGCCCCCGAAAGCTCCAGAACCGTTCCCTAAGTCATATGGTGGTATTGGGGGAATCCTAGGGCACCCCAAGGCCTATATAAAGGAGGGACGGGTCAAGAAACAAGGACACAACACCATAGCCCTCCAGGGGAGGAGCTCTGCCGTCGCCACCCATCCAATATCCATAGTGGCGGAGCTCTGCCTCCACCACACCTCGGAGATCTAGATATCCCTCAAGACCAACACCATCAAGTCATCCAAGCAAAAATAGGAGAAGGAATACATCACCACCACCACGAATCGATCTCCATCTCCATCATCATCATCCCATCTCCTTCTCCGTCTCTCTTGTGTTTAGTAATTGTATGATTGAACATGATTGTGACATCATTATATATTTATATGTTTTTCCGTTCATCCATGTGTGAGTGATTTATTCAATTCTAGGTTGAGGTATGATGTAGTGCGCTAAGTCAGATTTTATCGTGATCTAAGATGAGTTTATGTAATCCTTTGGTCCGGATGTGCCTTTTGCCTTGCGGTGACGCATGAGAATCATGTATAGTGCACACATAGTGTCAGCCCGGTAATCAATTGGGGAAAGTTTATTTGTCTGAGTAATCTCTTATAGATCACACATATATGTGTCCATCTAGTACTACTGATATCGAAGCCTAGAAGCCCTCTGTCACATCCCAAGTTTTATATTTGGTTCTGCATATCATTCATGTCATTCTGCATTCATGAAATTTTTTAAATTCAAAACACTGCATTCAAACCCTAGACGAGGTTACTCAAGTGCTCCTACAAAGAGGAATAGTTGGACCCTTGAAGTCACTACTTTGAAATAGACATTTTGTTGCTAAAAATGATCCTAAGATGATCCTTTGGTTTTTAGAAAATTTTGAAAACAGAAATCAATTCATTTGTATTAACTAATAAAAAGCTATGAAAGAAACAAGAAAAGCAAAAAGAATAAACTAAAAGAACAAAAAAAACTAACCTAACCTCCTCGGCTGAGCCGCCCCGGCCCAGCCCACCAGCCCACCTACCACCTGCCTAACCGCCGCTCACCGCACACCCCCGCGCATCGCTTAGCAGCTGGGTCGGCCCAGCTAGCAGCGCGCCCGCAACCGCTGACAGGCGGGGCCCGCCTGTCATCCCCGCCACCGTGCCCGACCAGGACACCGCCCGCCGCCGCGATTCTCGACCGAATCGGTCACCAACCGCCTCGCCCCCTTTCCCCAATCTTCGGGCCCTCTTAAGCTGCACCCGCCGCCACTTTCCCCCCTCAAAACCACCTGGAAACCCTAGCTCGAGCTCGAACTCGAGCTCGAACTTTCCTCCGTCGCCGCCTCGGTAAGCCTCGCCGCCGACGCGTCGAGCCGCCCCTCCTTGCCCTCTCTACTTCTTGACGCTCGCCGTGCCTCACCGTTTCGCCCCGTGCCTTTTTCCCCTTGTCTTCCGTAGCGTAGCGCCGCCGATTGCTCGCCGGAGCAAGCCGACGTCGCCGTTCCCCACCGTCCGCCACAACCGCGCGAGGTGCTCCGCGCGTCGCCACGACCGCTGCCGTGACCGCCTCGCCCTCCTGCGTCGGGTGCACCACCGCCACGTCGCCGAGGACCGCCGGAGCGACGCCCGCCCGCGCCACCGAAGCTCTGCTGTCGCCGCCGCGTCATCGCCGCCGTCAACCTCGCCACAGACGAGGTGAGCCGTCCGATCTGTTTTCAACGCGCCAGTACCAGTGCGCCGCGTGGATCCCGCGTAGACGCCACGTCGCAGCCGCGTCAGCGCTGACTCATCAGTCGCGTTGACTGCGCAGTAAAAAATTTAAATGAATTTGGAAATTGCAAAAAATAGCTGAAACTTGTAAAATTCATAGAATTTAATCTACTGGGCCAAAAATTGCATATAAAATATGTGTAGATTCAGTAAGTCGTGTAGAATCTTGCTGTACCATTGTTTCACACTTTTGCAGCAAGATTTTGTCCATAAGAATTAAATGAATTAATGACCGTTTTGGAGTATTTAATTCGTAGAAAAAGATTTGTAACTACAAAAATTGAAAATAATATGTCCCTGGAATCAGTAGAACAAGGATAATCTCAAAGTGAATTAAAAAGTTAGGCTTAAAGTAAAAACTTTTGCAGAAACTATTTAATGGCTTTCTGCAGTATTTTAATTACTCAGGGAGTTGTATAATTCCTTTTTGAGAAATTCCAAGTGGTACTGTTCCTAATTAGCAATGCCTACGCAGTAGAATTTTCCCAAGATTTTACAAATAGTATGTTAACAGTAGTGAATTATTTGGTTTCTAGCTCTAGTATTGAGCATTATAAATTGCTGAATAGTTTTCCTTGCGCTAAAATTATTTTCCATGCATGCATTCAGTAGCTTTACTGAATAAGATTATGTGGTGCTGCTGTAGCATCAATCCACTTGTCATGCATGCATCTTTCATCATCTTTGTTTGCATATGCTTGTGGATGGTTGTTTATGATTGCAATTGTATCGTGTATATTGTCACGAGTGCAACGTTTGCTCGTGTGTGGATTGTTCTTCCGACCGCTACAACCAAGGAAAGTAGATGCTAATTTGTTCATGATGTTGTCCTACTATTTTCAATGCATTGTCGTGTATTTTGTAGTTGCATGTGTAGGATGATACTATCGCTATGCTATGTCCTATTATGTGGTAGGGTTTACCTTGTAGATGAACCACCATTGGTAGATGTGCTTAGATATGCTATGATGAACGAGGGCTGGGTTACATCAGTATAAGTTGTTTCTAAATGTGTTGGTTTGTGAAAACTAAAACAACTTAATCAATGAACCTCCTGGGTGTGATGGGATTGATAATTTTTGGTGGTATCATTGCGGAAAGGCACCCAGGTATCAAGAGAAAATGATTGGCTTTTTTATTCTATAGCTTACGTCTACAACCATGTGCCAATAATGGACTGTGCGGTTGGTTGGACTTAGTAGGTTGTGGTAACTCGAACCCGCGTATCCAGAGATGTAGAATTTTGGTAGGTTGGACCGGTGCGCGTCGGGATTGGGGAGCTACTTTCCGAACGGTCTCTTCTTGGACTTCTCCCTATCATCACCCAAAATGAGAGTGAAGGTACGAGCTGGGCTGGCCAAGTCACATGGGTAAAGTGCACTAACCCCTGCAGGGTGTATAATCTAATCGATTAGTCGTGTCCCCGGTTATGGACATCTGAGTTGCTTGATATTGATTCCATGACATGTTTCTCGCTCATTCTAATTTCATAATTGCTCTAATGTTGTTGGGTTAACTTAATTGGGATCTTTTCAAAGAAAATCAAAAACTGTTTATGAAAGTAGGACAAAGGTATTTGTAAATGCAAGCTAGCCACAGCTCCACTTGCCAAATATGCATGTAGATGTTAGCACTATTGTCTCCTTTACTAGCTCTACTTGCCATACATTCCATGTATTGACCCTTCGGGGCTGCTACGTTTCATGTTGCAGGATATTCCGATTCCGAGTAATCGATATAGGCCACGATACTCCACTCGGCACTTGTTCACCTGTGGGCAATTTAAAGAATGGAGGATTTGCTTTATTTATGTTGCTACCTGAATAATTTGAGCTAGCCTTAAGCTAAGCTTTTATTGTAATAATGGTACTCTGGATCTTTGTTATTTATGATACATGGATATTTTGCTATGTTATTCATCTTATTCTATTGTGGGCCAATGAACCGATCCAGGGATTGGCATGTCACATAGAAGCCACGGTCTTTTCAGAACCGTGGTGTTACAAGATGGTATCAGAGCTCATGTGTCGACTGTAGGATCGTGACCTAGGTTTGGATTAGGAAGCCATAGAATTATTAACGCTTATATTAACTCTGTCTTTCATCTTATGCCTTTCACTCTCGTAAATTCTTACCATATGGTATTCTCACACTTTCCTCTTTTAATTGATAGATGGGAGAAGTCAGGACTGAGTATGCAACCATGGAGTCACCAAGGCCCTTTGCAAGACAGTTAGCACAGCTCTCGCAGTCCTTGGGATTGCCACTTCCCATGTTCAAGGGAAGGAGGTTGTACACCTATGGATATGGCGAGGATGCATGGGAGATCACCACCTTCATATTCAGAGATGCTGCCTTGCCAAACCCTGTGCATCTGATCTACACCAAGACATACTGCAACTGAGACTTGGAATAAACTTGGCCATGCATGAAGCCCTGTCTCGCCAGTGCCATCTTGTCCGACACCTACTGCCAGCAGACTCACCCTACCGTGACTATGGGAGGCGTGATGAAGATGGGAACATTGTGGTTACCCCGGGCGACAGGAACAACATGTCGCCCCGTCGGAGGCACATAGAGTACATGGAAAGGGAGAATGGAGCTCTAGCTGAGAAAGTGATGATGGTAAAGGAAATTGCAGATTTCGCCAGCAATGGTATGGTGGTCCAAGGACAAGAGATTGACACCTTGCATGAAGCTTTGGGAGTTCTAGAGAATGCCCTGATAGGCAGGGATGCAACCATAGCTCAGCTTAATGGGACTGTGCAGGATAACACCCAGACCATACAGCAGTTGCAAGGGACCGTCCAGGAAAGGGATCAAACTATTGAAGTTATGTCAGCCCAGATTACCGCACTCCAAGCACAGCTGAACCCACCCTCTGATGATGACAATGGAGATGGTGGCAACAATGATGATGATGATGATGATGATGATGACAGTGGGAACGATGATGATGAGGACTAGGATGATGATGATGGAGACGATGATGGTGGATGAGATGAAGCTGTTGCAGTTGCAGCAGAGAGTGAAGAAGAAGAGGAGGATCCAGAAGAGGTGGAGTTTGAGATTTCAAGTGATGACTGAGGAGAGGTGTACACTTCGCCGCCATGGTTGAACCATGGACAGAAGCGCCAACGCATGAGTGCAAGGACCTACCGCAACCTCTTCAAGAAGTAGATAGAAGTCCACCAAATAGTCCTCGTTAGGAAAAATCGTTAGGATTAGTCTCGATCGATGTAAAACTTAAATTACTGTTAGTTCAAGAGTGTTTAGTTTCTTATTTATGTGCTCCAATATCCCAGAAATTATTTGTGCGAATTTTATGAAAGAGTTATGGCAAGTTTGGTTAATATCTATGTTATTCCTGCTGCAGTTTCTGCTGATACAACAGTATTGTACGATTTTTCATATTTTACTTGTATCTGGGAAAAATCCAAAAAAATAGGGCTGGTGCGAAACTCTCTGTACTGTATGCACAAAAATCAGCAAGAATTCCTGACGAGTTTAAGTCAGGTAGAAAAATTCGTGAACACTGCTGGACTGTTCTGGCAGATTGCTGTTTTTAATGCTTTGTTGATCAACTGTTTAGATAACCATTGCCAACTCTTCTAAAAACTATTTCAGTAGATATATACTGCTAGGATAACCCCTGGGATGTTGCTGGATCACTTGTTTGTTGATGTGTTGCTTGCTTGAGATTGTCTGCTATTCTTTGTTCTTGTTTGATCATAATGCATGGGTAGAATCCTGTTTTCGCAGTTGATTCTTTCTAAGCTTACCTATGTTGAACCGCATATCCCTCCCCGCCGTCAACCCACTGAGTTGGAGCAGCTCCTGGTAGCCCAGGCATAGCTGACCCAAGTTATGACCCAGTTCATGGAAGCTCAGAACAACAACAACAATGGGAAAAACCAGCCTCAGGGAGATGCTCTCACCAGGATTCTGAGGCTAAGGCCAGCTAAGTTCTCTACTGCAACGGAACCAATGGTTGCTCTCGACTGGTTGCGTTCAGTCAACAAGGATCTGGTAACTGTTGGATGCACTGATGCTGAGAAGGTGAGATTTGCCGCTCACCTACTGGAGGGACCAGCCGCTTCTTGGTGGGACACTTTTCAGATCACCCACCCGCTGGACACTGTGACTTGGGCAATGTTTGAGGAAGGTTTCAAGACCAACCACGTGTCGTCAGGAGTTCTGAGCCTGAAGAGGAAGGAGTTTCGCAACTTACGCCAAACCAACCGCACCGTGGCCGAGTACATTGAGGAGTTCAACAACCTGTCCCGTTATGCACCTGAGGATGTTGACACTAATGCAAAAAGGAGGGAGAGATTCCTGGATGGCCTCAGTGATGAGCTTTCAGTGCAGCTACTGTTGGTTTATTGCCCCACTTTCCAGGAGCTTATGGACAAGGCCAGGATCTTGGAAGGGAAGCACAAGCAGGTGGAAAGCCGTAGGAGGAAGAGCACCAATCACCACTCTGGTTCTCACCACAAGTCTCGCACTTCTTATGATGGATACTCCAAGCATGCAGGGAGTGACCATGGGAGCCATGACCGCCACCACCATGGAGGCGATGGACATCGCCATGATAATCACAAGAGCAACCACCACAGCCACAAGGGAGGACACACCCACCATTCTGGAGGGCACTGTGGACATGACCGCAACCGTGATCGCAACTTTGTGAAGAAGGATCTGAGTGAGGTGACTTGCTTCAAGTGTGGTAAGAAGGGACATTATGCAGAGAACTGTTCGAAGAAGAAGGTGTTGAAGCCAACCAACAACCAGAAGGCCACAGTGAACCACCTGAATGTGGAGGAGATCCCAGATGAGCCTGACCTTGTGATTGGTAAGTTTCCAATCAACACTCATCTTGCACTTATACTTTTCGATACTAGTGCATCGCATTCATTCATATCAAGGGCATTTGTGGATAAGTATAAGCTACCTACTGAGTCTATGAAAGAGTCTATTAGAGTAAGCTCACCTGGAGGAGATATGATAGCTAGCGCGGGATGCCGTGACTTAACTGTGAGGATTGGAGCACACAATTTCATTGCACATCTGGTAGTGTTGGAATCACAAGTGTTAGATGTTATTCTGGGTATGGATTGGATGTCTATGCATGGGGGACACATAGATTGTGCAAGGCGAGTTGTTTCACTCAAAACCCCGAATGGTAAGAGAATTAGGTTCAAGTCGGCTGCGCGACCGGGGAGGTGTAAGCTGAATTCTCTTAAGGGGGTTAGCATGTATACTGTGCCTGTGCTTAAGGATTACCCTGACGTGTTTCCGGAAGAGCTGCCAGGGATGCCACCTGACAGGGAAGTGGAGTTTCTCATCGATCTCATGCCGGGAACAGGACCAATAGCCAAGAGACCATATAAGATGGATGTGGATGAGCTGAAAGAATTGAAGAAACAGCTAAAGGAGCAGTTGGACAAGGGATCATTTAGCCCAGTTCGTCGTCATGGGGTGCACCTGTTCTGTTTGTGGAGAAGAAAGACAGCAGCAAGAGATTAGTGGTGGACTTTCGCTCGCTGAATGAAGTGACCATCAAGAACAAATACCCCCTGCCAAACATAAATGATTTGTTTGATCAATTGGAAGGATCAAAGGTGTTTAGCAAGATTGATTTGCGATCGTGCTACTTCCAATTGAAGATCCGGGAGGAGGACATTCCAAAAACCGCTTTCACTACTAGGTATGGTTTATATGAGTATACAGTTATGTCTTTTGGACTAACGAATGCCCTGGCATATTTCATGACCATGATGAACAAGGTATTCATGGAGTACTTGGAAAAGTTCATGGTTGTGTTCATTGATGACATATTGATATATTCCAAGGATGACGCTGAGCATGAGAAACATCTGCGACTGATTATGGAGAAGCTCGGGGAACACAAGCTGTATGCCAAATTCAGCAAGTGTGAATTCTGGCTTAACACTGTTGGATTTCTTGGACACGTGGTGTCAGGATAAGGAGTCACTGTTGATCCAAGCAAAGTGACTGTAGTAACTGAGTGGGAAGTGCCCAAGAGTGCGAGAGAGATTCGAAGCTTTTTGGGACTTGCTAGATATTACAAGAGGTTCATTGAAAACTTCTCCAAGATTGCTAAGCCGATGACAGAACTTCTGAAGAAGGAGAGGAAGTTTGAATGGACGGATGCGTGTGAAGCCAGCTTTCAGGAACTGAAGCATCGACTAGTGACCGCACCTATCCTGTGTTTGCCAGATCTTTAGAAGGATTTCCAAGTGTACTGTGATGCTTCTCGACAGGGACTTGGTAGTGTGCTGATGCAAGATGGGAGAGTGGTGTCATATGCCACGCGGCAACTTAAACACCATGAGCGGAATTATCCCACACACGACTTGGAGTTAGCGTCAGTTGTGCATGCGCTCAAAGTATGGAGGCACTACTTAATGGGAAAACACTGTGATGTGTACACCGACCACAAGAGCCTGAAGTACATATTTACACAGAAGGAACTGAACATGAGGCAAAGGAGATGGTTGGAACTTATCAAGGATTATGATATGAATCTGCAATACCACCCAGGAAAGGCCAATGTAGTAGCAGATGCTCTGAGTCGGAAGGTTTATGCCAATGGGTTGACAATTGGGGAATTGCCCGAGGCTTTGTGCAAGCAATTCAAGGACCTCAGACTGGAGGTAGTGTCTGAAGGATACTTGGCAGCAATGGAAGTCCAACCAACGCTATAGGACAGGATCAGGAAGGCTCAGGTAGGAGACAAGGAAATAGAAGAGATAAAGGAAAAGATGAAGTAAAATCGAGAAAAGGATATTCGCGAGAATGAGCATGGTACCTTGTGGTATGGAGATCGTTTGTGTGTGCCCAGCGACCCGGAGATAAGGAAGTTGCTTCTGCAGGAAGCTCATAACTCGCCATACTCCATACATCCGGGCAATACAAAGATGTATATGGATTTGAAGAGCAGGTTTTGGTGGAATAACATGAAGGGAGACATCGCCAAACATATTGCCCTATGTGATGTGTGTAGCCGAGTGAAGACGGAGCACCAGAAGCCAGCAGGACTGCTGCAGCCATTGCCTGTGCCGGAATGGAAATGGGATAGAGTGGGAATGGATTTTATCACAGGATTGCCCAGGACCAGGTCAGGTTATGACTCCATTTGGGTAGTGGTCGACCATTTGACCAAGGTAGCCCACTTTATACCAGTGAAGACGACCTACACGAGTGCAAAGTTGGCCAAGATCTACATGGACAAAATTGTGTGTCTACATGGAGTTCCTAAGAGTATTATATCTGATAGAGGCACCCAATTTACCTCACACTTTTGGCGCCAGCTGCACGAGTCACTTGGGACTAGGTTGGAGTTTAGCACAGCGTTCCACCCCCAGACTGATGGACAGACCAAGAGGGTGAATCAGATTTTGGAAGACATGCTGAGAGCTTGCGCTTTGGCTCATGGTTCTAGTTGGGATGAGAATTTGTCGTATGCTGAGTTTTCCTACAACAACAACTATCAAACCAGCATCAGGACGTCACCGTTCGATGTGCTGTATGGGAAGCGGTGCTGGACACCATTACTATGGGAGGAGTAGGAGAACGTCAGCTGTTTGGACCTGATTTGATCAAGGACGCTAAGGAGAAGGTCGCCTTGATTAGGGACAGGCTGAAGGTAGCACAATCAAGGCAGAAGAGCTACGCTGACGCCAAGCGCAAGGAAGTGGTGTATGAGATAGGTGATAGAGCATACCTCAGAGTGTCGCCACTACGTGGAATCAAGAGATTTGGAATCAAGGGTAAGCTGGAACCTCGAGTTATTGGACCACATCGGGTCTTAGCGCGCAAAGGAGAAGTTGCTTATCAGTTGGAGTTGCCAGAGGCTCTGTCCGCTGTTCACAATGTGTTCCACGTGTCCCAGCTGAAGAAGTGCCATCCGGAGATGGTGGATACACCATTGAGAGACACTGTGCCATTAGAGGAGGTTCAGCTTGAGAATGACTTGACCTATGAGGAGAAGCCGGTCAAGATTCTGGAGACAGCGGGCAGGATTACCCGTACCAAGACGATCATGTTTTGCAAGGTGCAATGGAGCCACCACACCGAAGAGGAAGCCACTTGGGAGCGTGAGGATGACATCCGAGAGGACTACCCGCACCTATTTGCTAGCCGCGCCGAATCTCGGGGACGAGATTCATCTTAAGGGGGTTAGTCTTGTCACATCCCAAGTTTTAGATTTGGTTCTGCATATCATTCATGTCATTTTGCATTCATGAAATTTTTCAAATTCAAAACACTACATTCAAACCCTAGACGAGGTTACTCAAGTGCTCCTACAAAGAGGAATAGTTGGACCCTTGAAGTCACTACTTTGAAATAGACATTTTGTTGCCAAAAATGATCTTAAGATGATCCTTTGGTTTTTAGAAAATTTTGAAAACAGAAATCAATTCATTTGGATTAACTAATAAAAAGCAATGAAAGAAACAAGAAAAGAAAAAAGAATAAAATAAAAGAACAAAAAAAAACTAACCTAACCTCCTCGGCTAAGCCGCCCCGGCCCAGCCCACCAGCCCACCTGCCACCCGCCTAACCGCCGCTCACCGCACACCCCCGCGCAGCGCTTAGCATCTGGGCTGGCCCAGCTAGCAGCGCGCCCGCAGCCGCTGACAGGCGGGGCCCGCCTGTCATCCCCACCACCGTGCCCGACCAGGACACCGCCCGCCGCCGCGATTCTCGGCCGAATCAGTCGCCAACCGCCTCGCCCCCTTTCCCCAATCTTCGGGCCCTCTTAAGCTGCACCCCGCCGCCACTTTCCCCCCCTCAAAACCACCTGGAAACCCTAGCTCGAGCTCGAACTCGAGCTCTAACTTTCCGCCGCCGCCGCCTCGGTAAGCCTCGCTACCGACATGTCGAGCCGCCCCTCCTTGCCCTCTCTACTTCTTGACGCTCGCCGTGCCTCACCATTTCGCCCCGTGCCTTTTTCCCCTTGCCTTCCGCAGCGTAGCGCCGCCGATTGCTCGCCGGAGCAAGCCGACGTCTCCGTTCCGCGCCGTCCGCCGCAGCCGCGCGAGGTGCTCCGCGCGTCGCCATGACCGCTGCCGTGACCGCCTCGCCCTCCTGCATCGGGTGCACCACCGCCACATCGCCGAGGACCGCCGGAGCGACGCCCGCCCGTGCCACCAAAGCTCCGTCGCCGCCGCCGCGTCATCGCCGCCGTCGAGCTCGCCACGGACGAGGTGAGCCGTCCGATCTGTTTTCAACGCGCCAGATTAGACGGGCCGGCCGAACCGGTACCGGCCAGTACCAGTGCGCCACGTGGCAGCCGCGTGGATCCCGCGTAGACGCCACGTCGCAGCCGCGTCCGCGCTGACTCGTCAGTCGCGTTGACTGCGCAGTAAAAATTTTAAATGAATTTGGAAATTACAGAAAATAGCTAAAACTTGTAAAATTCATAGAAATTAATCTACTAGGCCAAAAATTGCAAATAAAATATGTGTAGATTCAGTAAGTCGTGTAGAATCTTTCTGTACCATTGTTTCACACTTTTGCAGCAAGATTTTGTCCAGAATAATTAAATGAGTTAATGACCTTTTTGGAGTATTTAATTCGTAGAAAAATATATGTAACTCCAAAAATTGCAAATAATATGTCCCTGGAATCAGTAGAACAAGGAGAATCTCAAAGTGAATTAAAAAGTTAGGCTTATAGTAAAAACTTTTGCAGAAACTATTTAATGGCTTTTTGCAGTATTTTAATTACTCAGGGAGTTGTATAATTCCTTTTTGAGAAATTCCAATTGGTACTGTTCCTAATTAGCAATGCCTACACAGTAGAATTTTCCCAAGTTTTGCAAACAGTATGTTAACAGTAGTGAATTATTTGGGTTCTAGCTCTAGTATTGAGCATTATAAATTGTAGAATAGTTTTCCTTGCGCTAAAATTATTTTCCATGCATGCATTCAGTAGCTTTACTGAATAAGATTATGTGGTGTTGTTGTAGCATCAATCCACTTGTCATGCATCCATCTTGCATCATATTTGTTTGCATATGCTTGTGGATGGTTGTTTATGATTGCAATTGTATCGTGTAGATTGTGACGAGTGCAACGCTTGCTCGTGTGTGGATTGTTCTTCCGACCGCTACAACCAAGGAAAGTAGATGCTACTTTGTTCATGATGTTGTCCTACTATTTTAAATGCATTTTCGTGTATTTTGTAGTTGCATGTATAGGATGATACTATCGCTATGCTATGTCCTATTATGTGGTAGGGTTTACCTTGTAGATGAACCACCGTTGGTAGATGTGCTTAGCCATGCTATGATGAACGAGGGCTGGGTTACATCACTATAAGTTGTTTCTAAATGTGTTGGTTTGTGAAAACTAAAACAACTTAATCAATGAACCTCCTGGGTGTGATGGGATTGATAATTTTTGGTGGTATCATTGCGGAAAGGCACCCAGGTATCAAGACAAAATGATTGGCTTTTTTATTCTGTAGCTTACGTGTACAACCATGTGCCAATAATGGAATGGGCGGTTGGTTGGACTTAGTAGGTTATTGTAACTCGAACCCGCGTATCCAGAGATGTAGAATTTTGGTAGGTTGGACCGGTGCGCGTCGGGATTGGGGAGCTACTTCCCGAACGGTCTCTTCTTAGACTTCTCCCTATCATCACCCAAAATGAGAGTGATGGTACGAGCTGGGCTGGCCAAGTCACATGGGTAAAGTGTACTAACCCCTGCAGGGTGTATAATCTAATCGATTAGCCGTGTCCCCGGTTATGGACATCTGAGTTGCTTGATATTGATTCTATGACATGTTTCTCGCTCATTCTAATTTCCTAATTGCCCTAATGTTGTTGGGTTAACTTAATTGGGATCTTTTCAAAGAAAATCAAAAACTGTTTATGAAAGTAGGACAAAGGTATTTGTAAATGCAAGCTAGCCACAACCCCACTTGCCAAATATGCATGTAGATGTTAGCACTATTGTCTCCTTTACTAGCTCTACTTGCCATACATTCCATGTATTGACCCTTCGGGGCTGCTACGTTTCATGTTGCAGGATATTCCGATTCCGAGTAATCGATATAGGCCACGGTACTCCACTCGGCACTTGTTCACTTGTGGGCAATTTGAAGAATGGAGGATTTGCTTTATTTATGTTGCTACCTGAATAATTTGAGCTAGCCTTGAGCTAAGCTTTTATTATAATAATGGTACTCTGGATCTTCATTATTTATGATACACGGATATTTTGCTATGTTATTCATCTTATTCTATTGTGGGCCAATGAACCGATCCAGGGATTAGCATGTCACATAAAAGCCACGGTCTTTTTAGAACCGTGGTGTTACACCCTCTCTCATTCCATTCAATCCTATAACTACAGTCTCTTTAATTTAGTTCACATTCTTGTTTACGTTTTGTCTTAGTTTATTTTGTTCTTGTTAGAAGTTCTTTGTTATTAGATAGTTTAAACCTCTCTCAATTATCGTTGTTATAGTAACTTATAGAATAAGATATTTCCAAACCACGGTTTGGGTGCGAAACGTGGCCGCATTGACAACGTGGCTGCGGGGTCATGTTGTTTCTGTTTGTCGATCTCCCATCGGGATAAACTCTTAAATATTTGCTGCTACAGGTACTGCAATAACCCCGTTGTTGGTGCAGGAATCTATTCATCACCCCGGTGGATCTTCAAGAACCTTCTAGAAGCTTCAGGTCAAAACACCGAAAACATTTCCGAACCCCGGAAATTGACTTTCCTTATATATTCTCCGGACCATTCCGGATCTCCTCGTGATTTCCTAGATCCAATCCGACACTCCGAACAACATTCGGTCTCCAACTCATATTCCATATCTCCTAATCCTTAAGTGTGTCTCCCTACGGTTCGTGAACTATGCAGACATGATCGAGACACCTCTCCGATCAATAACCATTAGAGGAATCTGGAAATCCATTATGGCTCCCACATATTTCTATGATTACTTTGTGATCAAATGAACCATTTACATATGATATTGATTGCCTTTGTCACGCGATCCTTTACTTTTCCGAGGTTTGATCATCGATATCTCTATACCTATTTCAACCTTATTACCAATAAGTACTCTTTACTCGTTCCGTGATATGACATCCCTTGTGACCTTGTCACATGCTTGCAAGCCAATTGGATGACATTCCACCGAGAGGGCACAGATTATATCTATCTGTCATATGGATGGAAAAATACCACTCTTGATCCATGTGCTTCAACACATACTTTTAGAATTCCTAATGCCACCCAGTTACGGAAGTGGTGTTTGATTTCAGAAAAGCATCCATCCGGTGATGGTGATTAACATGATATCATGGTCGAAGGATTAGGTTACTATGTATCTGAGATCTTGTAGAAAATGAACTCTAAATGACTTGATCTTATGCTATGCTAACTATAGGAGTTTGTCCATCACATCATTCTCCTAATGATATGATCTTGTTATTAATAACATCTAATGTCCATGATCATCTATTAATCAACAAGATACCTTAACAAGAGGCTTACTATCGACTCTTTTATGTTTACAAAACACACAAGTATTAATGTTTCCGGTTAATACAATTATATCATGGGATGTAAACATTTATCATAAACACAAAGATATAATAATAACTTTTTTATTATTTCCTATTGGGCATATCTCCAACAGTCTCCCACTTGCACTAGAGTCAATAATCTAGTTTAGAAAAACTTGTGCATTCCACACCAATGTCTTTCCGGCATTGTATATACACGATTGCTAGTGGTTAACTAATCTTTAGATCTGACACTTTCAGGTCCGTGTGCAATTCCATGTCTTTGCGTCTCTATGCATTACTCATTCTTCAATGAGATGGCATTGTATAAATTTGGTCATTTGTTGAGACCTTTAGTTCATTGGGGTTAAAACATGTTGATACAATTGTCGTACATTATATCCTCATAGTACTAGACCGCTGTGAAGCACACCTAGTTTGATAAAAAAAACTACTTGACACAAATGCCCTCTTTAGCTGCTACCATAACAGTCATATACTTAGCCTTTTGTTGTAGTATCTGTCACAATGTCTTAACTTTGGGACTCATCCAAATCCGTTATGGAACTTTATTTCCATTACATTGTGCCACCCTTAGTTTAAATTGAGATAAACTTAATTTGTATCTTGTGATAAAACTAGCATCAATGTAACACTTTACAATTAACTAACTATCTATTTGTCACCTCTACATAAATAATATATTCTTAGGTCTTCCAAAGCTCATAAGAATATCCTTACTATCGTCTAATGATTATCTTATGAATCAGTCTGGTATATGCTCATAACATTTAGAGCATAGGACATATCTGGATGTATACATATCACAACATGATTGATCAAAATCCTCTTTGTGATCTCATTCGCCAAGTGTCAATACACTTGAATCTTGATTCAATCCTTCCTGTGTGACAAGAACCTTTCTTGTAGTTTATATATTGAACTTATTTCAATATCTCATCTATGTACTCTAGGTACAACCATATTAGCGTCTCAATCTATCCATATGGACATTGATGCCAAATATTCAGGTTTTTCCTTAGTCTTTAATCAAGATGAAATTCTTAACTTGTGTTAATAAAAGATACATCATTTCCAATCAACAATATGTCTTTCACATAATGCATTAGTTATGTCTTAGCGCTCCCACTTAATTTCTTGCAAATGCAAGCATCTTCATTTTCTTCGATGAAATTAAGATCCTTTAACAGTTTCATCACGGTGAAGATTCCAACTCCGTGATGCTTACTTCAACGATTGAAGTTTGCACATGCTTTTAGAATCCTTTGAATAAACAAAACCCTTGGATCGTTTCATGTACACGTCCTAGGTAACCATTCTATTATAAGAACTTGTTTTGTTTGTTCAACTACCATATACCAAATTACATATAGTGGTTTATATATTAATCCGTCCAGACTAAATATCGCTATGAAAGATTAAATTTTTGTCATAGTCAACTCCTTGAACATTGTCATAAACTCTTTCCCAACATGTCGACAATTTCATAGATGTGAAACATCCATGTCTATTTCTTTATAAATCCAAATACGACTGTTAGGTCTTACACCTTTCCAGAGGGTCTTCCAAGTTCAAAGCTTGATATCTCGTGTATGGAACTATCACAGATTTTATGGCTTCAATCCATTTGGCGAAGTCAGGGACCATCATTGATTATTTGCATATAGTCGATTCATTATTGTCAAACAATATTGATTCACTCTCAAATCTTAGTATTTGATTGTTTAACCAACCTATTTGGTTCAATAGGAACTTAGACCTCCGTGACCACAACTTTTGAGGTATGTGAGCCATGAGCATTGTTGCTGTCTCCGGGAAACTTTCCAGCGCTACACAACTCCGCACATGTAGCTAAAGTTCAATAACATTATCAAAGTTCTATTGTCCTCCCACTTAACTTTTCACAAAAAATTCCTTCTAAAGAAACTTGACGTTCTAAGCGACAAACACTTTTGTCTTTGGTGTTATGGAGGAATACCCAACGGTTATTCAAAATAACATACAAATACATGCCCATTCGTCTTTGGTTGTAAACATCTTAATTATGCCTAGCATACCAAAATTTAATAAAGGACAATTTGGATTTTAACCTAGACCATAACTTCTATGGTGTCATTTCAATGGATCATGATGGAGCTCTTTTTAGGTTAAAAGCGGTAATCACTAAAGCTTTAATCTTTAAAATACTATGGCAGTTTTATTACTAACACCTATGATCTCACCATGTCAAACAAGGTTTCCATACTCTTATGGTGTTTCAGGAAGTGCAAATCCATGGAACCATTCCTGAAATATTAGGTGTTATGCTAAACTATGATCCAATCATAAATTCTTTATTTTCTTGTTACAATGATTTTCCACTTCATCTTGAAAGTCTTTGAACATTTTCAAATATTTCATACTTCTTCCTCATTAAGTAAATATACATATATTCACTCAAAATTCTGGAGAAAGCATATGAATCTGAAATCCATCGCTCACGACTAAACATAAGGGACTACATACATCAATATGTAAAAATTCCAATAAGTAGTCGTTCGCTATTCTAGGACTTTGAACGAAGTTTTAATTATCTCTAGGAAAGTCTCACAAATGCCATTTGATCAAAATCAAAAGACTCCAAAATTCCATCAACATGTAGTTTCTTCATGTTTTTTCCAATATAATTTAAATAGCGATGTCACTTCTTAAGTGATCTTTCAATCATTTGTCTTTCGACATTTTAGGCATTACTTTTATGGACGTGATTTATCCAACAAGATTTTTAAATCACCCATCTTTTATGGATCATGGCAATTATTTGAACAACCCTTTTCTTCTCATAATACTTGATCAAAATAATAATTATTGAAACAAATCTTGAAGGTAAGCTTTGATGTTAACGAGCAACATAAGAACACTTTGTTTGTTTTCGATGAACATCATCACATATTCTCTTGCTAGTTACTTAGGTCATTGCATTCATGAATTTTGTTGTTTTGTATGAAAATTCACACCAACAAATTCGGTATCCAATACCAAAGAACCACAAGGTTTAACAAGCAAAGAATACAACCATAACATGTATATCATCTATATACCTGAGCTGAACAATTCAAGTCTTTTCTTTTTCTGCCAAATATTTCTGAGATTCTCTTTCAGCATTTCCTTTTCTTTTAAAAGAATCTATCAACATCAATAGTGTATCCATACACATGACACATAGTACAAAGCGTGTATAGTCAAATACTAATACATCTGGGCTTGCACTTTGAAGTATATCACAATCATCAAATGTTTGGTGTTCTTTCAAAATCCATTGTTTAGTAGTTTTTTTGTGTAGTAAGCATTTTACATACATCTTCTATTCAACCTTATCATGACAACTTTCGTGATCTAGATACTATAGCTTATAATGGTGAATCGCGAGTATAAAGTTGCTTTCCAAAACCTTTTGGAGGATTAGGATGTCTAGCATCTCCAACCTTCGCAAATTTTCATCAAATATGAGAACATACCTTTTGCCATATTATACTCTATCATGTTGCAACCAAAAACATTGTTTTAGATATCGAAATATCTTCCACACATGATGGTTTCTGAAACATTTGTTTCAGCTGCTAGATAACCTTGATATTAAAACAATCTTTTGAATATCAGGAATCATGGAGGCAAACATGATACTTTAGATACTAAAACTATAATTGTTACTCTTGTCTTAATACTAATTATTAAACTTCACGGAGTAAGCAGAGTTTGCTAAAAGTTTGCAATAGGAATTTTAAACTTTAGATTGACACTCAAAACAAAACGATACCAGTTTGTAAAGTAACTATGCAGAATGATATAGTTCTATTATCTCAGTTATAACTAAGCGTAAGGTGGTGAATGAATGCCAATGACTACAACAAATTATGCAAATTCAATTTGATTTAATTTGGATAAATTGAGTTTCAACTTTAATCATATTATTAGGTGAACTCCCACTCAAAACAACATCCCTCATGTTGCCTTAGTGATTACACGAACCAAATCTACTACACCAAGTACGAGAGATGATGTAGCTTCAAAGGAGAACAATCAACATGTTTATCATATCATCCATATGACTCGTGCTTTACCTTTCGGTATTCCGTGTTCCGAGACCATGTCTGTACATGCTAGGCTCGTCAAGGTTAACCTTAGTATCCGCATTTACACATCTGGCTTGCACCCGTTGTATGCACACGTAGAATCTATCACACCCGATCATCACGTGATGCTTCGAAACGACTAGTCTTAGCAACGGTTCTTACTAAGGATGAACACTTTATTACTTGATATTTAGTGAGAGGGATCATCTTATAATGCTACCGTCGCGATCTAAGCAATACAAGATGCATAAAAAGGATTAACATCACATGCAATTCATCATATGTGATATGATATGGCCTTTCTTATTGTGCCTTTGATGTCCATCTCCAAAGCACGAACATGATCTCCATCATCACCGGTGTGGCGTCAAGGTCAATGGCGCCGCTTCATGGTTGTCCTCCACCAGCAGTAACTATTAAAACTACTTTAATGAATAGACACGCAGGTCTTAAATGAAATTTAAAGACAACGAGAAGGCTCATGCCGATTGCCAACTTACAATAAGGATCATTGCATACATCATATATAATCACAATCACATCATGGCCATATCACATCACAACACAAGACCTGCAAAAACAATTTAGATGCCTCTAATTTTCTTTGCATGTTTTACGTGGTAGGGGCTTTCTAGAAGAACCGTTCTAACTTACAAACATGAACCACAACATTGATACAAGTATTTTTGTCACATCCCAAAATTTTCCAAATTTTGAAATGTGAAAAATAAATAAACAAAAGAAACAATTGCTGAAATTTATGGGGAAAAGAAACTTTTTGCTTCTAATTGGAAACATTAAAACCTTTTAAACTATTACAAAAGTTTTCCCCCAAATAAAGGTACTCCTGAAAATAAAAATAGCATTTAACAAAAACCCTAAGATCAAGCATCAAGATTATCCATATATCTCCTCTACTTCAAAATTTTAATTTGTAAGGTTCCCCTTCAAAATCTTTTTCACAAACTTCCTGTATTTGAAAATTTATTTTTAATCTTGAGGAATGTTCTCAACCAAAAACCATCTATACATCTCAACTACATCATTTACATTTTTCAAACAACCTTTGTTTTGTTTTGAACCAAAAAAAAATAAAAGCAAAGTCTCGTTTTAAAATAAGCACCATAGCTTATATGCGCTATTTTAAGATTTTATAAAATTATCCTCTCATATTTTCAAATTTTAATTCATGTTTATCCATGTAAAGTGGAACTAAATCGAATCAAATTCAAATAAGAAAAGAATCCAAGTCATTCCAAATATATTGCCCTGCAACTAGGCCAATATCGCACACATGCAATCGTACAATAATTAACTAATTAATAATTGAGAAAATTAAATATTTCCATATATATAAAATTTATGTCCTAAAATATTGCCCAGGAATTTACAAATTCGTAGAAATTTGAATCGGTAAATTCGAAGCTCTAAATCAAAAGTTATGAAAGAATTAAGAAATAGAAAAGAATATATAAAACAAAAAAAAAGCCGGCCAGGATGGCCAAAATGGGCCGGCCCAACCACGCGGATCGGCCATGAGGTCATCACGACCAGGCATGCACCTACACGGAGCACTTGGTCTTCCTTTTTTTTTGAATCTAATGCTCCTAAATGACTCTCAATTGCCTTCCTAAATTGCACTAAATGTCCCCTAATTCCTCTCCCTCTTTAATATCCTTTAATCCAGCCCCCACCCCCCTCCTATATAAACCCCACTACATGAAAGTTCAAAGTTTTCAACTCATCATACCTCCATTTTCGTCCAAAATTCTTCCAAATCTTCTCCACCAAAAAGACCTTCAAGACGACCTCGGATCGCGGCGGCTTGAAGACGGAAGTTGTTCCCCCCGTCAAGACGGTTCCATTCCCGCTGGTTTCACCTTGTTTCGTTCATCGAGCAGAGAGAAAAACGCGGTCAAAGATTCAGATCTTAGAAGGTATAATCCATTTTACGCCCACCTCGTTGCTCCAAACACAATTTCCTTTCAACAGTAGATAAATCTAGTTGTTATCTACAACTTTCATGTAGAAAGTTTTTCCATCCGAGCAACTTTTTCTCTAGTCAAATCTGACATCATCATGACATCAGCGTAGTCAACATTCAACTTAGTCAGATTAGTCAAAATCAATTTCAGTCAATTCCCGAGTTTGACTTTTCCAGATTTTAGTATGAACTTGTATAATTCATAGAAAAAGATTTAGAAGTCCAAAAATTATAAATTTGGTATCCCTGAAAAGCTGAGATTCTGTAGAATCCATTTCTGCAATAATATTACTTATTCTCTGTACAAAAATGTGATTTATAAATTAAATGGTTTAATTGGTCATTTTCACCATAAAAATTATATCTTTAGTTCTGTATATCCAAATTTAGCAAATAAGATGTCTATGGATTCACAAAAACGAGTAGAACATAGTGGACCCATAATTCGGTATTTTTGAGTCTGTTAAAATCACGTTTTATACAGAACCATTTGTGGACTATTTTGAGTATAAAAATTGTTGTGTAAATTATTTTTAAGTGAATCCTTTTGCAAATGGTTGTATATTGAACCCTCTGTACAGTAAGACAAAAATATAATTTTATTATATTATAATAATACCATGGAAATTATTTAGTGAGAACGTAATTTTCAACTGTTAGAAAATGTTGCTAATTGCTACAATTGCACAAATGGTTGCATTTGTAATCTTGAAAATATAAAATGTCAATAAATCACTTAGTAATGTTCAGAACCTTGTTATAAAAATTTGTAGAATAAAAATTATCATCTTGCATGTTTGCATACTTTGCATGATTTTTGTGTTGCCATAAGTGTTGATCTTGTGTATGTTTTGTCTTAGTTGTTTTGCTTGATAAATTGTGTTGATTGTAAAGTGTGTTATTGTGAACAGTGTACCAACACCACCAACTACTAAGGCAAGTGACACTATCATCCATGTCCTACTATTTTCATTACACTTAGTTGATTTTGTAACATGCATGGAAAGGTTTACTATATTTTATGATATGTTAAATCCTAATAGGATACCCTTATATCTCCCTTAGTGGAAACAATGTAGTTGTAGTATGCTTAGCCATGCTATATATTGGGATGGGATACATGATATGATTATATGAAGAGTTGAAAAGATTTATGTTTTATATAATAAAACAAGTACTCAATGAACCACCTGGGTGGACAAGGATACTCAAGCTTGGACAAGGTGGCAACAACAGGAACCATGTTTATATGGCTATCTCTTTTTGTATGTGCACTAGAAGAAAACCACCCAGGGACTTAGAGATTGAACATGTTTCTCGTAGAGTGGCTTCCGTGTACAGCCACATGCTAAATGGGCTCTGGCTTAGTCAACTACATAGTGGAAGATCCATGCATTGGCATCTTCAGGTTAACTAGAATTGTGTAAGGGAACTTGAAACCCTACATTGGTGCCTGGAAGACAAGTTAGCATTGTGTATTGGGAGGACTTCTATGGAAAGACTTTGTCACATTCTCAATCTGCCAGTACTCCATATTGGTGAGTACTTATCCAGCGGCCACTGGTGGCATCAAGATGAGATTGTGTCATGTGGGTAAAGTATACAACTTCTGCAGAAGATCAAATTCTAAGTACTTAGTCGTGTCCCCGGTTATGGACAACTCTGAGAAACTAAGGCCTGAAGCTATGGAAGATCTCGACATTCCAATTTCTCAAAGTAAAACTTGATGGTGACAACAAGGGGTTTGAAGGACTTGGAGTTTTCCAAGGAGTTCAGAAAGATTTTCAAAAGAGCAAAACTATTTTGAAAAGATAGGAAAAAACTATATTGCTTTCTGCAAATGAGCCAAAACCCTAATTAGCCAAATATGCATGTAATGATAGGATCCACTTATTTCTACATAGTAGTGAAACTTGCCAATACAATTCAAATGTATTGACCCTTGTGGCTGTAACTTATTATGTTGCAAGTTTGTTTGATGTTAGTGAAGTGTGTTAAATAGGATTACAACTCTACAACCAACATGACTGCCTGTGGCACTTTGAAGATGAAGGAATCCATGCTATATAGTTATTTCTGCTGCATTGTAATGAGATAGCCAAATGATCTATGTAAGATGTAATGTATTATTTTATTCCTGGTTATAAGTTGTATTATGACCTTTGTTCCTTGATATTACATCTTAACTGTGGATGCTAGCTATTGATCCAGGGACTAGCATTGTAAACATAGGGATCTCTACCTTATCGAAGGTTGGGAACTCTACAGATGGTATTAGAGCACTGTGTTTCCTGTAGGATTGTAACCCTAGGATTGGACAAAACCCCTTAGAAAAATAGGAGTTGTATTTGTTCCAAACTTATTTACAAACAATCTTGTAAACTCTTTCCTCAACCTTTTTGGTTTTGATTCTACATCTCTTCCTTTTCAACTTGATGGACAAAAACTTCAACTTGAGCAAAGACTTCAACATCACCAATGACTTCAACTTGGACATCACTAAGGACTACAAGAGAGACAAAAATATTACTCAAGACTTGGAGACTAAGGAAACACAACTTAGAAGGAACCTTCATCACCTTGAAGCTTTGTGACCAAGATGCAAGAATATTTCCAAGGAAACCATGATCTTGTTCAAGAAGAGACAACCAAGAAGAATGGAATGATCACAAGTGAAACCTATAGTTGGACCACCATACTAGTGTTTAGATTAGATCATATATTGATCACACCAACTTATGTGGTGTAGGAAAAATATTTTGTTGCCTAAAAATATGCTAGAATCTTGTTGTTTGAGTGGCATGTTGATTGTGATTGCTTGTGTGAATTGTTGTGTGTGAGTAGACTTCTTCCCTAGAAATCTTTTGCCTATTCTAATCCTAATCTAACCCAAACAGATCACTACTCCAAGAGACTCCAACATCAAGGATGGTAACAACAACCAAGAGATACACATGATGTAATCTAGTTAAAAATCTTTTAAGGGTGGTAGTACCCTAGTTGTCTTGAAGCCAACTTGTAACCTCTAGCCTTCCTAAATCTCGGGACGAGATTTCTTTTAAGGGTGGTAGCCTGTCACATCCCAAACTTTTCCAAATTTTGAAATGTGAAAAATAAATAAACAAAAGAAACAATTGTTGAAATTTATGGGGAAAAGAAACATTTTGCTTCTAATTGGAAACATTAAAACCTTTTAAACTATTACAAAAATTTTCCCCCAAATAAAGGTACTCCTTAAAATAAAAATAGCATTTAACAAAAACCCTAAGATCAAGCATCAAGATTATCCATATATCTCCTCTACTTCAAAATTTTAATTTGTAAGGTTCCCCTTCAAAATCTTTTTCACAAACTTCCTGTATTTGAAAATCTATTTTTAATCTTGAGGAATGTTCTCAACCAAAAACCATCTATACATCTCAACTACATCATTTACATTTTTCAAACAACCTTTGTTTTGTTTTGAACCAAAAAAAATAGAAGCAAAGAGTCTCGTTTTAAAATAAGCACCATAGCTTATGTGAGCTATTTTAAGATTTTTATAAAATTATCCTCTCATATTTTCAAACTTTAATTCATGTTTATCCATGTAAAGTGGAACTAAATCGAATCAAATTCAAATAAGAAAAGAATCCAAGTCATTCCAAATATATTGCCCTGCAACTAGGCCAATATCGCACACATGCAATCGTATAATAATTAACTAATTAATAATTGAGAAAATTAAATATTTCCATATATATATAATTTATGTCCTCAAATATTGCCCATGAATTTACAAATCCGCAGAAATTTGAATCGGTAAATTTGGAGCTCTAAATCAAAAGTTATGAAAGAATTAAGAAATAGAAAAAAATATATAAAACAAAAAAAGCCGGCCAGGCTGGCCAAAATGGGCCGCCCCAACCAGGCCGATCGTCCATGAGGTCATCACGACCAGGCATGCACCTACACGGAGCACTTGGTCTTCCTTTTTTTTTTGAATCTAATGCTCCTAAATGACTCTCAATTGCCTTCCTAAATTGCACTAAATGTCTCCTAATTCCTCTCCCTCTTTAATCTCCTTTAATCCAGACCCCACCCCCCTCCTATATAAACCCCACTACATGAAAGTTCAAAGTTTTCAACTCATCATACCTCCATTTTTGTCCAAAATTCTTCCAAATCTTCTCTACCAAAATAGACCTTCAAGACGACATCAGATCGCGGCGGCTTGAAGACGGAAGTTGTTCCCCTCGTCAAGACGGTTCCATTCCCGCTGGTTTCACCTCGTTTTGTTCATCGAGCAGGGAGAAAAATGCGGTCAAAGATTCAGATCTTAGAAGGTATAATCCATTTTACGCCCACCTCGTTGCTCCAAACACAATTTCCTTTAAACAGTAGATAAATCTAGTTGTTATCTACAACTTTCATGTAGAAAGTTTTTCCATCCGAGCAACTTTTTCTGTAGTCAAATCTGACATCATCATGACATCAGCGTAGTCAACAGTCAATTTAGTCAGATTAGTCAAAGTCAATTTCAGTCAATTCCCGAGTTTGACTTTTCCAGATTTTAGTATGAACTTGTATAATTCATAGAAAAAGCTTTAGAAGTCCAAAAATTATAAATTTGGTATCCCTGAAAAAGCTGAGATTCTGTAGAATCCATTTCTGCAATAATATTACTTATTATATGTACAAAAATTTGATTTATAAATTAAATGGTTTAATTGGTCATTTTCACCATAAAAATTATATCTTTAGTTCAGTATATCCAAATTTAGCAAATAATATGTCTATGGATTCACAAAAACGAGTAGAACACAGTGGACCCATAATTCGGTATTTTTGAGTCTGTTAAAATCATGTTTTATACAGAACCATTTGTGGACTATTTTGAGTATAAAAATTGTTGTGTAAATTATTTTTAAGTGAATCCTTTTGCAAATGGTTGTATATTGAACCCTCTGTACAGTAAGATAAAAATATAATTTTATTATATTATAAGAATACCATGGAAATTATTTAGTGAGAACGTACTTTTCAACTGTTAGAAAATGTTGCTAATTGCTACAATTGCACAAATGGTTGCATTTGTAATCTTGAAAATATAAAATGTCAATAAATCACTTAGTAATGTTCAGAACCTTATTATAAAATTTTGTACAATAAAAATTGTCATCTTGCTTGTTTGCATACTTTGCATGATTTTTGTGTTGCCATAAGTGTTGATCTTGTGTATGTTTTGTCTTAGTTGTTTTGCTTGATAGATTGTGTTGATTGTAAAGTGTGTTATTGTGAAGAGTGTACCAACACCACCAACTACTAAGGCAAGTGACACTATCATCCATGTCCTACTATTTTCATTACACTTAGTGGATTTTGTAACATGCATGGAAAGGTTTACTATATTTTATGATATGTTAAATCCTAATAGGATACCCTTATATCTCCCTTAGTGGAAACAATGTAGTTGTAGTATGCTTAGCCATTCTATATATTGGGATGGGATACATGATATGATTATATGAAGAGTTGAAAAGATTTATGTTTTATATAATAAAACAAGTACTCAATGAACCACCTGGGTGGACAAGGATACTCAAGCTTGGACAAGGTGGCAACAAAAGGAACCATGTTTATATGGCAATCTCTTTTTGTATGTGCACTAGAAGAAAACCACCCAGGGACTTAGAGATTGAACATGTTTCTCGTACAGTGGCTTCCGTGTACAGCCACATGCTAAATGGGCTCTGGCTTAGTCAACTACATAGTGGAAGACCCATGCATTGGCATCTTCAGGTTAACTAGAATTGTGTAAGGGAACTTGAAACCCTACATTGGTGCCTGGAAGACAAGCTAGCATTGTGTATTGGGAGGACTTCTATGGAAAGACTTTGTCACATTCTCAATCTGCCAGTACTCCATATTGGTGAGTACTTATCCAGCGACCACTGGTGGCGTCAAGATGAGATTGTGTCATGTGGGTAAAGTGTACAACTTCTGCAGAAGATCAAATTCTAAGTACTTAGTCGTGTCCCCGGTTATGGACAACTCTGAGAAACTAAGGCCTGAAGCTATGGAAGATCTCGACATTCCAATTTCTCAAAGTAAAACTTGATGGTGACAACAAGGGGTTTGAAGCACTTGGAGTTTTCCAAGGAGTTCAGAAAGATTTTCAAAAGAGCAAAACTATTTTGAAAAGATAGGAAAAAAACTATATTTCTTTCTGCAAATGAGCCAAATATGCATGTAATGATAGGATCCACTTATTTCTACATAGTAGTGAAACTTGCCAATACAATTCAAATGTATTGACCCTTGTGGCTGTAACTTATTATGTTGCAGGTTTGTTTGATGTTAGTGAAGTGTGTTAAATAGGATTACAACTCTACAACCAACATGACTGCCTGTGGCACTTTGAAGATGAAGGACTCCATGCTATATAGTTTTTTCTTCTGCATTGTAATGAGATAGCCAAATGATCTATGTAAGATGTAATGTATTATTTTATTCCTGGTTATAAGTTGTATTATGACCTTTGTTACTTGATATTACATCTTAACTGTGGATGCTAGCTATTGATCCAGGGACTAGCATTGTAAACACAGGGATCTCTACCTTATCGAAGGTTGGGAACTCTACAGATGGTATCAGAGCACTGTGTTGCCTGTAGGATTGTAACCCTAGGATTGGACAAAACCCCTTAGAAAAATAGGAGTTGTATTTGTTCCAAACTTATTTACAAACAATCTTGTAAACTCTTTCCTCAACCTTTTTGGTTTTGATTCTACATCTCTTCCTTTTCAACTTGATGGACAAAAACTTCAACTTGAGCAAAGACTTCAACATCACCAATGACTTCAACTTGGACATCACTAAGGACTACAAGAGAGACAAAAATATTACTCAAGACTTGGAGACTAAGGAAATACAACTTAGAAGGAACCATCATCACCTTGAAGCTTTGTGACCAAGATGCAAGAATATTTCCAAGGAAACCATGATCTTGTTCAAGAAGAGACAACCAAGAAGAATGGAATGATCACAAGTGAAACCTATAGTTGGACCACCATAGTAGTGTTTAGATTAGATCATATATTGATCACACCAACTTATGTGGTGTAGGAAAAATATTTTGTTGCCTAAAAATATGCTAGAATATTGTTGTTTGAGTGGCATGTTGATTGTGATTGCTTGTCTGAATTGTTGTGTGTGAGTAGACTTATTCCCTAGAAATCTTTTTCCTATTCTAATCCCAATCCAACCCAAACAGATGACTACTCCAAGAGACTCCAACATCAAGGATGGTAACAACAACCAAGAGATACACATGATGTAATCTAGTTAAAAATCTTTTAAGGGTGGTAGTACCCTAGTTGTCTTGAAGCCAACTTGTAACCTCTAGCCTTCCTAAATCTCGGTACGAGATTTCTTTTAAGGGTGGTAGCCTGTAACATCCAAATTTTTCCAAATTTTGAAATGTGAAAAATAAATAAACAAAAGAAACAATTGTTGAAATTTATGGGGAAAAGAAACTTTTTGCTTCTAATTGGAAACATTAAAACCTTTTAAACTATTACAAAAGTTTTCCCCCAAATAAAGGTAATCCTTAAAATAAAAATAGCATTTAATAAAAACCCTAAGATCAAGCATCAAGATTATCCATATATCTCCTCTACTTGAAAATTTTAATTTGTAAGGTTCCCCTTTAAAATCTTTTTCACAAACTTCCTGTATTTGAAAATCTATTTTTAATCTTGAGGAATGTTCTCAACCAAAAACCATCTATACATCTCAACTACATCATTTACATTTTTCAGACAACCTTTGTTTTGTTTTGAACCAAAAAATAAAAGCAAAGAGTCTCGTTTTAAAATAAGCACCATAGCTTATGTGAGATATTTTAAGATTTTATAAAATTATCCTCTCATATTTTCAAACTTTAATTCATGTTTATCCATGTAAAGTGGAACTAAATCGAATCAAATTCAAATAAGAAAAGAATCCAAGTCATTCCAAATATATTGCCCTGCAACTAGGCCAATATCGCACACATGCAATCGTACAATAATTAACTAATTAATAATTGAGAAAATTAAATATTTCCATACATATAAAATTTATGTCCTAAAATATTGCCCATGAATTTACAAATCCGCAGAAATTTGAATCTCTAAATTCGGAGCTCTAAATCAAAAGTTATGAAAGAATTAAGAAATAGAAAAAAATATATAAAACAAAAAAAAAAGCTGGCCAGGCTGGCCAAAATGGGCCGGCCCAACCAGGCCGATCGGCCATGAGGTCATCACGACCAGGCATGCACCTACAGGGAGCACTTGGTCTTCCTTTTTTTTTGAATCTAATGCTCCTAAATGACTCTCAATTGACTTCCTAAATTGCACTAAATGTCCCCTAATTCCTCTCCCTCTTTAATCTCCTTTAATCCAGCCCCCACCCCCCTCCTATATAAACCCCACTACATGAAAGTTCAAAGTTTTCAACTCATCATACCTCCATTTTCGTCCAAAATTCTTCCAAATCTTCTCCACCAAAATAGACCTTCAAGACGACATCGGATCGCGGCGGCTTGAAGACGGAAGTTGTTCCCCTCATCAAGACGGTTCCATTCCCGCTGGTTTCATCTTGTTTCGTTCATCGAGCAGAGAGAAAAACGTGGTTAAAGATTCAGATCTTAGAAGGTATAATCCATTTTACGCCCACCTCGTTGCTCCAAACACAATTTCCTTTAAACAGTAGATAAATCTAGTTGTTATTGTTATCGCCATATTTTGGCCAAAGGAAGAGGTGGGCCGTGATCAAGATGGGCCTAGAAGATACGTATATACAACGTGTTGTTGGATCGGCCTCGTGCGTTGATTTGGGCTAAATTGCCCGTGTATCTTATATTGTAATAGATTCCGTTTAGATTTAGGTAAGAGATAGAGTTGTAGAGTTATTCCAAAGATAGAAAGTCTCCGGACTATAAATATTTACCTAAGGTTATCGAGAAAAGGAGGACAATCACGTTCACAACAAACACAATCTCGGCGCATCGCCACCCCTTGTTTCTAGGGTTTTTCTCGGGTAAGTGCCATGCTGCCTAGATCGCATCTTGCGATCTAGGCAGTATCTACTTATGCGTTATCTGGTGTTACTCGTACTGAAGCCTTATTGATGGCGAGTAACACCATTATCATAGATTTGTTTGGGTTAGCATCAGTACTTTCCGCTACGATTGTTTAGTTATGCTACCTATAGCTATATCGCCGCCTTTGCACCTTTTCCCGGGGGTGAGGGTGCCGTCTTGCTTGATCTTTATTTAAGTCGATTTGATCTGTTATAGTTGTGCCTTGTTCTCCAAGGTTTAGTTTAATATCCACATGATCAGGCCTTGCAAACGGGTTGAACGATCCAGTAGTATGTAAGATATGGTTTATCAATCCAAGAGGGGATGTTCCGGGAATTGACGTTACGTTGGTTTTTAGGCCTTCTCTAGGATTAGTTTTCTATTATCTTTTGTATCTACCAGGATCAATTACGTGTAGGATGTTCCAGTCATGTAGTGAAAACGTTAAACTGTCGTAGATCGACTTAGCTTGTATTGATGAAGCAAAAAACCCCATGTTATAATAGATCTAATGCAGAACCATGGGATAATCGGCTCTAGGAGCCGATTCACAGGGAAACCTGGGAGCCAGTTACGGCTCGAATTTTACATGTGTTTGTTTGCCATGCAGGAAACCAATCGAAGCAATCTTTCACCTTCCTGATCAGGTATAGGTCAGGTGGCACGCCCTCGAACCAAGACAGGACGCGTGACGGAGCTTTGCGGGCCGTTGCCCGAGGGACCAGGGCCCACCAGCAGTTCTGGGAGCCTCCCGGCTCTTCGTGTTGCCCGTCGCTGCTCGCCGGTGGGTTTTGGTAGGCAACACATTCTGGCACGCCCGGTGGGACCTTTAAACAACGTCTACATCAACATCCGACGCTGCGATGGAGAGCAGACCGGTCACGTACGATGAGCTGCCTGAGGAGCACAAGGCGAAGTATGATGACGTCAAAGCTCTCTTTGAAGCCGATCTCATCGGCTCTTTTGAGAGGACTCGTAAGCATGGGATCAGGTGGAAAGGGTTCTCACCCGAGGGTGCTCTTGATGAGGTAGATCTGTCTGTTCCTTCAGAGGACCGCACCAGAGCTCTGCGCCAGGAAGTCAACTACATGGTGGCTCATTCTCTTCACCGCCATTCTGAGAGCTTGGTAAACGCTTTCGAGCGGGTAGCAGTTCGCGTGGTTCAGGAGATCATGAAACATCAGTACTCTCCGTCGGGGCCCACTCTGGGAACTCACCAGGGAGAAAGACCGCTCCAGGCCAGGCCACCGCTGCCATTCACACTTGCAGCTCCAGAGCCACCAGGGGCACCGGCGTACGTCGTCTACAAGGTCGGAGGCGACCCTGGCGATTGCCAATTCCTGTGTGAACCACCTAAAGAAATCCCACATGGATACGTGTGCACCTACGTGCCAGACTCCAACAGCTTGACGCGCACGAACCAGATTGCAACAGTAGGGATTGCTGGGGCAGGAGCTTCGGGGGCAGGTGTTCCCGGAGCAGGAATCTCTGGGATGGACGCCGATAAACAGGCGTGGCTAGCCAAGTATGCCACTGGAACGAGCCATGAGAATCTAGCCCCTGCAGCCCAAACAACGGAACAAATCCGTACCATCTTGAGAGACCAGTTCGGCTTCGTGCCGAAGAGAAGGACAATCGGCTATTCAAAGCCGTACCCCAATGAGTTTTACCTGATCCCGCTGCCGCCCAAGTATCGGCTCCCTGAGTTTTCGAGATTTAGCGGGTCGGAAGGGTCGAGCTCGATCGAGCACGTGAGTCGATACCTAGCACAGTTAGGCATGATATCAGCATCAGATCAGTTGCGCGTAAGGTTCTTTGCGCAATCATTGACAGGACCAGCTTTTGGGTGGTACACCTCGCTGCCACCTGATTCGATCCAGACCTGGAAGCAACTGGAAGAGCAGTTCCACATTCAGTACCATTCAGAAGCTACCGAGGCTGGCATTGCAGACCTGGCACAGGTGCGGCAAAAGCGAGGAGAAACGGTAGCCGAGTACATCCAACGCTTCAGGACTGTCAAGAACCGATGTTACTCAGCTCGTTTAACTGAGAAGGAAGCAGTCGAGCTGGCAGCGTTGGGTCTCGCAGCGCCCATCAAAGATATGGCTTTCCAAGTAGAGTACAACTCGTTGGCGCACATGGCCCAGAAGCTGACGATGTATGAGCAGCGCCACCCTGAGTTGTATCAGGACAAGTTCAAACGTCCGATAGGCCTGGTCGATACAGAAGAAGAAGACCCAACGCAAGACCAGGAGGTGGCCGTGGCTGAATGGGCTCGGGGCGCAGATCCCGTATCCTGCAAATGGGTGAAACAGCAAGGGCCTGCAAAAGGGTTCGACTTCGATGTGAGCAAAGCTGAGAAAATATTCGATTTACTGCTGAAAGAAAAGAAGCTGAAGTTACCCGAAGGCCACAAGATCCCTACGGCTCAAGAGATGAACGGAAGACCATACTGCAAGTGGCATCACTCGTTCACCCACACCACCAATGACTGCAAAGAGCTACGTCGCCAGATCCAAGCGGCGATAGAGCAGGGCCGTCTCATCCTGGGACAATTCGCCATGAAAGTAGACACCAACCCATTCCCCGGCGTCAACATGGTAGAACATAGCCACTCCACGAGGCGCCAGTTGGATTTCTCGCTCGATGTCAACATGGCAGGACCAGGGTACCACCATGCGACGTACAAGGCGGGAGGCGGTCACTCTCGTGGCAGGGTAAGAGAGGAGGCTGGTCCACGCGACCGGCCCAGCTATGACGACAGGCGGTACTTAACTGAGGAACAAGTAAAAAGTGTGCGATATCAGAAACCACATTCCACGCATCTCCTTAACAAGTATGAGCGGCAGTATGACCAACGTCGCCGGCGCGACGGAGAAGATGAAGGATATGAGCACCTCGCTAGGGGACCGCCAAAAGGAAAGGAAGGCGCAGACAAACATTGGGATTGCCCGTTCTTCAAGTATTGCTGGGACGCGGGAATGAGCCGATTGCCTACGATCGGTAACTGCCCGGAATGCAGACAGCAGCAGGAGGACACGGAGCCAGTGTCAGTGTTCAAGCGCCTAGGGCCTCTCCCACCACAGAGCCGACGCAGGGGGTCGTCTCGAGCACAAGGTCTCAAGGAGCCAGTGGGCGACGAAGAGAAAGACAGGTATCACCGTCCAAGGTGGTGTCCCGACGGACTCAGACACACCCAAAAGCATAGAGTGCAGCGACTGCGCAACTTGGAGGAAGCCTAAGCGCAGTATCTCCATGCTCTAAAGAAAGCACGGCCCGATCTGGCCGTTAAGATTAGGCAGACCTTGGAAACGGAAGATCACCCGAAAAAGAAAGAGTGGCACCCCAAACCGGTAAAAGCCGATGCAAAGACATCGGCTGGCATAAATATGGTATTCATACTCCCGTCAGAGTTCTGCGCGCCAAGAACCAACGAGCTACCAGTGGCACAGTTCGACTGCGGCCCACGGCCAGTTATCTTTGAGAAGCCACGTGAGAAGGGTTACAAACATCTGAAAGCCCTGTATCTACGAGGGTACATCAATGGGCAACCTGTCAGCAAGATGTTAGTAGACACCGGAGCGGCAGTCAACATAATGCCATACTCCATGCTACGACGTTTGGGACGCTCCACTGCAGATCTGATCAAAACCAACGTCACTTTGAGCGACTTCAACGGCCAGACTTCAGAAACACAAGGCGTACTGAACGTGGATCTGACCGTGGGCAGAAAAACAATCCCTACGTCATTCTTCGTCGTGGACAGCAAAAGCACCTACGCTGTCCTGTTAGGGAGAGATTGGATTCATGCTAACTGCTGCATCCCATCCACGATGCACCAGTGCCTAATACAGTGGGATGGAGATGAGGTGGAAGTCATTCATGCAGACGATTCTGTCGAGGTCTCCATTGCTGGCATGAACGTCTGGGAAGCAGAAGACCAAGAGCCGATCTCTAGAATCAGTCTAGACGGCTGTGAACGCATCGAGGCTACGAAAAACGGGGTGAGGCTGGTCTTATCCACCGGCCTGACAGAGTAGCAAAGTCCACGACGGTGCGTGGTACGGCCGATCCCTGCGATCGGCCACAAAAAACAAAAAGCAGCAATCTTACGACGAGCAGATCGTGCAGTCGTAGCAGGGAGATTCCCAGCCATTGTGAAACCATAAGGGGTAAACCGTCCTTGACTAATGCAATAAAAAAGGGGGCCGATTCAGGCAATCGGCCCAAATTATTTTTGTTAACCTCACCTACTGTTTTCCCTGTGCTTAGCATCGATTTGACAGGTGACGGAAAGCTAGGGTATGGATTTACATCTGCTGATGAACTAGAAGAAATCGACATTGGTCCTGGGGATAAGCCACGACCAACTTTTATCAGCAAAAGGTTGGATCCGAGTCTGCGGGGTCCGATGATAGCCGTGTTAAAAAAATATCCAGACTGCTTCGCCTGGGACTATACAGAGATGCCCGGGTTAGACAGGAGCATCATTGAGCATCGACTCCCGCTTAAAAAAGGATTTCGGCCATTCCAGCAGTGGGCACGACAGATGAAGGCCGAAATTATGGAAGAAGTCAAGAAGGAGGTCGAGAAAATGTTGGCAGCCGATTTAATCAGGCCATGCAGGTATGCTGAATGGATTTCTAGTATCGTACCTGTGGAGAAAAAGGATGGCCGTTGGCGTGTCGCCATAGATTTTCGGGACCTCAATAGAGCTACCCCAAAGGATGAGTATCCAATGCCGGTGGCAGAAACGTTAATCAACGCAGCGGCTGGCCATAAGATTTTGAGCTTTATGGATGGAAATGCCGGTTACAACCAAATTTGTATGGCTCCAGAAGACATACACAAGACTGCGTTCAGAGTACCAGGCTCGGTGGGGTTGTTTGAATACGTTGTCATGACGTTTGGACTGAAAAATGCCGGTGCCACATACCAAAGAGCCATGAACTACATTTTCCATGATCTGATCGGCAAGCTGGTGGAAATTTATATCGATGACGTAGTGGTCAAGTCTGCCTCAGTAGAAGGACACTTGGGCGATCTGCAACGCGTCCTGGACCGAACGAGAAAATTCGGACTACGGATGAATCCAAAGAAGTGCGCCTTCGGGGTAACGGCCGGTCAGTTCTTGGGTTTCTTGGTCCATGAACGCGGGATTGAGATCGGCCTAAAAAGTCAAGAGGTCGTGCGAACAATGAAGCCACCTACCACGAAGAAAGAGCTACAGTCTCTCATCGGCAAGATCAACTTCGTCAGAAGGTTCATCTCCAATCTGTCAGGAAGGATAGAGCCGTTCATGGGACTGGTAAAGATTAAATCTGACGAGGAGTTCCGCTGGGGAACAGAACAACAACGAGCCTTCGACGAAATCAAAGAATATTTAACGAAGCCGCCGGTTTTAGTCCCGCCCCAGCCGGACAGGCCGTTCTATATTTACTTATCAGTAGCGGACACGTCCATCGCCTCAGTGGTGGTGCAAGTTTATGACGGGCTGGAGCGAGTAGTATTTTACATCAGCAGGAGGATGCTGGATGCAGAGACAAGGTACTCTGAGATCGACAAGTTGTGCCTCTGCCTGTTTTTCACCTGCACCAAGCTGCGCCACATTTTGCTATCAGCAGAGATCGTCATCATCTGCAAATCGGACGTCATAAAGCACATGCTGTCGGCTCCTATGTTGAAAGGCCGACTGGGCAAATGGATGTTTGCATTATCGGAGTTTGACATCCGGTATCAACCCGCGAAAGCAGTTAAGGGACAGGCATTGGCCGACCTTATCGCTGAAAGGATCAACACCAATATAGCAGCACTGTCCATACGAGCGTGGGCTATGTTCTTCGACGGATCGGTTTGTGACGATGGGTGCGGTATCGGCATGCTACTCGTGTCACCCCGGGGGGCAACATTTTCCTTCTCTATCAGGCTGTCCGCCCCTCGCACCAACAACGTCGCTGAGTACGAGGCGATACGCAAGGGAATGGAGTTGCTCATCGAAGTTGGGGCAGAAGCAGTGGAAATTTTTGGAGACTCCAAGCTGGTAATTTCTCAACTCACGGAGGAATACAAGTGTGAGAGCGAGTCGCTCTTCCCATTATGGCTGCAATGCCATGAGCTGATGGCACAGTTCCGGTACATAAACTTCACCTGGATCCCGCGGTCGCAGAATACCGAGGCGAATGATCTTGCACAAATGGCTTCAGGCTATAAGGACGTAGCAGAGGGAGCCGATGTTCAGGTACAGTTCCTGGACGCAGACGACTGGAGAGCCGATATCTTCAATTACTTGAAGGATTCGGCTCGGGGGGCACCTAAACGGATAAGGTACAAGGCCATGAAGTATGTGCTCATTGGGGACGACATGTTTTACAGGACTCTGGAAGGGTTATTACTCAAATGTCTGGGGACAGCCGAGGCCAATCGGCTCCTACACAAGGTACACGAAGGAGCCTGTGGAACTCACCAATCGGCTCACAAGATGAAGTGGTTGATCAGGCGATCAGGGTTTTATTGGCCTACCATGCTTGAGGACTGTTTTAAGTACTACAAAGGGTGTCAAGCGTGTCAGAAATTTGGAAAAATTCAGATGGTACCCGCATCAGCAATGAACCCCATCATCAAGCCTTGGCCATTCCGAGGTTGGGGCATGGATATGATCGGCAAGATCAATCCTCCGTCAAGCAAAGGCCACATGTGGATTTTGGCCATTACGGATTATTTCACCAAATGGGTGGAAGCCATCCCTATGAAGTCAGTAAGTTCAAAAGATGTCGTCGATTTTTTGAAAGAACACGTCATTCATAGGTTTGGGATTCCTCAGACCATCACGACCGATGGAGGTTCGGTCTTCACTTCTCACGAGTTCAGAAAGTTCTGTGAGGACACAGGGATTAAGCTGATTCGATCATCTCCATACTATGCTCAAGCAAATGGGCAGGCTGAAGCGTCCAACCAGAGCCTTATCAAGTTGATCAAGAGAAAGATCGATGAGCACCCTAGGCGTTGGCACGAGGTTTTGTCAGAAGCTTTATGGGCTTACCGCATGTCATGTCATGGAGCGATAAAAACCTCGCCGTACCATCTGGTCTATGGACAAGAAGCCGTGTTGCCTTGGGAAATTACGGCTGGATCGAGACGGGTCACTTTTCAGAATGATCTAACGACTGAAGAATATGCGGCCCTGATGAGTGACAGCATTGAGGATCTGACTGAGCTTAGGCTATGGTCACTTGAGAGAATCAAAGAAAACAAGGCCAAGGTAGCTCGTGCGTACAACAAGAAGGTGAGACCGAAGGAGTTCCACGTTGGCGATCTGGTATGGGAAGCGGTGTTTCCATTAGGGACTAAGGATGCAGAATATGGTAAATGGTCTCCAAATTGGCACGGGACATACAGGGTCGATCAGGTTTTAAGAGGGAACGCGTACATGCTGGAAGAACTGGACGGCGTGAAGTTCCCAGTGGCGGTCAACGGTCAGCATCTCAAGAAATATTTCCCAAGTATGTGGGATGATGGACAGTGAGATATGGGAGCCGATACACGAAATCGGCCAATAAAAAAAAATTATTATTACGTAATTCCAAGCACGTGGGATGAGGGACAGAGAGATATGGGGGCCGATACATGAAATCGGCCAATAGAAGTATACAGCCGATGCACGGTCATCGACTTTAGAGGTTCAAAACTGGTACAACCCGATGCCAGTTTACGTAAACGAGCTACTGAAGAAATGCCTCGAAGGCGTGGAGGGCGTCAGCACGGACACGGTCCACCTCGGCGATCTCGGCTTCGTCATCCTCGTCCTTGCCCATCACTAGCAGTTGGTTCAGGGCGCGTATCTCTGCCAGGTCAGTCTTTAGTTGAGCTCTGAGGCCTTCTGCTTCGTCTTGGGAGCGGGCGATGGATGCTTCCTTGTCGCAAATGAGCTGTTTCGTCGCCCGGACCTTTTCTTCAAGATCTTCCAGCTCCCTTTTCAAAGATGCTAGCTCAGCGGTGCTAACTGAAGTGTCAGTTTTGGCATCAAAAGACGCTTTCTTCTCATTGAGCTGCTGACATCTGTTGGTCCTTGATTTCAGCAAGAACGCCCTTTACTTCTTCAGAACCCTCGATCAACTCCTCGATTGGGGAAGACAGTAAGGCTCTAAGTCGTTGGAATTGAGGTAGGACAGCCCTGGCTGGTGGTTCATCGGTGGCGACAGGGGGAGTTGGATCGATCGAGTCAGGATCAAATGTCAGCAAGCCTGAAATGTTACAACCCTGGCAGCCCGAAAAGACGTCAGTATGCGTCCAACGGGGAATAATAAGGTGAAGGAAGTTAACATACCTCTCCTGAGACCGAGGGGATGGCAGACGACGAGGCGGTCGGCTTGTGTTTGGGAGCTGGAGGCATTACCAAATTGGTAGCCGTTTCATCTGCATTTTCGGGGATTGCCAGGTCTGGTTTGGCTAAAGGCGTCGGCGTGGCCCCGGCCTTCCCACTAGAAGCATCAGTTGTCTGCATGAAAGGTGATTTACCGATGTAAATAATGATGAATCGGCAGGAAAAAGGGAGTAAGGGGCAGGAGCATAAAGGATGATGATTTTTCGGAACCTCTTGGCTCGATGAAGAAGCTTGTGGTCCTTTACGAGCTCTCTTGGGACCCAAAGCTGGCCCGGCCTCGACTGGTGCTCGGGGGGCAGCAGGCTCAGGAACAGACCTTTTCCTAGAAGCCGATGGTGGCACATCTGGCTGGCTCGGGGTGATGGTCCTCTCAGAATCCGTTGGGCTCGATTCTCCCTCATTGGATTGTTCGTCCTCGTGGGAAGTATCTTCAATGGAAGCCTGCAAAAGAAGGAAGGCTGTTAGACATGAGCACGTCTGCAATAATGAAAGAATGAGAAGAATCGACCAAGACATGGGTCAGCCTACATGCGAGCTTTCTGGAGAAGGGCTCCGGTGCCTCAAGGTCTTCCTGGCAGCTACATTCCTCGTCATCGTTCTTGTCTTAGTTGGAACTCGAGGGGCAGCTGATGTTGAAGTTCCTTGCTTCTTAGAAGCCGATTGAGGTGTTATCGGCTGTTTCTGCATTATGACCTTTTTCAAAGACGGCGAGTTTTTGCAGAAAAGAACCACAGGAGCTGGCGAAAAGAACTCAAAGGGGGAGCCGTCACTGTGTGTAGGTTCAGGGCCATCTTGTTGCTGCAAAGGGAGAAATTGAGTTAGTAGGAGAGTCATTTATGAGCTGCATTGAGAAAATTTACAAGTAGTGGTACCTGTTCCACGGGGACGTCATAATCGGCATCAAGTTGTTTCAACAGCGGCCCCAGAGCTTTCCTGAAAGCGTGGGTTGTAACACCCTCCGAATCGGACCTATGCAAGTTTGAGCAAAATCCTCCAAACCCGCATAGAAACGATTCAAAGGTGCCCACCAGGCACTTTCGTGCGGGTGGAAAACGAAGTAATAACATTACACAACAGTCCTTGATGGGACCCACAGAACAGATATATATGTAACGGCGACTCCATGAGTCAAGAATACAAATATAATGTACAAAGATCGAAATCACCTTGAAAATGATCAAGCGTCCGACTACGGACAAGATGCAAATGGGGCTAAGAGCCCTGAAGAATAACCAATGGCGTCCATAACCCTGCCCAGGCCAAGCCGGAAGGGTAACCCTGCTAACGACGTCGATCTCAACCTGCTTAAACAAAAGGGGTGCCGACAAAGGGCAAAGGAAGAAGAGGAGCGTCAGTACTGAGGCCAGTACACGGCGATGATAGAATTCGGCGGTCCTCGCCTACATAGGTATGGTGGACTGAGCGGCAGCGGCAGCATGCACTACCATCCTATAGAGACTCGATACGACTGGCAGTTATCAGAGAGGGATAAGATAGACCTATCCGGATCCAACCTGAAACTAACACCAAACAAACCCATCCTGGTATTTCCCCCCTCGAGACCAAACGAGGAAGTCAACCGAGGAACTCACACTGTTGGCAGTTTTATTTATTCAGTTATCGTTGTAGCAATTACTAGTCAGGTATAGATAATTGTCCTGATAAAAGAAGCAGTGGGCCCTTTTAGTTAATCATTCCGTTGTAGTTGCAGCAATTACTAATCAGATACAAATAGCATGAGATAAACCTTAAACCCAGCAGTTGTTGGTACTTTTATTCAGCCATTCCGTTGTAGTTGCCATACTTACTAGTCAGGTACAATGGTCGCAAGCGACACTCCAAACAAGCAATTGTGGGCAGTATTAATTAGCCATTCCATTATAGTGGAGCTGATTACTAGTCATTATAAAGTCAAATTTATAGCAGTAAACTTTAGTTATGCTTGTCTATGATCGAGATACTGTGCTCCAAGTCGTCCATATCCGCGGACACGGCTTTCAGAAAGTTTTACCCGGCCGGGGTGCACCAATAGCAACACACGCTCGATCAACCTCGGAAAAACTAAATCAAAACCCAACGAGGCTTTCACGACTGAACAATCACAGGATTCAGAAATATTTCAGGGGGCCACCCCTTAAGTAGATCCCGCAACGAAGCTAGCTGACTCCGAGACGGCCTCAAGGTTTGGGTGGACGGCGGTAAACGACTGGGAACCCGAAAGTGTGGCTGGGCTTGTCGATACCGCGTAAACGTGTCCCGATCCTAAATAGTACAGTGTGCTCCTCGCACAATTTAAATACAGAAAGTAGCATGGCATAAGTACAGGATCGTAAATAAAACCTCAAACTAGTTTGTGGCCCCAAGAAATAAGACTGACTCAAGCTCTGGCTCAGGGGGGTCCCATATACCTCCCGGATGTGGATAGCGCGATAAATCAAGGAACAGGTATCAAGTACTCGGGGTCTTACGGGACACAAGTGGGCGTTCGGAAAACCAAATATTTTCTATCACCCACCGATGCCTCTGCTTATTTCAATTTTAGTTGTTAAACAGGAATTAAAGTGAACGGTAAGTAAAACTAGAATCATCTCCAACAACAACATGCGGCAATACATCAACAACTGTGGCACTCGACAACACGCAACAGCACTTGAGAAAGCGACTACGACGCGCAAGTCCAACTATTTACCAAACAACAGGTAATAGGGTGTGTCCAAGGCAATATAGGGCTGCACGGTATATCACAGGTACGGAAACTAAAGCATCGCAACACAGATAGCAATAGATCAGCAGGAGGGAATAAAGACTATAAAAGTAAGATAGGTAGAAAGGGGAAGATGCTCGCCTGAAAACATTGTCGACGGGTTCAACCGAAGATCGGGGCGAAGCTCACATCAACTCAACGGCCTTATCCGCGAAGAAGCAAAACACTAGAAGAAACACCGGGTGCAATATTTAATACAACGGCAGAAGATCGGCATGATGCATGTATGATGTATGGCATGGCGAAGGTGCAATGCAATTAGGTCATGTTAAGCGGAATCGGGGTCCCGACAATTATTCAAGTGGTTCAAGTTATTTAGAACCCCCGCAATTTTAAATGTTGTTATAACAAGACAAGATAAGATACCGGTTCGCTACACAAATTTAAATGAGGCCAATATGAGACTAGATTTGCCCGCATATGGGCCCCATATTTAATTATTAGGTGAATCGGCATAAGGCTCCCAAACCACAGATGTGCATGCGAGATGAATGATTAAATGCAACAAGTTGATATCATTTATAAAATAGGGTATCGAGGAAAAGGGTCACACATTAGGGGTCTCGACGATCTTGGGGCTTCCGGGGTTCGGGGGCCGGGGTCGGTCTCGGGGTCCCGGGTTCGACGGAAACGCTCTCGGACTCAGGGGTCGTTCTCAGGTTACTAGGGTAGATCTTGTCGAGTCCACTGCAACGGCCTTGTGGTTCCGATGACGACCTTGGCGGTTATCTAGGAGAAGCTCTTGTGGTTCCGCAAGGAAGTACTTGGTCTGGCGTCGGGGCTTCGGACTCGCCCTGGTTGCTGTCGTTCTTGTCATGGCGAAGCTCTTGTCGGGTCCGCGCCCTCGAGTCGGTCTCGGCATTCGGGGTAAAGCACTTGTTGTACCGAGGCGTTCTTGGCGATCTTCGGGTTCGGCCTTCGGATCCGGATAGAAGGTCTTGGCGCGACACCGGGTTCGGGGTGTCGAGGCTTGGTCTCCGGGGTTCGTGAGGCGGACTTGGCGTTCACAGTCTTCGGCCCCATGAAGCAGATCTTGGCCTTTCGGCTTTGCGTCCTCGGGTACCCTCGCTCTTGGTGGGGTTTCTTCCATTCGCTCTCACTTGTCGCTCCGGTCAACTCTTGTCAAACAGCACCACACTTGAAGAAGACGCGAGGCAGACGGCAGAGGTGCAGCCTTGGCGACGGAGACGGGCGGCCGGGCTCGGATAGGGACGACAGCGGGCGGCAGCACGCAGGCACGCGAGCCAGCACCTCGCTGCAGGGCGCGGCGGGGTCGACCAGAGCAGGGGCGGCTCGGGCCGCTGGGGCGCTGCGGGGCTTGGAGGATGGCCAGGGCGGCGACGACCGGAGCGCGGGCCGGCGGAGCGAGGCGAGGGAGGACGCTGCTCCGGCGAGGGGCGGTCGCGGGCGAGGCCGAGGCGGCGGGCGGCGCGCGCCGACGAGGCGCAGGAGGCGCGCGAGCGGACGGGGCGAGCGCGGGGGGGGAGGCCGCAGAGACGGGCCGGGGTGGCGCTCGCAGGCGGGGAACGGCGGGGCTAAGGCGGCGGTGGCGGTCGCGTCGGCGGCGAGGCGCGGCCCGCGGGCGAGCTCGGGGGAGGAGGTGCGCGGCGAGGGAGGCGGAGGCCGGCGGGGGCTGCAGGTGAGGGACGAGGAGCTTGGGGCGGCGCGGCTCGAGCGCGGCCGGCGACGCGGGCTTGCGGTGAGGGAAGCGGGCGCGGCGCTCGGGGCAGGTGCGGGAGCGGGGGCGGCGGTTGACGGCGCTCGGGGAAGGACGACGTCGGGGTCGCCGACGCTGGGCGGAGCTCGAGGCGGACGGCTGGGGGGCGGGCACCGGCGAGGAGGAGAAGGGGCGAGCGCGGGCGTGGAGCGGAGCCGCGGAGGGGGATCTTGCGGGCCGGCGAGGCGGCGCCGAGGAGAGGGCCAGAGGGTGGTCGGCGGCACGGCGAGCGCCGGCGGGGAGGGGAGGTCCGCAGGAGAGAGAGGGAGGAGGAGAGCGGCGCTGAGGAAGAAGGGAGCGGGGCAGAGGTGCGTCGGGCGTGGGGAGAGAGCGAGGGGAGGAGGGCCGACCGGGGTGGCCAGGTGGGGTCCCGCGGGGAAGCCGACAGGTGGGGCAGGGAGTGGGGACGGGCCCAGGGTCAGCGGTTTGGGGTCTAGTGGCGTGTGCGTGCATGTGGGTGGAGGGAGCTGGCTGGCTTTGACCAGGGAGGAGGGACTATGGGGCGAGGTGGGACCCAGGGGCGGGCCAGGTGGGGGGCTGGGGCGCGCGGGTCCAGGGGGAGTGGAAGGGCTGTGAGGCTGGCCTATGGGCCAGGCGGTGGGGTGGGTTCCACGGGCTAGAGAGAGGAGGCAGGGAGGGTCTAGGTGAGAAAAGAGAGGGGAAGGGGGGAGGGATCGCTTAGGTGGCAGGTGGGTAGGTTTTGGGTGAGAGGGGGAGGTGGCACGTTTTGGTTGGAGGGTAGATTAGGATTGGGTGGGGATAGGTTTTAGAGGGGGCTGTTTTCATATCTGTGTTTGTTTGGTCCTCTCTAATTTAAAACAAGACCATTTTACAAACAGTTTTTAGACAAACAAAAATGTCGGATGCGATCGGGGTTTTGGGTTTGAAAATAAGAGGGTTATTTGTATAAATCAAAACTAGGCTTTTCGAATAATGCAGACAAACAATGCATGATGATGACGATGCAATGCACAAATCAACGCGATTTTCTAGTAGTGGTTTTGCGGGATGCCACAATTCGACACCACTAACAATGGATCTCGCCCTCGAGATCCGCCTCATGGTACCGGAAAGAAGGTCGGCGATCTGCATCTTCTCGCACTTCGTGTAGATCCTCGCGACACCACTAACGAGGGTTCATCCTCCATCTTGAAAACGGCGACACCACCAACAAAGGGTCGTTGTCCCTGATCGTCGAGAGAACACTCCGGAGAACCAAAGGACGAAGATAGAGGTATCTAACGATAAGGCCACCTCTAACTTCCATTAGAAGAGGAAAAGTTACATTGATCCACCAGTTCGAGGTACAGAGCGAACAGTAAGAGTCGGGTAGGGTGATCAGTCCATCCCGGACCCAACTATCAACTCTATACATGGGTAGGAGAATCAGGCAACTCAACTCTCGGGATTTAGACTGAAGATCTTCATAGGCGGTATCCGGAACAAAGGGATGATGCCAGCAGGAATCGTATGAAAGACACAATGATTAGGTTCCGCGATGGTTCCATCGGCATGAACAACACATGCTCAAGGTATACTCCAACTTCACCAATGCTCGTCCTTCTCATATGTTTTTCAACGACACTGATATCCGGCCAGGAACACATATGGATAAAGAGCTCAAGAACAAAAGATTGGATGAAGGGCACACAGACAAGTTGCAGATTGATGATCGTAGCACCTCCGTTACAAAAGGGAGAAAGCGAAACCCTGAAGGTACGACGGAAACACAACCACGAGAAATCCTGGACTCGAAGAGAGAGATGAGAGCGGATTCAAAACCCGTAGAGATGAGAGGAGAATAGCAGAGGGGTAAGGAGTAAAATCAGACCTAATCAGAGCTATCCAACCGATTTTGCAAAAATGGTTTTGACACTCTACTTCGGCCGTTAGCTAGGTTATCCTACAGGCTGGACTTGTGGGGTATCGTAACTGCTGAGCTCTGATACCACTCTGTAACACCCTCCGAATCGGACCTATGCAAGTTTGAGCAAAATCCTCCAAACCCGCATAGAAACGATTCAAAGGTGCCCACCAGGCACTTTCGTGCGGGTGGAAAACGAAGTAATAACATTACACAACAGTCCTCGATGGGACCCACAGAACAGATATATATGTAACGGCGACTCCATGAGTCAAGAATACAAATATAATGTACAAAGATCCAAATCACCTTGAAAATGATCAAGCGTCCGACTACGGACAAGATGCAAATGGGGCTAAGAGCCCTGAAGAATAACCAATGGCGTCCATAACCCTGCCCAGGCCAAGCCGGAAGGGTAACCCTGCTAACGACGTCGATCTCAACCTGCTTAAACAAAAGGGGTGCCGACAAAGGGCAAAGGAAAAGAGGAGCGTCAGTACTGAGGCCAGTACACGGCGAGGCTAGAATTCGGCGGTCCTCGCCTACATAGGTATGGTGGACTGATCTGCAGCGGCAGCATGCACTAACATCCTATAGAGACTCGATACGACTGGCGGTTATCAGAGAGGGATAAGATAGACCTATCCGGATCCAACCTGAAACTAACACCAAACAAACCCATCCTGGTATTTCCCCCCTCGAGACCAAACGAGGAAGTCAACCGAGGAACTCACACTGTTGGCAGTTTTATTTATTCAGTTATCGTTGTAGCAATTACTAGTCAGGTATAGATAATTGTCCTGATAAAAGAAGCAGTGGGCCCTTTTAGTTAATCATTCCGTTGTAGTTGCAGCAATTACTAATCAGATACAAATAGCATGAGATAAACCTTAAACCCAGCAGTTGTTGGTACTTTTATTCAGCCATTCCGTTGTAGTTGCCATACTTACTAGTCAGGTACAATGGTCGCAAGCGACACTCCAAACAAGCAATTGTGGGCAGTATTAATTAGCCATTCCATTATAGTGGAGCTGATTACTAGTCATTATAAAGTCAAATTTATAGCAGTAAACTTTAGTTATGCTTGTCTATGATCGGGATACTGTGCTCCAAGTCGTCCATATCCGCGGACACGGCTTTCAGAAAGTTTTACCCGGCCGGGGTGCACCAATAGCAACACACGCTCGATCAACCTCGGAAAAACCAAATCAAAACCCAACGAGGCTTTCACGACTGAACAATCACAGGATTCAGAAATATTTCAGGGGGCCACCCCTTAAGTAGATCCCGCAACGAAGCTAGCTGACTCCGAGACGGCCTCAAGGTTTGGGTGGACGGCGGTAAACGACTGGGAACCCGAAAGTGTGGCTGGGCTTGTCGATACCGCGTAAACGTGTCCCGATCCTAAACAGTACAGTGTGCTCCTCGCACAATTTAACTACAGAAAGTAGCATGGCATAAGTACAGGATCATAAATAAAACCTCAAACTAGTTTGTGGCCCCAAGAAATAAGACTGACTCAAGCTCTGGCTCAGGGGGGTCCCATATACCTCCCGGATGTGGATAGCGCGATAAATCAAGGAACATGTATCAAGTACTCGGGGTCTTACGGGACACAAGTGGGCGTTCGGAAAACCAAATATTTTCTATCACCCACCGATGCCTCTGCTTATTTCAATTTTAGTTGTTAAACAGGAATTAAAGTGAACGGTAAGTAAAACTAGAATCATCTCCAACAACAACATGCGGCAATACATCAACAACTGTGGCACTCGACAACACGCAACAGCACTTGAGCAAGCGACTACGACGCGCAAGTCCAACTATTTACCAAACAACAGGTAATAGGGTGTGTCCAAGGCAATATAGGGCTGCACGGTATATCACAGGTACGGAAACTAAAGCATCGCAACACAGATAGCAATAGATCAGCAGGAGGGAATAAAGACTATAAAAGTAAGATAGGTAGAAAGGGGAAGATGCTCGCCTGAAAACATTGTCGACGGGTTCAACCGAAGATCGGGGCGAAGCTCACATCAACTCAACGGCCTTATCCGCGAAGAAGGAAAACACTAGAAGAAACACCGGGTGCAATATTTAATACAACGGCAGAAGATCGGCATGATGCATGTATGATGTATGGCATGGCGAAGGTGCAATGCAATTAGGTCATGTTAAGCGGAATCGGGGTCCCGACAATTATTCAAGTGGTTCAAGTTATTTAGAACCCCCGCAATTTTAAATGTTGTTATAACAAGACAAGATAAGATACCGGTTCGCTACACAAATTTAAATGAGGCCAATATGAGACTAGATTTGCCCGCATATGGGCCCCATATTTAATTATTAGGTGAATCGGCATAAGGCTCCCAAACCACAGATGTGCATGCGAGATGAATGATTAAATGCAACAAGTTGATATCATTTATAAAATAGGGTATCGAGGAAAAGGGTCACACATTAGGGGTCTCGACGATCTTGGGGCTTCCGGGGTTCGGGGGCCGGGGTCGGTCTCGGGGTCCCGGGTTCGACGGAAACGCTCTCGGACTCCGGGGTCGTTCTCGGGTTACTAGGGTAGATCTTGTCGAGTCCACTGCAACGGCCTTGTGGTTCCGATGACGACCTTGGCGGTTATCTAGGAGAAGCTCTTGTGGTTCCGCGAGGAAGTACTTGGTCTGGCGTCGGGGCTTCGGACTCGCCCTGGTTGCTGTCGTTCTTGTCGTGGCGAAGCTCTTGTCGGGTCCGCGCCCTCGAGTCGGTCTCGGCATTCGGGGTAAAGCACTTGTTGTACCGGGGCGTTCTTGGCGATCTTCGGGTTCGGCCTTCGGATCCGGATAGAAGGTCTTGGCGCGACACCGGGTTCGGGGTGTCGAGGCTTGGTCTCCGGGGTTCGTGAGGCGGACTTAGCGTTCACGGTCTTCGGCCCCATGAAGCAGATCTTGGCCTTTCGGCTTTGCGTCCTCAGGTACCCTCGCTCTTGGTGGGGTTTCTTCCATTCGCTCTCACTTGTCGCTCCGGTCAACTCTTGTCAAACAGCACCACACTTGAAGAAGACGCGAGGCAGACGGCAGAGGTGCAGCCTTGGCGACGGAGACGGGCGGCCGGGCTCGGATAGGGACGACAGCGGGCGGCAGCACGCAGGCACGCGAGCCAGCACCTCGCTGCAGGGCGCGGCGGGGTCGGCCAGAGCAGGGGCGGCTCGGGCCGCTGGGGCGCTGCGGGGCTTGGAGGATGGCCAGGGCGGCGATGACCGGAGCGCGGGCCGGCGGAGCGAGGCGAGGGAGGACGCTGTTCCGGCGAGGGGAGGTCGCGGGCGAGGCCGAGGCGGCGGGCGGCGCGCGCCGACGAGGCGCAGAAGGCGCGCGAGCGGACGGGGCGAGCGCGGGGGGGGGGGGGCGCAGAGACGGGCCGGGGTGGCGCTCGCAGGCGGGGAACGGCGGGGCTAAGGCGGCGGTGGCGGTCGCGCCGGCGGCGAGGCGCGGCCCGCGGGCGAGCTCGGGGGAGGAGGTGCGCGGCGAGGGAGGCGGAGGCCGGCGGGGGCTGCAGGTGAGGGAGGAGGAGCTTGGGGCGGCGCGGCTCGAGCGCGGCCGGCGATGCGGGCTTGGGTGAGGGAAGCGGGCGCGGCGCTCGGGGCAGGTGCGGGAGCGGGGGCGGCGGTTGACGGCGCTCGGGGAAGGACGACGTCGGGGTCGCCGACGCTGGGCGGAGCTCGAGGCGGACGGCTGGGGGGCGGGCACCGGAGAGGAGGAGAAGGGGCGAGCGCGGGCGGGGAGCGGAGCCGTGGAGGGGGATCTGGCGGGCCGGCGAGGCGGCGCCGAGGGGAGGGCCAGAGGGTGGTCGGCGGCACGGCGAGCGCCGGCGGGGAGGGGAGGTCCGCAGGAGAGAGAGGGAGGAGGAGAGCGGCGCTGAGGAAGAAGGGAGCGGGGCAGAGGTGCGTCGGGCGTGGGGAGAGAGCGAGGGGAGGAGGGCCGACCGGGGTGGCCAGGTGGGGTCCCGCGGGGAAGCCGACAGGTGGGGCAGGGAGTGGGGACGGGCCCAGGGTCAGCGGTTTGGGGTCTAGTGGCGTGTGCGTGCGTGTGGGTGGAGGGAGCTGGCTGGCTTTGACCAGGGAGGAGGGACTGTGGGGCGAGGTGGGACCCAGGGGCCGGCCAGGTGGGGGGCTGGGGCACGCGGGTCCAGGGGGAGTGGAAGGGCTGTGAGGCTGGCCTGTGGGCCAGGCGGTGGGGTGGGTTCCACGGCCTAGAGAGAGGAGGCAGGGAGGGTCTAGGTGAGAAAAGAGAGGGGAAGGAGGGAGGGATCGCTTAGGTGGCAGGTGGGTAGGTTTTGGGTGAGAGGGGGAGGTGGCACGTTTTGGTTGGAGGGTAGATTAGGATTGGGTGGGGGTAGGTTTTAGAGGGGGCTGTTTTCATATCTGTGTTTGTTTGGTCCTCTCTAATTTAAAACAAGACCATTTTACAAACAGTTTTTAGACAAACAAAAATGTCGGATGCGATCGGGGTTTTGGGTTTGAAAATAAGAGGGTTATTTGTATAAATCAAAACTAGGCTTTTCGAATAATGCAGACAAACAATGCATGATGATGACGATGCAATGCACAAATCAACGCGATTTTCTAGTAGTGGTTTTGCGGGATGCCACATGGGTTTTCCACATCGTCCACCAGTCCTCGAAGCCGTCAGTTGATGAAGCGAAGGTGAGGTCATTTGGAATAGGGATGGTCAGAGCATCAAAGAAGGAGTAACACCTCTGACTGGTGAGAGGATCAGGCAGGTCGGCTCTGCACTCCGTAAGATGATGGAGAAAGAGATGGGGAGGTACTTGCCCAAGGCCAAATTGCCGGGCCACTATGACCGGCTGGTAGAATTCATACCCAGGCTTGATGATTCTGTTGGATGTGCTCATGCCAACTGGAAGGAAACAGGGACGGATCACAATGGAGAAGAGTTGCCAAGTGCTGGTGTCATCGGCAAAGTTATCTAGCCTAAAGGAGAGTGGATTTTCGAAATGTTCAGATTCTTCTATATAAGGGAAGAAGGTAGGATTGTCCAGGCCTTGAAAGAAAGTGCTGAACCATTTGGCTGCTTCCTTAGGGGATAGTTTACTGCCTGGCAGCCTGTACAAAGCTTGGCCATAACTAGTGCATCGGATCTGCTTCCCTTTAACATAGGGAAAGGTACAACTCGCCAGAAGGGGGAAGTCTGGGATGTGGTTTTGAAAGTACAGCTGAGCCCATAACTGAATGAACCACCAAGGACCACCTGTTTTGATTGCTATGCCTGAGAACAGCTTGACAGACATCAACTGGAGATATCGATAGACCTCTCCAAGGAACAGTTTGCCGATGCCAAGTTGAGTACCTTTGGCCAGTTCGTGGGCTAGGGAGATATAGTTCTTGGTTGGAGCAAGGGAAGGGCCACAGAATATGAAATGCTCCAGCCAGAAGTTGAGAAAGGCTGTATGTTCTTTCTCTGAGACAGGGCCCTTTGTTTTCATATGGCGTTGGAGGTAGGCACCCCAGTTCATGCAGTCTGTTTTAGAAGACAGTTTGTAGGGGACTTTGGTCAGTTTAAAAGCAGAGGGGCTGGGTGAGGTGATATCCAGGCCAGTGATCATCACCACGTCTAACAAGGTTGGTGACATAGGGCCATGACCGAACATAAAGCAGTTCAGAGCGTCAGACCAGAAGTAGCCGATGGTTTTTAGAAGGTTCTCATGTTTCTCAAGAGGAGACAATGATAAATGCAAGGCATCGGCTATCCCTGTGGTTTCCCATTGGGATTGGTAAGCTCTAGCTACTCTACTGAACCAGGAGACCCAATGTTCAGGGGGATTAGGCCAGGCTCGCAGACAATCGGCCCAAGAGTTCAGATCTAGGTCTTGGCTTACGAAGGGGATTCTATTTGCTTCGCAAGAAATCAGATGAGCAGGGCTAGATTCTGTGCGAGGGCCAAGGCAGAGAGAGTTTGGGAGAGAAGGATGCGGCAGCAGAATGTCTGAAACCTAGAAAATTAAATGGTGGAATAAGGCATTAATTCAGGTGTTCGCCATTAAGTCTAGCATCGTGTTCAGACTGCGAGGAGTAGGCGTACCTTCAGACCGGAGACCTCTGGGTTGGTGTTGGACGATTCCGCCATCTAGTTCACCGGCGGAGATGGATTTATGCAGTTGGGGATCGAGGGTTCTTGTCGCTGTGAGCTCGATCTGGTCAGTGGGCGATTGAAGATCTGGGTCGCCCTTTTTGAAGGAGCTCGCAGGTTACCGTTTGAAACTAAGAAGTGGCCGTTTAGATTTGCCTAAGTATGCGACCAAGTTTTGACCTTGTCAACGTTTTTTGGGTAAAGCCGATGCGTGGTCATCGGCTCTTTGCGATTTGGCCTGTTTGACTGTATGAGTGCAGTGTTATGAAAGCCGATGCAGTGTTATCGGCTTATGGAGCGTCGACCTGTTTTGGTTATCGGCAAAATTGGGGCGACAAAAGCAATCTTCGAGAAACAGATTTTCATTCATTCAAAAGTTGATTGCTTACAAAAGGCTGATTGATTACAAAAGGGAGCTTATTGCTACTACTACTACTACTACTACTGGTTCCTAATCTAAGCCGAGGTCGTCGTCGCTGTCGTCGCTGCCGTCTTGTTCGCTGTCCTCAGCGCTGCTACCGGCGTCGTCTTCACTGCTGCTGCTGAGGAAGCCAGCGGGGGCCTCCTCGTCCTCGTCCTCGTCGTCGTCCTTGTTGGACCCGGTGCGGAAGTACTTCACTGGCTGGTACTCCTCGGAGGAGGTGTCCTCCTCTTCCTCCTCTTCGTCGGAGGATTCGACGCCGTCCCAGGACATGGCGTCGTCGCTGCTGTCCGCCTCCAGTTCCCCATCGGCGAGGAACTGCAGGTCCTCCTCGCCGTCAGTCAAGGACGCGTCGTCCTCCGACCAAGCGGCGAAGTCCCAATCCCTCTCGTCCCACCATTGTGGGGCGAGAGTATTGTACGCCGCCGTCGGCGGGTGCTCTGGCGTCGGCTCTCGGTCGCTCATCGAGTTGGAGGCTTGGGAGGACAGGCCGGAGGAAGCGGAGGAGGCCATGGCAGAGAAAGAGGGTTTTTTCGGCGGAGGAAGAAGGGTTTTTCGGCTACTGGAGGAAGATGGGGATTGCGAACTGCTTAGATGGATTTAAATAAGGGGAATAGTATGAAGCGGTTTCCCAGAATGTGCTGCCAAAATCGTCAAATCATGCACTGCGAAGGAGTTGAGAAGACAGGGCATCATGATGAAGGGGTAGCGTGACGATCCTGTTCTGCAACGCATTCTGTCAACGCGCAACCCGATAAAAAAAAGGGGAGGGGAGAAGAAAAAAAAAACAACAGAGTGGTTTTGGAATTATTATTGCCAAAACCAGGGGGGCATGTGTTATCGCCATATTTTGGCCAAAGGAAGAGGTGGGCCGTGATCAAGATGGGCCTAGAAGATACGTATATACAACGTGTTGTTGGATCGGCCTCGTGCGTTGATTTGGGCTAAATTGCCTGTGTATCTTATATTGTAATAGATTCCGTTTAGATTTAGGTAAGAGATAGAGTTGTAGAGTTATTCCAAAGATAGAAAGTCTCCGGACTATAAATATGTACCTAAGGTTATCGAGAAAAGGAGGACAATCACGTTCACAACAAACACAATCTCGGCGCAATCCCACCCCTTGTTTCTAGGGTTTTTCTCGGGTAAGTGCCATGCTGCCTAGATCGCATCTTGCGATCTAGACAGTATCTACTTATGCGTTAACTGGTGTTACTCGTACTGAAGCCTTGTTGATGGCGAGTAACACCATTATCATAGATTTGTTTGGGTTAGCATCAGTACTTTCCGCTACGATTGTTTAGTTATGCTACCTATAGCTATATCGCCGCCTTTGCACCTTTTCCCGGGGGTGAGGGTGGCGTCTTGCTTGATCTTTATTTAAGTCGATTTGATCTGTTATAGTTGTGCCTTGTTCTCCAAGGTTTAGTTTAATATCCACATGATCAGGCCTTGCAAACGGGTTGAACGATCCAGTAGTATGTAAGATATGGTTTATCAATCCAAGAGGGGATGTTCCGGGAATTGAAGTTACGTTGGTTTTTAGGCCTTCTCTAGGATTAGTTTTCTATTATCTTTTGTATCTACCAGGCTCAATTACGTGTAGGATGTTCCAGTCATGTAGTGAAAACGTTAAACTGTCGTAGATCGACTTAGCTTGTATTGATGAAGCAAAAAACCCCATGTTATAATAGATCTAATGCAGAACCATGGGATAATCGGCTCTAGGAGCCGATTCACAGGGAAACCTGGGAGCCGGTTACGGCTCGAATTTTACATGTGTTTGTTTACCATGCAGGAAACCAATCGAAGCAATCTTTCACCTTCCTGATCAGGTATAGGTCAGGTGGCACGCCCTCGAACCAAGCCAGGACGCGTGCCGGAGCTTTGCGGGCCGTTGCCCGAGGGACCAGGGCCCACCAGCAGTTCTGGGAGCCTCCCAGCTCTTCATGTTGCCCGTCGCTGCTCGCCGGTGGGTTTTGGTAGGCAACAGTTATCTACAACTTTCATGTAGAAAGTTTTTCCATCCGAGCAACTTTTTCTGTAGTCAAATCTGACATCATCATGACATCAGCGTAGTCAACAGTCAACTTAGTCAGATTAGTCAAAGTCAATTTCTGTCAATTCCCGAGTTTGACTTTTCTAGATTTTAGTATGAACTTGTATAATTCATAGAAAAAGATTTAGAAGTCCAAAAATTATAAATTTGGTATCCCTGAAAAGCTGAGATTCTGTAGAATCCATTTCTGCAATAATATTACTTATTATATGTACAAAAATTTTATTTATAAATTAAATGGTTTAATTGGTCATTTTCACCATAAAAATTATATCTTTAGTTCTGTATATGCAAATTTAGCAAATAATATGTCTATGGATTCACAAAAACGAGTAGAACACAGTAGACCCATAATTAGGTATTTTTGAGTCTGTTAAAATCACGTTTTATACAGAACCATTTGTGGACTATTTTGAGTATAAAAATTGTTGTGTAAATTATTTTTAAGTGAATCCTTTTGCAAATGGTTGTATATTGAACCCTCTGTACAGTAAGAGAAAAATATAATTTTATTATATTATAATAATACCATGGAAATTATTTAGTGAGAATGTACTTTTCAACTGATAGAAAATGTTGTTAATTGCTACAATTGCACAAATGGTTGCATTTGTAATCTTGAAAATATAAAATGTCAATAAATCACTTAGTAATGTTCAGAACCTTGTTATAAAAATTTGTACAATAAAAATTGTCATCTTGCATGTTTGCATAGTTTGCATGATTTTTGTGTTGCCATAAGTGTTGATCTTGTGTATGTTTTGTCTTGGTTGTTTTGCTTGATAGATTGTGTTGATTGTCAAGTGTGTTATTGTGAAGAGTGTACCAACACCACCAACTACTAAGGCAAGTGCACTATCATCCATGTCCTACTATTTTCATTACACTTAGTGGATTTTGTAACATGCATGGAAAGGTTTACTATATTTTATGTTATGCTAAATCCTAATAGGATACCCTTATATCTCCCTTAGTGGAAACAATGTAGTTGTAGTATTCTTATCCATTCTATATATTGGGATGGGATACATGATATGATTATATGAAGAGTTGAAAAGATTTATGTTTTATATAATAAAACAAGTACTCAATGAATCACCTGGGTGGACAAGGATACTCAAGCTTGGACAATGTTGCAACAAAAGGAACCATGTTTATATGACTATCTCTTTTTGTCTGTGAACTAGAAGAAAACCACCCAGGGACTTAGAGATTGAACATGTTTCTCGTACAGTGGCTTCCGTGTACAGCCACATGCTAAATGGGCTCTGGCTTAGTCAACTACATAGTGGAAGACCCATGCATTGGCATCTTCAGGTTAACTATAATTGTGTAAGGGAACTTGAAACCCTACATTGGTGCCTGGAAGACAAGCTAGCATTGTGTATTGGGAGGACTTCTATGGAAAGACTTTGTCACATTCTCAATCTGCCAGTACTCCATCTTGGTGAGTACTTATCCAGTGGCCACTGGTGGCATCAAGATGAGATTGTGTCATGTGGGTAAAGTGTACAACTTCTGCAGAAGATCAAATTCTAAGTACTTAGCCGTGTCCCCGGTTACGGACAACTCTGAGCAACTAAGGCCTGAAGCTATGGAAGATCTCGACATTCCAATTTCTCAAAGTAAAACTTGATGGTGACAACAAGGGGTTTGAAGCACTTGGATTTTTCCAAGGAGTTCAGAAAGATTTTCAAAAGAGCAAAACTATTTTTAAAAGATAGGAAAAAAACTATATTGCTTTCTGCAAATGAGCCAAAACCCTACTTAGCCAAATATTCATGTAATGATAGGATCCACTTATTTCTACATAGTAGTGAAACTTGCCAATACAATTCAAATATATTGACCTTTGTGGCTGTAACTTATTATGTTGCAGGTTTGTTTGATGTTAGTGAAGTGTGTTAAATAGGATTACAACTCTACAACCAACATGACTGCCTGTGGCACTTTGAAGATGAAGGACTCCATGCTATATAGTTATTTCTGCTGCATTGTAATGAGATAGCCAAATGAGTTATGTAAGATGTAATGTATTATTTTATTCCTAGTTATAAGTGGTATTATGACCTTTGTTCCTTGATATTACATCTTAACTGTGGATGCTAGCTATTGATCCAGGGACTAGCATTGTAAACACAGGGATCTCTACCTTATCGAAGGTTGGGAACTCTACAATTTTCAAGTGCCCTTTATTAATTGAATATTCACTATGGTGGGTGAGACAGACACCCGCAAAGAAACTTGTGCAATGCAAGTTGCACGTCGAGCGTGGAGCAAGTCTCATGTATGATGACATGTAATGTTAGAATGGGCCGCTTCATCCCACTGATGACACACAAGTATAGGGGATCGCAACAGTCTTCGAGGGTAGTATTACCCAATTTATTGATTCGACACAAGTGGAGCCAAAGAATACTTATAAGCCTTAACAACTGAGTTGTCAATTCAGCTGCACCTAGAAATAGTCTTGCTCATAGCAGTTTATTAGTAGCAACAATTTTGTAGTAGCAATAGTAAAGTATCAGCAGCAGTAAAACAAGAGCAATAGTAACAGTAGTAGCAAATAGTAGGATATGAGTGCGGTAGGAATAGGTATGGATAGATGGGTGTAGCATGGACAAGTCTAAGCATGTAACTTCAAGATCTAGGGCAATTGCAGATAAGTAAGATAAAGAATCCAAGTACTAAAAAATCATAGGCATGTGCTCCATAAATAGTCATACGTGATCGCAATGAGAACTTGCATAACATCATTTGTCCTGCCAGCCCGTTGCAGCGGGGCCTCAAGGGAATCTACTGATAATTAAGGTACTCCTTTTAATAGAGCACCGGATCAAAGCATTAACACTTCATGAACACATGTGATCCTCACATCACAGCCATCCCCTACGGCTGTCCTAATTTCTATCACTTTGGGGCCTTTGGATCCAGACAATGATATGTGTACACGACTTGTAGATAAGATCACAAACAATACTATCATCATGAATCAATAATAAGTTCAGATCTGAGATCATGGCACTCGGTCCCTAGTGACAAGCATTAAGCACAACAAGTTGCAACAAAGTCAAATAGCACTAATAAAGATACTAGGCACCAAGCCCTAACAATCTTATTCGATTACATGATAGAACTCATCCAATCCCTACCATCCCCATAGCCTACAATGGGGGATTACTCACTCCTGGATGGGAGAAACATGGATGGTTGATAGAGAGGCGTCGGTGATGATGATGGCGATGATCCTCTCCAAATTCCCCGTCCCGGCAAGGTGCCAGAACGGAGTTTTTGGTTCCGAATCGCGGTTTCTGGTGGTGGTGGCGCAACGGAACTCCTTATAGAAAAACATCGAAAACCCCCTGAGTTTTTAGGTCAAGAGGCAACTTATAGGCATTAAGAGGGAGGCCGAGGGGGTGCCCGAGGCGGCCACGCCCCCCAAGCGTGGCCAGGTGGTGTGGGCCCCTCGGAGACCCACTCTGTCTCGTCTTCTGGCTCCGTGAGTTATCTGGTGAAATAGGATTTTTGGCATATTTTCCGGGATTTTTCCTGATAGTTAATTTTCTACACAAAAACTAGACACCAAGGTAATTCTGCTGAAAACAGCGTCAGTCCGTGTTAGTTTTATCCAAATCACACAAGTTTAGAGGAGGAACAATAGCAAAAGTGTCCGGGAAAGTAGATATGTTTTGGACGTATCAACTCTCGCAAGCTTAGCTTAATCCTTGTCCTCAAGCAATTCAGTTGAAAACTGAGTGCGATAATTTCACGAACACATTTGCTTCATATGATGTATATATTCTCAACACATGAGTAGATACTTATACAATTCATAATAAGGAGTATGCAACTAAGTCTACTTAATAGTCAGTGCAATCTATTAAGAGATTCCAACTCAATAATAATAAGTAGCATGAAACATAAACATAAGAAACATTGAAATGCTCATAAAAACGTATGATAGAGTGGTATCTTGCTTGCCTTTGTTTGTAGAGAAAAACATAAATGCAAAGGAACCTCTGAAGTTCAAGTGAAGACTAGAAGTAAAGATATCAGAGATACAAGCATCAAAGTTATGACATAATTAACCAAGTTTTGGGACATGCACATTACACTAAGAATGACAACTATGCTCTTAAGAAGGTGATCATAGAATAAGTGGTGACTCAACAAGGAAGTGAAAAGGTTTTGAAAAGTTTGAAAGGCTTCCAAATTCTGAAAGTATGGTACTCATTAGCTTTGAGATCTCATTGCCCCTATCATAGGCATCTTTAGATGGTTAAGGTGAAAGTGAGGTTCAATATGAGATATATCCTTGACAGACCATAAACTGGAAATCTCATGTCCCTTGAGTACGAGGGCCGCTCCTCAAGCTACTCAACTTTAGTTATCGGTAAGTTCTTGTCATAGTAAATACATGTGTATCATAGAGAACCGCCAATGGGGTACCCCTTGCACATGATACATGAGCTATCCCATAATCAAAATGACAAGGCAAGCAGACAGTGAGCATCTCAACAATCTTCTTATTTACCATGGGAAAATTGTGCTTTTTTCTATCTTTCCTCTTTTCATATGTCTCTCTTTTTTATCAATATCTATCTCTTTTTTATAAGAGGAATGCTTCATAAATTGCTCTCTATGGTTATGCTGCAAGTTTCCACCATGATTAGGCATGGTTTAGGCTAGCGGCCCAGGCGTTTCTCTAACACATATACATAACTCCATGGACTTACAAGCTCCCCTTTTATTTCACACCAACGACATCCGTAAACAAAAGGGCATGATATCAACTGGGTATAATATTTACAGGTATTGAAAGCGTTCCCTGTGACAGCACGGTTCTGCTAACTCCCAGCCTATAATTTACAAGCATATAACTTTCATGGACAGTCACAATGGTTCAGGTTTATTAATTGCAAGAAATAAAGTGTGCCAGCAAGTTCGTGAGAGCTTTACTAACCAACTTTCTCATAAAAAGAAAACATTTTATTTGGAAGAAAACAAGGCATAATGAATATGCACGGAATAGCAAATGATGCTAATAGGTAGGTATGGTGGACACTTTTGACAAGATTGGTTTTTGGGGAGTTGGAAACATGAGTAGAGCTCATACTCAGTGCAAGTGAAGGCTAGCAATAGAAAGGGAGTGACAAACGAGAGAGCAGTAGCTGTCGTAATCATGATTGCAACAAAATAGAATTAATTATGGCATAAAAGTGATACAAGAACTCTGAGGCAAAATACATCATCGATGCTTACTGACTATTGTTAAGTCATATGCATGTGTGAGCATGTGCCAATTCGATTCACATGAAACATGCAGAGGATGATACCACAATATCATACCAAGTTATGAATAGAACAATGCAAGCAAACATTCATATAACATGCTACAAACTATTAGCAAGCTGAAGCTAATCATAAGAAAGCAAGAACTACTAAGCATTCATAAATAACGTACACCTTACATGAACAAACTAAGCATGCCCACAATGATGAGTATATGCACAAAAACAAAAACAAATAGAGTTCATTACCAGCCTCTTACCACACCTCAAGTTGTCTTAATTTTCATTATTGCCCTTCACTTGTGTGACTTGAATAATAACATGAAACCAAACTCCACTGAGGACTGCTGAAACCTGAAACGAACTTCACAAAACCAAAGAAGAACAACAAATATTTTTGGTGTTTTCGATTTGTAAAGCAAGCACTAAAAGCAAAAACAAACAATGCAAAATCTTTTTGGATTTTTCTTAAGACAAACCAAAGATAAAAAGGCAAAGAAACAAACCAAGAGAAACAACAAAAATATTTTTGGTCTTTTTGTGTTTTGGGAAAGCAAAAGCAAAAACTAAAAAGAAAACGAAACATGGATATACAAAGAACCGAGGAAACATGATATATAGATGAGTGTGATGTCGGTATAACTCCCCCCAAGCTTAGGCTTTTGGCCTAAGTGGGGAACAATAGCGCGGGTATTAACCCCAAGCTGGTGGGTCATCATAGGAATGATCATAATCAGGCCCTCATGATGAAGAAGAAGACACGCTCCAATCATAGGAGGGCTGCTGGTATGAAGACTCCCCCATGTTGGAGGGCTGAACTGAATCATCTTCGACATCCTCTCCAACATTCTCTGTAACACCGCGGTTCTGAAAAGATCGAGGCTTCTATGTGACATGCCAATCCCTGGATCGGTTCATTGGCCCACAATAGAATAAGATGAATAACATAGCAAAATATCCGTGTATCATGAATAACGAAGATCCAGAGTACCATTATTACAATAAAAGCTTAGCCCAAAGCTAGCTCAAATTATTCAGGTAGCAACATAAATAAAGTAAATCCTCCATTCTTCAAATTGCCCAAAAGTGAACAAGTGCCGAGTGGAGTACCGTGGCCTATATCGATTAATCAGAATCGGAATAACCTGCAACATGAAACGTAGCAGCCCCGAAGGGTCAATACATGGAATGTATGGCAAGTAGAGCTAGTAATGGAGACAATAGTACTAACATCTACATGCATATTTGGCAAGTGGAGCTGTGTCTGGCTTGCATTTGCAAATACATTTGTCCTACTTTCATAAACAGTTTTTGATTTTATTTGAAAAGATCCCAATTAAGTTAACCCAACAATATTAAAAACAATTAAGAAATTAGAATGAGCGAGAAACATGTCATGGAATCAATATCAAGCAACTCAGTTGTCCATAACCGGGGACACGGCTAATCGATTAGATTATACACCCTGCAGGGGTTAGTACACTTTACCCATGTGACTTAGCCAGCCCAGCTCGTACCATCACTCTCATTTTGGGTGATGATAGGGAGAAGTCCAAGAAGAGACTGTTCGGGAAGTAGCTCCTCAATCCCGACGCGCACCGGTCCAACCTACCAAAATTCTACATCTCTGGATACGCGAGTTCGAGTTACCACAACCTACTAAGTCCAACCAACCGCCCATTCCATTATTGGCACATGGTTGTACACGTAAGCTACACAATAAAGAAGCCAATCATTCTCTCTTGATACCTGGGTGCCTTTCCGCAATGAAACCACCAAAAATTATCAATACCATCACACCCAGGGGATTCATTGATTAAGTTGTTTTAGTTTTCACAAACCAATACTTTTAGAAACAAGTCTCAATGATGTAACCCAGCCCTCATTCAACATAGCATGGCTAAGCACATCTACCAACGGTGGTTCATCTACAAAGAGGGTCCTACCATGTAATAGGACATAGCATAGCGATAGTATCATCCTACACATGCATCTTGCCGAGGCGATGGGGTGCGGCGGATGGCGGGGAAGGGCGACGGCCGGCGGCGAGGTGCAAGGCGACGGCGGCGGCGGCGCGGCCGGAGGCGGCGGACCAGGTGGCGGCGGGATCGATTCCCGAGGCGGCGGGGTCGCGCGGTTCCCGAGGGGGCGATCGCGCGGTGCGGAATCGAGGGCAGGGGGCGGCGGCGGCTGGCCCCAGGTGGGTCCTTAAGTGGGGCCCCTTTGCGGGTCCTACTCTAAAACGGTGCGGAGTTGGTTTCCGATTCGGAAATCGGTCCGGAATTTCGGACCGTTTTCCGGCGATTCACTAAAACGGCGACAACTTCTCCGTACGAGCTCCGATTTAAGCGATTCTTGCGCCTACGGGTTCGTATGGTCGAGGGGAACAATCTAGTGTCAAGGTTTGAGCGAAACCACTGATATACAAGGGTGGTCAACGCTAGTCCTACTAAATCTTCCCGCAGGAACCTCGTATCAAAATAGAATAGGGTTTTGCAAACGGCGTTTCGCCGAACCTTTTCACTCGACGGTTTTGCATGGAAAGGCATGATGCAATGATATGAATGATAAGCAAGCCCAAATCTAAAATTTGGGATGTGACATTCTCCTCTTGCTGGGAGAGCTCCGCCACGTATGTGTCAAGTTCTTCCTCGGTGAGTGGCCATCCTTGCCTGTTATCAAAAGTAAACAAAGCAGGTGCAGGCAAATAGATTACTTTATCAGTCCTACCCCTCTCCAACCACGGTTGACAAAGGATATATCATACAGTAAATCTATCAAACTAGCCCAAGAAGAAACAAAATTATGCTGAACCATGGAATTGAGATCGATTCTCTCTATGGGGAACCGATAATCTGAATGGTGAGGCTCTAAACCATGAAAAGCTAATAGGCGAGACACAATGAGACCTCCACAAATTCCACCCTTCTCGTGGTTGGTGGTAAGACGGTAAGTGTTCTAAATTTTACCACTTTCCTTTGAGAAGTCGCAACCTTGGGAAATTTTAGCATATAAATTCATGAGTGGCTTAGGCCTCTCTCTGATCTTCTCATAATCACCCCAATGTGGCACTCTAATAGATGCACAAAAATCAGCAAAACGCAGGTCGACAGTTATATTGTAAATTTTATAATTGACCATAGGATTAGACAAGGACCTACTAAACCAGAAGTCCTACACCATAGCCATGGTTATCTTAACATATTGATATGGTTCTTCTTCAACAAAATGTTCCAACCCTGCATTAGTAATCATAGTTTGGAAATCCTGAAAAATTCACGCAGCGCTCATAAATTTAGGGCATGGATATATGGAAGGGAAGACTTCTTCCTCACAAAGGACTTTCATTGGTTCAGGTACCATCAAATCATGTTTATTCAGTTGGTATGCACTCATCTTCTTTTCTGAAATTTTTAGAAAAACATCAAACCAAGTGATTTCCAAGTTGATAAATAATGAGGAACTACTATAGGAACTTGCTAGAGGGCTAAACATGCATCAAAATGAAATCTCTAAGCATAGAACAAGCATGCAAGCTCACACAACATGTCACCTATAGTAGAAAAATACTCAAGATACAATCTACCAATAAAAAATCTAATTGGACAAGCGGAGGAGGCACATACCAGAGAGCAATCCCTCCAAAAATCAGCAGCAAAGATGGGATGATCAAGGAGATCGAAAATCGGGATCAAGAACAGAAGGAAATCGAGCTTGAGAAAGTTTTCCGGTGTTTTTCGGGAGAGAGAAAGAAGTGGCTGGAAGGAGACACTTTGGAGGGCCACAGGTGGGCCCCACCCAGGCCAGGCACGCCCTGGGGCTGGCCGCGCCACCAGGGGGTGTGCTGGCCTGGTGGGTCCCCCTGGGCCATTCTAGGTCTCCCTCTGCCCCTTTTTTCGAGGAAAAATTTAATATGAATTTTCTGGGATTTTTTGGGAAACTTTATTTTTGGCCAATTTTCAGGTTGTGAAAATTGATTTTCTCGTAGAAAAAGATTTTTTAGAAGAAGTAAAAAGAAAACCAAAACCAAAAGTACAAAAGTTCTAAGACACTCTAACAAGCAAACAACTAGCAAAACTAAAGATAACAAGAGGAAAAGAAAAGACTAGGAAGGATAAAAATAAAAGTGAGCAAGTATAACCATTGTGAAAGCATTGTTTTTTTCATTAAAATCCCTTTGTCAACAAGGTTGATCAAGTGTTGTTACTAGAAAAATCTTATGTGAAACAAAACTTTGCATTTCACAAAATTATTATGTTACCTCAAACTTGATAGCTATAGTCCCAATCATAATAGTTTCAAAAATTTCTTGTGGAATGGGACAATATATTTCTCCAACTTTGATGCTCTCAATATTTTCAATGGAATTCAAGCCATAAATCTTATCAATCTTCTTGGGGAAATAGACAGTATGCCCTTTGTCATTAATATTAAAATTTACTTTTCTTGATTACAATTGATGAAAGAACCTACAATATTAAGAAAAGGTCTCCCAAGAATAATGGACATATTATCATCTTGAGGCATCTCAAGCACAACAAAATCAGTTAAAACCAAGCAGTTATGAGCCACTAGAACAGGAATATCCTCACGTATACCAACATGAATAGTAGTTGACTTATCACCCATTTGCAAAGATATATCAGTTGGTATCAAAATTTTCTAGCTAGAGTATCTTGTAGAGAGAAAAAGGCATAACACTAACTCCAGCTCCCAAATCACACAAAGCAGTTCTAACATAATTATTTTTAATAGAGCAAGGAATAGTTGGTATACCTGGATCACCAAGTTTCTTTGGAACCTTACCATTGAAGGAATAATTAGCAAGAAAAGTAGAAATTTCCTCATTAGGAATATTCCTTTTATTAGAGACAATATCCTTCATATACTTTGAATAAGGAGGCACCTTAATAGCATCATTCAAAGGAATTTGCAAAAATAAAGGTTTCATCCACTCACAAAACTTTTTATAGTGTTCTTCCTCCTTTGACTTGTGTTTCTTATTGGGAAAAAAGCATTGGTTTCTCCACCCAAGGTGCTCTTTCACTACCATGTTTATTAGCAATAAAATCTTCTTTAGTGTACCTAGTGTTCTTAGTGTACTTCTCAGGTTCTTCCTCAACTTCCTCCTTATCAGGAGCATCATTTTCATCATTACCACTTTTAGTTTCAGCATCAGAGACAGATATACTATTAGGATCTGCAGCAGGTTCAGGAGGTTCCTCAACTATTTTATGTTTCTTTTTGTTCCTCTTATGAGGACTACAACTATTTTCAGCTTGTTGAGAATCCTGCTTAATTCTTTTAGGATGTCCTTTAGGATATAAAAGATCTTGAGTGGCTGCACCACTCCTACTTCTAATTCCATAAGCATGTTTATCTCCAGAAGCATTAACTAGCATATCTTTTTGTACCTTAGCAATTTAATCTATTTGGGTTTGAACCATTTGGAAGTGTTTACAAATCATTTTAACATCATTAGCAGTTCTTTCCACAATATCTTTCAACTCATTAATAGCTCTAGAGTTTTCCAATAAATGATTTTGAACTTGTTTATTAAAATTACCTTGTTTAACAATAAAGGTATCATGTTCCTCTAAGCATTGATCGGGAGGTTTACCATAGGGAATATCACCTTCATCAAAGTGGAGAGAGTGTACCTCAATAGTGGATGATTGGGGAATTGGCTTACATAATTCTTCTATAGGAGGTAGATTTCTTCACATCTTCATATCTAATACCTTTCTCCTTAAGAAATTTCTTAGCTTCTTTCATCACTTCATCATTTAATGCAATCATTCACCTCTTCTTTGGTGTTGGTGTTGGAGTTGGTTCAGGACAAATTTGTTCAAGTGTAGTAGGCTCAGGTGTAATTAGCTCAGTTGAAGTCCTATCATCATAATTCTCTTATTTTAGCCATTAATTCTTCAGCTTCTGCAAGTGTTCTTTTCCTGAAAACACAATCAGCAAAACTATCTAGGTATGTCCTAGAATCATCAGTTAGTCCATTATAATAAATACCAAGAAGCTTATTTTTAGGTAATGGACATCCAGGATGCGCATGAATCAAGGCAGAGAACCTTGTCCATGACTCAGGCAATTTCTCTTCTTCTCCTGTTCAAAATCAAAAAGTTTCTGCAAAGCAGCGTGTCTAGCACTAGGAGGAAAATATTTATGAAAGAAAGAAGCAATCAAGCAATCAGTGCTATCAATGGATCCAGGAGGTAATCTATTAAACCAAGATTTAGCTTACCCTTTTAGTGAAAAAGGGAAGATCTTTGTAAAAAAGTACTTGTGCATCTTAAAATCATCAGAGAATAAGGCACTCATAGTGGAAAGCTCATTCATATGAGCTACAACACTTTCATTTTCAGTCCCACAAAAAGGTTCTTTCTCAACAATGTTTATATAGGATAAATGAAGAGAGAAATCATAATATTTATCTTTAATATCTATGGGAGAAGTAGCAAACTTAGCATCAAAAGATGGTTTAGGTATAACAGTACCTCTCTCAAGGAGACTTCTAATAGAACTAGCACCATGTGTGTTTTGGTACTCTTCAATAAATTCATCAGTCATACTAATGTAACCATCATTAATATCATATCGGTCTCTAGACTCAGGTGAGCTAGCAGGTGTAATAGTGTCTTCACTAGGAGTTTCAGTGTTTCCCAATATAGTTCTAGCAATAGTAGCATCTAGGAAAGGACCTAATGAACCACTCTCATCAAGCATAGTAGAAGTAACATCATGAGTATCAGAAGCAATTTCAGATTCACCAGTAGTAGCAGTGTGTGTAGCATGTATATGTGGTGGTGTAACAAGCTTACTTATAACAGACAGTGAATCAAGAGCAGTGCAGGTGTTTAGGACTGTACCTCTTCTTGTAGTGGATGGTAAAATAGGAAACTTTCCATCACAATACTTCCCCATGATGAAAGGAATAGCAGTGAACAATAATAGATCCAAGTGAACTTACAAATAAAGCTATGCTCCCAGGCAACGGCGACAGAAAATAGTCTTGATGACCCATAGTTATAGGGGATCGCAACAGTCTTCGAGGGTAGTATTACCTGATGGGGATATACCGAGTGCGGTATACCTAGCAGGACGTTTCCTACTGGATCATACACTCAACGAGTGGGCCTGCAGGACGGAGACTGTATCATGACCCAAGAAGGAACCAGGCGACAAGAATCTGAAGGCCCAAAAGCGTAGTTAGGCCCAGTCGGTTTAGGTCAAAACCCTCTGAGTCCTTATCCAACTCAGTTGTAGATCTGTAAACCCTAGCGAGGTGACTCTATATAAACCTCCCTAGGGCACGCATAGAACTTACGTTCCATCATACACCCCCTCGACTCGCCGCCTAGCCGCCGAGCTCGCCCCTTGTACTATCTCATCAATACAATCTAGCAGGAGTAGGTCTTTACCCTCCAGGGGGAAAACCTGGGTAAATCCTAGTGTCTTTGCCCACATCTCGTACCGCAGATGGCTGGCCACCCTTGCCCCTCGTTCTACTACTTGTTCCAATCGCAGCATCTGCCGTGGCCATTCCCACGATAGTGGCGCCCACCGTTGGGCCTGGCCGGTCAGACTTGTGTTCTGTGGCGAGACCCTACTTGTCCATCAACCGGACGATCACCACCGGCGGCATGATATCCATCAGCGAGATCCTCCAGATCTTGCCAAGCAGCTACGTCCCGGCGTCACGCCCGGTCACACACAGCGTGATCATGCCAATCGGCAGGATCAGCCTCTTCGTCGGCTTCACCGACGTCATCGTTTCAGAGGACTCGGCGCACATCCGCAAGTCGCCACCATACGATCGGCTCTCTGAGAGTCAGGTTCGCACAATCCATCGCCTCGCCTTCGAGTACGACTCGGCCACCAGCAACATGGTCGATACCAACACGGTCCCGGACAACGCGGCCCTCAACAACGATGCCGACTCGGCAACCCCAGCTTCAGTCGCCGGATCCATTGTCGCCGCGTCGCCAGCAGGCTCCATCACCCAAGCCTCCAACATGGGGTAATTCGAGGATCCATCCATCCTCGGGATCTTCGACTCCGACTCCGGATCGGAGAAATCCAGTGACCTCCATGCAGGATCCGGTCGCTTCATCACGACCTACATGGCGAACAGCGCGAGTGCCCCACCAGACCCCTTCTCCAAGACGATCCGGCGACCGCAACAGCGGGGGAAGTCGAGGGACTCCGCCTGCACCTAGAGGAGGTGGTTCGCAAGGAACAAGCCGAGTGCGAAAAGTTTCGCCTCGAGCAGGTGACGGCACATGAGCTCTCGCTCTACCACCAGAGCCGCATCAGGTCGCGCTAGAACCCCACAGTTCAGGGCCATGCCCTGAACTTCGATGACGATAACGACCCGGCTCGCATGGCCGATCGCGTGATCTGCGAGAACGTGCCACCAAGAGGAAGTGCCTGGACACCGCCAGGTGCAACAACAAATAGCGCTCCCCCATCACCGCCCGGTCGCACGCCCCCTCCAGACCAGCCAAGGATCCTCATCTCCCCGCAAGAGCAGGACACAAACGGCCTCCCGCTGTATTCCACCCCAATGGACAATGTCATCGTGGGTCGAGCCGCGGTAACCAACCTCAACGTGACAGGGGAAGGCGCGCTGCAGATCCAATACGCCATGGCCCTACTCGCCAAGGCTGTCGAGCAGCAAGTCGTAGGAGCCGACTCCCGGGGGCTCATGTACTCCCTCTCCTCAGGAAGCAGGGCGGCCTCGAGCGGCCACCCATCGATGGCGAACACCCTCAACTGCCCCCCACCTGATCCCCTACAGCTCCAACCAAGGGCCACGCACGCGGCACTCTCCACCAACCGACCCTCGACCGATGAACAACATGGTCGCCACCAACGGGCAGCCAGGAGACGTGCGGACCCACATCATCAACAACCAAAGCTGCAACGCACGCCAGCCCGACGATCTGAGGCACAACCTCACCAACCGACGTGATAGTGAGCCAAGGGGATCGCTCAGCCGAGTCGACTCCCAGTGCTTTGAACTGATGATCTGAGACAAAAAATATACGGCAAACTTTAAAGCGCCAAAGGAGACCAAAAAGTAAGATCCCTCGTATGAACCGTCCGTGTGGCTGGACACATACCTCATGGTGATGGGAATCACCGGCCACACCAACCTACTCGCCGTTCGCTACCTCCCCCTGATGATGGAGGGAGTGACTCGGCAATGGATTAACACCCTCCCCGTGGACAACATCGATTCCTAGGAGGACATGCGTGACGCCTTCATCAGGCAATTCAAGGGTTCCTACAACCGCGCCACCAGCATCGAGGACCTAGAGCGATGCGTCCAAGGACCCCGCGAGTCAACCCGCAACTGGCTCCAAAGGTGTCAATATCTGTGGTTCAACGCGGCTGGCATCCACCCAGAGACGGCGATCCACTACTTCAAGACCTCATGCCTCTACGTGATACGCCCAATTTGCATCACCTTTCTATATCATAATCTACCTCTATTCATTGATATTTGTCTTAATATGAGGTATTACTTATGTCTTTTCCACTGTTTATGCATGTTTGATGATTCTTGGAGGATGGACTGCCGGAGTCTGGATTCTGATGGAAAAGAGGGCGTTTTGATGCAATTTCGCGAAGATCATAACAATACCAAAAAAATGGGAAAATATTATTTTTCCAGAAGATTGAGGAAGCCAGAAGGAGGTACGAAGAAGGGCTACAGGGGGTCCATACCCCCCTAGGCACAGGCCCACCCTAGGTCGCACCTAGGGCAGGTGTGTCCCACCTGCCCGGCTCCCGACTCCTCCCCTTCGCCTATATCTTCCCTACAGATCCCTAAGGCTAGGGGAGCAACCATAGATAGATTTTTGCCGCCTCTAGTGGGGCAGAAAACATCGAGAGAGAAAGATCTCTCCGGCAGACAGATTTCTGCCGTGGGAATTCCTTCCCGGAGAGGGGAGATCGTCGCCATCAACACCATCATCAAGCTAGGATTCATCAGGATCATCATCATCATCCACACCATCATCTCCACCAGCACCAGCACCATCATCACCACTCCGTCTCGCTGTAACAATTGTGTTGGATATTGCTTTAGTTCTTAGGGGAAACTTTCCCGGTGTTAATTACTATTGTAGTTGATGCTTGTGAGTGGAACCATTGGATTATTGTTTATGTTCAGATTGTTATCCATTACCATATCATCTATGATCTTGATCCATATGATGTCTTGTGAGTAGTTCGTTTAGTTCTTGAGGACATGGGAGAAGTCATGTTGTTATTAGTGGATTTGTGTTGAGTTATTATTCAATGGTTTAGTATTTAAGTTGTGGTGCTATTCTTCTAGTGGTGTCATGTGAACGTCGACTACATGATACTTCACCATTTATCGGCCTAGGGGAATGAATTGTGTATTTGACTACTAATTGTGGGGTTGCCGGAGTGACAGAAACCCGAACCCCCGTTAGGACACCTTTGCACAAGGGAATGTAGGATCTCAGAGTTTAAGGTTGTGGTTAGATTTATATCTTAATTACTTTGATTTAGTTACGAATGTTTGCAGGGGTTTTAGTCACACGTATGTATTAGTCCAAGTATGTCACATCCCAAGATTTTCCAAATCTTTTAATGTGAAAATAAATTAGCAAAAATAAAACTTTGTTTAATTTTCAGAGCCAGAAGAAACTTTTTGAACTCAATTGGAACTTCAAACCCATTTGAATTAAATAAAATCCTAAAGGGATTCTTAAAGATAAACATTTAATAAAGGAAATTAAAATGTTTTGGAATTACTATTTTGGATCTTTTAATAAAAGGATTTGATATTCAAAAGAAAAGATGGATTTACAAATAAGGATTATTTTATAAAACCAAAATAAAACTTGGCCAAACTTTGGGAATTAAAACATTTAGTTTGAATAAAAATAACAAAGGTTTATTTAAAATAAAATAATAAGGAATTAATATCAAAATTAATTATGAAAGGTTTTACTATTTTAATTAAAACATCAAGACTCATTAAATTGTCTAAAATAGGTTTTCCAAGTATTTTATATTCTCTAATAAAACCTACTAAAGTGTTTTGGCTTTATTTTAGATTCAAAATAAATATCTCAAATAAAATAAATCCTATTTGAAATAATAATGAAAGTCTATTATATTAATTAATAATGGACCCTAAAATAAAGTGTTATTCTATTTTAAAACAAATCTCCAAGTATTCTATATTTCCCAAATAAAACCCACTAATTTGGTTTTGAAGATATTTAGGGTTCAAATAAAGATTTTATTAATAAAATCAAACTCTATTTTATTTAATTACTAAGGCCCATTATATGTGATTATTATTGGACCCTAAAGTAAAATAATATTTTGTTTTAAACAAGTATCCAAGTATTATTTACTTCCAAATGATACCTACTGATTTGATTTTGAAAATATTTGGATTTCACATAAAGATTTTATTAATAAACAACAAAAACTTTATTTAATTAATAAACCATGACCTACTTATTTAATTAAGGATGGAACCCAAAAGATTAAAGTGTTATTTATTTTATTTAGGATTTTTGGTTCAGAATACTAAACAGAACCAAATTTGTAGTTACAATGTTTGGTGAGGATTTGAAATGTTTTGAATGGTTGAAAATTGTTTGAAATAACAAATCAGGAAATAGAATCAGAAAAATAAAAAAAGAATTAGATAGAAAAAAATAGAACAGCCCAGTCGACAGGCCCAACTCCAACCCAACTAAACCCAACAGCCCACCAGCGGCCCAGCTCTTTTTCCCTCCCCGAACCGTTTTCTTCACCGACTGAAACAACCCGCAAGCCCCTGACAAGTGGACCTTCCCTCGATTCTTTTTCCCCACTGACCAGTGGACCCTTTCCACTGTTCTTCTTCCCCCACCCCGCGACTGATTCTTTCCCCTCTCCTCGCCGTTGCAGGCTTAATTCCTCGGCTTAATTCGCCTTGATGCCACGAGTAAAAGCCGCAGTGAGCACGCGTGTTAAATCGCCAATGACTCCTCTCTCGTTTCCCTCTGCCTCCTTCTCCGAGCGCGCCTCCAGGCCAAAGAATTTTGCCAGACATTTCCCTGTCTCCGACGACCATCCTCGCCAGAATCCGACCAGCACACACCGCCCCGAGCCTCCTCGAGCACCCTGGCAGCTTCCCCACTCCCAGACCTTCCTCCCCGTACCACCCATTTGACCGCGGGCGCCCCAGAGCCTCGGCTACGACAAACTTCCGAACTCCGCCACGTCTGCCTTACTCCGGCGAGTCCTCCAGGTAACATCTGACCGCCCCCTTCCGTCTCGATGATGCACACATACTCGCCTCCCTCTTGCGAACCTAACCGTACCCTCCGTTTGACCTAGGGCGTCCTCTATCCTCACCTTCGACAACATCTGAACAGGTCTGTCGCCGTTCCCAACTCCGACGAGGGATTGCGACTACCTCTGAGCACCCCTTGTCAAGCCAGCAGTACCCTGAGCTTCGCCGTGACCCCCTGAGACCGGTGAGCATGCCCATTCTCTCTCTCGCTTCCTGTATCGCCGGAACTGTCATCGACTGACCGCTCCGCCGCCAACCACTGCCGCCAGCGCCGCCACTTTGTGGTTGATTGATCAGGACCGTTCGATTTAGATCGGACGCGTTGAAACAGATGACTTAAACGAAGGGGTATCAAATGATCTGAGCCGAGCGATGTTAATTAAATCCAACGGCCAGCGTCGCCGATCCGGCCGAACCGGTATCACCCAGTAGAATGACGACGCGTGGCAGGATCTGTTTTAAAACTGAATTTGAAATCAGATTGAATTGCAAACTTCAAACCCCTATAACTTTCAAACCACACGTCCAAATTTTGCAAATTTTATATCAATGAATTCAGGAGAACAAGCCCTAACCAACCCTACCCTTAGTTTGACAAATAGTATCTGTTAGCTTGTTTGAATTTGCAGAAACATTTGTGTACTTGTATAGAGTATAAAAATTATTTAAAAATGATTTTTGGATTAAAACTTTTGCCAAATGGATTGGTGTGACCTTACTGACCCTAGGAACCAACCCTTGGTATTAAAAATGATTTTTGTAAGATTTAGATTGGATTAATTGACTTAGTCATTTTCTAGCCAAATAAAAAGAATTAATTTTATTATGGAAATGTTTATAGGAAGAAAACTTTGAGTAGATGGTTTGGACCAAACCTACTGCCCAAAGCACCAAGTTTTGCAAAAGCAACTCATTTGGTGAACCCTATGGGCTAATGCCTTAGTAAAAATATTTCTACACCACATAAAATAACACTTTGTTTTGAAAATGGTTTTTAAGTGAAACCTTTTGCAAATGACTTAGCCACTTTAGGAAATGACCATTAGATGTACCCAAATGACTATGACCCACTAGGAACCACTTTTTCAAACAAAACAAAGCTTGGCATGCTTGCATGCATTTCTTTGACTTTGTTATTTATGTGTGTTGTTTTGCTTGATTGGTAGATTGAGTTTGTGCCTTGCTTGATTGATTTGTAGTGACTTGAAGAGTGTGATTGTTGCAAAGATCAAGAAGTGAACCTATACTCTACCAAAAAGGCAAGTGATGTTCATACTTTCTATCCCATTACTTTCTCTATGCATTAGTGATTTTACTAAGTAAAACTTGCATGGATTTTGCTAAGTATAAACCTTGCTATAGGAAATCCTAGTAATGAATCCTTAGTAGGATTTTCCTAAGCTAAGCTTCCTATTACTACCAAGCTTAGCCTAGCTAATAGAAAACATGGGTGGAATATATATTCACACTATGGAAAAATATTCTAAGTCTAAGGACTTATGTTTTTGTTTAATAAAACAACTAAGTTAATAAATCCCCTGGGTGGAATGGGCTTGCTTGGTGGAGAATGGTTGAGTGGTTCACAATGCCATGGGCTTGGATTGTGTATCTCACTTGTGGAATGCCACCCAGGAAACAAAGATATTTGAGATGTCAAATGTTGAGAAGCTTCAAGTGCAACCACTTGGCAATATGGGCTCTGCCATGATCATATAGGTTGCAAGAACTTAGCCATATGGACAGTGGGTGGTAGTGTTTGATAGGTTGGAACGCGTCCATTTTGGTCTAAGGGAAAGCTTCTGAAAGATCTTGTCTTGGGAAACCAAGTCTTGTGGGGAAAGTGCACCACCTCTGCAGAGTGTAAAACCTAAGTACTTAGCCATGTCCCTGGTAAAGGACAATTTGAGCATCAAGACATGGAAGCAATCAAGAATCTCATCATTCAAATTTCTAAAGTTAAAATCTTGTGGTTTGAACAAGGGTTGTTTGAAATCTTCAATCATTGATGGAGAGATGGCTTGGTACAAGGATCTTGAAATCTTTGATTGAGGAAGTGATTTTGTCAAGCAAAAACTTAGTATTTTCAAAATGATAAGAAAAATCTATTTTGAGCAATGCAAGCCTCAACTCCACTTAGCCAAATGCATATAGATGTTAGAATCCACTATAAATACCATAGTATCACTTGCCAATACAATTCAAATGTATTGACCCTTTGTGGCTGTAACTTGTATGTTGCAGGTTTGATTGATTTTAGTGAAAATTGATTGTTTAGGATTACAAAGTCTACAACCAACATCTACCTGTGGCACTTTGAAGATGAAGGACCCCATGCTTATAGTTATTCCGCTGCAATGTAATGTAATAGCCTAATGAGCTATGTTTGATGTAATAAAATTATGTTATTCCTGGTTATAAAGTTATTTTATGACCTTTGTTTCTTGATATTACATCTTAACTGTGGATGCTAGCTATTGATCCAGGGACTAGCATTGTAAACAGAGGAGGACTCTATCTTATTTAAGATTGGGACCCCTACAGATGGTATCAGAGCATTGTGTTGCCTGTAGGATTTGTAAACCTAGGATTGGACAAAAACCCTTAGAAAAATAGGAGTTGTGTTTGTTCAAAAACTTATTTACGAAAACACTTGTAAACTCTTTCCTCAACTATTTTGGTTTCAACTCTACTTCTTCTCTACTTCAACTTGAAAGAAAAACCTACCCATGGCCCAAGACTACACCATGTGCAAAGGACTTCTTCAATTTCTTCAACTCTAATGACTTCAACATCTTCAGCATAATCACCAAGGACTTCCAACTTGGATACCACCAAAGACTACAAGTGAAACAAGGAAATATTACTCAAGATTTAGAGACTGAGGGAACGCAAAATAAGAAGGAGCCATCAACAACTTTGAAGTATTGCAACCAAGAGTTTTTCTCAAAGAAACCAAGATCTCATACAAGAAGAATCAAGAAGGAAGGAAAGATCACAAGTAAACCATATAGATGGACCACCATAATTTAGTCAAGTCAAACCACCAACTTATGTGGTGTAACAAAAATATTTTGTTGTCTAAGTATGTGCTTGAACCTTGTTTGAGTGAAATGTTTGTTTGTGATTGCTTGCACATTGCTTGTGTGAATTGTGATGTGTGTGATTAGAAGTAATTCCTTAGAAATATCTTGCCTATTCTAATCTCCCTTCAACCCAAACAGATGACTACCCCAAAAGACTCCAAGGTAGATGACATCAACAACAACCAAGAGGACAACATGAGAGAACTTATAGCAACCCAAAACCAGTTGAGCCAAGAGACAACTCAGCTTTTAGCCAACAACAATGGACTAGACCCAGCCATGCAAAGAATTTTGAAACTTCAATCCCAATTGTTGCAAGGATTAGTTACTCAAATGATCAACATGAGAGAAAACTTTTCCCAAGGAGCTAATGACAACAAGGATGACAAAGATGTTATTCTAGAAGGAACCCAAGCTAGCAATGTTTTTAGATACAAGGATCATGCATCCAAGGAGCATGAAGATCAATGCCCCAAGAAGAGAGAAAGATCTCCCACCTATGAAGAACATGAACTAGAAGAACTCTTAGCTTTGGAGAGACCCAAGAAGAAGAAGAAGGACATAAGCCAGTTGCAATGCTACAATTGCAAAGAGATGGGACACTATGCCAGTGAATGCCCAGAAAAGAAGAAGAGACAAGAAGACAAACAAAAGCTAGTGAAACCCAAGATAAGGAAGGATTTTAGCCAAGTGATGTGCAAACACTGCAAAGAGTTGGGACATTATGCAAATAACTGTCCAGAGAAGATGAAGAACAAGTTGAACAAGCCTATGGAGAAACTAAACCTTGGCCCATGAGTCAAGTAAAGAAACCAAGGACACATGCAATTGTTTGCTTAGAGAGATTTTTCCCAGAATCCCAAGAAGGCCAATGTGTAAATTTTGTTTGAAAATTTTTAAGGGTGGTAGTACCCTAGTTGTTTGAACTTGCTTGAAACCCTAGCCTTCCCAAATCTCGGGACGAGATTTATTTTAAGGGTGGTAGCCTGTCACATCCCAAGATTTTCCAAATCTTGTAATGTGAAAATAAATTAGCAAAAATAAAACTTTGTTTAATTTTCAGAGCCAGAAGAAACTTTTTGAACTCAATTGGAACTTCAAACCCATTTGAATTAAATAAAATCCTAAAGGGATTCTTAAAGATAAACATTTAATAAAGGAAATTAAAATGTTTTGGAATTACTATTTTGGATCTTTTAATAAAAGGATTTGATATTCAAAAGAAAAGATGGATTTACAAATAAGGATTATTTTATAAAACCAAAATAAAACTTGGCCAAACTTTGGGAATTAAAACATTTAGTTTGAATAAAAATAACAAAGGTTTATTTAAAATAAAATAATAAGGAATTAATATCAAAATTAATTATGAAAGGTTTTACTATTTTAATTAAAACATCAAGACTCATTAAATTGTCTAAAATAGGTTTTCCAAGTATTTTATATTCTCTAATAAAACCTACTAAAGTGTTTTGGCTTTATTTTAGATTCAAAATAAATATCTCAAATAAAATAAATCCTATTTGAAATAATAATGAAAGTCTATTATATTAATTAATAATGGACCCTAAAAATAAAGTGTTATTCTATTTTAAAACAAATCTCCAAGTATTCTATATTTCCCAAATAAAACCCACTAATTTGGTTTTGAAGATATTTAGGGTTCAAATAAAGATTTTATTAATAAAATCAAACTCTATTTGATTTAATTACTAAGGCCCATTATATGTGATTATTATTGGACCCTAAAGTAAAATAATATTTTGTTTTAAACAAGTATCCAAGTATTATTTACTTCCAAATGATACCTACTGATTTGATTTTGAAAATATTTGGATTTCACATAAAGATTTTATTAATAAACAACAAAACTTTATTTAATTAATAAACCATGACCTACTTATTTAATTAAGGATGGAACCCAAAAGATTAAAGTGTTATTTATTTTATTTAGGATTTTTGGTTCAGAATACTAAACAGAACCAAATTTGTAGTTACAATGTTTGGTGAGGATTTGAAATGTTTTGAATGGTTGAAAATTGTTTGAAATAACAAATCAGGAAATAGAATCAGAAAAAGAAAAAAAGAATTAGATAGAAAAAAATAGAACAGCCCAGTCGACAGGCCCAGCTCCAACCCAACTAAACCCAACAGCCCACCAGCGGCCCAGCTCTTTTTCCCTCCCCGAACCGTTTTCTTCACCGACTGAAACAACCCGCAAGCCCCTGACAAGTGGACCTTCCCTCGATTCTTTTTCCCCACTGACCAGTGGACCCTTTCCACTGTTCTTCTTCCCCCACCCCCCGACTGATTCTTTCCCCTCTCCTCGCCGTTGCAGGCTTAATTCCTCGGCTTAATTCGCCTTGATGCCACGAGTAAAAGCCGTAGTGAGCACGCGTGTTAAATCGCCAGTGACTCCTCTCTCGTTTCCCTCTGCCTCCTTCTCCGAGCGCGCCTCCAGGCCAAAGAATTTTGCCAGACATTTCCCTGTCTCCGACGACCATCCTCGCCAAAATCAGACCAGCACACACCGCCCCGAGCCTCCTCGAGAACCCTGGCAGCTTCCCCACTCCCAGACCTTCCTCCCCGTACCACCCATTTGACCGCGGGCGCCCCAGAGCCTCGGCTACGACAAACTTCCGAACGCCGCCGCGTCTGCCTTACTCCGGCGAGTCCTCCAGGTAACATCTGACTGCCCCCTTCCGTCTCGATGATGCACACATACTCGCCTCCCTCTTGCGAACCTAACCGTACCCTCCGTTTGACCTAGGGCGTCCTCTATCCTCACCTTCGACAACATCTGAACAGGTCCGTCGCCGTTCCCAACTCCGACGAGGGATTGCGACTACCTCTGAGCACCCCTTGTCAAGCCAGCAGTACCCTGAGCTTCGCCGTGACCCCCTGAGCCCGGTGAGCATGCCCATTCTCTCTCTCGCTTCCTGTATCGCCGGAACTGTCATCGACTGACCGCTCCGCCGCCAACCACCGTCGCCAGCACCGCCACTTTGTGGTTGATTGATCAGGACCGTTCGATTTAGATCGGACGCGTTGAAACAGATGACTTAAACGAAGGGGTATCAAATGATCTGAGCCGAGCGATGTTAATTAAATCCAACGGCCAGCGTCGCCGATCCGGCCGAACCGGTATCACCCAGTAGAATGACGACGCGTGGCAGGATCTGTTTTAAAACTGAATTTGAAATCAGATTGAATTGCAAACTTCAAACCCCTATAACTTTCAAACCACACGTCCAAATTTTGCAAATTTTATATCAATGAATTCAGGAGAACAAGCCCTAACCAACCCTACCCTTAGTTTGACAAATAGTATCTGTTAGCTTGTTTGAATTTGCAGAAACATTTGTGTACTTGTATAGAGTATAAAAATTATTTAAAAATGATTTTTGGATTAAAACTTTTGCCAAATGGATTGGTGTGACCTTACTGACCCTAGGAACCAACCCTTGGTATTAAAAATGATTTTTGTAAGATTTAGATTGGATTACTTGACTTAGTCATTTTCTAGCCAAATAAAAAGAATTAATTTTATTATGGAAATGTTTATAGGAAGAAAACTTTGAGTAGATGGTTTGGACCAAACCTACTGCCCAAAACACCAAGTTTTGCAAAAGCAACTCATTTGGTGAACCCTATGGGCTAATGCCTTAGTAAAAATATTTCTACACCACATAAAATAACACTTTGTTTTGAAAATGGTTTTTAAGTGAAACCTTTTGCAAATGACTTAGCCACTTTAGGAAATGACCATTAGATGTACCCAAATGACTATGACCCACTAGGAACCACTTTTTCAAACAAAACAAAGCTTGGCATGCTTGCATGCATTTCTTTGACTTTGTTATTTATGTGTGTTGTTTTGCTTGATTGGTAGATTGAGTTTGTGCCTTGCTTGATTGATTTGTAGTGACTTGAAGAGTGTGATTGTTGCAAAGATCAAGAAGTGAACCTATACTCTACCAAAAAGGCAAGTGATGTTCATACTTTCTATCCCATTACTTTCTCTATGCATTAGTGATTTTACTAAGTAAAACTTGCATGGATTTTGCTAAGTATAAACCTTGCTATAGGAAATCCTAGTAATGAATCCTTAGTAGGATTTTCCTAAGCTAAGATTCCTATTACTACCAAGCTTAGCCTAGCTAATAGAAAACATGGGTGGAATATATATTCACACTATGGAAAAATATTCTAAGTCTGAGGACTTATGTTTTTGTTTAATAAAACAACTAAGTTAATAAATCCCCTGGGTGGAATGGGCTTGCTTGGTGGAGAATGGTTGAGTGGTTCACAATGCCATGGGCTTGGATTGTGTATCTCACTTGTGGAATGCCACCCAGGAAACAAAGATATTTGAGATGTCAAATGTTGAGAAGCTTCAAGTGCAACCACTTGGCAATATGGGCTCTGCCATGATCATATAGGTTGCAAGAACTTAGCCATATGGACAGTGGGTGGTAGTGTTTGATAGGTTGGAACGCGTCCATTTTGGTCTAAGGGAAAGCTTCTGAAAGATCTTGTCTTGGGAAACCAAGTCTTGTGGGGAAAGTGCACCACCTCTGCAGAGTGTAAAACCTAAGTACTTAGCCATGTCCCTGGTAAAGGACAATTTGAGCATCAAGACATGGAAGCAATCAAGAATCTCATCATTCAAATTTCTAAAGTTAAAATCTTGTGGTTTGAACAAGGGTTGTTTGAAATCTTCAATCATTGATGGAGAGATGGCTTGGTACAAGGATCTTGAAATCTTTGATTGAGGAAGTGATTTTGTCAAGCAAAAACTTAGTATTTTCAAAATGATAAGAAAAATCTATTTTGAGCAATGCAAGCCTCAACTCCACTTAGCCAAATGCATATAGATGTTAGAATCCACTATAAATACCATAGTATCACTTGCCAATACAATTCAAATGTATTGACCCTTTGTGGCTGTAACTTGTATGTTGCAGGTTTGATTGATTTTAGTGAAAATTGATTGTTTAGGATTACAAAGTCTACAACCAACATCTGCCTGTGGCACTTTGAAGATGAAGGACCCCATGCTTATAGTTATTCCGCTGCAATGTAATGTAATAGCCTAATGAGCTATGTTTGATGTAATAAAATTATGTTATTCCTGGTTATAAAGTTATTTTATGACCTTTGTTTCTTGATATTACATCTTAACTGTGGATGCTAGCTATTGATCCAGGGACTAGCATTGTAAACAGAGGAGGACTCTATCTTATTTAAGATTGGGACCCCTACAAAGTAAGGTCAGTACATTAACACCAAAGAAGATTACTCAGCTATTTGAAGCGAAAGCACTTGACAGAATTCCCATGTGTCCTCGAGAACGTTTGGTCCTTATAAGTATTTCCACTGGCTGTCCTTTGCTAAGAAAGGATTGGGCCACTTGCCGTGTTTGTTCTTTATTACTTGCACTTTGTTTAGTTGCCTTATCAGAAAACCACTAAAAATCCGTTTGCTAAGTATTTGCAGAGAGTTCATGCTCCATACCATTGTTCAGCAGCTTCTGCTCCTTGTTGGGATCGACACTCCTATTTATTGAAAGTACTACGATACACCCCCTATACTTGTGGGTCATCAAGATTATTTTCTGGTGCCAATGCCGGGGAGTGAAGCGCTATTGAAGAGTGGAACTGGTAAAGGAAACTTCTACTGTGAGTATTGCTTTTTTGTTTTTGTTTGTTGCTTTGTTTCCAATATGGATAACCCACTTGGTTTTATGTTTGGGAAAACTACTACCACTGCTAGGGTAGTAGATGAACCACCACCAGTTGAGATAGATCCTTTTAAGATACCTACAAGTATTGTTAATCGTGTTATGGATAATTATTATTTAGGGGATGGAACTGTCCATCCTGGTGATCACTTGCTTTTTATCCATGAATTATGCGGGTTGTTTAAGTGTGTATGTATAACAACTGAACAAGTGAAGAAGAAGTTGCTCTCCATATCCTTGAAAGGGAGAGCTGAATGGTATAAGCTGCCAAAGAATGGACAATCCATGGAATGGGAGGAAATGGCATCTCTCTTTTATTCTAAATTTTATCCTCCTAGTGAGATTCATAAGGATAGAAATCTGATATATAACTTTTGGCCTCATGATGGAGAGAGTGCAACTCAGGCTTGGGGGAGATTGAAGTTACTAATGCTTAAATGTCCTATTCATGAACTCCCTAAAAATATTATTATCAATAACTTTTATGCTAGGCTTTCTCTTCATGATAAAGATTTACTAGATGCTTCTTGTGTTGTATCATTCACACATATGAAGGAAGAAGCTAAATGGGATCTAGTAGACCGTATTGAAGAGAACACTGAAGCTTGGGAGAATGACAAAGGAAGAAACTCAGGTATAAACTATGATTATGAATGCATTAAATCTTTTATGGTAACTGATGACTTCTATGATATTAGTAATGAGTTTGGTCTTGATCCTCAAGTTCTTGCAAAATGTTTTAATGTCTTTGCCTCTTATATTGAAATTCCCAAGAAAGAGTGGGACAAGTACCATGTTCCTTATAAAGACATTATCACCCATGTTTCCTGCTAGCACAGAGGTTTATAGTGTTGATCCTATGTTGCCTGAACCTTATGTGGAGAAAATACCTTTTCCTGCTAAGGTGAGGGAACATTCCATTATAGCTAATGTGGTTAGCAAAAGTGCAAAGAAAATTGTGGAGCCTGATGAACTCATTGATATTGAGCATGTGGTAGCTATTGTGAAAGATCTTGTCACTAGAAATATAGCGGATGAGCATATTGTCTTTTGTGAAGACGCTACTAATATTATTTCTCATCCTAAAAAAGCTAGAAAAGCTAGTGTCCCCGTGCTTTCTGTTAGAATTGGTAATCATAGCTATTATGGTTTAAGTGATATTGGTGCTAGTTCTAGTGCTATTCCTTATGAGCTTTACAGGAAAATTATGCATGAAATTGGTCCTTGTGTGCTTGAAGACATTGATGTGGTTATTCACCTTGCCAATAGAGAGCAAGTTTGCCCCATTGGCATTGTAAGAGATGTGGAGGTCCTTTGTGGTAAGATTAAATATCCTGCTAATTTTCTGGTACTTGGCAAAGAAGCTAGTAAAACTTATCCTATTATCTTTGGTAGACCCTTCCTGAAATACTTGTGGGGCTATTATAGATTGTGGGAAGGAAGAAATTTTGACTAAGTTTGATGGAGAGTCTTATGAGTTTAATTTTTCCAAATTTGCCAAAACTCCTTATCAAAATGAACTGCCTAATGATGATTTCAGGGTTGAACAACTTTCTGCTATTTCTCTTGGTCCTAACAATGCCTTGCAGCAGTTCATGAAAGATCATGAAAGGTTTTCCTTTGTCAGCCTGAGTTACTTAAGCATAATCTACCTGTGGAAGATTTGGGTACCACACTACCACCTAAAGAAGACCCTATTTTTGAATTAAAACCTTTACCTGATGATCTTAAATATGCTTATCTTGATAATAAGAAAATGTATCCTGTTATTATTAGCTCTAAACTTTCAGGAAAAGAAGAAGAAAGGTTATTGGAAGTGTTGAAGAAACACCGAGGAGCTATGGGTTATACTCTTGATGATTTAAAAGGAATTTCTCCTACTATATGTTAGCATGCTATTAATATTGAGCCTGATGCAAAACCAGTTGTTGAGCACCAATGTCGTCTGAATCCTAAGATGAAGGACGTGGTAAGATATGAGGTATTAAAACTCCTTGATGCTGGTATTATTTACCCCATTGCTGATAGTCAATGGGTTAGCCCTGTTCATTGTGTTCCCAAGAAAGGGGGAATAACTGTTGTGCCTAATGAAGATAATGAGCTTATACCCCAAAGAGTAGTGGTTGGGTATAGAATGTGCATTGATTTTAGAAAGATAAATAAAGTTACTAAGAAAGATCATTATTCTTTGCCCTTTATTGATCAAATGCTTGAGAGGTTGTCCAAAAAGACTCACTTTTGTTTTCTTGATGGCTATTATGGGTTTTCTCAAATTGCTGTGAAAGCACAAGGCCAAGAGAAAACTACTTTCACTTGTCCTTATGGTACTTATGCTTATAGGCGTATGCCTTTTGGTTTATGTAATGCCCCTTCTACCTTTCAGAGATGTATGTCTGCTATCTTTCATGGTTTTTGTGAAGAAATTGTGGAGGTTTTCATGGACGATTTTTCCGTCTACGGAACTTCTTTTGATAATTGTTTGCACAACCTTGATAAATTTTTGCAGAGATGTGAAGAAACCAACCTTGTTCTTAATTGGGAGAAATGCCATTTCATGGTTAATGAAGGGATTGTTCTTGGACACAAAATCTCTGAAAGAGGCATTAAAGTTGATAGATCCAAAATTGAAGCAATTGAGAAGATGCCTTGTCCTAGAGATATCAAAGGTATTCGTAGTATCCTTGGTCATGTTGGTTTCTACACGAGGTTTATTAAAGATTTCTCCAAAATTTCAAAGCCCCTTACTAATCTTCTTCAAAAAGATGTACCTTTTGTTTTTTATGATGATTTAAGGAAGCTTTTGAAACTTTGAAGAAAGATTTTACGACTGCTCCTATTGTCCAACCACCTCATTGGATTTTACCTTTTGAAAGTATGTGTGATGCTAGTGATTTTGATGTGGGTTCTGTCCTTGGACAACATATTGCTAAGAAGTTGAATGTTATTCATTATGCTAGCAAGACTCTAGATGTTGCTCAAAAGAATTATGCTACTACTGAAAAAGAGTTCTTAGCTATAATCTTTGTTTGTGATAAGTTTAGAGCTTATAATGTTGATTCAAATGTTACTATTCATACCGATCATGCTGCTATCATGTACCCTATGAAAAAGAAGGACGCTAAGCCTAGACTTATCAGGTGGGTTTTGCTTTTACAAGAGTTTGATACGTATATTGTAGATAGGAAAGGTGCTAAAAATCCTGTTGCTGAGAATTTATCTTGTTTGGAAAACATTTCTGTTGATACATTGCCTGTTAATGATAGATTTCCAAATGAGCAGTTGGCTGCAATAAGGGTAAGTCCGCATGAGAATCCTTGGTGTGCTGATTATGCTAACTTTATTGTTTCCAAGTATTTGCCTCCAACCTTTACAGCTCAGCAGAGAAGGAAATTCTTTAATGATCTAAGGCATTACTTTTGGGATGACCCACACTTATATAAAGAAGGAGTAGATGGCATTATGCGAAGATGTGTTCCAGAATTTGAACAACAAGAGATATTGAGAAAATATCATGGCGGTGCTGACGGAGGACATCATGCAGGGGATAGGACTGCATAAAAGGATTTACAATCTGGGTTTTATTGGCCTACCCTTTTCAAACATGCAAGGAAGTTTGTCTTATCATGTGATGAATGTCAACGAGTAGGTAACATTTCTAGACGCAATGAAATGCCTATGAATTATTCTCTTGTTATTGAACCTTTTGATTGTTGGGGATTCGATTTGATAGGACCTTTTCCCCCTTAAAATGGGTACACTCATATTCTTGTTGCTATAGACTATGTTACAAAGTGGGTAGAAGCCATACCCACAAATAGTGCTGATGGTAAGACCTCTTTGAAAATGCTTAAGGATGTTATTTTTCCTAGGTTTGGTGTGCCTAGATATCTCATGACTGATGGAGGCTCTCATTTTATTCATGGGGGTTTTAGAAAAACTCTCGCTAAGTACGATGTAAACCATAGAATTGCTTCAGCTTATCACCCCCAAACCAGTGGGCAAGTAGAACTTTCCAATAGGGAAATTAAATCTATCTTGCAGAATACTGTCAATAGATCTAGAAAAAATTGGGCTAAAAAGTTGAATGACGCTTTGTTTGCTTATAGAACTACTTATAAAAATCCTATGGGGATGTCTCCTTACAAAATGGTCTATGGGAAAGCTTGCCACCTGCCTTTAGAATTAGAACACAAAGCTTATTAGGAAGTGAAGGAGTTGAATAGATATTTTAAACTTGCCGGTGAGAAAATATTGCCCGACTTAAGTAATCTAGATGAGTGGAGAGGTGAAGCTTATGAAAATGCTAAGCTTTTTAAGGAAAAGGTAAAAATATGGCATGATAGGAGAATTCTCAAAAGGGAGTTCCATGTTGGTGAGAAAGTTCTTTTGTATAGGTCTCGTCTGATTTTTTTGCAGGGAAACTACTCTCAAAATGGGAAGGACCTTTTGTTATCAAGGAAGTATACCATTCAGGTGCCATCAAAATTTCTTCTCTGAAGGATGACACAACACAGGTGGTTAATGGTCAAAGACTAAAAAAGTATATTTTTGGAGATTCTTATAATGAAGATGTGGATGTTATTCGAATGGTGACTCCAGAAGAATTTATCAGAAGCCAAAAAACAGAAACTGCAGAGTTCGTCTTTGAATAGGTAAAAGTGGAGAAAACAGAAGGTTCGTGAATCCCTAATCTTTTTATATTTTTTATGTTTTGAATACATAAGGGAAGTTACGAGACGGAACTGAAGAGGAAATGGAGTCCGGGGTGGACAAATCCACCCTAGGCGCGGGCCCTAGCTTGGCCGCTCCTAGATGTGGTGTGCCACCCCCGAACTCCGGCTCTGCCTTGTTTCCGTGTCAGAACCTTCCTTATGCTTTGAAACTTCGTAATATATAACCCTATGATCCCTCGAGGTTCGTGCATCGTGTTCTCGTTGTGTTTTCATTTCGATCTGTTTCTATCAGGAAAACTTCTCAAGGTTAGAGCACCATGGTCTCCGCTAACGACAAAGGCAAGAAGCCCGTGGAGGAGATAAAGTTGGAAGAACAAACCACCACAGGGACAAGGGCAAGGAAACCTACTTTTGTAGGAGCAATTAACACTAGGGATGCTTTTTCTCGTAACATGCAGCGAATCATAGCCTTCGGTCCAAACTTCATATACTGCCCTGAGGCAGCAGAAGCCCTTCGAACCACTAAAGAGTTTTATGATAAGTACCGTGCCTTGAGGATGAAGGTGGATTTACTTCAAGAGGAGAATGACAGGCTTCGTAAGATGTTAGAAAGTTTCCTTACCCTTAACAAGAGAACACTTCCACCACCGAAGTAGTAATTCATCATCAGGTTTGGCATCCTCTTGGCTTGTTCCAAGCTTGGGGGAGTGCCGCAGTATCACCACCATTATCTTTTATCTTTTACCTTTTTAGTGGATTCGTATCTTTGGTAGAGGTGTTATCTTATATTTTGGTTTGCATGTGGAAGTATCTCTCCTTTAGTTGGTTATCTATATGGCCCTTGGTGTGAGTGCCTTTATTGGAAAATTAATGAGAAGTCTCATCTTTTACTTTTTTACACATCTTATTTTAGTTTACAATCCCTATTATATGATGGATCTTGTTGATCAGTATTGGAATCACTTTGAGATCATCAAGTGGATATAAATGGTTTTGGCAAACCGAGTTCTGGTCAGTAGCAATACTTTTTGAGGTTTGAAAGAAAAAAGAGAAAAGCTTACAAGTATTTTGTATCATTTATTCTCTTTCTTTTTGGCTCATGAGCTTAGTATTCTTTATTTAAGATCTTTTGTGTCTTCAAGGAAGATTGCATGTTTGGCTTTATTACGTGTATGTTTGCTTGTTTCTTTCAACTCTTTTTCTTGCTACCCAGCCTTGCTAGCCAAAAACCTGTTTTGAGAAGGCATACTTCTCATGTTTCCAATCCCTTTGAACCAAAACCTTTGCCACTTGTGTCCACCATATCTACCTAGTAGCATTATTGCTATTCCAAGCAAATTCTCAAGCTTCATCTACCTTTCGAATTAAAAAGTATTTTGTTATGCAAAAACTAGTTAGCAAAGCTCTCACGAACTTGATGGCAGACCTTATTTTCTTGCCCCTTATAGACTTGAACCATTGTGCCATAAAAGTTGTATATGCTTGCATCTATACGTTGGAATTAGCAGAACCGTGCTGTCACGGGGAACATTTTCAACATTGCACTTGTACTCTGTACACAGTTGATATCGTGCTCTTTTGTCTATGGATGTCAACAGTGTGAAATAAAGAGGGAACTTGTAAGTCCATGGAGTCTGTATTTTGTGTTAGAGAAACGCCTGGGCCGCTAGCCTAAGCAATGCCTAATCATGGTGGAAACTTGTAGCATCACCATAGTGAGCTATCTATGAAGAATCCTCAATAAAAATCTATACACATAGTAAATAAAAAGATCGCTGAGATGCTCATTGTCTGCTTGCCTTGTCATTTTGGTTATGGGATACCTCATGTACCATGTGTAAGGGGTACCCTGTTGGCGGTTCTCTATGATACGCATGTACTTACAATGACAAGAACTTACCGGTGACCAAAGTTGAGTAGCATGAGGAGTGGCCCTCATATTCAAGGGACATGATATTGCCAACTTATATTTCGTCAATCATATACTCCATCTTTGTGCACTTTAACCTTAATCATCTCAATATGCCTATGATAGGGGCAATGAGGTCTCAAAGCTAGTAAGTACCATAATCTTTTGGAAGCTCTTTATGCCTTGTAATACCTGCTACCCTCTATGAAGGGACCTTTCTCCTATTTACCAAGTTGAGTCAGTAAACCTACTTCCTCTCTATCTCCAGCAAGCATTTGAGTTGTTGTGTTTCAAGCATTCGTATGGTGATTTATTCAATCATGTTCTTTTATCTTCCTTATTTGCACAAGACTCTTATCTATTGAGTATTACTTTGAAACCTTCACTTGTGAAAACCTTTTTGAGCAAAGAGTGCTCCTGTTGTAAAACTTCTACAAAAAGCTTTTTGTGAAAGTGTTTGCCACGTGTTCTATGACCAAGAACGAGTTTGCCAATTCCAATTATGATTCATATGTATGCATCTCTATTGTGACTACTGTACTTGGTTGCAAGATAAGTTATATAATGGTGAGTTGCTTTCTTCTATGAGTTGTGTAATGGTAAGTGTGATGCTTCTTGTTCGTATTCTTTTATCGACACTTCACTCCATAAACCTGTGGACATGTTTACTGAGCTCAGTTTTCGCTTGGGGACAAGCGAAGGTCTAAGCTTGGGGGAGTTGATACGCCCAATTTGCATCACCTTTCTATATCATAATCTACCTCTATTCATTGATATTTGTCTTATTATGAGGTATTACTTATGTCTTTTCCACTGTTTATGCATGTTGGATGATTCTTTGAGGATGGACTGTCGGAGTCTGGATTCTAATGGAAGAGAGGGCGTTTTGATGCAATTTCGCGAAGATCACAAAAATACCATAAAAATATGGGAAAATATTATTTTTCCAGAAGATTGAGGAAGCCAGAAGGAGGGACGAAGAAGGGACATAGGGGGCCCACACCCCCCTAGGTGCGGGCCCACCCTTGGCCGCGCCTAGGGCAGGTGTGGCCCACCTTCCCGGCTCCCGACTTTGCCCCTTCGCCTATATCTTCCCTACGGAACCGTAAGGCTAGGGGAGCGACCACAGATAGATTTCCGCCGCCTCTGGGGGCGGAAAACACCAAGAGAGAAATATCTCTCCGACAGACAGATTTCTGCCGGGGAATTCCTTCCCGGAGAGGGGAGATCATTGCCGTCAACACCATCATCAAGCTAGGCTTCATCAGGATCATCATTATCCACACCATCATCCCCACCAGCACCATCATCACCACTCCGTCTTGATGTAACAATTGTGTTGGATATTGCTTTAGTTCTTAGGGGAAACTTTCCCGGTGTTAATTACTATTGTATTTCATGCTTGTGAGTTGAACCATTGGATTATTATTTATGTTCAGATTGTTATTCATTACCATATTATCTATGATATTGATCCATATGATGTCTTGTGAGTAGTTCGTTTAGTTCTTGAGGACATGGGAGAAGTCATGTTGATATTGGTGGATTTGTGTTGAGTTATTATTCAATGGTTTAGTATTTAAGTTGTGGTGCTATTCTTCTAGTGGTGTCATGTGAACATCGACTACATGATACTTCACCATTTATGGGCCTAAGGGAATGCATTGTGTATTTGGCTACTAATTGTTGGGTTGCCGGAGTGACAGAAACCGGAACCCCCGTTAGGACACCTTTGCATAAGGGAGTGTAGGATCTTAGAATTTAAGGCTGTGGTTAGATTTATATCTTAATTACTTTCATGTAGTTACGGATGTTTGCAGGGGGTTTAGTCATAAGTATGTATTCGTCCAAGTAAGGTCGGTACATTAGCACAGGTTCCCCCACACAACACTTATAACACCAAAGAACAGTACTCAACTATTTGAAGCGAAAGCACTTGACAGAATTCCCATGTGTTCTCGAGAACGTTTGGTCCTTATAAGTATTTCCACTAGCTTGTCCTTTGCTAATAAAGGATTGGGCCACTTGCTACGTTTGTTCTTTATTACTTGCACTTTGTTTTGTTGCCTTATTAGAAAACCACTAAAAATCCGTTTGCTAAGTATTTGCAGAGAGTTCCTGCGCCATACCACTATTCAGCACCTTTTGCTCCTCGTTGGGATCGACACTCCTATTTATCGAAAGTACTATGATACACCCCCTATACTTGTGGGTCATCACTACAAACCACTGGTCGACAAACTCAAGCGGGTGTACAAAACACTCGACAACATCCCAGACCTCCTCGAGATCGCCAAGCTGTACGCGGAGGAGGACCCGAACCATGAAACCGATGACGAGTTGGGTTGAAATCCCCGCCCAAGCGGCCACGACAACGGGAGGTGACCCGAGCTACGCTACAGCAACACTCGCATCACTAGCAAGCGCCTCGGTGAAGAGCAAGTCGACTTTTTCGCCAATGTTGGATACGCGCCACGCGACCCCAAGAGATTCCGCCGCGATGGAGGCCAACACCGTGATGGAGGAAACTACAAGGCGAGGCTGAAATTCTACCCCGCGGGTCTCCTCAACCAACCCTGTGTGTTCCACAGCAGGGAGGGGAAGCCCGCCACGCACACGACCGCCGACTGCCACTCCCTGAAGGAGATCGAGAAGGCACGACACAAGGTAGGACCCCAACAACCCACCAAACAGTGAGGCATTCGGCAACAACGTCGGGTCTCTTCGCACCTTCACCGGGTTCAGCACCAAGCGCGATAAGAAGGTCATCACCCGCACCATCGTCGTCAACACGGTGTCCCAGGTCGACGTCCCCCGCTTCATGAACTGGTCCGAACAGCACATCACGTGGATCCGCGGGGACCACTCGCCATGGATCAAATATCCGGGGCGAGTCGCCTTGGTGGTCAAGCCAAAAGTGGGCGACTACTGGCTCCCCAAGACATTGATGGATGGCGGGAGCTCCATCAACATACTCTACCTGGACACGTTCAGGCGGCTGCGGCTCCCGCAGTCAATGATCAAGATGACCTTCACCACCTTTCACATCATTGTCCCCTATCGGAAGGCGTACCCGATCGCTAAGGTGACATTGCCAGTCACCTTCGGCACACCAGCAAACTTCCGCACCGAGCGGATCGTTTTCCAGCTGGTGCCCTTCAACATCCCCTACCACTGCATCTTGGGGCGACATGAATTCGCCAAGTTCATGGCGGCGCCACACTACACATACAATGCGATGAAGATCCAAGGGCCGTGCGGCATCATCACCGTCCACGGCGACCGTGACATGCCGCGGAGTGCGAGGAAAAGGGCGCCGAGCTCGCGGATGCCTTCATCGCCGCGGATGCCAACCATGCGGAGGAGCTCGCCAGATACGTGAGCGGGGTCGACAAAGACGACCCCACAATACTAAAAAATCCCAACTCGGAGAATGGCGGCTCGACCATGTTCGAGGCCACCACGCACACCCGCTCTGTCGAGCTGGTCCCAGGCAACTCCAGACAGACGGTGACGATCGGGACAGGCATGAGCTCCGCATAGGAAAGCACGCTCATCGAGTTCCTATGTGAGAATTGCGACATCTTCGCATGGAAGCCATCTGACATGCCAGGTGTCCCGAGGGAACTCGCTGAGCACAAACTCAACGCCGACCCCAAAGCGCGACCTGTCAAGCAGTCGCTGCGGCCATTCAATGATGAGCGCCACCGAGCAACCACCGAGGAGGCGCAACGTATACTCGCTGCAGGCTTCATACGGCCCATCAAATACTTCAAGTGGATGGCAAACCCAGTCCTAGTCGAAAAGAAGAACTAGACCTGGAGAATGTGTTCGACTACACAAACCTCAACAGCGCCTGCCCAAAGGAGTAGTTCATCCTCCCACGAATCGAATCAAATCATCGAATCAACCGCGGGCTCGGAGTCGCTGTGTTTCCTTAACGCCTACTCCGGTTACAACCAGATCAAAATGAAGGTCGAGGACGAGGAGAAGACGGCGTTCATCACGCCATTCGGTGCCTTCTACTACACCGCCATGATGTTCGGCTTCAAGAACGCAGGAGCGACCTACCAGTGGTGCACGCAGGAGTGCCTTGCGAGCCAAATTGGCCGCAACATCCACGTCTACATCGACGACGTGGTGGTAAAGTCCAATCGCCAGAGTGATCTACTCGCCGACCTGGCCGAAAATTCGCAAATATGTGGAGGTACAAGATCAAACTCAACCCTGGAAAGTGCACTTCGGTGTACCCACTGGATAGCTACTGGGGTATGTAGTCTCCAAGCGAGGCATCAAGGCAAACCCCGCCAAGATCAACACGATCGCCCGGCTCGACAAACCTGAGTGCATCCGCGATGTCTAGAATTTGGCCGGGCGAGTCGCGGCTCTCAGCCGCTTCATCCCCCGGCTAGGCGAAAAGGCAATGCCTCTCTACCTCCTAATGCGCAAAAACCCCACGTTCCAGTGGGACAAGGAGGCGGACGACACGCTCCACGTGCTCAAAGAGGTTCAACTCACGGCCCCGCTGCTTGCCGCCCCTATCGAAAAAGAACCAATGCTCGTCTATGTCGCAGCATCCGAGCGAGTCGTCAGCGCCATCATGATCGTCGAATGGCCAGAAGAGGGCAAGGAGCGCCCCGTGCAGCGACCCATCTACTACATCAGTGAAGTCCTCATCGAGTCGCGACAGCGCTACCCGAAGTACCATAAAGTGGTATATGCGGTCTTCCGAGCCCAACGGCGGCTGTCGCACTACTTCCAGGAGCACCAATCATGGTTGTCTCCTCGGCGCCGTTGCAGAACATCATCCGCAATCGCGAGGCGACTGGACGAGTCTCTAAGTGGGCCGTCGAGATCGGCGTCCACAATATCAAGTATGAGCCGCGCAAAGCAATCAAGTCGCAGGCCTTGGAAGACTTCCTCGCTGACTAGAAGGAGGCGCAGTAGCCGGAGAAGTTATCGTACCTCCATTACTGGTCGCTCCACTTTGTCGAGTCCAAGAACATGGAAGACGCAGGGGCATGGATCGTACTCACCTCCCCCAAGGGCGAAAAACTGTGCTACATGCTCCACCTCGACTTCACCCCCTGCACCAACAACATGGCCGAGTACAAGGCCCTCCTTCACGGCATGCGAGCCGCCAAGAAGATGAACATCAATCGTCTGTGGTGCTACGGCAACTCCGACCTTGTCGCCGCGCAAGTCGTTGGTACCTGCGATGATGTCTCCCCCACCATGGCGGCATACGGCCAAGAAGTGGACCAGCTGGGAGGCCACTTTGCTGGATAATCTATCGAGTGGATCGACCAGCGGAAGAACGAAGAGGACGACGCCCTCTCTTGCATCGGATCGGCTCGCCACGCACTACCCGCCGGTGTCTTCCTTGACACCATCACCAAACCCTCCATCTCTCCCCAAAAGGAGATCGACCTCGGGATACCGCTGCAACTAGAACCAGCTTTGGTCGTCATGGTCGTGGAGTCAATCGACTGGACCACGCGATACGTTGCCTACCTCTAGGGAGGGACCCTGTCAGCAGACGAGACGGAGGCACGCATGATCGTGCGCCGCTACAAATCCTTCGTCATCATCAACGGAAAACTCCACAAATGTAGCGTGAACGGCGTGTTCCAACACTGCGTGCAGCCTGCGGAACGCCGCAAGATCCTCCAAGACATCCATGTCGGCGACTACTGCCATCATGTTGGCGCCTGGTCCCTGGTCGCCAAAGCCATGCGACATGGCTTCTACTGGCTCACCGCACACGCCGACACGGTCGACATCGTCCAACGCTGCATCGGGTGTCAAAAGTAAGCCAATCAAATGCACGTACCAGCTCGGCACTCAAGACCATCCGCATCACCATACCATTCACCGTGTCGGGCATGGTGTCGTGGTGGTGGCACGGAAGATGCCATGGGTAGGCTTTAGTTGGGGGCCGAATGGTGCTTGTGGTCACCAGGGATGGAGTGCACGGTCGAGCCATGCACGAAGAACAAGAATAACTCTCCAGACTAGGCGATTTGATTGATACGCGAAGATTACAAGTGCTCCATGAGCTGTATGAACTAGGGTTTAGTGCACTAGTTCCCTACTTGGTTCAACCTCCCTATACTAAAGCTATGTCGTTCCTTATATAGGAAGTGCTAGCTAGCTTATACCCCTTTGGGTTCTAGGGTTTACTGTTTGGATCTTGGTCCCTATAATGTGGGCCGGGTCATGGGCTTGCCCTAAGCCCAATGGCCTAGTCCATAAAGCTTGACAGCTAACGGTCTTCTGGTACGCTGCTTCCTGTTCCTTTTAGTGTCATGCTGTAACTTTGTATGTCAGTGTATGCTTTGGGCGTCACCCGACTCTTTTTGTGTCACCCGGCGTCGCCCTTCTCTTTTGACCATGCTATACCATGGTACCTCCTGAACCTTACTCGGAAAGGTGCGATGCGTCCTACTTGACTCGGCCCTTCCTCGGTAGACTCGGCTCGTCGGTTCCTGCAAGAATTACAACTTTTTCTTATGTGGGCCGACATAGTTTATATGTCAGCCGCTTATGCTTATCTAACCCGACCATTCTTACCCGGCCTTGTTCTTTCTTTACTCGGAGCTAACCAAGATGTGCTATGTTTCACCTCTCGTGACCCTACCGGGGGTTATCCCCCGACATTAGTCCCCGAAGCTAGTGTGGTCTAGCAGTTCGAGCTGTTAGGCGTCTCCAGGTTCCTTTTATGTGATTGAAACTTAGTTTTTGTCTTTATTTGTCGCAATCTTGCACCTTGCTGGGTCTGTCTGACAGTTTTTGGATCCACTCTTTGACTTCTTGGCTCATTTTTGCCTCGAGCCGAGTCACTTTGGCTAATTCCGAGTCATTTTCGGCGTGCTTCAGTCACTGACAGCTGGTAATCATGATTACTTGCCTCAAATTTTGTTCCAAGCTCTGGTGGCACGGTGACGGCTGCGTAGTTATTCCCCGTCACTGTGGCAGTCGTATTGGCCTGCGCCCCTTGGCCTTCCTTTCATGACGTGGCACGAGATTTTTGTGTATCTCTGGCTACGTGGCGCCTGCTGATTGGCTTACTTGGCCTGGTACATGGCCACACGGTGGCCGCACGGCACAGATGGATCCCACGACCAGGGTTTTTACTGTCCTTAAGTAGGGTTTGGGGGTTTCCACTTCCCGCATGCCCGTTCAGTTTTCCCTTGCCTCTTCTTCTTCCTTGCGCCCGTGAGATCGAACCGCCCCCTTTGCGGTTTCCTCTTCCTCCTGTTCTTGTCCTGCAATTGCTCCTCTTTTCTTTCCATTCCACCACGGGTCCGTGTTATTCCGAACCTCTTCCAACTGCGGAGGAGAGTGAATCTACGAAACTCATGGACGCTCGCGACGACGCTGATGGTGCTGAGGAGCAGGAGGTTCCGCCGGTGAGCGCGGCGGTTGGGAAGGCTCGGAGGTCTCCACCGAGGAGTTGGAATGGCTCCGCTCCACCAGGCGCATTCCGCTGCAAGTGGATTGCCGTCTCCCCGCCGGTGAGATCTCTCCTAAGCCCGATACTAACGAGCGGGTAGTTTTCCTTTCTCACTTTGAGCGCGGTTTTCTCTTCCAGTGAGCACCTTCTTTTCCTTGTTTCTCTCCACCTTCCATCTGCAAACCCATCATCTCCCTGCCAACGCCATTGGCTCTCTTTCTTGCTTTATTTCTTCCTATGAGGCTTACCTCGGGATTTGGCCTACAGTTCTTCTGTGGGCCAAATATTTTAGCTTTAAGTTTCAAGTTGTTCCCCAGCCTGGTGCTCCTCGATCAGAGAAGAGGCTGACCCGGTGTGGTGCTACTAGTATCACGCTCAGTAGAGATTCCATCTTCCCGCGGGTTACTGGTATTGATTCCTGCAAGAAATGGCATATGACTTTCTTCTATGTCAAAAACAGCGGGTCCACCGATAACATCCGGCTCCCCCCTTTCTCGGACGAGGTCCCGAACAAGAAGTTCTAGAAGCTTGACCCGCGCGATCAAGACGCTGCGTTGAACGAGGCTAACGTGATCTTGGAAAGGTTGCTGTCGCCGGATGAGCATTTTCATCTTGCCGAGAGGGACCTCATGTGCACCTTCATCTCACGCCGGGTCAGCCCCATCCAAGCTAGGAGCCATAAGATGTGCTTCATGAGTGGCTCCCATGATCCCACTCGGCACGCTACCAAGGAGCTCTCCCATGAATCCATTGCTCGCCGAGTAAGCTCCATCTTTAAACTGAACTTGGTGGACGATTGGGCTTGGAGTTGTCCTCCGTTTAGCCGGGTCAAGCCTGTCCCCTGGGTAAGTTTTCCGAGTCTTTTTCCTTGCCGAGTAGGCTTTAGCGCTTTTGCCACTCTCAGTCTAGTTTTTGGTTACTCATTATGTTTGTCTTTCGCAGAATCTTGTTCACCAGGTTCATGACAGTACTGTCCCTCCCTGCGGTTATAACGGGGATCGCTCCGACTCTGATGAAGTCGAGTATGACCTAGAGTTCTTCATGCCCATCCCGCACGCTGCGGCTGCTTCAGCTTCGGGTAAGAGTCGATCTCGCAATCCCTTACAAGATGGTCTGACGATGATGATTGTACGCTTTTGGAAGTACATGCCTTGCGACCTTAGTCTCCCAACTTATCCGAGTAAGCCTGTTATTTACTTATGCAGCTGGACAGGTACATGACACTCCTCTCTCGCCATGGGCGGAGTCGGCAAGATCCCCGTCGCCAAGCCGAAGCGACACGGAGCCTCCTACAACACTTAGCCGGCCAAGAAGAGAAAGCCCACTCCGGCAGCTCCTGCTGCCTCTGTTGCTGCCACTCTGGCTGAGACTCGCCAAGCCGCTGGGCGCCGAGTCACACACCGAGTCACCCGTGACCTGGTCATCACCGGGTAAGTTTTTATACTTTGCTTTCTTTGTTCTTTCTTTTTCGTCACTGATGTTCCATTATACATGTCTTGTTGTTTTCAGTGCCTCACCTTTGTCTGCGAACTAGGCTGCTTCTAGCATCGCCTTGCCGCTAAGGCCTGCGCCTCCTCCAGGTGATTCGACGGCGCCGAGTCCCGTCCGAGTCGAGGCTCCCACTGTTGAGGCTCACGCCTCTCAGTGTCAGTCAGCCCAGGTGGGTCATTCGGCTAGCGCCCCTGGTGCTGGCCAGGAACAATTTTTTGATCTTGGTGCCAGTGATTCTGGTGCCGAGAAACCTTCCGCCACCAGTTCCTCTGGCATCGGCCCTCATGTTGGTGCGAATGAACAACTTCCTGATCTTGGAGCCAGCAAAACTGCTGAGCCCAGTCAGCCGGCTCCACTTTCTTCTCCCAATCCACCTGCTCGCTCTCCTATTCTGTCAAAGGGACAGACCCAGCCCAAGGTCTCTAGCTCTGCTCGCCCTTTATCCGGCAAATCCACCTCCTCCAAGCTGACAATGCTGGTCTGTGCTCCGGGTTCTGCTCCTCAGATCCGGCCTCCGACGTTGGCAACAATGCTCGCTTCAACGGGCAAGGCGGGCGAGTCCAAGGCTGCCAGGCCAGGTGATGGCTCTAAGGCTGTTACCCTCCATCCTAGTGTTGCAGCGACCCATGCCAATGTGGGAACTACCCTGAAAATGGGTCAAGTTCTCACTCGGACGCTCAGTGGGAAAAGCCTTGGCTCGGCTGAGCCTTATTATTTGGCATGGAATGCAGCTGCGAGAAGGAGGTCAGCACCCGCGCTGGCAAGAAACTGAAACTGGGCCCTAAGGTCGTCTCTGACATGACCCAGCAGGCCATTTCCCTAATGGCCCGCGCCGACGAAGTGAACGAGGTAAAGTAACTTCTTACTCTTTTGTATTGTTGAGTATCCCCTTTATACATATCACCTAGTCCCCGAGGTTACTGCTGAGTAAGGAACTTACTCGGACGTAAGTTCTCAATAATCACCTAGTCTTTAAATTTTCACACGAAGCTTGCATGCTAGAGCTTCGATCCCTAGCCCTCGAGGTTACTGTCGATTAAGGAACTTACTCGGCTGTAAGCTCTTAAGATTTTTTATTTCCTTATGCCAAACTCATATGTTAGATCTTAGATCCGTAGCCCTCGAGGTTACTGTCGAGTAAGGAACCTACTCGGTTGTAAGCTCTTAAGCTTTTTAATCCGGCAGGCTGCTTGACTTTTCCTTTCCTTACTATATGTCTGCTTTGTCCAGCTCACGCATAACGAGCGCACCAAGGTGCACTAAGCTCTCGTTCTGGCGCATCGCAAGCTCGAACTTGCGTAGGAAAATCTACAGACTGACACCCAAGGCCAAGGTAATATACTTACTCGTCCTTTCTCTATTCGGTGTATTTTTCTTTGGTTCATTTTCTCAATCTTTTCTCTCTTCTCTCACAGCCTCCGCTCAGTCCACCATCGAGGCTCTTCACTCGCAGATCAGCGAGGCCGAGAGTAAGTTTCTTTCCTCATTAATCTGATAGCTGAAGGTTTCTGTTGGTGATGACAAGTAGTTTGTTCCGAATAAGTAGAGAAGCACCAAGCAGAACTCCAGAAGGAGTGATATGAGGTGACTCGGCTGAAGAAGCTGATGGCCGAGACGGAGCAGAAGCACTTGGCTGAGGTGAAGGGGGTGAAGGAGGAGCTTGCCGAGAAGAATGAGTAGCAAGCCGCCAGCGCCGAGAAGACCAAGAGGCTGCTAGACGAGGCCGAGTCAACGGTTGAGTCGGCAAATCTGAACTTTGACGCCCTCCAAGCCAATGCCAAAACTTGGCATAATAAGCTCGCCACTATCAACTTCTTTCTCGGTAGTGAGTTCTTACTCTTTTTGCACTGTATAGGTCGCTCTGGACTTCTTCCATCTACTTTTGTTATTTTGCTAACTTTCTCTTTTGCTTGCAGAGAATTTCCTGATGCCAATATGTTTGCCATCGGAGCCATGAAGAGTGTGAGGGCCGAATCTGGTGCTCCGGCCGACGGCGAGGTGTCCATGGAGGAGCTTCTCGAAGCGGTGTCAGAACGGGTCAGGACCCTCAAGTCTTGCGGTGTGGATCAGCTCAAGTCGGCTATTCATGCGTTTTGCATGCTCTGGCCGGATGAAGACACACCTGAACTCATCGAGCCACTTGCTGAGAGATTGCTCCTTAAAGAGGATCGGTTGGATCAATGGCATGAGTCAGCCGGCCGAGCTGCAGCGGACAAGGCTCTCTCCTTCGTGCTTTCATGGTACGAGGACATCAAACTTGATGTTCTTGCTCACATAAGAGGAGATGGCAAATGGCTGAATGACCCGGAGCTGATCAAGAAACGCCAGGAGCGAGCTTACGCCATGATCGAGTATACCATGGTGCATGCTTGGTGCGACGGGCCCAACTTCCTTGACCTTGGCTACCCGCTCGTCGAAGTTGCTGATGAAGAGGGTGGCGACAGCGAAGCAACCAAGTCAGATGGTCCGGATGACCTGGCCACGGATGCCCCTGATTCGGCCGATGCTCCAAGCAACGCTCCTAGCTCCAAGGGTGCTCCTCCGAGTCCTTCTGCTTCTTAGGCCAACAAATACTTGAACTTTTGATTAGATCCCCGGTAAGCCGGGTACATATGTAACATACATTGCACTTTAAGTTTGATTATGCGCCTTTTGATAGGCTTTATATATTTGCGTTATGTTCTGAGTGTGAATCATTCAAGGGCAAGTCCCCGAGTTTCATTTTGCCGTGTCACATTTCCTTGACTTTGGCCCCTGTCTACCTTTTTCGGTGTTCGACATTAGAGTCTCAAAGTACTAAGGATATAGTTAGCGGATATGAAAGTTGGATCACTTGGCCGAGATTATTCGACACGCAGTATAACTTGACCTGCAGAGAGTTAGGCAAAAACTTAAAGCAGGCTCGCGTTTCTCCTTTGTACTTATGCGGCATTCGTGTTTGCCCATCATACATCCTTTCCTCTTGCTTGCCATGAAGTCGTGTTTTCGGACAACAACATAGTCGAAGAGTTGATTTTTTCCGAGTAAACACTACTTGTTCCGAGATAAATTTTGGGTGTCACGCCAGCCGACATAAAATAATTGAGAGGGAAAACTTAAGGGGTAGTCCCCGAGTCAGTTTCTCGAATCATACCATTTTATTATCAGCACATAGCCGGCACACACGTCCGACATATGAGAGTTCGAGTGATACATGCATTGCTTCTCCTAAGTATAGAAGGGACGAAGTAGCTCCACATTCATGGCCTTTTCGTCTAATCTCCTGACCTGTCCACCTTGTTCTTTTGCGCTTCATGAGCGTCTATAAGATAATAGGAATCATTGTGAAATGCTTTGATTATAATGAATGAACCTTCCCATGGGAGTGATAATTTATGCATTCCTATTGTGCGCTGCACCAGCCTTAGCACCATATCCCCTTCTCGAAAAACACGAGGTTGCACTTTCTGGCTATGGTAGCGTCGGAGATTCTGTTGATATATAGCGGATCTGGATAATGCTAGTTCCCTTGCTTCTTCGAGTAAGTCTACTCCATCTTCTCGAGCCTCTTTTACCTCGGCTTCCGAATATTGCCTTATTCTTGGCGAGTCATACTCTATGTTGGAAGGCAAAACTGCTTCTGCCCCATACACGAGGAAAAATGGTATATAACCCGTTGACCGATTCGATGTTTTTCTTAGGCTCCATAACACTGAGGGTAGTTCCTCTATCCAACAACCAGGTGATCTCTGGAGTGGTTCCATTAAGCAGGGTTTTATCCCTGATAAAACTAAGCCATTAGCCCGTTCAACTTGTCCATTTGATTCTGCATGGGCGACTAATGCTACATCGAGTCTTATTCGGTGTTTCCCGCAAAAACGAGCAAAAGCTCCTTCAGCAAAGTGCGTGCCATTATTAGTGATTACACTGTGTGGGTAACCATATCTGAGGATTATATCCTTTAAGAATGTGATAGTTGTTTTACCGTCCAACTTTTTGATTGGTTTCACTTCTATCCACTTGGTGAACTTATCAATCATGACCAAAATATGAGTCATGCCTCTCCTCGCTGGTTTGAATGGTCCTACCATATCTAGGAACCACACTGCAAAAGGCCAAGTGATTGGTATAGTCTTCAATTCAGACGCTGGTAGATGTGACTTGGATGCATAGTGTTGACAACCACTGCATTTTCCGACTAACTCTTGCGCTTGTGCCAATGCGCTTGGCCAATAGAATCCATGTCGGAATGCCTTGGCCACCAACGCTCTTGATGACGCATGGTGCCCACATTCTCCTTGATGAATATCCAATAAGATCTCCTAGCCTTTCTCTAGGCTGATACAACGCTGCAGTACGCTCGTCACACTTCGCTTGTATAATTCCTTGTTGATTATGGTGTACGCTTTTGCTCTTCGTACGGTTTGCCCTGCCAATGTTTCATCACTCGGCAAGGTCCCATCTTTTAAGTAGTCGAATATTGGTTGTGCCCATGTTGGTATCAGTGGTTCCGGGTCTGCTTCAGCATCAATGTCCATTGGCTCCGCCGACATATGCTCTGCCGACATGACCTGAGGAGTTCCAGAGTGTGATTCGGCAGCCCCTGAATTGAGCGGATCAGTCCCCGAGTGGTTCGAACCTACCCCTGAGTCGATATCCATTGGTACCACGTCTGACTCCTGAATCGGCGGGGTGACCCTAGTCGAGTTGGATTCTGGTGACGGCTTGATCGATGGTTTCCTGAGGTGCTCCAGCGCTACTCCTGGTGGTATTGCTTGCCGAGATGACCCTAGTTTGGATAGTACATCTGCTGCCTCATTTTCTGCTCTAGAAACGTGATGGAATTCGCATCCGTCAAAGTATCCCATGCTTGCATCCAGCGCATCCCAATGTCCAGACACTTGCCGAATCACCAAATCCGAATCGCCAAAACACATGATCCTTTTGATACCAATTTCCTTGGCCACTTTGATGTCGTGGAAAAGTGCTTCATACTCGGCAACGTTGTTGGAAGCAGCAAAATGAATCTATAACACATACCTGAGTTGATCCCTCTTTGGAGATGTGAGCACTATCCCAGCGCCCAGACCCATTTTCGTCTTGGACCCGTCAAAATGCATTTTCCAGTAGTTCGGGTCTGGCAGTGGTGGTTCGTACTGCATTTCCATCCAGTCTACAAAGAAATCTGCAACAGCCTGAGACTTTATTGCATCTCTCCTATCATATTGTGTAGTATATGGTGCCAGTTCTATGGCCCATTTTGTGACTCAGCCGCAGGCATATTTGCTGCCCAATATATCCGAGATAGGTGCCTCGCATATTATCCTGATTGGGTGTTCTTGAAAATAATGTTTCAGCTTCTTTGCCACCATATATACCCCATATGTCATCTTCTGATAATGCGGGTAATTCTGTTTCGAGACAGAGAGCACTTCGCTCAAGTAATAAACTGGTATTTGGACTGATTTCCCCCTTCTTCATGTTCAACCACTATTACTGCACTTACAACTCTGTTGGTTGTGGCGACAAAGAGCAACATTGGCTCTTTGGATAGTGGTGATGCTAATATTGGTGTTGTTGCCAACATTTTCTTTAATTCATGGAAAGCGCTATCATCTTGTTGTGTCCACGTGAATTTGTCTAATTTCTTCATCAGTTGATATAGTGGTAGGGCTTTTTCACCTAGCCAACTAACAAACCTACTCAACGAGGCCAGGCATCCAGTAAATTTCTAGACATCGTTGAAGGTTTTTGGCAATTCCATTCTTTCGATGGCCCTGATTTTTGTCGGGTTAGCTTCAATTCCTCGGCTGGATACGAGGAATCCGAGTAACTTGCCAGCCGGGACACCAAATGTGCATTTTTCCGGGTTAAGATTCATCCGGAATCTTCTCAAGTTTGCGAATGTTTGACGCAAGTCCTCAATTAGAGTATGACTTTGTTTGGTTTTTATTACCACGTCATCGACATATACTTGAACGTTTTTGTCCAATTGATCTTGTAAGCATTTTTGCATGCATCTTTGATATGTTGCACCTGCCTTTCTCAACCCAAATGGCATGGTACGATAGCAATAAGCCCCGTACGGGGTGATAAAAGCTGTCTTTATTTGATCATCCGGATTCAGTGGTATCTGATGGAATCCTGAATACGCATCCACAAACAACAACTCACACCCAGCAGTAGAATCTATGACTTGATCGATCCGTGGTAGGGGAAATGGATCTTTTGGACACGCCTTAATGAGGTTCGTGTAATCAATACACATGCTCCATACCACTGCCACGTTCGGGTCATCTTTTTTCTTCTCGACCAATACTGGATTTGACAACCAATCTGGGTGTAGTACTTCCATGATGAATCCAGCAACTAGGAGTCTGGTAATCTCGGCAACTATTACTTTCCTCCTATCTTTGGCGAAGCGGCGGAGGAATTGCTTCACCGGATTGGCATATAGTCTTACATGAAGAGAGTGCTCAGCCAACTCCCTCGGAACTCCTTGCAGATCTTGAGTGGACCATGCAAAGATATCCCGATTCTCACGGAGGAACCTGGTGAGCTCGCTTTCCTATTTGTCTGTGAGGCCATCCCCAATGGTAATTGTGCACTTTGGGAAAGTCTCATCCACCTGTACCTTCTTGGTTTCTTTGGTAGATTGAAATGACACATTGCCATGCGGGTTGGTGAGTGCCGGCATGGACATTTGTGCTGCTTTGGCCAATGCTGCCACTTCCAACATTTGATTCTTTTCTTGTGCTATGACGAGTGACTTAGCCAGTGAAGATCCGGCTGAGGCACAAGCAATGGATCTTTTGTAGTCCCCTTCAACTGTAATCACCCCACATGGTCCAGGCAGCTTCATCTTTAAGTAGGCAATGTGGGTAGTAGCCATGAATCTTGCCATAGCTGGCCTGCCGAGTATGGCGTGATATGAGCTGACCAAATCCACTACCTCGAACTCTATGGCCTCAGTGCGACAGTTCTCTCTTTTGCCGAATAATACGTCAACCCAGATCTTGCCAATTGGCTCATAGGATAATCCCGGCACAATACCGAGGAAAGTGGTCTTAGTCGGCTCCAGCATGTTCATGGTAATGCCTAACTTGAGCATAGTATCCTTGTACATGATGTTGATGCTACTGCCATCATCAATCAGCACTTTTGAAAACTTGACATTGATATCTAGGCCCATGAACATTGGATCCAAAACTAGAGCATATCCTCCTGGGGTTGGCATGATCTTGGGGTGATCTTTTATGCTCCAAGTTATTTCTTGCTTAGACCAATGCATGTACTAGGGAATTGCCAGCATTGTGGCATTCACCTCCATCATCCGTCGCTGCTGGCTCTTTTTGTCATTCGGCTCTGTGACAAAGACAACATAGCTCTGGTGATGTTCTATGTACTCATTTCTAGTTCCATGACTGACATGAGCGTCATCACCTCTTGGATTGTGCACCTGGTGCACAATTTCTCTTCTTTCTTGATTGTGATACCTCGGCTGCCTATTTTCGTATCTGTTATCTGTTCCCACTCTCTAAGCATTTCCTCCTGTAAGTGGTGGAGGGGGAGGTGGTGGAAGCTGCTTACTCGGCGAATCCACTCTATCTCATTTTCTGAAACCAAGTGCATTACCTAGTTGTGTGATTGGCCGGTTTACTCGGACTAGGCGTGTGAAACTTACACGGCTGGTCCAACATCATCTCATAGGTATATTTCTGTCGGTCCTGATATTGCTTCCTCAGTTCGTATGGCTTTTTGCCATCATTCTTTGGCACCCACTGTTGTTGTCCACTTGTCCTTTGACGTTGCCTACTTCTAGCATCTGGATGAACCTGACTTACGGCCGCAACCTGAGTCGAACCATATCTGTAGTCTGGACTTTCGTATCTTCTCTTGCTTCTGTATTCGGATCTTTCCTGGTGCCTTTGCGACCCGGCAGCGTCATAGATCTTAGTCTCAGTCATCCCGTCTGCCGACATAAGAAGCGGCTAAGTCGGATCTCCTAACGCATATGAATCAGCAATTCTTATCATTTCTGTCAGACTTGCCGGCATATCTCTCTGTAACCTTTGCCATAGCACACTTCCATGTCTACATCCTTGTGCAAACCAAGCGATTTCCTATGACTCGATTACCCCTTCACAATAGTTGCGCATCATACACCACCTTGTGAGGAATTCCCTGTCTGTCTCATTCAGTCTTTGCTTGCACATCGCCAGTTGCTATGGGCGATTCGGCCTCTTGTAAGTGCTCATGAAATTGCTCACAAAAGCGTCTTGAAAATTGATCCAGCTGTTAATGCTTCCGGGTGGCAAATTGTTTAGCCATACCCGGGCTGGTCCTTCCAGCATCTGCGGTACATATCGTACTGCCCATCTCAAATTTCCCTACGTGATCTTCACAACAGTTCCATAATCTATGTGCCAGTCCTCTGGCTTTCTAGTTCCATCATACGTTTTTGTCCCTCTGGCCAGCTGGAAATTTGGTACCGGTGGCTCCTTCATGATCCTTGGGCCAAAGCATGGTGGACCCTGTGGACCTTGCGATTCAATCAGCTCTTGCATCTTTATTCTGTCAAGCTTCAGCCTTGCATCATTCGGCTAAAGGTTCCTGCCTCCGAGTCTAGGTCCCATTGCTTCATATACGTGATCCAGCAATTCATACCCGTCATTCATCATAGCCGAGTAATCATCATTGTACTTATTTGCGTTCGGGTCGGCAGGCTGTTGAGATGCCTTTCCCACGCTTTGTTGTCTTCTTTCAGGTTGAGCTGGTGCATTATTCGGCGCTGGATTTCCTTCTCCTGCCGAATGAGTTCCACACCTAGATTGAGGCGCAAAATTTTGCCCTCCGTTGTTGTTTCTTTGCCCTGCTTGCCTTTCTCGTCCTGCATTCTCCTAGTTTTCATTTCCTTGGGCATTATTCCTTCTCGCCCCCTGTGCATGTGCTGGGTTTCCTTAAGCCATCGCCGGATCATAGGTGACCATCAGCTTGTTTCTTCTAGAATCCACACTATTTTCTTTTCTCGGTCTAGGCGCCGCTCCGGGTGAGGATGCCGTGTGCCATACCGATCTTGCCAGGACAGGAGTCGCCGAGTGAACCAGCTGTGACCTTCCTGCTATACCCAGATTTGCTCTGTAATACGCTTCATTCAGCATGCTAGCTTCTCTTACTAGTTCATTGACTCGTTCTTGTTGTCTTTTCTTTGCTTCTCCCTCCAAATGGGGTAACTCTGCCATTGCTGCTTCTGCTACTCGTAGATTAGCTGCTGTTGTGTTATATGTTGGCCGCATAATTGTTTCGTTGATGTTCTCTGGCGTTATTTTTGACGTTGCATCTGCCAGCTCTTCGTTGAGGTTTCTTCCTCTCAATCTTGTTGCATCAAGCCGGGTATTTAAGCTCTTAACTCGATTCGCCGAGTTGAGCTCTCGGATCGTGATATCCACATCCTGCTGTAACTGCGCTAATTCCTTGGATTTCTCCAAAACTTTTATCCTGGCCTCCTCCAACTCGGCTTGCACATGTGCCGGGTCAGTTGCCTGTGCTACTGGCTCTGCCAACTTGTCTATCGCTTCCTACAGCTCCTTAGCCCTTTTACTCCTAGCTATATTTTCTGGTTTTTCCAGTGGTGCCTTTGCTTCTTTTGCAGACCTTGGTGTTTCCTCATGATTTCCTCCCTCAACATTCTCATTCCCTACTAGAACTATCGGTGGAGCCATGGGGTTCGGGGCTGTCATCATTAACTCCATGGAGACGAGTTGGTGAAGCTTCCCAGTGGCAGGAATCGCTGGCGGATCCGGCGCCAGGACGACACGCTCCGGATATGTGCACTCCATGCGCACTGCAACGTAGACCTGGTGCTCGCCGAACTTGATGAAGCGACCGCCCCTAGGGAACAGCTTGGTCCCGAAGCATCCTGCATTGTCGCTGATGAAGTTGAACGCTCCAAACCTCTGGATGAGGCCGTAGTAGACGCGCTCGCCGGTCTTGGCGATGATGTTTCCTGTCCAGATGAAGACTCCATCAAGAACCTGCTTTCGCCCAATGGTGGGCGCCAACTGTCGTGGTGGTGGCACGGCAGATGCCATGGGTAGGCTTAAGTTGGGGGCCGAATGGGTGCTTGTGGTCATCGGGAAGGGAGTGCATGGTCGAGCCATGCACGAAGAACAATAAGAACTCTCCAGACTTAGCGATTTGATTGATACGCTAAGATTGCAAGTCCTCCTTGAGCTGTATGAACTAGGGTTTAGTGCACTAGTTCCCTACTTGGTTCAACCTTCCTCTACTACAGCTATGTCCTTCCTTATATAGGAAGTGCTAGCTAGCTTATACCCCTTTGGGTTCTAGGGTTTACTATATGGATCTTGGTCCCTATAATTTGGGCCGGATCATGGGCTTGCCTAAGCCCAATGGCCTAGTTCATAAACCTTGACAGCTAACAGTCTTCTGGTACGCTGCTTCCTGTTCCTTTTGGCGTCACGCTATAACTTTGTACGTCAGTGTATGCTTTGGGCATCACCCGGCTCCTTTCGTGTCACCCGGCGTCGCCCTTCTGTTTTGACCATGCTATACCATGGTCCCTCCTGAACCTTACTCGTAAAGGTGACACGCATCCTACTTGACTCGGCCCGTCCTCGGTAGACTCGGCTCGTCGGTTCCTGCAAGAGTTACAACTTTGTCTTAAGCAGGCCGACATAGTTTATATGTCGGCCGCTTATGCTTCTCTTACCCGGCCGTTCTTACCCGGCCTGGTTCTTTCTTTACTCAGAGCTAACCAAGCTGTGCTATGTTTCACCTCTCATAACCCTATCGGGGGTTATCCCCCCGACACATGGACATGGTGGGTCCCTTCAAGAAGTCCCCCTCTAGCTACACCCACCTCCTGGTCACAGTCGAAAAATTCACCAAGTGAGTGGAGGCCAAGATAGTTCACAAGTGAGACGGGAAGACCACCACCAAATTCCTACGCGATCTCATCTACCGCTACAGATTCCCGCATAGCATCATCCGAACAACAGCACCAACTTCGCCAAGGGCGCCATGGCTGAGTACTGCGAGGAGCACAACATACGGCTCGATCTCGCCTCAGTCGCCCACCCGGAGTCTAACGGCCAGGCAGAACGCGCCAACCAGAGCATCCTCCACGGCCTAAAACCGCGATTGCAAGTTCCCCTCGAGCAGACTCCGGGGTGCTGGGTCGAGGAGCTCCCCTCCGTCATCTTGGTCATCCGCACCTCCATCAACGGTTCGACTGGGTTCACACCCTTCTTCATGGTGTACAGCGCGGAAGCCGTCATGCCAACTGACCTCGAACACGACTCGCCTCATGTCGTCAACTATGCGGAGATCGACAACAATCTCGCAGGCCAAGACAGGGTTGACTAGCTCGACGAAGCACGCAACCTAGCTCGCTCCCGCACCGCCATCTACCAGCAAAGACTCTGTCGCTACCATAGCTGCCGAATCTAGACTCGCACCTTCCAGGAAGGCGACCTGGTTATGTGAATGATCCAGGACAAGAAGGGCATGCACAAGGTCTCTCCCCCGTTGTAGGGACCATTCGCCATAGGGAGAGTCCTGGGCAACAACGCCTACAACCTCATCGATGTCCGAGGCGACGGACAACTCGACGTCAAGCGGCCGTTGAATATAAACCTCCTAAGGAAGTTCTACACCTAGAACTCTGACCTGTACTCCCCCCGCCATGCAATAAATTGTGTGTACTCTCCAATCCTTGTGCCATTCACACTCGTAAAAACATCATTACGCTAATCACGGAAGTCAACCCATAGTAACGCGACCGGCACGGCTAACTAGTGCGATGCAAGGACATCGACAAAGTTCAGGCATTGCGTCATCCACGAAAATGCCAACCCAGAGCCCCATCGGAGTCGCCTCGCTCGACTAGCTCGCCGGGCCAAGACAACCGCACTCGCTTCTCAAAGCGACCCAGTCCTCCGCATCCTCAACGCAGCAACTCGAACGGTCAAGTACCACGCTCGGGGACTGACGCCAGTCCAAACCTACGCGGCTAGGGAAAACACCAAGTATGAGAGCGCGCCCTAGACTCGCCATGCGACTGGCTCTTCAAGTCAGGCGAAGCGACACGCCAACCACAACGTGCTCTGTCCTCACCTACCTTGGGCATGCGACTAAAATGGCTAAGTACCACGCTCGGGGAATCGCCCAACCGACCTCGTTGGCATTCGGGAAAACAGCTAAGTATAGAGTACCCCTTGGGGTCGCCAAGCAACTGGCTTTCCAAGCCATGACGAGTCGACCTCAACTAACTAACAGTATAAAAGCAAACATACATATACAAACACGAGGTAAACCCCATAAAAGTACGGACGTGCTCGGGGACGCGCACAACAAAATAATCCAAACTCAAATTAAAGCTAACAAAAGCATACATGCATTCCTTTCGGCAACAAATTTTGTTCGCTTACAAGGGCAGACATACACTTATTTCAATTAATGCCAATCGGCAAAGTCATCTACTCTGCAGGCTTCGAAGACGACGCTCCATCGCTACCGCGAACGCGGATGAAGTGGACCCACGGGTTCGACAGGTACGTCGTCAATGTGCCCGCCATCACCAATCAAATGGCTGCTCCACCTTGAAGTCATGATGCGCTGGCTCGGAGTCATTCAGAGCGACGATCGTCTACTAATACGGCAGAAGGTAGCCCTTCGCCAGCACCTGCTCGGAGTAGACCACGGCCCGATTGGTCAACTTTAGCACCTCGGAGATTTTGACCGAGCCAGTCGCCGAGGGATACCCGCTGGTGAAATCGTCGAGGTCGAAGTCATCAGGGAAGTGAGTGAGCCCAAGGCTCAGCGCAGTCGTGGCTCCGCAGTGGAAGGTCGACCGCGACAAGTACTCCACAACCGCTGGAGCCCTCTCCAGGTAGTGCCATACCTCCGTGAGTTTGCTAGGAATCACCTCCGTCGGTGATATCTCCTGGAGGTACGAGCGAATGCAGGTTGATGAAAGGGCGGCAGAATCCACCAGCATCGTGATGCACTGCCTCTTGTCGTACGACTATTCCTCGGGCTCGTTATCAAGAAATTTCCCTACAGAGGAACAAGCAACTTAGCGTCAGCAGGACACACGATTCGAGTACACCCCCTCGGGGACTCAATGACAAAGGTGACCCGCACGCTCGGGGACTCGCTGATACAAACAAACACAAGTCCAAGGAACTCACCAATGAGGGGACGGCAGTGCCCCGTGATGAAATCTTGAAGACCAAAAAATCGGGTTGCAGCCCCATGACAAGAGCATCAGACACCTTCCGCTCCTCAGCTGCGGCAGCGACAGCCGCCTTAGCCCTCTCCTCCGCCGAGATCGCCTCCGCCTTCACGGCCTTGAGCTCTCGTTCCAGCTCGGCCACCCGCTTCTCCGCGACAGTCAACGATGACCGGTCAGTCATCAACCCGCTGACAGGGACCAAACCCTCACGAGCCTTCGCAACAGCGGCCGAATGCCCCTCTACAGCAACGCAAGGGTGAGATCATAATCAGAAACAAGAAAACAAGGGAGAGGGTATTTCAAGAACCTACCCGTGGTCGCCTGCAGCTGCTTGTTCACCTCCTACACGGAGCAGAGGTCGCGCTCCAGACGCTCTCTGGCGGCTAGTCGCTCAGCCGATTCCCACTAGAGGCCCTACACAGAAATAATTAACATAAGCAAACATCAAAGAAATTCCTAAGTGCCTAGTCTGAAATTCAGCGACTAGCCACTCGGGGAGTGGACATCGAAGAAATTCCTAAGTGCCTAGTCGCTGAAACTCAGCGACTAGCCACTCGGGGACTGGATAGCAAAAAACAATAAGAAATCTGCTCACTGAAATTCAGCGACCAGATCCTCGGGGACTGGAGATACCTGGATAGCCGCGCCTAGCATGATGTGCAGATCGACCACGTCCACTGACGGCAGCACAAGAGGCGTGCGCCCCCAGCACTGCTCAACCTTCGAGCCCAAAACATAGGGCGCATGGGCCGATTGCACCGAGACACTCGCAACAGAGGCCCTCTCCATGAAGCGAGGGAAGGTCGCCACCGCCGCTCCCTCAGCACTCGTCATGGGACCCGATGCCCCGACCACCGCCGCAGGTTCCACCTGCTGTGACCCCGCGTCCACGACGGCCTTCACGGTCGCGTCCACTCCATTCGGAGCTCCTCTTGGCGCGTCGATCGGCTCGTCCGAGATTGTGACGACTTCGTCGCTCTTCATATTCTTCGCGCCCTCAGCGGGCGCCTCTGCGTCGTCACCCTTCCTCTTCTTCGAAGGACCAGCCTCCGCCCCTGAGGCATCCACTGGAACTTTGGCCACCAAGGAGTGACCGATCTTTTTTATGCTAGCCCTGCAAAAGGAAAGGGTTAACAAATCAGGCGATGGTTACAAACTGGAAATTCAAGTCGACACGACAAGACACTCACCTGGCGAATGTGATGCAGTGCATGCCAGTGCGGATGTGCGCTGGCTTCTCCAGTTCCGGGCCTAGCTTTCGGCCGATGCCCGTCTCGAACAGGGCCGGAGCCCATGAAACGGAGCCCTTCTTTGTTGAAGAGGCCGCAGCGGCAGGTAGTTCCCCTCCGGTCGATGCGGGTGCCTCGCTCGACGGCGACGCCTCTGTGGCTAGAGCAACCCCGAGGCCCATGACTGCCGAGAACGGTGGTGGAAGCGGCACCAACGGCACCTCGTCCTCCACCACAGCTGCACTGGCCACCTCGGGCGCCTTCGCCGATGCTTCGTCCCCAGCGTTATCGACCGCGCTAGTCGCTGATCGAGGCGGCGATAACGCCCTGGGCTCCTTCTTCTTCGACAGCTTTGCCACACACCGTGAGCTATGTTTGTGGGCTTCGCCCTTGCCCCCATCATGAGCCTCGAGGCTCTTGCTGGCCTTGAGCTCGCGTTACTGTTGCCCGCAAGTTATCTAAACCGCGGGTGCGGAGACCTCCACGGCCTCTTCATCATCATCGTCGTCTTCTCCATCATTCTTCTCGTTGGAGGAGGACTCGCTCCCGTCCCTAGGAGCCTTGTCCGTGCTTTCATCATCGGCGGGAGGGAGCCAGCCTTCCACAACTTGGAATAGCTGAACAAATAACACATGGTTAGCAAACCACGACTACATCATCTACGACTACGAAATAGACAAGGAGAGACAGACTTACCGTAGGCGCCTTGCGCTTCATGGTGTATGGGCAATCCCGGCCTTTGGGTTGCGGTATTCTGTGTCGATGATCTTCCTCAGCGCGAGGACATAACCATCGGCCTTTCACTCGGTGGTGCAGGCCTTGGTCCCGTCGTCCTTATCGGTGTACTCATACATCAAGTGGGCACGGTTGGCCAGGGGCACCAGTCACCTCCCGAGCTAGCAATTGTATAAATTGATGGTCTCAAGCCCGTCTTTCTTCAGCTGGCGAATCGTCGTCAGCATCTCGTCTACCACCATCCGCTGGTCATGCGGAAGCTTGGCGACTTGGAGCCGACGCAGCTCGGCCCGCTCGGCAGAGTACATCGGGAGTGACACCTCGCCATCCGGAGTCGACTTGCTGACGTAAAACCAGTGCTTCTTCCACTCGCTCGCCGTCTTCTTCGGCATCATGAGGTCGAGGACAGAGGCCTTGGACATTAATTGAAAGGTAAGGCTGCTTGCTGCCAGCATCGGGTCGCCTGCCCCCTCGCGACCAATCCGCCCGTGGAACAGCTCCTGCCATAGGGGAAAGTATGGGCGGCTTCTCGATGCTATGCGGCCCCAGATCCGACGGCTGTATGCCGTAGTATGTGCAGAACCGACGGAAGAAGAGTGGCGTGGGGAAGCCTAGCCCCCTCTCGAGATGGCTAGTGAAGCAGATGAATTCGCCTGCGCGTGGATCTGGCTCCACCTCCTTGGCCGCGGGAATTCGCCATCTCCTGGCGCAGAGAATTCCTGCGTCCTCGAAGGACTTCAGCAACGCCCTAGACACTTGTACTTCCCCCATGATTCCTTCGGAGGCGCCATCGATTCGAGGGTCGAAGCTCGCTAGATCGCTTTGGGTCGTTCTGGAGGGAGTAGGAGATTGAAGCGCTCGCGGAGTCGGAGGAAATATGAGGAATAACTCACAATTATCCTATCACTCTCCTTATATAGAGGTTGGTTCCCGCCAATTTCGGGGAACCGTTACCGTGTGGTGATTACGCCGATATTACCATTGGATTACCCAACGGCTTGTTTGACCAGGCTGATGGTACAACTTCGTCTACTCGACTCGCCGACCCATTCGCCATGGCTTCGATTGTACTACTCGCCAAATTGGCGATTCAACCGGTCGCTGTTATTGTGACTGACGATGCATGCTGAAGATTCTTTCTTTCGTTGAAGGAGTCCATCGCCGATTCGAATGGGCTTCCAAATAGGACCCGAATACTCCGACTGCCAAAGAACACATGCGACAAATCAACGACGGCCTCGGGGACTACTGATGGGGATATACCGAGTGGGGTATACCTAGCAGGACGTTTCCTATTGGATCATAATCTCAGCGAGTGGGCCTACAGGACGGCGACTAGATCGCGACCAAAGAAGGAACCAGGCGACTGGAAGCTGAAGGCCCAGAAGCTTAGTTAGGCCCAGTCGGTTTAGGTCAAACCTAGAGAGGTGACTCTATATAAACTTCCATAGGGCACGCATAGAAATTACGTTCCATCATACACCCCCTAGACTTGCTGCCTAGCCGCCGTGCTCGCCCGTTGTAGTCTCTCAACAATACAATCTAGCAGGAGTAGGTCTTTACCCTCTGGGGGGAGAACCTAGGTAAATCCCTATGTCTTTTCCCTCATCTCGCACCGGAGATGGCTGGCCGCCCTAGCCCCTCGTTCTACTAGTCACTACCAATCACAGCATCTGTCGTGGCCATTCCCATGACATTACCCAATTTATTGATTCGATACAAAGGGATCCAAAGAATACTTATAAGCCTTAACAACTGAGTTGTCAATTCAGTTGCACCTAGAAATAGTCTTGCTCACAGCAGTTTATTAGTAGCAACAGTTTTGTAGTAGCAATATCAAAGTAACAGCAGTAGTAAAATAAGATCAATAGTAACAGTAGTAGCAAACAGTAGGATATGAGTGTGGTAGGCATAGGGATGGATGGACGGGCGTTGCATGGACAAGTCTAAACATGTAACTTAAAGATATAGGGCAATTGCAGAGAAATAAAATAAAGCATCCAAGTACTATATAATCATAGGCGTATGTTCCATAAATAGTCATACGTGCTCGTAATGAGAGCTCACAACATCTTTTGTCCTGCCAGCCCGTTGCAGCGGGGCCTCAAGGGAATCTACTAGAAATTAAGGTACTCCTTTTAATAGAGAATCGGAGCAAAGCATTAACACTCCATCAACACATGTGATCATCACATCATAGTCATCCCCTCCGGTTGTCCCAATTTCTATCACCTCGGGGCCTTTGGATCCGGACAATGATATGTGTACACAACTTGCAGATAAGATCACAAACAATACTATCATCATGAATCAATAATAAGTTTAGATATGAGATCATGGCACTCGGGCCCTAGTGACAAGCATTAAGCACAACAAGTTGCCAAAAAGTCAAATAGCACTAATAAAGATACTAGGCACCAAGCCCTAACAATCTTGTTCGATTACATGATAGAACTCATCCAATCCCTACCATCCCCATAGCCTACAACAGGGGATTACTCACTCATGGATGGGGGAAACATGGATGGTTGATGGAGAGGCATCGATGATGATGATGGCGATGATCCTCTCTAAATTACCCGTCCCGGTAAGGTGCCAAAACGGAGTTTCTGGTTCCGAATCACGGTTTCTGGTGGTGGCGGCGCAGCGGAACTCTTTCTGGAAAACATTGAAACCCCCCCTGAGTTTTTAGGTCAAGAGGCAACTTATAAGCGAAGAGGGAGGCCGAGGGGGTGCCCGAGGCGGCCACACCACCCTAGGAGCGGCTAAGCCTAGCCCGCGTGGCCAGGGGGTGTGGGCCCCTCTGAGCCCCATGATACGTCCAAAACGTATCTACTTTCCCGACCACTTTTTCTATTGTTTCTCCTCTAAACTTGTGTGATTTCGATATAACTAACACAGACTAACGCTCTTTTCAGCAGAATTACCTTGGTGTCTAGTTTTTGTGCAGAAAATCAACTATCAGGAAAAATCCCGGAAAATATGCCAAAAATCGTATTTCACCAGAAAACTCACGGATCCAGAGTACAAGACGGAGGCGAGGCCTGAGGGGCCCACACCACCCTACCGCGCAGGTGGGCCCAGGCCGTGCCTGGAGGGGGTGTGGCTGCCCCCAGGCAGCCCCTCGGCCTCCCTCTTGGCCTATAAGATGCCTCTTGACCTAAAAACCGGTGGGGGTTTGACGTTTTTCCAGAAAGAGTTCCACTATGCCACCACCACCAGAAACCGCGATTCGAAACCAGAAACTCCGTTCTGGCACCCTGCCGGGACGGGGAATTTGGAGAGGATCATCGCCATCGTCATCACCAACGCCTCTCCATCAACCATAAATGTATCCCTCATCCATGAGTTTGTAATCCCCCGCTGTAGGCTATGGGGATGGTAGCGATTGGATGAGTTCTATCATGTAATCGAATAAGATTGTTAGGGCATGGTGCCCTAGTATCTCTGTTAGTGCTATTTGACTTTGTTGCAACTTGTTGTGCTTAATGCTTATCACTAGGACCCGAGTGCCATGATCTCAGATCTGAACTTAATATTGAATCATTATGATAGTATTGTTTGTTATTTTATCTGCAAGTTGTGTACACATATCATTGTCTGGATCCAAAGGCCCCGAAGTGACAGAAATTGGGACAACCTGAGAGGATGGTTGTGATGTGAGGATCACATGTGTTCACGGAGTGTTATTGCTTTGCTCCGGTGCTCTATTAAAAGGAGGACCTTAATTGCCAGTAGTTCCCTTGAGGCCCCGCTGCAACGGGCTGGTAGGACAAAATATGTTGTGCAAGTTCTTATTGTGAGCACGCATGACTATATATGGAGCACACGCCTATGACTGTTTAGTATGGATGCTTCATCTTATTTATCTGCAATTTCCCTAGATCTTGAAGTTACATGTTTAGACTCGTCCATGCAACGCTATCCATACCTATGCCTACCGCGCTCATATCCTACTATTTGCTATTGCTGTTACCATTGCTCTTGTTTTGTTGTTGCTACTACCAAACGGTTGGTACTGATAAAATTCAGTGAGCAAGAACTATTTCTAGGTGCAGCTGAATTGACAACTCAGTTGTTAAGGCTTGCAAGTATTCTTTGGCTCCCCTTGTGTCGAATCAATAAATTGGGTAATACTACCCTCGAATACTATTGTGATCCCCTATACTTGTGGGTCATCAAGACTATTATCTGGCGCCGTTTCCGGGAGCATAGCTTTATTTGTAAGTTCACTTGGATCTACTATTGTTCTCTTCTACTCTGTTCATCATGGGGAAGTCTCGTGATGGAAAGTTTCCTATTTTACCATCCACTACAAGAAGAGGTACAGTCCTAAACACCTCTCCTGCTCTTGATTCACTGTCTGTTATAAGTAAGCTTGTTACACCACCACCACAAACTCATGCTACACACCTGCTACTACTGGTGAATCTGAAACTGCTTCTGATACTCATGATGTTACTTCTACTGTGCTTGATGCGAGTGGTTCATTAGGTCCTTTCCTAGATGCTACTATGGCTAGTCTAGGAAACACTGAAACTCCTAGTGAAGACACCGTTACACCTGTTAGCGGAACTGAGTCTAGAGAGAGATATGATATTAATGATGGTTACATTGAGTTTACTGATGAATTTATTGAGGAGTGCCGAAAAAAACATGGTGCTAGTGCTATTAAGAGTCTCCTTGAGAGACGTAGCATTATTCCTAAACTGTCCTCTGATCCTAAGTTTCCCACCTCTCCCATAGATATTAAAGATAAATATTATGATTTCTCTCTTGATTTATCCTATTTAGACATTGTTGAGAAAGAACCTTTTTGTGGGACTGAAAATAGGAGTGTCGTAGCTCATATGAATGAGATTTCCACTATGAGTGCTTTATTCTCTGATGATTTTAAGATGCGCAAGTACTTTGTTACTAAGATCTTCCCTTTTTCACTAAAAGGAGAAGCTAAGACTTGTTTTAATAGATTACCTCCTTGTTCCATTGATAGCCCTGATTGTTTGATTGCTTCTTTCTTCCAGAAATATTTTCCTCCCAGTGCTAGACATGCTGCTTTGCAGAAACTTTTTGATTTTATACAGCGAGAAGAAGAGAAATTTCCTAAGTCATGGACAAGGTTCTGTGCCTTGATTCATGCACATCCTGGATGTCCATTACCCAAAAATGAGCTTCTTGATGTTTATTATAATGGACTAACTAATGATTCTAGGACATACCTAGAAAGCTTTGCTGATTGTGTTTTCAGGAAAAGAACTCCTATAGATGCTGAAGAATTAATGGATAAACTAAGCAAGAATTATGATGATTGGACTTCAACTAAGCTAAATACACCTGAGCCTATTACTCCTGAACCAGTTGTGACTGAACCAATTCCAACACCAACACCAAAGAAGAGGGGAATGATTGCATTAAATGATGAAGTGATGAAAGAAGCTAAGAAATGTCTTAAGGAGAAAGGTATTAGAGCTAAATATGTGAAGAATCTACCTCCTATATAAGAATTATGTAAGACAATTACCTACTCATCTATTATTGAGGTACACTCTCTCCACTTTGATGAAGGTGATATTCCTTATGGTAAGCCTCATGTTCAATGCTTAGAGGAACTTGATATATTTATTGCTAAACAAGGTAATTTTAATAAATAAGTTCAGAATCATTTATTGGAAAACTCTAGAGCTATTAATGAGTTGAAAGATATTGTGGAAAGAACTTCTAATGATATTAAAATGCTTTGTAAACACTTTCAAATGGTTCAAACCCAAATTAATCAACTTGCTAAGCTACAAAAGGATATGCTAGTTAATGCCTCAGGAGATAAACATGCTTATGGAATTAGAACTAGGAGTGGTATAGTTACTCAAGATCCTTTATATCCAGAAGGACACCCTAAAAGAATTGAGCAGGATTCTCAACAAGGTGAAAGTAGTGGTAGTCCTCGTAAGAGAAAGAAAAAGAAACATAAAATAGTTGAGGAACCACTTGAACCAGCTATAGATCCTAATAGTATATTTGTCTCTGATGCTGAAACTAAGAGTGGTAATGATAAAAATGATGCTCCTGATAAGGAGGAGGTTGAAGAAGAACCTGAGAAGCACACTAAGAACACTAGGTACACTAAGGAAGATTTTATTGCTAAAAAACATGGTAGTGAGAGAGAACCTTGGGTGCAGAAACCTATGCCTTTTACCAATAAGAAACACAAGTCAAAGGAGGAAGAACACTATAACAAGTTTTGTGAGTGGATGAAACCTTTATTTTTGAAAATTCCTTTGACTGATGCTATTAAGTTGCCTCCTTATTCAAAGTATATGAAGGATATTGTCTCTAATAAAAGGAAGATTCCTAATGAGGAGATTTCTACTTTGCTTGCTAATTCTTCCTTCAATGGTAAGGTTCCAAAAAACTTGGTGATCCAGGTATACCAACTATTCCATGCTCTATTAAGAATAATTATGTTAGAACTACTTTATGTGATTTGGGAGCTAGAGTTAGTGTTATGCCTTTTTCCCTCTACAAGAGACTCCAATTAGAAAAGTTGATACCAACTGATATATCTTTGCAAATGGTTGATAAGTCAACTACTATTGCTGTTGGTATATGTGAGGATGTTTCTATTCAAGTTGCTCATAATTGCTTGGTTTTAACTGATTTTGTTGTGCTTGAAATGCCTGAAGATGATAATATGTCCATTATTCTTGGGAGACCTTTTCTTAATACTACAGGTGCTGTCATCAATTGTGATCAAGGAAAGGTAACATTTAATATTAATGACAAAGAGCATACTGTTTATTTTCCCAAGAAGGTTTCTAAGAGCTATTGTCAAAACTCCATTGAAAATATTGAGAGCATCAAGGTTGGAGAAATATATTATCCCATTCCTCAAGAAAGTTTTGAAACTATTATGATTGGGACTATTGATATCAAGTTTGAGGTAACATAATCACTTTGTGGAATGCAAAGTTTTGTTTCATATGAGATTGTTTTGGTAACAAGACCTGATCAACCTTGTTAACAAAAGGATTTTAATGAACAAAATAATGTTTTCACTGTGGTTATACTTGCTCACTTTTACTTTTCTCCTTCCTAGTCTTTGCTTTTTCTCTTGTTAGTTTTGGTTTTGCTAGTTATTTGCTTGTTAGAGTGTCTTAGAACTTCTGTAGTTTTGGTTTTGGTTTGCTTTTGCTTCTTCTAAAAACATCTTTTCTGCGAGAATATCAATTTTCATACCCTGAAAATTGGCCAAAAATAAAGTTTCCCGAAAAATTCAGGAAAATTCATATTAAATTTTTCCTCAAAAAAAAGGGGTAGAGGGACACTTGGAGTGGCCCAGGCCCCCCCCCAGGCCAGCACACCCCGTGGTGGCGCGGCCAGCCCTAGGGGAGCTCCTGGCATGGGTGGGACCCACCTGAGGCCCTCCAAGTTGTCTCCTCCCAGCCACTTCTTTCTTTCTCGCGAAAAACATCGGAAACATTTCTCAAGCTCGAGTTCGTGCTGTTCTTGCCCCCGGTTTTCGATCTCCTTGATTAGCCCATCTTTGCTCCTGATTTTTTGAGGGATTGCTCCTTGGTATGTGCCTCCTACACTTGTCTAATTGGATTTGTGATTGGTAGATTGTATCTTGATTATTTTGCTGCTATAGGTGTCAGGTTATGTGAGCTTGCATGCTTGTTTTATGCTTAAATATTTCATTTTGATGCATGTGTAGCCCTCTAGGAAGTTCCTATAGTAGTTTCTCATCATTTAACAACTTGGAAATCACTTGGTTTGATGTTTCTCTAATTTTTTTTTAGAAAAAAGGGGTCATGGACAACCACACCTATGGTGAAATATTTGAGAGTGATGCACCTAGAAGGACAAGGCCTTCAAGATCATCCTCTCGAGGCAGGCCCTCATACAATGAGGATCTCATTACACTGCGATTTGGTGACGAGGGAGATGAGGGGGATGCACACCCCTCTACCTTTCCTTGTACAACCTTTTTGTGGGCTGCTGGGATTCTTAATGATTTTCTAACCTTGGTTCAGAGGGTTGGACTAACGAGCTATATGAAGGATGAGAGCGTGCAGTATGCTACGCTCACTAAAACCTTTGTGGAGAGTTTCTCTTTTTCTAACAGCCTTTTCAAGCCAGATGTTTCTTTCAAAATCTATAATAGGCCTTTCTCCATGACATTGAAGAAATTTTGTGAGATCCTGGGTATTGGCACGGCTGGGACGGTGAAGAAGATTCCAGCTCAACGTACTAATTTGTTGGAGCTCTACCGCGGGATAACTAATGATGATGACCGCACAACCCAGCGGGGAAAGATAAGAAATATTCAACTCCCAGCTATCAGGTACTTTGCTTATTATCTTGCCACTAGTGTTCTTGGTAGGGAGAACACTAGCAATATTTCTAACTATCATTTGGCCTTCCTAGCTACTGCACTCAACAATGAAACCAGGTACAATCTTGGTTCTCCCATTACTCGTCGCTTAGCTGCTAAGGGACCCATTTATGGGGGTATTATTGTTGCACGTGTTGTTGATGCCTTAGACCTTGCTGTTGATCCAAATGATATAGTTTTTTTCTCCTTAGAGTCTTGATCTTGATGCCATGAAAGCGCATCACTTTGTCACTGTTGGCTCTACCCTTGAGAGTGTTGTTTAGAGAATGTTGTTTACTGATGGGGAAGAAAGAGAGATTCCTCTGCCCCAAACCACTTTGTTCTGTATTTTCCAGGGACCTTGGTCACGCTCCAAGGAGGATATGGACAAGAAGCTATGCATTCGTGGTTTCCACGAACACTATCAGGGGGACACGCCCTCATACGACCCCTCTGTGCACTACACAGGGGAGTCCTCGCGCTCATACCAGGACGAAGGGGCCTCCTCATCGTACTACGGAGGTGCACCTTCTTGGTCACCATGGAGTTGAGCCCCACTTATGCCAAAAGCCTAAGCTTGGGGGGGAGGTATACCGACATCACACTCATCTATATATCATGTTTCGCCGGTTCTTTGTATATCCGTTGTTTTGCTTTCTTTTGGATTTTTGTTTCTGCTTTCTCAAAACACAAAAATACCAACAATATTTTTGTTGTTTCTCTTATTTTTTTCTTTGTTTTCTATCTTTGGTTTTCCTTAAATAATAATCCAAAAATATTTGTGGGTTGAATCAATAAATTGGGAAATACTACCCTCGAATCAATAAATTGGGTATACTTGTGGGTCATCAAGACTATTTTCTTGCGCCGTTGCTGGGGAGAATAGCTTTATTTGTAAGTTCACTTGGATCTACTATTGTTCACTGCTACTCCGTTCATCATGGGGAAGTCTCGTGATGGGAAGTTTCCTATTATACCATCCACTACAAGAAGAGGTACGGTCCTAAACACCTCTGCTGCTCTGGATTCACCATGATCATCTATTAATCAACAAGCTAGCTTAACAAGAGGCTTACTAGGTACTCTTTTATGTTTACAAAACACACAAGTATTAATGTTTCCAATAAATACAATTATAACATGGTATGTAAATATTTATCATAAAAACAAAGATATAATAATAACTATTTTATTATTGCCTCTTGGGCATATCTCCAACATGCAGAAGTTAGCCTCTTTAGTTTAGTGGGTCCCATGAATCATATAGTTTAGACACTACCTAAACGGTAGAGCTTTTACTCGTAGTTGGACAGATGCTCACCTCTGTCCACGCGCTGTACATGCAGAGAGAATAAAACATAGGCAGGGGAAGAGGCAGCAGCGAAGAGAGAAGAGGAGTTGAAGGCGGTTCGAGGTTAGAGCATTTATGATGGGTTCCTCACACGAGGTACTCCTGCCGCCTTACTGTGTACACTCTAATATTAGTAGTAAATTTTTGGACCTATGCATGCAAAAAAGTGTGTTTTCTCTCTCCTTCGCTGCTTCTCATCTCTCCCCGCCCCTCTCCCCTCGCGCACTGGCCTGCCTGATCTCTCCCACAGCCAGAGAATGGTGTTGCGCACGTGTGCCTTGGTACGGTGGCTCTATTTCTTTCTTTTTTAGAGGGTGCGGCTATGTTTCTCTAGTGTGTTCGGCAGCCACATTGGTGTGGAGTAGGTAGGGTGTCAAGTGGGATCCCACCAAAATCCCACTTCTAGTTCATTTGCCAAAATCTAGTGTAAAATTTTGCTCAAAATTTAACCTGGATTTTGACAAACGAATTAGAAGTGGGATTTTTTTGGGATCCCACTTGACACCCTAGGAGTAGTACATAGGAAGTAAACCACTTTGGTCCTTGGTGGCAAAAAGATTCCAACTTTCCAGGTTTCGAAATTTTCACTTGCTTCCCAAACATCATGAGGGTAAGGTTATTCAATAACACCATCCATGCGCAGTAGTACTTCTTATCTTATCTTTTTCATCGAAAAAACTATATAGTGTACGGATAACTTTGAACATTGACCATTGGATCAAGACTGGCAAAATCCAAACATTTCTAGCCGTTGGATCTTCTTTTCCATTCTTAGCATCTAGAAGATTCTATAGATAGTATTTATCACAATGAACGCTAGTATGCACAAACCTCAAAACACCATTCAATGCATAGTTTTAGGGACCTTGTGCTAACTGCATGAACTTGCATGTAATTTTCATTTTTTATGAGGTCATCGATGTAACTCGTACTTTCACCGACCGTGTTAACTGAAGCACCTAGCTCCTCGAGACCTACCACAGTTAGAAGAAAATGCAACCGCCCCAATTATCACACGAAGTGGACCACGGTTTCTTATAGTTCTATTTTTCAAGATTCCTAGCAAACTTCGCGCACTTCACTAACTTCTTGCTGATTTAACGGAATTATTAGGTCAAACTTGATCTACAAGTAAGCGCAATACATTGCTCTTGAATTAGATGTCTTTTCTAAGGTAGATGGGTGCATCTTCTTGTAGTAAAGAAATGTTGTTGGTGTGAGTTTCCAACTATCTGGTCAAGAACATTCTCAATTTCTTGAGTGATGGTGAGATTGTTCTTTTACGTAAACAAAGCCCGAAGAATATGGATATGAATGCCACAAGCCAATCTTCCTGAAGTATTAAGTGTACCAACATGTTTTACTTACGATTCCCATGGTTAATGCTGTGAGTTTTCAAACTTCGTCCTAGCAAACTCTGCCCACTTGAATGACTTTATGCCGATTTATCGAAATTAGGTCAAATTTGAACTAAAAGTAACTTTTACGTTGTTTAGAAAGATTTGTAAATTTTTTTGAGGTAACCATCGAGGGGTCATTGAATATATCACATACCACCACCGAGAATTTTGACAACAGCTTCAACTTCTTACTAAGATTTTGCATCTTAACAATGTAACGAAATTACATCAAACTTGAGCTACAAGTAAGCGTGATGGATTGCTCTCAAATTAAATAGCATTTCATGTGTAGATGAGTACAGCTTCTCTCAGTAAACAACACCATCGGGGTGAGTTTCCAACTATCAGGAAATAACATTCTAAATTTCCATAGTGATGACGAGGTTGTTCCTTTTCAAAAAGAAAAGTTTGAAGAATATGGATTTGAATGCCACAAGCCAATCTTTTAGACACATATAGTGGACTGGCATGTTGTACTTATGATTCCCATGTTTTATGAGTTCTCAAACTTTGTACTAGATAACTTTGTTCACTTGAATGACTTTATGTCGATATATCGAAATTAGGTCAAATTTCAATAAGTAAATTGTAGATTGCGTTGAAAATTTTACGAATATTTTTGGGAGGTAACCATCGGGGGTCATTTAATATATCCCAAACCATACCATCGAGGGTTCTAACAACTGGTTCGACTTCTTGCGAAGATTATTCATCTTGACAACTTAACGAAATTAGGTCAAACTTGAGAAACAAGTAAGCGCGATAGATTACTCTTGAATTAATTGTCTTTTTCGAAGGTAGATGTGTGCATATTTTTCGGACATAGCGGACCATGCATGTTTTATTTGTGATTTCTATGTTCTATGTGTTTTCAAGCTTCATAGTTAAACTAACCCACTTAAATTACACTACTCCCTCATATTCAAATTAATGTTTGCCAAGCTGTAGATAAGGTCAACATTTGCCACAAGGTAGGACCCACATATCTTGGTCGTATTGCTCCATGCAATAGAGATGAGAGAGGGGAAATGATTTTCATATTCTATATGGGCAACCCACAAGCTTGTGGTATAACTTTATTTTCTCCACAATGTACTACTATGTGACTTAAGGTGTACTATTTTTACACAATGCGGATGCCCTAAGGAAAAAAGAAAATAATGGTCCCACTTGGCAGTGTATGCAGAAGTTAGCCTCTTTAGTTTAGTGGGTCCCACGAATCATCTCGTTTAGACACTGTCTAAATGATGGAGCTTTTACTCGTAGTCAGGCTTATGCTCACCTCTCTCCACGTGTTGTACATGCAGAGAGAATAAAATGTAGGCAGGGAAGAGGGAAGCATTGAAGAGAGAAGAGGAGTTGAAGGCGATTCGAGGTCAGAGCATTTCTGATGGGTTCCTGGCATGAGGTACTCCTGCCGCCGTAAAGTGTACACTATACTAGTAGTAGTAGTAAATTTTAGGACCTATGCACGCAAAAAAGTGTGTTTTCTCTCTCCTTTGCTGCCTCTCATCTCTCCCCACCCCTCTCCACTCGCGCACCGGCCCCACTACTAGGAAACCAGCTATAGATAGGCAAATCTTCTGTGGCGCATATATGTGACCATGCACTACAGAAATCTTCACAAGTTTGTGGAGCATATAAGGAAACAATGCGCCACAGAAGTTTGGTGGACCCGCCACCGGGGTTGGGCTCCCTCACTTTATGTGGCACATATGGACATATGCGCCATAGAAATTGAGGGTAGGCCCCATGTAGCATCCCATTTGTCTAACAATTGTAATGCTACTTGGTCTAGTAATATAATGGCTACTTCATAGATATAATTGTTGCATCATCATTATATCATGCTCATGTCATCATGCCACCTTGCATTTGAGCATCATGTAAAACCTTTTTTGTGTTGGTTCTTCTCTCATATGCATTGTTAATTGTATTTGCCTCTTGATATTGTATTTGGTTCTTGATATATTGTTAAATGCCCAAGTTGAGTTGGGGGCATATCTTTTATTGACTCCACCAACCTTTCTTTTCACCACTTTATAATTCCACCATCCCATTATACATGAGCTTGTATTTTATTTTCTTTTGGTATTTAATCTAGCTCATGGGAGATAGGATGGATCCAAATCTATAAATTCTTTTGCTTGGCCTTTATTCCACTTCTTGGGAATGCATAAGAATAATGCCATGCTATTATTTTTGTTTTCACAAGAATTTAACCAAGGCATTTATTAATTTGCATGGGCCATGCAAGAGTACCATCACCTTTAGCCATTTGCTTTTCTCTTGGTTTAAATGGGTTTTCTCCTTATGGGACCATATCCATCCATCACCTCATCCATGCATGATCATTTGAGGTTATATCTTATGCCCATCTCTATCCCTCACACCACCTCTTCTCTCATCTCTCTCCCTTCCTTCTTTTGTTTGATCTAGTGTGGTCTTGCCAAAAAGTCACCACCACATCCACCCCTCTCTCCTCTCTCTTTACTTTTCTCTCTAAACCACACCCCCATCTAACCCTAACCCGATGCTTCTCTCCAAACTCTAGCTCCTAACCTAGCTATCTACCCTCCCCCTCTCTCTGCCATGCAAGCCCCACCCATCTACTCCCTCTCTCATCTACCCCAACCCTAGCTACAACCCTAACCCGAGGCTACCCCGACCCTAGCCCGAGCCTCTCCTCTCCTCTCCTCTCTCCTTTCTTTCTCTCTGCCTGGCGTGTCCCACCACCGAACCACTCTCCTCTGGCCTCACCCTTCCCTGGCTCCCAGCTCGAGCACATGAGGGAGGAGGAAAAGGTGGCCGAAGCCACCTTTAACCCTACCCACTTCCCCACGGCACCACCTCCCCCTGGCTCGCCCTTATCTGCTCCCACCCCTCTCTGCCTCGCCAGATCCATCCCTAGAGCCCCCAGGGCCTTGCCCTCTCCTCCCTTCTTCTCCACCGCCACCAGCTACTCTCATCGCCGGCCACCGCCAGGAGCTCGTCGCCTTCGTCGATCCAAGGGGCGCAGGCGAGCAGGAGGTGATCGAGAAGGACGAGGAGATCCCCTGCAGCGGCCCTGTACACGTCGTCGAGGAGGAGGAGGACCAGGAGCCCCAGGACCGGCGCCGCCCGACGAAAACCCTAGCCCGCCGGAGCGTCTGCGTCATCGACGATCCGCTACGCCCCCGCCCGATCCAACACCGCCGACCACCTCGCGGTGAGCCAACCTCCCTCCTAGACATCCTCGCGGCCACCGTCGTTTCCTGGACACGCCAATCGTTGCGTCGAGCACGCTCGGTGCACCGACGAGCGCGCGCGTATGCTCGCTCCCACGTCGCGCAAACCCTACCTAGCCTGCGTCCGCTCCTCTGTCAACAACCCCCCACCTAGCCCAGTGGTCGCCGCATCTGCGCGCGCGCCCCAGGTCCTGGGTTCGAGCCCGCGCGCCGCGCTCTGCCACTGTCGTGCAACCACCGTCCGCAGCGCAGAGAAGATCCACAGTACGGGCGCCTTTTTGCAGATCTCCCCCTCGGTTTTCCTCTAATCAACCCGCGCTCCCTCTCTGTGCCGCGTGGCAAGCCCCCTCTCGCCCACTGTCGTGCGGGTCCGCGTGTGCCGTGGCCCCACCTGTCATTCTCAGGGACTAGGTTAGCTGCGGTGTAAAAAGCTTTTCTGCGCGCTGTGTCACCCAGTCAGCGCCAGGCCCACCTGTCACTGACAGTGGCTAGATCTGCCTGGGTACAAAAAGCTTTTCTGTTTTCTGTTTTAAAAATAAATCTTTTCAAATTTGATTTAAATTCAAATTCAAATCAGTTTTCAAATAACTATTAGAATAAAAATTCAAATTGGACAAATGATATATGTTTTCAAAACAGAAAAATGTGAGGATTTCAAATATGCCATCCAAAATATAGTTTGAACACTTTATTTTCCAAGTTGATTAAAATTACAATAAAATGCCCTTTTCTTAATAAATTAATAACTTTTGTTTTATAACTCCAAATTTAACAAATGATATGTCTAAAATGATCAGCTCGACGAGACCTTTCTGTTTATGCATTCCATGTTCTGTTTTGCAGCATGTATCATATAAATATAAAGAATACAGCAACTTATTTGGGTATAAAATGTGACCAAAACTCAATAAAATGTTTATTCCTTGTAAACTACACCTCACCCATGCCATGCTACTTTAATGCCATGCAAATTGTGCATCATTCATCATGGCATGATTGTTTGCTTGTCGCATTTAATTCATATGCTTGTGCACTTTATTTATATTGGCCTTGTTTGTTTGGTTCTTCTTCGAATAGACGCTGAGCAGGGGATATACCAAGAGACCCAGGAGCACTACCCAGATCCTTCTCTCGCTTCAACTGAGCTGCCAGGCAAGCACTACCACATGCTTGCATACATATAGTACCTATTGCCTCTATCTTATTCTTGCATCATTGAGTCGCGATTGCATTAAATTGAATCCCAAGTATTGCATAGCCTTTACTTTTAAACCCCACCGAAGCTTGTTCCTCCATCCCATGAGCCATTACTATAGGAGTTGTTTGAGCCATGCGAGTCGTAGAACAGCATGTGTAGGGTATGTGAGTGTCTGATGGATAACGAGGTACCTAAACAACTTAACCTGAGTAGTATGGGATAACTAATGAAAGTGGCACCGGTGAGCAATATCTGCTATTTGGTTTTTCATGCTCACTTGTGTCCCGTAGGACCCCGAGTACTTGATTCCTGTTCCTTGAATATTCGCGCTATCCACATCCGGGAGGCTTATGGGACCCCCCTGAGCCAGAGCTTGATTCATTCTTATTTCTTGGGGCCACAAACTAGTTTGAGGTTTTATTTACTATCCTGTACTTATGCCATGCTTTACTGCTTTATTTAAATTGTGCGATGTACTGCACCTGTACTGTTTAGGATCGGGACACGATTTCGCGGTATTGACAAGCCCAGTCACACTTTCGGGTTCCCAGTCGTTTACAGCCGTCCACCCAAACCTTGAATCCGTTTCGGAGTCAGCTAACTTCGTTGCGGGTAGCTTAATGGGGTGGCCCCCTGAAATATTTCTGAATCATGTGATTGCTTTGTCGTGAATGCCTCGTTGGGTTTTGATTTGGTTTTTCCAAGGTTGATCGAGTGTGTGTTGCTATTTTTGCACCCCTGCAGGGTAAAACTTCCTGAAAGCCGTGTCCGCGGTTATGGACGACTTGGAGCACAGTTTCTCGATCATAGAAAAGCATAACTAAAGTACCGCTTTTAACTTGACTAAACAACTGACTAGTAAATAGTGCAACACTCATGGAATGGATAATAAAACTGCCAACAGATGGGGGTTGTTCGTCCGCTTCCTCGTTGGTAAGCGAGGAGGAGGATGGATCTGTTAATATTACTGTTATAATTGTTGTCATTAATTCCCGGACATCCGTCTATCTTTGGTTAGGCGGATGGTTAGCGAGTATCTATAGAACTGCTAGGTATTATCTTTTGCTGCAATTGTGTCACCCCAGGTTGTGTCCCCTTTAGAGGCATAAAGACTTGCTGAGTACCCCTAGGGTCTCACACGATAAATTATTTAATTCAGATGAACAGGTACACTCACAAGATGGATACTAGGTGGAGGAGACAGACGATGTGGGCAACGATCATTCGCTGTAGAGATTCCGGGAACGGGGATCCGTGAGATCTGTGGGCGGGATGTGTTTATTTATGGGGCATCTTATGCCGATTTGCTTCTTATCCGTACTCGGATCTTGTTTGCCGTCTCCGCCTGATACTCTGATGTTTGATGTATGAGGAGATATCCTAAACTATTATATCTATCTAGGACATTTGAATCTTGCCGTATGGCGTTGCTATATTCCCTTTCTTTTTAGATGGAATGGCTCTGATGTACTGTTGTATGGTGGCTTGCATACATACTCATTTGTGTAAGTAGTTGATCCCTTCGCCTGCCGATTACGCCGCCCGTTCTTGTCCCGATGTTTGGAAATGGTTGGGACGGCCGAAAGGTCTACCTGTGAGTGGCATTTGGGCCCCACCGTACTATTTCAACCATTTCCGCTCATCCAGGCTTGTAACTAGGAGCGTAATTCACCGAGGTAGTTACACCCCACCACGGTATTCAGTTGACCAATGTTCGGTGGCGCATACCTATATATGCGCCAGAAAAGTTGTAACTTATGTGGCGCATATATAGATATGCGCCACAGAATATGGAAAACCAGATCCCCTCCCCCGCTTGGACCGCCTTTAACTTTTGTAAAAAATAAACAAAAATGATAAAAAAATTCAAAAAACTAATTCCTTTGAGATGTAGTTGTATTTTGGGGTATAGTTGTAGGGAAAATTGAAAAACATGAATTTCGATGTGTTTTGCGAAAAAAGGTCATGGCACAGTAAAACAGCCATATGATGTTGGCAAAAAGTTTAATATACCAAAATGATCGTCTCAAAATTTCCTACTCGATTTCAACAGCAGGAAGCCGTTGAAGATTTTACAGACTCCCCAAAAGAGTAAAAAGTTACGGAAGAAATAATATTTTTTCCTGCAAAAAAATAAAAAAGGGGGAGAAACTTCGGTGGCACATTTCTTCCATATACGCCACAGAAGTCTTGGGCGGGATTCGAAATTTGAATCCCGCCTCCCTTCTCCCTCTCTTATCCTCTTCCACTCATAACACTTTAGTGGCGTGATAACAGTGGCACATCCCATATGCGCCACAGAAGATGAAAAATGGTACGTCACTGATGAGCTTTTTCCTAGTAGTGCCCGACTGATCTATCCCTCGTCCAAAGCGTGGCGTTGCGGACGTGTGCCTTGGTACGGTGGCTTTGTTTCTTTGTTTTTTAGAGGGCGCGACTCTATTTCTCTGGTGTGTTCAGCAGCCGCATTGGTGTGGAGTGGGTAGGATGTCAAGTGGGATCCCACCAAAATCCCACTTCTAGTTCATTTGCCAAAATCTAGTGTAAAATTTTACTCAAAATTTGAACTAGATATTGAAAAATGAATTAGAAGTGGGATTGTGGTGGGATCCCACTTGACACCCTAGGAGTAGTACATAGGAAGGAAACCACTTTGGTCCTTAGGAGCAAAAAGATTCAAACTTTTGATGTTTCAAAATTTTCACTTGCTTCCCAAACATCAGGAGGGAAAGGTTATTCAATAAGACCGGCCATGTGTAGTAGTACTTATTATCTTATCGTTTTTCGTCAAAAAAAAACTATATAGTGTACGGATAACTTTGAACATGGACCATTGGATCAAGACTGGTAAATCCAATCATTGCTAACCGTTGGATCTTCTTTTCCATTCCTAGCATCTAGAATATTCTATTGATAGTCTTTATCACAATGAACACTAGTATGCACAAACCTGAAAACATACTTCACTGCATAGTTTCAGGGACATTGTGCTAACTTCACGGACTGGGTTGTTGTTTTCATTTTTATGACGTCCTCAATGTAACTCGTACTTCCATCGACTATTCTATCGGAAGTACCTCGCTCCTACGGGACCTACCACAGTTATAAGAAAATGCAACGGCCCCAATTATCACACGAAGTGGACCATGGTTTCTTATAGTTTGTTTTTTCAAGCTTCCTAGCTAACTTTGCACACTTCACTCACTTGCCGATTTAACGTAATTATTAGGTCAAACTTGATCTAAAAGTTAGCGCGGTACATTGCTCTTGAATTATATGTCTTTTCTTAGTTACATGGGTGCATCTTCTTGTAGTAAAGCAATGTCATCGGTGTGAGTTTCCAACTATCTTGAAAAGAGCATTCTCAATTTCTCAAGTTATGACGATATTGTTATTTTACGTATAGCAAGCCCGAAGAATATGGATCTGAATGCCAAAACAAAGCTTCCTGAAGTATTAACTGGACCAACATGTTTTACTTACGATTCCCATGTTTAATGCTATGAGTTTTCAAACTTCATCCTAGCAAACTCTACCCACTTGTATGACTTTATGCTGACTTATCACAATTAGGTCAAATTTGAACTAAAATTAAATTGTAGGTTTCTTTGAAAGATTTGTGATTTTTTTGGAGGTAACCATTGAGGGGTCATTTAATATATCACATACCACCACCGAGAATTTTTACAACAGCTTAAACTTCTTACTAAGATTTTGCATATTGAAAATTTAAGGAAATTAGGTCAAACTTGAGCTACAAGTAATCGTGATGGATTTCACTCAAATTAAATTTCATTTCATGGGTATATGAGTGCATCTTCTCACAGTAAACAACATCGTCAGTGTGAATTTCCAACTATCAGGAAATAAAATTCTTAATTTCCACAGTGATGACGAGATTGTTCCTTTTCGAAAACAAAGTCTGAAGAATATGGATCTGAATGCCACAATCCAATCTTTCAAACATATTTTGGACTAGCATGTTGTACTTACGATTCCCATGTTTTATGAGTTTTCAAACTTCGTCCTAGCTAACTCTGTCCACTTGAATGACTTTATGTCAATTTATCAAAATTAGGTCAAATTTTAACTACAGGTAAATTGTAGATTACGTTGAAAGTTTTACAAATATTTTTGCGAGGTAACCATCGGGGGCTCATTTAATATATCACAAACCACACCATCGAGGGTTTTGACAACAGGTTCGACTTCTTGTTAAGATTATTCATCTTGGTAACTTGATGAAATTAGGTCAAACTTGAGAAACAAGTAAGCGCCATAGATTGCTCTTGAATTAATTGTCTTTTTTGAAGGTAGACGGGTGCATATTTTCCGTACATAGTGGCCCATGCAAGTTTTATTTGTGATTCCTATTTTCTATGAGTTTTCAAGCTTCGTAGTTAAATTAACACACTTAAATTACACTACTCCCTCTGATTCAAATTAATGTTTGCCAAGTTGTGGATAAGGCAAACATTTTCCACAAGGTAGAGCCCACATAGCTTGGTCACATTTCTCCATGAAATAGAGAGGAGAGAGGGGAAATGATTTTTCTATTCTCTAAGGGCAACCCACAAGCTTGTACTATAACTTTATTTGCTCCACAATGTACTACTATGTGACTTAGGGTGTACTTTTTTTACACATTGCGGATACCCTAAGGAAAAAAGAAAATAATCAGCCCACTTGGCAGTGTATGCAGAAGTTAGCCTCTTCAGTTTAGTGGGTCTCACGAATCATCTCGTTTAGACACTATCTAAACGGTGGAGCTTTTACTCGTAGTTGGACATATTCTCACCTCTGTCCACGCGCTATACATGTAGAGGGAGTAAAACATAGGCAGGGAAAGAGGGCGGCAGTGAAGAGAGAAGAGGAGTTGAAGGCGCTTCGAGGTCAGAGCATTTATGATGGGTTCCTGACACGAGGTACTCCTGCCTCCTTATAGTGTACACACTACTATTAGTAGTAAATTTTAGGACCTATGCACGCAAAAAAACTGCGTTTTCTCTCTCCTTCACAACCTCTCATCTCTCCTCACCCCTCTCCCCACACGCACCGGCCCGGCTGATCTCTTCCTCGTCCACAACATGGCGATGCGCACATGTGCCTTGGTACGGCGGCTCTGTTTCTTTTTTCAAAGGGCACAGATCTAATTATCTAGTGTGTTCGGCAGCCGCATATGTATCGATAAGGTAGGGTGTCAAGTGGGATCCCACCGAAATCCCACTTCTAGTTCATTTGCCAAAATCTAGTGTAAAAATTTTCTCAAAATTTGTACTAGATTTTGACAAATGAATTAGAAGTGGGATTTTAGCGGGATCCCACTTGACACCCTAGGCATAGTAGATAGGTGTAACATCCCAAATTTCATCAAATCCAAAACCATGTTATTGCATTCATATCATCATGGCATGTTTACTTTGCATAAAAAATTTCAAAGCTAAAACCCTAATAAAACCATATTTTAAACCCCTTTTAAATTATATGTATGGGGCATGGTTTTATTTTATTTTTATGACCCCAAAATGTTTTAGAGTGATTTGATGTGTTTGAAACACTGTTAAACACTAGGGTCAACTCACAGAATTTTGGTGAAATTTTGAATTGAATTGGATTTGAATTGCCCATTCAAATCTTAATTAGAAATTCAAAACAGAAATACAAAAGATAGAGGAGAAAAAAATAAGAAGCTGCCAACCCTTCTGTCCCAACTCCACTAGCAACCCATGAGCCCACCCGGGAACCCCCCCTCTCCCCTCTGATTCTCACCCGCTCGCACGCACCCCCCTCACTGACCAGTGGCCCCACTGCCGCCTAACCCTTCTTCCCCAAATCCCGCGCGACGGCCAGCTCGTCGGCCGTTTCCTCCCCTTTCAAAGCCGACACAAATGCGCTTAAATTGCTGATTGATTTGTGTGTGATTCTCGTCCCTCTCCTCGGCTAATTAATACCCTCCCTCTCCGCATCATTTCCCCCCACCCAGCACCAGTAGAGCACCGTCAGGCTACTTCTATTTCGCTTTGCACCACCACGGTACCGACGAACTTCGGCTAGCCAATTCGGTAAACCCCGTGCTCCCCTTGGCCTCTGGTTCACGCGATTGTGTTCTCCATGTCCTTTTGCATCTTCTAATGCCTGCATCTTGACCAATTGCTCCCCAGGTCATCGCCACCGTCGTTGTCTGCAAGCGCCCGAAGCCCAGCTCAACTCCGATGAGCGATTGTGCCCGCGTTCGTGCGCCCCGCCCCATCCGCGACCACGTTGAGATTCCCCTCGTCCTCGCGACCTCGGTAAGCACCAGCGCCCCCTCTCCTACCCCCTAGCCACGTCAGCGCATCGCCGCCGTGCCTGCCATGCGCGCCGCTAGCTTTTGGTTAGAGCAACGAGATCCACTGGATCTAGATCCAGTGGCCCAGATTAGAACAAGTAGTGAACAGATACCGGTGGATCTTGATCACAGGATCACACTTAGATCCAACGGCTCATGCGCGTGATCCACCCGAAGCGGTATCGTTCAATCAGATGCTGTCGCGTGGCTCTGTTTTTTATTTAAAATCCAGGATTTTATCTATTAGATGTTTAAACTTGTAAAATCCATAACTTTTGTTCTGTAAATCCAAAAATTGCAAATAAGATGTCTATGGATTCATAAAGTGAGATCTTTGCATCTGTGGCCTTTCTTTGGCCATTTGCATATCAAAAAATTAGGATTTTATGCAGAAGCATTTGTAGGCTTATTTTAACTATAAAAATTATTTAGATTATTATTTTTAGGTGGTTTTTGTTTTATTTAGACTTTAGAATGTATGATTTGTCTTCATTACTGTAGAATTTGATTTTAGAAGTGTGTCAAAACATCATATTGCATTTTGCATGCATTCATATTATTTTTGTGTGTATATTTATTTGTGATTATTTTATTGTATAAGTTGTTGTGTAGATTTTGTGGAATTTGGAGAGTGTGATTGTGAGGATTGTGTCTATTACCCTATCTACCAAGGCAATTGATACTTCATCTTTTTGTCCCATTATTTTTCCTATTGCATTAGTGATATTTTGAGTAGGATTTGCATGGTAGTTTTTCAAAGTATATGCTATGCTATGGTGGATCCTATAGATGATATCTTGGTAGAAATTTTCCTAAGTTAAGAGACATGTTATGCTAGTATGCTTAGCCTAGCTATTAGAATTCAAGGGTGAAATTTCATGCTATGATATTATGGAAAGGTTATGCCTATATGTTTTTGACTAAGAAAACAACTTGTTAATGAAACACCTGGGTGGAATGGGAAGAATGGTTTGTTTTGACTGGTTACACAGGGCCCATGTATATGGTTTACCCTATGTATCACACTTGTGGATGGCCACCCAGGAACAAAGAGATTTGAGATGTTTAGTGTTGAGAAGATTCTAGTGCAACCACATGGCATATGGGCTCTGCCTTGACCAACTAGGTTGCAAGAACTCAGCCAGATGGTGGTAGGGTTGATAGGATGGAACGCGTCCATGGTGGTCTGAGGGAATGCTTCTGAAAGTCTCATCTCGATGCATGTTGAGTCTTGTGGGGAAAGTGCACCACCTCTCAAGAGGGTGAAACCTAAGTACTTAGCCATGTCCCCAATAATGGACAATTTGAGCATCAAATACATTCAAATGATCAAGAATCTCCTCATCCCAATTTCTCAGAGTTAAAAATGGTGGCCGAACAAGGGTAGTGGTCCACCATTTGTCTATTGGTGGTTCCTTAGAGTTTTTGTAAAGAAAAACTTAGTGTTTTCAACTAGTAGGACAAAACTACTTTGTGCAAAGCCAGCCTGAAACCAAACTTAGCCAAATTCATGTAGTTGATAGTCTCTACTATAACAATGTTATCACTTTCCAATACAATTCCAAATGTATTGACCCCTTGTGGTTGTAACTTATTATGTTGTAGGTCACTCTGATGGTGTGTAGGGTTATGAGTCTACACTCAACATGTTTGCCTGTGGCACATGAAGATGAAGACTTTATTTATTTACTATGTAATTGAGAACTCTATGTGTTAGTCTTGGGCTAATGAGTTGTAAGAACTATTGTACTCCTGGAATTACAATGTAATAATGACCTTTGTATCTGTGTACTTCATCTTAAACTGTGGGTGCTAGCATTTCGATCTAGGGACTAGCACTGCAATCAGAGGGACCTTTACCTTAAATGGTGAGGTATTACAATAGGAAGGAAACCACTTTGGTCCTTTGAAGCAAAAAGATTCAAACTTTTCAGGTTTAAAATTTTTTGCTTGGTTCCTAAACATCAAGAGGGAGAGGTTATTCAATAAGACCGGCCATGCGCAGTACTACTTCTTATCTTATATTTTTCATCAAAAAAAACTATATATTGTATGGATAACTTTGAACATGGACCGTTAGATCAAGACTAGCAAATCCAAACATTGCTAACTGTTGGATCTTCTTTTCCATTCTTAGCATCTAGAAGATTCTATTGATAGTCTTTATCACAATGAACGCTAGTATGCAAAAACCTCAAAGCACACTTCCCTACATAGTTTTAGGGACCTTGTCCTAACTACATGGACTTGGATGTAATTTTCATTTTTATGAGGTCCTAAATGTAACTCGTATTTCTACCGATCGTGTTAAATGAAGCACCTCGCTCCTATGGGACCTACCATAGTTAGAATAAAATGAAACTGCCCCAATTATCACACGAAGTGGACCACGGTTTCTTATAGTTCTATTTTTTGAGCTACCTAGCTAACTTCACACACTTCACTGACTTCTTGAAGATTTAACGGAATTATTAGGTCAAACTAGATCTAGAAGTAAGCACAGTACATTGCTCTTGAAAGATGTCTTTTCTGAGGTAGATGGGTGCATATTATTGTAGTAAAACAATATGGTCGGTGTGAGTTTCCAATTATCTGGAAAAGAACATTCTCAATTTCACGAGTGATGACGAGATTGTTCTTTTACGTAAAGAAAGCCCGATGAATATGGATCTGTATGCCATAGGCCAAGCTTCCTGACATATTAAGTGTACCAACATGTTTTAATTACGATTCCCATGTTTAATGCTATGAGTTTTTAAACTCCGTCCTAGCAAACTCTACCCACTTGAATGACTATATGCCAATTTATCGAAATTAGCTCAAATTTGAACTAAAAGTAAATTGTAGGTTGCTTTGAAAGATTTGTGAATATTTTTGGAGGTAACCATCGGGAGATAATTTAATATATCACAGACTACCACCAAGAATTTTGACAACAGATTCAACTTCTTACTAAGATTTTGCATCTTGAAAATTTACAAAATTAGGTCAAACTTGAGCTACAAGTAAGCGCGAGAGATTGCTCTAGAATTAAATGTCATTTCATGGGTATATGAGTGCATCTTCTCGCAGTAAACAACACCGTCGGTGTGATTTTCCTACTATCAGGAAATAACATTCTAAATTTCTGCAGTGATGACGAGATTATTCCTTTCCAAAAAGGAAGTCTAAAGAATATGGATCTGAATGCCACAAGCCAATCTTTTAGACATATATAGTGGACCAACATGTTGTACTTACGATTCCCATGTTATATGAATTTTCAAACTTCGTGTTAGCTAAGTACGTCCACTTGAATGACTTTATGTCAAATTATCAAAATTAGGTAAAACTTTAACTACAAGTAAATTGTACATTGTGTTGAAAGTTTTACCAATATTTTTTGTAGGTAACCATGGGGGCTCATTTAATATATCACAAACCACACCATCGAGGGTTTTGACAACAAGTTTGACTTCATGCTAAGATTATTAATCTTGACAACTCAACAAAATTAGGTCAAACTTGAGAAACAACTAAGCGCGATAGATTGCTCTTGAACTAATTGTCCTTTTCGAAGGTAGATGGGTGCATATTTTCTGGACATAGCGGACCATGCATGTTTTACTTGTGATTCCTATGTTCTATGAGTTTTCAAGGTTTGTAGTTAAATTAACCCACTTAAATTACACTACTCCCTCCGATTCAAATTAATGTTTGCCAAATTGCGGATAAGGTCAATATTTGCCACAAGGTAGAACCCACATATCTTCTCCATATTGCTCCATGCAATAGAGAGGAGATAGGGGAAATGATTTTCTATTCCCTATGAGAAACCCACAAGCTTGAGATATAACTTTATTTTCTCCATAATGTAGTACTATGTGACTTAAGTTGTACTTTCTTTGACACATTGCGGATGCCCTAAGGAAAAAAGCAAATAATGGGCCCACTTGGCAGTGTATGCACAAGTTAGCCTCTTCAGATTAGTGGGTCCCACGAATCATCTCGTTTAGACACTATCTAAACAGTGGAGCTTTTACTCATAGTTGGACATATGCTCACCTCTATCCATGGGATGTACATGTAGAGATAATAAAACATAGGCAGAGGAAGAGGGCGGCAGTGAAGAGAGAGGAGGAGTTGAAGGCGGTTCGAGGTCAGAGCATTTATGATGGGTTCCTGACACGAGGTACTCATGTCGCCTTATAGTGTACACTCTACTTTCACGACCTATGCACGCAAAAAAGTATGTTTTCTCTCTCCTTCACTGCTCTCATCTCCCCCCACCCCTCTCCCCTCGCGCACCGGCCTAGCTAATCTCTCCCTCATCCACAGTGTGCCTTGGTACGGCACCTCTGTTTATTTTTTTCGACGGTGCGGCTCTATTTCTCTGGTGTGTTCGGCAGCCGCATTTCTGTGGAGTAGGTAGAGTGTCAAGTGGGATCCCACCAAAATCCCACTTCTAGTTCATTTGCCAAAATCTAGTGTAAAATTTTGCTCAAAATGTGCTTAAAATTTCTGTGGAGTAGGTAGGCTATGGAAACTCTAACCTTAATGTTCTTAAAATTGATAAAAAATTTAGTGCAACTAAGAGTGATCTACATGTTGAATCATCTTCATCTAGTGTACTATTGAGAAAATCCCTGTTTTGAAGGAAGTAATTGATGTTGATGCTTCTTCATTCGAAAATATTTGACTCTTGCTTTCTAGGCCTAGCTGAAAGGCGTTAAAGAAAAGCACTCTTGGGAGATAACCGAATTTTTATTTTAGTAAGTTTTTATTTTGTTGAGTCTTGGAAGTTATTGCCTCTGTAATAAACTCTCCTTTTCCTTTTTGTTTCGTTTTTGTGCCAAGAATAGACTCTACTGAGAGAGAAGTAAGATTTGGAGAAGTTGCTGTCCTGAAACTGATTATGTGTTGTTACCGTTAAATTCATTCTCTTAGCCAGAACATCGGATTCAGCTGAAATTATTTGTGCGCATGCCCCTGGTATTCACCCAAATTTTGTTAGTTTTGCACTTTTATATTTGGGCAACATAAGATTTTCAAAAAATCGGTCTTTACCTATAGGTCTGTTTTGACAGATTTCTGCCATTATTTGCATTTGCCTCTTAATCGATTTCTTTTTGAGTTCTCTTGATAACATGAGCTTTTAAAGGAGTTGCTAAAGTAGCTTATGTTTTAATGGATGTTTCAATTGAGTTGAAGCCTAACCCAAAGGTTTATTATCTTGCATACATTAATGTTGCTAATGAAGATTGTGTGAAGTTTTGTATGAAGGAAGTTCTCAAGTGTAGGGAGAGAATGATGTGATGATATGAAGTATGGAAAAAATATCAAGCATGTGGATGCCACCCGGTCACCCCAAGAAATATTCAAGAGGTACAAGAGTCAAAGCTTGGGTATGCCCAAGGCATCCCTTTCTGCATCAACAAAAATATCAGGTCTTCTTTCAAGAAACTATATTTTTATTGCTTCATGCACTATGTCTTGTTCTTGGAGCGTCTTTGTTTTTCCCTTTAATTTTATTTTGTTTTGTTTTCCGCAATAAGTTGGTTGGATCCCAGCACAATTCTTTTGGAGAAGTCACACCCCATTCTTCATTGCCTAGAACACTCTAGTTTTCACTCTTATTGTTTTGTGAGTGTTCTATTTTGCTAGTACTGCGTTTAGCTTTAGTTTTCTTCTTCTTTTTGCTTAGAACTTTTTAGTTCTTATTTGTAGTTAGGTGATACAAGATCTCTGGTCTTTATTGATTATTATCTTTGTGAGTTGTTTCAAATAAGTTGATTGGTGTTGGAAAAGAGTAGAATGTTTCATGCTTATGGTGGTACAAAAAGAATCTTGTTTTGACCGTGGCTTAGACTTTATCATGTCATGTTAGATGTTGCTTTAACCATATTCTTAGTTATTATTGTTGTAGCATGACTTGTTTCAAACAATTGAGATTGCTTAATGTTCCATGAAAGAATCATGCGTTGTTTTAGCATACAAAAGCATAATATTGTGGTATTCTCCTTGATGCTTTATTTGGGTTGACTTGGCACATGCTTACACCATGTTATAACTATGAACCATTCACCTTAGCCTCTATGATCATTAGTTTTTGACTTGTGATATCACTTTATGCTTTGATTAATAATGTTTTATCGCTCTACATGATTATGGCCATTATTGCTCTATTAGTTGGTCGCTCCCAGTATTTTGCTAGCCTCCACCTATACTGAGAATGAGCTCTACTCATGCATCCAACTCCCAAGAAACCAAGTTATTCCAAAGAGTCCACTATAAATTCCTATGCATGGTGTGTTGCACCATTCCAAGTATATTCATGTTTTTATCTATCTTCCAAATTAAATTCTTATTATGTCAAAATTAGTGATTAAAGCTCTCATGAACTTGAAGGCACATTTTATTTCTGGCACTTAATAAACCTGAACCATTGTGACTATCTTATGATGCTTATATGCTTGCAAATTGTAAGTTGGGAGTTAGCAAAACCATGCTTTCATGGGGCACGCTTTCAACGTTGCACTTATTTATTCAGTTGATATAATGTTCTTTTGTTTATGGATGTCGTCGGTGTGAAATGAGATGGGAACTTGCAGGTCCATGGAGTTTGTATATGTGTTAGAGAAACGCCTGGGTGGCCAGCCTAAGCCATGCCTAATCATGGTGGAAACTTGTACCAAAACCATATTGGCATTCTATGAAGCATCCTCAAAAAAAACTATGCGAATAGCAAAAAAGGGATTGCTGAGATGCTCACTATATGTTGCCTTGTCATTTTGATATGGGATAGCTCCTGTCTCATGGGGAAAGTGGTACCCCGTTGGCGGTTCTCAATGATACACATAAACTTACAATGAAAAGAACTTGATTGGGACCAAAGTTGAGTAGCATGAGGCCTCAGTACTCGTACTCAAGGGGCATGAGATTTTCAACTTGTGATTTTTCAAGCATATAACTCATATTTTCCCTCACTTTATCCTTAATCAATTTAAGATGCTTAGGATAGGGGTAATGAGAGCTCAAAGCTAATGAGTACCATTATTTTTGGAAGCTTTATAAAACCATTTAATCCCTACTTTCCTCTGCGAAGGGCCTTTCCTTTACTTTTTTTTTGAGTCTCAATCTTCTATATTTATGCACCCACTAAGAGAGCATAGTTCTCATTCTGAGTTCAATGTGCATTGTCCCAAAACTTCTTGATTGATTCATAATTATGGTATTGCTTATTCTTAAATTATTTGTATCTAGTAACCCTTATGAACTTTGAAGGTGTCCTATGCATTTATGTTTTTCTATTCCATGAAGGACAAGTTGAATACCACTCTTGCTATGTTTTCTCTATGTGAAACAACCAAATGTCTTTCAAAGCATTATTCATGATCTTTTGTTTGTGTTGCCTTTCATGTTGCAACATAGTTGCTATGTATTATTGTTAGAAATATATCTTTCATGCTTGTGTTTAGAGTACTTTGATCCCATCTATCAATGCTTTGTAATACCTTGATCAAGATTGTGTTGGTGCATGTCACCTCAAAAATTATTCTTTTTATCACTTACCTACTCGAGGACGAGCAGAAGCTAAGCTTGGGGATGCTGATATGTTGCAAACGTATCTATAATTTTTGATGCTCCATGCTTGTTTTGTACTAACTATCTTATGTTTTTGTCTACACTTTGTGGCATTGATGGCTCAAATGATGTAGAGATCGTTGGGAACCCCAAGTGGAAGGTATGATGAGCACATCAGGAAGTTTCCCTCAGTTATGAAACCAAGGTTATCGAACTAGTAGGAGAAAGAACCAGCTCCCAAGGTGTTGCTAACAACGTGGAACCTGCACAACACAACCAAAATACATTGCCCCAACTTACAATGAGGTTGTCAAACTCACTGGTTTTTCTAAAAACAAAGGATTAAATGTATAGTGCAGAAGAAAGTAGTTTCTTGTAGAAATTGCAGAAAGTAAACAGTAGACAGTAGATTGAATATCAATGGGAAGAATGGACCGGGGTCCACAGTTCACTAGAGGTGTTTCTCCATAAGATAAATAACATGTTGGGTGAACAAATTACAGTTGGGAAATTTACAGAATGAGAATGCATAACAATGCATGTACATGTCATGATGATCGCTATGAGATTCGTTTGGGAATTACAACATAATAGACAGACCGTAATCCAACTGCATCTATGACGAATAATACACCTTTAGGTTATCATCCGAACCCCTTCCAGTATTAAGTTGCAAGAAACAAATAATTTCATTAAGCAAAGTGCGTAACGTAAACAATACAATTGCCCTTGGAGAAAGGATTGTTGTTTTCTCCCTATTAGAAACAACACATCTACAACCTTAGATGTTCCTGTCACTCCCTCATATTACTGGAGGCATGAACCTACTATCGAGCATAAATACTCCCTCTTGGAGTCACAAGCAACTACTTGGCCAGAGTAACCACTACCAACAAAGAGCATGCAAGATCACAAATAACATAGACATGATAGAATCAATAATCAATCTTGACATAGTAATCAATATCCATCGGATACCAACAAACACAACATGTAGGCTTACAAATAGATGATCTTTATCATGATAGGCAGCTCACAATATCTAAACATGATAGCACAAAAGAGGAGAAACAACCATATAGCTACTGCTGTGGACCCATAGTCCAAGGATAAACTACTCACGCATCACTCTGGAGGCTGGCATGGTGATGAAGGAGTCCTCCAGGGTGATCTCCCCTCTCTGGCATGGTGCCGGGAAGAGCTTCAGATCCCTCCGGATCTAGGGTCGATTGTGGCGGTGGCTACGGACTTTTTCGTGGATTTCTGATTGGATACTTAGGGTTTCTTCCTTGAGGGGTTTATATAGGCGAATGGGCAAGGTCGGTTGAGGGCCAGGGGGGCCACACCATGTCTTGGCACGGCCTAGGGTAGACCCGCGCCATGGGGTGGTCTGGCCACCCTGTGGCGCCTCTTCGTCCCCCCTCTGGACTCCGTCTTCGTTATGGTAAAATATTGACTTCGGCTTTTCTTTCATCCCATTCCGAGAATATTTCTTTACTAGCTTTTCTAAAACAAAAAACAGTAGAAAACAGGGAACTAGCACTATGGAATCTTGTTAATAGGTTAGTTCTAGAAAATATATAAAAATGCCTCAAAGTGTAGACAAAAGATAAGATATTTGGTACAAAACAAGCATGTAGCATAAAAAATTATAGATACGTTTACGAAGTATTAAGCATCCCCAAGCTTAACTCCTGCTCATCCTCGAGTAGGTAAGTGATAAAAATAATAAATTTTTGAGGTGACATGCACCATCACAATCTTGATCAAGGTATTGTAAAGCATTGATAACTGGTATCAAAGTACTCTAACATAAGCATGAAAGATATAATTCTAATAATAAGACGAAGAAACTATGTTGCAACATGAAAGGTTACACAAACAAAAGATCATGAATAACAATGCATTGAGAGACATTTTTTTGTTTTACATATAGAAAACATAGTAAGAGTGGTAATCATCTTGTCCTTCATGGATTAGCAAAACATAAATGCATAGGACACCATCAAAGTTCATAAGGGTGACTAGATACAAATAATTTAAGAACAAGCAATACCATAATTATGAATCAATCAACAAGTTTTGGGACAATTCACATTGAACTAAGAATCACAACTATGCTCTCTTAATTGGTGCATAAATATATAAGATGGAGACTCAATATAAAGTAAAAAAAAGAGCTTCCAAAAATTATGGTACTTACTAGCTTTGAGCTCTCATTGCCCCTATCATAAGAATATTGAAGTTATTAAGGTTAAAGTGACACAAATATGAGTATATGCTTGACAAATCATAAGTTGAAAATCTCATGCCCCTTGCATACGAGTACCGAACCTCATGCTACTCAACTTTGGTCATAAGCAAGTTCTTGTCATTGTAAGTATATGTGTATCCTAGACAACCACCAACGGGGTACCCCTTGTCCCATGACACAGGAGCTATCCCATATCAAAATGACAAGGCAACAGACAATGAGAATATCAGCGATCGTTTTATTTGCTATTTGTTTAGGTTTTATTGAGGATGCTTCACAGAATGCTCATTATGGTCATGCTGCAAGTTTCCACCATGATTAAGCATGGATTATGCTAGCCTCCCAGGTGTTTCTCTAACACATATACAAACTCCATGAGCTTACAAACTCCCCTTTTATTTCACACTTCCGGCATCCATAAACAAAAGAACATGATATCAACTAAATATAATAAGTGCAATGTTGAAAGCGTTCCCCATGACAACATGGTTCTGCTAACTCCCAACTTATAATTTGCAAGCATATAATCAACATAGATGGGCACAATGGTTCAAGTTTATTAAGTGCAAGAAAATAAAGTGTGACATCAAGTTCGTGAGAGCTTTAATCACTAATTTTCACATAATAAAAATTTAATTTGGAAGATAGTAAAAACATGAATATGCTTGGAATGGTGTAACACACCATACATAGGAATTTATAGTGGACGCTTTGGAATAACTTGGTTTATTGGGAGTTGTATGAACGAGTAGAGGTCATACTCAGTACAGGTGGAGGCTAGCAAAAGACTGGGAGCGACCAACTAAGAGAGCAATAATGGCCATAATCATGCAAAGCGACAAAACATTATTAATTAAAGCATAAAGTGATATCACAAGTCAAAAACTAAATGATCATAGAGGCTAAGGTGACTGGTCCATAGTCTTAACATGGTGTAAGCATGTGCCAAGTCAACCCAAATAAAACATCAAAGGAGAATACCACAATATTATGCTTTTGTATGCTAAAACAACGCATGATTCTTTGATGGCACATTAAGCAATCTCAATTGTTTGCAACAAGTCATGCTACAACAATAATTACTAAGCATATGATCAAAGAAACATCTAACATGACATGATATAGTCTAAGTCACAGTCAAATCAAGCTCCCTTTTCTACCACATTAAGCATGAAACATTCTACTCTTTTCCTACACCAATTGACTTATTTGAAACAACACACAAAGATAATAATCAATAAAGATCAGACAGCTTGTCTCACCTAACTACAAAGAAGAACTAAAAAGTTCTAAGCAAAAAGCACAAGAAAACTAAAGCTAAACGCAGTGCTAGCAAAAGAGAACACGCATAGAACAATAGGAGTGAAAACTAAATTGTTCTAGACAATGAAGAACTAGGTGTGACTTCTCCAAAATAGGTGTGTTGGGGTCCGACCAACTTATTACAGAAAACAAATAAAAATAAAACTAAAAACAAAAACAAAGACGCTCCAAGAACATCACAATAGTGCATGAAGCAATAAAAATAAAGTGTCTTGAAAGAAGACCTGAGATTTTTATTGATGAAGAAGGGGATGCCTTGGGCATCCCCAAGCTTTGATGCTTTTACCTCTTGAATATTTGTTGGGGTGACATGGGTGGCATCCCCAATCTTGAGCTTTTGTCCATACTTCATCTTATCATATCATTCTCTCCCTACACTTGAATATTTCCTTCATACAAAACTTCACACAATCTTCATTAGCAACATTAGTGTATTCAAGATAATAAGCCTTTGGGTTCAGTTTCAACTCAAGTAAATCATCCATTAAAACATAAGCTATTGTAGCAACTCCTTTTAAAAGCTCAAGTGATCAAAGAGAACTAAAAAATAAACTGATTAGGAGGCAAATGCAAATAATGGCAGAAATCTGTCAATACAGACCAACAAGTAAAGACCGTTTTTTCGAAAATCTTCTATTGCTCAAATCAAAAAGTGCAAAACTAACGAAATTTGGGTAAATACCAGGGGCATGCACAAAAACAATTTCAGCTCAATCCGATGTTGTGGGATTTTTCATGATTTTTTATAATAAAGCATAGAAATATGTTTCGGGACAGCAACTTCCACATATGTTACTTCCCTCTCATTAGAGGCTATTCTTGGCACAAAAACCACACAAAAAAGATAAGGAGAGGTTATTACAGAGGCAATATCAACAAAATAAAAACTTACTGAAATAAAAATTGGGTTATCTCCCAAGAGTGCTTTTCTTTTATGCCTTTCAGCTAGGCACAAAAAGCAAGAATCAAGTATTTTCAAATGAAGAAGCACCAATTACTTCCTTTAAAACAAGGCTTTTCTCAATAGGTACCTTAGGTGAAGATGATTCAACATGTAAATCACTCTTAGTTGCACTAAAATTTTTATCCATTTTAAGCACATTAAGGGGTTTTGGTGTAGGCACCTTTGGAACATACGCAAATTTTTGCTCTTTTCCAACAAAAGATTTCTCTCTTTTAAACTCAAGGGAAGAAAAAGTTGAACCTAGAGTTTTCGTAGCCTCTTGATGCGGCTCAATAGTAGAGCTTCGTTGGGAGACCCCAAGAGGAAGGTATGATGAGCACAGCAGCAAGTTTTCCCTCAGTTATGAAACCAAGCTTATCAAACCAGTAGGAGCAAGGAAACAAATCCAAGGTGTTGCTAGCGACTTGGAATCCTACACAACACAAACTCAAGACTTTGCCCCAACTTACAGTGAGGTTGTCAATATCACTGGTTTGCTGAAAACAAAGGATTAAATGTATGGTGTGGAACGTAATGGTTGCTTGCAGCAAGTAAACAGTAACAGTAGATGATGTAACAAGGGTAAAGATTGGACCGGGGTCCACAGTTCAGTAGAGGTGTTCTCCTTAAGATAAATAACATAACATACTGGGTAAACAAATTACAGCGGGGCAATTGATAGGACTGAGAAAGGCATAACAATGCAATAGTGGACCTTCATGATCCTATGAGATTTGATTAGGCATTACAACAATATACATAGACCGCCATACAACTTCATCTATTACTAGTAATCCAGCTTCAGGTTATCATCCGAACCCCCTCTAGTATTAAGTTGCAAGCAACGGATAACTGCATTAAGCAATGGATAACTGCATCTATGACAAAATATTGTTGTTTTATCCCTAGTGGCAACATCACATCTACAACCTTTGAGATTTCTGTCACTTCCCTAGATTCAATAGAGGCATGAACCCACTATCGAGAATAAATACTCCCTCTTGGAGTCACTAGCATCTACTTGGACAAGATAGCTACTAGAAACTGAGAGCATGGAAGATCTCAAACAACACAGACATTATAGAATCAATAATCATAAGACATGATAGAATCAATAATCAATCTGACATAGTAATATCAATATCCATCGGATCCCCGCAAACACAACATGCATGATTACAAATAGATGACCTTGATCATGAACCGAGCTCACAAGATCTAAACATGATAGCACAAAGGAGGATAAACAACCATCTAGCTACTGTATGGACCCATAGTCCAAGGGTGAACTACTCACGCATCATACCGGAGGCTGGCATGGTGATGAAGAAGGCATCCGGGATGATCTCTCCCCTCCGGCAGGGTGCCGGGAAGAGCTTCAGACCCACCCCCCCTGATCTAGGGACGATGGTGGAGGCGGCTACGGACTGTTTCATGGAGATCTTATCGGGTACTTAGGGTTTTGGCATCGAGGGTTTATATAGGCGAAGAGACGAGGCAAGAGGGCGGCCAGGGCGCCCACACCATAGGGCGGCGCGCCTTAGGGTGGGACCGTGTGGCCCTAGGGTGTGGCGGCCTTGCAGTCCCCCTTCGGCTGCCCTTTGGTCTCTGTGTTTGTTTCGGTAAAATATTGACTTTGGCTTTTTTCCCGTCCAATTCTGAGAATATTTCCTTACTAGCTTTTCTAAAACCAAAAACAACAGAAAATAGGCAATTGGCACTGTGTCATCTTGTTAATAGGTTAGTCCCATAAAATGTATAAAAATACCTCAAAGTGTAGACAAATCATAGCAAAGTTGATACTAAACAAGCATGGAACATCAAAAATTATAGATACGTGTACGACTTATCACCTCTTCCAGTTTACCAATTCTAAGATTTTGATCATAGATAATGCTATCCTCTAAAACAGTGATTATTTTATTGATACTTTCTATTTCTTCATTAACTTGGCTAGTGTTATCAAGGAGATTTGGCAAATTTTCTCGAGGGAGCTCAATTTTTTTATAACTTCTTCCAAAGTGATATCAGTTTTAATGACATTGATAGGTGGTAATCCTACTAAACATTCAATTAAATTGCATGCTTCCAAAGCAGGAGTACCTAGAAAATTACCACGTGTGAGAGTGTAAGACCCCACCTTTGTAAAGGTAAAGGTCCCTGTGATTGCAATGCTAGTCCCTGGATCAAATGCTAGCATCCACAGTTTAAGATGAAGTACACAGATACAAAGGTCATTATTACATCGTCATTCCAGAGATAACATAGTCTTTTACAACTCCATAGCCATAGGCTAGTACAAGAGTTCAACTTAACAAAATAAAGTAAAGTCTTCATCTTCATGTGCCACAGGCAAACATGTTGAGTGTAGACTCATAACCCTAATCCTCATCAGAGTATCCTACAACATCACAAGTTACAGCCATAGTGGGTCAATATATTGGAATAGTATTGGAAAGTGATACCTTAGTATAATAATAGCTTCTAGCTTCTTTATGAATTTGGCTAAGTGTAGTTTAGGCTTGCTTTGCTCAAAATAGGTTTTGCCTATCAGTTGAAAACACTAAGTTTTTGTTTGAAAAAAACTCCCAAGGAACCACCAATAGACATTGGTGAACCTTTACCCATGTTCAACCACAAGTTTTTAACTTAGAAATTGGGATGAGGAGATCCTTGATAGCTTCAGTGTCTTGATGCTCAATTGTCCATTCCCGGGGACACGGCTAAGTACTTAGATTTTCCTTCTCGAGAGGTGGTGCACTTTCCCCACAAGACTCGACATGCATCGAGACGAGAACTTTCAAAAGCCTTCCCTTAGACCAAATGGATGCGTTCCAATCCTACCACCCTACCACCAACTGTCCATCTGGCTAAGTTATTGCAACCTATATGATCAAGGCAGAGCCCATATACCATGTGGTTGCACTAGAAGATTCTAAACACTAAGTATCTCAAATCCCTTTGTTCCTGGGTGGCTTTCCACAAGTGTGATACACAAGATATACCATAGACATGGGCCTTGCGTAACCACTCAACATAACCCAAACATACCATTCCACCCAGGTGATTCATTCACTCAGTAGTTTTATTAAGCAAAAACACAAGTCAAAGACTTAGCAACATTTCCATAGCATTTATATAATCCACCCTTGTTTGCTACTAGCTAGGCTAAGCATGGCAATATAACAAGTATCTTAACTTAGAGAAAATTCTATCAAGACTACAACTACTAGGATTTCCCATAGCATAGTGTCACATCCCAAGATTTTCCAAATCTTGTAATGTGAAAAATAAATGAATAAAATAAAACTTTGTTGATTTTCAGGGTGAGAAGAAACTTTTTGATTCCAATTGGAAGCTTTCAAAACCTATTTGGATCAAATAAAATCCTAAAGGGATTTAAAAAGTTAAATAAACAATAAAGTTAAAAATATTTGGAATTACTACTTTTGGATCTTTTAATAAAAGATTTGGTTTTCAAAAGAAAAGGTAGATTTATAAATAAGGATTATTTTATAAGCCAAATTAAACCTTGGCCAAGATTTTGAAATAAAATGTTTTGTTTTGATTAAAAGAGTAAAGGTTTATTTAAATAAAATAATGAGAGTTTATTAATAAACCAAATTTATTAAAGTGAAGACTTTTGCCATTTTTAATAAACCCTAAAACTTGTTATTTTAATTTAAACAAGTTTTCCAAGTATTTTATATTTTCAAATAAAACCTACTGATTTGGTTTTGATAATATTTAGATTTCAAATGGAGATTTTAAATAAATAAATCAAAACCTATTTGAATTAATAAATAAAGTCTATTTTATTTAATTATTAAATAGATCCTAAAAAGAATAAAAATATTATTTTATTTTGGGACCTGGAATTGTGTTGTTAAACAGAACCAAAACTCAATGAAAAGTTTGGAGGAGTTTTGAATTGATTTGAGTGTTTGTTTTGTTGTTTGAATTTCAAAACAGAAATAAGAAATGGAAAAAGGAAAAAGTATCTGAACAAAAAAAAATGAAAGAGACGACCCAGCCCAGCTAAGCCCATCCCAGCCCAGCAGCCCACCTCTCTCCCCAGCGAATCGTTCATTTCTCTCTCAGGAACTTAACCGCATAGAGGATGACAATTGTACCCCACTCCCCTTTCCCCTCTATCGCTGACAAGACGACCCCACGACCACGTCAGCTTCTTCCCCACGCGACCTCTTCTTCCTCCCGTCACTGCCGATTGATTCGCGTTGTCAATTCGCTTCAATGCCGCGTGATCAACGCCCCCTGACCACACTCGCTTAAATGCCCGTTTCTCCTCTTCCATTCCCCCCAAGCACCACGCCTCGAGAGCCACCAGGCTATCTCCAATCTCTTCTGCACCGCCGCCGTCTCCGACGAGGTTCTTGGCCAATTCCGGCAGCACCGCATCGCCCCTTGCCTCCCCGACCAAGCTCACAGACTCCCCAGACCCTGGTGCACCTTCCAGTGGCCTCAACTCGGCCGCGCTCACCCTAGAGCGTCGGCAAGAACAACCACTGCCCCCCGCTGTCGTCTGCACCGACTCCGGCGAGTTAGTGACGCCAACCCCGAGCTCCCCTTGTGCTCTAGTGAGTACCCCTACAACCACAGAGATCGTGCGCATCCTCCTGATACTTTTCTTCGCTTGCCTGCATCCCAGGTGCTCGCCCTCGACCACGACCGTGCGCAACCGACGCCAGCAAGAACTCCGGTGAGCAATAGCCGTGAACTCCGTGCGCCCCTTGACTCCTCGAGAACACCTTGAGCTTCCCTAGGCTTCTGCGAACGTGGTGAGCATCTTCCCATCGTCTCTCGCTTCCTGTTTCACCAGCACCGCCACCATCTGACCGCGCCGCTGCCAGCCACCGTCGCTGCGCCGCCAACCTTTGGTCAAACACACGTAGGCCGTTGGATCCTCATCCTGTGGCGTAGACAGAACAACTTACACGAAGAGGTACAAGTTAATCTGCACCGTTCAGTCTCACTTAGATCCAACGCACCCCATAGCCGATCCGAGCGAAACGGTATTGACGAATCAGAAACAGCCACGTGGACGAAGTTTGATTTAAAACAGAATTAGAATCAGATTTGTTTGCAAATTTGAAAAATCCATAACTTTAGTTCTACACGTCCAAATTTTGCAAATTTATATCAATGGAATCAGTGGAACAAGCCCTAGCCAACCATGCCACTTGTTTAAAAAAAGTTTCTGTTAAATTTCTTGTTTTTACAGAAACTTGTGTATGCTTGTTTAGGTTATAAAAATTATTCTAAAATGATTTTGTGGATAAAATCTTTGGCAAATGGTGTGTTTTGAACCTACCGACCCTAGGAATCACTTTGTGGTTTCAAAAATATATTTGGTGAATAAAAATAATGATTCTTTGATTTAAAACCAATTCTAGTCAAATAAAAATGTGGTTTATTTATTAAAAATAGTTTTGGAGGAAAACCTTTGGGCAATGTTTTGTTTCAAACTCTCTGACCCTAAACACAAAGTTTTATTGTCACATCCCAAGATTTTCCAAATCTTGTAATGTGAAAAATAAATGAATAAAATAAAACTTTGTTGATTTTCAGGGTGAGAAGAAACTTTTGAAACCGATTGGAAACTTTCAAAACCTATTTGGATCAAATAAAAACCTAAAGGGATTTAAAAAGATAAATAAACAATAAACTTAAAAATATTTAAAATTACTATTTTAGGATCTTTTAATAAAAGATTTGGTTTTCAAAAGAAAATGGTGGATTTATAAATAAAGATTATTTTATAAGCCAAATTAAAACTTGGCCATGCTTTTGAAATAAAATATTTCTATTTGATAAAAATAGTAAAGGTTTATTCAAATAAAATAATAAGGATTTAATATCCAAGTTTATTAAAAATAAAAAGGTTTTACTATTTTAAATAAACACTAAAACTTATTTATTTATTTATTTTAAATAAGTTTTCCAAGTATCTTCTATTTTCAAATAAAACCTACTGATTTGGTTTTGATAATATTTAGATTTCAAATGGAGATTTTCTTAAATAAATCAAACCCTATTTGATTAAATAACTAGGGTCCATTTTATTTAATTAATGAATGGATCCTAAAAATATTAAAAATATTATTTTATTTTTTTGGACCTTGGTTTATGTTGTTAAACAGAACCAAAAACTCAATACAAGTGTGGTGATTGTTTGAATTGTTTTGAATGTTTGTTTTGTTGTTTGAATTTCCAAAACAGAAAATAGAAATAGAAAAAGGAAAAGCTTTCACAAAGAAAAAAATATGAGTCTGGTCGACCCAACCCAGCAGCCCACTAGGCCCAGCAGCCCAGTTCCCTCTCTCCCCCGAAGCGTTTTCCTCTCACTCACTAGACGACCCGCAGAACCAATGACAGGTGGACCCAACTCCCCTCTCCTCTCTCTCACTGACCAGCCGACCCCACCCCTCCTGTTCATCATTTTCACCCGCGCGCAAACATCGCCGGCGGTTTCTGCCGATTAAAGCTCGCGTCAATACTCGTTACTGCCGCGTTGATTCAGTCCAGCAACCACGCCGTATTAAACGCCATGCTACTCTCTCCCTTTCCCCCAAACCAGAGCCACCAGAGAGCCGCCAGGCTGCTCGGAATCGTCTGCAAACCGCCACTGTCTCCGACGCTCTCCGGCGGCAATTCCGGCCACCACCGCCAGCCCCACTGCTCCCAGAGCACACTATCTTGCTCTCCATCATCTCCTGCACCTGTCAGTGCCTTCCCCTCACTCGCGAGTGCTCTACAGCGTCGACTTCGTCTTCGACTGAACGACGCCGCCGTCCGCTCCAACTCTGACAACCTCCACAGGTAGTTCCTGACCGCGCCTTTCATTCCTCTTCAAGCACGCATCATCGCCGTGACCTTGCACGTGTAATGCACCATCTGCTTTGCTTCGGCATGCCCTGTAGCCTCGCCCACAACGACGACCAGAGCATGCCCGACGCCGAGCGAACTCCGGCGAGCAATCGCCAGCACATGCGAGCGCCCCTTCGTCTGCAACCAGCACGTCGAGCTTCCCCACGACCTTGCGATCACGGTGAGCCTCTCCTCCTCTTCTCTCGCTTCCTAGAACGGCCGGACCACCTCGGACAGAGCGTGCGCCGCCAGTCGTCGCCGCCGGCGCCGCCAGCTGATGGTCAAACTCACCTAAGCCGTTAGATCGTTATCCAGTGGACGCGATAGATTGACTTAAACTGAAACGGTACGTGTGATCTGAGCCGTGCGATATGACTTAAATCCTACGGCCTACAGCGCGTGATCCAGACGAAGCGGTATTAGCAAATAGAAACACACCACGTGTCTCTGTTGAGTTGAATTAGAACATAATTGATCTATTAGATTTCCAATTTTGTAAATTCCATAACTTTAGATCCACACGTCCAAATTTTGCAAACTTTATATCAATGGAATTAGTGGAACAAGCCCTAGCCAACCATGCTATTTGTTTAGTAAAAAGTTTCTGTTAAATGGTTTGTTTTTGCAGAAACATTTGTATGCTTGTTTAGGTTATAAAAATTGTTCTAAAATGTTTTTGGGGATAAAATCTTTGGCAATTGGATTGATTTGAACCTACTAACCACAGGAAACACTTTGTGGATTCAATAATGTATTTGGTGAAACAAAATAATGATTCTTTGATTTAAAACCATTTCTAGTCAAATAGAAATATGGTTTATTTATTAAAAATGGTTTTGAAGGAAAACTTTTGGGAAATGTTTTGTTTAAAACTCTCTGACCCTAAACACAAAGTTTTATGGTTTGAAAATGTATTTTGTGAACCCCATAGATTAATGCCTTAGTAAAAAAACATTTCTACACCACATAAAATGATACCTTGTTTTGAAAATGGTTTATAAAGTCAAACCTTTTGCAAATGACTTTGCCACTTTATAAAATGACCATTAGGTGTACCCAAATGTTTATGACCCATTAGAAACCACTTTTACAAATAAAAAACCCTTTTGCATGCTTGCATGTGTTGTTTTGTTTTTTTATTTTATGTGATGAATTGCTTGAATGGTAGATTGAAATATTGTTTGCTGGATTGATTTTTAGTGACTTGAAGTGTGTGAACATTGCAAAGATCAAGGATTGAACCTATACTCTACCAAAAAGGCAAGTGATGCTTCATACTTTTGTCCCATTACTTTCACTATGCATTAGTGATTTTCTCTAAGTAAAACTTGCATGGAATTTTGCTAAGTATAAACCTTGCTATAGGAAAACCTAGTAGATGAAACCTTAGTAGAAATCTTCCTAAGTTAAGATTCCTATTACTATCATGCTTAGCTTAGCTAATAGAAAACAAGGGTGGAATATACATTCATACTATGGAAAATTTCTAAGTCTGAGGACTTATGTTTTTCTTAATAAAACAACTAAGTCAATGAATCACCTAGATGGAATGGGACTTGATTGGTGTTTTTTGGTTGAGTGGTTCACAAGGCCCATGTTTATGGTTGACCTTGTGTATCTCACTTGTGGATGGCCACCCAGGAACAAAGAGATTTGAGATGTCAAATGTTGAGAAGCTTATAGTACAGCCACTTGGCAATATGGGCTCTGGCTTGACCACATAGGTTGCTAGAACTTAGTCATTTGGACAGTTGGTGGTAGTGGGATGATAGGTTGGAACGCGTCCATTTGGCTAAGGGAAGGCTTCTGAAAGGTCCTGTCTTGGGAAACCAAGTGTGGTGAGGAAAGTGCACAACCTCTGGAGATGGAAAAATCTAAGTACTTAGCCAAGTCCATGGCAATGGACAACTTGAGCATCAAGACATGGAAGCAATCAAGAAACTCATCATTCAAATTTCTAAGTTAAAAACTTGTGGTTGAACAAGGGTTAAAGGATCATCAATCTTTGATTGGGAGATGCCTTGCAAAATATTATTTTGTCAAGAAAAAACTTAGTGTTTTCAAAATGATAAGGAAAATCTATTTTGAGCAATGCAAGCCTCAACTCCACTTAGCCAAATGCATATAGATGATAGACTCCAGTATACTACCATAGTATCACTTGCCAATACAATTAAAATGTATTGACCCTTGTGGCTGTAACTTGTTATGTTGCAGGTTTGATTGATTTAGTGAAGTGTGTTGATTAGGATTACAAAGTCTACAACCAACATGTCTGCCTGTGGCACTTTGAAGATGAAGGACCCCATGCTTATAGATATTCTGCTGCAATGTAATGTAATAGCCAAATGAGCTATGTAAGATGTAATAAAATTATGTTATTCCTGGTTATAAAGTTGTATTATGACCTTTGTTTCTTGATATTACATCTTAACTGTGGAAGCTAGCTATTGATCCAGGGACTAGCATTGCAATCACAGGGATCCTTTTCCTTTACAAAGGAGGGACCTTACAGATGGTATCAGAGCATTGTGTTGCCTGTAGGATTTGTAAACCTAGGATTGGACAAAACCCCTTAGAAAAATAGGAGTTGTATTTGTTCCAAAAAAATTATTTACCAACAATCTTGTAAACTCTTTCCTCAACCATTTTGGTTTTGATTCTACATCTCATCTAATTCAACTTGATGGACGAACCTACCCCATGACCAAAGACTACACCATGTGCAAAGGACTTCATCAACTCTAATGACTTCAACATCTTCAGCATATTCACCAAGGACTTCAACCATGGTTATCACTAAGGACAAGTGAGACAAGAAACCTTGCTAAAGATTTGGAGACTAAGGAAACACAACTTAGAAGGAGCCATCAACACCTTTGAAGTTTTTGTGACCAAAATTTTTCCAAGGAAACCATGATCTCATGTAAAAAGAATCAACCAAGAAGGATGGAAAGATCACAAGTGAACCATATAGATGGACCACCATATTTTAGATAAGTCAAACACACTAACTTGTGTGATGTAACAAAAATATTTTGTTGCCTAAAAATGTGCTTGAACTTCATTTTTTGAGTGGGATGTTTGTTTGTGACTGCTTGCACATGGCTTGTGTGAATTGTGTTGTGTGTGATTAGAATTATTCCCTTAGAAATATTTTGCCTATTCTAATCCCAATTCAACCCAAACAGATGACTACTCCAAGAAACTCCAACATCAAGGTTTATGACAACAACAACAACCACAAGGACAACATGAGAGAACTCATAGTAACCCAAAACCAATTGAGCCAAGAGACAACTCAGCTTTTAGCCAACAACAATGGACTAGACCCAGCCATACAAAGGATTTTGAAACTTCAATCCCAATTGTTGCAAGGATTGGTTACTCAAGTGATCAACATGGGAGAAAACTTTTCCCAAAGAGCAAATGACAACAAGGATGACAAAGATGCTATTCAAGAGGAACCCAAGATTGCAATATTTATGGAGACAAGGATCATACATGCAAGGAGCATGAAGATCAATGCCCTAATTGTGAAGAAGAAAGTCATATCTCTAGTAACTGCCCCAAGAAGAGAGAAAGATTTCCCACCTTTGAGGTGAGATATGAAGAACATGAACTAGAAGAACTCCTAGCTTTGGAGAGACCCAAAAAGAAGAAGAAAGACAAAATCCAGTTGCAATGTTACAATTGCAAAGAGATGGGACACTATGCCAGTGATTGCCCAGAAAAGAAGAAGAACCAAGGAAATAAACAAGAAGAATTGTTACCCAAGGAAAAGAATTATATTAGCCAAGTGTGGTGCAACAACTGCAAAGAGCTAGGACGTTATGCAAGCAATTGTCCAGAAAAGATGAAACACAAGATAAACAAGCCTATGAGGGACCTCAGCCTTGTCACATGTTTCAAATGCAAGGATCTAGGCCACTATGCAAACTTCTGTCCAGGAAAGTTACATCCAGATCCCAAGCAAGCCAATATGTAAACTGGTTGGAAAATTTTAAGGGTGGTAGTACCCTAGTTGTTTTGAGCCTACTTGTAACCCTAGCCTTCCCAAATCTCGGGACGAGATTTATTTTAAGGGTGGTAGCCTGTCACATCCCAAGATTTTCCAAATCTTGTAATGTGAAAAATAAATGAATAAAATAAAACTTTGTTGATTTTCAGGGTGAGAAGAAACTTTTGAAACCGATTGGAAACTTTCAAAACCTATTTGGATCAAATAAAATCCTAAAGGGATTTAAAAAGATAAATAAACAATAAACTTAAAAATATTTAAAATTACTATTTTAGGATCTTTTAATAAAAGATTTGGTTTTCAAAAGAAAATGGTGGATTTATAAATAATGATTATTTTATAAGCCAAATTAAAACTTGGCCAAGCTTTTGAAATAAAATATTTCTATTTGATAAAAATAGTAAAGGTTTATTTAAATAAAATAATAAGGATTTAATATCCAAGTTTATTAAAAATAAAAAGGTTTTATTATTTTAAATAAACACTAAAACTTATTTATTTATTTTAAATAAGTTTTCCAAGTATATTCTATTTTCAAATAAAACCTACTAATTTGGTTTTGATAATATTTAGATTTCAAATGGAGATTTTATTAAATAAATCAAACCCTATTTGATTAAATAACTAAGGTCCATTTTATTTAATTAATGAATGGATCCTAAAAAGATTAAAAATATTATTTTATTTTTTGGACCTTGGTTTATGTTGTTAAACAGAACCAAAAACTCAATACAAGTGTGGTGATTGTTTGAATTGTTTTGAATGTTTGTTTTGTTGTTTGAATTTCCAAAACAGAAAATAGAATTAGAAAAAGGAAAAGCTTTCAGAAAGAAAAAAATATGAGTCTGGTCGACCCAACCCAGCAACCCACTAGGCCCAGCAGCCCATTTCCCTCTCTCCCCCGAAGCGTTTTTCTCTCACTCACCAGACGACCCGCAGAACCAATGACAGGTGGATCCAACTCCCCTCTCCTCTCTCTCGCTGACCAGCCGACCCCACCCCTCCTGTTCATCGTTTTCACCCGCGTGCAAACATCGCCGGCGGTTTCTGCTGATTAAAGGTCGCGTCAATACTCGTTACTGCCGCGTTGATTCAGTACAGCAACCATGCCGTATTAAACGCCATGCTACTCTCTCCCTTTCCCCCAAACCAGAGCCACCAGAGAGCCACCAGGCTGCTTGGAATCGTCTCCAAACCGCCACTGTCTCCGACGCTCTCCGGCGGCAATTCCGGCCACCACCGCCAGCCCCACTGCTCCCAGAGCACACTATCTTGCTCGCCATCATCTCCTGCACCTGTCAGTGCCTTCCCCTCGCTCGCGAGTGCTCTGTAGCGTCGACTTCGTCTTCGACTGAACGACGCCGTCGTCCGCTCCAACTCCGACGACCTCCACAGGTAGTTCCTGACCGCGCCTTTCATTCCTCTTCAAGCATGCATCATCGCCGTGACCTTGCACGTCTGATGCACCCTCTTCTTTGCTTCGGCATGCCCTGTAGCCTCGCCCACAACGACGACCAGAGCACGCCCAACGCCGAGCGAACTCCGGCGAGCAATCGCCAGCACATGTGATCGCCCCTTCGTCTGCAACCAGCACGTCGAGCTTCCCCACGACCTTGCGATCACGGTGAGCCTCTCCTCCTCTTCTCTCGCTTCCTAGAACGGCCGGACCACCTCGGACAGAGCGTGCGCCGCCAGTCGTCGCCGCCGGCGCCGCCAGCTGATGGTCAAACTCACCTAAGCCGTTAGATCGTTATCCAGTGGACGCGATAGATTGACTTAAACTGAAACGGTACGTGTGATCTGAGCCGTGCGATATGACTTAAATCCTACGGCCTACAGCGCGTGATCCAGACGAAGCGGTATTAGCAAATAGAAACACACCACGTGTCTCTGTTGAGTTGAATTAGAACAGAATTGATCTATTAGATTTCCAATTTTGTAAATTCCATAACTTTAGATCCACACGTCCAAATTTTGCAAACTTTATATCAATGGAATCAGTGGAACAATCCCTAGCCAACCATGCTATTTGTTTCGTCAAAAGTTTCTGTTAAATGGTTTGTTTTTGCAGAAACATTTGTATGCTTGTTTAGGTTATAAAAATTGTTCTAAAATGTTTTTGGGGATAAAATCTTTGGAAATTGGATTGATTTGAACCTACTGACCATAGGAAACACTTTGTGGATTTAAAAATTTATTTGGTGAAACAAAATAATGATTCTTTGATTTAAAACCATTTCTAGTCAAATAGAAATATGGTTTATTTATTAAAAATGGTTTTGAAGGAAAACTTTTGGGAAATGTTTTGTTTCAAACTCTCTGACCCTAAACACAAAGTTTTATGGTTTGAAAATGTATTTTGTGAACCCCATAGATTAATGCCTTAGTAAAAAACATTTCTACACCACATAAAATGATACCTTGTTTTGAAAATGGTTTATAAAGTGAAACCTTTTGCAAATGACTTTGCCACTTTATAAAATGACCATTAGGTGTACCCAAATGTTTATGACCCATTAGAAACCACTTTTACAAATAAAACAACCCTTTTGCATGCTTGCATGTGTTGTTTTGTTTTATTATTTTATGTGATGAATTGCTTGAATGGTAGATTGAAATATTATTTGCTTGATTGATTTGTAGTGACTTGAAGTGTGTGAACATTGCAAAGATCAAGGAGTGAACCTATACTCTACCAAAAAGGCAAGTGATGCTTCATACTTTTGTCCCATTACTTTCACTATGCATTAGTGATTTTCTCTAAGTAAAACTTGCATGGAATTTTGCTAAGTATAAACCTTGCTATAGGGAAACCTAGTATATGAAACCTTAGTAGAAATCTTCCTAAGTTAAGATTCCTATTACTATCATGCTTAGCTTAGCTAATAGAAAACAAGGGTGGAATATACATTCATACTATGGAAAATTTCTAAGTCTGAGGACTTATGTTTTTCTTAATAAAACAACTAAGTCAATGAATCACCTGGGTGGAATGGGACTTGATTGGTGGTTTTTGGTTGAGTGGTTCACAAGGCCCATGTTTATGGCTGACCTTGTGTATCTCACTTGTGGATGGCCACCCAGGAACAAAGAGATTTGAGATGTCAAATGTTGAGAAGATTATAGTGCAGCCACTTGGCAATATGGGCTCTGCCTTGACCACATAGGTTGCTAGAACTTAGTCATTTGGACAGTTGGTGGTAGTGGGATGATAGGTTGGAACGCGTCCATTTGGCTAAGGGAAGGCTTCTGAAAGGTCCTGTCTTGGGAAACCAAGTCTGGTGGGGAAAGTGCACAACCTCTGCAGATGGAAAAATCTAAGTACTTAGCCAAGTCCATGGCAATGGACAACTTGAGCATCAAGACATGGAAGCAATCAAGAATCTCATCATTCAAATTTCTAAGTTAAAAACTTGTGGTTGAACAAGGGTTAAAGGATCATCAATCTTTGATTGGGAGATGCCTTGCAAAAGATTATTTTGTCAAGCAAAAACTTAGTGTTTTCAAAATGATAAGGAAAATCTATTTTGAGCAATGCAAGCCTCAACTCCACTTAGCCAAATGCATATAGATGATAGACTCCACTATACTACCATAGTATAACTTGCCAATATAATTCTAATGTATTGACCCTTGTGGCTGTAACTTATGATGTTGTAGGTTTGAAATCATATTTTGTGAACCCTATAGATTAATGCCTTAGTAAAAACATTTCTACACCACATAAAATGATACCATGTTTTGAAAATGGTTTATGAAGTGAAATCTTTTGCAAATGACTTTGCCACTTTATAAAATGACCATTAGGTGTTTTCAAATGTTTATGACCCATTAGAAACCACTTTTACAAATAAAACAACCCTTTTGCATGCTTGCATGTATTGTTTTGTTTATGATTTTATGTGATGAATTGCTTGAATGGTAGATTGAACTTGTGCCTTGCTTGATTGAATTGTAGTGACTTGAAGAGTGTGATTGTAGCAAGGACAAGGAGTGAACTTATACTCTACCAAAAAGGCAAGTGATGCTTCATATCTTTTGTCCCATTACTTTCACTATGCATTAGTGATTTTTTCTAAGTAAAACTTGCATGGAATTTTGCTAAGTATAACCATGCTATGGGAAAACCTAGTAGATGAAAACTTAGTAGAAATTTTCCTAAGTTAAGTTTCCTACCACTATCAAGCTTAGCTTAGCTAATAGAAAACAAGGGTGGAATATACATTCATACTATGGAAAAATTTCTAAGTCTGAGGACTTGTGTTTTTGTTTAATAAAACAACTAAGTTAATGAATCACCTGGGTGGAATGGTAATTGCTTGGTGGTTTTTGGTTGAGTGGTTACACAAGGCCCATGGCTATGGTTTACCTTGTGTATCACACTTGTGGATTTCCACCCAGGAACAAAGAGATTTGAGATGTCAAATGTTGAGAAGCTTCAAGTGCAACCACTTGGCATTATGGGCTCTGCCTGGATCACATAGGTTGCTAGAACTTAGCCATTTGGACAGTTGGTGGTAGTGGGAATGATAGGTTGGAACGCGTCCATTTGGTCTAAGGAAAGGCTTCTGAAAGATCTTGTCTTGGTGAAACCAAGTCTTGTGTGGAAAGTGCACCACCTCTGCAGAGTGTAAAATCTAAGTACTTAGCCATGTCCCTGGTAAAGGACAATTTGAGCATCAAGACATGGAAGCTATCAAGAATCTCATCATTCAAATTTCTAAGTTAAAAACTTGTGGTTGAACAAGGGTTAAAGGATCTTCAATCTTTGATTGGGAGATGCCTTGGGAAAGATTTTTGTCAAGCAAAAACTTAGTGTTTTCAAATGTTAAGGAAAAATCTATTTTGAGCAATGCAAACCTCAACTCCACTTAGCCAAAAGCATATAGATGATAGACTCCACTATACTACCATAGTATCACTTGCCAATACAATTCAAATGTATTGACCCTTGTGGCTGCAACTTGTTATGTTACAGGTTTGATTGATTTTAGTGAAGTTTGTTGATTAGGATTACAAAGTCTACAACCAACATGTCTGCCTGTGGCACTTTGAAGATGAAGGACCCCATGCTTATAGATATTCTGCTGCAATGTAATGTAATAGCCAAATGAGCTATGTAAGATGTAATTTATTATGTTATTCCTGGATATAAAGTTGTATTATGACCTTTGTTTCTTGATATTACATCTTAACTGTGGATGCTAGCTATTGATCCAGGGACTAGCATTGTAAACACAGGGGACTCTACCTTATTAAAGGTTGGGAACCTTACAGATGGTATCAGAGCATTGTGTTGCCTGTAGGATTTGTAACCCTAGGATTGGACAAAAACCCTTAGAAAAATAAGAGTTGTATTTGTTCCAAAACTTATTTACAAACAATCTTGTAAACTCTTTCCTCCACCATTTTGGTTTCAACTCTACATCTCTTCTATTCCAACTTGAAGGAAAAACCTACCCCATGGCCAAAGACTTCACCATGAGATAAGGACTTCTTCAACTCTAATGACTTCAACATCTTCAACTCTAATGACTTCAACATCTTTAGCATTTTCACCAAGGACTTCAAACTTAGATGTCACTAAGGACTACAAGTGAGACAAGAAATCTTGCTCAATATTTGAAGACTAAGGAAACACAACTTAGAAGGAGCCATCACCACCTTTGAGGATTTGAGAACAAGAGTTTTCCCAAGGAAACCATGATTTCATGTAAAAAGAATCAACCAAGAAGGATGGAAAGATCACAAGTGAACCATATAGATGGACCACCATATTTTGTTTAAGACAAACCCACCAACTTATGTGGTGTAACAAAAAAAATATTTTTGGTTGCCTAAGAATATACTTGAAAACTTGTTGTTTGAGTGGAATACTTGTTTGTGATTGCTTGCAGATTGCTTGAGTGAATTGAGATGTGTGTGATTAGAATTATTTCCTTAGAAGATCTTTTGCCTATTCTAATCCCAATCCAACCCAAACAGATGACTACTCCAAGAGACTCCAACATCAAGGTTGATGACAACAACAACGACCAAGAGGACAACATGAGAGAACTTATAGCAAACCAAAACCAGTTGAGCCAAATGACAACTCAGCTTTTAGCCAACAACAATGGACTAGATCTAGCCATACAAAGGATTTTGAAACTTCAATCCCAATTGTTGCAAGGATTGGTTACTCAAATGATCAACATGGGAGAAAACTCTTCCCAAGGAGTTTATGACAACAAGGATGACAAAGATGCTATTCTAGAAGGAACCCAAGCTTGCAATATTTGTGGAGACAAGGATCATACATCCAAAGAGCATGAAGATCAATGCCCCAAGAAGAGAGAAAGATTTCCCACCTTTGAGGTGAGATGTGAAGAGCATGAACTAGAAGAACTCCTAGCTTTGGAGAGACCCAAAAATAAGAAGAACGACATAAGCCAGTTGCAATGTTACAATTGCAAAGAGATGGGACACAATGCTAGTGAATGCCCAGAAAAGAAGAAGAGCCAAGAAGACAAACAAAAGCTAGTGAAACCCAAGATGAGGAAGGATATTAGCCTAGTGATGTGCAACCACTCCAAAGAACTAGGACATTATGCATCATATTTTCCAGAGAAGCCACCTCAAGACCTCAACCTTATCACATGTTTCAAATGCAAAGAGCTAGGACACTATGCAAACTTCTGTCCAGGAAAGTTACACCAAGATTCCAAGCAAGCCAAGATGTAATTTAGTTGGAAATTTTTTAAGGGTGGTAGTACCCTAGATGCTTTTTGAACCAACTTGTAACCCCTAGCCTCCCCAAATCTAGGGACGAGATTTATTTTAAGGGTGGTAGCCTGTCACATCCCAAGATTTTCCAAATCTTGTAATGTGAAAAATAAATGAATAAAATAAAACTTTGTTAATTTTCAGGGTGAGAAGAAACTTTTTTATTCCAATTGGAAGCTTTCAAAACCTATTTGGATCAAATAAAATCCTAAAGGGATTTAAAAAGTTAAATAAACAATAAAGTTAAAAATATTTGGAATTACTACTTTTGGATCTTTTAATAAAAGATTTGGTTTTCAAAAGAAAAGGTAGATTTATAAATAAGGATTATTTTATAAGCCAAATTAAACCTTGGCCAAGATTTTGAAATAAAATGTTTTGTTTTGATTAAAAGAGTAAAGGTTTATTTAAATAAAATAATGAGAGTTTAATAATAAACCAAATTTATTAAAGTGAAGACTTTTCCCATTTTTAATAAACCCTAAAACTTGTTGTTTTAATTTAAACAAGTTTTCCAAGTATTTTATATTTTCAAATAAAACCTACTGATTTGGTTTTGATAATATTCAGATTTCAAATGGACATTTTAAATAAATAAATCAAAACCTATTTGAATTAATAAATAAAGTCTATTTTATTTAATTATTAAATAGATCCTAAAAATAATAAAAATATTATTTTATCTTGGGACCTGGAATTGTGTTCTTAAACAGAATCAAAACTCAATGCAAAGATTGGAGGAGTTTTGAATTTATTTGAGTGTTTGTTTTGTTGTTTGAATTTCAAAATAGAAATAAGAAATGGAAAAAGGAAAAAGTATCTGAACAAAAAAAATGAAAGAGACGACCCAGCCCAGCTAAGCCCATCCCAGCCCAGCAGCCCACCTCTCTCCCCAGCGAATCGTTCATTTCTCACTCAGGAACTTAACCGCACAGAGGATGACAACTGGACCCCACTCCCCTTTCCCCTCTATCCTTGACAAGACGACCCCACGACCACGTCAGCTTCTTCCCCATGCGACCTGTTCTTCCTCCCGTTACTGCCGATTGATTCGCGTCGTCAATTCGCTTCAATGCCGCGTTATCAACGCCCCCTGACCACACTCGCTTAAACGCCCGTTTCTCCTCTTCCATTCCTCCCAAACACCATGCCTCGAGAGCCACCAGGCTGTCTCCAATCTCTTCTGCACCGCCGCCATCTCCGACGAGGTTCTTGGCCAATTCCGGCAGCACCGCATCGCCCCTTGCCTCCCCGACCAAGCTCACACACTCCCCAGACCCTGGCGCACCTTCCAGTGGCCTCAAATCAGTCGCGCTCACCCAGAGCGTCGGCAAGAACAACCACTGCCTGCCGTTGTCGGCTGCACCGGCTCCGGCGAGTTACTGACGCCAACCCCGAGCTCCCCTTGTGCTCTGGTGAGTACCCCTGCAACCACAGAGACCGTGCGCATCCTCCTGATACTTTTCTTCGCTTGCCTGCATCCCAGGTGCTCGCCCTCGACCACGACCGTGCGCAACCGACGCCAGCAAGAACTCCGGTGAGCAATAGCCGTGAACTCCGTGCGCCCCTTGACTCCTCGAGAACACCTTGAGCTTCCCAGGCTTCTGCGAACGCGGTGAGCATCTTCCCATCCGCTCTCGCTTCCTGTTTCACCAGCACCGCCACCATCTGACCGCTGCGCCGCCAGCCACCGTCGCTGCGCCGCCAACCTTTGGTCAAACACACGTAGGCCGTTGGATCCTCATCCTGTGGCGTAGACAGAACCACTTAAGCGAAGAGGTACGAGTTAATCTGCACCGTTCAGTCTCACTTAGATCCAACGCAACCCGTAGCCGATCCGAGCGAAACGGTATTGACGAATCAGAAACAGCCACGTGGACGAAGTTTGATTTAAAACAGAATTAGAATCATATTTGTTTGCAAATTTGAAAAATCCATAACTTTAGTTCTACACGTCCAAATTTTGCAAACTTTATATCAATGGAATCAGTGGAACAAGCCCTAGCCAACCATGCCATTTGTTTAGTAAAAAGTTTCTGTTAAATTGCTTGTTTTTGCAGAAACTTGTGTATGCTTGTTTAGGTTATAAAAATTATTATAAAATGATTTTGGGGATAAAATCTTTGGCAAATGGTGTGTTTTGAACCTACTGACCCTAGGAATCACTTTGTGGTTTCAAATATATATTTGGTGAAGAAAAATAATGATTCTTTGATTTAAAACCAATTCTAGTCAAATAAAAATGTGGTGTATTTATTAAAAATAGTTTTGGAGGAAAACCTTTGGGAAATGTTTTGTTTCAAACTCTCTAACCCTAAACACAAAGTTTTATGGTTTGAAAACAAATTTTGTGAACCCTATATATTAATTCCTTAGTAAAAATATTTCTACACCACATAAAATGATACCATGTTTTGAAAATGTTTTATGAAGTGAAATCTTTTGCAAATGACTTTGCCACTTTATAAAATGACCATTAGGTGTTTTCAAATGTTTATGACCCATTAGAAACCACTTTTACAAATAAAACAACCCTTTTGCATGCTTGCCTGTATTGTTTTATTTATGATTTTATGTGATGAATTGCTTGAATGGTAGATTGAACTTGTGCCTTGCTTGATTGAATTGTAGTGACTTGAAGAGTGTGATTGTAGCAAGGACAAGGAGTGAACTTATACTCTACCAAAAAGGCAAGTGATGCTTCATATCTTTTGTCCCATTACTTTCACTATGCATTAGTGATTTTTTCTAAGTAAAACTTGCATGGAATTTTGCTAAGTATAACCATGCTATGGGAAAACCTAGTAGATGAAACCTTAGTAGAAATTTTCCTAAGTTAAGATTCCTACTACTATCAAGCTTAGCTTAGATAATAGAAAACAAGGGTGGAATATACATTCATACTATGGAAAAATTTCTAAGTCTGAGGACTTGTGTTTTTGTTTAATAAAATAACTAAGTTAATGAATCACCTGGGTGGAATGGTAATTGCTTGGTGGTTTTTCGTTGAGTGGTTACACAAGGCCCATGGCTATGGTTTACCTTGTGTATCACACTTGTGGATTTCCACCCAGGAACAAAGAGATTTGAGATGTCAAATGTTGAGAAGCTTCAAGTGCAACCACTTGGCATTATGGGCTCTGCCTGGATCACATAGTTTGCTAGAACTTAGCCATTTGGACAGTTGGTGGTAGTGGGAATGATAGGTTGGAACGCGTCCATTTGTTCTAAGGAAAGGCTTCTGAAAGATCTTGTCTTGGTGAAACCAAGTCTTGTGGGGAAAGTGCACCACCTCTGCAGAGTGTAAAATCTAAGTACTTAGCCATGTCCCTGGTAAAGGACAATTTGAGCATCAAGACATGGAAGCTATCAAGAATCTCATCATGCAAATTTCTAAGTTAAAAACTTGTGGTTGAACAAGGGTTAAAGAATCTTCAATCTTTGATTGGGAGATGCCTTGGGAAAAAAATTTGTCAAGCAAAAACTTTGTGTTTTCAAATGTTAAGGAAAAATCTATTTTGAACAATGCAAGCCTCAACTCCACTTAGCTAAAAGCATATAGATGATAGACTCCACTATACTACCATAGTATCACTTGCCAATACAATTCAAATGTATTGGCCCTTGTGGCTATAACTTGTTATGTTGCAGCTTTGATTGTTTTTAGTGAAGTGTGTTGATTAGGATTACAAAGTCTACAACCAACATGTCTGCCTGTGGCACTTTGAAGATGAAGGAACCCATGCTTATAGATATTCTGCTGCAATGTAATGTAATAGCCAAATGAGCTATGTAAGATGTAATTTATTATGTTATTCCTAGATATAAAGTTGTATTATGACCTTTGTTTCTTGATATTACATCTTAACTGTGGATGCTAGCTATTGATCCAGGGACTAGCATTGTAAACACAGGGGACTCTACCTTATTAAAGGTTGGGAACCTTACAGATGGTATCAGAGCATTGTGTTGCCTGTAGGATTTGTAACCCTAGGATTGGACAAAAACCCTTAGAAAAATAAGATTTGTATTTGTTCCAAAACTTATTTACAAACAATCTTGTAAACTCTTTCCTCCACCATTTTGGTTTCAACTCTACATCTCTTCTATTCCAACTTGATGGAAAAACCTACCCCATGGCCAAAGACTTCACCATGAGCTAAGGACTTCTTCAACTCTAATGACTTCAACATATTCAACTCTAATGACTTCAACATCTTTAGCATTTTCACCAAGGACTTCAAACTTAGATGTCACTAAGGACTACAAGTGAGACAAGAAATCTTGCTCAATATTTGAAGACTAATGAAACACAACTTAGAAGGAGCCATCACCACCTTTGAGGATTTGAGAACAAGAGTTTTCCCAAGGAAACCATGATTTCATGTAAAAAGAATCAACCAAGAAGGATGGAAAGATCAGAAGTGAACCATATAGATGGACAACCATATTTTGTTTAAGAGAAACCCACCAACTTATGTGGTGTAACAAAAAAAATATTTTTGGTTGCCTAAGAATATACTTGAAAACTTGTTGTTTGAGTGGAATACTTGTTTGTGATTGCTTGCAGATTGCTTGAGTGAATTGAGATGTGTGTGATTAGAATTATTTCCTTAGAAGATCTTTTGCCTATTCTAATCCCAATCCAACCCAAACAGATGACTACTCCAAGAGACTCCAACATCAAGGTTGATGACAACAACAACAACCAAGAGGACAACATGGGAGAACTTATAGAAAACCAAAACCAGTTGAGCCAAATGACAACTCAGCTTTTATCCAACAACAATGGATTAGATCCAGCCATGCAAAGGATTTTGAAACTTCAATCCCAATTGTTGCAAGGATTGGTTACTCAAATGATCAACATGGGAGAAAACTCTTCCCAAGGAGTTTATGACAACAAGGATGACAAAGTTGCTATTCTAGAAGGAACCCAAGCTTGCAATATTTGTGGAGACAAGGATCATACATCCAAAGAGCATGAAGATCAATGCCCCAAGAAGAGAGAAAGATTTCCCACCTTTGAGGTGAGATGTGAAGAGCATGAACTAGAAGAACTCCTAGCTTTGGAGAGACCCAAAAAGAAGAAGAAGGACATAAGCCAGTTGCAATGTTACAATTGCAAAGAGATGGGACACAATGCCAGTGAATGCCCAGAAAAGAAGAAGAGCCAAGAAGACAAACAAAAGCTAGTGAAACCCAAGATGAGGAAGGATATTAGCCCAGTGATGTGCAACCACTGCAAAGAACTAGGACATTATGCATCATATTTTCCAGAGAAGCCACCTCAAGACCTCAACCTTATCACATGTTTCAAATGCAAAGAGCTAGGCCACTATGCAAACTTCTGTCCAGGAAAGTTACACCAAGATCCCAAGCAAGCCAAGATGTAATTTAGTTCGAAAATTTTTAAGGGTGGTAGTACCCTTGATGCTTTTTGAACCAACTTGTAACCCCTAGCCTCCCCAAATATCGGGACGAGATTTATTTTAAGGGTGGTAGCCTGTCACATCCCAAGATTTTCCAAATCTTGTAATGTGAAAAATAAATGAATAAAATAAAACATTGTTGATTTTCAGGGTGAGAAGAAACTTTTTTATTCCAATTGGAAGCTTTCTATTTGGATCAAATAAAATCCTAAAGGGATTTAAAAAGTTAAATAAACAATAAAGTTAAAAATATTTGGAATTACTACTTTTGGATCTTTTAATAAAAGATTTGGTTTTCAAAAGAAAAGGTAGATTTATAAATAAGGATTATTTTATAAGCCAAATTAAACCTTGCCCAAGCTTTTGAAATAAAATGTTTTGTTTTGATTAAAAGAGTAAAGGTTTATTTAAATAAAATAATGAGAGTTTATTAATAAACCAAATTTATTAAAGTGAAGACTTTTCCCATTTTTAATAAACCCTAAAACTTGTTATTTTCATTTAAACAAGTTTTCCAAGTATTTTATATTTTCTAATAAAACCTACTGATTTGGTTTTGATAATATTTAGATTTCAAATGGAGATTTTAAATAAATAAATCAAAACCTATTTGAATTAATAAATAAAGTCTATTTTATTTAATTATTAAATAGATCCTAAAAAGAATAAAAATATTATTTTATTTTGGGACCTGGAATTGTGTTGTTAAACAGAACCAAAACTCAATGAAAAGTTTGGAGGAGTTTTGAATTGATTTGAGTGTTTGTTTTGTTGTTTGAATTTCAAAACAGAAATAAGAAATGGAAAAAGGAAAAAGTATCTAAACAAAAAAAATGAAAGAGACGACCCATCCCAGCTAAGCCCATCCCAGCCCAGCAGCCCACCTCTCTCCCCAGCGAATCGTTCATTTCTCACTCAGGAACTTAACCGCAAAGAGGATGACAACTGGACCCCACTCCCCTTTCCCCTCTATCGCTGACAAGACGACCCCACGACCACGTCAGCTTCTTCCCTACGCGACATGTTCTTCCTCCCGTTACTGCCGATTGATTCGCGTCGTCAATTCGCTTCAATGCCGCGTGATCAACGCCCCCTGACCACACTCGCTTAAACGCCCGTTTCTCCTCTTCCATTCCCCCCAAACACCACGCCTCGAGAGCCAGCAGGCTGTCTCCAATCTCTTCTGCACCGCCGTCGTCTCCGACGAGGTTCTTGGCCAATTCTGGCAGCACCGCATCTCCCCTTGCCTCCCCGACCAAGCTCACACACTCCCCAGACCCTGGCGCACCTTCCAGTGGCCTCAACTCGGCCGCGCTCACCCAGAGCGTCGGCAAGAACAACCACTGCCCGCCGCTGTCGTCTGCACTGGCTCCGGTGAGTTACTGACGCCAACCCCGAGCTCCCCTTGTGCTCTGGTGAGTACCCCTGCAACCACAGAGACCGTACGCATCCTCCTGATACCTTTCTTTGCTTGCCTGCATCCCAGGTGCTCGCCCTCGACCACGACCGTGCGCAACCAACGCCAGCAAGAACTCCGGTGAGCAATAGCCGTGAACTCCGTGCGCCCCTTGACTCCTCGAGAACACCTTGAGATTCCCAGGCTTCTGCGAACGCGGTGAGCATATTCCCATCCTTTCTTGCTTCCTGTTTCACCAGCACCGCCACCATCTGACCGCGCCGCCGCCAGCCACCGTCACTGCGCCGCCAACCTTTGGTCAAACACACGTAGGCCGTTGGATCCTCATCCTGTGGCGTAGACAGAACCACTTAAGCGAAGAGGTACGAGTTAATCTGCACCGTTCAGTCTCACTTAGATCCAACGCACCCCGTAGTCGATCCGAGCGAAACGGTATTGACGAATCAGAAACAGCCACGTGGACGAAGTTTGATTTAAAACAGAATTAGAATCAGATTTGTTTGCAAATTTGAAAAATCCATAACTTTAGTTCTACACGTCCAAATTTTGCAAACTTTATATCAATGGAATCAGTGGAACAAGCCCTAGCCAACCATGCCATTTGTTTAGTAAAAATTTTCTATTAAATTGCTTGTTTTTGCAGAAACTTGTGTATGCTTGTTTAGGTTATAAAAATTATTCTAAAATGATTTTGGGGATAAAATCTTTGGCAAATGGTTTGTTTTGAACCTACTGACCCTAGGAATCACTTTGTGGTTTCAAATATATATTTGGTGAAGAAAAATAATGATTCTTTGATTTAAACCAATTCTAGTCAAATAAAAATGTGGTGTATTTATTAAAAATAGTTTTGGAGGAAAACCTTTGGGAAATGTTTTGTTTCAAACTCTCTGGCCCTAAACACAAAGTTTTATGGTTTTAAAACATATTTTGTGAACCCTATAGATTAATGCCTTAGTAAAAATATTTCTACACCACATAAAATGATACCATGTTTTGAAAATGTTTTATGAAGTGAAATCTTTTGCAAATGACTTTTCCACTTTATAAAATGACCATTAGGTGTTTTCAAATGTTTATGACCCATTAGAAACCACTTTTACAAATAAAACAACCCTTTTGCATACTTGCATGTATTGTTTTGTTTATGATTTTATGTGATGAATTGCTTGAATGGTAGATTGAACTTGTGCCTTGCTTGATTGAATTGTAGTGACTTGAAGAGTGTGATTGTAGCAAAGACAAGGAGTGAACTTATACTCTACCAAAAAGGCAAGTGATGCTTCATATCTTTTGTCCCATTACTTTCACTATGCATTAGTGATTTTTTCTAAGTAAAACTTGCATGGAATTTTGCTAAGTATAACCATGCTATGGGAAAACCTAGTAGACGAAACCTTAGTAGAAATTTTCCTAAGTTAAGATTCCTACTACTATCAAGCTTAGCTTAGATAATAGAAAACAAGGGTGGAATATACATTCATACTATGGAAAAATTTCTAAGTATGAGGACTTGTGTTTTTGTTTAATAAAACAACTAAGTTAATGAATCACCTAGGTGGAATGGTAATTGCTTGGTGGTTTTTCGTTGAGTGGTTACACAAGGCCCATGGCTATGGTTTACCTTATGTATCACACTTGTGGATTTCCACCCAGGAACAAAGAGATTTGAGATGTCAAATGTGGAGAAGCTTCAAGTGCAACCACTTGGCATTATGGGCTCTTCCTGGATCACATAGGTTGCTAGAACTTAGCCATTTGGACAGTTGGTGGTAGTGGGAATGATAGGTTGGAACGCGTCCATTTGGTCTAAGGAAAGGCTTCTAAAAGATCTTGTCTTGGTGAAACCAAGTCTTGTGGGGAAAGTGCACCACCTCTATAGAGTGTAAAATCTAAGTACTTAGCCATGTCCCTGGTAAAGGACAATTTGAGCATCAAGACATGGAAGCTATCAAGAATCTCATCATTCAAATTTCTAAGTTAAAAACTTGTGGTTGAACAAGGGTTAAAGGATCTTCAATCCTTGATTGGGAGATGCCTTGGGAAAAAATTTTGTCAAGCAAAAACTTTGTGTTTTCAAATGTTAAGGAAAAATCTATTTTGAACAATGCAAGCCCCACTTAGCCAAAAGCATATAGATGATAGACTCCACTATACTACCATAGTATCACTTGCCAATACAATTCAAATGTATTGTTCCTTGTGGCTATAACTTGTTATGTTGCAGCTTTGATTGATTTTAGTGAAGTGTGTTGATTAGGATTACAAAGTCTACAACCAACATGTCTGCCTGTGGCACTTTGAAGATGAAGGAACCCATGCTTATAGATATTCTGCTGCAATGTAATGTAATAGCCAAATGAGCTATGTAAGATGTAATAAATTATGTTATTCCTGGATATAAAGTTGTATTATGACCTTTGTTTCTTGATATTACATCTTCACTGTGGATGCTAGCTATTGATCCAGGGACTAGCATTGTAAACACAGGGGACTCTACCTTATTAAAGGTTGGGAACCTTACACATAGCATATAGATACTTAGCAAAGTATCATGCAAACCCTATACAAAATATCACTAGTGCATAGTCAAAATATTGGGACAAAGACACGAAGCACCACTTTCCTTGGTAGTTGAGGGAGTAGCAACAATCCTCACAATCACAATCACCACTAGCACCAAAATCTACACATAAAATTATAGCACCAATTTACATTCAAATTAATCAAGCAAAAATATATGAATGCATGCAAATGCCATGTTATGATTTTTCTTAAATCAAACAAGACAAGTAAATAGTAATAAACATTAAACTAAACTTTGATAGACTAAATAGACTCAATATAGCCTTTAAAACATTTTCTAAATAATTTTTATACTCAAAATAAACCTACAAATGTCTTTGCATAAAATTCCATTTTAACAGAAGAAAAATACAAAACCAAGCCTACAGATGTGAATCCATTGATATATTATTTGCATTTTTTGGATAAACAGAACAAAAGTTATGAATTTCACAAGTTTTAAACCAAATCTGGTTTTTAAATTGAAAAACAGGCCACACGGTGGTTCCTGATTGGTCAGTACCGCTTCGGGGTGGATCGCGCTTCCGCGCTGTTGGATCTAATCAGATACAACGACACACCAGTTCTAAAGAAAACGTTTCGTGTTTGATCTAATCTAGGCGCTACGATGCAGATCTAATGGTGCACGCTGTTCTGACTAATAAGTGGCGGCGCGAATGGCCACTAGCGGCGGCGGCACTACTGGCGGCGGTGGTACGGCGAATATAGAGGGGTCTAGGGGCGGGTCAGTAGCTTACCAGTGTCGCACTGGTGCGAGGATGCTCGAGGTGGCTTTGAGTTGGACGGGGGTGGGCTATTGCGACCGTGGGGGCTCGTCGGAGTTCCAGACAGTGTCGGGCTGGAGCAAACGGCGATGAAGGCGACAACCTAGGCCACCTCAACGCAAACAAAAAGCATAAGCGCGTGCACGAGGATAAAGTGCATCAGTGAGTCTGAACCAGGGAACAAAGGGCGTTCGATTTATACCATAATTGGTCGCTGGAGTAGGGGACAACGTCGGGCACTTGCAGTTGTCGACGAAGACGAGGCTGTAGGACATTATAAGGAAAACCGTGAGCAGCGTTAGACGCAAGGGAGTGTGGCGAACATGACTATAAGAATGAGAGGGCAAGGGGCGGGGAGTCCTCACCGGAATCGGTCGCCGGAGAGCGTCGGGGCAGTGGCATCGCAGCTCAAAATCCTAGCAGCCTGGTGGCGTAGATGATGTGCCGAGTGAGGGGAAATGGCGAGGGGCAGTGGGGGTTTAAGTAGCAGGGACAAGAGGGGCAATTACGCCGGAAATCAAGCATAATCAATTGAATTGAAACAAGGAGGAAACGACAGAGACGACGGGGTCGATGTGGCAGTGGGGCCTGCCCGTCAGTGAGGTGGGGGTGTGCTTGCACGTGATAAAGAGAGAGGGAGAGGGGGTTTTCCTGGGTGGGATAGGTGGGCTGGTAGTTGGGCCGCGGGGTGGGTTGGGTTAGATAGGTTGCTGCTGATATTTTTTCGCTTTTCTCTTTTTTCTTTTTCTGTTTTGATTTTTCAAATGTGATTTGAATCACCAAATGAACTCCAAATCTTTTCAAACTTTCACCAAAAATTTTTGAGGTGAATCTAGTGTTTTAAAGTGTGTCAAACACCACTGGTCACTCCAAAAGTCTTTATGTTTGAAAAATAAAATAAAACCATGCCTTTATTAATATAAGGATATTAGGCATATAAATGGTTTTATATTTTAATTTTGTTTTGGAAATTTTGTGCAAGCTTTGCATTCAACTTTGAAACATTTCTGATCAAACCAAGGTATTCTCATACTTTGAGAAAAATAGAACCATTGCCTTTCTAGCATAAAATAATTAGCATAAAATAATAGGCATATAAATGGTTTCTGATTTTGAAATCTTGTTTGAGATAACCAAATGCTTATGGATGCATGAATGATATGCAACTTTTCAAATCATGATTTTTGGGATGTTACAGAGAGTATCCAGAACATACCTATTCCAACTAGATATGCCAACATAAAAATTTCTAAGAACGATTGTGGTAGAATATTTTTTAGTACATCTATGATGAGCATTACTTATTCTATACCAAGCATCTTTCAGACTTTCTCTTCCTTGTTGCTTAAAAGAATGAACCTCTACTTCCGGAATACTCATTTTTTTAGGATTAAAGTGAACCAACAAAAATAGCAACTAAAGTTGGAACTATTTTTTGTGTTTTTTGATAAAAAGAAGAAGAAAACCAAACAAAGCAAAACAAAAACAAAGTAAAGAGATTGGTAGTGAGAGATTACCCTTGCAGAAATCTTCTTTCACCCAGAAAAGCTTTTGACGGGGAGGAAGAGACTGAAGCTGTCCTATATCTCCCCGGCAACAGCGCCAGAAAATTGCTCGATGGCTCAAATGATGTACAGCTCATTGGGAACCCCAAGTGGAAGGTATGATGAGCACAACAACAAGTTTCCCTCAGTTATGAAACCAAGGTTATCGAACCAGTAGGAGAAAGAACCAGCTCCCAAGGTGTTTCTGGCAACGTGGAACCTACACAACACAACCAAAATACTTTGCCCCAACTTACAATGAGGTTGTCAAGCTCACTGGTTTTGCTAAATTCAAAGGATTAAACATATAGTGCGGGAGAAAGTAGTTGCTTGTAGAAATTGCAGAAAGTAAACAGTAGATTGACTATCAGTGGGAAGGAATGGACCAGGGTCCATTGTCCACTAGAGGTTTTTCTCCATAAGATAAATAACATGTTGGGTGAACAAATTACAGTTGGGCAATTGACAGATTGAGAATGCATAACAATGCATGTACATGTCATGATGATCGCTATGAGATTCGTTTGGGCATTACAACATAATACACAGACTGTTATCCAACTGCATCTATGACTAATAATCCACCTTTAGGTTATCATTCGAACCACTTCCAGTATTAAGTTGCAAGCAATAGATAATTTCATTAAGCAAAGTGTGTAAAGTAAACAATACAATTGCCCTTGGACAAAGGATTGTTGTTTTCTCCCTAGCAGCAACAACACATCTACAACATTAGAGGTTCCTGTCACTCCCCCAGATTACTAGAGGCATGAACCTACTATCGATCATAAATACTCCCTCTTGGAGTCACACACAACTACTTGGCCAGAGTAACCACTAGCAACGGAGAGCATGCAAGATCGCAAATAACATAGACATGATATAATCAATAATCAATCTTGACGTAGTACTCAATATCCATCGGATCCCAACAAACACAACATGTAGGATTACAAATAGATGAACTTGATCATGATAGGCAGCTCACAAGATCTAAACATGATAGCACAAAAGAGGATAAACAACCATCTAGCTACTGCTATGGACCCATAGTCTAAGGATTAACTACTCATGCATCACTCCGGAGGCTGGCATGGTGATAAATAAGGACTCTAGGGTGATCTCCCCTCTCCGGCAGGGTGACGGGAAGTGCTTCAGATCCCTCCCGATCAAGGAACGATGGTGGTGGCGGCTACAGACTTTTTCGTGGATTTCCGATCGGGTACTTAGGGTTTCTGCCTCCGGGGGTTTATATAGGCGAAGGGGTAAGGTAGGTTGAGGGCCAGGGGGCCCACACCATGCCCTGGCGCGGCCCAGGGTGGACCCGCTCCATGGGGTGGTTATGCCGCCCTGTGAATTTTTCTTCATTATGGTAAAATATTGACTTTGGCATTTGTTTCGTCCAATTCCGAGAATATTTTGTCTCGGAATTGGACGAAACAAAAGCCGAAGTTCCTTTTTTTCCAGGCACTAGAAGGAGTCCAGAGGAGAGGGGGAGACGCACCCCAGGGCGGCCACACCTAGGCCAGGCTCGGCCAGGGGGCGCCGCCCTAGGGTGTGGGACGCCTGGCGCTCCACCGACCTCGCATCTCCGCCTATATAATCCCCCGAGACGAAAACCCTAAGCACCCGATCAGAATTCCACGAAAAAGTGCATAGCCACCGCCACCATCGTCCCTAGATCGGGAGGGATCTAAAGCTCTTCCCGACACCCTGCCGGAGAGGGGAGATCATCCCGGAGGCCTTCTTCATCACCATACCTGCCTCCAGAGTGATGTGTGAGTAGTTCATCCTTAGACTATGGGTCAATAGCAGTAGCTAGATTGTTGTTTATCCTATTTGTTCCATTATGTTTGGATCTTGTGAGCTTCCTATCATGATGAATATCATCTTATTGTAATGCTACATGTTGTGTTTGTTGGGATCCAATGAATATTGAGTATCATGTCATATTGATTATTGTTCTATCATGTCTATGTTATTTGTGATCTTGCATGCTCTCTATTGCTAGTAGTTACTCTGGCCAAGTATTTGCTTGTGACTCCAAGAGGGAGTATTTATGCTCGATAGTAGGTTCATGCCTCTAGTAATCTGGGAGAGTGATATAAACTTCTAAGATTGTAGATGTCCTGTTGCTAATAGGGAGAAAACAACAATCCTTTTTCCAAGGGCAACTGTATTGTTTACATTACACACTTTGCTTAATGTAATTATCTGTTGCTTGCAACTTAATACCCGAGGGTTGTTCGGATGATATCCCGGAGGTGGATTATTAGTCATAGATGCAGTTGGATTATAGTCTATGTATCATGTTGTAATGCCCAAGTGAATTTCATAGTGATCATCATGTCATGTACATGCATTGTTATGCATTATCTATTTGTCAATTGCCCAGCTGTAGTTTGTTCACCCAACATGTTATTTATCTTATGCAGCAACACCTCTAGTGAACTGTGGACCCTGGTCCATTCCTACCCATTAATATTCCATCTACTATTTGATGTTTACTTTCTGCAATTACTACAATCAATTACTTTCTTCCACACTATACGTTTAATCCTTTGTTTTCATCAAAACCAGTGAGCTTGACAACCTCACTGATAAGTTGGGGCAAAGTATTTTGGTTGTGTTGTGTGCAGGTTCCACATTGCTAGCATCACCTTCAGAAGTGGTTTCTTTATCCTACTAGTTCGATAACCTTGGTTCCATAACTGAGGGAAAACTTTTTGTTGTGCTCATCATACCTTGCTTTTGGGGTTCCCAACAAGCTCCACATCAACTGAGAAATCAATAGTGTAAGGATAACTTTGAACATTCACCGTTGGATCAAGACTGGCAAATCCAAACATTGCTAACCGTTGGATCTTATTTTCCATTCTTAGAATCAAGAAGATTCTATTGACAGTCTTTCGCACAATGAACGCTAGTATGCACAATCCTCAAAACACACTTCACTGCATAGTTTTATGGACCTTGTTCTAAGTGCATGGACTTGGATGTAATTGTCAGGTCAATTTAACGAAATCAGGTCAAATTTTACATAGTTTATGGACCTTGTGCTAGTATGCACAATGTTATGAGTTTTTAAAATTTGACCTCGTTAACTCTGTCCACTTGAATGATGTTATGTCTATTTATCAAAATCGGGTCAAATTTGAACTACGAGTAAGTTATAGGTTGTGTCTTTTTGTGGATTTTTTTTGGAGGTAACCATCGGGCGGGGTCATTTAATATATCACCAACCACCACCGAGAATTTTGACAACAGGTTCAACTTCTTGCTAAGATTTCGCATCTTGACAACCTAACGAAATTAGGTCATACTGAGCAACAAGTAAGGGAGATAGATTTCGCTTCAATTAATTGTCTTTTCATAGGTATATGCATGCATCTTATTTTTGTAAACAATGCTCTTGGTGTGAGTTTCCAACTATCAGGAAAGAACATTCTCAATTTCTCGAGTGATGACGAGGATTGTTCCTTTCCAAAAAGAAAGTCTAGAGAATATGGATCTGAATGCCACAAGCCAAGCTTTCTCACATATATATAGTGGACCGACATGTTGTACTTACGATTCACATGTTTTATGTGTTTTTAAACATTGACCTAGCTAACTTTGTCCGCTTGAATGGTTTATGTCGATTTATCAAAATTAGGTCAAATTTGAACTACGAGTAAGTTATAGGTTGCGTTGTCAATTTTGCGGATTTTTTTGGAGATAACCATTGGGGTTCATATAATATATCACAAACCACCACCAAGAATTTTGACAACAAGTTCAACTTCTTGCTATGATGTCGCATCTTGACAACTTAATGAAATTAAGTCAAACTGATATACGAGTAAGAATGATAGATTGCACTTGATTTAATTATATTTTTGGAGGTAGATGGGTGCATCTTATTTTAGTAAATAATAATGTCGTCGTTGTGAGTTTCCAACTATCGGGAAAGAACATTTTCAATTTTTTGAGTGATGACGAGATTGTTCCTTTCCATAAAGAAGGTCTCAAGTATATGGATCTGAATGCAAAAGGCAGAGATTTTGAGATATATATATAGTGGACGGAACTACTGTACTTACATGTTTGATGAGTTTTCAAACTTCGTCCTAGCTAACTTTGTCCACCTGAATGACTTTATGTCGATTTACCTAAATTAGGTCAAATTTCAAATGTAATTAAATTATAGATCGATGGCATTTAAAGTTTTAATATTTTTTTGGAGGTAACCATCGGGGGGTCGTTTAATATATCACAAACCACCACTGAGAATTTTGACAATAGGATCAACTTCTTGATAAGATTTTGCATCCTTACAACTTAACAAAATTAGGTCAAACTTTATCTACCAATAAGCGCGATAGACTGGTCTTGAATTAATTGTCTTTTTGTAGGTAGATGGGTGGATCTTATTTTAGTAAACAATAATGTCGTCATGTGAGTTTCCAACTATCTGGAAAGAACATTCGCAATTTTTTGAGTGATAACCAGATTGTTCCTTTCGGTAAAGGTCTCGAGTATATGGATGTGAATGCCACAAGAAAAGCTTTTGAGATATATAGTGGACCGACATGTTGTGTACTACTTATATGATTCCCATGTTTCACGAGTTTTAAAACTTTGACCTAGGTAACTCTGCCTACTTGAATGGTTGTATGTCGATTTATCAAAATTAGGTCAAATTTGAACTACGAGTAAATTGTATGTTGCTTTGAAAGTTTTGCGAATTTTTTTTGGAGGTAACCATCGGGGGGTCATTTAATATATCACAAACACCTTGTAGAGTTTTGACTATTCATCTCGACAATTTAACAAAATTAGTTCAAATTTGAGCTACCAGTAAGCGTGATAGTTTGGTCTTGAATTAATTATCTTTTCGTAGGTAGATGGGTGCATCTTCTTTTAGTAATCAATGTCGTCGGTGTGAGTTTCCAACTAGCATGAAAGAACATTCTCAATTTTCCAAGTGATGACCAGATTGTTCTTTTTCGTAAAGGAAGTCCGGAGAATATGGATCTGGATGCCACAAGCCAAGCTTTCAATCATATATAGTGGACCGCCATGTTGTACTTTCAAATCCAATGTCTTATGAGTTTTCAAACTTCCTAGCTAACTCTTCCCACTTGAATGAGTTTATGTCGATTTATCGAAATTATGTCAAATTTTAACTACAAGTAAATCGTAGGTTTCTTTGAAAGTTTTATGAAAAAGCTTTGGAGGTACCCATCGAGGGTCAATTAGCAGTATATCGGTAACCATCAAGAGTTATCCTCTCCTTATTATTCGCAAAAAGAAAAGAAAAGAACCACCCTCACAACCATACTAGACTCAGCCACCTTTCTTCACAAGCTGCACACGCCACCGTCCAATCGCATTCGATGCCTGTTGCATTTCGAGCCTTCTTTTTAATATTTTTATTACTCGGGAGGTGAGCCAAGCGTGACTCAACACTAAATTTTGGTGTGATATTGGCGGGATCTTCTTCTAGTTCAAAATTTTAGTGGAATATTGGCGGGATCCTCCTAGCTACCTACATACTGATGGAGCCTCTAGCTCATTCTCTCGTCGATCCCTCCCACTATCCACTCATAATCCTCTATCACATGTCCCTCCTTTAGCCGACTTCCACCTAGCCGGATTCTGTTTAGGGACGCCGTCATCCACCTTGCAGGAGTCTCATTTGTCATATCTGCTTCCCCCGCTGCACAGTAGAGTTTATGCTTTCCCACCGCCGCAACCGGGAGATGCATAAGCCACTCGGACCCCTCACCAGGGCGACTATTAAAACTCCCTACAACCAAGAGGAAGGTTGTTGCACACTTCATATGCCTGCTTTCCTTGCATTTTACTTCCGAATGTAGTTCATCTCTTCTTCCTTACAGTGCCTTATTATATTTCTAATAATGCATGCTAGTTGCTATACTATGGGATCGGTTCCAAGAGAAAAGAAGGCAACTACGAGTCGTGAATCCAAGTTGGTTATCTCGCAAGAGTACAAGACCTCGCCAAACCAATGATAACCCCCAACAATCCTCCCTAGACAAAGGTTTGCCTCAACTTTGCATATATGTATTTTCGTGAGTAGTTCATCGTTTGCTTGCCCTGCCTTCTCATGTACTAGTATGTTTTTTATTTCTATTTTTGCAAGGAATGGAAGATGATGTACTTCCCAATGAGAATCGACGCCAATGAAACCTGAGGAGTTTTGGACATTCAAATGTATCCCCGCTCGGCACAACAAAACTGGTATAGAAACATGGCTATTTTTTGCATCTTGCTTGTGTTATTTGTTGATTGATTTGTTGCACTGCAATTTGCATAAGCAAGTGCATGATCACGTCCCTGCCAAGGAGGTTCGCAGCACAAATAGTCAGTAGCGTGCCAGTGATGCAGCCATTTCTAGGAACCAAATAGAAGTATGGTTCATGGATGAAGCTAAGATTAGGCTTCTCCAACAGGATTTGGACACGGCCAGTCGACAGATCAAAGAATTGAACCGGGGCTAGATTTCTACGATTGAAGATGGACTTGATGTTTCCGATGATTTTCAGAAGTTAGTGGCTGAAAATCATGTTCCCAATCCTGCATATGCACATGTCAATGAGAACAACTGGACGGTCTTGGATAGGTGAAAGAACGAGTAGAGATTCTCCGGACATCTTTTCAAGCACATGATTTTCGAGGGGTGATGCAAGAGCCGCCATGCGAATAGATTGTTATTTCAAATAATGCGGATGACTTTCCTTGTCTTGTTAGCCTGATATTTTCTTTTCGTATATGCTGGCAGTACTTTACTATAACTATGTATTTGGCAAGATGTTATGAAATGTATAGTACTTGCTGCATCTGGACAATGTATCTCGGTATCCATTCAGAAAATGGAAAAACCAACATTTTCCCACCATAATGTTGAAATCTTATTATGCACTTTTGTTTAGATCCATAGACCCCCTTTTGCAAAAAATTAACACATTACCATGAAAGGTAGTCCATCTTAAAAAAAAGAAATAAAAAAGAAAAGAATTGTATTACGAGCTGAATGACCATGTCCTTGTTACCATTATCGTGTATAAATATGTACAATTACTTGGGTTGCCCCAAGTCAAACTTTTAGACCGTATATACTAGTAGAGTACACAAAAAATTAGCTGAGGGACAGAACACATGCCGAAACCACCGTTTTCACCAAGCAGTCAATAATAATTTTAACTCTACGCTAGAAACAACCGCTGAAATGGCTCCCGCGTCCAATATACAAAAGCGGTACGAAATTTCCATCTCGCCCTTTGATCCAGAAACAAGACGCCAAAGGACATTCCTCAAAATTGTTTGTCTTGCACAATTCAAAATTTCAAACCCGTGCCATCGGGCCGAATCCCTGGAGATCACCTCGGACCACCACAGACGTGACCCTTCCGTCCCATCTCCCCTTCTCAGCCTCTCCACCATCACTATGTAGCGACCAAAGACGTTTTACCAGCTCCCTTGTCTAGTAAGCTAGAGGTTGCTTCCCCACCCAAACACCGGCCCACACCAGATCACCTCCTCCGTACCCGCAGTCCACGGCGCTGGATCCGGCTCAGCAATGCTATCACCAGCGACACCGTTGCAGCTTCGTTTGATCCACTTCCCCCAACTCCATGGCACCGGATCTTCTTCCCTGACCTTGTCTACGGCGCCTGAGAGATGGCGAGAAAACTTTCTTAGCCGTGAACAGCGAGGTCGTAGCTCAACATAAGTCCATTAAAGGTAAGGCCAGCGGCAGGAAATCGTGTAATCGCGGTCACAAAGGTAGTTCATCGCTTGTTTCATAGCCGTCTCGCACTATTTAGATTCATATGTATGGCATTGTTCCTTTAGAGGTTTCAACTACTTGCTAGCATTGTACTAATTTGCCCCTCTACACACACTTCGCTCTTAAATCTCATAAGGTATTTTTTTGCTCATGCATGGAATCTACTTTGGGGCCAACTGATAAGGGAGAACAGATGGTTTGGGAAAAGATATTATTGAAGAATTCCAAACATGCAAGGTCTCTCGGCTTGTGGATACTTAGATCTTTCGTAGCTACCACCACCAATTATGAAGGCCAGGTTTCTAAAGCAGAATCTGATCCTCGAGATGGACAAAACTCCGACAGAGACCTGACTCAGGAAGATGGACTGGTCGAGAACAACCCTAGTCCGCCTGCTTGTCCACCCCCAAGGTGGTTCCGCTGTCTTGTCATTGAGATAGTGTTGCATCTTCCATGTTTTGTACCTCAATCCCACCAAATGTTGTGCAATGACATCTGCTTAGTTCATGCATCCTATACGTTCAACTTGTCTTGCCTTACTGTTCTTTCGTTCTATCTGTGTCTCATTATACATAGGACTTTCATAGATTAATGTATCGTTTATGTGTGTCAGGAATCAGCTCTTTCACCTAAGAACCTTTCAGATACCAGTAGGGGGAAAAACTATGTCTTGCAAGTGTCTGATTCAACATTGGTTTCTGTTGATGAACAATAACTAAAGGGAGACATCACTCGGGAATTTGGACCCGTTGAGGACCTCCCCCATTGTCCGCCCGCTTTTCCACCCCCCCCCCCCCAAGGAGCTTGCTCTGTTTTTTAATTGTGATATCTGTTACATCTTCCATGTTTGCTATCTCAATCCAACCAAATATTCTGCAATGCCCTCTGCCTAGATCATGCATCATATATTTTCCTTATTGTTCTTCTGTTCCATCTGCGTCTCATTACATATAGAACTATAATTGATTGAAGTATCGTTTATGTTTTTCAGGAATCATCTCGTTCAGGTACCAAACCTGAAGCGTCGATAAGCGGCCCTTCTAATGCTACAGGTGGAACACAAACACAAGCCAAGAAATATAATAAACGAAATTCAGGAAACTCGCATAAGGCTAAAAAGGATCGTCTTAACGGCACACCACAGGTTCCAACATAAATAGACGCAACAAATACCATTCCACACATTGCACAATCAGAAATTGCCAACCTAGATAGCCATGAACAATTGACAGCCCAACCAGTTTTGACCTCTACTGGCCTAAATCTGCTGGCACAACACCAACAAGCTAGCTATGATCACCCACCTGTTGATCAGCCGGCCGCCAAACAAGGTATGTTTTCCAACGCTTATCATTGCATGCTCCCTTATATATACCGTGACAGCCTGATGTAACAGTTAAATTGGCAGCTACACGAATATTTAAGAAAAGGGGGCCAATGGTAGGAAAAAAAGCTTGAATCTCAAATTTTTGGAAGGCAATCTATATATTGCATCAATTCTATTGTGCCTAGCAAGCGAAGGCCAGAAGATCCAAAAGAATCTGCTTTCCTAGCATCAGAGATAGGAGTTTTTGTCAGGAATGATATTCCCATCTTCGCATCATTCAAGATCCACCAACAGACCCTTGACCATTACCCCAACATTAGAGCTTAGAAATAAGCTGAACTCAGATGTGTGCATTGCATTCATGCATAGAAAATACGAATAATTTTCGCGCTTTTGAATAAAACTTGTCAAAGTGATTGAAGCTTCTCTTAAGTTAATAGAATTGCAGTAGATCATCAAGTTGACTACGATAAGTTCCAATATGACCTTTGATAAAACTTTATTTTGGGTAAATATGATTTGATCTAAGGGTAGATCAAATATAATAAATTAAACCATAATATATTGCTTAATATATTATATCCTTAAGAGATAATATCATCGTATTCATTACAACAACTCATCATACCAAGTTAAGAATATAACTCAAGTAACCAGAATGTAATAACTAAATCTTGACCTATCTTAATCTTATCTATTTCTACCATGGGCATCATGGTAATACTTCAGCCCAACTCTTTAGTTATATGGAGTAGGAAGAAAGCCAATTCAAGACCCTTCACCACATATATTTCTTTCATATCAGTCCTAATCATCTCTACTGAACCTTATCCTAATATCTGTTGTACATCAATGTTGAGTAATCAACTATTGATCTATCAAGTCTTAGCCTATCAATTCCTGATCTATCAACTCTTATCCTTGTTATATCAGAGATTTCACTTTAAAGACTTTAGAGAAAGAAGTAAGAAGAGGTAAGTAGTAATGCTAGTTTTAGATATCATCTATAGGATGGGAGTGTTTGAAGAGATAGTTTATGGAGTTAACTCATTCCTGAATGGATAGAAGAGTTATTTGAAACAAAGATATATGTTGTAACAAATAAGATTACAAGGATGAATTATGAAGATAGTTACCAAGGAATAATCCTATTGGATCAAGTAGGCATAGTCAATGAATGATATTTCCTAATCAGTAAGCGATACTAAGAAGGTAATTATAATACAACTGTAATGTTGTATTGATGAAAGCCTTGATTAGCCAACTAGAAACCTAAGCCATAACTAATCAAAGGATTATAATGATCATGCTCAAGTCACTAAGAGTGAATGATTATATCATGTATAAGTGACATAAATATTCAGTGACAAGCTTGTGACAAGCTTGTGAGAATTATAAGTGAGATTACAAAGTAATTGTGAAGTATGATAGTGAACATTCAAGTGGAGCTGGATTCATAATAAGTATCCTAGAGATGAGAGTTATCTCTATGACAAGATTGTCGATCCCAACGAGGAGCAGAAGATGTTGAGTAGTGGTATGGAGAAGGAAATCTCTGTAAATACTTAGCAAACGAATTTTTAGGGTTTTTTTTATAAAGCAAGGAAATAAAGTGTAAGTAAATAAAACATCAAATAATTGCAGCAAGTGGCCCAATCCTTTCTTAGAAAAGGACAAGCTGGTGGAAATACTAATGAGGACTAAACGTTCTCGAGGACACATGGGAATACTGTCAATTGCTTTCGTTTCATATAGCTGATTAATCTTCTTTGGTTTTATAAGTGTTGTGTGGGTGAACCTGTGCTAACGAACCGACCTTACTTGGACTAATACATACTTGTGATTAAACCCCTTGCAAGCATCCGCAACAAAAAGAAAGCAATTAAGATATAAACCTAACCACAGCCTTAAACTCTGATATACTACACTCCCTTGTGCAATGGTTTCCTAACGGGGGTTCAGGTTTCTGTCACTCCGGCAACCCCACAATTAGTAGCCAAATACACAATGCATTCCCCTAGGCCCATAAATTGTGAAGTATCATGTAGTCGACGTTCACATGACACCACTAGAAGAATAGCACCACAACTTAAATACTAAACCATTGAATAATACCTGAACACAAATCCACTACTAACTACATGACTTCTCCCATGTCCTCAAGAACTAAACAAACTACTCACGATACATCATACGGATCAAGATCAGAGATGATATGGTGATGGATAACAATCTGAACATAAATAATAATTCAATGGTTCCACTCACAAGCATCAACTACAATATTAATCAACACCGGTAAGGTTTCCCCTATGAACTATGCAAGGTTCAACACAATTGTTATAGCAGGATGGAGTGGTGATGATGGTGCTGGTGGATATGTTGGTGTGGATGATGATGATGATCACGATGAAGTCTAGCTTAATGATGGTGTTGATTGCGATGATCTCCCCTCTCCTGGAAGGAATTTCCCCGGCAGAAATCTGTCTGCCGGAGAGCTCTTTCTCTCTCGGTGTTTTCCGCCCCATAGAGGCGGCGGAATCTTTCTGTGGTTGCTCCCCGTGTATTAGGGTTTCGAAGAGAAGATATAGGCGAGAGGGCGGAGCTATAGGTGAGCCAGGGCGGCCACACCCCCTATGGTCCCCTTGTGGCCCAACTCGTCCTCCCCTTCTGGCATCCTTCTTCTGGGAAAATATAATTTTCTGTAGTTTTCTTGTATTTTTCTGATCTTCGCAAAATTGCATCAAAACACCACTTTTCCATCAGAATCTTGACTCCGGCAGTTCATCCTCCAAGAATCATCCAATATGCAAAAATAGATGAAAAGACATAAGTAACAACTCTTAATATGAAATATATCAATGAATAGAGGAAAATTATGATATAGAATGGTGATGCAAATTGAACGTATCAACTCCCCCAAGCTTAGACCTTGCTTGTCCCCAAGCGAAAAATGAGCTCAGTAAACATGTCCACGGGTTTACGGAGTGAAGTGTTGATAAAAATAATACGGACAAGAAGCATGACACTTACCAATGCACAAATCATAGAAGAAAGCAACTCACCATTATATAACTTAGCTTGCAACAAGTATAGGAGTCACAATAAAGATGCATAAAGATAAATTATAATTGGGATTGGCAAACTTTGTTCTTGGTCAGAGAACAGTTGGCAAAAAAATTTCAAGTAAAGATTTTGTAAAGAGGTTTACAACAGGAGTACTCTTTGCTCAAATATAAAAGGTTTTTCACAATGATAGCTTTCAAACTAATACGCATTTATATAAGAGTCTTGTGCAAACAAGGAAGATAGAGAACATGATTGAATAAATAATCACATGAATGCTTGAAACACAACAACTCAAATGCTTGCTGGAGATAGAGAGGAATAGGTTTACTGACTCAAGTTAGAAGTAGAAGAAAGGCCCTTCATAGGGGGAAGTAGGGATTTCAAGTTCATAAAGAGCTTTCAAAAGATTATGGTACTCACTAGCTTTGAGATCTCATTGCCCCTATCATAAGCATCTTGAGGTGATTAAAGTTAAAGTGAACAAAGATGGAGTATATACTTGACGAAATATAAGTTGGCAATCTCATGTCCCTTGAGTTCGAGGGTGGCTCCTCATGCTACTCAACTTTAGTTACGGGTAAGTTCTTGTCATAGTAAGTACATGCGTATAATAGAGAACCGCCAACGGGGTACCCCATGCACATGATACAGGAGCTATCCCATAATCAAAATGACAAGGCAAGCACACAATGATCATCTCAGCAATCTCTTATTTACCATTGGAAAATGGTGCTTTTTTCTCTCTTTCCTCTTTTCAATATGTCTCCTTTTTTATAGAAGAACAAAGCTTCATAGATTTCTCATTATGGTGATGCTGCAAGTTTCCACCATGATTAGACATAGCTTAGGCTAGCGGGCCTGGCATTTCTCTAACACACATACATAACTCCATGGACTTACAATCTCCCCTTTTATTTCACACCGACGACATCCGCAAACAAAAGAGCATGATATCAACTAGGTATGTATTTACAGGTGTTGAAAGAGTTCCCCATGACAGCATGGTTCTGCTAATCCCAACTGTTGGGGATATACTTTCCGGTTATACCCATAGGACTCACTGACTAGGGTGGCCCACCAACGGGTTAGAGCTTTGCTTCACGGTGGCCCAGTCAGAGAAAGAGGAGGATCCAGTTCCGGCTACGAGAAGGCCTAGAAGAGTTACCGACTTAGGCCTATCGTATTTCTTGTAGTCCAAGCTGTATCTAGTTACCAACTCTGTAACGTAGCCGGATAGGTCTCTCCTGTAACCCTAGGCCCTGGTATCTATATAAACCAGCCCTATGGTAGCCTTTAGGGCACACAATCAATCGTCACACCACAATCAACTCGCACATGCGAACCTCTCTTGTAATCCATTGTAACATCCGGCTTACGCTGATATATTACTGGGTTCCTCACAGGAGTAGGATCCGATCACCACAGACAGATCTAAACCTTGGTAAACTTGTTCTCACCGCTCCTGGAACATCCGACATTTCACACCCCATCTTTCCAATGCCACTAGGACCCCCTATGGCGTACTTGACAACAATCCGATGACAGTTAGCTCTCACCGTGGGGTAGGTGACCTATGGAGCATCGTTCCAGGCGGAATTTGCGCGTGCAGGAATCGGCAAAACTATCTCCATGGGTCATGTGGTCTACGCCAGTGATGTCCCTCTCGTCCTTCTCGACGATACCTAGAATCTGGCTTCAAAACCCGTGACGAACTACACAATCATGTCCATCAGCGAGATTGATATTTATCTCGGTTTCGCTGATCCCTCCCAACCCACCATTGAGGTGATGACAACGGTGGAAGAAAAATCCGGATCTACTTTGTCCGCAGATGTGGAGGAGTTTAAGATCTCGGAAAAAATCAAACCCACCCAGCCCACTCCTATAGTGGAAGAAGAGGTGGAAGAAGAATCTGGATCTTATATCTCCAGCGAGATCGGATACATAGATGAGGAATATATCTGCTACGGATCTGGCTCTGCTGATGCCGAGCGGAAACCAAGTTATACCACTATCTCAAGAACATAAAAAATAAGAAGCATTGTTTCGTGTACCACATAAGCTCCGGATCTGAGTCTGTCGATGCTGGAGCCAGCAAAGATTCAGTCCTAGACACAATCGAAGAAAATACCGACTTACCTGGCTCCCCTCAGGATTCAATAATGTCGCGGGAATTTCGAGACTTCGACAAGGAGATGAAGGAGTACGAGCAAGAACACGTCTCCAAGCCAGCGCAAGGTGAGCCGGAAAATTATCCTAGTCCATATGATAGCATGGATGAAAGCTACACCTCGCAGGATGATATGGATACTGGAGATTCCTCCAAGGTCCACAACCCAACCACTACAGAAAGTACCGACAGAAGTTTATCCCCCGGTATCGGACCAAAATCTGTCTTTGCCACTAGTACGCACGTCAAGGCTACTGGGCAGTCAAAGAAGAAGAAAAAGAATAAGAATCCAACACCGGCAGAGCCGGACGTCGAGGAAACCAATGAAGAAAAGTTGATGAAGAGATCGAGATGGAGAATCAGGATGGAGATCCGATTATTACCATGCCGATCGACCCTCTTGTGGATGGACACGCCGTCACCAAGGGTGCGCGTGAAATTTACGGAGATGCTCTCAAATTTCCAATCCAAACGGCTTCACATCTTATGCCGGAGGCGCTGGAGAAAAGGGCCGAGGACCTGGAAAAGCACCATCTGTTTCTGCGCATCGTCGAGCTTGGACAGCAGTTAGACAGTGATCCGGCCAAGTATCAGTCAGATTCAAGCAACACCCAAACAAGACAAGGGGAGGTCCGTTTCTTGCCAGCAAGAATCCGGATATCCACAAAGACCTATTCAACAGAAAGGACGGAGAGAAGATCCAAGTCTACAGCACGCCGTTGGAAAACGTTGCTGCAGCTCGAGCCATCCTCGCCAACAATCTGTCTCCACAGCAAGTCCAGCAGTGCGTCGTGTTGCTGGACAAAGGATTAAAGCAGCAGAAATCGGTCGTGTCATTTAGCGGCAAGCTGGCCTCAAAGTCCGAGTTTTGCCACATTATTGTTGACCAAAGCGCTGATGTAAGGCTCCGCAGGGATACGAATCAACGCTACCGTCCTCGTGGAGAAGAAGATAATTCAAGAACCGGATCAAACAGCCACTCTCTCCGGTCGGTGCGTGACTGGGCAAGAATTATTCTGGCTGTGTCCGAAGATGCCATCAGGGAAATGGTCCCTCATAGGCAAAACAACCGCTATAGAGAAGACCCGGAAACACGCCGCCAGCGAGAGGAGCAAGATCGGCTAAGGATGCTACCACCGAGCCGTCTAGCTGGCAATGCCGGACGAAGAGATGATCTGGATCGTCCTGAATCAAGTAGGGAAGACGCCCGAAGAAACATGCATTAGAGTTAGCATAATAAGGCTCCACCGCCACCACCGTGTAACCCAGCCGGAAATAATCCACCAGGGCCCGCATCGCCTCCTGGCAGCGACCATGAAGGATCTCGATGTATCCATGGAAGCCGCAGGGGTGGAGGCGGCAATGGTGAAAGGAGAAGCAGAAATCCGACTCCGCCGCGCAGAATCCGTGAGCCTCCAAGGCGCAGATCACTCTCACCGAACGACACTCGCCATCGCATTGAATAAAACATCGAAGCGTGGCGGTACGAGGAAGAAGACGTGTATGTGGGACCCAAATGTTTTTGTAAGGTTCCCAACCTTTAATAAGGTAGAGATCCCCGTGTTTACAATGCTAGTCCCTGGATCAATAGCTAGCATCCACAGTTAAGATGTAATATCAAGAAACAAAGGTCATAATACAACTTTATAACCAGGAATAAAATAATATATTACATCTTACATAGCTCATTTGGCTATCTCATTACAATGCAGCAGAATATAACAATAGCATGGGGTCCTTCATCTTCAAAGTGCCACTGGCAGACATGTTGGTTGTATACTTGTAATCCTAATCATTAAAATTCACTAACATCAAACAAACCTGCAACATAACAAGGTACAGCCACAAGGGTCAATACATTTGAATTGTATTGGCAAGTGATACTATGGTAGTATAGTGGAGTCTATCATCTATATGCATTTGGCTTCAACCCTTGTTCAACCACAAGTTTTTAACTTAGAAATTGGGATGAGGAGATTCTTGATAGCTTCCATGTCTTGATGCTCAAATTGTCCTTTGCCAGGGACACGGCTAAGTACTTAGAGTTTACACTCTGTAGAGGTGGTGCACTTTCCCCACAAGACTTGATTTCACCAAGACAAGATATTTCAGAAGCCTTCCCTTAGACCAGAATGGACGCGTTCCAACCTATCATCCCCTACCACCAACTGTCCATTTGGTAAGTTATTACAACCTATATGATCCAGGCAGAGCCCATATTGCCAAGTGGCTGCACTTGAAGCTTCTCAACATTTGACATCTCAAATATCTTTGTTCCTGGGTGGCCATCCACAAGTGAGATACACAAGGTACACCATAGAAATGGGCCTTGTGAACCACTCAACACAAACCATTCCTTCCATTCCACCCAGGTGATTCATTCACTTATGTCGTGGGAATGGTCACGGCAGATGTTGCAATCGGCAGCGAGTAGTAGAACGAGGGGGAAGGGCGGCCAGCCATCTGCGGTGCGAGATGAGGGCGGAGACACAGGGTTTTACCCAGGTTCGGCCCCCCTGAGGGTAAAGACCTACTCCTGCTAGATTGTATTATGATGGTGGTACAATGGTGCGGACTCGGCGGCTAGGCGGTGAGTCGCTTGGGTGTATGATGGAACGTGTCTCTACACGCCCTGTAGGGAGGTTTATATAGACTCACCTCCCCTAGGGTTTACATATCTCAACCGAATCAGTTAAGGCTTCGGTACTCGTTTAACCTAATCCGACTGGGCCTATCTACTCGCCTGGGCCTTCAGCTTACAGTCGCTTGGATCCTCGTCGGGCCTTGATCCAGTCGCCGTCTTGCAGGCCCACTCGTCAGTTCCTGGGCCAGTCGGAAACGTCCTGCGGGGTATACCTCGGTAGGCATATCCCCATCAGTAGTCCCCGAGGCCGTCGTCGATTGGGCGCAGGTGGTTGCTGGCAGTCGGAGTATACGGCTTTCAACGCGGACATCCAGTCGAATCGGCGGCGGCTCCTGAATAAAGGAAGAAACTAGTCATTCTGGTCGCAGCTTTGGCGATTGGCTCGGCGAAATATTTAGTCACTGTTCGTAGTGATCGGGTCGGCGAGCCGAGTGGCTGAAGTTGGACCGTCAAAACGCAGTCAAACTAGCCGTTGGGGTAATCCAACGGTAACATTCGGCGTAATCACTGCGTTGTAACGGCTCCCTGATTTGGCGGGTAACAACCGCTATATAAAGGGAATGGTAGGCGATCGGAGAACCACCCCCTTGTCATTTCCTCCGATTGTGCGCACCTTCGTTTTCCTCCGCATCGCGATCTAGCCGAACCGAAATCCTCCGACCCCCACGAACCCTTCCGCCAATGGCCCCCTCCACCGAACCATGGGGCAGGTCCAAGTGCACAAGGGCGCAACTGGCGTCCTTCGAGGAGGCCGGGATCCTGCGCGCCGGCAGGTGGCGCATCCCCGCGGCCGGAGAGGTGACTACGGACCCGCGCGAGGGAGAGTTCATCTGCTTCACCAGCCACCTAGAGCGGGGGCTGGGATTCCCAACATCTCTTTTCTTTCGGCGCTTTTGTGCCTTCTACGGGATCCAACCGTCGGACCTGGGCCCGCACAGCATCGAGCTGCTCGCCATTTTCGTGGCGTTCTGCGAGTGCTACCTGGGCTGCAGGCCCTACTTCCCTCTGTGGCACGATCTTTTCCACGGGAGGATCAGTCGCGAGGAAGCGGGCGGCCCAATGCTTGCTGCGGGCGGCCTGACGTTTTAGTTGAAATCGAAGGCTTCCTTCTTCGATCTGATTCTACTCACCAAGGCGGCGAGTGAATGGAAGAAATCTTGGTTTTACGTCACCGAGGCGACTCCGGAAGGACGATCCCAAGATACTCCGCCGACCGGCCCGAACCGCGCCGACTCCAGGTCGGCAAGCTTCCAACAGACCAGCGGATGGTTGTGGATGAAATGCTTCAGACCATCCGCGGCCTGAAGAAGAAAGGTCTCCAACCCATCAACTTGTATAACTGCTGGCTCGGGCGGCAACTCGTCCCCTTGGCCCACCGTGACCACTACATGTACGAGTATGTGGGCCGGGACGACTCGAGGAAGTCCTGCCTCGCCGAGTGGCAACTCGAGGATTACCTCCTGGCGCTGAAGAAGATCACCCAGGCGGCATACCTCGACGCGAAGGCTGGGGTCGCCCCCTACACCGCGAAGCATCCAGCCCCAACGGTAAGTCATTTTTCTTTCATTCGCAGTCGCAGTTAAATGCAGTCGCGGTCATACTGACGTTGTCTTATACCTATTGCAGCTATTTCAGGTGGTGGAAGGGTGGCTTCCTGTAACACCCTCAGAATCAGACCTATGCAAGTTTTAGCGAAACCCGCCAAACCCGCATAGAAACGATTCAAAGGTGCCCACCAGGCACTTTCGTGCGGGTGGAAAACGAAGTAATAACATTACACAACAGTCCTCGATGGGACCCACAGAACAGATATATATACAACAGCGACTCCATGAGTCAAGAATACAGATATATACAGAACAAAGATCCAAATCACCTTGAAAACGATAAAGCGTCCAGCTACGGACAAGATGCAAATGGGGCTAAGAGCCCTGAAGAATAACCAATGGCGTCCATAACCCTGCCCAGGCCAAGCCGGAAGGGTAACCCTGCTAACGACGTCGATCTCAAAACCTGCTTAAACAAAAGGGGTGCCGACAAAGGGCAAAGGAAAAAGAGGAGCGTCAGTACTGAGGCCAGTACACGGCGAGGCTAGAATTCGGCGGTCCTCGCCTACATAGGTATGGTGGACTGCAGCGGCAGCGCAGCATGCACTAAACAACCTATAGAGACTCGATACAACTGGCGACTATTAGAGAGGGGTAAGAAAGACCTATTCGGAACCACCTTGATACTACCATCAAACAAACACATCCTGGTGTTTCCCCCTCGAGACCAAACGAGGAAGTCAACCGAGGAACTCACACAGTTGGCAGTTTTACTTATTCAGTTATCGTTGCAGCAATTACTAGTCAAGTATAGATAATCATCCTGATAAAATAAGCAGTGGGCACTTTTAGTTAATCATTCCGTTGTAGTTGCAACACTTACTAGGCAGATACAATTAGCATGAGATAACCCAAAACCCAGCAGTTGTTGGTACTTTTATTTAGCCATTCCGTTGTAGTTTCAATACTTACTAGTCAGATACAATGGTCGCAAGAGACAACCCAAACAAGCAATTGTTGGCAGTTTAACTTAACCATTCCATTATAGTGAAGCTGATTACTAGTCATTATAAAGTCAAGTTTATAGCACTACTTTAGTTATAGTTGTCTATGATCGAGATACTGTGCTCCAAGTCGTCCATAACCGCGGACACGGCTTTCAGAAAGTTTTACCCGGCCGGGGTGCACAAATAGCAACACACACTCGATCAACCTCGGAAAAACCAAATCAAAACCCAACGAGGCCTTCACGACAAAGCAATCACAAGATTCAGAAATATTTCCGGGGGCCACCCCATTGAGTAGACCCGCAACGAAGCTAGCTGACTCCGAGACGGACTCAAGGTTTGTGGGGCCGGCTGTAAGCGACTGGGAACCCAAAACTGGGCTTGTCGATACCGCGAAAACGGGTCACGATCCTAAACAGTACAGTGTGCTCCTCGCACAATCGTAAATAAAGCAGTAAAGCATGGCATAAGTACAGGATAGTAAATAAAACCTCAAACTAGTTTGTGGCCCCAAGAAATAAGACTGAATCAAGCTCTGGCTCAGGGGGGTCCCATAATCCTCCCGGATGTGGATAGCGCGAATATTCAAGGAACAAGTATCAAGTACTCGGGGTCCTACGGGACACAAGTGGACGGGTAACAACCAAATAACATCTATTGCCCACCTGTGCCTCTGCTTACCTACTTCAATTTTAGTTGTTAAACAGTAATTAAAGTGAACAATAAGTAAAGCCATGATCATCTCCAACATTAAACATGCGGCAATACTCCAACAACTGCGGTACTTGGCGACACGCAACAACACTTGAGCAAGCGACTACGACACGCAAGTCCAGCTATCTACCAAACAACAGGTAATAGGCGGTGTCCAAGGAAATATAAGGCTGCAAGGGATAACACGGGTACGAAAACTAGAGCATCGCAACACAGATAGCAATAGATCAACAGGAGGGAATAAATACTATAAAAGTAAGATAGGTAGAAGGGGGAGATGCTCGCCTGAAAACATTGTTGAAGGTTCATCCGAAGATCGGGCCGGCACTCGCATCGACTCAACGGCCTTATCCGCAAAGAAGCAAAACACTAGATGGAACACCGGATGCAATATTTAATACTACGGCAAAAGATCGGGCATGATGCATGTATGATGTATGACATGGCAAAGGTGCGATGCAATTAGGTCATATTAAGCGAAACCGGGGGTCCCGACAATTAATCAAATGGTTCTAGTTATTTATCTACCCCGCAAATTAAATGTTGAATTAGTAAGGCAAAGCATGGCATCGGTCCGTTAAACAAATTTAAATGAGGCCAATATACGACTGGATTTGCCCGCATATGGGCCCCATATTTAATTAGAGGTGAATCGGCATAAGGCCCTCAAACCACACAATATGCATGCGAGATGAACAATTAATATGCGGCAAGTTATATTATATTATAAAATAGGGTTTCGGGAAGGGGTTCACACTTTAGAGGGTCTCGACGAACTTGGGGTTCCGGGGTTCGGGGTTTGGTCTCAGGGTTCCGGGTTCGACGGGATCGGTTACAAGATGGAGAACTTGTCGTGACGTGCCGGAGATCTTGGTTCCAAGCGGTCGATCTTGTCGTCGAGAAGATCTTGTTGGGTCCACGTATCGGGTCGGTATTGGCGTTCGGGAAGAAGAACTTGTCATCCTCGTGGCGATCTTGGCGTTCATCAGGTTCAGGTTTTGGCGTCCGAGGGAAGTACTTGGCGTCCGGCGGTAGATCTTGTCGATTCCACTCCAACGGCCTTGTTGTCCCGCAGCGTAGATCTCGGGGAGGTTTTGGGGTTCCACGGTTCCGGCAGAAGATCTTGGGGTCCATGCCGAGGTTACTAGCGGACCGCGTTGGGGATCAAAACGGTCGTCTTTCTCCCATGGCAAACTTGGCAGATGGTCTTTACCCCTCCAGGATCGAACTTGTGCAACCACAACAATCTTGGCGTACCCATGTTGGAGATCTGGTACTTGGCTAGCAAAACGGCAGGACGATGGCGTCGACTTGGACGCGGGGCCCCGAGGTCAACTACCACGGCGCACGGTCCACGGGGGCGGCAAGGCCACCTGCAGCGCCGCCACGCGCGGGAGGTGAACGCGAGGAGGACCGGCGGCTGGACATGGGGAAGCCGACGACGGGGAGGATGAAGAGCGGGCGAGCGCAGGGTGGAGGTAGCTGGCCGGAGGGAGGAGCTCCAAGGCGGCGGGAGGAGGACGGGCGACGGCGAGGAAGATGACTGGCGGCGGGCGTCGTTTGAGGCCGGGGCCGGACGCGGCCAGGAGGGGAGGACGCGGGGCGCGTGGGAGGGAGAGAGGAGGGAGTGGGGGAAGAGAGGGGTCGCGGGCCAGGGGGTGGGCCAGGGAGAGCAGGGGGTCACACGGGGAGGGGGTGGACCTGGTCCAGGGTGGGGCCCAGGTGTCGGTGGGGGGAGAGAGAGGGCAGCGGGGTGAGACTGGCGTGTGGGGCAAGGACAGGGGAGAGAGAGAGGGAGTGGGTGAGGGTCCCGGGGTGGGTCCAGGCTGTAAGGGAGAGAGGGTAGGGAAGCTATGGGTGAGAGAGGGAGAGAGGGGGGGGAAAGTCTGGGATTGGTGAGGTGGCATGGTGGGTAGGGAATTGGGGGAGGGGGTGAGATGGCAAGCGGTGATTGGTGGGTAGAATAGGATTGGGTGGGAATAGGATTTAGAGTTTGGGTGGACCGATTTTATTCCGGGGGTGGTCGACTGGGTCGAATCGGCCCGTTCGACTGCCCCCCTAAAATTAATTAAATATTTTATTTATATAAACAGGTCTTTTGCAAACCGATAGCAGACAAAACAAAATAATCCGGAGACCCGGGTTTTGCGTTTGGATCATAGACGGGGCGTTTAGAAAACAAAAATAGGTTTTTCCGCAAATAGTTTTATGCAAGCAAATGCAAGATGATGACGATGCTCAAATGCAATGTGGCATGATGACATGAGCATGCGGTCACGATGATGCAATGCACAAAAACAACGCGATTTTCTTGTAGTGGTTTTGCGGGATGCCACAATTCGACACCACTAACAATGGATCTCGCCCTCGAGATCCGCCTCATGGTACCGGAAGGAAGGCGGCGACCTGAATCTTCTCGCTTCGTGTAGATCCTCGCGACACCACTAACAAGAGGTCGTTGTCCCTGATCGTCGAGGGAACACTCCGGGAACAAAAGGCCGAAGGTAGAGGCATCAACAAATAAAGCCACCCCTAACTTCCGTGGACGGAGTAAAATTGCTGGATCCACTGATTCGAGGTACAAGAGCGAATGATAAGAGTAGTCAGATGGTGATCAGTCCATCGCGCACCCAAACCATTACTCTGCACACGAATAGGCGGATTATGCAACCAACTCTCGAAATTCAGACTGAAGATCTCGACAAGCGAGGTTCGGAAGCAAAGGAGTGATGCAGACTCTGCATCGGATCTGGCGTAGATGATGTCGTCGTGCCGGAAAACACCGGAAGGCACAAACAAGGAACAAAGGATGGTACCACAGTAGACGGATTCCTCAGGCAGCTTGAACACCGGATGGTAGAACACCGTTATCAAAGGAGGAAATGAAACCCTGAAGGTACGACGAGACCCAACCACGAGAATTCCTGGACTCGAAGAAAGAGAAGAGAGCGGATTCAAAACGCGTAGAGGTAGGAGGAGATTAGCAGAGGGGTAAGGAATAAAAGCAGACCTAACCAAATCTATCCAACCGATTTTGCAAAAATAGTTTTGACACTCTACTTCGGCCGTTAGCTAGGTTATCCTACAGGCTGGACTTGTGGGGTATCGCAACAGCTGGGCTCTGATACCACTCTGTAACACCCTCAGAATCGGACCTATGCAAGTTTTAGCGAAACCCGCCAAACCCGCATAGAAACGATTCAAAGGTGCCCACCAGGCACTTTCGTGCGGGTGGAAAACGAAGTAATAACATTACACAATAGTCCTCGATGGGACCCACAGAACAGATATATATATACAACAGCGACTCCATGAGTCAAGAATACAAATATACAGAAGAAAGATCCAAATCACCTTGAAAATGATAGAGTGTCCAGCTACGGACAAGATGCAAATGGGGCTAAGAGCCCTGAAGAATAACCAATGGCGTCCATAACCCTGCCCAGGCCAAGCCGGAAGGGTAACCCTGCTAACGACGTCGATCTCAAAACCTGCTTAAACAAAAGGGGTGCCGACAAAGGGCAAAGGAAAAAGAGGAGCGTCAGTACTGAGGCCAGTACACGGCGAGGCTAGAATTCGGCGGTCCTCGCCTACATAGGTATGGTGGACTGCAGTGGCAGCGCAGCATGCACTAAACAACCTATAGAGACTCGATACAACTGGCGACTATCAGAGAGGGGTAAGAAAGACCTATTCGGAACCACCTTGATACTACCATCAAACAAACCCATCCTGGTGTTTCCCCCTCGAGACCAAACGAGGAAGTCAACAGAGGAACTCACACAGTTGGCAGTTTTACTTATTCAGTTATCGTTGCAGCAATTACTAGTCAAGTATAGATAATCATCCTGATAAAATAAGCAGTGGGCACTTTTAGTTAATCATTCCGTTGTAGTTGCAACACTTACTAGGCAGATACAATTAGCATGAGATAACCCAAAACCCAGCAGTTGTTGGTACTTTTATTTAGCCATTCCGTTGTAGTTTCAATACTTACTAGTCAGATACAATGGTCGCAAGAGACAACCCAAACAAGCAATTGTTGGCAGTTTAACTTAGCCATTCCATTATAGTGAAGCTGATTACTAGTCATTATAAAGTCAAGTTTATAGCACTACTTTAGTTATAGTTGTCTATGATCGAGATACTGTGCTCCAAGTCGTCCATAACCGCGGACACGGCTTTTAGAAAGTTTTACCCTGCCGGGGTGCACAAATAGCAACACACACTCGATCAACCTCGGAAAAACCAAATCAAAACCCAACGAGGCCTTCACGACAAAGCAATCACAAGATTCAGAAATATTTCCGGGGGCCACCCCATTGAGTAGACCCGCAACGAAGCTAGCTGACTCCGAGACGGACTCAAGGTTTGTGGGGCCGGCTGTAAGCGACTGGGAACCCAAAACTGGGCTTGTCGATACCGCAAAAACGGGTCACGATCCTAAACAGTACAGTGTGCTCCTCGCACAATCGTAAATAAAGCAGTAAAGCATGGCATAAGTAAAGGATAGTAAATAAAACCTCAAACTAGTTTGTGGCCCCAAGAAATAAGACTGAATCAAGCTCTGGCTCAGGGGGGTCCCATAATCCTCCCGGATGTGGACAGCGCGAATATTCAAGGAACAAGTATCAAGTACTCGGGGTCCTACGGGACACAAGTGGACGGGTAACAACCAAATAACATCTATTGCCCACCTGTGCCTCTGCTTACCTACTTCAATTTTAGTTGTTAAACAGTAATTAAAGTGAACAATAAGTAAAGCCATGATCATCTCCAACATTAAACATGCGGCAATACTCCAACAACTGCGGTACTTGGCGACACGCAACAGCACTTGAGCAAGCGACTACGACACGCAAGTCCAGCTATCTACCAAACAACAGGTAATAGGCGGTGTCCAAGGCAATATAAGGCTGCAAGGGATAACACGGGTACGAAAACTAGAGCATCGCAACACAGATAGCAATAGATCAACAGGAGGGAATAAATACTATAAAAGTAAGATAGGTAGAAGGGGGGAGATGCTCGCCTGAAAACATTGTTGAAGGTTCATCCGAAGATCGGGCCGGCACTCGCATCGACTCAACGGCCTTATCCGCGAAGAAGCAAAACACTAGAAGGAACACCGGATGCAATATTTAATACTACGGCAAAAGATCGGGCATGATGCATGTATGATGTATGACATGGCAAAGGTGCGATGCAATTAGGTCATATTAAGCGAAACCGGGGGTCCCGACAATTAATCAAATGGTTCTAGTTATTTATCTACCCCGCAAATTAAATGTTGAATTAGTAAGGCAAAGCATGGCATCGGTCCGTTACACAAATTTAAATGAGGCCAATATACGACTGGATTTGCCCGCATATGGGCCCCATATTTAATTAGAGGTGAATTGGCATAAGGCCCTCAAACCACACAATATGCATGCGAGATGAACAATTAATATGCGGCAAGTTATATTATATTATAAAATAGGGTTTCGGGAAGGGGTTCACACTTTAGAGGGTCTCGACGAACTTGGGGTTCCGGGGTTCGGGGTTCGGTCTCAGGGTTCCGGGTTCGACGGGATCGGTTACAAGATGGAGAACTTGTCGTGACGTGCCGGAGATCTTGGTTCCAAGCGGTCGATCTTGTCGTCGAGAAGATCTTGTCGGGTCCACGTATCGGGTCGGTATTGGCGTTCGGGAAGAAGAACTTGTCATCCTCGTGGCGATCTTGGCGTTCATCAGGTTCAGGTTTTGGCGTCCGAGGGAAGTACTTGGCGTCCGGCGGTAGATCTTGTCGATTCCACTCCAACGGCCTTGTTGTCCCGCAGCGTAGATCTCGGGGAGGTTTCGGGGTTCCACGGTTCCGGCAGAAGATCTTGGGGTCCATCCCGAGGTTACTAGCGGACCGCGTTGGAGATCAAAACGGTCGTCTTTCTCCCATGGCAAACTTGGCAGATGGTCTTTACCCCTCCAGGATCGAACTTGTGCAACCACAACAATCTTGGTGTACCCATGTTGGAGATCTGGTACTTGGCTAGCAAAACGGCAGGACGATGGCGTCGACTTGGACGCGGGGCCCCGAGGTCAACTACCACGGCGCACGGTCCACGGGGGCGGCAAGGCCACCTGCAGCGCCGCCACGCGCGGGAGGTGAACGCGAGGAGGACCGGCGGCTGGACATGGGGAAGCCGACGACGGGGAGGATGAAGAGCGGGCGAGCGCGGGGTGGAGGCAGGTGGCCGGAGGGAGGATCTCCGAGGCGGCGGGAGGAGGACGGGCGACGGCGAGGAAGATGACTGGCGGCGGGCGTCGGTTGAGGCCGGGGCCGGACGCGGCCAGGAGGGGAGGACGCGGGGCGCGTGGGAGGGAGAGAGGAGGGAGTGGGGGAAGAGAGGGTCGCGGGCCAGGGGGTGGGCAGGGAGAGCAGGGGGTCACACGGGAAGGGGTGGACCTGGTCCAGGGTGGGGCCCAGGTGTCGGTGGGGGGAGAGAGAGGGCAGCGGGGTGAGACTGGCGTGTGGGGCAAGGACAGGGGAGAGAGAGAGGGAGTGGGTGAGGGTCCCGGGGTGGGTCCAGGCTGTAAGGGAGAGAGGGTAGGGAAGTTGTGGGTGAGAGAGGGAGAGAGGGGGAAAAAGTCTGGGATTGGTGAGGTGGCATGGTGGGTAGGGAATTGGGGGAGGGGGTGAGATGGCAAGCGGTGATTGGTGGGTAGAATAGGATTGGGTGGGAATAGGATTTAGAGTTTGGGTGGACCGATTTTATTCCGGCGGTGGTCGACTGGGTCGAATCGGCCCGTTCGACTGCCCCCCTAAAATTAATTAAATATTTTATTTATATAAAACAGGCCTTTTGCAAACCGATAGCAGACAAAACAAAATAATCCGGAGACCCGGGTTTTGCATTTGGAGCATAGACGGGGCGTTTAGAAAACAAAAATAGGTTTTTCCGCAAATAGTTTTATGCAAGCAAATGCAAGATGATGACGATGCTCAAATGCAATGTGGCATGATGACATGAGCATGCGGTCACGACGATGCAATGCACAAAAACAATGTGATTTTCTAGTAGTGGTTTTGCGGGATGCCACACTTCCGCCCGCGGACGACGAGAACTCGAGCTCGTCCGTCCAGGAGGTGGGCGAATCGCCTCCAGCAGGGGGCGGCGTCGAGAGTGACAATTGCGGTGACGACGAAGAGTCCGAGGAAGAGGTCGCCCCGCTGGTCTGGAAAACTCGCGGACAGCGGCTGTCAACACCCGTATTTTTCAATCCTAGATGCATGTTATGCCATACATCGCAATCCCAGGATTACCATTTTTGCGAGACATAACAGAATTGGATACCATAGTACATCATCCATTACAAATGATACATAAGTTCTGACACAAATAGGGATCTCATGATCCAGTTCTTAATACAACATCAAGCAGCGGAATACGGAATAATAACGGTAGGGTAGGCAAAGCTCCATCTTCGGGGTCACAGGCAATGCTGACGATGGGAGATGATCCTAGTTGTCGTAACCTTCCTGGGGTCCATCCTCCAGGTACTCCTCTTCATAGTCTGGCCATGGGAATAGCCAGGGACAAAGCCATGAGTACTCTTTAAGTACTCGCAAACTAATACTAACAAGTAAAGGTTTTTTTTTTGGATAATAGGACACTGGTCTCTAGGGTTGTTTTGCAAAAGCCAGATTTATCTCTACTAAGTTCCAAGGCTAGTCACAATTTTATAAATCCTAAGTGGGAACTTGTATTTCATATCACAACTCTGTTTTGGTCAAGTCAAAGTCTCAATTTATTTCACAGGTCATTTTGAAAAGTCTGACGGGGGAACAGTATGGCCACTCCAACTATCCATAACCGCGGACGCGGCTATTCGAATAGTTTGACACTCTACAGAGATTGTACACTTTCACCACAACATTTGATACATCCGTCAGGAACAAATCCTGAATTCACCATACTTAGTATGCGGATAATCAATCCTAACCTTTCAATTACACGCTCTAGTATAAGCACCTCTCATGTGAGTTTGGCCTCCCAACCATGACCAACTATCATCTTGGGTACTGCACAGGTGGACAATCTTCACAAGGTAGCCTCAGCTCAGACCTTGGCCGTGAGGGAACTAATACTAAGGTATATAAGTTTCCAGTCAAGCCCTACCCAATATTCGGGTATTGTGGTTGTACGAAAAAAATTGGAATGGTATCGCATCCAGAAAACCATCAGTTTTATAAAGGGCTAAGTATCATGCCTCAACATTTTTCATCACCAAAATCCTCAAGTGTTTGGAAACACTTGTCCAAAACATTTCAATAGAATGATCCATCATTCCAAGGTTTTCATAACCAGCTTTCCATCAAGTATTCCCATCTAAAGTTGATCAAGTTTTATGCTTAGCACTAGCATCTACCGGTGGGGATAAGCAATAATGAGGGATGGTGACTAGTGGAGTTTCAACTAAATACAACCTTATGCATCAGGCTGAGGTCAAGGTTTCTAACTTAGGCCTAATTTTATGCTCTTTATGCAACCTTCAGCATCTTTCCAATATCTACCAGTCACTTAGGTAAACTCTAAGTAAGCCTTGATAACGAAAATAAAGTAAGAAGCTTGCACATAAAACTAGGATTGGTTTATCAAGTGGGCATGATCACATATACTTAAGGCATATAGTAATCATAGAACCAATAGGGGTTTGTTGCATCAGTAGGGTATCTTGCAAGGGTTAACTTGCATCCATATCAGTATAATCTTGCTAAAGTAGAGTGTCTTGCAAGTTTTAGCTTGCCTTGTGCAGAGCAGTGGTTGAAGTTCTCCTCGGCTTCTTCTTCGTAGTATCCTCCTTCCTCCTCATATCCTTGGTCGGTACTAGCGTCTATGAATAAATACGAGGTACACAATCACCAAACAATACTTAACTACATGCAATCATCACACACAAGGATCCTATGGATGATCTAGCATCATCCCTAACATTACAAGGTTAAGGCTTGATTCAATTCTTTTTATTTTTAGAAAAGTAATTTCTACTCATTGAAAAACTAATTAAGATTTAATATTCTCCAAACCAAATATGGGATCATGTTGACACATGTCATCACCACATATTGTAGTCCATGGGAATATGATTTAAAGTGATGTCACAATTTAATAAGGTTTTACCCTTTTATTTTAATTAATTAAAGTGGCTAGAAATGCTTACGTAGCATTCTTTTATTCCTTGAACAATATTTCTACAAGTAAACCTATATGTTTTTATATATTCTGAAAGGTATGGTTAAATGTGATTTTTGAGAGTTGGAATCAACTCAAAAGCTATTATGGTTTAAATTTGAAAAATGTTTGAATGCAGAAGAGCTTCTGCCTTGTTATTTTTACCATGGGTGATCTATAGATCCAAATGACTTGAATCCAACGGGCTTGGATTCAGCATTCACAGACCTTTCAAAAAAAATTGGTTTCATTCAATTTGGTGCACTGAATCGATCTGGGTTGATTTTTTAAGTTGGTTACCGAAGTGTGTTTGAAAAGAAATAGAAAAGTTTTAATTTGAATAACTGGGCTGCGCGGGAAAAGTTACTAGGTCGGACTGCCAAGCGCAGTGCTCCCGCGGGCTGCTTAACTGGGTCTCCCCACTCGTCAGTGACACGGGGCTGAGCGAAGCGGTATGGGGCGACGTGGATCGTTCGATCTAGTTCTAATCTAACGGCTGAGAGTCATCGTCGACGCGAGACAACGCCGGCGAGAATGAAACCTAGTGCGGCCAGTGAGGGTCGCTGGGGACTCACCGGGGTACTGGCGAGGGTCGGCGAGGCGGGCGAACGACGAAGTCGATGATGGCGAATCTCCTGGTACCGGTGGCTTCTCCTAGGGCGGCTCCAATTGCTGGCTCCCTTCTTCTCCGGCAGCGACAGGCTCCAGTGAAATTCCGGCGGGGTGGTGCTCGCCTTGCTCTGAGAATGGTGTGGCACGATCAGTGAGGAGAGGGGAGTGAGATGGTGTGAAGTAATCGTGCGGGGGTGGCCTCTATTTATAGTCAAGCGAGGGGACCGTCGGGGCGCACGGTGAGCTCGTCGGGGACGATGTTACAGGCGGCTAAAGTCATGGGCAAGGGTAGGGGACGGTGCGGTGTCTCCTGGCGATGCTCAACGACATGGTCTCGAGGCATGGGGCGGTGTGGTTTGGTCTAGAACGGGCGGTGCTCTGCGCGGCAGAGGCGGCGTCTTCGACAGCGGGCGGTGGCTGTGCGGCACGGGGCGGAAAAAGGGGATGTCTGACATCTCCTGGGTCGGTGGGGATTGTGTATGCACGCGGTGAGGGTGGCGCGCGGTCTGTGGGTGATGGTCGAGGGTGGCGCTCTGGCGCACGCTCGGCATGGTCTGGGCGCGGCTTGTGCGTGTGGTCCAGGGCTTGGCAATACTCGCGGCTGGGACAGTGAGTGGCGGTGGACGGTGGGCTGCCTCCCAGACATGCTGGTTAGGCTTGCTGCTGCTCCTAGCTTGCTGTCGACTATGGGGTGGCAAGAGGGTGCTCGGTTGTTCACCATTAATGACAATAGGAAGCTCACAGTGGTGCTAGTGCCTGGCTAATCTTCCTAGATGATCTAATGAGTTGTGTGTGAGCTAAATGGGGAACTAGTTAGGCAAGAATCACTGCTCACAATAGTGTTTGATGTTTGTTTGATTTGTGTCTGCAACCTGTTTGATGAAATGGCCGCATGAAATCAAGTTTTGAATTTTGAATTGATTTTTGGTGAGTTTGCTAGATTGGTGCTGGTGAGTCTGCAGATGCTTGGGTTTTGAAAATTGAGCTTGTTTGAGTGGTTTTTGAAAAAGTGGGATCTTCTCATACGATAAAGATTCAATTTTGAGTTGTCATTTAAACTATGCATTTGAAAGTTTCTGGATGATCACAAAGTGGGCCTTGATACCTTGTTATGAGTACATTCAAGGGGTGCAAAGATCCAGAAAAGTTTCTGTTAGGTTCTGAAAGTTTGAGACAGCCAAAGTAGGCATGGGAGTTAAATTGGCCAAAATGACCATTCATTTCATATATGTGTTTTGATTTACTTGTCTTTAGGAAAAGTGTGGGAAATGTTTTAGATGAATTTTATTTCACCTAAGAAACATTTTACAAGCAATGGAACAAACAAACAAGGTGGTTTTAAAGGATTTCAAAATCCATGCATACACATGTGCATGCCTTCATAATTTTATTTAACAAAGTTTTTGTTAACCCTAAATTTGGATGATTTGAATTTGATGATCCAAGCTTAGTATTTTTGGGATGTTACAAACCTCCCCCCCTTAAACAAAATCTCGTCCCGAGATTTGAAAAAGGACGAAAAGATTACCTAGGATTTGAAGAGATCGGGAAACTCCGTCCTGATGTGATCTTCGCGCTCCCAAGTAGCTTCCTCTTCTGTGTGGTTGCTCCACTGAATCTTGAGAAACTTGATGCTTCGGGTTCGGGTTGTTCGAAAAGCTTCTTCCAAAATGCAGATGGGTACTTCGGGATAGGTTAGGTCATCGTTGATCTCTATGGTCCGGTGGTCGATATTCTTGAACACTTCGGTCTTCTCGGGGACTTCAAGACATTTGCGAAGTAACGAGATATGGAACACATTGTGCACGGCTGACATCTCTTCAGGTAGTTCCAATTGATACGATACTTCTCCTCAACGGTTCAGAATTTTGAAAGGTCCGATATATCTGGGGGCTAACTTTCCTTTGAGTTGGAAACGCTGCATTCCCTTCAATGGCGACACTTTTAGATAAACAAAATCTCCTATATTGAAGGCGAGGTCTCTACGTCTCTTGTCGGTGTAACTCTTCTGTGGGGATTGGGCGGTCTTGAGGTGCTCACGAATCTTGTGAACCTTCTCTTCTGCTTCTTGGAGGATGTCGGGTCCGAAAATCTGACTCTCTCCTACTTCCGACCATTTCAAAGGGGTGCGACACTTCCTTCCGTACATAAATTCAAAGGGGGCCATTTGCAAACTGGCTTGATAACTATTGTTGTAGGAAAATTCCGCAAACGGCAGACAATCTTCCCACTTGGATCCATATTCTAACACACATGCTCTAAGCATATCTTCGAGTATTTGGTTTACTCGCTCCGTTTGTCCATCGGTCTGAGGGTGATACGCGGTACTGAAATCTAGGCGGGTTCCTAATACTTCTTGGACTTTCTTCCAGAATCTTGAGGTACTGAGTTCCTCGATCCGATACTATATTCTTGGGGACTCCGTGCAAACTAACGATTCTAGCGATGTATAACTCCGCTAGTTTCGAACTCTGATAGGTGGTTTTGACGGGCAAGAAATGGGCGACTTTGGACAACCTGTCCACTATGACCCAGATAGAGTCATTTCCCCTACTAGAAGTAGGTAGTCCAGTGATAAAGTCCATTCCTACAGAATCCCATTTCCATTCCGGAATTTGCAAAGGTTGCAACAATCCAGCGGGTCTTTGATGTCCTGCCTTGACTCGCTGACATATATCACACTTGGCGATATAGCTTCCGATTTCTCTCTTCATCTTATGCCACCAAAATTGCTCTTTCAAATCTTGATACATCTTAGTTCCTCCGGGATGGATAGAATAAAGAGTATCATGAGCCTCCTTCAAGATAACTTCTTTCAACTCAGAATCTGCTGGTACACAAAGGCGTCCTTTGTACCACAAAACTCCTTCTTCGTCCTCGGTGAATCCGGGTACTTTGCCTGTATCGATACGACGCTTGATTCCGTTGATACTGACATTTCCCTTCTGCGCCTCCTTAATCTGACTGATCAAAGTGGGATGAAGTTCTATGCTAGCCAAAAATCCTTCACTCACTAATTCCATTCGAAAATCTTCCATCTCCTTGTACAAACTTGGTTGCTCCTTCAAAATTATGGAGTTCAAGCGGCACGGCAATCTGCTAAGGGCATCTGCTACCACGTTGGCTTTACCAGGGTGATAGTGAATGTCCAGGTCGTAATCCTTGATTAGCTCAATCCATCTTCTCTGCCTCATATTCAACTCCTTCCGAGTGAATATGTACTTTAGGCTCTTGTGATCCGAATAAATCTCACAACGGTTTCCCATTAGGTAATGTCTCCATGTCTTCAGGGCTAGAACTACCGCTGCGAGTTCGAGGTCATGGGTTGGGTAGTTTTGCTCATGTTGCTTCAATTGTCAAGATAGGTAAGATATAACTTTGCCTTCTTGCATTAGCACACATCCGAGACCAATCTTGGATGCGTCACAATACACATTGAAGGGCTTCGTGATATCCGGCATGATCAGGATTGGGGCTGAAATCAATCTCCTCTTGAGTTCTGGAAAACTCGCTTCACATTTGTCGGTCCATTCAAACTTCGTGTCCTTCTTCAGCAATTGGGTCATGGGTCTGGCGATACTCGAGAATCCTTCTACGAATTTGCGGTAATATCCCGCCAATCCGAGAAAAGCACGAACTTGGGTTTGAGTGGTTGGGGCTTGCCAATCTTCTACATCTTTCACTTTGGCAGGGTCAACGGCAATTCCTCCGGCTGATACAATGTGACCGAGGAATCCTACCTCCTGTAACCAGAATTCACATTTGCTAAACTTGGCATACAACTGATGCTCTCTAAGGGTTCCCAGAATGGTCCTTAGGTGTAGCTCATGTTCTTCTTCTGATTTGGAATAAATCAGAATGTCATCGATGAAAACAACGACAAACTTATCCAGGAAGTCCATAAAAATCTTATTCATGAGGTTCATGAAATAAGCGGGGGCATTGGTTAATCCAAAAGATATGACTGTATACTCATACAATCCATATCTGGTGGTAAAGGCAGTCTTTGGAATATCCTCTGCACAAATTTTGAGTTGATGATAGCCAGTTCTAAGATCAATATTAGAAAACACCTGGGCACCGGTCAACTGATCAAAAAATCTTCTATCTTGGGCAAGGGGTACTTGTTCTTGATGGTGACATCATTCAACTTCCGATAATCCATACACAAACGGTTACCTCCATCTTTCTTATCCACAAATAAGACAGGTGATCTCCATGGTGACGCACTTGGTTGAATCAATCCAATTTCTAGCATGGAATCCAGTTGCTTCTTCAGTTCTGCTAGTTTCGATGGGTTCATACTATAGGGTCTCTGGGCTGTGGGTCCTGTTCCGGGGATTAGTTCGTTGAGAAACTCGATATCCCGATCTGGGGGCATACCGGGCAAAACATCTGGAAATACATCGGGGTATTCACAAACTATTCGGACTTGTTCAATGGTAGGTTGGGCTAGACTCTTGTTACACTTTAATTGGCGAGGTAAGGTTTCAGATATATGCTCGACTGATATTTCAGTGGTACTGGTCATGGTGATGGATTTCTTAGCACAGTCAATTAATCCCTGATGTTTGGACATCCAATCCATTCCTAGTACTACTTCCAAACCTTTAGTTCCGAGTACTATTAGATTAGCATAAAAATCTATGCCATGGATTCAGATAGGGACGGCTTTGCAAATTTGCCTAGCCTTGGTGGTTGATCCGGGAATTTGAACAATCATGACATGCTTTAGTTTGGTTGGTTGAATATTACTAGTGCAGGAAAATTCTTCGGTGACAAACGAATGTGATGCACCAGAGTCAAACAACACTCTTGCAAGTACTGAATTAACAGAAAACATACCCAGCACGACGTCTGGCGCTTCCTGAGCTTCTTCAGCATGCATGAGAAAAATACGGCCATTGCGGTTGAGTGAATTCCCTGGGGCAAATCTTCTCCCTGGCTGGACACGACGCTGCTGCTGAGTTGGTACATTGGCATTTGGGGCGGTAGCATTCTTCTTGTTGGGGCACTCGTTGGAATAGTGACCTTTATTTCCACAGTCATAGCAGGTCACTTGTGACTTGTCCTTGGCTGCGACAGGCACAGCATTGCTTCCAGTCCTCGGGGCAGTGTTGGTGTTGGCGGTAGCATTGTTGGTGTTGAACTTGGGTGGGGCACGGGTGAAATTGCTAGAGTTGCCGGAGTTGTTGAGATTTCCTCCGGGTCTAGGGTTTCCACGATTGGGATAGGTCGGACGGTTCATGGGGGGTCTGTTGGTTCTTGGGGAAAATCCTGGAGATGGGTTGGGGCGATACTTTGGGGTCTGATGGGTTCCTGGTTGGTGCATCATACGATGCTTGCGGTTCTCATTGGCCTGGTTGATCTTTCCTTCCATCTGGATAGCAGAGTCGACAAGGGCTTCAATATCGGCAAAGGGGATATTGACTAACACCGTCTGCATCTCGTCATGCAGACCATTCAGGAATCTTTCTTTCTTCTTGGCTTCGGTGTCTATCTTGTCCGGGTCATACCTAGCTAATGACAAAAATTTGTCACGGTATTCCACTACAGTCATCCTTCCTTGCTTCAGCTCTCTGAACTCGTCTCTCATTCTCTTGATCAAACCTGGTGGCACATGGGTTCTGCTAAACTTGACCATGAATTCCTCCCAGGTCATCATCTGGCCTCCAGTCATTGCGCGAACACTGTTCCACCATGCCCTGGCATCTCCGGCTAGATAATGGGTGGCGAACAGGACTTTCTCATTGGCTTCTACTCCGGTGACTTCTAGGTTGTTTTCCCTGGTTTGCATCCAATCATCGGCGTCTAGGGGTTCTTCTAACTTGGTGAAAACGGGTGGGTTGGTATTTTGGAAATTCTTGAGCTTAGATCCATGGTTGTCCTGATTTCCGTGGCCTTGGTTGTTGTGGGCTAGCTGGGCTATCTGTTGTAGAGTGGCTAGGTTGGCTTGACGTTCCGCTCTTTTAGCTTCGCGGTCAGAAGTCAACATTTGCAGAATCTGCAATATCGGGTCCGGAGCTGAACCACTTCCTCCACGTGGCATCTGAAGATTGATATAGACCATGAGAAAAGAGGGAAATTTCTAAGGTTTTGGGTCTTTGAAAAGTTTTAAATGTTTGACTCAGATTTTTCTAGCAAATTGCTTTTTCATTCATTCATTCATTCATTCATAGCACCCAATACAACACACACCACAACAAACAAAAGCAGATGGTTTTAAGAACCATTCTAGAATCTACGATACAGTGGGACCGACTACTACTCACTATGCTACTGCTTAGTGCTACTACTCCTTGGAGTCTGTGGCTTCATCATCTTCATCATCATCGATGAAGGCGAAATCATCCTCATCGGTGAAGAAGTCCATGGCCTGATCCTCCATAAAATCATCGTCATCGCTGAGATAGGAGTAAGGGTCTCCACGAAGATCCTCTCCGGCATTCAACCTTTCCTCCAACTGCATGTCTCTCTCGTGGATGGTCTCCTCCAAAGATGAGATGCGGTGGCGAAGACGGACAATAATGCGCTCCTTCTTGTCGAGCTGACGGCGGCGAGACTTGCGATCCTTTAATAGCATGGCTATGGTCTGATCCTTCGTTTTGATGATGGCAGACTTGTGGTTGCAGTAGTCACGTCAGTTGTCCAACTCCTGCTGACGATCATACATCATGAAGCTAAGGTGGTCCAATTGAGTCTTCAGCTCGGGGTGGTATGGGGCTTCCAGTGGTTGTCCATTTGCATCACGTCTTGGGCAAAACTCAAAGCGAGTACCCTTGATCTGATTGATGCTCTGCCCACACAGACGGGAAAGAGCTTCCTGCATTGCTCTGGCAAGTCCATCGAGACAGTTGTTTTCCCTCATGGTAAACTGAATTCCCTCCGCAGTGGGAGGTTCAATCTTTCCTCGGAGACTTGCAACAATTAGCCACTGCAGATCTTCTCCTCCTTGGTCATTGAGCTGAGCTCCGAAGAACTCAGGGTGCGGACGCTCCAGAAGTTCCGAAAGCTGATCTAGATACCTCTCAACGATAAGGTCTCCTCCATTCCCAAGTAGATAAAACTTGCTGTACTTCACGTCCATCTATAAAAATATAGGATGAGTAGATTAGCAGAGTGATCAAGTGTGTCAAAATTTTATGTATTTTGCAAGAGTTTTTGAGGAACATGTATTTTTATGAAATAATCGAAGAGATAAGAATGAGAATAAGTTTTTGTAAATATTTGGAAATTAAGTTTTTGGTTCAAACGTCCAGTCTAACTAGAGTCTCCCATGGTCAGGATGGCTCTGATACCAACTTGTCAACACCCGGATTTTTCAATCCTAGATGCCTGTTATGCCATACATCGCAATCCCAGGATTACCATTTTTGCGAGACATAACAGAATTTGATACCATAGTACATCATCCATTACAAACGATACATAAGTTCTTACACAAATAGGGATCTCATGATCCAGTTCTTAATACAACATCAAGCAGCGGAATACGGAATAATAATGGTAGCGTAGGCGAAGCTCCATCTTCGGGGTCACAGGCAATGCTGACGATGGGACATGATCCTAGTTGTCGTAACCTTCCTGGGGTCCATCCTCCAGGTACTCCTCTTCATAGTCTGGCCATGGGAATAACCAGGGACAAAGCCATGAGTACTCTTTAAGTACTCGCAAACTAATACTAACAAGTAAAGGTTTTTTTTTTGGATAATAGGACACTGGGCTCTAGGGTTATTTTGCAAAAGCCAGATTTATCTCTACTAAGTTCCAAGGCTAGTCACAATTTTATAAATCCTAAGTGGGAACTTGTATTTCATATCACAACTCTGTTGTGGTCAAGTCAAAGTCTCAATTCATTTCACAGGTCATTTTGAAAAGTCTGACGGGGGAACAGTATGGCCACTCCAACTGTCCATAACCGCGGACACGACAATTCGAATAGTTTGACACTCTGCAGAGATTGTACACTTTCACCACAACATTCGATACATCCGTCAGGAACAAATCCTAAAGTCACCATACTCAGTATGCGGATAATCAATCCTAACCTTTCAATTACACGCTCTAGTATAAGCACCTCTCCTATGAGTTTGGCCTCCCAACCATGACCAACTGTCATCTTGGGTACTGCACAAGTGGACAATCTTCACAAGGTAGCCTCAGCTCAGACCTTGGTCGTGAGGGAACTAATACTAAGGTATATAAGTTTCTAGTCAAGCCCTACCCAATATTTTGGTATTGTGGTTTTACGAAAAAAATTGGAATGGTATCGCATCCAGACAACCAACAGTTTTATAAAGGGCTAAGGCTCATGCCTCAACATTTTTATCACCAAAATCCTCAAGTGTTTGGAAACACATGTCCAAAACATTTCAATAGAATGATCCATCATTCCAAGGTTTTCATAACCAGTTTTCCATGAAGTATTCCCATCTAAAGTTGATCAAGTTTTATACTTAGCACTAGCATCTACCGGTGGGGATAAGCAATAATGAGGGATGGTAACTAGTGGAGTTTCAACTAAGTACAACCTTATGTCTCAGGCTGAGGTCAAGGTTTCTAACTTAGGACAAATTTTATGCTCTTTATGCAACCTTCAGCATCTTTCCAATATCTACCAGTCACTTAGGTAAACTCTAAGTAAGCCTTGATAACAAAAATAAAGTAAGAAGCTTGCACATAAAACTAGGATTGGTTTATCAAGTGGGCATGATCACATATACTTAAGGCATATAGTAATCATAGAACCAGTAGGGGTTTGTTGCATCAGTAGGGTATCTTGCAAGGGTTAACTTGCATCCATATCAGTATAAGCTTGCTAAAGTAGAGTGACTTGCAAGTTTTAGCTTGCCTTGTGTAGAGAAGTGGTTGAAGTTCTCCTCGGCTTCTTCTTCATAGTATCCTCCTTCCTCCTCATATCCTTGGTCGGTACTAGCGTCTATGAATAAATACGAGGTACACAATCACCAAACAATACTTAACTACTTGCAATCATCACACACAAGGATCCTATGGATGATATAGCATCATCCCTAACATTACAAGGTTAAGGCTTGATTCAATTCTTTTTATTTTTAGAAAAGTAATTTCTACTCATTGAAAAAATACTTATGATATAATATTCTCCAAACCAAATATGGGATCATGTTGATGCATGGCATCACCACATATTGTAGTCCATGGGAATGTGATTTAAAGTGGTGTCACAATTTAATAAGGTTTTACCCTTTTATTTTAATTAATTAAAGTGGCTAGAAATGCTTATGTAGCATTATTTTATTCCTTGAACAATATTTCTGCAAGTAAACATATATGTTATTATATATTCTGACAGGTATGGTTAAATGTGATTTTTGAGAGTTGGAATCAACTCAAAATCTATTATGGTTTAAATTTGAAAAATGTTTGAATGCAGAAAAGCTTCTGCCTTGTTATTTTTACCATGGATGATCTATAGATCCAAATGACTTGAATCCAACGGGCTTGGATTCAGCATTCACAGACCTTTCTAACAAAATTGGTTTCATTCAATTTGGTGCACTGAATCGATCTGGGTTGATTTTTGAAGTTGGGTACAGAAGTGTGTTTGAAAAGAAATAGAAAAAGTTTTAATTTGAATAACTGGGCTGCGCGGGAAAAGTTACTGGGCCGGCCTGCTAAGCGCAGTGCTCCTGTGGGCTGCTTAAGTGGGTGTCCCCACTCGTCAGTGACACGGGGCTGGGCGAAGCGGTATGGGGCTACGTGGACCGTTCGATCTAGTTCTAATATAACGGCTGAGGGTCATCATCGACACGAGACAACGCCGACGAGAACGAAACCTAGCACGGCCAGTGAGGGTCGCTGGGGGCTCACCGGGGTACTGGCGAGGGTCGGCGAGGCGGGCGAACGACGAAGTCGATGATGGCGAATTTCCTGGTACCGGTGGCTTCTCCTGGGGCGGCTCCAATTGCTGGCTCCCTTCTTCTCCGGCAGTGGCAGGCTCCAGTGAAATTCCGGCGGGGTGGTGCTCGCCTTGCTCTGAGAATGGTGTGGCAGGATCAGTGAGGAGAGGGGTGTGAGATGGTGTGAAGAAATCGTGCGGGGGTGGCCTCTATTTATAGTCAAGCGAGGGGACCGTCGGGGCGCACGGTGAGCTCGTCGGGGACGATGTTACAGGCGGCTAAAGGCATGGTTAAGGGTAGGGGACGGTGCGGTGTCTCCTGGCGATGCTCAACGACATGGTGTCGAGGCATGGGGCGGTGTGGTTTGGTCTAGAACGGGCGGTGCTCTGCGCGGTAGAGGCGGCGTCTTCGACGGCGGGCGGTGGCTGTGCGGCACGGGGCGGCAAAAAGGGGATGTCTGACGGTCTCCTGGGTCCGTGGGGATTGTGTATGCACGCGGTGAGGGTGGCGCGCGGTCTATGGGTGATGGTCGAGGGTGGCGCTCTGGCGCACGCTCGGCATGGTCTGGGCGCGGCTTGTGCGTGTGGTCCAGGGCTTGGCAACGCTCGCGGCTGGACAGTGAGTGGCGGTGGACGGTGGGCTTCCTCCCAGACATGCTGGTTAGGCTTGCTGCTGCTCCTAGCTTGCTGTCGACTATGGGGTGGCAAGAGGGTGCTCGGTTGTTCACCATTGATGACAATGGGAAGCTCACAGTGGTGCTAGTGCCTGGCTAATCTTCCTAGATGATCTAATGAGTTCTGTGTGAGCTAAATGGGGAACTAGTTAGGCAAGAATCACTGCTCACAATAGTGTTTGATGTTTGTTTGATTTGTGTCTGCAACCTGTTTGATGAAATGGCCGCATGAAATCAAGTTTTGAATTTTGAATTGATTTTTGGTGAGTTTGCTAGATTGGTTCTGGTGAGTCTGCAGATGCTTGGGTTTTGAAAATTGAGCTTGTTTGAGTGGTTTTTGAAAAAGTGGGATCTTCTCATACGATAAAGATTCAATTTTGAGTTGTCATTTAAACTATGCATTTGAAAGTTTCTGGATGATCACAAAGTGGGCCTTGATACCTTGTTATGAGTACATTCAAGGGGTGCAAAGATCCAGAAAAGTTTCTGTTAGGTTCTGAAAGTTCGAGACAGCCAAAGTAGGCATGGGAGTTAAATTGGCCAAAATGACCATTCATTTCATATATGTGTTTTGATTTACTTGTATTTAGGAAAAGTGTGGGAAATGTTTTAGATGAAGTTTATTTCACCTTAGAAACATTTTACAAGCAATGGAACAAACAAACAAGGTGGTTTTAAAGGATTTCAAAATCCATGCATACACATGTGCATGCCTTCATAATTTTATTTAACAAAGTTTTTGTTAACCCTAAATTTGGATGATTTGAATTTGATGATCCAAGCTTAGTATTTTTGGGATGTTACAGCGACAGCGTGAGCTCGAAGTGAGAAAAATCCTCGAACGTCATGACGATGATGATAACGAGCTCCCCGAGCATACCTCACATCGCGAGGCCACTCCTTCGAAGAAGAAGAAGAAGAAGGAGAAGAAGGAGAAGAAGGCCCCTCCAAAGAGGAAGACGAAGCCAGCGAGACAGGCGTCTCCGCCTCATTCGCCAAGCAGCTCCGACGCCACAAGCCTGGCCAGGGGCGAAGCTCCACAGACGGTGGCGGCGCCGGACATCACCGCCGTTCTGAGTGAGGTACCTCTTGCCTCGATTCCCCCGCCATTCGCCCCAGTCTCTGGGTCGGGGGCTGCTCCATTCGCGGCAGCTTCGCCGCCCAGGGAAGCTCGCGCCGAAAACGTTTCGGAAGCTCCGGTCGCGGCCTCGACAACGAAGAAACCGTTCGTGTCTTGGGCACGCGATGTCCTGGAGATGGGCCTCAGTCGACGGCTGGGCCCCGAACTGGAGAAGCCGTCCGGCATCCGCACGGGGCTGCGGTTCCTACCAGTCGCCAAGTGAGTTTTATTCTCCTGTCTTTGTTTTTCATTGTACTCGGACTGCTTTGCTCATGTGATCAATTTGTAGAACTGGAGCCAAGAAGATAGGCCATCCATCCGTGGCCAAGGTGCCGCCAGTCGTCAGCGAGGAGGACCCCTCCCGGAAGAGGAAGGCGGACGAGGTCATTGCCCCCGCGGATAGCGCTAAGAAGACCAAGGGCGACAAGGTCGTCACGGTGTCGGACGACACAACGGTTGCTCCGAGTGAGCCTGTGGCGGGGGCGGCCTTGACGACCAAGGAAGGTGCTCCCTCGCCTGGGGTGGCCGAGCCGGCCTCCTTTGCTGCCGGCGCATCCATCGCAACCTTCCCGCGCTTCATGACCAAAGAGGCTACAGCGAGTGGTACCTCGCCCTCGAGCCGCGTACCTGGGGTCGTTGACACGGAGGTCGAGCAACGTCGCGGGCACACGCCGGCTCTCCTCGCATCCGTGGACGCGATACAGCTTCATGGTATGCTTGGCGCAGCCATCCAGGTATGTCCAGTCCCCGAGGATCAGGCCGCTGTATTGCAGCGGTCTGATTATTTTAGTGTCTTGCTTTTATTTTTCGCGTCCAGTACCCGAGTGCGCACTCGCTGAATTTCAGCGGGTGGGCACTTAGGATTTTCGATTGCCAGTCCCCGAGTGCGCACTCGCTGAATTTCAGCAGGTGGGCACTTAGGATTTTTGATTGCCAGTCTCCGAGTGCGCACTCGCTGAATTTCAGCGGGTGGGCACTTAGGATTTTTGATTGCCAGTCCCCGAGTGCGCACTTGCTGAATTTCAGCGGGTGGGCACTTAGGATTTCGATGTTGCTGACTGTTTGACTTGTGTTCAGGGTTTGCAGCGCGAGTCAGCCGACCGGCTCGCTGCAAAACATCATGTGGAGAGGGAACTGGCCGCCGTCCAAGAGGCGAACAAGGGGCTCCAGGCGGTTGCTGCGAAGGCAGAGGAGGTCCGCCAGGGCCTCGTCCCAGCGACTGAATTGGCGGCATCTCAAACTGCTTTAACCTCAGCTGAGGAGCAGATCGCCCACCTTGAGCGCGAGCTGAAGGAGGCGAGGGAGGAGGCAACTTCGGCGGATGGGCGAGCCAAGGCTGCCGTTACAGCCGCCGCTGAGGAGCGTAAGGTCTCCGACTCCCTTGTTGCTGGGCTTCAAGACGACTACACCTCTCTTCAGAGCTTCATCACGGATCTCTCCCGTCCCTTGATTGATGAGTGTGCCTTCCTGTGCCTGTAACGTTTGCATTGTGTAATATTTGATGTACTCATTGTCGCTTTCTGTCCGCAGGTCGAATCATTGACAGCGCGGAAGAGGCGAGTTCGTTCGATGCACGGAAATGTGTGGCCACGCTTGTCGACTCGGCCATGTTGTCGGCGACGTGCATACGGGCGTATCTCCAGGAAATGTCGCACACGGAGGTGATTCCCAGCGACCTCGTCGAGGTGTGGCAATACTTGGAAAAGGTGCCGTCGGTCGTCGAGTTCATGACGCGATCGGCGTTTCGTCGCGGAGCGATGATGGCGCTTAGCCTTGGGCCTGCTCACTTCCCGGAGGACTTCGACCTAGACGACATGACGAGTGGCTACCCGTCGTCGACTGGTTCGGTGGAGATCTCCGAGGTGCTGAAGTTGACGGACCGCGCCGCGGTATACTCCGAGCGCGTCTGGGCGATGGGCGACCTCCTTCCTTATCAGGAAACGGTCGTCGCGCCCAACGACCCTGAGCCGCAACACCGGGACTTCAAGATCAAGCAGCCCTTCCGTGCGGCGATGGCGGGTGAGCTGGCATCGTACCCGTCAAACCCGTACACTCCCTTCATTCGCAGTCGCAAGGGTGGTGGTGAATCGTCATCGAAGCCTGCGGAGTAGAATATTGTGCCCTAGGGCGTTAGTAGCAGTTCTGCCATTGGGCATACCTTATATTTTGTGACAATTGCGACATGTTATAATGAGATATCGTGTTGTTTTGTGAATTGTCGTGTGTTATTGAGGGTTGAACGAGTCCCCGAGCGCGTACGCCCTTTCTATGGGGTTTACCTTGTTTGTTGTGTGTTTGCGGTTTTGAATGTTTTGTTATTGAGGTCGACTCGCCCGAGCTTGGAAAGCCAGTCGCAAGGCGACTCCCATGAGTGCTCTGTACTTCACCGTTTTCCCTTGCGCGAACGAGGTTGGGTGGCCAAGTCCCCGAGCGTGGTACTTGGTTGTTCTAGGCGCGACTCGAGGGTGGATGAGGACTTGGCGCGTTAGGGTGAGCGCATCACTCCTGCCTGGCCCGTCGGGTCAGTCGCATGGCAAGTCCTGGGCATGCTGTCATACTTGGCGTTTTTCCTAGCCGCTCGTGCTGGACTGGTTGTCAGTCCCTGAGCGTGGTACTTGGTCGTTCGAGTCGCTATGTCGAGGACGCGGAGGATCATGGTCGCTGTGAGAAGCGAGGGCAGTTGTCTTGGCGCGTAGAGCCAGTCGAGCTAGGCGACTCCAATGGGGCTCCGGGTAGGCGTCTTTCGTGGACGTTACAAGACCTGGGGTGACCCGGTGCCCTTGTAACGCACTACTTGGCCGTGCCGATCGCTGTACCAGAGGTTGACTTCTGCGGTTAGCTTGGGGCTGTTATTATGAGTGCGAGTGGCACAAGACACGGAGAGGAGGCGCAATTTGCGGTAACTAATTCTTTTTATTTCATAGCGACTAGAGGATACATATGTGGGGTTCTAGGAGTAGAACTTCCGTTGGAGGTTTACATTCCATGGTCGCTTGACGTCGAGCTTGCCGTCCCCGCGGACGTCGATGAGGTAGTAGGCGTCGTTGCCGAGTACTCGCCCGATGGCGAATGGTCCCTCCCACGGGGGGGAGCTTGTGCATGCCTTTCTTGTCCTGGATGAGGCGCAGCACCAGGTCGCCTTCTTGGAAGGTGCGAGTTTTCACCCGCCGGCTGTGGTAACGGCGGAGTCCTTGCTGGTAGATGGCGGTGCGTGATCGGGCTAGGTCGCGTGCCTCGTCGAGTTGATCGACTCCATCCTGTCGTGCGAGTTCGTTTGCGTCCTCCGTGTAGTGGATGACCCTTGGCGAGTCGTGCTCGAGGACGGTGGGCATGACTGCCTCAGCGCCGTACACCATGAAGAAGGGGGTGAACCCTATCGACCTGTTGACCGAGGTGCGGATGCCCCAGATGATGGAGGGTAGCTCCTCCACCCAGCACCCGGCGGTGCGCTCGAGTGGTACTTGGAGCCGCGGCTTCAAGCCGTGGAGGATGCTGTGGTTGGCTCATTCTGCCTGGCCGTTGGACTCCGGGTGGGCGACTGACACTAGGTCGAGCCGTATGTGGTGTTCCTCGCAGAATTCGGCCATGGATCCTTTGGCAAAGTTGGTGCCGTTGTCCGTGATGATGCTGTTTGGGAACCCGTAGCGATATATGAGCTCGCGAAGGAATTTGGTTGCGGTCTTCCCATCGCATTTCCGGACTGGCTTGGCCTCGACCCACTTTGTGAATTTGTCGACCGCGACCAGTAGGTGGGTGAAGCCGGAGGGGGCCTTTTTGAAGGGGCCTACCATGTCCATACCCCACACGGCGAACGACCAGGTGATGGGGATTGTCTTGAGCGCTGAGCTCGGCACGTGTGTCTGGTTGGCGTACTTCTGGCACCCGGCGCACCGCTAGACAATGTCGACGGCATCGGCGTGTGCGGTGGGCCAGTAGAAGCCGTGTCGCATAGCCTTGGCGACCAGAGAGCGGGCACCGGCGTGGTGGCCGCAGTCGCCGGAGTGGATGTCGTGGAGGATCTTGCGTCCTTCGGCGGGTTGGACGCAGCGTTCGAACACGCCGGTCACGCTGCTCTTGTTGATCTCGCCGTCGATGATGGTGAAGGATATGCATCGGCGTGCAATCATCCGGGCGTCTGTCTCGTCTGCCGGTAAGGTTCCAGCCTCCAGGTAAGCGACGTACGGCTTGGTCCAGTCGTCTGGCTCGGCGACGAGTGCGACCAGGGCTGCCTCCGGTTGCAGCGGGACTCCGATGTCGATCTCCCTTGGGGTAGAGACTGAAGGCTTGGTGATCGTGTCGAGGAAGACGCCGGCGGGTGGTGCGAGTCGAGCCGACCCTATGCGAGAGAGTGCGTCGGCCTCCTCGTTCTTCCGCCTGTCAATCCACTCAACGGAGTACCCTGCGAAATGTCCCCCCAGCTTGTCTACTGCTTGGCGGTATGCCGCCATGGTGGGAGAGACGGCGTCGCAAGTGCCAGCGACTTGCCCAGCGACGAGGTCGGAGTCTCCGTAGCAGCGTAGGCGGTTGACGTTCATCTCCTTGGTAGCTCGCATGCCGTGGAGTAGTGCCTCGTACTCGGCCATTTTGTTGGTGCAGAGGGTGAAGTCGAGGCAGAGGACGTAGCGGAGCTTGTCGCCCTTTGGTGAAGTCAGCACGATCCCTGCTCCTGCCCCGTCCGCATTCTTGGAGCCGTCGAAGTGGAGGCTCCAGTAGTGGAGGTATGGCAGCTTTTCTGGCTGCTGGGCCTCTTCCCAATCAGCGATGAAGTCCGCTAGAGCGTGCGTCTTGATCACTTTTCGTGGCTCGTACTTGATGTTGTGGACGCCGATTTCGACGGCCCACTTGGCGACTCGCCCGGTCGCCTCGCGGTTGCGGATGATGTCCTGCAACGAGGCTGAGGAGACGACCGTGATTGGGTGCTCCTGGAAGTAGTGCGGCAGGCGCCGCTGTGCTCTAAAGACCACGTATACCAGTTTCTGGTACTGCGGGTACCGCTGGCGCGACTCGGTGAGGACCTCGTTGATGTAATACACCGGTCGCTGTACCGGGCGCTCCTTGCCTTCCTCTGGCCGCTCGACGACCATGACGGTGCTGACGACACGCTCGGAAGCCGCGACGTAGACCAGCATGGGTTCTTTGTCGATGGGGGCGGCGAGTAGCAGTGCTGCGAGTAGCACCTTCTTGAGGTCGCGGAGCGCGTCGTCCGCCTCCTTGTCCCACTGGAAGGTGGGGTTCCTGCGCATCAGGCGGTATAGGGGCATCGCCTTTTCGCCCAGGCGGGGGATGAAGCGACTGAGAGCCGCTACTCGCCCGGCCAACTTCTGGACGTCGCGCAGGCACTCGGGTTTGCCGAGTCGAGCGATCGTGTCGATCTTGGTTGGGTTCGCCTCGGTACCGCGCTTGGAGACGACGTACCCCAGTAGTTGCCCTGCTGGTACACCGAAGGTGCATTTTCCTGGGTTAAGCTTTATCTTGTATTTCCGCAGGTTGGCAAATGTTTCCGCCAGGTCGGCGAGTAGATCGCCCTGGCGAACGGACTTCACGACCACGTCATCGATGTAGACGTGGATATTGTGGCCAATTTGGCTCGCGAGGCCCTCCTGCATGCACCGCTGGTAGGTCGCCCCGGCGTTCTTGAGGCCGAAGGTCATGGCGGTGTAGCAGAAGGCTCCGAATGGCGTGATGAACGCCGTCTTCTCCTCGTCCTCAACAGCCATTTTGATCTGGTTGTACCCAGAGTAGGCGTCGAGGAAACACAGCGACTCCGAGCCCGCGGTGGAGTCGATTATTTGGACGATTCGTGGGAGGACGAACTGCTCCTTCGGGCAGGCGCTGTTCAAGTTTGTGTAGTCGATACACATTCTCCAGGTCCCGTTCTTCTTCTCGACCAAGACTGGGTTTGCCAGCCACTTGGATTACTTAATTGGCCGGATGAAGCCTGCAGCGAGTAGATGCTTCACCTCCTCGGCGATAGCTCGGCGGCGCTCTTCATTGAAGAGCCGCAGCGACTGCTTGACGGGTCGCACTTTGGGGTCGGCGTTTAGTTTGTGCTCAGTGAGCTCCCTAGGGACACCAGGCATGTCAGAGGGCTTCCATGCGAATATGTCCCTGTTCTCACGGAGGAACTCGATGAGCGCGCCTTCCTAGGCTAGGCTCATGCCCGTCTCGATCGTCACCGTCTGGCTGGAGTCGCCCCTGGGACCAGCTCGACGGTGCGGGTGTGCGTTGTTGCCTCGAAGGCTGAGGTGTTTGCACCCTCCGAGTTGGGCTTCTTGAGTATGGTGGGGTCGTCGTTGTTGACCCCGCTCGCGTACTTGGCGAGCTCGTCGGCGTGGTTGGTCTCTTCCGCGATGACGGCGTCGGCGAGTTCGGCTCCTTTGGCCTCGCACTCGGCGGCCATGTCGGGGTCGCCGTTGATGGTGATGACGCCGCACGGCCCGGGGAGCTTTATCGCGTTGTACGCGTAGTGGGGCACTGCCATGAACTTGGCGAACGCCTGGCGCCCCAGGATGCAGTGGTAGGGGCTGTCGAAGGGTACCAGCTCAAAGGCGATCCGCTCGGTGCGGAAGTTTGCTGGTGTGCCGAAGGTGACTGGCAGCGTGACCTTGCCGATCGGGTATGCCTTCCGACCGGGGACGATGCCGTGGAACATGATGTAGGTCGTCTCGACCATCGACTGCGGGAGCCGCAGTCGCCTGAAGGTGTCCAGGTACAGGATGTTGATGGAGCTGCCGCCGTCCATCAATGTATTGGGGAGCCAGTATTCGCCCACCTTAGGCTTAACCACCACGGCGACTCGGCCTGGGTACTCGATGCGTGGTTAGTGGTCCTGGCGGCTCCAGGTGATGGGCTGTTCCGACCAGTTGAGGAACTAGGGAACGTCCACCTGGGCCACCGCGTTGACGGCGACGGCGCGAGCGATGACCTTCTTCTCGCGCTTCGTGTTGAAGCCTGTGAAGGTATGGAGCGAGCCGGCCACATTGCCGAATTTTCCGCCGTTTGGCGGGTTGTTGTCGGGGTCCTCCCGCGCTCACCGTGCCTTCTCAATCTCCCTGAGAGTGTGGCAGTCGGCGGTCGTGTGTGTAGGGGGCTGCCCTTCCCTCCTGTGAAACGCACAAGGTTGGTTAAGGAGGGCCGCGGGGTCGAACCTTGGTTTCGCCTTGTAATTGCCGCCGTCGCGGCGTTGCCCTCCGTCGCGGCGGAAGCTCTTGGGCTCACGCTGCGCGTGCCCAGCATTGGCGACGAAGTCGACTCGCCCGTCACTGCGGCGCTTGCCAGTGAGGCGAGTGTTGCTGTAGCGTAGGTCGGACCGTCGTCCGTTGTCGTTGCCGCTCGTGCGGCGTTGGCCTCCCGACTCGTCGTCGGTTTCCTGGTTTGGGTCTTCCTCCGCGTACCGTTTGTGGCATCCCGCAAAACCACTACTAGAAAATCGCGTTGTTTTTGTGCATTGCATCATCATGACCACATGCTCATGTCATCATGCCGCATTGCATTTGAGCATAGTCATCGTCTTCCGCCTTTGTCAACGGTGTTCTATCATCCGGTGTTCAAGCTGCCTGAGGAATCCGTCTACGGTGTTATCATTCTTTGTTCCTTGTTTGCGCCTTCCGGTGTTTTCCGCCGCAACGACATCCTCTACGCCAGATCCGATGCAGAGTCTGCATCACTCCTTTGATCCGAACCTCGCTTTTCGAGATCTTCAGTCTGAATCTTGAGGGTTGGTTGCATAATCTATCTGTTCGTGTACAGAGTAATGCTTTGAGTGCGGGATGGAGTCGCGACCATACCACTACTCTTATCATTTGCTTTGTATATTGAATGGTGGGTCGATGCAACTCTACTCCTTCCATGGAAGTTAGGGGTGGCCTTACCTTTTAACTTCGTCCGTTGTTTATCCGGAGTGTTCTCTTGACGAACAGGGACAACGACCTCTTGTTAGTGGTGTCGCGCGGATCTACACGAAGCGAGAAGACGCAGATCGCCGACCTTTCCTTCCGGTACCATGAGGCGGATCTCGAGGGCGAGATCCCTTGTTAGTGGTGTCGAATTGTGGCATCCCGCAAAACCACTACTAGAAAATCGCGTTGTTTTTGTGCATTGCATCATCATGACCACATGCTCATGTCATCATGCCGCATTGCATTTGAGCATAGTCATCGTCTTGCATCTGTTCGCATAAAACTATTTTCCGCAAGCCCGATTTGTTTTCCAAACGCCCCATCTTAATTCAAATGCAAAGCCCGGTCTCCGGATTATTTTTGTTTGAATGCTATCGGTTTGCAAACGGTGTTAATAAAACAAATAAAAATTATATTATTTTTAGTGGGGGCAGTCGAACGGGCCAGATCGACCCGAACGACCACCCCCAGGATTTTTTAAATCGGTCCAACCAGTCCCACCCATAATCCTCAACCTACCAAACTACCTACCCAACCCTCCTCTCCACATCACTCCCTCCAATAGCCAGATGCCACCTCACCCCTCTCTCTCCCCCCACCCAACCAACTCCTGCCACATCACCCTAACCTCCTCACTCTCCCCAATACACTCAGCACTCCTCTCCCCGCACACACACCACAACCCACCTGCCCCACACGCTAGCACACACACACTCACGCGCACACAGCGCCCAACCCATCCCCGACGTGGCCCTGTCCCCTGGTCCCACCTGCCCGACCCCACCCCGCTGCCTCCTCCCAGCCTCTCTCCCTTCTTCCTCCTCTCACCGCACGCAACCGCACCCCGAGCCTTCCTCCTCTCCGGCCGTCCCCGCCTCGCGCCGCTTCTTCCGCGCCCGCCAGCGCGCGCCACCGCGTCGCCGACCTCCTCCAGCGCCGCCGGCCCCGCGTGCCCGCGCCTCCTCCCCGACCCAGGCACCACCGCCGCCGCCAGTACCTCCGCCGTCGCCGCTCCTCCGCCCTCCACCTCGACCCGCTCCCCCTCGCCTCCTCCGGCTCGACCCGCGCTCCCCCGTCGCGCGCGCTCGCCCTCCCTCTCAGGTGCTCTCCCCGCCGCCGAGCGGAGCGCGCCGACCCCACCTCCGGCCGTCTCCGCCTCCGCCTCAACCTCCCCGCCGCACGCGACCTGCCTACCCGCCGTCGATGGCCACCTCCGCGTGGCCGCACCCCACCTCGCCCTTCGTCTCCGAGCCTGCCCGAGCCGACCGCGCCGCCGTGCTCTTCCTCCTCTCCGGCGTCCTCCGCCCACCGTCGCCCCGCCGGACTTCCCCCCACGCGAGTCCCCACCTCGCCGGACCCCCGCCTCGCCGCCCGCGCGTCGGCCTCGCCCCGAGCTCGCCTCGCCGGAGCCCGGCCCGGCCCGACCGCGTCGTCCCTGGGACCCCTCCTCGCCGTACCCTGCCCCTCTCGCCTTCCTCGAGCCCGGTCGTGTCCCTGCTGCCAAGGCCGCGGTACCCCTGCCCTGCGTCCGCAGTACCGACAACGTCTGCCGCCTCTAGATCGTAGTGGGGCCGTGTGGTGACGCGAAGAAGACCCGGAAAATCTTGCATAGACCCTCGGATTCCGACAAAAACTCCTGCATGGATTGATGACCGTAGGTGAGAACCATGCCGTTGCCGACGCCTCGGGGGTTGCAGCCGATGTGCTCCTCTGTTCATGTGCTGTTGTTCTGACAAGACGAGGTCGCCGTGAACCGCCAAGATCGTCCACCGCTGGTGCCACTTGAGATCGACAACGACAACGGTCGTCGGGACCCCAAGAACTCCTGCACCGATCTGATGACCAAGCTCCCGACGCCCGATCCCGGTGATCCAAGGGCCACGCCAGGACCCGAACCTGAAGAAACCCCAAGGTCGCCAACACGGATACACCAAGTTATCCATCGAGGACACCAAGACCGTCGACAGGGAACCGAAGGACGTCAAGCACTGCATCCCGGACGCCAAGACCGTCCCGTTACGAGGACCCGACAAGATCATCGTCATAGAACCCGAAGGCCACATGTGCGACAAGTACTCCGACCCGGAACCAAGTTCGCCACCGACTAAAGACGGACTACGAGTTCTACTTCACGGATGCCAAGCGACAAGATCCACTACCCCGGAGCCGAGAACGTTCCGTCGAACCCTGGACCCCGAGACCGGACCCCGAACCCCCGGAGACCAAGATCGTCGATCCCCCTCAATGTGTGACCCTTATCCGAACCCCTATTTTTATAAATGCTAAACATAAAACCTGTTGCTTAATAACTTGTCATTCTTGCATGCATGCTTGTCATGTGGTTTGGGGGCCTTATGCCGATTCACCTTATAATTAAATATGGGGCTCATATGCGGGCAAATGTAGTCTCATATCGGCCTCATCTAAACTTGAGTAGCGAACCGGTGCTATCTTTTGTCTTGATAATGCAACATTTAATTTACGGGGGGTTCTAAATAACTCGAACCATCTAATTAAATGTCGGGACCCCGGTTCCGGTTAATATGACCTAATTGCATCGCACCTTGCCATGTCATGCATCATACATGCATCATGCCGATCTTCTGCCGTAATCTTAAATATTGCATCCGGTGTTTCTTCTAGTGTTTTGCTTCTTCGCGGATAAGGCCGTTGAGTTGATGTGAGCTTCGCTCCGATCTTCGGATGAACCCTTCGACAATGTTTTCAGGCGAGCATCTCCCCCTTTCTACCTATCTTACTTTTATAGTATTTGTTCCCTCCCGTTGATCTTTTCTATCTGTGTTGCGATGCTCTAGTTTTCGTTCCCGTGATATCCCTTGCAGCCATACATAGCCTTGGACACATCCTATTACCTGTTGTTTGGTAGATAGTTGGACCCGCGTGTCGTAGTCGCTTGCTCAAGTGCTGTTGCATGTCGCCGAGTACCACAATTGTTGGAGAATTGCCACATGTTGATGTTGAAGATGATCATGGTTTTAATTATTATTTCACTTTAATTCATGTTTAACAACTAAAATTGAATTAAGCAGAGGCATCGGTGGGTGATAGATAACATTTCGTTTCCGACCGCCCACTTGTGTCCCGTAGGACCCCGAGTTCTTGACACCTGTTCCGAGATCGAGCGCGCTAACCACAGGTGGGGAGATATGGGCCCCCCATTGATTATTACCTGATTTCAAAGTATTGTACTGGGGGCCACAAACTAGTTTGAGGTTTTATGCCATGCTTTACTGCTTTATTTAAATTGTGCGACATATAGCACCTGTACTGTTTAGGATCGGGACACGTTTTCGCGGTGTCGACAGTCCCCGTTTGGGGATTTGCTGTCGCTCGCTGCCGTCTACCCAAACCCCAAGTCCGTCTCGGAGACCGGCCGACTTCGTTGCGGGTGTCGACTTGGTGGGGTGGCCCCCACGTACTTGCTTTGGGTCTGGGAACGTCGTGACTTAGGCCCCGCCGACATACCGATGGGTGTATGTTAACTGATCTGGCAAAAAGGGTCGAAGTGCATGTGGATACTTTGGTGCACCCCTGCAGGGTTAAATCTTTTCGAGAAGCCGTGTCCGCGGTTATGGACGACTGGGAGCACAGTGCTTGATCATAGACAAGTATAACTAAAGCTTACTGTTATAAATTGACGTGTATCCGATATGACTAGTAATCAGCTTCACTACAACAGAATGGCTAAATAAAAGTACCAACAACTGCTGGGTTTTGGGTATCTCATGCCAATTGTATCTGACTAGTAAGTGTTGCAACTATCATGGAATGGTTAACTAAAATTGCCCACTGCTTATTTCATCAGGATGATTATCTTTACCTAACTAGTAAATTGCCGCAACTATAACCGAATAAGTAAAACTGCCAACTGTGTGAGTTCCTCGGTTGACTTCCTCGTTTGGTGTCGAGGGGGAAACGCCAGGATGGGTTTGTTTGATGCTAGTATCAGGTTGGATCCGAATAGGTCTTTCTCACCCCTCTCTGATAGCCGCCAGTTGTATCGAGTCTCTATAGGTTGTCTAGTGCACGCCGCCGCTGCCGCTTCAGTCCACCATACCTATGTAGGCGAGGACCGCCGAATTCTAGTCTCGCCGTGAACTGGCCTCAGTACTGACGCTCCTCTTTTTCCTTTGCCCTTTGTCGACACCCCTTTTGTTTAAGCAGGTTTTGAGATCGACGCCGTTAGCAGGGTTACCCTTCCGGCTTGGCCTGGGCAGGGTTATGGACGCCATTGGTTATTCTTCAGGGCTCTTAGCCCCATTTGCCTCTTGTTCGTAGTCGGACGCTGTGTCAATTTTAAGGTGATTTGGATCTTTGTATATCATATCTGTATTCTTGACTCTTTGAGTCGCTGTTGTATATATCTGTTCTGTGGGTCCCATCGAGGACTGTTGTGCAATGTTATTACTTCGTTTTCCACCCGCACGAAAGTGCCTGGTGGGCACCTTCGAATCGTTTCTATGCGGGTTTGGCGAGTTTCGCTAAAACTTGCATAGGGACGATTCTGAGGGTGTTACAGAGTGGTATCAGAGCTCAGCAGTTGCGATACCCCACAAGTCCAGCATGTAGGACAACCTAGCTAACGGCCGCTGTAGAGTGTCAAAACTATTTTGCAAAATTGGTTGGATAGTTATGATTAGGTCTGATTTTACTCCTTACCCCTCTGCTACTCTCCTCTTATCTCGACGTGTTTTGAACCTTCTCTCTTATCTTTTCTTCGAGTCCAGGATTTCTCGTGGTGGGTTTTCCGTCGTACCTTCAGGGTTTCGCTTCCGCCTTTGTCAACGGTGTTCTATCATCCGGTGTTCAAGCTGCCTGAGGAATCCGTCTACGGTGTTATCATTCTTTGTTCCTTGTTTGCGCCTTCCGGTGTTTTCCGCCGCAACGACATCCTCTACGCCAGATCCGATGCAGAGTCTGCATCACTCCTTTGATCCGAACCTCGCTTTTCGAGATCTTCAGTCTGAATCTTGAGGGTTGGTTGCATAATCTATCTGTTCGTGTACAGAGTAATGCTTTGAGTGCGGGATGGAGTCGCGACCATACCACTACTCTTATCATTTGCTTTGTATATTGAATGGTGGGTCGATGCAACTCTACTCCTTCCATGGAAGTTAGGGGTGGCCTTACCTTTTAACTTCGTCCGTTGTTTATCCGGAGTGTTCTCTTGACGAACAGGGACAACGACCTCTTGTTAGTGGTGTCGCACGGATCTACACGAAGCGAGAAGACGCAGATCGCCGACCTTTCCTTCCGGTACCATGAGGCGGATCTCGAGGGCGAGATCCCTTGTTAGTGGTGTCGAATTGTGGCATCCCGCAAAACCACTACTAGAAAATCGCGTTGTTTTTGTGCATTGCATCATCATGACCACATGCTCATGTCATCATGCCGCATTGCATTTGAGCATAGTCATCGTCTTGCATCTGTTCGCATAAAACTATTTTCCGCAAGCCCGATTTGTTTTCCAAACGCCCCATCTTAATTCAAATGCAAAGCCCGGTCTCCGGATTATTTTTGTTTGAATGCTATCGGTTTGCAAACGGTGTTAATAAAACAAATAAAAATTATATTATTTTTAGTGGGGGCAGTCGAACGGGCCAGATCGACCCGAACGACCACCCCCAGGATTTTTTAAATCGGTCCAACCAGTCCCACCCATAATCCTCAACCTACCAAACTACCTACCCAACCCTCCTCTCCACATCACTCCCTCCAATAGCCAGATGCCACCTCACCCCTCTCTCTCCCCCCACCCAACCAACTCCTGCCACATCACTCTAACCTCCTCTCTCTCCCCAATACACTCAGCACTCCTCTCCCCGCACACACACCACAACCCACCTGCCCCACACGCTACCACACACACACTCACGCGCACACAGCGCCCAACCCATCCCCGACGTGGCCCTGTCCCCTGGTCCCACCTGCCCGACCCCACCCCGCTGCCTCCTCCCAGCCTCTCTCCCTTCTTCCTCCTCTCACCGCACGCAACCGCACCCCAAGCCTTCCTCCTCTCCGGCCGTCCCCGCCTCGCGCCGCTTCTTCCGCGCCCGCCAGCGCGCGACACCGCGTCGCCGACCTCCTCCAGCGCCGCCGGCCCCGCGTGCCCGCGCCTCCTCCCCGACCCAGGCTCCACCGCCGCCGCCAGTACCTCCGCCGTCGCCGCTCCTCCGCCCTCCACCTCGACCCGCTCCCCCTCGCCTCCTCCGGTCGACCCGCGCTCCCCCGTCGCGCGCGCTCGACCTCCCTCTCAGGTGCTCTCCCCGCCGCCGAGCGGAGCGCGCCGACCCCACCTCCGGCCGTCTCCGCCTCCGCCTCAACCTACCCGCCGCACGCGACCTGCCTCCCCGCCGTCGATGGCCACCTCCGCGCGGCCGCACCCCACCTCGCCCTTCGTCTCCGAGCCTGCCCGAGCCGACCGCGCCGCCGTGCTCTTCCTCCTCTCCGGCGTCCTCCGCCCACCGTCGCCCCGCCGGACCTCCCCCCACGCGAGTCCCCACCTCGCCGGACCCCCGCCTCGCCGCCCGCGCGTCGGCCTCGCCCCGAGCTCGCCTCGCCGGAGCCCGGCCCGGCCCGACCGCGTCGTCCCTGGGACCCCTCCTCGCCGTACCCTGCCCCTCTCGCCTTCCTCGAGCCCGGTCGTGTCCCTGCTGCCAAGGCCGCGGTACCCGTGCCCTGCGTCCACAGTACCGTAAACGTCTGCCGCCTCTAGATCGTAGTGGGGCCGTGTGGTGACGCGAAGAAGACCCGGAAAATCTTGTATAGACCCTCGGATGCCGACAAAAACTCCTGCAAGGATTGATGACCGTAGGTGAGAACATGCCGTTGCCGACGCCTCGGGGGTTGCAGCCGATGTGCTCCTCTGTTCATGTGCTGTTGTTCTGACAAGACGAGGTCGCCGTGAACCGCCAAGATCGTCCACCGCTGGTGCCACTCGAGATCGACAACGACAACGATCGTCGGGACCCCAAGAACTCCTGCACCGATCTGATGACCAAGCTCCCGACGCCCGATCCCGGTGCTGCAAGGGCCACGCCAGGACCCGAACCTGAAGAAACCCCAAGGTCGCCAACACGGATACACCAAGTTATCCATCGAGGACACCAAGACCGTCGACAGGGAACCGAAGGACGTCAAGCACTGCATCCCGGACGCCAAGACCGTCCCGTTACGAGGACCCGACAAGATCATCGTCATAGAACACGAAGGCCACATGTGCGACAAGTACTCCGACCCGGAACCAAGTTCGCCACCGACTAAAGACGGACTACGAGTTCTACTTCACGGATGCCAAGCGACAAGATCCACTACCCCGGAGCCGAGAACGTTCCGTCGAACCCTGGACCCCGAGACCGGACCCCGAACCCCCGGAGCCCAAGATCGTCGAGCCCCCTCAATGTGTGACCCTTATCCGAACCCCTATTTTTATAAATGCTAAACATAAAACCTGTTGCTTAATAACTTGTCATTCTTGCATGCATGCTTGTCATGTGGTTTCGGGGCCTTATGCCGATTCACCTTATAATTAAATATGGGGCTAATATGCGGGCAAATGTAGTCTCATATCGGCCTCATCTAAACTTGAGTAGCGAACCGGTGCTATCTTTTGTCTTGATAATGCAACATTTAATTTATGGGGGGTTCTAAATAATTCGAACCATCTAATTAAATGTCGGGACCCCGGTTCCGCTTAATATGACCTAATTGCATCGCACCTTGCCATGTCATGCATCATACATGCATCATGCCGATCTTCTGCCGTAATCTTAAATATTGCATCCGGTGTTTCTTCTAGTGTTTTGCTTCTTCACGGATAAGGCCGTTGAGTTGATGTGAGCTTCGCCCCGATCTTCGGATGAACCCTTCGACAATGTTTTCAGGCGAGCATCTCCCCCTTTCTACCTATCTTACTTTTATAGTATTTGTTCCCTCCTGTTGATCTTTTCTATCTGTGTTGCGATGCTCTAGTTTTCGTTCCCGTGATATCCCTTGCAGCCATACATAGCCTTGGACACATCCTATTGCCTGTTGTTTGGTAGATAGTTGGACCCGCGTGTCGTAGTCGCTTGCTCAAGTGCTGTTGCATGTCGCCGAGTACCACAATTGTTGGAGAATTGCCACATGTTGATGTTGAAAATGATCATGGTTTTAATTATTGTTTCACTTTAATACATGTTTAACAACTAAAATTGAATTAAGCAGAGGCATCGGTGGGTGATAGATAACATTTGGTTTCCGACCGCCCACTTGTGTCCCGTAGGACCCCGAGTTCTTGACACCTGTTCCGAGATCGAGCGCGTTAACCACAGGTGGGGAGATATGGGCCCCCCATTGATTATTACCTGATTTCAAAGTATTGTACTGGGGGCCACAAACTAGTTTGAGGTTTTATGCCATGCTTTACTGCTTTATTTAAATTGTGCGACATATAGCACCTGTACTGTTTAGGATCGGAACACGTTTTCGCGGTGTCGACAGTCCCCGTTTGGGGATTTGCTGTCGCTCACTGCCGTCTACCCAAACCCCAAGTCCGTCTCGGAGACCGGCCGACTTTGTTGCGGGTGTCGACTTGGTGGGGTGGCCCCCACGTACTTGCTTTGGGTCTGGGAACGTCGTGACTTAGGCCCCGCCGACATACCGATGGGTGTATGTTAACTGATCTGGCAAAAAGGGTCGAAGTGCCTGTGGATACTTTGGTGCACCCCTGCAGGGTTAAATCTTTTCGAGAAGCCGTGTCCGCGGTTATGGACGACTGGGAGCACAGTGCTTGATCATAGACAACTATAACTAAAGCTTACTGTTATAAATTGACTTGTATCCGATATGACTAGTAATCAGCTTCACTACAACGGAATGGCTAAATAAAAGTACCAACAACTGTTGGGTTTTGGGTATCTCATGCCAATTGTATCTGACTAGTAAGTGTTGCAACTATCATGGAATGGTTAACTAAAATTGCCCACTGCTTATTTCATCAGGATGATTATCTTTACCTGACTAGTAAATTGCCGCAACTATAACCGAATAAGTAAAACTGCCAACTGTGTGAGTTCCTCGGTTGACTTCCTCGTTTGGTGTCGAGGGGGAAACGCCAGGATGGGTTTGTTTGATGCTAGTATCAGGTTGGATCCGAATAGGTCTTTCTCACCCCTCTCTGATAGCCGCCAGTTGTATCGAGTCTCTATAGGTTGTCTAGTGCACGCCGCCGCTGCCGCTTCAGTCCACCATACCTGTGTAGGCGAGGACCGCCGAATTCTAGTCTCGCCGTGTACTGGCCTCAGTACTGACGCTCCTCTTTTTCCTTTGCCCTTTGTCGGCACCCCTTTTGTTTAAGCAGGTTTTGAGATCGACGCCGTTAGCAGGGTTACCCTTCCGGCTTGGCCTGGGCAGGGTTATGGACGCCATTGGTTATTCTTTAGGGCTCTTAGCCCCATTTGCCTCTTTTCCGTAGTCGGACGCTGTGTCAATTTTAAGGTGATTTGGATCTTTGTATATCATATCTGTATTCTTGACTCTTTGAGTCGCTGTTGTATATATTTGTTCTGTGGGTCCCATCGAGGACTGTTGTGCAATGTTATTACTTCGTTTTCCACCCGCACGAAAGTGCCTGGTGGGCACCTTCGAATCGTTTCTATGCGGGTTTGGCGAGTTTCGCTAAAACTTGCATAGGGCCGATTCTGAGGGTGTTACAGAGTTTGGCGATCTCGAGGAGGTCCGGTATGTTGTCGAGCGTGCGAGAGTGTCGCTTGAGCTTGGCGACCAAGGGCTCGTAGCGGCACGAGGTCTTGAAGTAATGGATCGTGGTGTCCGGGTGGATGCCGACCGCGTTGTACCATAGTTCTTGCCACCGCTGGACCCAGTTGCGGGTCAACTCGCGGGGTCCCTGGACGCATCGCTCCAGGTCCTCGATGGTTGTGGCGCGGGTGTAGGAGCACTCGAAGTGCCTGACGAAGGCGTCGCACATCTCCTCCTAGGAGTCGATGCTATCCTGGGGAGGGTATTGATCCACTGCCTGCACGTCCCCTCCATCATCAAGGGGAGGTAACGGGCGGCTAGCAGGTCGGTGTGGCCAGCGATCCCCATCGCCATGAGGTATGTATCCAGCCACACGGAAGGGTCGTACGAAGGGTCGTACTTCTCTATTTCCTTCGGCACCTTGAAGTTCGCAGGGTATTTTTCTCCTCGGATCATCGGTCCGAAGCACCTGGGCCCAAGTCGGCTTAGCGACCCCATCGGCTCGCCGTCACGGCGATTGGTTAGGGTGTGTCGCAGGTCGTCGGGCTGGCGTGCGCGCCAGCTTTGGTTGTTGATGATGTGGGTGCGGGCGTCGACGGGCTGACCGTTGGCGTCGAGGAAGTTGGTCGCTGGCCTGGGGTCGTTGGTGAAGAGTGCCGCGTTCACGGGTCGATGTCGGAGCTGAAGCGGTTTGGGTGGCGGGCAGTTGAGGGTGTTTGCTGCCAATGGGCGGCCGCTTGAGTCCGCTCTGCTTCCCGAAGAACGTGAGTACACCCGACCTTGCGAGTCGGCGCCTGCGTTTTGCTGCTCGACCGCTTTTGCGAGCAGGGCCCTGACATACTGGATCTGTAGGGCACCGTTGCCGGTGGCCGTGATGTTGTCGGCTGCTGCTCGTCCTGCCACGAGGTTGTCCATCGGGGTGGAGAACAGTGGTAGGCCATTTGCGTCACGCTCCCGCAAGGAGACCACTATTCGCGGTTGATCCCTGGGAGGTGTGCGGTTTGGTGGAGGTGGGGCGCCGTTCGCCGTCGACCCTGGTGGGGGCCGGGCGCTTCCTCCTGGCAGCGCGTGCTCGCAGATCGCGCGCTCGGCCACATGGGCCGGGTCATTCTCGTCGTCGAAGTTCAGGGCGCGCCCCTGGACGGTGGGGTTCAGGCGCGACCTGATTTGCTGCTGGTGGTAGCGCGACAGCTCCTGCGTCGTCACCTGCTCGAGGCGAAATTTTTCGCGCTCGGCTTGCTCCTTGTGGACTGCCTTCGCTAGCTTTAGGCGAAGTTCCTCGACCTCCGTTGCCGTGGCGTTAGGAGGGATCGGGGTGGAGAAGGGATCCTCCGGCGGATCGGTGCCAGTCGCCATGTAAGTCGCGGCGTGGCGACTGGTCCCGTCGCGGAGATCGGCGGAATTTTCTGATCCGGAGTCGAAGTCGAAGATCCCAAGGATGGAGGGATCCTCGAAGTCTCCCATGTTGGAGACCTGGGTGATGGAGCCCGCGGGTGAAGCCGCGGTGATGGATCCGGCAAGTGACGCCGAGGTCGCCGAGTTGGCGTCTTCGTTGAGGGTCGCGTCTTCCGCGGCCGCGGAGTTTTCGGCCACGTCGCTGTGGGACGAATTGTACTCGGAGGCGAGGCGATGGATCGTGCGGAGCTGGCTCTCGGAGAGCAGGTCGCGTGGCGGCGACTCGCGGATGCGAGCCGAGTCCTCCGAGGTGATGACGTCGGTGAGGCTGACAAAGAGGATGATTGTGCCGACCGACAAGATCATGCTGTGCGTGAAGGGTCGCGCCGCCGGGACGTAGCTGCTCGGCAAGATCTGGAGCATCTTGCCGATCGCTACCATGCGGCCAGTGGCGATCGTCTCGTTGATGGGCAGATTGGATCTCGCCGCAGAACACCGGCCAGGCCCCACGGTGGGTGCCACTGTCGTGGGAATGGTCACGGCAGATGCTGCAATCGGCAGCGAGTAGTAGAACGAGGGGCAAGGGCGGACCGCCATCTGCGGTGCGAGATGAGGGCAGAGACACAGGGTTTTACCCAGGTTCGGCCCACCGGAGGGTAAAGACCTACTCCTGCTAGATTGTATTATGATGGTGGTACAATGGTGCGGACTCGGCGGCTAGGCGGCGAGTCGCTTGGGTGTATGATGGAACGTGTCTCTACACGCCCTGTAGGGAGGTTTATATAGACTCACCTCCCCTAGGGTTTACATATCCCCTATACAGGACGTGTATCAGTTAAGGCTTCGGTACTCGTTTAACCTAATCTGACTGGGCCTATCTACTCACTTGGGCCTTCAGCTTCCAGTCGCTTGGATCCTCACCGGGCCTTGATCCAGTCGTCGTCTTGCAGGCCCACTCATCAGTTCCTGGGCCAGTCGGAAATGTCCTGATGGGTATACCCCGGTAGGCATATCCCCATCAACTTAGTTGTTTTATTAAACAAAACACAAGTCCACAGATTTAGAAATATTTCATAGCATGAATATATATTCCACCCTTGTTTTCTACTAGCTAAGCTAAGCATGATAGTAGTAGGAATCTTAACTTAGGAAATTTTACTAAGGTTTCATCTACTAGGATTTCCCATGCCATAGTTTATACTTAGCAAAATTCCATGCAAGTCCTACTTAGAAATATCACTAATGCATAGTGAAAATAATGGGACAAAAGTATGAAGCATCACTTGCCTTTTTGGTAGATAGTATAAGTTCACTCCTTGATCTTTGCAATGTTCACTCACTTCAAATCACTACAATTCAATCAAGCAAACAATATTTCAATCTACCATCCAAGCAATTCATCACATAAAATGATAGAAACAAAACAATGCATGCAAGCATGCAAGAGATTGTTTTATTTGTAAAAGTGGTTTCTAATGGTTCATAAACATTTGAAAACACCTAATGGTCATTTTGATAAGGTGGCAAAACCATTTGCAAAAGATTTTACTTCATAACCCATTTTTAAATCAAGTCATTATTTTATGTGGTTGAAAATGCTTTTAGCAAAGCAATAATTTTATAGGGTTCACAAAATCTGTTTTCAAAACATAAAACTTGGTGTTTGGGGTTAGAGGGTTTAAATCAAAACACTTTCCAAAAGGTTTTCTCCCAAAATGATTTTTAAACCATAATCCACATTTTTATTTGGCTAGAAATGCTTTTATTCAAAGATTTGTACCCTTGCTTTACCAAATACATTTTTGAAACCACCAATTGATTCCTAGGGTCAGTATGTTCAAAACAAACCATTTGCCAAAGATTTTCTCCCCAAAATCATTTTAGAACAATTTTTATATTCTAAACATGCATACACAAGTTTCTGCAAAAACAAACAATTTAACAGAAGCATTTTACTAAACAAAGGGCATAGTCCGAAAGTTCTTGTCTTGCTGATTCCATTGATATAAAATTTTCAAAATTTGGACATGTGGTTTGAAAGTTATGAATTTTTCAAATTAGAACATCTAATAGATCAATTCTGTTTTTAATCAAAGGAACAGGGCCACGTGGCGTGTTTTCATTCGTCGGTACCGTTTCGCGTGGATCTGCAATGTGAGGCGTTGGATCTAATGATGATTGTGCGGCACAGATCGATAAAAAACGGTTCGTTAAGTTAATCTAACACAGCCACAGGATTAGCATCAAACGGCTCTCAATGCTCTGACCATATACTAGCGGTGCTGGCTGTGGCGACTGGCGGCGCGCGGTCAGACGGCGACGTTGTTGGCGATGCAGGAAGCGAGAGAGAAGAAGGAGATGCTCACCAGAATCACGGGATCATGGTGAAGCTCAAGTTACTCGCGAGGAGGCAAGGGGCGCACGAGTGTCGTCGGAATTCCTCGCCGGAGATGTGCTGCGCCTCGGGCACGCACGGCCGTTGTCGGGGACGAGGCTGCAAGGCGCGCCAATGCAAAATAAACGGTGCGTTAGACGCGCACGATACCAGGGAACATGCGAGCATCAACGATAATCACCGGGGCGGTCCGAGCTTACCAGGAAATCTCGCCGGAGGAAATGGCAGGCGGTGGCGCTACTGGTCGTCGTCGTTGCCGAGGTTCTGGGGCGCACGGGGACGAGCGGGGCCTACGGGGAGATGCGCCAGGGTTTGGGGTTCACGCTTGTGTGCTCGAGGAGGCGAGGGGCGACGCGGAGCTGCCGGAATTTGTCGGGGAGGTTCGTCGGAGCAGTGAGGGTGCGTGGAGAAATTCGTCCAGCCTGGGGGCAGAGAGGTGGAGGCGAGTGAGGGGAATGAGAGAGGGGGTGCAGGCGCTTAAGATAGCATGGTCGCGGGGCTTTTTACTGGCGTGATTAACGTGAATTAAACCGGGCTTTAAACGTTTGCAACGGCCGGCGAGGTGAGGGGCGGGGTCAGCGCGTGGGTGAAGAAGATGACTGGGAAGGGTGGGACCTGGCTGTCTGCGAGAGATAGATTGCGGTAGTGGGGTCCACGCGTCAGTGTCCTTGCGGGTTTTATTTCGAGTGTATAACATTTCACTGCGGGGGCGAGCAGGTGGGCTGCACTGGGCTTAGTTGGGCCTGCTGGCTGGGCTGAGTCCTTTTCATATTTTTTTTGTTCAGATTGTTTTTCTTTTTCCTTTTCTAATTTCTGTTTTGGTTTTGTTTAATTAATTCAAACACTCATTTGAATTCAAACCTTTGCCAAATTTTGTGTAGATTTAAATATTGATTAGTAATATATTCTGAAGTCAATTTTGGAATAAAATTTTATTCTTTTTGGGGTCTTTTAATTATTCAAAAAGACCCTTGTTTTAATTCAAATAGGATTTAATAATATTTTCTAACACCATTTAAATTCTTAAACCTTCCAAATCTTTTCAGTAGGTTTTTATTTGTTTAATAGGGTGTCAAATAATTCATCTTGAATTATTTGGAAAGTATTTAATATGATTCATAAATCATTTGAAGTGGGTATTTGTTTTAATTCCAATGGAATTAAATATAGTTTTAATTCCCTGAATTTTATTTGGAAGATTTCTTTAATCTTAATTAAGTTGAATTAAACAACTTTTATTTCACTTGGGTAAATTCCAAAATACTATTTTCTCATGAATTATATAATTATTCTTATTAGAGATTTGTCTTTATTAAAATAGGGATAGAATGGTAAATTTCATTTTATTTTATTTTGGAAATTCTTTATCTTTTTATTTTATTTGGATTTGGATTCTATTCATTCCATTTGCTTAATGGATTAGGCCAAGATTTAATTTGCTCATTAAATATTCCTTGTTTAATTTTTCTTTCTTCCTCTTAAAATCCATATCTTTTTATTTAGAGATCCAAACTTGGTGATTCCAATTTGTAAACTCTTGCTTAATATTTGTTTATATTTTTAAATCCCTTTAGGATTATTTTCTCACCATTTGGTATGGATTTTAGATAAGTGCTTTATTAGCTTTGAAAATTATTTTCCTTATCTTATTTAAATTCATAAGATTTTATCTATGGCTCCAAATTAAGTGAAACCAATTTCTATGGCTTTATAATATTTCTATTTGTCTTTCTTGATCATTTTGAAAAGTTTGCTTCACAACTTTTATATGGATCAGATCCATAGGCTTCGAGATAACTTGGAAATGGTTTTCTTCCATTAGGGTTTTAGGGTTTTGGTTTATTTTCCAAGTGTTTAAATTTCCAGATGCATTTATGAAGAATGCATTTCACTTGATTTGAATTTAGTTGGTTTCAAACATTTAACCAAAGTTTGTTCAAGATTGGATTTTAAGTTTCCATTTAGATACAAAAAGTTTCATTTTACCCTAAATTTCAACAATTATTAATTTTGCTTATTTATTTTTCACATTACAAGATTTGGAAAATCTTGGGATGTGACAGTTTTGGACCATGAATACGTCAGACCAAATTTCCGGTTGACTTTGGTATTGCCAAACACATTCAGCCCTACGACGGTGTAGCTTGGCCAGATACCTGGCTCTAGGAATTTTTCTAGGCCTGCTGCATCGCCAAAGGAGGAAACATCCTGGTTGCAGTCCGATATCTCCCGCTCATGCTGAGGAAGACGGCTCGATCATGGCTAAATGAACTGCCAGAGAATTCAATTCATAACTGTTTTGATATGCAAAGTATGTTCTTTTCAAACTTTGAGGGAACATACAAGAGGCCCTGCACAGTCGAAGACTTGCAGCGTTGCACACAAAGACCTGGAGAAACCTGCTGAGATTACCTCGGACGCTGGATTGACACACAGAACTCCTGTGAAGGATTAAATGAACAAACTGCGATAGAAGCTTTTATCGCAGGACTCCGAGTTGGACTTTTGCATCACAGACTGAAGCGTGACCATGTCATAGATTTGGGAGAGATGATAGAGACGGCAAGCAAATATGATGATGCCGATGATAATTCAGAAGGGCTGCTAAATATTCTGGCCAACCCCAATGCGACCAAACAGCCAAAACAACAAGCTCAGAAGGGCAAGAACACCTCGGAAGAAAAACCGGCTCCGGACAACGCAGTTGTCAACGCAACGTTCAGATCCGGAGGATGAGGAAGGCGCGGAGGCGGCCGGGGTAGAGGTCGTGGAACTTCCCGAATCCAGGGCAGAGGAGATCAGAAACCCGGAAGAACCTATACCTGGGCCGACATTGCCAATAATCCCTTTGTCCACCACTTGGATAGTAACGGAGGGTCTACCCACACAAATGCCAGTGTCATTTCAATGACAACATCAAGAAAGACGAATCCCCTGGCTACAGAGCCAAGCGACGAAAAGGAAAGAAAAATTCCGAGAAAGGAAAGGAACCCAAGGAAGATTCCGACATGGAAGAGGCGGATACCGCCGCAGAACCCAAGTCGGATGGAAAGAAAAAATTTCCGACTAAGAAAGACGCATACGTCTGCTTCCTTGGATCCCAACCTACCAAGGAAAAGAAGGCGATTCTCCGTGAGCTCAATGCCACGGTTCCGGCTATTACACAGTTTCTGGATTGGTGGGATGTAACCATCACCTTTGATCGCTCAGATCACCCGAGGAAAACACATTGTCGGGGAAAGTACCCTCTGGTCCTCAATCCTCTTATTGATGGCTATGAGTTCTCTAAAACACTCATGGACGGTGGAAGCAGCATTAACATCCTCTATATTGAGACGCTCCATCGCATGAAGCTACACGAGAGCCAGCTGAGTTACAGCAGTGTAACTTTCCATGGCATTGTACTAGGGAGACAGGCAGATTCTCTAGGTGAGATTACTCAGGACGTGACATCCGGAACCTGAGACAATTACCGGACCGAGCCACTCTCTTTTGAGGTGGTACCGTTCAAAAGTGCTTACCACGCCATCTTCGGACGTCCGGCTTACTGGGAATTCTTGGCTCACCCCTATTACATCTACAACATGATTAAACTTCTAGGTCCAAAGGGCGTAATCACCGTATGGGGAAATCCTAGGAAGGCGCGAGAGTGCAACGAAGGATCTGCTACCTTCGCCGAAGCCGTGTTGCATGCCTAGGAGTACCAGGAGATCAAGAAGACCATCAATCCGTCTGAGATGCTCGCTATGAAGAACAAGGTGTTGAAGCCAAGTTTGCAGTTCAAGGCATTGGAAGAGATGAAGAAAACACCGCTGAAGGAAGATGATCCCTCCAAGACGACGAGCATAGGGGTAGGCCTAGACCGCGCATAGGAAAGCGCGCTCGTCGAGTTCCTTAAAGCTAATAGTGATATCTTTGCATGGAAGCCTTCTGACATGACCGGAGTACCTAGGGAACTTGCCGAGAACTCTCTTAATGTGTACCCTGACGCTAAACCCGTCAAAAAATCCTTACGACGGTTTGGTGATGAAAAGCGCAAAACAATAGCCAAGGAATTAGCCTGACAAGAATTAGCGGATTTTATAACAGATGTCATCCATACAGATTGGGTGGAAAATCCTGTACTCGTCCCTAAAAAGGACACCGTTGATTTAAGGATGTGTGTTGATTATACCGCTTTGAACAAGGCATGCCCAAAAGATCCGTTCCCTTTGCCAAGAATCGATCAAGTTATCGACTCAACAATAGGGTCGGAACTACTCTATTTTCTCGACGCATATTCCGGATATCACCAAATACCGATGAAAGAGTCGGATCAAATTAAGACGTCTTTTGACACTCCTTTCGGAACCTTCTGCTACAAAACTATGCCTTTTGGCTTAAAGAACGCAGGAGAAACATATCAACGTACTATGCAACATTGTCTCAACGACCAAATCAGACGCAACATCCATGTATACATAGACGACATAGCAGTTATGTCCAAAAATAAGGAAACTTTAATTTCCGACTTGGATGAAACATTTGCTAGTCTACAAAAATTCGACATGATGCTAAATCCGAAGAAGTATTTCTTTGGAATTCTAGCCGAAAAATTGTTTGGTTTCATCGTCTCTGAGCGAGGCCTAGAGGTGAACCGGGACAAAATCAAGGCTATACTAAACATTACCAGGCCAACTCGCCTGAAGGACGTGCGACATCTCACTGGTTGCATTGCGGTAGTGAGTCGGTTCGTTAGCCAGCTCGGCGAAAGAACCGCACCTTTGTACAAACTCTTGAAGAAAACTGACAAATTTGTCTGGACCAAGGAAGCCGAAACTGCCCTACAAAGTTTGAAAGACCTACTTTCAAACCCACCAATTCTTGCAGCACTAGAACCTCAAGAGCCTATGCTACTTTACATTGCAGCGACCAACAAGGTCATAAGTGTGGTGATGGCTTGCATAGCTTATGTGGAGCCTGTTGTGAACCCCAAGAGCAGGGTGTGAAGCAGTATAGAAGCAAGTATGCCCTCAGTAAGAAACCGAGGTTATCGAACTCGTAGGAGGAAGGAAACGTCACACAGGTGTTGCAAGCAACGAGGAGACCTCCACAACACAAACTGAAGAATTTGCCCCAACTAACAGTGAGGTTCTCAATCTCACCGGTTGTTATAACAAAGGATTAAACGTATGGTGTGGAAGGTAATGGTTTGCAGCAAATAAAAAAGTAATAGTGGAAGATGTATCAATGGTAAATATTCGACCGGGGTCCATAGTTCACTAGAGGTGCTCTCCTTAGATAAACAACATGGCATGAGGATAAACAAATTATAGCAGGGCAATTGACAGGAACTGAGCAAGGCATAACAATGCAATTACTAGTCAGAAAGATCCTATGAGATTCGATTGGGCAATACAACAAGATACATAGACCGCCATCCAACTGCATCTATGACTAGAAGTCCACCTTCAGGTTATCATCCGAACCCCCTCCAGTATTAAGTTGCAAGCAACAGACAACTACTTTAAGCAAAGTGTGTAAGGTAAACAGTCCACATGTTCCATGAACAAGAGACCGTTGTTTTCTCCCTAGTGGCAACAACACATCTACAACCGAAGATATTTCTGTCACTTCCCTTGGAAACTAGAGGACTGAACCCACTATCGAGCATAAATACCCCCTCTTGGAGTCACTAGCAACTACTTGTCCAAGATAGCTACTAACAACGGAGAGGATGCAAGATCACAAACAACACAGACATGATAGAATCATAAATACAAAACCATTAATCAAACCAACATAATAATCTCAATATCCATCGGATCCCCGCAAACACAACATGCATGATTACAAATAGATTAGATCCTGAACACATCTCACAAGATCTATACATGAAAGCACAAAGGAGGAGATACAACCATCTAGCTACTACATGGACCCATAGTCGAAGGTGGAACTACTCACATATCATACCGGAGAGGAGGCCTCTGGGATGATCTCCTCTCCGGCAAGGTGCCGGGAAGAACTTCAGATCCCCCCTGATCTAGGGACGATGGTGGCGGCTATAGAAGGTTTTGTGGAGATTTGATCGGGTGCTTAGGGTTTCTGCATCAGGGGCTTCTTATAGGCGAAGGGGCAGGCCGAGGAGGCGGCCAGGGGCCCCAAACCCTATCCAGGTGCGGGGCAGATACCACCCGCGCCTAGAGTGGGTCTGGCCGCCCTGGCCGGCCTCTCCGGCTCCCCTCGGGACTTCTTGTTCCCCACGGAAAGTAATTGACTTTGACGTTTGTCCCGTCCAATTCCGAGAATATTTCTTTACTAACTTTTCTGAAACCAGAAACAGCAGAAAACAGGCATCTGGCACTGTTGCAACTTGTTAGTAGGTTAGTACTAGAAAACATGTAAAATTAACCTCAAAGTGTGGACAAGTAAAGCAAAGTAGATACTAAACAAGCATGGAGCATAAAAAATTATAGATACGTTTCCAACGTATCAACATCCCCAAGCTTAACTCCTGCTCGTCCTCGAGTAGGTAAGTGATAAAAAGAATAATTTTTGAGGTGACATGCACCCTCACAATAAAGATCCAACCATTTGCAAGCATTGAAAGCCGGGATCAAAGAACTCTAAACATGTGCATGAAAGATGGAGTTCTAACAATACGACATAGTAACTATGCATTCAACATGAAAGTCTACAAACAAAGATAATGAATAACATGCATTGAAAAATGTTTGTTTGTTTCACTTACAGAAAACATAGCATAGTGGCAATCGGCTTGTCCCTCATAGAGTAGCAATATAGATGCAAAGGACACCTTCAAAGTTCACAAGGGTGACTAGAAACAAATAGCACAAGAACAAGTAATAACAAAATATGCATCAATTAATAAGCTTTGGAACACTGAACACAGAATGACAACTATGCTCTCTTAATGGTGCCTACAGGTAGAAGGTGGAGACTCAAAAAATGGTGGATGAAAGGCCTTTTGTAAAGGAAGCAGGGGTTAGAAGTTTCAAAAAGAGCTTCCAAAAATTATGGTACTTGTTAGCTTTCAACCCTCATTGCCCCTATGATAAGAATCTTGAAGTGGTTAAGGTTAAAGTGGCAAAGATGGAGTATATGCTTGACGAAGTATAAGTTGGCAATCTCAAGTCCCTTGAATACGAGGGCCACACCTCATGCATACTCAACTTTGGGTCCAGGTAAGTTCTTGTCATTGTAAGTATTTGCATATCATTGAGAACCGCCAACAGGGTACCCCTTGCACATGGTATAGGAGAATTCCCATAACCAAAATGACAAGGCAAGCAGACAGTGAGCATCTCAGCAACCTTTTTATTTACCATATGCATATCTTTTTATTGAGGATGCTTCATAGATAGATCACTATGGTGATGCTGCAAGTTTCCACCATGATTAGGCATGGCTTAGGCTAGCGGCCCAGGCGTTTCTCCAACACATGATACAAACTCCATGGACTTACAAGTTCCCTCTTTGTTTCACATCGGTGACATCCATAGAAACAAAAACATGATATCAATAGAGTACAAAGTACAAGTGCAATGTTGAAAACGTTCCCCGTGACAGCACGGTACTGCTAATTCCAACTTATAAGTGCAATCATATACAACAAAGTTGTCACAATGGTTCAAGTTTATTAGGGGCAAAGAATATAAAGTGTGCCATCAAGTTCATGAGGGCTTTAATCACTAAGTTTTCACATAACAAAATAGTTTTTAATTGGAAGATAGATGAAAACAAGAATATACTTGGAATGGTGTAACACACCATGCATAGGAGTTTATAGTGGACACTTTAGAATAACTTGGTTTTATGGGAGTTAGAGGCATGAGTAGAACTTACTCATACAAGTGGAGGCTAGCAAAAGACTGGGAGCAACCAACTAAGAGAGCATAATGGCCATAATCATGTAGAGCAACAAAGCATAATAATCAAAGCAAAGAGTGGTACTACAAGTCAAGTACTAAATGATCATAGAGGCTAATGGTGACTTGTGAAAGTCATAAAATGGTGTGAGCATGTGCCAAGTCAACCCACGCAAAGCATCAAAGGAGAATACCACAATACTATGCTTTTGCATGATAAAAGAACGCATAATTTCTTCAAGGCACACTAAGCAATCCCAATTGTTTGGAACAAGACATTCTACAGCAACACTAAGCATAATGCTAAAACAACACCTAGCATGTCATGCTAAAGTCTAAGTCATAGTCAATGCAAGCTCCTCTTGCACTTGCAAGCAAGAACTTACTACTCCTTTCCATCACCAAGCAACTTATTTGTAAAACAACACAGCGAGAACGGGGGTCCAAACTACTTTATTCAAGCAAACTAAACAACCTAAGCAAAGCAAAAGAAAACTAAGACGCTCCAAGAACAACACAACTATGCATGAAACAATAAAAACGAATTATCTAGACAGACCTGAGCTTTTTATTGATGCAGAAGGGGATGCCTTGGTCATCCCCAAGCTTTGACGATTGTACCACTTGGATATTTCTTGGGGTGACACCATGGTGGCATTCCCAAGATTGAGCTTTTTTCCATTCTTCATCTCATTGCATCATTCTCTCTCTCTACACCTGAAATTTTTCCTTCATACAAAACTTCACACAATCTTCATTAGCAACATTAGTGTATTCAAAAGATATTAGACCTCTGGCAAAGCTTTGGAACAGCAAGGCTTTTCACTAAAAACACAAGCTACTGTAGTTACTCGTTCAAAAAGCTCAATTCACCTAAAGAGAACTCAAAAATAAATCAATAAGAAGCAAATGTAAATAATGGCAGAAATCTATCAAAACGGACCAGCAGGTAGAAACCGATTTTTTTGAACATCTTCTGTTTCTCAAATCAAAAAGTGTTGAACTAACGAAAGTTAGCTAACATACTGAGGGATTTGTTCGTAAATTGTGAGATCAATACGATTTGCAAAGACTCCTCACAAAAAATTTTGGTAGAGGACAGAAATCTGTTTCGGGACAGCAACTCCCCAAATCTTAATTCACTCTCATTAGAGGTCATTCTTGGCACAAAATGCAAACAAAAAGGATAAGGAGAGGTCATTAGTGATGTAATAACTTCCAAGACTCAAGGAAACTCTTGGGTTATCTCCCAACAAGTACTTTTCTTTAACACCTTTAAGTTAGGCTTGATAGCTTGAGAAGATGCTCACATAAGAACTATGAATTGAAGTCAAAGAGAGCATCAAGAAGCAAATTCAAAACACATTTAAGTCTAACCCACTTCCTATGCATAGGAATATTGTAAGAAAATAAATTCACAAAGAACAAAGTGACATGCATTGGAAGATAAATCAAGAGTAACTTCAAAACTTTCAGCACATAGAGAGGTGTTTCAGTACCATGAAAACTTCTATAACCATATTTCCTCTCTCATAATAATTTTCAGTAGCCTCATGAATATACTCAACAATATAACTATCACATAAAGCAGGCTTTTCATGAGCTACAAACACATAATTTCTATCAAGCTCAAAAATAGTGGGATTAAAACCTTCACAGGTTTTACCCAAAGTAGATATTTCAAAAGGATCCATAGGAACATAACATTCATCCTCCTTTGGTAAGAATGGGGGACAATCAAATAATCTAAGGGATAAAGAGTTATTCTCATTAGAAGGTAGGCATGGATAGATCCATTCTTCCTACTTTTGTTCATCACTCTCCTCCTCTTTTTCATTTAATGAGCTTCCAGTTTCAACAATTTCTTCTTCCATAGGCTCCTGCAAAGAATTAGTCTCATCCATGTGTGGAAAACATCTATTAAAATATTCAAGAATATAGCCATTTGCTTCCTTGTAATTATCAAATCAAAATTGAAGTATCTCATAAACTTCATATTCATAAGGTGCATCATCAGTATTTTCAAGCAAACTAGCAAGTTCAATTGCACCCTTGAAAGAAATAAATTCTTCAATTTGTTCCACATCATAAAAGTCATAATTTCCTTTAACATAAGAATATATGGTAACGTTATCATTATACTCACATTGAAAAGGCAGGTGTTTATACCTCATATAGCAACAAGACTTATCAAAGCAATAAGTAACATTATAAGTAGAGCACACGTCTCTAGCAATAGTATTCAACTTATCAATTTGTTCCCATAAGTTTTTCCCTTTTGGAAAGAGGCAAACAAAACCAAACAAAAGAAACAAAGCAAACAAAAAACAAAGTAAAGAGAAAGGAAGTGAAGGACTCCCCTAGTGAAGACGTCCTTAGCCTCCCCGGCAACGGCGCCAGAAAGCTTGATGGCTTGCACAGCTTATGTGGAGCCTGTTGGGAACCCCAAGAGCAGGGTGTGAAGCATTACAGTAGCAAGTATTCCCTTAGTAAGAAACCGAGGTTATCGAACCAGTAGGAGGAAGGAAACGTCACACAAGTGTTGCAAGCAACGCGGAGACCTACACAATAGAAACTCAAGACTTTGCCCCAACTAACAGTGAGGTTGTCAATCTCACCGGTTGCTATAACAAAGGATTAGACGTATGGTGTGAAAGGTAATGGTTTGCATCAAATAAACAAGTAACAGTGGAACATGTATCAATGGTAAATATTGGACCGGGGTCCATAGTTCACTAGAGGTGCTGTCCTTAGATAAACAACATGGCATGAGGGTAAAAAAATTATAGCAGGGAAATTGACAGGAACTGAGCAAGGCATAACAATGAAATTACTAGTCAGAAAGATCCTATGAGATTCGATTAGTCAATACAACAAGATACATAGACCTCCATCCAACTGCATCTATGAATAGAAGTCCACCTTCAGGTTATCATCCGAACCCCCTCCAGTATTAAGTTGCAAGAAACAGACAACTGCTTTAAGCAAAGTGTGTAAGGTAAACAGTCCACATGTTCCATGAACAAGAGACCGTTGTTTTCTCCCTAGTGGCAACAGCACATCTACAACCGAAGAGATTTCTGTCACTTCCCTTGGAAACTAGAGGCATGAACCGACTATCGAGCATAAATACCCCCTCTTGGAGTCACTAGCAACTACTTGGCCAAGATAGCTACCAACAATGAAGAGCATGCAAGATCACAAACAACACAGACATGATAGAATCATAAAGACAAAACCATTAATCAAACCAACATAATAATCTCAATATCCATCGGATCCCCGCAAACACAACATGCATGATTAAAAATAGATTAGATCTTGATACTGAATGGATCTCACAAGATCTATACATGAAAGCGCAAAGGAGGAGATACAACCATCTAGCTACTACATGGATGTAAGACCGTGGCGCATGGCTCAATAGGATTGATAGGAAACCTATACCAAGAAGTTGCAACTTCTTTTCTGGAAGCTCATTCGAAAATAACTCTAAGGTTAAGCGTGCTTGGCCTAGAGAAATTCTAGGATGGGTGACCGACCAGGAAGTGGGTAACCGGGTGCGCATGAGTGAGGACAAAGTGCACAGAAAAGACTAGTGTTGGTATGTGGTGTTAGTCTAGAGATCTTATTGAGCTACCAGAAGTGACAGCCGTCGGTCCGGAGTGACCGGGGGTGTTACAATGGACCCATAGTCCAAGGTGGAACTAATCACGTATCATACCAGAGAGAAGGCCTTCGGGAAGATCTCCCGTCCGTCAGGGTGCCGAGAAGAACTTCAGATCCCCCCGATCTAGGGACGATGGTGGTGGCTACTAACGGTTTCGTGGAGATTTGGTTGGGTGCTTAGGGTTTCTGCATCGGGGGCTTCTTATAGAGATTCGGATTTAGTTGCTCAGCAAGTATCCGATGTCTGCAACGGAAATAAACACATGGCAGCATACAAAGCTATTGTGGATGAACTATCTAAATCATTCGAGGGTTTTGAGGTTCAACACATCCCTCGAGGAGAAAATGAGGAAGCAGATGCTCTATTAAGGATAGCCTCTGCGCGGAAACAAGTACCGGATGGCGCATTCTTAGAGAATTTAAGGGTCCCCTCCATAGTCGGAGTGGATGAGGACTATCCGACGAAATCCGACTCACCTTTAATAGAAGTTCTGGATGTAATTCCCAGCTGGAAAAAACCCTATCTAGATTTCCTGATAGACGGAAAATTACCTGAAGACGAAGTCTTGAGCTGGCACATCGTCCGACGAGCAAAAGCCTATACTATAATAAACGGTGAGCTCTATAAGAGAAGTGTTTCTGGCATGTTCTAGCGATGTATTTCTTTGTAAGAATGAGTGGAAATATTAAGATAAATCCACGAAGGCGAGTGTGGTTACCATGCTGCTGCAGCCAGATCCTTAGGGGCAAAAGCTTTTTGACACGGATTATTTTGGCTTACAGCTAAGGCGGATGCCGATAAACTGGTCAAAACATGCAGAGGCTGCCAAAAGTACGCCCATCAGGCACACGTTCCGACTGAACAGTTGCGAACAATCCCTATTACATGGTCATTCGCGGTTCTAGGGGCTTGATATGGTAGGGCCGTTTCGCACGACAAAATATGGATTTACTCACCTACTAGTGATGGTGGATAAATTTACAAAGTGGATTGAGGATAAACCCGTAACAAGTTGCGATGGAGCCATAGCCAGAAAATTCGTTGAGGATGTGATCATCCGATTCGGATATCCGCGCAGTAGAACTACTGACAATGGGAGCAATTTTTCCATGGGGGAACTTGCCGAATTCTGCGAAGAACAAGGGATCCGATTTGATATTGCATCATTCGCACATCCACAAGCTAATGGACAAGTCGAAAGAACTAATGGCCTTATTTTACAAGGAATCTGGCCTCGTCTCGAGGCACGGCTTCATCGGGACGTGGGGGCTTGGGCGGAAGAATTACCATCTGTGATATGGAGCTTACGTACAAGTCCTAACAGGTCCACCGGATATACTCCTTTCTTCTTGGTCTATGATGCAGAAGCAGTTCTTCCAAATGATCTAATTCATCAGTCTCCATGAGTCAAAGCGTATATCGAAGAAGATGTAGAAGTTTCTCGACAAGATCATGTCAATATAATCGAAGAAGTACGCGTCGTTGCTGAGTAGAGATCTACAGCCTATCAGCAGAAGTTGCGTAAGTATCATAGTCAAAGAGTTCAAAACCATTATTGTGCAAAAGAGAAAGCACAAACTTTCCCCGATTTGGGTAAGACCTTTTATGATTAGCAGAGTTCTGCATAATGGGTCGTATTATTTAACTCATATGAGACCAGTCAAGGAAATACCAGATACTCGGAAGAGAAAGAGAGCTGGCCGCTAGCACAGACCCGGATGAAATAGACAGTCCATGGAATATTGCAGAGCTACGTCCCTTATATTCTTAGTTATATTTCCTTGTAATCATATATGTACATGTTCAAAGTGAAATAAAGTATTGGTTTCCTCATATGTTATCTTTGAGAATTTTTTTCCATCTTATTTCCAAAATAGCATGTCATTTTTCAAAAATCCCAGAATGCTTGAAAGTACTTTATGCTCATGTTCATTCTGGTTATAATTTTTGAATATCTAAAAAGTGTTACCTTAGGGTAAAAAATTCAATTTATTGTCTATACTTTGGTTTTTATCTGATTGCTTAGACGCGGGTATTTTCCGAGTAATGAGTTTTTGGTACTGGAATCCGGCTTTGTTTCCGAGTTTAAACTGGTTTAGCAATTGTGCTCCATTGCTCGGCAAAGTTTCTGTGCTAAAGGTAGGCCGGCCCATGAGAGAGATGAGGAAGAGAGCTAGATAAAACGACAAGTATAAGCATAAGTGCTACGATAGTAAAGGCATTAGTTTTTACAGACCAGCACAAATAAAAACATTGTTTCCATAATTACTTTGCTAGAAGTTCAGAATAATGCATAAAAATTGTTTATGATGCAGAGCCAGGCGGTGGTGATGAAGAAGCTGGAGCGCTGGAGTCGACAACATTGTCACCCTGGATCTCAGACTCGGAAGTTGCAAAGTTGTCTTCTGCCTCTTGAGGCGAGGGAGGCACGGCGATGGATTCGAAGAACGACATTGTATAGTTGGTTAGCTCCGCCACACGACAAGCATAACTTGCACAGGAATCTTGGATTGCCTTGATGTCCTGTGGGTTGCCCTCATCATCCTCCTCGGTGATACCTTTGGTGACATGACAGATTTCGATTTCGCTGTGGTGGCTCATCACCATGGTAAGAGCAGTCTGAGCAGCAGTCCGAGCGTAGGAGATCTTCCAGTCCTCGATAAGCTTTGGAATCTCCTTGGCCTTGTCCCTTGCCTCTTGCACTGACATTGTGTGCAAGTCGGAAAGCTTGACCGACTCGCCAGCCTCTTCAAGAGTCTAGCGGAAGTCGAACAAGATATCTCCGACGAGCATGATGTGCTCGAGGCGAGGTTCAGAGGTAGAAGAGTCGGAAAGATTCAAGGGGGCTGGGAAAGAACCAAAAGTCAAAATTCATCTGAAAATAAAGTCAAAAAATCAATGTAAAATGTAAGTCAGAAATCTTACCTACCACAGAATGATTCCACTATGCATGCTCCACGTAGAGGATGTTCAGCTCGTTTTCTGCGGCTTGGGCTAGATCCTTCTAACTATCAAGGTCCTTCCAAAGATCATCCACTTGTTTATCTCGGAGGGCCAGCAGCTTCTAGAGCCTCATGGTCTCATGATTGCTTGACTCCAGGACAGCGGCTACAGATTACTCCGACTCAATTGTGAGCTTCTGAAGTTTGTCCCGAAGTTCAGCATTCTCCATTTATAAGACCTTGAAGTTCTCGGATTGCTCCACCATCTTGCTGGACTCGCACAATAGTTCTGCAAAGTGAAAAATATCAGTCGGAAAAAACAAGTTTTACTATGACAATAGCTAATTGACAAAAATGAAGCCGGAAAAATTACCTTCTGCTTCATTCTTCTCAACTTGCAACTTTGAATTCTCAAGGTGCAAGGCTTTGATCTCCTTTCGCTTCTTACACATGTTATTGAGTAATTCCTCATTGGAAGATGCAATTTTCTGTAAGTTGAGAAGACACAATACCGTCAGACGGCTACTAAGACTCGGGATGCAAATTTAACTAAGTAAAAGTACAACACGAGCCATGAGGGCTACAATACATCGTTCTTTTGCAACCTAAAAGCATCAACTCAGATGTAATTATGTTTATCTGGCTTTATGCTTAGGGGCTAGAGGATATGATAATAAATGCAAATAAGAATCAGATACTTACAATGTGTTCCAAGCACTGTTCAAAAAATAGGCCGAATCAACGATTAATAGGCCGATTAATCGCTACTAGGGACCTGACCGTGTCGATTACCACTAATCCTTTGTGTTAATCGTTTAGCCCGATTAATAGGCCTGACACTCCGATTACTAGGTATGTTCCCGATTAACCACTACACTGGGTCAAAAAAGTTGCAAAATTATCAACACATATCGCCCATCCATCCGCTAGCCCGCCCCAATGAAGTAGGTTTTGCGAAGCTCCCGTTCGATCCCTGCCTCTAGGAGCTTGATTTCAGCCGTCACCAACTAGTTCATTGTCGTTGTTGACCAGTTCCTCGTAGTTGCCGACCAGACCTCAGATACAAGAGCTCGAGCGCCTTGAGGATCTCATCCAGGAGCTTAAGGCTGGGGATTCATACATGTTTTAGATGCTAATTTTTGTAGGTTGCACCGATTAATAGCCGACCGATTAAATAAGTTAATTGTACGAATTCCGATTAATCGCTACTCCCAAGCCAATCGAGCAGCTAACGATTACCGATTTCCTTAACATTGGTTCCAAGTGCAATTTCTCAAATCCGAGCTTGGTGCTATGAAACACCTTCTCGGCAAGGGAGAGGGAGGGAGCATCCGTCGCTGGGAGTTCGCCAGACTCGATCTTAGTGTCCCGGACCAAAATTTGGTCCAGGAGGCTAACCACCTTGACGTCCTCCTGCTCCTGGATCGCTGCCTCTGCGGTTAAGGTTTGCTTCTCAAGGCTGGACTGAGCCAACCTAAGGATATCTTCCTTCTTTTTCCTCTTCAGGCCAGAGACATCAGAGCCGGCTACTTTATCCAATGTTCATGTAAATATTTCTCACATCCCAAAATTTTCCAAATTTTGTAATGTGAAAAATAAATAAACAAAATAAATAATTGTTGAAATTTAGGGTGAAAAGAAACTTTTTGATTCCAAGTGGAAACTTAAAATCCCATCTTGAACAAACTTGAGTAAAGTTTGAATCCAACTAAATTCAAATCAAGTGAAATGCATTCTTCATAATTGCATCTGGAAATTTAAACACTTGAAGAATAAACCAAAACCCTAAAAACCTAATGGAATAAAATCATTTCCAAGATATCTCTAAGACCATGGTTTTGATCCATATAAAATTTTGTCAACAAACATTTATAAATGATCAAGAATGACAAATAGAAATATTATAAAACCATAGAAATTGGTTTCAATTAATTGGACCCATAGATAAAATCTTATCAATTTAATAAGATAAGGAAATTGAATTTCCAAAACTAATAAAGCGCCTATCTAAAAATACATACCAAATGGTGAGCAAATAATCCTAAATACAAGGATAAATAAATATTAAATAAGATTTTACAAATTGGAATCACCAAGTTTGAATCTACAAATAAAAAGATATGGATTTTATAAGATAAAGATAGAAATATTAAATGAGGAATATTTGAAGAACAAATTAAATCTTGACCTAATCCATAAGCAAATGGAATAATTATAATCCAAATCCAAATAAAATAAATGCATAAAGAATTTTCTAAATAAAATAAAGTGGCATTAACCAAATTCTATTTCTATTTTGAATAAAGATAAAATCCCTATTAAGAAATGATTAATTAAATCATGGGAAAATAATATTTGGAATTTACCCAAGTGGAATAAAAGTTGTTTAATTAACTTAAATAAGATCAAAGAAATGTTCCAAATAAAATTTATGGAATTAAAACTATATTTAATTTCATTGAAATAAAGACAAATACCCAATTTTAAATTATTAATAAATCATATTAAAAACATTCCAAATAATTCAAGGTGAATTATTTGACACCCTAATCAATAAATAAAACCTACTGAAAAGATTTGGAAAGATTTAGATTTCAAATGGAGTTTGAAAATATTATTAAATCTTATTTGAATTAATTCAAGGGCCTATTTCAATTAATTAAAATGCCCTAAAAAGAATAAATATATTACTCTAAATTTGACTTTAGAGTGTATTATTAATCGGTATTTGAATACACATAAAGTTTGATTGAAGTTTGAAATCAAAATGTTGTTTGAAAAGTTTAAACAAAATCAAAACAGATTATTAGAAAAGGAAAAAAGAAAAACATTCAGAACAAAAAAAATAAAAATATAGCAGAAGCCAGCCCAACCCAGCTAGCCCACTAAGCCCAGTAACCCATTTCCCCTCTTTTCCCCTAACCGTTTTATTCTTACTCAGAAACTCACCCACACCACCACTGACTGCCTGGACCCACCTTCCCCTTCTCTCTTTAGCCAACAAGCGGACCCCATCGCCACCTCAGCATCTTCCCAACCGCGACGACCTCGCCTCTCACCTTGCGACTATTTCTGCGCTTTGGTTCGAGGCTTAAATTCGATTGATGGAGTGATCAATTCTCACCAGTAATCACGCACACATAAACGCCTACGTCCCCTCCCCATTTTCCCTCACTCGCCCCTCCCTCTCTGCCTCCAGGCCGTTCTAATTGGAGCTGAGACCACCTCTATCTCCGACAATGTTTTCGGCCGATTTCGGCGAACCTAGACACCGCCTTGCCTCCCAGACTTCGTGAGCCTACTTCCCATCCTCTGGCGCATCTCCCAGTATTCCTAGATCGCTCGCGCGTGCCCCCTATCGTCGGCAACTACCTCGACTGAACGCGCCATCGTCTGCCATTTACTCCGACGACCCTTCCTAGTATCTTATTGCTTCCCCTCTCCCTTTCTTTCACACGCACATACTCCCCACTCTCCAGTGCATCTAACGACATGGTTTACTTGCTCTCTTGTGCTTCGTAGCGTCGCCCTCGATGACGACTGACCGCAACCGACGCCATCTTGAACTCCGGCGAACGATTGACAGCAACCCTATGCGACCCTCGACAAACAGCAAGCATGTTGAGCATCAGCGAAGCACGGCGATCTCGGTGAGCCCCTCCCCTGTCTCTTTTTCTTCCTGCATCGCCAGCGCCACCCTCGTCTGAGCGCGCCGCCGCCTGTCACCGCCGCTAGCGCCGCCCAACTCTGGTTGCTCGCTTATCAGCCGTTAGATTTAGATCGCAAGGCTACGAATAGATAAATAAAGCGAACTGTTATGTTCAATATGTGCCGCACGATCTGTTTTAATCCAACGCATCACAGCACGCGATCCAGCCGAACCATTTTTGTCCAATCAGAATAGGACGCGTGGCCCAGAGTTTGTTTTTAAAACAGAATTGATCTATTAGATGTCCAATTTTGTAAAATCCATAACTTTCAAACCATACGTCCAAATTTTGCAAACTTTATATCAATGGAATCAGCAAGACAAACCCTACCCAACCATGCACTTTGTTTAGTAAATTGCTTCTGGTAAAATGGTTGTTTTTGCAGAAAATTGTGTAGGCATAATATGAATATAAAATTCTTTCTAAAATTATTTTTGTGATAAAACCTTTGGGCAAATGGATTGTTTGAACCTACTGCCATCTAAAACAACTTGTGGTTTCAAAAACATATTTTGTGAAGCAAAAGAATAAATCTTTGAATTAAAGCATTTTTAGTCAAATAAAAATATTGTTATAGGTTAAAATGCTTTTTGGAGAAAAACCTTTGGGAAATGTTTTGATTTAAACTCTCTGACCCCAAACACCAAGTTTTGGAATTAAAAATGTATTTGGTGAACCCTATAAAATTTTTTGTTTTGCTAAAGGCATTTTGAACCACATAAAATATTGATTTGGTTTAAAAATGATTTATGGGTAAAATCTTTTGCAAATGGTTTTGCCACTTATATAAAATGACCAATAGGTGTTTCAGAATGTTTATAACCCATTAAAAACCATTTTCCATTGTATGCATTGCTTTGCTTCTATTATTTTATGTGATGTTTGCTTGAATGGTAGATTGAAATATTGCTTGCTTGATTGAATTGTAGTGGAATTTGAAGACTGTGATCATTGCAATATCAAGGAGTGAACTTATAATCTCTACCAAAAAGGAAAGTGATGCTTCATACTTTTGTCCCATTATTTTCACTATGCATTAGTGATATTTCTAAGTAGTACTTACATGGAATTTTTGATAAGTATAAACTATGCCATGGGAAATCCTAGTAGATGAAACCTTAGTAGAATTTTCCTAAGTTAAGATTCCTACTACCATCATGCTTAGCTTAGCTAGTAGAAAACAAGGGTGGAATACATTCATACTATGGAATATTTCTAAGTCAAGGGCTTGTGTTTTGTTTAATAAAACAACTAAGTGAATGAATCACCTGGGTGGAATGGAAGGAATGGTTTGTGTTGAGTGGTTACACAAGGCCCATTTCTACCTTGTGTATCTCACTTGTGGATGGCCACCCAGGAACAAAGAGATTTGAGATGTCAAATGTTTAGAAGCTTCAAGTGCAGCCACTTGGCATTATGGGATCTGCCTGGATCATATAGGTTGCAATAACTTAGCCAAATGGACAGTTGGTGGTAGGGGATTGATAGGTTGGAGCGCGTCCATTCTGGTCTAAGGGAAGGCTTCTGAAAGATCTTGTCTTGGTGAAACCAAGTCTTGTGGGGAAAGTGCACCACCTCTATAGAGTGTAAAATCTAAGTACTTAGCAATGTCCCTGGTAAAGGACAATTTGAGCATCAAGACATGGAATCTATCAAGAATCTCCTCATCCCAATTTCTAAGTTAAAAACTTTTGGTTGAACAAGGGTTAAAGGATCACCAATTTCTATTGGGAGATGCCATGGGTGATTTTTGACAAACAAAAAACTTAGTGTTTTTCAAAAGATAAGGAAAATCTATTTTGAGCAAAGAAAGCCTTATCTCCACTTAGACAAATGCATATAGATGATAGACTCCACTATACTACCATAGTATCACTTGCCAATACAATTCAAATTTATTGACCCTTGTGGCTGTAACTTATTATGTTGCAGGTTTGTTTGATGTTAGTGAAGTGTGTTGATTAGGATTACAAGTCTACAACCAACATGTTTTCCTGTGGCACTTTGAAGATGAAGGACCCCATGCTATAGTTATTTCTGCTGCATTGTAATGAGATAGCCAAATGAGCTATGTAAGATGTAATGAATTATTTTATTCCTGGTTATAAAGTTGTAATATGACCTTTGTTTCTTGATATTACATCTTAACTGTGGATGCTAGCTATTGATCCAGGGACTAGCATTGTAAACACAGGGATATCTACCTTATTAAAGGTTGGGACCTCTACAATATTACCATGGGATAATTATCCTTAATGGGTTCACCCTTGTTAGTTGCTTGGCCACCAATGGTGACCAAGGCTTTCAAGACGTTGCCAGCAACAGGAGAGGCAGAAGCCTCTAGTGCTGATGTAGTACTGGATGGAGTTGGTGGCGACATGGCAGGTGAAATAACAAGCTTCTGCTGACGCATTTGCTTGCCCGGTTTACTGTCCAGCTTAGTCTTACTCTTCAAAACTGATTTAGCTCTAGAACACAAAAATCCAAAAATCAGGTGTGCTCTGGAAAGAAAGAAAGGTATAAAGTACTGAAAACAAAAGACAGGGTGCTTACTTTTTAACTACTGGCAGCACTTGGCTACCAGCAGTAACAACAACTTATTTTTCCTTGCGCTTCTTGGAGGTGGGGGCGGCAACTTCTTGCACCTCATCATCCTCCGTCGCATCCGGATCGTCTGAGAGATAGCCCTCTAGTGGAGCTAGCTCAGACTTAGAGAGTTTCTCGAGCTAATAAAGTTGAAAGGCATCAATGAAAATAGAGTCAGAGAAAGAACAGAAAAGAACAACAAAACGCGAAAGCAGATTCGGAATATTTACCAGAGTCAGAGGACGGTTGGACGTATACATCTTCATGGAGACTTCTGGAACTTTTCGTTCCACTCTTTCCTTGATTAAATATTTCATAAGGGTCTTGTTGTCCTTCGCTAGAATCCGGCTCGAACTGACCCGCATCTTGTCCTTCTTATCGTTGGTGATCTGGTACATGAGGCGATCTCCATGGTGCTGGAGAGGTTGAATCCGGTGCTCCAACCAGCAGTGGATCAAATTGGATCCACGAAGGCCCTCATGCTTCATCCGAAACTCAATCCGCCTTTTGGCGAGGATCAAGGTATCCGACAGCTCCGGCGCCTCTGCGTCCCATGACCTCTGGTGGGGAGCGGCACCGTCGGTGAACGCCGGAAGACCTTACACCTTTCTAGGAGCCAGAATATCCTTGTGATAAAAGAAGGTTCCGGCCCAGCGTTTGACGGATTCACTAGCATTAATCGTAGGGTAAACTCGGTTTCTCCTAAGGACTAAGCTAAGGGTGTCGGTGGTGTAAGGCACACCAAGTACCATAGTAGTACCAGAAAAGGGTGAGACTTGGCCTAATACCAAGAAACCCCTCGCACAGAGTTGCATGAGTACTAAGATCGAGCAGAGAGTTGGGAGGAAGATTATGGAGTTGCACACCGTAGTAGTTGAGGACCTCGACGAGGAAGTCCGACGGTGGCAAGCTGAGTCCGCAGTCGACGTGCATGCCGAACAGCACCCTCTCGCCGTGGCGCGGGGCGGGAACGGTGTGCCCTGAGGCGCTCCGCCACGCGCCGACGACGATGAATCCTTCGTCCTCCATGACCTAGAGCTCGGCATCATCCATGACGCTGGGAACCCAGAGGCCCCGCATCTTCTTCTCGTCCGCCATTGACAAACCCGCCGCCGCTCCTGAGGTCGAGGAAAGTGCCATTGATCTTGGAGGAAAAGGACTGATGGGGGAGATTTTTTGAGATGTGTAGATGGGAATGGCTGCAGAGCTCTCGATGAGTACGAGGAGTTAATGAATGAATCGTTTGAGAGATAAATCTGAGAGAAAGGTTTTCTCCTCTCTTTTATTTACCTCTGCGCCAAGATTCGTGCGTTAATACACGTGATTAGTGTCACGCATATAGGAGAGAGGGTGGTAGCTTCCTCGCGACTCTTTCGCCCTCTCGATTTTCGTGTAAGCATTGAAACGGCGTTCTGTTCCATAAGGAGCGGACCCACCAACGGTCGTGTTGATGGGACTCCTGTCAGTGACAGGACCTGGTCTAAAAAGTTGTCAGTCCGCACGCTGCTGTGAAATCCCGCTCATGTTTAAAACTGAGCAAGGAAAACACTAAAGTCAGAACAAAACATATCTGACTCAACTGACTCAGAATCCTACATTGCTGAAAGAAGTTTTGGGGAACCCTTCAAGATTCTCAAGACGAAGAAACCATCAAGCTAGCTGATTTATCCGACTTTGGATCTTGGAGACTTTCGGGGGCTACTGTTGGGGATATACTTTCTGGGTATACCCACAGGACTCACTGACCAGGGTGGCCCACCAACGGGTTAGAGATTTGGTTCATGGGCGGCCCAGTTAGAGAAAGAGGAGGAGCCCGTTCCGGCTACGACAATGCCCAGAAGAGTTACCGACTTAGGCATGTAGTATTACTTGTAGTCCAAGATGTATCAAGTTACCTACTCTGTAACATAGACGGATAGGTCTCTCCTGTAACCCTAGGCCCTGGTATCTATATAAACTAGCCCTATGGGAGCCTTTAGGGCACAAAATAAATCGTAACACCACAATCAACTCGCATATTTGAACCTCTCTTGTAATCCATTGTAACATCCGGCTTACGCCGATATATTACTAGGTTGCTAGCAGGAGTAGGATCTGATCACCGTAGTCGGATCTGAACCTGGGTAAACTTGTGCTCACCGCTCCTGGAACATCCAACGTTTCACACCCCATCTTTCCAATGCCACTAGGACCCCCTATGGCGTATTTGTCGACAATCCGACGACACCAACATATAGATGCAAGCATATACAACTTCGATGACACAATGGTTCAAGTTTATTAGGGGCAAGAAAGTAAGGTGTGCCATCAAGTTCGTGAGAGCTTTACTCACTAGTTTTCACATAACAAAATAATTTTTAATTCGAAAGATAGATGAATCTTGAGAATTTACTTGGAATAACAATAATGCTAATAGGTAGATATGGTGGACACAAATGACACGGGTTTTGGTTTAAAGGATTGGATGCATGAGAAGTATGCCCTCTCAATACAAGTTTTTGGCTAGCAAGGCTGGGTAGCAAGCAAAAGAGTTGAAGGAAACAAGCAAACATACAAGCGATAAAGCCAAGCATGCAATCTTTCTTGAAGACACAAAAGATCTTAAATAAAGAATACTAAGATTATGAGCCAATCAAGAAAGAAAATAAATGATACAAAAGACCTGTAAGCTTTTTCTCTTTTCCTTTCAAACCTCAAAAAATGTTGCTAGTGACCAGAGCTCGGTTTGCCAAAACCAATTTATATATACTTGATGCTCCCAAAGTGATACCAATACTTATCAACAAGATCAATCATATTATAGAGACTGCAAACTAAAATAAGAAGTGTAAAAAGTAAAAGATGAGACATCTTATTAATATTCCATAAAGGCACTCACACCAAGGGATACATAGATAACCAACTAAAGGAGACATACTTCCACAATGCTAAACAACCTATAAGATAACTTCTCTCCAAAGATATGACTACTAAAAAGGTAAAAGATAAAAGATAATGATGTGATACCGCGGCACTCCCCCAAGCTTGGAACAAGCCAATGGGATGCCAAACCTGATGAAGAATTACTCCTTCGGTGGTGGTGGTGTTCCCTTGTCATCGTCAGACTCCAAGGTAAATGCTCTCCATCCACAAAGGATGTCTTGTTCTCAAATATCCTAAAACTAGCAGAAGAGCTTATGTGTTTAAGCCTGGCCTCATACTCACAGTTTTGATTTTGTATGTCGTAGAGCTGTGCTTGCAATTGATTGGTGGTCTAATGGAGTGAGAGGATTTCGTCTCGAAGCTCAGCAACCTCCTCCTTATGCTTGGAGATGAGTTCTAAACTCATCTTATGGATGATGTCCACTTCACATTTTGCCATCTTCTTGTACCTAAAAACTTCCTGCTCCAGTGCTTCCATCCTATCTTCTAGGCTGCCTTCTCCTTTAGGGCCTTGTACTTCTTTAATCTATACCATCCCATCCTTGAGCAACAACTCCTTGGGATGAACCTTCAACTTACGGGTTGATGGCATCTGCGGAGGAATCCTCCATGGGTGATCCAGAGGAAGACATTGTGGCTCCAAAACTAAGAATCTGCCTGACAGAAACAAATCGAAACAAAAACACGATGAGAACACGATATACGAACCTCGAGGGATCCGGGGGGGTTATATATTATGAAGTTTCACTGCATAAGGAAGGTACTGTCTGAAAACGAAGCAGAGACGGACTCTAGGGGGCTCACCTCCCCGGTGGCGCGACCAGCTAGGGCCCGCGCCACTGGTGGGTGTGGCCCACCTGGGCTCTATTTCCTCCTCTGTTTCATCTCGTAACCTTCCGTATGTAATAAAAACATCAAAAATATAAAAAGATAAGGTTTTCACGAACCTTCTGTTTTCACCACTTTTTACCTATTCAAAGACGAAATATGTAGATTCTGGAGTTTGGTTTCTAATAAATTCTTCAGGAGTTACCATTTGAATAATATCATCGTCTTCATTGTAAGAATCTCCAGAAGTATAATGTTTGAGCCTTTGACCATTCACCACATGCGTAGTGTTGTCCTTCAAGGAAGATATTTTAATAGCCCATAAACGATACACCTCCTCAATAACAAGAGGTCCTTCTCATTTTGAGAGTAGTTTCCCTATAAAAAATCTGAGACGAGACCTATAAAAAAGAACTTTCTCACCAACATGGAAGTCCCTTTTGAGAATTCTCCTATCATGCCATATTTTTACTTTTTTCCTTAAAGAGTCTACAATTTTCATAAGCTTTACGTCTCCACTCATCTAAGGTACTCAAGTCAATCAATCTTTTCTCACCAGCAAGTTTAAAATCTCTATTCAGTTCTTTCACTGCCCAATAAGCTTTGCGTTCTAATTCTAGAGGCAAGTGACAAGATTTCCCATAAACCATTTTGTAAGGAGACATTCCCATAGGATTTTTATAAGCAGTTATATAAGCCCATAAAGCATCATTGAACTTTTAACCCAATTTTTCCTAGATCTATTAATAGTCTTTTGCAAGATAGATTTAATTTCTCTATTAGAAAGTTCTACTTGCCCACTGGTTTGGGGGTGATAAGCTGAAGCAATTCTATGGTTAACATCATATTTAGCAAGAGTCTTCCTAAAACCACCATGGATAAAATGAGAACCTCCATCAGTCATGAGATATCTAGGCACACCAAACCTAGGAAAAATAACATCTTTAAGAATTTTTAAAGAGGTCTTGCCATCAGCGCTGTTTGTAGGTATGACTTCTACCCACTTTGTAACATAATCAACATCAACAAGAATATGAGTATACCCTTTTGAAGGAGGAAAACGACCCATAAAGTCAAATCCCCAGCAATCTAAAGGTTCAATAACAAGAGAATAATTCATAGGCATTTCATTGTGTCTAGAAATGTTACCAACTCTTTGGCATTCGTCACATGATAAAATAAACTTCCTTGCGTCTTTGAAAAGAGTAGGCCAATAAAAACCATATTGTAAAAAAATTGTGCAGTCATATCACCAGCATGATGTCCTCCATAAGCACTGCCATGATATTTTCTCAAAATCTCTTGTTGTTCATACTCTAGGACACATCTTTGCATAATACCATCTACTCCTTCTTTATATAAATGTTGGTCATCCCAAAATTCTCCTATAACTCATGGTAAACATTTATAATTTTTAACCCTAACTTCTATGCAAGTTATCACAAAATATACACCTTGATATCACCTAAGCTCATGGGAATAATATTAACCATATTAATTCCTTAGAACTTTATGTATCATATAATAATGAAGGATCACCATATAAAAGTTTCCTTAAAACTATAAGTTAATGAGAACCAAGTTTTATGAATGAGTAGTAATATATCCTTTAAAAAATTCATCGTACATTATGTAAATCAAATTCATAACAAATGCCCCTACAAAATATTAAAAGGAAAAGTACTTATATAAAGAAAATACAGAAACTATCACATTATATAATAAAATCTCACAAAATGATTCTAAATACACTTTATTATTGCTTAAAGTATTTAGCAAATAAATTTCTATGGGAAAAATTCAAATCAAATGTGAAAATACAAATCAGAAAAACAGAACACAGAAAATGTAAAAGGAAAAGAGAAAACCAGCAGTACCAGCCACGACCCACTTTCTCTTCGCGTTATCCGTCATTCGCGTGCATACCTCGCAACATCTCACTCACTGCGTCGAAGCCCAACAACGGGCTAGGCCCACATACCCCTTTGTCTATTCTATCGTCATCGTCCACCTCGCGCAGCCGCCGAAGCAGCTGCGTGGCGCGAGCGCCGTCGCTCGCCAGTGTCAAGATGCTCTTCGTCGTCTGCTAGGAGGATAAGAACGTCACCGTGATGTCCTTCCGTCCTCATCCTCCCATTTGCTTGCCCGCACTCTCTCTATCTCCTCTCATATGCCAAAGCCCTTGCCGGCCAGAGTTGACCACCATAGTCAGTAGAGGTCGTCCCAGAGACCGTGGAGTAGTCGAGGAGAAGCGCCTCGCCGTCCTTGTCGCTTGAGGGGTAGCAGTGAAGCAAGGGGCTCTCGGAATCAGGGTGATTTCACCGTTCCCTTTCACCGGTGATCATCGGAGTCCATGAAGATTAGGCCGTACCGGAGTGCCATCGTCGTCATCAACCACCACAAAAGCATCAGGGTAAGCTATCGTTCCCTATGGACCTCTCCAATCTCTTCCTCTCACTCTAGAACGTCACCGCACCGTGTACCACCATCGGCCGCCATAGAAGCTCGTTGTTGGTGCACTTACGCTGACCAATAGGTAGCGGCGCCACCACTATTAGGTTCGCCTCAGCCTCCTTGTACCAACGCAACCCTCTGCAACCACGCGCCTACACGCAATCGGCCGATCGATCCTCGATCTCTGAGGATCAGCTCGTGCTGACATCACGATGACGTCGTGCTCACATCTCCCCTCACCTAGTCAGCAAGTTTGACTGGTCCACTGCCCATGTGATGTATTACGTGGTCCTGCCCCCACGGGTCAGTGACCTACGGTAGGTCTGGCCTCGGTGTAAAAAGGTATTGCTTATTTAAAATTTAATGATAAAATGGATAAAAATTAATAATTCAATATCTTATGTTTTATAATTCAATATATGAAAATTTTCAGAAATATAAAATCTATAACTTAATTTTATTATCAAACATTATTAGGTTACTTATTTAAATAATTATTATTTAATAAAGATTTCATAACTAATAATACTTTGAAAATTCATATTTTATTATTGGTAAATGTTAAAAATATAAATAATTTACCAAAAATCTTAGAAAAATAAGAACTATAATCATGTATTATTATTTCACTTAATTAAATATCTATTATTTATTAAGTATTTATAAAGTAATAAATCTTATAAAAATGATGTCTTATTATTTATAATTCATAAAAATACATATAGTATACCAAAATGATCACAAAAATAATATCTACATGTTTTAGATATAATACACCACTTTTGAAGTAAGTAAAAAATCTAATACTCTAATAGCTTGAATTTAAACATATTTCCTTAATTGATAATTCCTATAAGGATAAATAAAAAATTGCTAATATTTCTAAAATTATCCCTTTGAGGTATAAAAATAGTATTAATTTTAAATATGGATAATATGAAGTCAAAATAGTTCCACACAATTAAAATACATTTTTTATTGAATAATCATTCAACTATAAGTGTATATTATTTTCTAAAAGGATTCTTATAAAATTATAAAATCTTCAAAACTAATATACTTAACTAAATAAAAAGTCTTAGAATTGTTTCACTCACAACTTTATAAAAGGATTCAAATATAAAGATAGTTTATGAGTAGTTAAATAATATTATTTCCATATTTATAAATAATAACCACTCATTTGTCAGAAGTATAAATGATTCTATACAATCATAAAGTTAAGAAACTACTACTGAAATAGAAACAATACCACTCTTAATTAACTTTAAAGAAACATCATGAAACAAATTATAGTACCATTTAATGACCAAGATAAATAAGTCTCAACTATTAGTGTGGTCATTATTCAAATGAAGTAATTCTTTCTTTCTCGAGAACTATATCTAGTAAGAAACTCTATAAGTGTTAATTTAAAGTATAAATGCTTTTTTTTAATTGAGTAAGATTTTCTTCAAAAGTTATTCATTTAAGATACATTATAAAGCGAGACATAAACATTCATATGAAAGCTCTGAATGGTAAACAATTTTAAATACATAGTATTTAGATATCATTCCACCTTTGAGTGTTCTATTATGATGAGTACTTAATTAAATTTACATGTTTTTTCACACACACTCAGAAGCCTTAATAAGAAGCACAAGCGTGAAACTTATCTAAAAGGACAACACATTCCAAACAAACCATTTCCAGTTCCAAACCCTAGATCAATGCTTACTCCAGGGGTTCGAGTTTATCAAATTGCATTACCTTAGTTATGCATAAAAGCATCTCGCTTCTTTAAACATTAGTCCTTAACGGACCAATGATGTTGTTTTCATATATTGGATCTTATATTGTCTAGAAAACCATGAGTGTATAATCTTGCAATCACAAAAGTCAAGTTCACACTTGCTCATGTCCTTTGATTATTTTTTGTAAAGTATTTTGCAAATCCAGTGTTGTCATCACATGCATTACAAAAAGGTCAAAAAACACTATTTTCATAATAATATGATTATAAGTTATTTACCATGAGGTAATAACCTACTATGAAAGTTCTGGTGGTAAAGGAACATATTATCTAGGACTTAACAACCAATGTCGCCAGTGATTCTTGCGTCGTATTTTACGCGTTAACCATGATATTTGGAACGGGACGGAGAAGTTAGATGTATCTTCTTCCTTTCACATGAACGGATGACCATCTCGTGACGCTGTTGTACCTTACGAGGCTCAGCATGGGTGGGACCCCTTAGTTCCTCGCGATATTGGTGTCTTGTAATACCCCACCATTTAAGGTAAAGGCCCCTGTGATTGCAATGCTAGTCCCTGGATCAAATGATAGCATCCATAGTTTTAAGATGAAGTACATAGATACAAAGGTCGTTATTACATCATCATTCTAGAGATAACATAGTCTTTACAACTCAATGGCCCAAGGCTAATACATGGAGTTCATAACATAAAGTAAACAACTATAAGTCGTCATCTTCATGTGCCACAGGCAAACATGTTGAGTGTAGACTCACAACCCTAGTCTCCATCAGAGTAACCTGCAACATCATAAGTTACAGCCACATTGGATCAATACATTTGGAATTATATTGGCAAGTGATACCATAGTAGAGTAGTAGTATCTAATAACTATATGAATTTGGCTAATTGTAACTTAGGCTGGCTTTGCTCAAAATAAGGTTTTGACTTATTAGTTGAAAACACTAAGTTTTTGTTTGTCAAAACACCCAAGGAACTGCCAATTGACATTGGTAATCCTTCACCCTTGTTCAACCACAAGTTTTAACTTAGAGAAATTGGGATGAGGAGATCCTTGATTGCTTCAATGTCTTTGATGCTCAACTTGTCCGTTGCCGGGGACACGGCTAAGTACTTAGGTTTTACCCTCTCCAGAGGTGGTGCACTTTCCCCACAAGACTCGACATGCATCGAGACGAGACTTTTCAGAAGCTTTCCCTTAGATCACCATGGACGTGTTCCATCCTATCAACCCTACCACCAACTGTCCATCTGGCTAAGTTCTTGCAACCTAGTTGGTCAAGGCAGAGCACATATGCCATGTGGTTGCACTAAAAGCTTATCAACACTAAACATCGCAAATCCCTTTATTCCTAGGTGTAAATCCACAAGTGTGATACACAAGGTAAACCATAGACATGGGCCTTGTGTAACCACTCAACATAAACCAACCATACCATTCCACCCAGGTGATTCATTCACATAGTTGTTTTATTAATAAAAAAACAAGTCATTGACTTAGCAATATTTCATTGACATAAACCAAGCATACTAGTATAAAAAGTTTCTTAACTTAGTGGAAAATATACTAAGACTACAACTACTAGGTTTTCCCAAGGCATAGCATAGTTTATACTTAGAAAAATTCTACATGGAAGTCCTTCTCAAAATAACACTAGTGCATAGTCAAAAATAATAGGACAAAAATATGGATCATCACTTTCCTTGATAGTAGGGGGAGTAGGAACAATCCTCACAATCACAATCACCATAATCACCAAAATCTACACATAAAATCATAACACCAAATTCACATTTCAATTTTCAAACAAAAATACATATGAATGCATGAAAATGCAAAGGAACGATTTTGTACACTAAACAAGTCAAATAAAACAGTACTGAACACAAAGCAAACTTTCTATAGTCTAAATATACTTAAAAGTGCCTTAAAAACATTTTCCAAATAATTTTTGCAAAATAGGCCTACAAATGGTTCTGTAAATAATCATATTTTTAGTATAAAATGACCAATTCAAGGCCATAGATGTGTAGTTCTTAATTTTCTCAATCCATTGATATATTATTTGCAATTTTTGGACAAACAGATCAAAAGATATGAATTTTACAAGTTTCAAAAGCTAATAGATCTAAAAACAGATTGTAAATCAAAAACACAGACATGTGGCCGTGTCTGATTGGCCCGTACCGCTTCACGCGGATCACGCGCGTGAGGCGTTAGATCTAATTTAGATCATGTGGTCCAGATCTGACGATACTATTTCATTTAAGTGATTATCTACGGCGTTGGATCAAAATCCTACGGCTCTGGATCAAGCGACCAAAAGTGAGCGGCGCCGATGGCTACTGCAGTGGCGACGCTTCTGTCGGCGATGTTCTGGCAGATCTAGGGGGTAAAGGGGATGGTGGCTAGGCTAACCAAGTTTGCACGGACGGGAGGAAGCTCAAGGTGCAGTTGGCTTGGACAGGGGCGCACAGACGTAGGCTTAGGATCTCGTCGGAGTTGCTACTGGCGTCGGGCTTTTGCAAACGGCGACGGAGGCGACGAACTAGGTCACGAGAAGGCAAGCGAAGGGTATCAGGATGTGCACAAGGTCGCGGCGCACACATTTGTTTGAACCAGAGGGCAAGGGGCATGCGGTCCTTACCGGAATTACTCGCCAGAGTGGACTGGCGCCTCGGGTGCTCGCGGAGGTTGATGGAGGCGGTGACCTGCGGCGAATTGGGTCAAACCAGAGGCATGATTAGCTGTGCAAGAACATGAGGAACACACTCTTGTGATCGAGAGGCAAAGGGGCACGCTATACTCACTGGAATATCTCGCCGGAGTGCGTCGGGCAGCAGCGGTGTGAGCTCGATTGTGGGAAGTATGGTGGTGATTAGATGGTGGCGAGTGAGGGGAAATGACCGCAAGGTAGAGGGGGCTAAGTAGCAGGGGTCGGGGCAGGGATTACTCGAGCATTCATCGCCATTTACTCGATTTGCGGGCGCGGGGTCTAGGGGTGACGATGACGACATGGCGTAGGGCCACTGGCAGTGAGTGCGGGGTATGGTTCGCGTGGGTGAGAGAGGAAGGAGAGGGGAAAAACCCCGGGTGGGCTAGATGGGCCGCTAGTGCTTCTAGGCCGAATAGGTAGCGCAGGTTTTTATTTTTTTTCCTTTAACCTTTTTTTTTCTGTTTTGATTTTTATAAATGGTTTTAAAACCCTAATTTAAATCTGTTTGAAATCAAACCTTTTCCAAATTTTTATACTGTGATCCTAGCATTTAAAAGTGTGTCAAACACATCTGTTCACTCAAAAACACTTTGGTCTTTTGAAAATAAAATAAAACCATGCCCCATATCTGTAATATCTATAAAGTTCATCCCCACTAAAAAGCATTTAATGTTTGCAAGCTGAAAGATTGTGTAGCCACGTCACTCTAATAATTTCTGTCCGTCGGATCCAAATCGGCAAATTACTACTGTGGTTGTATATAATTCATCAATTTAGTCGTTCATACTTGCAACAGTCTGCAGTAGCGATCCTTCCTTCCGCCTGCCCGCCCGTCCGCTTCTGTCCCAACACTTTCCAGACGAATCGTCGAAGCCCACGATGAATCATCGTATCTGCCGCTGTCGGTGCTCTTCCACTTCCAGTAACAGTCTCAACTCTCAAGTCAGCGCCGGTTCTCTTTCTTTTGCCACCATTTTTATGCGCCGCATTCATAGCATCTGGATCGAGCGATTCGAGCCCCATCTGACACCTCTCTCTCTCTCTCTATATATATATATCTCTCTCTCTCTCTCTATATATATATATATATATATATATACATATATATATCTCTTTCATGCAGGCTGTTAGTTTTGCCGTGAGAAGGAATAAAATAAGATAGCAAGAAGGAGCGCCGGCGGCAAGAAAAGTAGCAGGCCTCCACGATCTCTGGCGCGAGGTTCGGCCGGCCGGAGGGCCATGCGTGCAAGGTTTAATGGAGGCGATTCATTGCACCTTTGGTTCTGACCATGGAACGGTGAGAGCCTCCGTGTCCGTCTCTGTTTTTTCTACCTCTACCTGACTGCCTTGACTCTCTACATGGCTTGGAGCTCGAGAGTGATCCACGACTAGACATGAGGAGAGAACGTTGGAATTAAGCAGATCAACACTGCGGTGCTTTTAAAAAAAAAGAGTAGTAGTGGATTCAGAAGGAACCGAGAGGATCGAGGAGGACGTACACATATAAATGCCTGTAACAGGTACGACTTTTCTTGCTGGTTTACGAATGTAAGATTATTGTTTCTTGAAAAAAAAATCTAGCTTTTAAATTAGACTGTATTTTTCTTCCACAAATAAGATTAACACTGAATGGGGTGTTCTCTCATTTATTACAGATCATGCATCTGCCAAGCGATATCACATATTTTTTTCTGTTTTTGCAGGTGATTTTAAATGAAAGAAACAATTCCCTTCCTACACCAGCTCATTTACAATTGCTAGGAGACATGTGTTCTATTTGATATGGTAATGGTTTTCATGCTATGTACTTGCTCATTTTAACCAACTATGGTCAGATGGAGACAACAGTTGAGCCTACTTGGTATGTTCATGTATTTCACTGAGTAGTATTTTGGGATAGCAAAGTCGTGGTCTTTGCAGATCTAGGATATAATTCTTAGATTAACACTTATTCCTCACTTTTTATTTTGCTATTAGAGGCGGACGAGTAACTGAGATTCAAGAAAATTTTGTTTTGCTTATATGTCTTTGTTCGTAAAGTGAGGACTCCATAGCGATCACTTTGTCGTGAAACATTGGACATATTCTACTACAATGTTGTTAATGTGCTATGTATTGTGCACAAGATTGCTACTACCTAAATTTTGTTCCTACATTGTGATAGTTTTCTTCTTGCATACTAACCAAATAAAAATTTAATAAGTGCGGGTTCCAAGTTTATCATGCCTTTTTATCCATAACTGAAAATTATCTATCATTCCCGCCGCAACGCGCGGGGTGTCAACTAGTATAATATATAAAGAGGGGTTTAAATATGGTTTTCAAATAGGGTTTTGGTTTAAAAAAATTGTGCAAGACAAACATTGCTATGATGATATGAATGCAATTATATGACTTTTCATTTGAGGAAATTTGGGATGTTACAAATCTAACCACCTTAATATGATTAGGATTGGCTAGCAAATAGGTGAGGGTGATCTTTTCGGAGGTCATCTTTTCTTTCCCAAGTTGCTTCTTCTTTGGTATGATGATTCCACTGTACTTTGCAGAATCTGATAGTCTTAGTACGAGTAACCCTTTCTGCAGTCTCAAGAATCTTGATAGGTTTCTCCTCATAAGTAAGATCACTCTCCAACTGAACCTCTTCCAAAGATATAGTGTCTTTCAATGAAGTTTCTTCCATCTCCAGATGACACTTCTTTAACTTACTCACATGAAACACATTGTGAACAGCAGAAAGTGATTCTGGCAATTCTATCTCATAAACCACTTCTCCTTTGCGGCTCAAAATTTTAAATGGTCCAATATATCTTGGTGCCAATTTTCCTTTGACTCCAAATCTCTTCACACCACGAAGTGGTGAGACTCTAAGATAAGCTCTATCACCTACCTCATAGGTGACTTCTCTACGCTTTGGATCTGCATATCTCTTTTGTCGGGACTGGGCTATCATCAATCTGTCCTTTACCAATTTAACTTTCTCTTTAGCCTCCTTGATCAGTTCTGGTACGAAAAAAATTCTTTCTCCTACTCCAGTCCATAGCAATGGCGTAGTACATTTCTTTCCATAAAGAAATTCAAACGGAGCCATCTCAATGCCTGCTTGATAGCTGTTATTGTAAGAGAATTCTGTGTAAGGCGGACTTTCATACCAACTAGCACCATAGTTTAGGGCACATGCCCTCTGAAGAAAATATTCCCTAGAGACAATCTTAGAGATTATTATATTTCTTATGTATCCATGAGTTATTGTAATGTTCCTTGAATATCCATATCAGGCAACTTGTATTGATTGGCAATTATGTGAATTGTTTGAGAAACTCTTTACTTGTATGGTTATCCAAATAGCTGTCCCTAGTCGGAGTTCGTGTGAGGACACATGTGAATATTAGAATAGCACATTGATTGGTTGATGATTATGTTTCGCAAGTCATAGACATGTATATGTCAAACCAATGATGTGGACACATGTTATGAACATGGGGCTGGACTGACCCAACTTGAGACTGGCAATTAAACTTGCAGCTCTCTCTACACATCATGTACGTTTTGTCCTTCGACCTAAGATTGTCACATGTACTTGAGATGTGGATCGACCTACTTTGGGGCTATTAGACGCTGCTCCGTAACTGGGTAGTTATAAAGGTAGCTTTCGGATTTTTTCTGAAGCATGCTGCAAGGCATGGTGAATCAAGATGGGATTTGCCCCTCTCTACTTGAGAGAGATATCTCTGGGGCCCTCGAGTGATCGGATCCAGAAATGCATGGCCATGCTACATAAGGTTAAGAGTTAACCTAGTAAAGGGATTCCGAATCACAGTATCAAGAAAGGGAGGTCACCTTGGAGCTAGACCAAATACCGTGAGGCAAAGTTAAAAACATGTAATAAACCTTGTGATGGTTCCTCTAATATGATATTTGTATGCGTTTAGGAGTTGGCACGTTGTAACATCCCAAAAAACAAGAATTGCAAAAGCATGCATTGCATTCATATTGTCAAAGCATTTAGATATAACATAAAAAATTCAAAGTTTGAATTCAAACAAAACCATTTGTATGCCCATTTTTTTTATCAATCATATGAGGCATGGTTTTTTTTATTTTTTCAAAGGGCCAAAGTGATTCTGAGTGAATTTATGTGTTTAACACACTCTTGGACACTAGAATGGTCTCACAAAATTTTTGTGGAAATTTGAATTGATTTGAGCTTTCAAATCTTATTTAGAAAATCAAATCTGAAAAAGAAAAACAAAAGAACAGAAAAAATAGAGGTAGACCAGCCAACTGGCTCGGCCCACCCCTACAGCCCAACTCGCGGCCCAGCGAAGCCCACCCGGCACCCCCATACCCCCTGCCTTTCTTTTCTCACTGCATGCCCCGCACCCCCCCTCACTGACATGCTGGTCCCACTGCCACGTTAACATCGTCTTCCTTAATTAGCGCCCGCAGATTCGCCATCACCGCCCGTTACTAGCTGATTGATTTTCAAATCAATTCGCATTATGGCCGTAGTAATCCCACGCCCGAACCCCCTCTACCTAATTGAAGGAAATATGCCCTAGAGGCAATCATAGAGATGATTATACTTCTTATGTATCCATTAGTTATTGTAATGGTCCTTGAATATCCATATCAGGCAACTTGTATTGATTGACATTTATGTGAATTGTTTGTGAAACTCTTTACTTGTATGGTTATCCAAATAGATGTCCCTAGTCGGAGTTCATGTGAGGACACACGTGAATATTAGACTAGCACATCGATTGGTTGATGACTATGTTTCGCAAGTCATAGACATGGAGATGTCAAACCAATGATTTGGACACATGTTATGAACATGGGGTTGGACTGACCCAACTTGAGACTGGCAATTAAACTTGAGCTCTCTCTACACATCATGTACGTTTTGTCCTTCGACCTGAGATTGTTGCATGTACTTGAGATGTGGATCGACCTACTTTGGGGCTATCAGACGCTGCTCCATAACTGGATAGTTATAAAGGTAGCTTTCAGATTTGTCCTGAAGCATGCTGCAAGGCATGGTCAATCAAGATGGGATTGATCCCTCTCTACTTGAGAGAGATATCTATGGGTCCCTCGACTGATCGGATCCATAATTGCATGGTCGTGCTACATAAGGTTAAGAGTTAACCTAGTAAAGGGATTCCTAATCACAGTATCGAGAAAGGGAGGTCACCTTGGAGCTAGACCAAATATCGTGAGGCAAAGGGAAAGACATGTACTAAACCTTGTGATGGTTCGTCTAATATGATCTTTGTATGTGTTTAGGAGTTGGCACGTTGTAACATCCCAAAAATCATGAATTGCAAAAGCATGCATTGCATTCATATTGTCAAAGCATTTAGATATAACATAAAAAAATTCAAAGTTTGAATTCAAACAAAACCATTGGTATGCCCATTTTTTTTATTAATCATATGAGGCATGTTTTTGTTTTATTTTTTTCAAAGGGCCAAAGTGATCCTGAGCGAATTTATGTGTTTAACACACTCTTGGACACTAGAATGGTCTCACAAAATTTTGGTGGAAATTTTAATTGATTTGGAGTTGATTTGAGCTTTCAAATCTTATTTAGAAAATTAAATCTGAAAAAGAAAAACAAAAGAACAAAAAAAATAGAGGCAGACTAGCCAACTGGCTCGGCCCACTCCCACAACCCAACTTGTGGCCCAGCGAAGCCCACCCGGCTCCCCCGGACCCCCCTGCCTTTCTTTTCTCACCGCATGCCCCGCACCCCCTCACTGACATGCTGGTCCCACTGCCACGTCAACATCGTCTTCCTTAATCAGCGCCCGCAGACTCGCCGTCGCCGCCCGTTACTAGCTGATTGATTTTCGAATCAATTCCAGTTATGGCCGCAGTAACCCCACGCCCGAACCCCCTCTACTTAACTGAAGGAAATATGCCCTAGAGGCAATCATAGAGATGATTATACTTCTTATGTATCCATGAGTTATTGTAATGTTCCTTGAATATCCATATCAGGCAATTGTATTGACTGGAAATTATGTGAATTGTTTGTGAAACTCTTTACTTGTATGGTTATCCAAATAGATGTCCCTAGTCAGAGTTCATGCAAGGACACACGTGAATATTAGAATAGCACATCGATTGGTTGATGGCTATGTTTCGCAAGTCATAGACATGGAGATGTCAAACCAATGATATGGACACATGTTATGAACATGGGGTTGGACTGACCCAACTTGATACTGGCAATTAAACTTGCAACTCTCTCTACACATCGTGTACGTTTTGTCCTTAGACCTGAGATTGTCGCATATACTTGAGATGTGGATCGACCTACTTTGGGGCTATCAACCACTACTCCGTAACTGGGTAGTCATAAAGGTAGTTTTCGGGTTTGTCCTGAAGCATGCTGCAAGGCATGGTCAATCAAGATGGGATTTGCCCCTCTCTACTTGAGAGAGATATCTCTAGGCCCCTCGAGTGATCGGATCCAGAAATGGATGGCCGTTCTACATAAGGTTAAGAGTTAACCTAGTAAAGGGATTCTGAATCACAGTATCGAGAAAGGGAGGTCAGCTTGGAGCTAGACCAAATATCATGAGGCAAAGGGAAAGACATGTACTAAACCTTGTGATGGTTCGTCTGATATGATCTTTGTATGTGTTAGGAGTTGGCACGTCTTGCTAGAGGCTGCTACCAACTATTGGCAGAATAAGTGTATTCGTGTCATGTGTATACGTATATGAACCTATAGGGTCACACACTTAAGGGGCTGGAAGCGTAATGAGGATTGGATCCAAATTAGACCAAGCTTAGGCTACTAATGGGCTGCTAATGTAGAAGCCCACTAGGGATGCCTATATAAGAGAGGGTGGGGCGAGCTGACCAGGATTAGACCATTCTACCCAGCTGCCACACCTCACGCCTGTGTTGCACGTGCGGACCTAGCAGTCCGGCGTCTGACGCTTTCACCCCGCACGTGTGGATACCCGGAGGTGCTGCATCTGTGGCACTTGGACGAGCCGCGCAAGGGGAGCTTCTCGTGGGACGAGGACAAGGAGGAGACGTGGAACGTCTGCACTGCCTCAACGCGCTTCATCAATTCCGCAACTACGCGTCTAGTGGTAATCCGGTGATCTATGACAACAGTAATCCTGGTTTACATGGTAGAAAATTTTGATTTGCGCTAGTGTAGCCTACCCGTTTCCCTTCAGTAACCCCCTCATCCGTCCGCTCCTTTCCCCTCACTCACCACCCTCGGAGCGCCGCTAGGCTTTCCACACGCAAGCTCGCACCGCCGCTGTCCCGAGCATCTCCGGCGAGCAAATTACGGTAAACCCTATCCCCCTTCTCTCTGGTTGACACTCGTACACTCATCGTGTCTGTGCGCGTCTAACGCTGCCTCTTGCCTGTCTTCCCGTTCCTTGTAGTATAACACCCTCGCCTGATAAGGCTGAGTTCATGTGTATAGTGCCAATCCCTGGATCGGTTCACTGGCACACACAGTACAGATAAATACCAAAGAGTTTAACAGTGCATCATAAATAACGAATTGATCCAGAATTTGCAATTATTACAATAATGCTTAGCTCAAGGCTAGCTCAATATCAAGTAGCATACAGAAGCTTAAATATATAGTAGACTCCATCTTCAATTGCCCACAAGCGAACAAATGTTGAGTGGAGTATCGCGACCTATTCGATCACTCAGAATCGGAATAATAACCTGCAACATAAAACGTAGCAACCCCGAAGGGTCAATACTTGGAATGTATGGCAAGTAGAGCTAAGTAAGGAGACAATAAACCTAACATCTATATGCATATTTGGCAAGTGGAGCTGTGGCTAGCTTGCATTTACAAATACCTTTGTCCTACTTTCATAAACGGTTTTGATTTTCTTTGAAAAGATCCCAAATAGATTAACCCATCAACATTAAAGCAATTAGGAAATTAGAATGAGCGAGAAACATGTCATGAAATCAATATCAAGCAACTCAGATGTCCATAACCGGGGACACGGCTAATCGATTAGTTTATACACCCTGCAGGGGTTAGTACACTTTACCCATGTGACTTGGCCAGCCCAGCTCGTACCACCACTCTCATATTGGGTGATGATAGGGAGAAGTCCATTAAGGGACCGTTCAGAAAGTAGCTCCCCAAACCCGACACGCACCGGTCCAACCTACCAAAATTCTACATCTCTGGATACGTGGGTTCGAGTTACCACAACCTACTAAGTCCAACCAACCGCCCATTTGATTATTGGCACATGGTTATACACGTAAGCTACAAAATAAATAAGCCAATCATTTTCTCTTGATACCTGGGTGGCTTTCCGCAATGATACCACCAAAATTTTCAATCCCATCACACCCAGGAGATTCATTGATTAATTTGTTTCTAGTTTTCGAAAACCAACACATTTAGAAACAACCTTTAGTGATGTAACCAAACCCTCGTTCATCATAGCATGGCTAAGCACATCTACCAACGGTGGCTCATCTACAGGAAAACCCTACCACATAATAGGACATAGCATAGCGATAGTAATATCCTACACATGCATCTACAAAATACACGACAATGCATTGAAAATAGTAGGACAACATCATGAACAAGGTAGCATCTACTTTCCTTGATAGTTGGTGAAGTCGTTCAAGCACTCGTTGCAATCACACACGTTGCACTCCTCGCAATCTATCGAGCAAACAATTGCATACAACATAAACAATAGCACATAGAGATCAAACAAATGCAACAAATGTATGCATGACAATTTAATAAGTCACAATGGTTGTTACTTTAGTTCTATAAACAATACTGAAGTATATGATGCATGCAAGAGGCCAATTAATGCAATGGAGTACTTGTTATTAATAGTTACTTGCCAATATAGGGTTTTTAATAATTCTGTTGTAACGCCTGTTCTAACTGTCGAATTAAATTTGTTTCTTGGGTTTACTGGATAGAGGACGTTAATACGAACCAGTAGGCGTTGGATTCACCCTAATCGGAGTTATAGATCTTTTTAAATAATTAAAATACTACAGAATGTATTATAATGCTCCTAACATTATACGTACTGTACACCTATAATTTTAATTCAGAAACTAGTTCTACTCTTTCTTGTGATTCCAGGGACATATTATTTGCAATTTTCTGAATAGTATTTATTTTCTTATAAATTTATTACTCTAAATAAGCCATTAAACCATTTATTTAATTACTGCAAAACCTTACAGTATTTGCCTGAACCATTTTCATATTGATGATCTACATGGAACCAGCTTTCTATCGGTATATCATTCATATTTTTGTGATATGCGAATAATTTACTATGAATTTAATGATTTCTAAAGCCATTAAAACTAATTAAATTGCTACAGGGTAAATATTATGCAAAAGCTGGATCCGACCAGATATTACTAATCTATATTATAGTAGCTTCAATTTGATATATTGTTCATATTTTTTGGAGTTACAGTTAATTTCCTATCACTACAAGAAATGTGTCAACTTGTGACCTTCTCGTAGTGACGGGAAATGAAATCTTCATAGATTTATGACGATTTCGCACAAGATGGTCGTAGGCTATTTGGAGAGGTCAAAATCCAGTAGAATTACGACGTTTTTGTTAGAATCGTCACAATTTCATCTGATGAAATCGTCATAATCTACACTGTATATATTTGATCCTTATTTGTAGTCGATTACGACCAATTTAAAACGTCATATTGTCTAAAATAAAATAAATTAATTGAACTCATTGGCCACATCGGCAGTTATGCTTACGTGGCATGTCCATGTGTCTATAGTCAAACAGCGGGAAACCAATTCGAGAAGAGCAGCGCGCGGGCAAACCCTAACCCTAAAACATTTCCCCTCGCCCGCCCCACATCCCCACGCACGCATCCCCTTCTCTCTCAGCGCTGCCCCTTTCCTTTCTCTCTGAGCGCCGCCCCTGCCCTTTCTCTGCTAGCGCCGGTTGCGGCCCCTCCCACCCCAGACCCCCTCCTCTTGCTCGATGCGCACCACCACGACATGGATGTCACTTCTCCCATCCGCACCAACCTCCGGCCACCCCCCGCTGGCGGAAACCCTAGCCCGGAATCACCGGCGCCCCTCCTACTCTCTCGCCGCCACCCTCCACCGCCCCGCATCCTTCTCCCACCGCAGGACATCGCACTGTCCACCCCACCCCTCACACCCCCTGTCCGAGAGCCTGGGCCACGAGGCCATCCTCATCCCTTCGTTCTTCGTGCACCGCCAAGGCTGCCCTGTGCCGGATCTGGAGAGCAGGTATCGTGACGGCCGGATTGGACGAGGCACCAGTCAGACTTCACCTACAAGTAAGTACCATCACGTTCTGATCCAGCGATCCACTATCTCCGGTTCCTCCCTTTATCCTCTTCAATTGTTCATGCTCTAATCATGTTCTGTTTACTCGCACCCCTTCCAGATTTTTGGTTGCCGTAACATCGCCTGCATCCACCCAAGGAGCCACCCAGAAGATGGCGAAATCTGGTGTCTGTAGGCAATCTACGCCAGCCACAGCATAACTCCCCGACGCCCGGACAAAGCTCCTTCACCAACCCCCCGATTCCAGAACGGAGGTAGTCCAGAACGAAAATATACCAGCATAACTTTCCCCCTTGTTAGCAAGATGGTGGTGGTGCAAAACTTCAAATCCCAACCCAAGTTTCTCTAATGCCCCTAGATGCAGCAAATTGTTAGCACTTCTGTTTATATCACTGTGCTTAGTTTTGCTCCCTAAGGGCATTTACTATGGTAGGAGCTTAATCAGACGCTTAGATGAGAAAAAATAATACCAGAAAAAAGGATATTCATTTAAGCACGCAAGCTTCCAACGCGAGTAGCTACCTTGGGCTGCTAGCGATAGCTTCAGAACTGGGTTGTGCGGCATAAAACAGGCATAACGCCGATGATTCGTTTAGCGCCGACGCAAGGAAATATCCCGGAGTTCGATGGGATTCAAGACTGGCCGCTAGGAAATCCATTCTAGCGTCCCTAGATAGTGTCTGCAGTGTACATGGCCTAATCTAAATGATTAGCTGAACTACAGCTGCTTGCCTTGTTATATTTTGTCTTACAAATATTATTTGTGCATTCTCTCTACTCATAAGTGTTTTGTAGGCTTCACTAGACACTTTATAGATGACAGTACATGAATGATGTTTTACTGTATAAACCTGGTGATATGGTCCTTTGTTTGGTACATCAATGCCAGAAGTGTACATTCATCTTTGTTTGGTACATCAATGCCCGAAGTGATATGGTCCTTCTGTGGCATCTCGATCCAACAATTCTAAAACATTATTTGTTCTGTTCTTTTTTTGTTTTCTTAAAGAATCACAGTGTAGTAGATAGAAAATTCTACTATTTTGCAAGACCATGGATGTACTATGTTCTGTTTACTTGTAACAAAAACTTGTTGACTATAATAATGAGGAGAAACAAATAATTACAAACTTGTTTGCTAGAAGAATTGTACACTGCGATCTCCCTTCCTGTTATCTTTTTTCCATCATTTTTTTGCATTATATATAGAATATTTTCATGAAGGCAATAACTTACAATAACTAGTGATTTCTCGTACTTTCATTCTATATAGAATACTTTCATAAATGCAATTTGTTTGCTAGAATATTCTTACATGAACTGAAGTACACAATCTTTCAGGCAATAACCATTGAAGACCATATATAGTCCATACCGTGGTGTCACAAAGTCAACTGCTCCTGTATCCATCGACATATCTGCCCTAGACAAAGAACCACAAGCATTGTAACACCTCAACCGAGGCCCAGCGGCGTCTCCATCTTCCTGTGTTGCCCCCTATAAGCTTGTTTCTCCTAGTCTGTTTGGTTTCATTCAAGTGTGCAGTCAAGCTAAGTGGAAACATTGGTCAGTTGTGTTTTCTTGTTCAATTATGTTCTGTCAACTCATGGATGAATACTTGCATAACTTCCTGTATAGTTTGTGTAGAAGTTTTGCATTGTCCCGTCATTCAACTCTTCCGTGGTATTCCTTCATATTGATCACTCATAAATTTTCCTCTTCATATGAACCATTTCCTTGTATAACATCTGCTGGGTCTGATTTGTGTTCACGAGAGAATAAAATACGCTGCTGCTTATTAGGTTTTCTTTAGTGATCACAGTAATGACATTGTGATTGCAGTACTTGCTATTGCCTTGTTGATAGTTTCAGTTGATCACTATTATTGCATCAGGGGATTGCAGTACTTGTAGTATACTGTTCAGTATACTTGATGAAACTCTAGCTGGCAAATATGATCTCTATTATTACATCAGGGGAAACAAAGATGAGAGTTCTGGCCAGTGGCAGTTGGAGAAGACAATCTCACTAGGTTCTGGGTGCCAGCATCATATCAAAACTGCAGCTGGGAGGTACTTGCTCATAGGAAAGTTTGGAGCCATGCGGTTCATAGGATCAACTCCTCAATCAGACTTGGAATATATCTCATTTGATGTCAAGACGTTGCAGCTTGAGAGGGTTTGTAGTAAATCTTCTGGGTTTGCCATGTCCAAGACATGGATATATACCAACTTCCCGCCATCATTGTCTTCACCGAAAATATGAAGTGGTAAATGTTTTATTGCATCCTAGTTATGTCCTTCACTTCACAGTTTACACACACCTTGTCTAATGCTTAGTAGTTCATTATTATGAAGTGATTTAGCACTAGTCATTTTCTTGTGATTCTTGTTTATTATGCTTAATAGTTCATTATTATGATTGAACATAATTGCGATTTACTGTTTTGTTTGTTCCAATCGCTGTTTAGAGGGAATATGACAACAGGAAGGATCTTTCACATCTCTTATAGTAAGTACGTACTGTAAAGGTTGGATCTATTCTGATAAGATGATTCTACGTAAAATTATCTTCGATTTGATATATTATACGCAATTTTTAGACGTGGTATGAATTTCTAATGAATTTTACAAGTTAGATCTATAATGTGCAATTTTAAATTCGAATGGAATATTCCAGAGAATATTCCGCTGCCTGGACAAGTTGACTTTGCATGATGACTGGGACTAGATGCTGACCTGATGACGACGTGGTGTTGATGAGGAAGCTGACCGGGATGACGATGTGGCACGTACCGATTTGATCGGATCTCGACCGTCGGCATAGGATCCGGTGGCTAGAAGAAGAGATCGACCCGATTTTGGTCAGAATAGACAAGAAATAGATCTGTGTTAGAGGGAAAAATCCGTAGGTCAAACTGAAAAACTTAGAACATGAAAGTTGTGGGGAATCATTAGTCCTACCTTCTCACCAAAGGAATTTGGATTTGAAGAAACGAGCGCGAGTACATCTTGGATTTACACCGTCATATCTGAAATATTGCGGTGCAAAATTCTCTGGCTGTGGTGGATGAAAAGAGGTGAGGTTTGTCGGGATTGAAATATTTCGACGAGATCTACAACTTTCATTTTTTGACCGAAGGCAAACGACGAAGTCTAGATGGGTGAATAAACGAAATAAGATTCGGGCATGTGTAGATTCGGGATTTTGAGAAGGGAAACTCGTACAGCTGTGGCTCCACGAGTTTATATGGAGATTTAAGATGGTGTAGAGATAGGTCTTGGAGTAGGGTACAAGTAGAAATAAACGAAAGTTGATTCGGAGTTGTAGATAAAAAGTTATAAGAGTTTGAATAGAGATAGATTTGACAAAAAACTGTTTTGCACGCTTTTTATAGCATACCTGGGATCGTACGTGCCCGTGCATGCCTTCTCCTGTCGGCTAGCTAGCTGGGCCGCTGGCTGGTTGGCCGGCCCATTTGTTTTTTTTATTTTTTTGTTTTCATCATATCTTTTGCATACAAACTTCAAATGACATGATTCTTGTTTCTAAAATTTTTTAAAATTGAATAGATTATTATAGGATCATATTTGTAATATTTTTACTAGTTTAAAAGTAGTGGATTTATAAATCTTTGTATATTTCATTTTATTTCTATCTTTATGTGTTTGTATTTATTTCATAACTTTTTCATAATAGCTCCAAATAAGCTCAATTTTGTTCCTAAGATTTTGTAATATTAATTGGATCTTTTTAGGCTATAATTTAGCAATAATCGCTGCCTGAGCAATAGTGGGTTTTTATAAAACCAATTTAATTCCCTTTAGGAACAAAGTGACATATACTATTTAGGGTTTTAGTACTTTATTTATATTTAGGGATTTTTCTTGATGCAAATATGCAATGCAATGCTGATGAATATTATGCAAATGCAAAAAAAAATTCTAGTCCCAATTTCTAAAATCTTGGGATGTGACATGTAGCGTCGCCAACGAAAAAACACCCGAACGTGCCTGACGCCGACGCCAACTCCGACGAGTAATCGTCGCCGTGTGCATGCGCCCCAGCCCCGTCCGCGAGCACGTTGACCTTCACCACGTCTCCGCGACCTCGGTAAGCCCCAGTGCCCCCTTCCTTACCCTCTAGACTCGCCGGAACATCGCTGTCTATCGTGCCGCCGCCGCGGTGGCCATTTGCGTCGCCCGCATTTGGTCAAAGCAATGGGATCCGCTAGATCTAGATCCAGTGGTCGTGATTAGAACTAGACGTGAAGGGGTACGCTCAGATCTGAGCCGTAGGTTTTAGATCTGACGGTTTAGGTTAGATCGTTAGCAAAGGGGTAAGTTGTGATATGGCGTGTTGGATCTGACTTGGTCCAACGGCGCGGAAGCGCGATCCGCCTGAAGCGGTATCTTCCAATCATATGCTGCCGCGTGGCTCAGTTTTTGATTTAAAAACCAGATTTTTATCTATTAGTTGTTTTAACTTACAAAATTGATAACTTTTCTTCTGTGTATCCAAAAAAATGCAAATAATATATCAATGGAATAAGAAAAATAAATCCTACACTACTGTGGGCCTGAATTTGTATTTTGATTATGTAAAAATGGTATTTTGTGTAGAATCAAATATAGGCTTGTTTTGGTTATATAAATTATTTGGAAAATGATTTTAAAGCAAATTTAAGTTTATTTAGACTATAAATAGTTGGTTTTTTGTTCAGTACTGTTTGGTTTGTTTAGTTTAGTGTAGAAAAATTTATTCCATTGCATTTACATGCATTCATATATTTTTGCTTGATTATTTGAATGTGAATTTGGTGCTATTATTTTATGTGTAGATTTTGGTGCTAGTGGTGATTGTGATTGTGAAGATTGTTGCTACTCCCCCAACTACCAAGGCAAGTGGTGCTTCATATATTTTGTCCTATTATTTTGACTATGCACTATTGATATTTTGAGTAGGGCTTGCATGAAAATTTTGCTAAGTATCTATATGCTATGCTTGGAAAACCTAGTAGTTGTAGTCTTAGTAGAAGTTTATCTAAGTTAAGATACTTGCCATGTTATCATGCTTAGCCTAGCAAATAGCAAACAAGGGTGGAATATATTCATGCTATGGACTTTTTCTAAGTCTTTGTACTTGTGTTTTTGCTTAATAAAACAACTAAGTGAATGAATCACCTGGGTGAAATGGTATGATGGTTTATGTTGAGTGGTTACACAAGGCCCATTTCTATGGTTTACCTTGTGTATCACACTTGTGGAAAGCCACCCAGGAACAAAGGGATTTGAGATACTTAGTGTTTAGAAGCTTCCAGTGCAGCCACATGGCATATGGGCTCTGCCTTGATCATATAGGTTGCAATAACTTAGCCAGATGGATAGTTGGTGGTAGGGTGATTGTAGGGTTTCGTAGCATGGAAAACAAAAAATTTCTATCGCATACAAACAAACAAGCCAAGATCTATCTACTAGATTGTAGCAACGAGTCGATGGAATAACTCACCCTCGAAGATTCCAAAGTGTTTAATGAGAGAGGATTCTCGTGGGTGATGTAGTCGTACTCTTCCCGATCTCAAGATCGCGTAGACGATCCTTCCGGCGCTGCGTTCCGGCAGCGCTCCCGCAGTCGGTCACACGTTCGGTACTTGACGAAGACCTTCCTCTCCCTTGTTCCAGCAGGCAGCGGAGGTTGTAGCACTCTCCTCGCGATTCCGGCAGCACAACGGCGTGGTACCGGAAGTAGAGGGGAGATCTCGCAGGGCTTCTCCTTAAGCCGGAGCGAGTATGGTGGACTATGAGAGATCCCTCGATGATCTAGGGTTTAGACACGCCGAGGAGGGGGCTAGGCCGGCAGCTAGGGTTTGACCTAGGCGGCGGCGAGTGCCCTAGGGCCGGCGGCGGCTATGGAGGCGGCGGAGGCTTGGGGCTAGGGTTTAGAGGTAGGAACTTGTGTGTCTTGGAGGGGAGCCCTGCCCCTCCTCTTATAGGTGGAGGGAGGCGCGCCAGGGGAGGGGAGTCCCTCCCCAACTCGGACCCAAGGTGGGCCGGCGGTGGAGGTGGAGGGACTCCTCCCCAACTCGGATTCCACCTCCCCTCCACTTCCCAAAACTAGCCGTTTGACTTTCAAATTGGTGTTTGACTTTTCAAACAAGGATTTGATTAAATCCTCTATTTTGTTCAGCGATGACACTTAGTACATGATGCAATCATACCAACTTGATATAACACATTCATGTACCCTTCCCCTCCGAAGTGCCGGACATTCCGGAACCTTCTAGAACATTCTCGATGAAAACACCGGAAACATTCCCTAACACCGAAATAGGACTTTCCTTTATTTTGTTCAGCGATGACACCTAGTACATGATGCAACCATTCCAACTTGTTATGACACATTCATGTACCCTTCCTCTCCAGAGTGTCGGACATTCCGGAACCTTTTAGAACATTTCCGATGAAAACACCGGAACCATTCTCCAACACCGAAACAGGACTTTCCTTATATGAATCTTATTCTCCGGACCATTCCGGATCTCCTGTGATATCCCGGATCCCATCTGAGACTCCGAACAACATTCGGTCTCTTTCTCATCATTCCATAACTACTCAAACAACATCGAATCCTTAAGTGTGTCTCCCTACGGTTCGTGAATTATGCGGACATGATCGAGACACTTCTCCGATCAATAACCAATAGAGGAATCTGGAAATTCATATAGCTCCCACATATTTCTACGATTACTTTGCGATCGAATGAACCACTTACATACGATACCAATTTCCCTTTGTCTCACGATAGTTTACTTATCCGAGGTTTTGATCATCGGTATCTCTGCATACCTAGTTCAACCTCGTTACCGATAAGTACTCTTTTCTCGTTCCCGTGATATGTGATCCCTTGTGAGCCAGTCACATGCTTGCAAGCTAATTGGATGACATTTCACCGAGAGGGCCCAGAGTATATCTATCCGTCATATGGATGGACAAATCCCACTCTTGATCCATGTGTCTCAACCAATACTTTCCGAACACTCAATGCCACCTTTATAGCCACCCAGTTACGGTGTGGTGTTTGATGTCATCAAAGCATCCATCCGGTAAAGGTGATATGCATGATCTGATGGTCGAAGGAATTAGGTTACTATGTATCAGAAAGCATATAGCAATTGAACTATTAAAATGACTTGATCTTTATGCTACGCTTATCTATAGGAGTATGTCCACCATATCATTCTCCTAACGATATGATCTTCTTGTTAATAACATCTCAATGTTCATGATAGGGAAAGCACAATCATTTATTAACCAACAAGCTAGTATTTTGTAGAGGCTTTACTAGGGACTTCAATTTAAGTTTACAAATCACACAAGTATTAATGTTTCCTTGTTAATACTATTATAGCATGAATGTAAACATTTATCATAAATACAAAGATATAATAATAAATACACTTATTATTGCCTCTAGGGCATATCTCCAACAGTCTCCCACTTGCACTAGAGTCATCTAATCTAGATTACATGGTAATATACCGAACACCCATGGCAGTTTGGTGTTGGTCATGTTTTGCCCTCGGGAGAGGTTTAGTCAACGGATCCGCCACATTCAGATCTGTGTGTACTTTGCAAATCTTTATGTCCCCATCTTGGACATGTTCTCGAATAGCGTGAAAACGTAGCTTGATGTGCTTCAGCTTCTTGTGTGACCTTGGTTCTTGCGCATTGGCTATGGCGCCCATGTTATCACAGTAGATAGACATTGGGTCCAACGCACTAGGAACCACACCCAGCTCTGTAATGAACTCTTTCATCCATATCGCTTCTTGTGAAGCTTCCGAAGCAGCCATGTATTCCGATTCAGTTGAAGATCTCGCCACAACTCTTTGCTTTGCACTCCTCCAGCTAACTGCTGCACCATTCAAAATAAATACGTATCCAGATTGTGATTTAGAATCATCCGGATCGGTGTTCCAACTAGCATCAGTGTAACCATTAACAACGAGTTGTTCATCACCTCCATAAGAAAGAACCATATCCTTAGTTCTTCTCAAGTACTTAAGGATGTTTTTGACCGCTGTCCAATGATCCACTCCTGGATCACTTTGATATCTGCTATTCAAACTAACAGCATATGCAATGTCGGGTCTAGTACATAGCATGGCATACATTAGAGATCCTATGGATGAGGCATAGGGAGTCTTACTTATCCTTTCTCTATCTTCTACTGATGTCGGACTTTGAGTTTTACTCAAGGTCGTATTGGGCAACATGGGCAAGAACCCTTTCTTGCTATCTTCCATTCCAAACCTCTTTAGAACTTTGTCCAAATATGTACTTTGTGACAATGATATTAGGCGTCTCGATCTATCTCTATAAATCTTTATGCCTAATATGTAAGCTGCTTCGCCAAGATCCTTCATTAAAAAACTATTATTCAAATATTCCTTGACACTATTAAGAAGGTCTACATCATTCCCAATCAACAATATGTCATCTACATATAGTATTAAGAATGCTACAGAGCTCCCACTCACTTTCTTGTAAATACAAGCTTCTCCATAAGTTTGTACAAAACCAAAACTTTTGATTACCTTATCAAAACTTGATTCCAACTTCGGGATGATTGCTTCAATCCATAGATGGACCGTTGAAGTTTGCATACCTTGTTAGCATCTTTAGGATCGACAAAACCTTTAGGTTGCATCATATACAACTCTTCATCAATGTCTCCATTGAGGAATGTTGTTTTGACATCCATCTGCCATATCTCATAATCATAATATGCAGCGATTGCTAACATAATCCTCACAGACTTTAGCTTTGCTACTGGTGAGAAAGTCTCATCGTAGTCAACTCCTTGAATTTGTCGAAACCCCTTTGCGACAAGTCGAGCTTTATAGACAGTAACATTACCATCAGCATCTGTTTTCTTCTTGAAAATCCATTTGTTCTCGACAGCCTTCCGGCCATCCGGTAAGTCCACCAAAGTCCATACTTGGTTTTCGTACATGGATCCAATCTCGGATTTCATGGCTTCTTGCCATTTATTGGAATCTGGGCTCATCATCGCTTCCTCATATGTCTCAGGGTCATCGGTGTTGTCCACCAACATGACACTCATAACGGGATCATACCAATCTAGAGTGGTACGAGTTCTCGTTGACCTGCGAGGCTCTGTAGCAACTACAACCGAAGTTTCATGATCATCATCATTAGCTTCCTCTCTTATTAGTGCAGGCACCACAGGAACTTCTTCCGGTGTTGCGCTACTCGTTATTTCGAGGGTTCGACAACCTCGTCAAGTTCTACTTTCCTTCTAGTCACTTCTTTCGAGAGAAATTCCTTCTCTAGAAAGGATCCATTCTTGGGAACAAAGATTTTGCCTTCGGATCTATGATAGAAGGTATACCCAATAGTTTCCTTCGGGTATCCTATGAAGACACATTTTTCCGCTTTGGGTTCAAGCTTGTCCGGCTGTAACTTCTTTACATAGGCTTCGCAACCCCAAACTTTAAGGAACGACAATTTAGGTTTCTTCCCAAACCATAATTCATACGGTGTCGTTTCAACGGATTTAGATGGTGCCCTATTTAAAGTGACGGCTGTTTCTAATGCATAACCCCAAAATGATAGCGGTAAATCTGTAAGTGACATCATAGAATGAACCATATCTAAGAGAGTTCGATTACGACGTTCGGACACACCATTACGTTGTGGTGTTCCCGGCGGTGTCAATTGTGAAAGTATTCCGCATTTCTTCAAATGCTCGCCAAACTCGTAACTTAGATATTCACCTCCACGATCAGAACGTAGAAATTTAATCTTCTTGTTACGTTGATTCTCTACCTCACTTTGAAATTCCTTAAACTTCTCGAAAGTTTCGGACTTATGTTTCATGAAATAGATATACCCATATCTACTCAAATCATCCGTGAAGGTAAGAACATAACGATAACCACCGCGCGATGCTACACTCATTGGACCACACACATCGGTATGTATGATTTCCAATAAGTCCGTAGCTCGCTCCATCATACCAGAAAATGGAGTCTTAGTCATTTTACCCATCAGACATGCTTCGCATCTATCAAGTGATTCTAAATCAAGTGATTCGAGAAGTCCATCGGAATGGAGTTTCTTCATACGCTTCACTCCAATGTGACCAAGACGACAGTGCCACATATAGGTCGAGTTATCGCTCGATTTCAAACGTTTAGCCTCAATGTTGTTGATATGTGTATTTCCACTATCGAGATTCAATAAGAATAGACCATCTATTAAAGGTGCATGTGCATAAAACATATTACTCATATAAATCGAACAACCATTATTCTCGGACTTAAACAAGTAACCGTCTCGCAATAAACAAGATCCCGATATAATGTTCATGCTTAACGCAGGCACCAAATAACAATTATTTAAGTATAAAACTAATCCCGGTGGTAGATGAAGGGGTAGCGTGCCGACCGCGATCACATCAACCTTTGATCCGTTTCCCATGCGCGTCGTCACCTTGTTCTTCGCTAGCTTCCGTTTATTCTGCAGCACCTGTTTCGAGTTACAAATATGAGCAATCGAACCAGTATCAAATACCCAGGCACTACTACGAGTACTAGTGAGATACACATCAATAACATGTATATCGGAAATACCTTTTTTCTTGATGTTGCCGTTCTTCAAATCCGCCAAGTACTTTGGGCAATTTCGCTTCCAGTGACCTTCTCCCTTGTAGTAAAAGCACTGAATATCAGGCTTAGGTCCAGCCTTGGTCTTTTTCGTCGGTGCGGTAACTTTATTACCACCCTTCTTGAGTGTCCCTTTTGCTTAGACTTGCCTTTCTTGAATTTGGTGGTCTTATTGACCATCAACACTTGGTGCTCTTTCTTGATCTCCACTTCTGCATATTTCAACATAGCAAACAGTTCTGGCAACTGCTTGTTCATGTTTTGCATGTTGTAGTTCATCACAAAGTTCTTGTAACTTGGTGGTAGTGATTGGAGGACACGGTAAATCCCCAAAGCATTAGGAATCACTATACCCAAGCTTTGAAGTTTGCTTGCATGCCCAGACATCTTAAGCACATGCTCACTGACGGAGCTGCCCTCTTCCATCTTGCAGTTAAAGAACTTTTCAGAAGCCTCATAGCTCTCAATTGCCGCGTGAGTCTCAAAGATCAATTTGAGTTCACGGACAATATCATGTGGGTCTGAATTCTCAAACCTTTTCTGAAGCTCCGATTCTAAACCATACAATATAGCACACTGAACTGTGGAGTACTGAGTCTTCCGAGCGAGGTAAACGTTCTTTACTTCGTCGGTAGCATCAGCTGCATGCGGGTCACTGTCAACACCCAGATTTTTCAATCCTAGATGCCTGTTATGCCATACATCGCAATCCCAGGATTACCATTTTTGCGAGACATAACAGAATTGGATACCATAGTACTTCATCCATTACAAACGGTACATAAGTTCTTACACAAATGGGGATCTCATGATCCAGTTCTTAATACAACATCAAGCAGCGGAATACGTAATAATAACGGTAGCGTAGGCGAAGCTCCATCTTCGGGGTCACAGGCAATGCTGACGATGGGAGATGATCCTAGTTGTCGTAACCTTCCTGGGGTCCATCTTCCAGGTACTCTTCATAGTTTGGCCATGGGAATAGCCAGGGACAAAGCCATGAGTACTCTTTAAGTACTCGCAAACTAATACTAACAAGTAAGGGGTTTTTGGATAATAGGACACTAGGCTCTAGGGTTGTTTTGCAAAAAGCCAGGTTTATCTCTACTAAGTTCCAAGGCTAGTCATAATTTTATAACTCCTAAGTGGGATCTTGTAATTCAGGTCACAACTCTATTGTGGTCAAGTCAAAGTCTCAATTCATTTCACAAGTCATTTTGAAAAGTCTGACGGGGGAACAGTATGGCCACTCCAACTGTCCATAACCGCGGACGCGGCTATTCGAATAGTTTGACACTCTGCAGAGATTGTACACTTTCACCACAACATTCAATACATCCGTCAGGAACAAATCCTGAAATTCACCATACTCAGTATGCGGATAATCAATCCTAACCTTTCAGTTACACGCCCTAGTATAAGCACCTCTCCTGTGAGTTTGGCCTCCCAACCATGACCATCTGTCATCTTGGGTACTACACAGGTGGACAATCTTCACAAGGTAGCCTCACCTCAGACCTTGGCCGGGAGGGAACTAATACTAAGGTATATAAGTTTCCAGTCAAGCCCTACCCAATATTCGGGTATTGTGGTTGTACGCTAAAATTGGAATGGTATCGCATCCAGACAACCATCAGTTTTATAAAGGGCTAAGGCTCATGCCTCAACATTTTCATCACAAAAATCATCAAGTGTTTGGAAACACATGTCCAAAACATTTCAATAGAATGATCCATCATTCCAAGGTTTTCGTAACCATTTTTCCACCAAGTATTCCCATCTAAAAGTTGATCAAGTTTTATGCTTAGCACTAGCATCTACAGGTGGGGGTAGTACTAATGAGGGGTGGTAACTAGTGGAGTTTCACTAAGTCCAACCTTATATCTTAGGCTGATATCAAGGTTTCTAGCTTAGGCCAAATTTTATGCTCTTTATGCAACCTTCAGCATCTTTCCAAAATCTACTAGTCACTTAAGTACACTCTAAGTAAGCTTTGATAAAGCAACTAAAGTGAGAAGCTTGCACATAAAACTAGGATTGGTTTATCAAATGGGTATGATCACATATTCTTAAGGCATAGTAATAAGTAGGGGTTTGTTGCATCAGTAGGGTATCTGGCAAGGGTTAGATTGCATAGGTCAACTTGATTATAAGGATTGCATAGGTATAGTATCTTGCAAGTGTTAGCTTGCCTTGTGCAGGGCAGTGGTTGAAGTTCTCCTCGGCTTCCTCTTCATAGTATCCTCCTTCCTCCTCGTATCCTTGGTCGGTACTAGCGTCTATGAATAAATACGAGGTACACAATCACCAAACAATACTTAACTACTTGCAATCATCACACACAAGGGTCCTATAGATGATCTAGCATCATCTCTAACATTACAAGGTTAAGGCTTGGTTTAAATCTTTTTATTTTTAGAAAAGTAATTTCTACTCATTGAAAAAATTACTTAAGATTTAATATTCTCCAAACTAAACATGGGATCATGTTGACACATGTCATCACCACATATTGTAGTCCATGGGAATGTGATTTAAAGTGGTGTCAGAATTTAATAAGGTTTTACCCTTTTATTTTAATTAATTAAAGTGGCTAGAAATGCTTATGTAGCATTCTTTTATTACTTGACATTATTTCTGCAAGTAAACCTATATATTTTTATATATTCTGAAAGGTATGGTTAAATGTGATTTTTGAGAGTTGGAAACAACTCAAAATCTATTATGGTTTAAATTTGAAAAATGTTTGAATGCAGAAAAGCTTCTGCCTTGTTATTTTTACTATGGGTGATCTACAGATCCAAATGACTTGAATCCAACGGGCTTGGATTCAGCATTCACAGACCTTTCCAACAAAATTGGTTTCATCCAAATTGGTGCACTGAATCGATCTGGGTTGATTTTTGAAGTTGAGTGCTGAAGTGTGTTTGAATTGAAATAGAAAAGGATTTAATTTGAATCGCTGGGCTGCGTGGGAAATTCTGACGGGCCGGCCTGCTAAGCGCAGTGCTCCCGCGGGCTGCTTAAGTGGGTGTCCCCACTCGTCAGTGACACGGGGCTGGGCAAAGCGGTATGGGGCAACGTGGATCGTTCGATCTAGTTCTAATCCAACGGTTGGGGGTCATCGTCGACGCGAGACAACTCCGGCGAGAACGAAACCTAGCGCGGCCAGTGAGGGATGCTGGGGGCTCACCGGGGTACGGGCGAGGGTTGGCGAGGCGGGCGAACGACGAAGTCGACGACGGCGAACCTCCTGGTACCGGTGGCTTCTCCTGGGGCGGCTCCAATCGCTGTCTCCCTTCTTCTCTAGAGGCGGCGGGCTCCGATGAAATTACGGCGAGGTGGTGCTCTCCTTGCTCTGAGGACGGTGTGGCACGGTCAGTGAGGAGAGGGGAGTGAGATGGTGTGAAGAAATCGTGCGGGGGTGGCCTCTATTTATAGTCGAGCGAGGGGACCGTCGGGGCGCACGGTGAGATCGTCGGGGGCGACGTTACAGGCGGCTAAAGGCATGGGCAAGGGTAGGGGACGGTGCTGTGTCTCCTGGCGATGCTCAATGACATGGTCGCAAGGCATGGGGCGGTGTGGTTTGGTCTGGAACGGCCGGTGCTCTGCGCGGCAGAGGCGGCGTCTTCGACGGCGGGCGATGGCTGTATGGCACGGGGCGACAAACGGGGGTGTCTGGCGGTCTCCTGGGTTGGTGCTGATCGTGTGTGCACGCGGTGAGGGCGGCGCGCGGTCTGTGGACGCTGGTCGAGGGTGGCGCTCTGGCGCACGCTCGGCTTGGTCTGGGCGCGGCTTGTGCGCATGGTCCAGGGCTTGGCAACGCTCGTGGCTGGGACAAGGAGTGGCGGTTGACGGTGGGCTGCCTCCCAGATAAGGTTGGCACGGCTAGTTCTTCCTCTAGCCTGTTGTCCACAAAAGGGTGACATTGGGGTGCTCGGCTGTTCACCATTGATGAAAATGCCAAGATCACAGTGGTGCTAGTGCCTGGCTAATCTTCCTAGATGATCTACTGAGTTGTGTGTGAGCTAAATGGGGAACCAGTTAGGCAAGAATCACTGCTCACAATAGTGTTTGATGTTTGTTTGATTTTTGTCTGCAACCTGTTTGATGAAATGGCCGCATGAAATCAAGTTTTGAATTTTGAAATGAATTTTGGTGGGTTTTCTAGATTGGTGCTAGTGAGTCTGCAGATGCTTGGGTTTTGAAAGTTGAGCTTGTTTGAGTGGTTTTTTGAAAAAGTGGGATCTTCCCATATGAAGAAGATTCAATTTTAAATTGTCATTTAAACTATGCATTTGAAAGTTTCTGGATGATCACAAAGTGGGCCTTGATAACTTGTTATGAGTACATTCAAGGGGTGCAAAGATCCAGAAAAGTTTCTGTTAGGTTTTGAATGTTTGAGACAGTCAAAGTAGGCATGGGAGTTAAATTGGTCAAAATGACCATTCACTTCATATATGTGTTTTGATTTACTTGTCTTTAGGAAAAGTGTGGGAAATGTTTTAGATGATGTTCATTTCACCTAAGAAACATTTTATAAGCAATGGATCACACAAACAAGGTGGTTTTTAAAGAAATTCAAAATCCATGCATACACATATACATGCATTCATGAGTTTATTTAGAAAAGTTTTTGTTAACCCTAATTTTGATGATTAGAAATTTGATGATCTAAGTTTAGTATTTTTGGGATGTTACAAACCTTCCCCCCTTAAACAAAATCTCGTCCTGAGATTTGAAAAAGGACGAAAAGATTACCTAGGATTTGAAGAGATCTGGAAACTCCGTCCTGATGTGATCTTCGCGTTCCCAGGTAGCTTCCTCTTCTGTGTGGTTGCTCCACTGAATCTTGAGAAACTTGATGCTTTGGGTTCTGGTAGTTCAAAAGGCTTCTTCCAATATACGGATGGGTACTTCGGGATAGGTTAGGTCATCGTTGATCTCTATGGTCCGGTGATCGATATTCTTGAACACTTCGGTCTTCTCGGGGACTTCGAGACACCTGCGAAGTAACGAGATATGGAACACATTGTGCACAACTGACATCGCTTCAGGTAGTTCCAGTTGATACGTGTAACTACCTCGGTGAATTACGCTCCTAGTTACAAGCCTGGATGAGCGGAAATGGTTAAAATAGTACGGTGGGGCCCAAATGCCACTCACAGGTAGACCTTTCGGCCGTCCTAACCATTTCCAAACATCGGGACAAGAACGGGCGGCGTAATCGGCAGGCGAAGGGATCAACTACATACACAAATGAGTATGTATGCAAGCCACCATATAACAGTCATCAGAGCCATTCCATCTAAAAGAAATAGAAATATTGCAACGCCATACGGCAAGATCCAAATGTCCTAGATAGATATAATAGTTCAGGATATCTCCTCATACATCAAACATCAGAGTATCAGGCGGAAGCGGCAAACAAGATCCGAGTACGGATAAGAAGCAAATCGGCATAAGATGCCCCATAAATAAACACATCCCGCCCACAGATCTCACGGATCCTCGTTCCCGGAATCTCTACACCGAATGATCGTTGCCCACATCGTCCGTCTCCTCCACCCAGTATCCATCTTGTGAGTGTACCTGTTCATCTGAATCAAACAATTTATCGTGTGAGACCCTAGGGGTACTCAGCAAGTCTTTATGCCTCTAAAGGGAAGACAACCTGGGGTGACGCAATTGCAGCAAAATATAATACCTAACAGTTCTATAGATACTCGCTAACCATCCGCCTAACCAAAGATAGACGGATGTCCGTGAATTAAGAACAACAGTTATAACAGTAAGATTAACAGATCCATCCTCCTCCTCGCTTACCAACGAGGAAGCGGACGAACACCCCCCATCCGTTGGCAGTTTTATTATCCATTCCATGAGTGTTGCACTATTTACTAGTCAGTTACTTAGTCAAATTAAAAGCGGTACTTTAGTTATACTTGTCTATGATCGAGAAACTGTGCTCCAAGTCGTCCATAACCGCGGACACGGCTTTCAGAAAGTTTTACCCTGCAGGGGTGCACAAATAGCAACACACACTCGATCAACCTCGGAAAAACCAAATCAAAACTCAACGAGGCATTCACGACAAAGCAATCACAGGATTCAGAAATATTTCAGGGGGCCACCCCATTAAGCTACCCGCAACGAAGTTAGCTGACTTCGAGACGGACTCAAGGTTTGTGGGGACGGCTGTAAACGACTGGGAACCCGAAAGTGTGACTGGGCTTGTCGATACAGCGAAAACGTGTCACGGCCCTAAACAGTACAGGTGCAGTACCTCGCACAATTTAAATAAAGCAGTAAAGCATGGCATAAGTACAGGATAGTAAATAAAACCTCAAACTAGTTTGTGGCCCCAAGAAATAAGAATGAATCAAGCTCTGGCTCAGGGCGGTCCCATAATCCTCCCGGATGTGGATAGCGCGAATATTCAAGGAACAGGAATCAAGTACTCGGGGTCCTACGGGACACAAGTGAGCATAAAAAAACCAAATAGCAAATATTTCTCACCGGTTCCACTTTCATTAGTTATCCCATTACTACTCAGGTTAAGTTGTTTAGGTACCTCGTTATCCATCAGACACTCACATACCCTACACATGCTGTTCTACGACTCGCATGGCTCAAACAACTCCTGTAGTAATAGCTCATGGGATGGAGGAACAAGCTTCAGTGGGGTTTTACAAGTAAAGGCTATGCAATACTTGGGATTCAATTTAATGCAATCGCGACTGAATGATGCAAGAATAATATAAAGGCAATAGGTACTATATGTATGCAAGCATGTGGTAGTGCTTGCCTGGCAGCTCAGTTGAAGCGAGAGAAGGATCTGGGTAGTGCTCCTGGGTTTCTTGATATATCCCCTGCTCAGCGTCGCGGTGTCGCCGGCGTGGTTGTCGTCGCTGAGGTGGAGGGGATCTGGCGGCGGGCTCGCGACCGTGGAGTTCGGCCTGCGGCGGTGCACGGCGGCGCTAGGCTGCTCCGGCAAGGCACGGCCGTCCTGTGGCTACTGGGAGGAAGCAGAGGTCGGCGATCAAGGTTTCCCGACCCGAGGACTCCCTCCTGCTCGACTCCAAACGCGTGGAGCTCATGGCCGGGGCTAGGGTTAGTGGAGCTCATGGCGTGGCCATGGATTTCTAGGGAGGAAGGTGGAAGGAAGATGGGGTGCCTGGCGTCCAGATCTTGCCCTGGGGTTTTCCTGGGGTGGTTGAGGTGATAAGGGGGAGAGGGGAGAGGCACATGGGTAGCTTCACCTTTTGGCAAAGAGAGAAAGAGGAGGCTTCGGGTTAGGTAGGGCTAGGGTTTGGAGAGAGGGGTATGGCTCGGGTTAGGGCTTGGAGAGAGGCAGCTAGGTGGGTACAGGGTGGTCAGGTGGGGCCTGTAGGGCAGAGAGAGGAGGAAGGCCGAGAGAGAGAGGGTGGGAACTAGGGTTAGATGAGGGACTAGGGTTTAGGGGAGAGGATAAAGTGAGAGGGGGTGGTGTGGTAGATAGGTTTTGAAACAAGACCAAAACAAGAGGTGACAAAAAGAGAGGAGAGAGGAATAGGGGGGGGTTAGGGTTTAGATTAGATGGGAAGGATAGTTTAGGTTTCTTTTATTTCTTTCCATTTATTTATTTTTGTTTTATTGATTTAAACAAACTCTTGAATAAGATACAAAAGGATAACAAGAACAAGTGGAAACCAAAAGGAACATAGATGGGACAATAGATGGTCTATTGAGATTGCAATTAAATTTGATCAAACTTAGGTGAATTTAGATCACCAAGCATCTCACAAATTTAAAAGGAACTTAATAGAAGGAGGATGGTGCAAGCTTGCATGGGCCATGCATAGGCATTAAATGCCACCTTGCTAATTGTGAAAACAACTAGAAATACACATGGGCATTTATATCATGCTTGCACTCATATTTGAATACTACCATGCAATATGGAAAATATTGAACCTATGCACATATATGGAGCTATATGACCATACTAGTGTGTGTTTCTCCACTAGATCATTACATGGCTAAATTATAGCTTCATGCATGTACACATATAGAATAATTACCACATAGAAGCTAGTAGAGGCAAATCTACAACATAGCATGCAAAGGTGGCCATGTGGCTCTCCACATATCAATAATGTGAAAACCACATGATGCTAAGATGATAGCATGTGGAGATAGAATTGGATCCATCCCAACCCACATGAGCTAGAGGTAAAACCAAATAAGTTGCAATGCTCATATATGGTGGAATGGTGGAATGATGGGGTGATGACAAGAAAGGTGGTGGAGTCAATAAAAGATATGCCCCCAACTCAACTTGGGCATTTAAACAATATATCAAGAACCAAATACAATATCCAGAGGCAAATACAATTAACAATGCATATGAGAGAAGAACCAAACCAAAAAGGGTTTTATATGATGCTCAAATGCAAGGTGGCATGATGACATGAGCATGATATAGTGATGATGTAGCAATTATATGTAGGAAGTAGCCCTTATATAGACTAGGCTAGTAGCATTGCAATTTTTAGACAATTGGGATGCTACAACTCTCCCCCACTAAACAAGAATCTCGCCCCGAGATTCCTAGGAAAAAGAAAACAACACAAGGAGAGGCGGGTGTTCGAACGAAGGTGACCCTCACGTTCCCAAGTTGATGAACAAAGGAATGGTGCGACCACTACACCTTGCAAAACTTGCTAGACTTGTTGCGAGTCTTGCGTTTTTCTTGAGAAACAACGGGTTAGAAGAGTTGAAGGATTGTCGTGAGACAAGAAGGATAGGATGGGCATAGCTTCGGTTTTCCCAAGAATCATGATAAAAGAATATAACCACTTGTGAAAGAAAAGGAGAAGATGATGTATCATGGATAAAGAAAGACACACCGTTAAGATTAAAGATTTACCGATACGAGAGAGGATGAATCTTTGTCTCGCCGGAAGAAAGGAGCTAGATTGGAGAGGTTTTGAACCACTATTACAATAGCATCGTATCTTCTCTCGGGTTTGAGAAAAGAAGTTCGGAAACAATATTGCCTTCAAACAATAGAGTCCCTTGATAACAACAGAAAGATTTAGTTAGACATCGTCAGATTAGATTCTTGTTGCGCCGGTAAGAACCAAGGATCACGCAATTTAGGTGCGCGGATATAACTTCCAGAGATGGATGTGAAGCCAGATCATGGTGGAATCCCGAGAAGCAAAGAATATGGAGGATCTGGAGTTTATTGTAGAGATACTTATTGCTTTCTTTAGCCTTGAGGCTAACGCAATAGATTTGCGGCTGATGGCATCAACCATAATTGGCTTTACCACAGAAAAAGAATTGATGAAACAAAGAGAGAGATAGTTTCCTTTAATCTTGTTTGGGAATGTCGAGCACCGGTGGAAAGATGAAGATAGAAAAAGGTTTGCGTTTGTTTTCCACCAGATAATTGAGGATTTTGCTCCGTGTAGAAAGGGTGAGATCACCAACAAGAGATTATTGATTACTTTCTTCGAAAGAGCACTCCGGAAAAACAAGGACGGAAGTAAAAGTATCAAGGGATAAAGGCCACTTCTAACTTCCGTGGAATGAGTGAAATCACATTAATTCACCAATTCAATGTACAAGAGCGAATGATAAGAGTAGTGGTATGGTAGCTACTCCATCCCGCACTCAAAGCATTACTCCGCACATGAATAAGAAAATCATGCAACCCAACTACCGAAACAGACTGAAGGTGTTGGCAAAAACTCATAGAACTCCGTTAGAAAACAAGGATAGATGCAAACGATTCGCTGGATTCATAGATAGATAAAGATGATGATGTTGTCGTCATGGCGAAAGTACCAAGCCACCGGAAAGATATAAAGGAAGATCACAGAGACAACTGCAAAATTTCACAGATATAGAAAAAGATAGCACCACTTGAACAGAAGGAATACAAGATCTGGAAGGTCTTCATGGCCTCCGGTGGATTGAGCATGGACGACAGAGCGAGAGGGTTTCAAGAGATTACTTAACAAGGTTGAGGTGAAAGAACTCCATGTTCTTCTTGAAATGATTGAGAGAGATTTAGCAGCCTTGAGGAAATCTTCAACGGAACGACGATGATAACTTGCCAACAAGGAACAACTCCGGATTGGTTGAAGATGAAGGATGGAATTAACAATGGACTTGCTGATTCCAGAGTTGAAGTAATGTATTTAGCAGAAGGACGTGGTCGAGATATGTGACTTCAAAAAGTCAGAATTCTCACTTTGAGACTTTGCACACAGGCAGTGCTCACGAAGCTCGAGAGAAAGAGACACAGATGATCTTCCATGTCCTTCCATAGATATCGAATAGGCAAGCATAATATCAACATATACCACCATGGAATAACAAGATATTCCCAGAATACCAAGTTCAAAAGGCGAGAGAAACGAACAAATGCTTGAATACTTCCTGAGCTCAACGCTCTTAGAAGGATCAATATTAAGAGCACGGATTCGTGTTGAAGAAGATGCACTGACAGAATAGGTTAACTGGTCCTTCGGAAGAAAAAGAGATGTCACCTGGTTCACATTGTCGATCGGATCACCGGTTACAAAGATAAAGAGATCTTGGATAAGAACCGATGATAGCTCATACCTTAAGCAAAGCTATCAGAGACGAAAAGATGCAATTCCCTCGTCTCAAAGAGAATTTTGCAGATATGGAGTTCAAAAAGATGTGCAGCATGATGGGCAGATGATAGACCGCCGTAGTGCCTTGAGAAACTTCGGATTGCCAAAGATGCTTGAATATGCATAGATATGATCATGGTGTACTCAAAATCACAGGAGATAACCGTCACCATTTGGAGGATAGAGTTGATAGCATTTTCCATATTCCACTCATGATAAGTGTCATATAGCTATGCCGAGAACCAAATTACAATCACCAGCATCGGATCGACACATGTTATGTAATTAGCCCAAGAGAATTGGAGATGAAAAGAAACTCTAGGATTAAGCGCCGGTGACAAAAGAATGAGTTAGCATGGACATGCTGATAAAAGGGAGATAGATAATGTTTCACACACGACTGAAAAGGACTGTGGAAGCACAAATGTATCAAAGAAAATTTTTCCGCATTTTTCGGCATTAAAATACCATTAGATGCGCAAAAACACTTATCAGGTAGCGATTAGCAACTGATGGTTTCACAGAATGTGGAGTTGCTAGAAGGAAGGACACCCTTAAGAAGATGGCACCGGTTAACGAGGAGTTAGATAGATCGCGCCGGTATGCAAAAGCCTGTCAGTATGGAATGTACCAACAGTTGATAACCAAAGGCAGATAAAGATAACATCTTGGATGCAACAGATAGACAAGGAATTACACACACACACAGACACACACAACCTATGGTACTATGGAAACCCGGAACACGTGAATCCTAGTTTGAATTTTAAGGAGAGGATTGAAAACGTTACACTTCCTTACCAGAAAAGGGTGGGTGGGTAAGAAGAAAAGTGGAAGCAGTCCTACTCTCGCGTTTTGTTTTTCCCTAGTATACATAGCTACCAAAAATATTTGCTAGACTGACAACGACCATTTGGCTGAGACCCTGAAGGGCGGGATGGCTCTGATACCAATTGTAACTACCTTAGTGAATTACGCTCCTAGTTACAAGACTGGATGAGCGGAAATGGTTAAAATAGTACGGTGGGGCCCAAATGCCACTCACAGGTAGACCTTTCGGCCGTCCTAACCATTTCCAAACATCGGGACAAGAACGGGCGGCGTAATCGGCAGGCGAAGGGATCAACTACATACACAAATGAGTATGTATGCAAGCCACCATACAACAGTCCTCAGAGCCATTCCATCTAAAAGAAATAGAAATATTGCAACGCCATACGGCAAGATCCAAATGTCCTAGATAGATATAATAGTTCAGGATATCTCCTCATACATCAAACATCAGAGTATCAGGCGGAAGCGGCAAACAAGATCCGAGTACGGATAAGAAGCAAATCGGCATAAGATGCCCCATAAATAAACACATCCCGCCCACAGATCTCACGGATCCCCGTTACCGGAATCTCTACACCGAATGATCGTTGCCCACATCGTCCGTCTCCTCCACCCAGTATCCATCTTGTGAGTGTACCTGTTCATCTGAATCAAACAATTTATCGTGTGAGACCCTAGGGGTACTCAGCAAGTCTTTATGCCTCTAAAGGGAAGACAACCTGGGGTGACGCAATTGCAGCAAAATATAATACCTAACAGTTCTATAGATACTCGCTAACCATCCGCCTAACCAAAGATAGACGGATGTCCGTGAATTAAGAACAACAGTTATAACAGTAAGATTAACAGATCCATCCTCCTCCTCGCTTACCAACGAGGAAGCGGACGAACACCCCCCATCCGTTGGCAGTTTTATTATCCATTCCATGAGTGTTGCACTATTTACTAGTCAGTTACTTAGTCAAATTAAAAGCGGTACTTTAGTTATACTTGTCTATGATCGAGAAACTGTGCTCCAAGTCGTCCATAACCGCGGACACGGCTTTCAGAAAGTTTTACCCTGCAGGGGTGCACAAATAGCAACACACACTCGATCAACCTCGGAAAAACCAAATCAAAACCCAACGAGGAATTCACGACAAAGCAATCACAGGATTCAGAAATATTTCAGGGGATCACCCCATTAAGCTACCCGCAACGAAGTTAGCTGACTTCGAGACGGACTCAAGGTTTGTGGGGACGGCTGTAAACGACTGGGAACCCGAAAGTGTGACTGGGCTTGTCGATACAGCGAAAACGTGTCACGGCCCTAAACAGTACATGTGCAGTACCTCGCACAATTTAAATAAAGCAGTAAAGCATGGCATAAGTACAGGATAGTAAATAAAACCTCAAACTAGTTTGTGGCCCCAATAAATAAGAATGAATCAAGCTCTGGCTCAGGGGGGGTCCCATAATCCTCCCGGATGTGGATAGCGCGAATATTCAAGGAACAGGAATCAAGTACTCGGGGTCCTACGGGACACAAGTGAGCATAAAAAAACCAAATAGCAGATATTGCTCACCGGTGCCACTTTCATTAGTTATCCCATTACTACTCAGGTTAAGTTGTTTAGGTACCTCGTTATCCATCAGACACTCACATACCCTACACATGCTGTTCTACGACTCGCATGGCTCAAACAACTCCTGTAGTAATGGCTCATGGGATGGAGGAACAAGCTTCGGTGGGGTTTTAAAAGTAAAGGCTATGCAATACTTGGGATTCAATTTAATGCAATCGTGACTCAATGATGCAAGAATAAGATAAAGGCAATAGGTACTATATGTATGCAAGCATGTGGTAGTGCTTGCCTGGCAGCTAAGTTGAAGCGAGAGAAGGATCTGGGTAGTGCTCCTGGGTTTCTTGATATATCCCCTGCTCAGCGTCGCGGTATCGCCGGCGTGGTCGTCGGCGCTGATGTGGAGGGGATCTGGCGGCGGGCTCGCGACCGTGGAGCTCGGCCTGCGGCGGTGCACGGCGGCGCTAGGCTGCTCCGGCGAGGCACGGCCGTCCTGTGGCTACTGGGAGGAAGCAGAGGCCGGCGATCAAGCTTTCCCGACCCCAAGACTCCCTCCTACTCGACTCCAAACGCCTCCTCTTGTGATGGCCGGGGCTAGGGTTAGTGGAGCTCATGGCGTGGCCATGGCTTTCTAGGGAGGAAGGTGGAAGGAAGATGGGGTGGCTGGCGTCCAGATCTTGCCCTGGGGTTTTCCTGGGGTGGTTGAGGTGATAAGGGGGAGAGGGGAGAGGCACATGGGTAGCTTCACCTTTTGGCAAAGAGAGAAAGAGGAGGCTTCGGGTTAGGTAGGGCTAGGGTTTGGAGAGAGGGGGTATGGCTCGGGTTAGGGCTTGGAGAGAGGCAGCTAGGCGGGTATAGGGTGGTCAGGTGGGGCCTGCAGGGCAGAGAGAGGAGGAAGGCCGAGAGAGAGAGGGTGGGAACTAGGGTTAGATGAGGGACTAGGGTTTAGGGGAGAGGATAAAGTGAGAGGGGGTGGTGTGGTAGATAGGTTTTGAAACAAGACCAAAACAAGAGGTGACAAAAAGAGAGGAGAGAGGAATAGGGGGAGGGATTAGGGTTTAGATTAGATGGGAAGGATAGTTTAGGTTTCTTTTATTTCTTTCCATTTATTTATTTTTGTTTTATTGATTTAAACAAACTCTTGAATAAGATACAAAAGGATAACAAGAACAAGTGGAAAACAAAAGGAACATAGATGGGACAATAGATGGTCTATTGAGATTGCAATTAAATTTGATCAAACTTAGGTGAATTTAGATCACCAAGCATCTCACAAATTTAAAAGGAACTTAATAGAAGGAGGATGGTGCAAGCTTGCATGGGCCATGCATAAGCATTAAATGCCACCTTGCTAATTGTGAAAACAACTAGAAATACACATGGGCATTTATATCATGCTTGCACTCATATTTGAATACTACCATGCAATATGGAAAATATTGAACCTATGCACATATATGGAGCTATATGACCATACTAGTGTGTGTTTCTCCACTAGATCATTACATGGCTAAATTATAGCTTCATGCATGTACACATACAGAATAATACCCACATAGAAGCTAGTAGAGGCAAATCTACAACATAGCATGCAAAGGTGGCCATGTGGCTCTCCACATATCAATAATGTGAAAACCACATGATGCTAAGATGAGAGCATGTGGAGATAGAATTGGATCCATCCCAACCCACATGAGCTAGAGGTAAAACCAAATAAGTTGCAATGCTCATATATGGTGGAATGGTGGAATGATGGGGTGATGACAAGAAAGGTGGTGGAGTCAATAAAAGATATGCCCCCAACTCAACTTGGGCATTTAAACAATATATCAAGAACCAAATACAATATCCAGAGGCAAATACAATTAACAATGCATATGAGAGAAGAACCAAACCAAAAAGGGTTTTATATGATGCTCAAATGCAAGGTGGCATGATGACATGAGCATGATATAGTGATGATGCAGCAATTATATGTAGGAAGTAGCCCTTATATAGACTAGGCTAGTAGCATTGCAATTGTTAGACAATTGGGATGCTACAAATCTCCCCCACTAAACAAGAATCTCGCCCCGAGATTCCTAGGAAAAAGGAAACAACACAAGGAGAGGCGGGTGTTCGAACGAAGGTGACCCTCACGTTCCCAAGTTGATGAACAACGGAATGTTGCGACCACTACACCTTGCAAAACTTGCTAGACTTGTTGCGAGTCTTGCGTTTTGCTTGAGAAACAACGGGTTAGAAGAGTTGAAGGATTGTCGTGAGACAAGAACGATAGGATGGGCATAGCTCCGGTTTTCCCAAGAATCATGATAAAAGAATATAACCACTTGTGAAAGAAAAGGAGAAGATGATGTATCATGGATAAAGAAAGACACACCGTTAAGATTAAAGATTTACCGATACGAGAGAGGATGAATCTTTGTCTCGCCAGAAGAAAGGAGTTAGATTGGAGAGGTTTTGAACTACTATTACAATAGCATCGTATCTTCTCTCGGATTTGAGAAAAGAAGTTCGGAAACAATATTGCCTTCAAACAATAGAGTCCCTTGATAACAACAGAAAGATTTAGTTAGACATCGTCGGATTAGATTCTTGTTGCGCCGGTAGGAACCAAGGATCACGCAATTTAGGTGCGCGGATATAACTTCCAGAGATGGATGTGAAGCCAGATCATGGTGGAATCCCGAGAAGCAAAGAATATGGAGGATCTGGAGTTTATTGTAGAGATACTTATTGCTTTCTTTAGCCTTGAGGCTAACGCAATAGATTTGCGGCTGATGGCATCAACCATAATTGGCTTTACCACAGAAAAAGAATTGATGAAACAAAGAGAGAGATAGTTTCCTTTAATCTTGTTTGGGAATGTCGAGCACCGGTGGAAAGACGAGGATAGAAAAAGGTTTGCGTTTGTTTTCCACCAGATAATTGAGGATTTTGCTCCGTGTAGAAAGGGTGAGATCACCAACAAGAGATTATTGATTACTTTCTTCGAAAGAGCACTCCGGAAAAACAAGGACGGAAGTAAAAGTATCAAGGGATAAAGGCCACTTCTAACTTCCGTGGAATGAGTGAAATCACATTAATTCACCAATTCAATGTACAAGAGCGAATGATAAGAGTAGTGGTATGGTAGCTACTCCATCCCGCACTCAAAGCATTAGTCCGCACATGAATAAGAAAATCATGCAACCCAACTACCGAAACAGACTGAAGGTGTTGGCAAAAACTCATAGAACTCCGTTAGAAAACAAGGATAGATGCAAACGATTCGCCGGATTCATAGATAGATAAAGATGATGATGTTGTCGTCATGGCGGAAGTACCAAGCCACCGGAAAGATATAAAGGAAGATCACGGAGACAACTGCAAAATTTCATAGATATAGAAAAAGATAGCACCACTTGAACAGAAGGAATACAAGATCTGGAAGGTCTTCATGGCCTCCGGTGGATTGAGCATGGACGACAGAGCGAGAGGGTTTCAAGAGATTACTTAACGAGGATGAGGTGAAAGAACTCCATGTTCTTCTTGAAATGATTGAGAGAGATTTAGCAGCCTTGAGGAAATCTTCAACGGAACGACGATGATAACTTGCCAACAAGGAACAACTCCGGATTGGTTGAAGATGAAGGATGGAATTAACAATGGACTTGCTTATTCCAGAGTTGAAGTAATGTATTTAGCAGAAGGACGTGGTCGAGATATGTGACTTCAAAAAGTCAGAATTCTCACTTTGAGACTTTGCACACAGGCAGTGCTCACGAAGCTCGAGAGAAAGATACACAGATGATCTTCCATGTCCTTCCATAGATATCGAATAGGCAAGCATATTATCAACATATACCACCATGGATTAACAAGATATTCCCAGAATACCAAGTTCAAAAGGAGAGAGAAACGAACAAATGCTTGAACACTTCCTGAGCTCAACGCTCTTAGAAGGATCAATATTAAGAGCACGGATTCGTGTTGAAGAAGATGCACTGACAGAATAGGTTAACTGGTCTTTCGGAAGAAAAAGAGATGTCACCTGGTTCACATTGTCGATCGGATCACCGGTTACAAAGATAAAGAGATCTTGGATAAGAACCGATGATAGCTCATACCTTAAGCAAAGCTATTAGAGACGAAAAGATGCAATTACCTCGTCTCAAAGAGAATTTTGCAGATATGGAGTTCAAAAATATGTGCGGCATGATGGGCAGATGATAGACCGCCGTAGTGCCTTGAGAAACTTCGGATTGCCAAAGATGCTTGAATATGCATAGATATGATCACGGTGTACTCAAAATCACAGGAGATAACCGTCACCATTTGGAGGATAGAGTTGATAGCATTTTCCATATTCCACTCATGATAAGTGTCATATAGCTATGCCGAGAACCAAATTACAATAACCAGCATCGGATCGACACATGTTATGTAATTAGCCCAAGAGAATTGGAGATGAAAATAAACTCTAGGATTAAGCGCCGGTGACAAAAGAATGAGTTAGCATGGACATGCTGATAAAAGGGAGATAGATAATGTTTCACACACGACTGAAAAGGAGTGTGGAAGCACAGATGTATCAAAGAAAATTTTTCCGCATTTTTCGGCATTAAAATACCAATAGATGTGCAAAAACACTTATCAGGTAGCGATTAGCAACTGATGGTTTCACAGAATGTGGAGTTGCTAGAAGGAAGGACACCCTTAAGAAGATGGCACCGTTAACAAGGAGTCAGATAGATCGCGCCGGTATGCAAAAGCCTGTCAGTATGGAATGTACCAACAGTTGATAACCAAAGGCAGATAAAGATAACATCTTGGATGCAACAGATAGACAAGGAATTACACACACACACAGACACACACAACCTATGGTACTACGGAAACCCAGAACACGTGAATCCTAGTTTGAATTTTAAGGAGAGGATTGAAAACGTTACACTTCCTTACCAGAAAAGGGTGGGTGGGTGGGTAAGAAGAAAAGTGGAAGCAGTCCTACTCTCGCGTTTTGTTTTTCCCTAGTATACATAGCTACCAAAAATATTTGCTAGACTGACAACGACCATTTGGCTGAGACCCTGAAGGGCGGGATGGATCTGATACCAACTGTAACTACCTCGGTGAATTACGCTCCTAGTTACAAGCCTGGATGAGCGGAAATGGTTAAAATAGTACGGTGGGGCCCAAATGCCACTCACAGGTAGACCTTTCGGCCGTCCTAACCATTTCCAAACATCGGGACAAGAACGGGCGGCGTAATCGGCAGGCGAAGGGATCAACTACATACACAAATGAGTATGTATGCAAGCCACCATACAACAGTCCTCAGAGCCATTCCATCTAAAAGAAATAGAAATATTGCAACGCCATACGGCAAGATCCAAATGTCCTAGATAGATATAATAGTTCAGGATATCTCCTCATACATCAAACATCAGAGTATCAGGCGGAAGCGGCAAACAAGATCCGAGTACGGATAAGAAGCAAATCGTCATAAGATGCCCCATAAATAAACACATCCCGCCCACAGATCTCACGGATCCCACTCGAAAATTCCACTCGAAAATCTTCCATCTCTTTGTGCAAACTTGGTTGCTCCTTCAAAATCATGGAGTTCAAGCGGCACAGCAATCTGCTAAGGGCATCGGCTACCACATTGGCTTTACCAGGGTGATAGTGAATGTCCAGGTCATAATCCTTGATTAGCTCAATCCATCTTCTCTGCCTCATATTCAGCTCCTTCTGAGTGAATATATACTTTAGGCTCTTGTGATCCGAATAAATCTCACAACGGTTTCCCATAAGGTAATGTCTCCATGTCTTCAGGGCTAGAACTACGGATGCGAGTTCGAGGTCATGGGTTGGGTAATTTTGTTCATGTTGCTTCAATTGTCACGATAGATAAGATATAACCTTGCCTTCTTGCATTAGCACACATCCGAGACCAATCTTGGATGCGTCACAATACACATCGAAGGGCTTCGTGATATCCGACATGATTAAGATTGGGGCTGATATCAATCTCCTCTTGAGTTCTTGAAAACTCGCTTCACACTTGTCGGTCCATTCAAACTTATTGTCCTTCTTCAGCAATTGGGTCATGGGTCGGGCGATACTCGAGAATCCTTCTACGAATTTGCGGTAATATCCCGCCAATCCGAGAAAAGCACGAACTTGGGTTTGAGTGGTTGGGGCTTGCCAATCTTCTACATCTTTCACTTTGGCAAGGTCAACGGCAATTCCTCCGGCTGATACAATGTGACCGAGGAATCCTACTTCCTGTAACCAGAATTCACATTTGCTAAACTTTGCATACAACTGATGCTCTCTAAGGGTTCCAAGAATGGTCCTTAGGTGTAGCTCATGTTCTTCTTCTGATTTGGAATAAATTAGAATGTCATCGATGAAAACAACAACAAACTTATCCAGGAAGTCCATAAAAATCTTATTCATGAGGTTCATGAAATAAGCGGGGGCATTGGTTAATCCAAAAGACATGACTGTATACTCATACAATCCATATCGGGTGGTAAAGGCAGTCTTTGGGATATCCTCTGCACGAATTTTGAGTTGATGATAGCCAGTTCTAAGATCAATCTTAGAAAACACCTGGGCACCGGTCAACTGATCAAACAAATCTTCTATCTTAGGCAAGGGGTACTTGTTCTTGATGGTGACATCATTCAACTTCCGATAATCCGTACACAAACGGTTACCTCCATCCTTCTTGTCCACAAACAAGACCGGTGATCTCCATGAGGACGCACTTGGTTGAATCAATCTGATTTCCAACATGGAATCTAGTTGCTTCTTCAGTTCTTCTAGTTCTGACGGGTTCATACTATAGGGTCTCTGGCTATGGGTCCTGTTCCGGGGATTAGTTCAATGATAAACTCGATATCCCGATCTGGGGGCATACCGGGCAAAACATCTGGAAATACATCGGGGTATTCGCAGACTATCCGGACTTGGTCAATGGTAGGTTGGGCTATACTCTTGTTACACTTGAATTGGCGAGGTAAGGTTTCAGATATATGCTCGACTGATACTCCGGCGGTACTGGTCATGGTGATGGATTTCTTGGCACAGTCAATCAATCCTTTATGTTTGGACATCCAATCCATTCCTAGTACTACTTCCAAACCTTTAGTTCCGAGTACTATTAGGTTAGCATAAAAATCTATGCCATGGATTCGGATAGGGACGGCCTTGCAAATTTGCCTAGCCTTGGTGGTTGATCTGGAAATTTGTACAATCATCACATGCTTCAATTTGGTTGGTTGAATTTTACTAGTGCAGGCAAATTCTTTGGTGACAAATGAATGCAATGCACCAGAGTCAAACAACACTCTTGCAAGTACTGAATTAACAGAAAACATACCCAGCATGACGTCTGGCGCTTCCTGAGCTTCTTTAGCATGCATGAGAAAAAGACGACAATTGCGGTTGAGTGAATTCCCTGGGGCAAATCTTCTCCCTAGCTGGACACGACGCTGCTGCTGAGCTGGGACGTTGGCGTTGGGGGCTATAGCATTCTTCTTGTTGGGGCACTCGTTGGAATAGTGGCCTTTATTTCCACAGTCATAATAGGTAACTTGTGACTTGTCCTTGGCTGCGACAGGCACACCATTGCTTCCAGTCCTCGGGGCTGGGTTGGGGTTGGCGGTAGCATTGTTGGTGTTGAACTTGGGTGGGGCACGGGTGAAATTGCTAGAGTTGCCGGGGTTGTTGTGATTTCCTCCAGGTCTAGGGTTTCCACGGTTGGGGTAGGTCGGACGGGTCATAGGGGGTCTGTTGGTTCTTGGGGCAAATCCTGGAGATGGGTTGGGGCGATACTTTGGGGTCTGATGGGTTCCTGGTTGGTGCATCATACGATGCTTGCGGTTCTCATTGTCCTGGTTGATCTTTCCTTCCATCTGGATAGCAGAGTCGACAAGGGCTTCAATATCGGCAAAGGGGATATTGACTAACACCGTCTGCATCTCGTCATGCAGACCATTCAGGAATCTTTCTTTCTTCTTGGCTTCGGTGTCTATCTCGTCCGGGTCATACCTAGCTAATGACAAAAATTTGTCACGGTATTCCACTACAGTCATCCTTCCTTGCTTCAATTCTCGGAACTCGTCTCTCATTCTCTTGATCAAACCTGGTGGCACATGGGTTCTGCTGAACTTGACCTTGAATTCCTCCCAGGTCATCATCTGGCCTCCGGTCATTGCACGAACACTGTTCCACCATGCCCTGGCATCTCCGGCTAGATAATGGGTGGCGAATAGGACTTTCTCGTTGGCTTCCACTCCGGCGACTTCTAGGTTGTTTTCCATGGTTTGCATCCAATCATCGGCGTCTAGGGGTTCTTCTGACTTGGTGAAAACGGGTGGGTTGGTATTCTGGAAATTCTTGAGCTTAGATCCATGGTTGTCCTGATTTCCGTGGCCTTGGTTGTTGTTGGCTAGCTGGGCTATCTTTTGCAGAGTGGCTAGGTTGGCTTGACGTTCCGCTCTTTTAGCTTCGCGGTCAGAAGTCAACATTTGCAGGATCTGCTACACCGGGTCCGGGGCTGAACCACTTCCTCCACGTGGCATCTGAAGATTGATATAGATCATGAGAAAAGAGGGAAATTTCTAAGGTTTTGGATTTTTGAAAAGTTTTTAGAGTTTGACTCAGGTTTTTCTAGCAACTTGCTTTTTCATTCATTCATTCACACGATACAACGCACACCACAGCAAGGAATAACAGATGGTTTTAAGAACCATTCTGGAAACTACGATACAGTGGGACCGACTACTACTCACTACGCTAGTGCTCAGTGCTACTACTCCTCGGAGTCTATGGCTTCATCATCTTCATTATCATCGATGAAGGCGAAATCATCCTCATCGGTGAAGAAGTCCATGGCTTGATCCTCCAGAAAATCATCGTCATCGCTGAGATAGGAGTAAGGGTCTCCACGAAGATCCTCTCCGGCATTCTCCCTTTCCTCTAACTGCATGTCTCTCTCGTTGATGGTCTCTTCCAGAGATGAGATGCGATGGCGAAGACGGGCAATAATGCGCTCCTTCTTGTCGAGCTGACGGCGGCGAGACTTGCGATCCTTTGCTAGCATGGCGATGGTCTGGTCCTTCGTCTTGATGATGGCAGACTTGTAGTTGCAGTAGTCACGGCAGTTGTCCAATTCCTGCTGACGATCATACATCATGAAGCTAAGGTGGTCCAATTGAGTCTTCAGCTCGGGGTGGTATGGGTCTTCCAGTGGTTGTCCATTTGCATCACGTCTTGGGCAAAACTCAAAGCGAGTACCCTTGATATGATTGATGCTCTGCCCACACAGACGGGAAAGACCTTCCTGCATTGCTCTGGCATGTCCATCGAGCCAGTTGTTTTCCCTCAAGGTAAACTGAATTCCCTCCGCGGTGGGAGGTTCAATCTTTCCTCGAAGACTTGCAACAATTAGCCACTGCAGATCTTCTCCTCCTTGATCATTGAGCTGAGCTCCGAAGAACTCGGGAAGCGGACGCTCCAGAAGTTCCGACAGATGATCCAGATCCCTCTCAAAGATAAGGTCTCCTCCATTCCCAAGTTGGTAAAACTTGCTGTACTTCATGTCAATCTATGAAAATAGAGGATGAGTAGATTAGCAGAGTGATCAAGTGTGTCAAAATTTTATCTATTTTGCAGGAGCTTTTGAGGAACATGAGGTTTTATTAAAGAATTAAAGAGGTAAGAATGAGAATAAGTTTTCGTAAATATTTTTGTTCTTTGGTTTTGAAACTAAGTTTTTGGTTCAACGTCCAATCTAACTAGGGTCTCCTATGGTTAGGATGGCTCTGATACCAACTTGTCAATACCCGGATTTTTCAATCCTAGATGCCTGTTATGCCATACATCGCAATCCCAGGATTACCATTTTTGCGAGACATAACAGAATTGGATACCATAGTACTTCATCCATTACAAACGTTACATAAGTTCTTACACAAATGGGGATCTCATGATCCAGTTCTTAATACAACATCAAGCAGCGGAATACGTAATAATAACGGTAGCTTAGGCGAAGCTCATCTTCGAGGTCACAGGCAATGCTGACGATGGGAGATGATCCTAGTTGTCGTAACCTTCCTGGGGTCCATCTTCCAGGTACTCCTCTTCATAGTCTGGCCATGGGAATAGCCAGGGACAAAGCCATGAGTACTCTTTAAGTACTCGCAAACTAATACTAACAAGTAAGGGGTTTTTGGATAATAGGACACTAGGCTCTAGGTTGTTTTGCAAAAAGCCAGGTTTATCTCTATTAAGTTCCAAGGCTAGTCACAATTTTATAATTCCTAAGTGGGATCTTGTAATTGAGGTCACAACTCTGTTGTGGTCAAGTCAAAGTCTCAATTCATTTCACAAGTCATTTTGAAAAGTTTGACGGGGGAACAGTATGGCCACTCCAACTGTCCATAACCGCGGACGCGGCTATTCGACTAGTTTGACACTCTACAGAGATTGTACACTTTCACCACAACATTCGATACATCCGCCAGGAACAAATCCTGAAATTCACCATACTCAATATGTGGATAATCAATCCTAACCTTTCAGTTACACGCCCTAGTATAAGCACCTCTCCTGTGTGTTTGGCCTCCCAACCATGACCATCTGTCATCTTGGGTACTGCACAGGTGGACAATCTTCACAAGGTATCCTCAGCTCAGACCTTGGTCGAGAGGGAACTAATACTAAGGTATATAAGTTTCCAGTCAAGCCCTACCCAATATTCGGGTATTGTGGTTGTACGCTAAAATTGGAATGGTATCGCATCCAGACAACCATCAGTTTTATAAAGGTCTAAGGCTCATGCCTCAACATTTTCATCACCAAAATCATCAAGTGTTTGGAAACACATGTCCAAAACATTTCAATAGAATGATCCATCATTCCAAGGTTTTCGTAACCATTTTTCCACCAAGTATTCCCATCTAAAATTTGATCAAGTTTTATGCTTAGCACTAGCATCTATAGGTGGGGGTAGTACTAATGAGGGGTGGTAACTAGTGGAGTTTCACTAAGTCCAACCTTATATCTTAGGCTGATATCAAGGTTGCTAGCTTAGGCCAAATTTTATGCTCTTTATGCAACCTTCAGCATCTTTCCAAAATCTACTAGTCACTTAAGTACACTCTAAGTAAGCTTTGATAAAGCAACTAAAGTGAGAAGCTTGCACATAAAACTAGGATTGGCTTATCAAATGGGTATGATCACATATGCTTAAGGCATAGTAATAAGTAGGGGTTTGTTGCATCAGTAGGGTATCTGGCAAGGGTTAGCTTGCATAGGTCAACTTGATTAGTAAGGATTTCATAGGTATAGTATCTTGCAAGTGTTAGCTTGCCTTGTGCAGAGCAGTGGTTGAAGTTCTCCTCGGCTTCCTCTTCGTAGTATCCTCCTTCCTCCTCGTATCCTTGGTCGGTACTAGCGTCTATGAATAAATACGAGGTACACAATCACCAAACAATACTTAACTACTTGCAATCATCACACACAAGGGTCCTATAGATGATCTAGCATCATCTCTAACATTACAAGCTTAAGGCTTGGTTTAAATCTTTTTATTTTTATAAAAGTAATTTCTACTCATTGAAAAAATTACTTAAGATTTAATATTCTCCAAACTAAACATGGGATCATGTTGACACATGTCATCACCACATATTGTAGTCCATGGGAATGTGATTTAAAGTGGTGTCACAATTTAATAAGGTTTTACCCTTTTGTTTTAATTAATTAAAGTGGCTAGAAATGCTTATGTAGCATTATTTTATTACTTGAACATTATTTCTGCAAGTAAACCTATATATTTTTATATATTCTGAAAGGTATGGTTAAATGTGATTTTTGAGAGTTGGAAACAACTCAAAATCTATTATGGTTTAAATTTGAAAAATGTTTGAATGCAGAAAAGCTTCTGCCTTGTTATTTTTACTATGGGTGATCTACAGATCCAAATGACTTGAATCCAACGGGCTTGGATTCAGCATTCATAGACCTTTCCAACAAAATTGGTTTCATCCAAATTGGTGCACTGAATAGATCTGGGTTGAGTTTTGAAGTTGAGTGCTGAAGTGTGTTTTAATTGAAATAGAAAAGGATTTAATTTGAATCGCTGGGCTGCGCGGGAAATTCTAACGGGCCGGCCTGCTAAGCGCAGTGCTCCCGCGGGCTGCTTAAGTGGATGTCCCCACTCGTCAGTGACACGGGGCTGGGCGAAGCGGTATGGGGCAACGTCGATCGTTCGATCTAGTTCTAATCCAACGGTTGGGGGTCATCGTCGACGCGAGACAACTCCGGCGAGAACGAAACCTAGCGCGGCCAGTGAGGGGTGCTGGGGGCTCACCGGGGTACGGGCGAGGGTTGGCGAGGCGGGCGAACGACGAAGTCGAAGACGGCGAACCTCCTGGTACCGGTGGCTTCTCCTGGGGCGGCTCCAATCGCTGTCTCCCTTCTTCTCCAGAGGCGGCGGGCTCCGGTGAAATTCCGGCGAGGTGGTGCTCGCCTTGCTCTGAGGACGGTGTGGCACATTCAGTGAGGAGAGGGGAGTGAGATGGTGTGAAGAAATCGTGCGGGGGTGGCCTCTATTTATAGTCGAGCGAGGGGACCGTCGGGGCGCACGGTGAGCTCATCGGGGGCGACGTTACAGGCGGCTAAAGGCATGGGCAAGGGTAGGGAACGGTGCTGTGTCTCCTGGCGATGCTCAACGACATGGTCGCGAGGCATGGGGCGGTGTGGTTTGGTCTGGAACGGCCGGTGCTCTGCGCGGCAGAGGCGGCGTCTTCGATGGCGGGCGGTGGCTGTATGGCACGGGGTGGCAAACGGGGGTGTCTGGCGGTCTCCTGGGTCGGTGGTGATCGTGTGTGCACGCGGTGAGGGTGGCGCGCGGTCTGTGGACGCTGATCGAGGGTGGCGCTCTGGCGCACGCTCGGCATGGTCTGGGCGTGGCTTGTGCGCGTGGTCCAGGGCTTGGCAACGCTCGCGGCTGGGACAGGGAGTGGCGGTGGACGGTAGGCTGCCTCCCAGACAAGGTTGGCACGGCTAGTTCTTCCTCTAGCCTGCTGTCCACAATGGGGTGACATTTGGGTGCTCGGCTGTTCACCATTGATGACAATGGCATGCTCACAGTGGTGCTAGTGCCTGGCTAATCTTCCTAGATGATCTACTGAGTTGTGTGTGAGCTAAATGGGGAACCAGTTAGGCAAGAATCACTGCTCACAATAGTGTTTGATGTTTGTTTGATTTGTGTCTACAACCTGTTTGATGAAATGGCCGCATGAAATCAAGTTTTGAATTTTGAAATGAATTTTGGTGGGTTTGCTAGATTGGTGCTGGTGAGTCTGCAGATGCTTGGGTTTTGAAAGTTGAGCTTGTTTGAGTGGTTTTTTGAAAAAGTGGGATCTTACCATATGAAGAAGATTCAATTTTAAATTGTCATTTGAACTATGTATTTGAAAGTTTCTGGATGATCACAAAGTGGGCATTGATACCTTGTTATGAGTACATTCAAGGGGTGCAAAGATCCAGAAAAGTTTCTGTTAGTTTTTGAAAGTTTGAGACAGTCAAAGTAGGCATGGGAGTTAACTTGGTCAAAATGACCATTCACTTCATATATGTGTTTTGATTTACTTGTCTTTAGCAAAGGTGTGGGAAATGTTTTAGATGATGTTCATTTCACCTAAGAAACATTTTACAAGCAATGGATCACACAAACAAGGTGGTTTTTAAAGAAATTCAGAATCCATGCATACACATATACATGCATTCATGAGTTTATTTATAAAAGTTTTTGTTAACCCTAATTTCGATGATTAGAAATTTGATGATCTAAGTTTAGTATTTTTGGGATGTTACAGTCACCCAGCGGTGCATCCAGCACATAGGTCAAATTATCAGCTGTGAGGACAATCCTCAAATTGTGGAACCAATCCGCAAAGTTGCTTCCATTGTTTTTCAACTTTTCTTTCTCTAGGAACGCATTAAAATTGATGGTACGGGCTGCCATTGATCTACAACATATTTTCAATAGTTTAGACTAAGTATATGACAAATTGAGTTCAAATTAATAATAAAATTAATCTAGGTGAACTCCCACTCAAAACAATATCCCTCACATTGTTTTAGTGATCACACGAACCAAATCCACCACATCAACACCGATCATCACGAGAGTTGATATAGTTTCAATGGCGAACAATTGACATGTTCATCATATCTACTATATGATTCATGCTTTACCTTTCGGTGATCCGTGTTCCGAGACCATGTCTGTACATGCTAGGCTCGTCAAGATCAAACCTTAGTTTCGGCACGAGCAAATCTGGCTTGCTCACGTTGTATACACTTGCGGAATCTAACACACCCGATCATCACGTGGTGCTTCGAAACAACAAGCTTTAGCATCGGTGCTAACTAAGGGTGAACACTTTATGACTTGAAATTCATGTGCATGAGGGATCATCTTATAATTCTACCGTCGTCTACTAAGCAATACAAGATGCATAAAGGATTAACATCACATGCAATTCATAATATGTGATATGATATGGCCTTTCTTCTTTGTGCTTCCGATCTCCATCTTCAAGAACGAACATGATCTCCATTATCACCGGCATTGCATCAAGGTCAGTGACGCTTCTCCATGGTTGTCATCCACCGGCTTCAACTATTACAACTACTTTGAATAGACACGCGGGTCTTAACATAAATTAAAGACAACCATATGGCTCCTACCGGTTGCCAACTTACAATAAGGAACATTGCATACATCAAATATAATCACAATCATGGCCACATCACATCACTGCACACCCCTGCAAAACAAAGTTAGACGCCTCTACTTTCTTTGCATGTTTTACATGGTTTGGGGCTTTCAATAAGTGTCGCTCTAACTTACGAACAAGAACCACAACATTGATACTAGTATTGTTAATCACCCGTTGTAAATTGGATCTTAACTATGCTAGGAGAAACAGGCACCCGCAAAGCCACTTATGCAATACAAGTTGCATGTCAAGCGTGGAGCAAGTCTCATGAACGATGTCATGTAAGGTTAGCCCGCGCCTGTTAGACCCCTCCTTTAAAAAGGAAAGGATCCCTGTGATTGCAATGCTAGTCCCTGGATCAATGCTAGCATCCACAGTTTAAGATGAAGTACACAGATACAAAGGTCGTTTATTACATTCATTCCAGAGATAAAACATAGTCTTTTACAACTCAGGACCATAGGCCTAATACAAGAGTTTAAGGAATAAGTAAATAACATAAGTCTTCATCTTCATGTGCCACAGGCAAGCATGTTGAGTGTAGACTCATGACTCCTACTCATCATCGGAGTAACCTGCAACATCACAAGTTACAGCCACAGAGGGTCAATATTTTGGAATTGTATTGGCAAGTGATACCTTAGTATATTTTAAGAGGACTATATTACTATATGCATTTGGCTAAGTGTAGCTTGGCTTGCTTTGCTTGAAAATAGGTTTTACCTATTAGTTGAAATCACTAAGTTTTTCTTTGTCAAAAACTTCCCAAGAAACCACCAATAGACATTGGGGTCCTTCACCCTTTTTCACCCACCAATTTTTACTTAGAAGTTGGAGTGATGAGATTCTTGTAGCTTCCATGTCTTGATGCTCAAGTTTTCCATTACCTTGGACTAGGCTAAGTACTTAGGTTTTTCCATCTGCAGATGTTGTGCACTTTCCCCACCAGACTTGGTTTCCCAAGACAGGACCTTTCAGAAGCCTTTCCTTAGTCAAATGGACGCGCTCCATCCTATCATTCCCACTACCACCAACTGTCCAAGTGACTAAGTTCTAGCAACCTATGTGATCAAGGCAGAGCCCATATTGCCAAGTGGTTGCACTGTAAGCTTTCTCAACACTTGGCCTCCAAATCCCTTTGTGCCTGGGTGGCATACCACAAGTGAGATACACAACCCAAGTCCATGGCCTTGTGTAACCACTCAACATAACCCAATCCTTCCATTCCACCCAGGAGGTTTATTTGACTTAGTTGTTTTATTAGGAAAGTATAAGTCTCATGACTTAGAAATATTTTCATCTTTGTAGGTATAGATTGTCACCAACCCTTGTTTGCTAAATAGCTAGGCTAAGCATGGTAAGCTAACTTAACTTAGGAAAATTCCCTAGCAATTCTACAAGTCTACACTACTTAGGATTTCCCAACTTAGCATTAGGCAAAAATAGCATGCAAGACTTAGCAAAATATCTAATGCTAGTACAAAACATAGGATAGAAATATTCATGAAAATATCACTTGCCTTGGTAGTGGGGATAGTAGCACTCTTCACAATCACAATCACTAGCAAAATCTACACAAAAAGTATAGCATACAATTACACACAATTATATTCAATCAAAAATAATATGAATGCATGCATGCAAGAATTTACCAAGTGGTGATTTTGAAAATTCTACCAAGTATGCACATGTTTACAGAAACTTAACAATTCACAAGTTTGCCAACTAAACTTATTTGGCACCTATACAATTTACCAAAATAAATCTATACTTAAAATAGTCTTAAACATGTTTCTACAAATAAAGTCATTTTAACTGTTACTATTTGTTAAACAAATTGGATATTCAGAAAGGTCTCGTTTCACTGAATCCAACGATATAAAGTTTGCAAAATTCTAACATGGCATTCAAAAGTTATAGCAGTTTAAAGTTTGGATCTAAATCTGATTCAAATTTCTGTTTTTGAATTATCCCTAGCCACGTGTCGCAGCGTCACTGGCGCGTACCAGTTCGCACCGGATCGAGCTCTGCAGCCGTTGGATCTAACTAACATTGCGTGGCTCAGATCTGTCCATACCTCTTCGTTAAGTGAACTGTTTCTACGCGTAGGATTCAGATCTGACGGCTACAATCTATCAACCAGAAACGGGCGGCGCTGGCGGTGTTGACCGGCGGCGGCGCGTCTGACTACGGTGGCGCCGGCGCTCTAGATCGTCCGGGGAAACAAGAAGGTGCTTACCAGAACCGCGGTGGCGTGCTGAAGCTCGAGGTGGCGTTGGCTTGCGAAGGGGCGCGCTGGCACGGCTTCAGGAGCTCGTCGGAGTAACGGGCGGCGTCGGTCGCTTGCAGACGTGGTGCTTGCCGAGGATGGGCGTCGCCCTAACACGAGCCAGAGGCATCAGGAGTTGCGCAAAACGCAGGCGAACAAACTCTCGTGGAGGAGGGGGCAAGGGGCGCTCGGGTTTTACCTGAATTGGTCGCCGGAGTCAAGCGGCGGCGCAGGTGGTTTCGGTCGTGGACGGAGACGATGACCTGGGTCACGAGCAGGCAAAAGAAATGTGTCAGCAGGTGCGTAAGAACGTGATGAGCATCCTCGTTTTAACGAGAGAGAGGGGGGCGGTCGAGGCTCACCGGAATCGGTCGCCGGAGTCGTCGGTACTGCGGGGCTTCAAGAGCTAATGCGCGCAGCCTGGTGGCGGAGTGAGCGAGGAGAGTGGGGGAAAAAGCTCGCGGTGCAGAGGAGATTAAATAGGCCCAGGCGCGACAGGAAACGCCTGCGGCATAAAGGCCAATTACGCCGCGCCATTACCGGCTTCACTGCAGCGGCGACGTGGTCGCGGGCGCGATTTGGGGAAGACGAGGGCGACGTGGAGAGGGCCCGCTCGTCAGCGAAGCGCGCGTAGAGGAGGTTGGGTCCGGCTGTCAGTGGCTGTGTGGGTGCGTTGGCGCGTGCGAGAGAGAAAGATATGCCCCGGGTGGGCTAGCTGGGCCTGCTTTGTTGCTGGGCTAAAATGGCAGCGCTCGGCCCTTTTCATTTGTTTGCCTGTTTTCTTTTTCTGATTTGATTTTCTGCATAGATTTTCAAATGAATTCAAGTTCCATTTGAATTCAAATTTTCTTGGAATTTTTTTGCAGTGAGCAGTGGTCTCAAATATAAGCACAAAAACATGTGGTTGCTTTGCAAGGGCTTGGTCAAGCTTGGAGAATCAAAATAACAGAGACTTGGTATTTGGTTTGCAAAATTTGAAAAATAGTTTTTTGAACCTATTTCCCAATTTGAAAACTTGGTTCAAAATCTACACCTAAACTTATCTTCATAGAAGGCAACAAACTTGGTTTTATAAACAATCAAACTTTCAAATGGGAATACCAATTTGATTTAAATCTGTTCACATAAAATCATAGCACCAAGTGCTTCTGATTTTCTGAAATGATTGAAATTTGATCTCAAACCTATATGCATGCATGAATGATATGCAAAGTTTGCAATTATGATTTTTGGGATGTTATAAATCTAACCCCCTTAAGGTGAATCTCGCCCTCGAGATTCGGATTGGCTAGCAAATAGGTGAGGGTGGTCTTTCCGAAGATCATCTTCTCTCTCCCATGTTGCTTCTTCTTCGGAATGATGATTCCATTGCACCTTGCAAAACTTGATAGTCTTAGTCCTTGTGACCCTTTCTGCGGTCTCAAGAATCTTGACAGGCTTTTCCTCATAGGTAAGATCACTTTCTAGTTGAACTTCTTCCAATGGTATGGTATCCTTCAGAGAAGATTCTTCCATTTCTAGGTGACATTTCTTAAGCTGACTCACGTGAAACACATTATGGACAGCTGACAGAGATTCCGGCAATTCAACTTCATATGCAACTTCTCCCTTGCGACTTAGAATCTTGAATGGCCCAACATATCTTGGTGCCAACTTTCCTTTGACTCCAAATCTTTTCACTCCACGAAGTGGTGATACTCTAAGATAAGCTCTATCCCCAACTTCGTAGGTGACTTCTCTACGCTTAGAATCCGCGTAGCTTTTCTGTCGGGACTGTGCTATCTTCAACCTGTCCTTAACCAATTTGACTTTCTCTTCGGCGTCTTTGATAAGATCAGGTCCAAATAAATTTCTTTCTCCCACACCATTCCATAACAACGGGGTGGTACACTTCCTTCCGTAGAGTAACTCAAATGGTGCCATTCCAATACTAGATTGATGACTGCTATTGTAAGAGAACTCTGCGTAAGGCAAACTTTCATCCCAACTTGCTCCATAGTCTAGGGCACATGCCCTCAACATGTCCTCAAGAATTTGGTTAGTCCTTTCTGTTTGTCCATCAGTTTGAGGATGAAAAGCAGTGCTGAATTCCAACCTTGTTCCCAAAGATTCATGAAGCTGTCTCCAAAAATGAGAAGTAAACTGAGTTCCTCTATCAGACACTATACTCTTAGGCACACCGTGAAGGCATACAATTCTGCTCATGTAGATCTTGTCTAACTTGGCACTTGTATAAGTTGTCTTCACGGGTATAAAATGAGCCACTTTAGTTAAGCGATCCACTACAACCCATATGGAATCATACCCTGACCTGGTCCTTGGCAATCCGGTAATGAAATCCATACCAATATTTTCCCACTTCCATTCAGGAATAGGCAGTGGTTGAAGCAAACCCGCTGGTTTCTGATGCTCCGCTTTTACTCTGCTACACACATCACATAAAGCAATATGCTCGGCGATGTCCCTTTTTAGATTGTTCCACCAAAATCTTTCTTTCATATCCATGTACATCTTGGTGTTTCCCGAGTGAATAGAATACGGAGAGTTGTGACCTTCTTGTAAGATCAGTTTTCGCAACTCCGGGTCTTGTGGAACACATATACGTTTCCCGTGCCATAAAGTACCTTGTTTGTCTATATGGAAACTCTTAGCTTTCCCTAGACTAATATTTTCCTTAATCTTTTCAATTTCCTTGTCAGTCTTCTGAGCTTCTCGGATCTTGTCCAATAAAGTGGGTTGAACATCTAAGGACATGAGATGTCCTTCAGGCACAATTTCTAATCTGAGTTCTTTGAATTGTTTACACAAGTCATCCGGCAATTCACCTTTGGTAAGGCCATTTACAAACGTCTTACGACTTAGAGCATCTGCTACTACATTTGCTTTACCGGGGTGGTATTGCAAACTTAAGTCGTAATCTTTGATAAGTTCTAGCCATCTCCTTTGTCTCATGTTGATTTCCTTCTGGGTGAAGATATACTTCAAACTCTTATGATCGGTGAATACTTCACAACGCTTTCCCAAAAGGTAATGTCTCCATGTTTTGAGTGCATGGACGACAGAGGCCAACTCCAAATCATGAGTAGGATAGTTTACTTCATGAGTTTTGAGTTGTCTCGAAGCATAGGCTACGACTTTACCGTCTTGCATAAGTACGGCACCCAAACCTTGATGAGAAGCATCACAATATACTTGGAAATCCTTTTCCAAATCTGGCAGACATAGAACTGGTGCTGATACAAGTCTCTTCTTCAATTCTTGGAAGCTGACTTCACAACCTTCAGACCAAGCAAATTTCTTGTCCTTTTTTAACAATTCCGTCATTGGCTTAGCAACCTTTGAGAAATTTTCAATGAACCTTCTGTAGTAACCTACTAAGCCGAGGAAACTACGAACTTCTTTCACATTCTTGGGTGATTCCCATTCTGTCACAGCTGAAACTTTGGCAGGATCAACTGCCACACCATCCTTTGTCATAACATGACCAAGAAAACCAACTTCCTCTAACCAGAACTCACACTTACTGAATTTGGCATAAAGTTTATGTTCTCTTAGCTTTTCAAGTATCAAGCGTAAGTGTCTTTCATGTTCTTCTTTTCTCTTGGAGTAGACCAAGATGTCATCGATGAAAACGACAACAAATTTGTCAAGGAATTCCATGAACACCTTGTTCATCATATTCATGAAGTATGCTGGAGCGTTGGTTAAACCAAAAGGCATCACCGTGTACTCATACAATCCATACCTTGTGGTGAATGTTGTCTTAGGTATGTCTTGCTCTCTTATTTTGAGTTGAAAATAACCTGACCGAAGATCAATCTTCGAGAACACACATGCTCCTTCTAACTGATCAAACAAGTCGTTGATTCTTGGCAAAGGATATTTGTTCTTGATGGTTACCTCGTTGAGAGAACGGTAGTCAATGCATAATCTTTGTGTTCTATCCTTCTTCTCCACGAACAATACTGGGGCTCCCCAAGATGAAGAACTTGGTTGAATAAACCCTTTCTGCAACTGTTCTCCTAGTTGCTTCTTGAGCTCTTTCAATTCATCAACTGACATTTTGTACGGTCTCTTAGCTATTGGTCCAGAACCTGGTACCAAATCTATCAGAAACTCCACATCTCTATCCGGTGGCATTCCTAGCAACTCTTCCGGAAACACATCCGGATACTCACATACAATTGGCACACTGTCCATGCTAACCCCCTTAAGAGAATTCAGCTTACTTCCTTTGGATTCAAAGTTTGACCTGAATTTTATTCTTTTCCCTTCTGGGGTTGTGAGTGCAACAGTACGATTGGCACAATCTAGTACTCCTTCATACTTAGCCATCCAATCCATTCCCAAAATTACGTCTAGTCCTTGGGAATCTAGGATTATCAGGCTTACTGGAAACTTATGCTTTCCAAACTCTATGACGAGATCCCGGCATCCCAGACTTACTATCATATCTCCACCCGGAGAACTAACTTTTATTGGACACCCAATGTTTTCAGATGCAAACCCATTTCTATCAACAAATGCTTTTGATATGAATGAATGAGATGCACCAGTGTCAAAGAGTACAAATGCTGGAATGGAATTGAGTCTAAACTTACCAGCAACGGCATCAGGCTCCTCATAGACCTCCTCCACATTGATGTGGTTAACCTGTCCTTTCTGGAAAGGATTTGGCTTGTTAGGTCCTTCAACTTTCTTCTCAGGGCACTCATTAGCATAATGCCCCAGCTTCTTGCATTTGAAGCACTCAACCTGACTGATGTCCTTTTTAGGAGGCTGGCTTCCACTTCCACCACCATTTCCACTATAGTGGCTCTTATGTCCACCCTTGTGGTTCTTGTACTTGTCATTGTCATGACTGCGGTGATGCTTGTTGTCATGACGGTTGTGGTTGTGGTGCTTGCTGAATTTCCCATGCTTATGGGATCCTGAGCTGCCACTGTCATCATAGTGAGATCGTTTGTGAGACGATCCCGAGCTATGCTTGTCGGAGTGTTGCCTCTTCCTACTCTCGACTTGCTTCATTTTACTCTCCAAAATTGCAGCCTTGTCACACAAAGACTGATAAGTTGGAACATATGCCACAGACAGCTGCAGATTCAGCTCATCATTCAAGACTTCCAGAAACTTTTCCTTTCTTTTGGCATCCGTGTCAACCTCATCCGGTGCATAGCGCGCCAGATTGTTGAACTCTTCTATGTATTCTGTCACGCTGCGGTGGCGCTGCTTCAAGTTGTGAAACTCCTTCTTTTTCAGACTCATCATTCCTGATGAGATATGAGCAGTGCGGAAGCCATCTTCAAAGATAGCCCAAGTTACTTCATCCAAAGGAGTGGTAATTTGGAAGTTGTCCCACCATGCGGCGGCTGGTCCTTCCAACAGATGTGCTGTGAACCTGACTTTTTCAGCATCCGTGCAGCCCACGGTCACTAAGTCCTTGTTCACGGAACGTAGCCAGTCATTGGCCACCATGGGATCAGTTGTTCCCGAAAACTTTGTTGTCCTCAATCGCAGAAATCTGGTGAGCATATCAAAACACCGGAGGGTTGTTGTTGTTTTTGTTATTGTTGTTGTTGTTGTTATTGGGGTTGTTGTTGTTATTCTGGTTTTGGATGAATGTGGTCATCATCTGCATAAGTTGTGTTTGCGCATTCATCATTTGTTGCATTTCCGGGGTGATGTTGTTGGGATTGGGGTTTGCGCGACGGGGAGGCATCTGTGGTTTGTTCAAATAGATAAGAATGAGATACCCATAGATGTTTTATGCACAATACATCACAAGCAAACACATAGCATGCAACTCAAGAATAAAAAAATCAACAACCAGATAATAAGTTCATGAAATAAAACACACAAGTGGCAAGCCATCCACATGTCGGATGGTCCAATAACAAGTTCACAAATAACAAGTACGAATACGAAAGGTAAACGAGTAGTCAAGTCTACTCATCAGCATCAATCTCCTCCTCGACGAAGGTAAGACCTGCATTCTCCATCGCGGTCTTGTTCTCCTCAATCGTAGTGGTCAAGGAATCGACCTTGGCCTTGAGAGCCCTCTTCTGGGAGCGAAGCCTCTCAATAACCATCTGCTGCTGCTCAAGCTCGAAATCCTTGGACTTCAGTTCCTCGGTCATGTCCCAGATCTTCTTGTTCCTATCCTGGACGCGTTTCTCCTGACTCTTGAACTTGCGATCCTGATCCTCGAACTTCGTCTCCATTTCCTTGATCATCTCATCCTGCTGTGCGAAAAGCTTGTCCTTCTCGCGTAGCTACACCTGAAGCTCGTCATTGCCGAGCATGACGTTCGTCCTGTCCGTGTCTACGTGCCTGAGAAGAGTCTCTAAGTCCTGGAGGTAGAGACGTATCGGCTCTGCCGCGTCCCTCGAGTCGTCCTCAAAGTCGATGGACTCTCCATCAACATCACGTCTTCCGAAGACGTGGAAGTGAGTGCCCCTAACCTGTCGGGAGTGACGGCCTAACAGACGTCCTATCAGGTCCTGCATGACTACCTCCATGCCTCTCTCCCTGTCGTCGTGCATCAGCTTGAAGACGATGGCCTCCGTAGTGGGCTCGGTCTGGCGTCCAGGATGGTTCACCTTGAAGCCCCAGAGGTCCTTCCTCTCGAACTTGGTGAGTGGGTACACCGTGATGGTGGGAAGAGGAAGATCGAGCAAGGTGGTAAGCTCAATGATACGGGGACCAAAACGGGTAACCTGGAGATCCTCAACAATGCTGATGGTAATAGGCATCTAATTTATAAGATTGAAAAAGTTAGAACAACACAATTTAAGATAATCAAGACAAACATTCATACATAACCATGGAACACAAACATCACACAAGTCATGCATACATAAGTCCATTACATCAATCAAGATTCAAACTTATTTAAGGTATCATTTTTGGAAGATAAGGTGATAGATGGTGGTCCAACTAACGAAGTGTGCTCACAATCCTATCTCACTGGATCTGGTGGCTATCACAATGTTCCTAGAGGCAATCCACCTATCTTGTTCACATGATTCCATCACTAAGTCTATTATATCTCCCCTTAACTCTTGGTTGGTGGCTTCCAACTCTTGGGTAAGTTCCTTCTCTTTCTCTAAGTCTCTTTGGAGGTTGAGCATTCTGCACTTGACTCTAGCACTTAGTTCTTTGATAGTCTTCCAAGATGCATCTCTGGCTGACTCAAAGAATGTAGTGTGCATTACAGTGTTGGTGTACATGCAGAATACCCTTTCTTTGTGGCAGTCTTCCTTGTTTTTGTACAATTGAAGTTGCACCCACCAATACTCCACTCCTTCATCCATCACTGGAAAGCCTTTGTAAATAGCTGCTCCATGTTCTTCCATTGCCACCATGAGGTCCTTGAGAATCTTGGGAAACTCAGTTTCACACTCCAAGGTCATGGTCATGAGTGGTCCTTTCTTCACGGCTTCGTTGATGGAGTTCATCTACAAGTGGAGTTGAGGATGAAAAGATTAGAAAAGTTTTACGAGAAGAATAGACCAAGTGTAGAAGTAGTTGAAAATTTTTCCTTAGTGGTTTTCCAATCCTAGGGTCATAATCCTACAGGCAACACAGTGCTCTGATACCATCTGTTAGACCCCTCCTTTATAAAGGAAAGGATCCCTGTGATTGCAATGCTAGTCCCTGGATCAATGCTAGCATCCACAGTTTAAGATGAAGTACACAGATACAAAGGTCGTTTATTACATTCATTCCAGAGATAAAACATAGTCTTTTACAACTCAGGACCATAGGCCTAATACAAGAGTTTAAGGAATAAGTAAATAACATAATTCTTCATCTTCATGTGCCACAGGCAAGCATGTTGAGTGTAGACTCATGACTCCTACTCATCATCGGAGTAACCTGCAACATCACAAGTTACAGCCACAGAGGGTCAATACTTTGGAATAGTATTGGCAAGTGATACCTTAGTATATTTTAAGAGGACTATATTACTATATGCATTTGGCTAAGTGTAGCTTGGCTTGCTTTGCTTGAAAATAGGTTTACCTATTAGTTGAAATCACTAAGTTTTTCTTTGTCAAAAACTTCCCAAGAAACCACCAATATACATTGGGGTCCTTCACCCTTTTTCACCCACCAATTTTTACTTAGAAGTTGGAGTGATGAGATTCTTGTAGCTTCCATGTCTTGATGCTCAAGTTGTCCATTACCTTGGACTAGGCTAAGTACTTAGGTTTTTCCCTCTGCAGAGGTTGTGCACTTTCCCCACCAGACTTGGTTTCCCAAGACAGGACCTTTCAGAAGCCTTTCCTTAGTCAAATGGACGTGCTCCATCCTATCATTCCCACTACCACCAACTGTCCAAGTGACTAAGTTCTAGAAACCTATGTGATCAAGGCAGAGCCCATATTGCCAAGTGGTTGCACTGTAAGCTTTCTCAACACTTGGCCTCCAAATCCCTTTGTGCCTGGGTGGCATACCACAAGTGAGATACACAACCCAAGTCCATGGCCTTGTGTAACCACTCAACATAACCCAATCCTTCCATTCCACCCAGGAGGTTTATTTGACTTAGTTGTTTTATTAGGAAAGTATAAGTCTCATGACTTAGAAATATTTTCATCTTTGTAGGTATAGATTGTCACCAACCCTTGTTTGCTAAATAGCTAGGCTAAGCATGGTAAGCTAACTTAACTTAGGAAAATTCCCTAGCAATTCTACAAGTCTACACTACTTAGGATTTCCCAACTTAGCATTAGGCAAAAATAGCATGCAAGACTTAGCAAAATATCTAATGATAGTACAAAACATAGGATAGAAATATTCATGAAAATATCACTTGCCTTGGTAGTGGGGAGAGTAGCACTCTTCACAATCACAATCACTAGCAAAATCTACACAAAAAGTATAGCATACAATTACACACAATTATATTCAATCAAAAATAATATGAATGCATGCATGCAAGAATTTACCAAGTGGTGATTTTGAAAATTCTACCAAGTATGCACATGTTTACAGAAACTTAACAAGTCACAAGTTTGCCAACTAAACTTATTTGGCACCTATACAATTTACCAAAATAAATCTATACTTAAAATAGTCTTAAACATGTTTCTACAAATAAAGTCATTTTAACTGTTACTATTTGTTAAACAAATTGGATATTCAGAAAGGTCTTGTTTCACTGAATCCAACGGTATAAAGTTTGCAAAATTCTAACGTGGCATTCAAAAGTTATAGTAGTTTAAAGTTTGGATCTAAATCTGATTCAAATTTCTGTTTTTGAATTATCCCTAGCCACGTGTCGCAGCGTCACTGGCGCGTACCGGTTCGCACCGGATTGAGCTCTGCAGCCGTTGGATCTAACTAACGTTGCGTGGCTCAGATCTGTCCATACCTCTTCGTTAAGTGAACTGTTTCTACGCGTAGGATTCAGATCTGACGGCTACAATCTATCAACCAGAAACGGGCGGCGCTGGCGGTGTTGACCGGCGGCGGCGCGTCTGACTACGGTGGCGCCGGAACTCTAGATCGTCTGGGGAAACAAGAAGGTGCTTACCAGAACCGCGGTGGCGTGCTGAAGCTCGAGGTGGCGTTGGCTTGCGAAGGGGCGCGCTGGCACGGCTTCAGGAGCTCGTCGGAGTAACGGGCGGTGTCGGTCGCTTGCAGACGTGGTGCTGGCCGAGGTTTGGCGTCGCCCTAACACGAGCCAGAGGATCAGGAGTTGCGCAAAACGCAGGCGAACAAACTCGCGTGGAGGAGGGGGCAAGGGGTGCTCGGGTTTTACCTGAATTGGTCGCCGGAGTCAAGCGGCGGCGCAGGTGGTTTCGGTCGTGGACGGAGACGATGACCTGGGTCACGAGCAGGCAAAAGAAATGTGTCAGCAGGTGCGTAAGAACGTGCTGAGCATCCTCGTTTGAACGAGAGAGAGGGGGGCGGTCGAGGCTCACCGGAATCGGTCGCCGGAGTCGTCGGTACTGCAGGGCTTCAAGAGCTAATGCGCGCAGCCTGGTGGCGGAGTGAGCGAGGAGAGTGGGGGAAAAAGCTCGCGGTGCAGAGGAGATTAAATAGGCCCAGGCGCGACAGGAAACGCCTGCGGCATAAAGGCCAATTACGCCGCGCCATTACCGGCTTCACTGCAGCGGCGACGTGGTCGCGGGCGCGATTTGGGGAAGACGAGGGCGACGTGGAGAGGGCCCGCTCGTCAGTGAAGCGCGCGTAGAGGAGGTGGGGTCCGGCTGTCAGTGGCTGTGTGGGTGCGTTGGCGCGTGCGAGAGAGAAAGATATGCCCCGGGTGGGCTAGCTGGGCCTGCTTTGTTGCTGGGCTAAAATGGCAGCGCTGGGCCCTTTTCATTTGTTTGCCTGTTTTCTTTTTCTGATTTGATTTTCTGCATAGATTTTCAAATGAATTCAAGTTCCATTTGAATTCAAATTTTCTTGGAATTTTTTTGCAGTGAGTAGTGGTCCCAAAATATAAGCACAAAAACATGTGGTTGCTTTGCAAGGGCTTGGTCAAGCTTGGAGAATCAAAATAACAGAGACTTGGTATTTGGTTTGCAAAATTTGAAAAATAGTTTTTTGAACCTATTTCCCAATTTGAAAACTTGGTTCAAAATCTACACCTAAACTTATCTTCATAGAAGGCAACAAACTTGGTTTTATAAACAATCAAACTTTCAAATGGGAATACCAATTTGATTTAAATCTGTTCACATAAAATCATAGCACCAAGTGCTTCTGTTTTTATGAAATGATTTTGAAATTTGATCTCAAACCTATATGCATGCATGAATGATATGCAAACTTTGCAATTATGATTTTTGGGATGTTACAGCGCCGCTTCATCCCAACATCCCGCAAGATGCAAAGTACACAAGAAGCAATCGACAATAAAAGCATCAACGCCCACAATGACCATTGTGTTCTACTCGTGCAACAGATCTACATATAGACACGGCTCTGATACCACTGTAGGGTTTCGTAGCATGGAAAACAAAAAATTTCTATCGCATACAAACAAACAAGCCAAGATCTATCTACTAGATTGTAGCAACGAGTCGATGGAATAACTCACCCTCGAAGATTCCAAAGTGTTTAACGAGAGCGGATTCTCGTGGGTGATGTAGTCGTACTCTTCCCGATCTCAAGATCGCGTAGACGATCCTTCCGGCGCTATGTTCCGGCAGCGCTCCCGCAGTCGGTCACACGTTCGGTACTCGACGAAGACCTTCCTCTCCCTTGTTCCAGCAGGCATCGGAGGTTGTAGCACTCTCCTCACGATTCCGGCAGCACAACGGCGTGGTACCGGAAGTAGAGGGGAGATCTCGTAGGGCTTAGCCTTAAGCTGGAGCGAGTATGGTGGACTATGAGAGAGCCCTCGACAATCTAGGGTTTATACACGCCGAGGAGGGGGCTAGGCCGGCGGCTAGGGTTTGACCTAGGCGGCGGCGAGTGCCCTAGGGCCGGCGGCGGCTATGGAGGCGGTGGTGGCTTGGGGCTAGGGTTTAGAGGTAGGAACTTGTGTGTCTTGGAGGGGAGCCCTGCCCCTCCTCTTATAGGTGGAGGGAGGCGCGCCAGGGGAGGGGAGTCCCTCCCCAACTCGGACCCAAGGTGGGCCGGCGGTGGAGGTGGAGGGACTCCTCCCCAACTCGGATTCCACCTCCCCTCCACTTCCCAAAACTAGCCGTTTGACTTTCAAATTGGCGTTTGACTTTTCAAACAAGGATTTGATTAAATCCTCTATTTTGTTCAGCGATGACACTTAGTACATGATGCAATCATACCAACTTGATATAACACATTCATGTACCCTTCCCCTCCGGAGTGCCGGACATTCCGGAACCTTCTAGAACATTCTCGATGAAAACACCGGAAACATTCCCCAACTCCGAAACAGGACTTTCCTTATGTGAATCTTATTCTCCGGACCATTCCGGATCTCCTCGTGATATCCCGGATCCCATCCGAGACTCTGAACAACATTCGGTCTCTTTCTCATCATTCCATAACTACTCAAACAACGTCGAATCCTTAAGTGTGTCTCCCTACGGTTCGTGAATTATGCGGACATGATCGAGACACTTCTCCGATCAATAACCAATAGAGGAATCTGGAAATTCATATGGCTCCCACATATTTCTACGATTACTTTGCGATCGAGTGAACCACTTACATACGATACCAATTTCCCTTTGTCTCACGATAGTTTACTTATCCGAGGTTTTGATCGTCGGTATCTCTGCATACCTAGTTCAACCTCGTTACCGATAAGTACTCTTTTCTCGTTCCCGTGATATGTGATCCCTTGTGAGCCAGCCACATGCTTGCAAGCTAATTGGATGACATTTCACCGAGAGGGCCCAGAGTATATCTATCCGTCATATGGATGGACAAATCCCACTCTTGATCCATGTGTCTCAACCAATACTTTCCGAACACTCAATGCCACCTTTATAGCCACCCAGTTACGGTGTGGTGTTTGATGTCATCAAAGCATCCATCCGGTAAAGGTGATATGCATGATCTCATGGTCGAAGGAATTAGGTTACTATGTATCAGAAAGCATATAGCAATTGAACTATTAAAATGACTTGATCTTTATGCTACGCTTATCTATAGGAGTATGTCCACCATATCATTCTCCTAACGATATGATCTTGTTGTTAATAACATCTCAATGTTCATGATAGGGAAACCACAATCATTTATTAACCAACAAGCTAGTATTTTGTAGAGGCTTTACTAGGGACTTCAATTTAAGTTTACAAATAACACAAGTATTAATGTTTCCTTGTTAATACTATTATAGCATGAATGTAAACATTTATCATAAACACAAAGATATAATAATAACTACACTTATTATTGCCTCTAGGGCATATCTCCAACAGTGATAGGATGGAACACGTCCATGGTGGTCTAAGGGAAGGCTTCTGAAAGGTCTCGTCTCGATGCATGTCGAGTCTTGTGGGGAAAGTGCACCACCTCTCGAGAGGGTAAAACCTAAGTACTTAGTCGTGTCCCCGTTAATGGACAATTTGAGCATTAAGACATTGAAGCTATCAAGGATCTCCTCATCCCAATTTCTAAGTTAAAAACTTGTGGTTGAACAAGGGTAAAGGTTCACCAATGTCTATTGGTGGTTCCTTGGGAGTTTTGTCAAACAAAAACTTAGGGTTTTCAACTGATAAGGAATACTCTATTTTGAGAAAAGCAAGCCTAAGCTACACTTAGCCAAATTCAGATAGATGTTAGTATTACTATTCTACTAAGGTATTACTTGCCAATACAATTCCAAATGTATTGACCCCTTGTGGCTGTAACTTATGATGTTGTTGGTTACTCTGATGAGGATTAGGGTTATGAGTCTACACTCAACATGCTTGCCTGTGGCACATGAAGATGAAGACTTTATTTTAATTACTTATGTTAAGAACTATTGTACTATCCTTTGGCTATTGAGTTGTAAAAGACTATTTTATCCCTGGAATGACGATGTAATAACGACCTTTGTATCTGTGTACTTCATCTTAAACTGTGGATGCTAGCATTTGATCCAGGGACTAGCATTGCAATCATAGGGACCTTTACCTTATAAAGGTGGGGTCTTACAGATGGTATCAGAGCATTGTGTTGCCTGTAGGCTTATGACCCTAAGTTGGTTTAGACTAAGGAAACCATTAGGAGAAATGCAACTCTTTGCAAATTCCACACTTTTCTTTTTCTTCACGTAAACTTTTCTAATATTCTTTCTCATCTCCATTTGTAGATGAACTCCATCAACGGAGCCATCAAGAAGGGACCACTCATGACCATGACTTTGGAGTGTGAGACGGACTTTCCCAAAGAACTCAAGAACCTTATGGTTACCATGGGTATACATGGTGCACCTGTATACAAAGGATTCCCTGTGATGGATGAAGGAGAAGAATATTGGTCGGTGCAACTACACTTGTAAAAAAACAAGGAAGACAACCACAAAGAGTCGGGATTCTGCATGGTCACCAACTCTGAAATGCACACAACATTCTTTGACTCTGCAAGGAAGCAGCATGGAATGCCATCAAGGCTCAAGTGTAGAATGCTCAACACTCAAAATGACCTTAGAGAGGAGAAGAAGCATACCCAAGACTTAGAGGCTACCAACCAACATCTAAGTGAAGATATCATAGACTTAATATGGGAGTCTTGTGATCAAGATAGAAAAATTGCCACTAAGGATTCCCTAATAGCCATTTTTTCAAGTGAGTGAGAGTTGAGATGAACTCAAATAGTTGTACCACCACACTTGTCATTTTCTCGCATTAATAATTTTGATCATACCAACCTATGTGGTATGGCAAAAAATTGTCTAAGTTATGTTTGAACCTTAGTGTTTGTGGTAGACTTTGTATGGATGATGTATGCTTTTTGCTTTCATTTTACCGTCTTGTTTTTCTCTTACTTGTGTTGCTCTAATATTTATCTATCTTACACTAGATGCCTAGCTTTGTGATCAGCACTGCCGAGGAGTTCAATGGAATTCATTTTGATTCATGTATCGTGCAGTTTACTAGTGTGCTCAACCTCCCACTTCCTAGTATCAAGGCACTCCATATTACCAAGTTCGAGAGGAAGGATCTTTGAGGATTTAGAGTCACACAGCCAGGATGCCAGACTGAGCCACTCACGGAGGAGATTTCCTTCAAGCTGATGCACGATGACAAAGAGAAGGGTCTAGATGTAGTCATCCAGGAGCTACTCGGACGCCTCTGCGGATGCCACGCCACCGAGCTCAGAGGCCTCTACTTCCACCCATTCGGGAGATGTGACGAGTAGGGAGAGACATTGGTGTATGAAGGCGCTGCTAGAGAGACGATAGAGCCGGTTTGTCTATACCTCCAGGACCTAGAGGGCCTTATTAGGCACCTCGACATAGATAGGACCAGCATCATGCTTAGCAATGACGAACTCCGGGTTCAGTTGAGGGAAAAGGACAAGCTCTTCGCAGAGCAAGACAAGATCGTCAAGGAGATGGAGTCCAGATTCGAGAGCCAGGACAAGAAGTTCAAGAACCAGGAGAAGAGAGTTCAGGACAGAAACAAGAAGATCAAGGACATGAGGGTCAAGATAGAGGCCAAGGACTTTGAGTTAGAGACTCACCAGGGAGTGATAGAGAGGCTTCGCTCGCAGAAGAGAGCACTTTGTGCAAAGATTGAGGCCTTCACCACCAGCGTGGAGGAGTACAAGTCAGCTATGGAGACAACCGGTCTTACTCTTGTGGACGTGGTGGTCGACATGGAGGAGTAGTTGATTATTTAGCTACCTATTTATCTATCATCCTTTGATTATTGAGTCGCACTGATCATCCAACATGTGGATGGCTTGCTTATGTGTTTACTTTTACAAAACTTGTTTACATTGTTCAAACTCTATGTTTTATCTTGTGATTGTTTATTGTGTTTGTTGCTTTGCGATTGTATTGTGCATAGCATCTATGGGTTATATATATCATTACTTATCCTCATTGAAACCACAGATGCCTCTCCGTCGTGCCAATCCCAACCCAAACAACAACAATAATTTCAATCCCGAGATGCAGCAGTTGATGACAGCTCAAGCTCAACTAATGCAGATGATGACCCAGTTCATGGCCAATCAGAACCAGAAAGACAACAACAACAACAACAACAACAACAACAACAACAACAACAACAACCCACTAGCATTTGACATGCTTACCAAGTTTTTCAGGCTGATGCCAGACAAGTTCTCGGGAACAACTGATCCAATGGTAGCCAATGATTGGTTACGTTCTGTGAACAAATACCTAGTCATTGCTGGCAGCATCGATGAAGAAAAGGTCAGGTTCACAGCACATCTGCTAGAAGGACCAGCAGCAACCTGGTGGGATAACTTTCAGATCACCACTCCCCTTGAGGATGTGACATGGGCTATCTTTGAGGATGGTTTCCGCACTGCCCACATCTCATCTAGGGTGATGAACTTGAAGAAGAAAGAATTCCACAATCTGAAACAACGTCACCGCAGTGTGGCTGAATACATTGAGGAGTTAAACAATCTAGGTTGATACTGATGCTAAGAGGAAGGAAAAGTTCCTCGAAAGATTGAATGATGAATTGAACCTTCAGCTATCTATTGCCTATGTCCCAACATATTAATCACTTTGTGACAAGGCCACCATCTTGGAAAACAAGATGAAACAGGTTGAGGGCAGGAAGAGGAAGCATAACTTTGATAAGCACAGCTCGGGATCGTCTCACAAGCGTTCCCATAATGATGACAGTGGAAGTTCTGGATTCCACAAACATGGGAAGTATAACAGCCACCACAATCATAACCGTCACCATGACAACAAGCATCATCGCAGTCATGACAATGACAAGTATAAGAACCACAAGGGTGGACACAAGAGCCACCACAGTGGAAATGGTAATGGGAGTCAGCCTGCAAAAAGAGACATCAGTCAGGTTGAGTGCTTCAAATGCAAGAAAACTAGGCATTATGCAAATGAATGCCCAGAAAAGAAAGTTGAAGGAGCCAAAAACCCAAATCCTTTCCAGAAGGGACAAGTGAATCACATCAATGTGGAAGAAATTTATGAAGAGTCTGATGTCGTGGCTGGTAAGTTCAAGCTTAATTCTTCTCTAGCACTTGTTCTTTTTGATACCGGCTCATCGCATTCATTCATATCAAGAGCATTTGTTGATAAAAATGGACTTCCAACTGAAACTATTGGGTGTCCTATTAAAGTAAGCTCGCATGGTGTAGAGATGCTAGTGAATTTTGGATGTCATGATCTAGTGATAGAATTTGGAAAGTATAAGTTTCCAGTTAGTTTGATAATCTTAGATTCCCAGGATTGGATGTTATTTTGGGCATGGATTGGATGACTAAGTATGAAGGAGTACTAGATTGTGCCAATCGTACTATTACACTCACAACCCCGGATAAGAAATGGATTAGGTTCAAGTCTAACTTTGAATCTAAAGGGAGTAAGCTAAATTCTCTTAAGGGGGTTAGCATAGAAAGTGTGCTAATTGTGAAGGAGTATCCGGATGTGTATTCGGAAAAATTGCCTGGAATGCCACCAAATAGAGATGTGGAGTTTCTAATTGACTTACTGCCAGGATCAGGACCAATAGCAAAGAGACCCTACAAGATGTCAGTTGATGAGTTGAAAGAACTCAAGAAACAGCTTAGAGAACAGTTGCAGAAAGGATTTATTCAACCAAGTTCTTCATCTTGGGGTGCACCAGTTATGTTTGATGAGATGAAGGATAGAAGTTAAAGGTTATGCATAGATTACCGTTCACTCAATCAAATATCCTTTGCCTACAATCAACGATCTATTTGATCAACTAGAGGGAGCCCGTGTGTTCTCAAAGATTGATCTCTGACCAGGCTAATTTCCGCTAAAGATTAGAGAGCAAGACATACCTAAGACTGCTTTCACCACTAGGTATGGGTTGTATGAGTACACCGTGATGCCATTTGGTTTAAAAAATGCACCAGCATATTTCATGAATATGATGAACAAGGTGTTCATGGAATTTCTTGACAAGTTTGTTGTCATATTCATCGATGACATTTTAATCTATTCCAAGAGCAAAGAAGAACACGAAGAAAATTTGCGTTTGATACTTGAGAAGCTCAGGGAGCACAAGTTGTATGCCAAGTTTAGTAAGTGTGAATTCTGGTTAAATGAAGTTGGATTTCTTGGACATATTGTGTCGGGAGATGGTATAGCTATCGATCCCGCAAAGGTGTCAGCTGTAACTGAGTGGGAATCTCCCAAGTCAGTGAAAGAAGTTTGCAGTTTCCTAGGCTTAGCAGGATACTATAGAAGGTTCATTGAGAATTTCTGAAAGGTAGCTAAGACAATGACGGAATTACTTAAGAAAGATAAGAAGTTTGACTGGACTGAAGGATGTGAACTCAGTTTTCAGGAATTGAAGAAGAGACTAGTGACAGCACCAGTCTTATGTCTGCCAGATTTGGAGAAGGATTTCCAAGTTTATTGTGATGCATCTCAGGAAGGATTAGGTGGAGTTTTGATGCAAGAAGGGAAAGTTATGGCTTATGTGTAACACCCCAGTTTTTAGTTAAACTTATAATTATTGTTTTGGTTGTGCATTCATGAGCATCATATCTTAAATTGTGCATTAAGGAAATAATGAAAACCCTAATATTCCTCCTCTATTTTAAAACATTCAAATGGTTTGAATTTCGAAAACTATCAAAATATGTGGAGCCAAATTGTTATAAGGGCCTCTGAGTATTTTACATATTTTATGAAGCCTTTGGTATTTTTGAAATCATCCAAAACAAATTTCAAATGGAAACACAAAACAGAAATTTGGAAACAGAATTAGGAAACGATTTTCAGAAGAAAAAAATAGCCAGGCGAGCTAACCAGGCCACAGCCCAGCTAGCCCACCTCCCTCCTCTCCCTTCCCTGCCACTCAGCGCGCGCAGCTGCAGCCCGCAGCAGGCCCAGCAGCGGCCCATTCTGGCCCGTACCTCTTTGATGCCTTTCTTCTTTCTTCTTCGTTTAGCCAGAAGATGCCGACAACCACCTGCGTATCCCGCCGCCGGCCGGTGATCCCCCCGCGCGCTACGATGCCCGCCGCCGCCCCCTGGAGTGGAGGATAAGACTGCCTGGATGCCCTCTCTCTCCCCATATCCTTATCCCTTCCCCTCTCGCTCTCCATCGCGAGCTCCCCCAAGCTCCCGAACCCTAGCTAATGGCCGCCGTGTCGCGTCACCGTCTTCGGTCCTCCCCTTGCCCATCTGATCTTGCAACTGGGATCACCGTGCTGCACCACATCGCCCCGCCAAAGGAATCGAGTTGTCGAGCCTCGTTTTCCCCACGACAAGCTTGTCTTCCCCGATGACGTACGGTCGCCGTTGATTCGGCGCCCTCAGACCATGCAAAGCTTCCCCGACCCCATCAATCGCTTCTTGGTGAGCTTCTCGTCCTCCTGGACCTTCTCCTTGCCTCGCTCCCACTCTATAGCGTCCTATCGATGAGCACCACCATGCGCCACCACGGAACCTCGCCGTGGTTACTGTTACAGAGACCTTAAGCTAGCGGCGCCGCTACCGTTATACTCGTCTTGATGCCCTGGTTCGAACGGGATAGTGTTGGCAATATGCCCTAGAGGCAATAATAAATGTAGTTATTATTATATCTTTGTGTTTATGATAAATGTTTACATTCATGCTATAATAGTATTAACAAGGAAACATTAATACTTGTGTGATTTGTAAACTTAAATTGAATTCCCTAGTAAATCCTCTTCATAATACTAGCTTGTTGGTTAATAAATGATTGTGGTTTCCCTATCATGAACATTGAGATGTTATTAACAACAAGATCATATCGTTAGGAGAATGATATGATGGACATACTCCTATAGATAAGCGTAGCATAAAGATCAAGTCATTTTAATAGTTCAATTGCTATATGCTTTCTCATACATAGTAACCTAATTCCTTCGACCATGAGATCATGCATATCACCTTCACCGGAAGGATGCTTTGATGACATCAAACACCACACCGTAACTGGGTGGCTATAAAGGTGGCATTGAGTGTTCGGAAAGTATTGGTTGACACACATGGATCAAGAGTGGGATTTGTCCATCCATATGATGGATAGATATACTCTGGGCCCTCTCGGTGGAATGTCATCCAATTAGCTTGCAAGCATGTGACTGGCTCACAAGGGATCACATATCACGGGAACGAGAAAAGAGTACTTATCAGTAACGAGGTTGAACTAGGTATGCAGAGATACCGACGATCAAAACCTCGGATAAGTAAACTATCGTGAGACAAAGGGAAATTGGTATCGTATTTAAGTGGTTCATTCGATCGCAAAGTAATCGTAGAAATATGTGGGAGCCATATGAATTTCCAGATTCCTCTATTGGTTATTGTTCGGAGAAGTGTCTCGATCATGTCCACATAATTCATGAACCGTAGGGAGACACACTTAAGGATTCGACATTGTTGAGTAGTTATGGAATGATGAGTAAGAGACCGAATGTTGTTCGGAGTCTCGGATGGGATCCGGGATATCACGAGGAGATCCGGAATGGTCCGGAGAATAAGATTCATATAAGGAAAGTCCTGTTTCGGGGTCGGAGAATGGTTCCGGTGTTTTCATCGGGAATGTTCTAGAAGGTTCCGGAATGTCCGGCACTCCGGAGAGGAAGGGTACATGAATGTGTCATAACAAGTTGGAATGGTTGCATCATGTACTAGGTGTCATCGCTGAACAAAATAAAGGGTTAAATCAAATCCTAGTTTGAAAAGTCAAACGCCAATTTGAAAAGTCAAACGGCTATTTTGTTTGGTGGAGGGAGAATAGGAAACCTACTTGGGGAGGAAGTCCCTCTCCCTCCACCGCCGGCCTTGGAAGCCGAGTTGGGGAGGGACTCCCCTCCCCTTGGTGCGCCCCCTCCACCTATATAAGGAGGGGCAGGGCTGCCCCTCCAAGACCTACACCTCTCTCCTCTAAACCTAAACCCTAGCCGCCGGCCTCCACCATTGTCGCCGCCGCCTCCTAGGGTTTGCCAAGTCGCCGAGTTGGGGCTCCCCTCTTGCCCTAGCTGCCGGCCTAGCTCCTTCTACTTGGTGTGTCTAAACCCTAGATCACCGAGGCTCTCTCATAGTCCACCATACTCGTTCCGGCTTAAGGCGAAGCCCAGCGAGATCTCCCCTCTACTTCCGGTACCACGCCGTCGTGCTGCCGGAATCGCGAGGAGAGTGCTACAACCTCCGCTGCCTGCTGGAACAAGGGAGAGGAAGGTCTTCGTCGAGTACCGAACGTGTGACCGACTGCGGAAGCGCTGCCAGAACGCAGCCCCGGAAGGATCGTCTACGCGATCTTGAGATCGGAAAGAGTACGACTACATCACCCACGAGAATCCGCTCTCGTTAAACACTTTGGAATCTTCGAGGGTGAGTTATTCCATCAACTCGTTTCTACAATCTAGTAGATAGATCTTGGCTTGTTTGTTTGTATGCGGTAGAAATTTTTTGTTTTCCATGCTACGAACCCCTACAGTGGTATTAGAGTCGTGTCTATATGTAGATCTGTTGCACGAGTAGAACACAATGGTCATTGTGGGCGGTGGTGCTTTTATTATCAATTGCTTATTGTGTACTTTGCATCTTGCGGTATGATGGGATGAAGCGGCCCGAGCTAACCTTACATGACAGCGTTCATGAGACTTGCTCCACGCTAAACATGCAACTTGTATTGCATAAGTGGCTTTGCGGGTGTGTGTCTCTCCCATTATAGTATAGATCCAATTTACAACGGGCACTTGATAGTTCAAACATCAACGTTGTGGTTCTTGTTCGTAAGTTAGATCGACACTTACTGAAAGCCCCAAACCACGTAAAACATGCAAAGAAATTAGAGGCGTCTAACTTTGTTTTGCAGGGGTGTGCTGTGATGTGATATGGCCATGATTGTGATTATATTTGATGTATGCAATGTTCCTTATTGTAAGTTGGCAACCGACAGGAGCCATATGGTTGTGTTTAATTTATGTTAAGACCCGTGTGTCTATTCAAAGTAGTTGTAATAGTTGAAGCCAGTGGACGACAACCATGTAGCAGCGTCATTGACCTTGATGCAATGCCGGTGATGATGGAGATCATGTTCGTGCTTGAAGATGGAGATAGGAAGCACAAAGAAGAAAGGCCATATCATATCACATATTATGAATTGCATGTGATGTTAATCCTTTATGCATCTTGTATTGCTTAGTTAACGACGGTAGCTTATAAGATGATCCCTCATGCACATGAATTTCAAGTTCTAAAGTGTTCACCCTTAGTAAGCACCGTTGCTAAAGCTTGTTGTTTCGAAGCACCACGTGATGATCGGGTGTGTTAGATTCCGCAAGTGTATACAACGTGAGCAAGCCAGATTTGCTCATGCGGAAGCTAAGGTTTGATCTTGACGAGCCTAGCATGTACAGACATGGTCTCAGAACACGGATCACCGAAAGGTAAAGTATGAATCATATAGTAGATATGATGAACATGTCGATTGTTCGCCATTGAAGCTACATCAACTCTCGTGATGATCGGTGTTGATGTGGTGGATTTGGTTCGTGTGATCACTAAAACAATGTGAGGGATATTGTTTTGAGTGGGAGTTCACCTAGATTAATTTAACTATTAATTAGAACTCAATTTGTCATAAACTTAGTCTAAACTATTGCAAATATGTTGTAGATCAATGGCGGCCCCTACCACCAATTTTAATGCGTTCCTAGAGAAAGAAAAGTTGAAAAACAATGGAAGCAACATCGCGGATTGGTTCCGCAATTTGAGGATTGTCCTCAATGCTGGTAATTTGACCTATGTGCTGGATGCACCGCTGGGTGACCCGCCTGCAGCTGATGCTACCGATGAAGTAAAGAATGTTTACCTCGCTCGGAAGACTCAATACTCCACAGTTCAGTGTGCTATCTTGTATGGTTTAGAATCGGAGCTTCAGAAAAGGTTTGAGAATTCAGACCCACATGATATTGTCCGTGAACTCAAATTGATCTTTGAGACTCACGCTGCAGTTGAAAGCTATGAGGCTTCTAAAAAGTTCTTTAACTGCAAGATGGAAGAGGGCAGCTCCGTTAGTGAGCATGTGCTTAAGATGTCTAGGCACGAAAACAAACTTCAAAGCTTGGGTATAGTGATTCCTAATGCTTTGGGGATTTACCGTGTCCTCCAATCACTACCACCAAGTTACAAGAACTTTGTGATGAACTACAATATGCAAAGCAAGAACAAGCAGTTGCAAGAACTCTTCTCCATGTTAAAATCTGCAGAAGTGGAGATCAAGAAATAGCACCAAGTGTTGATGGTCAATAAGACCACCAAATTCAAGAAAGGCAAGTCTAAGCAAAAGGGACACTTCAAGAAGGGTGGTAAGAAAGTTACCGCACCGACGAAGAAGACCAAGGCTGGACCCAAGCCTGATACATAGTGCTTTTACTGCAAGGGAGAAGGTCACTAGAAGGGGAATTGCCCAAAGTACTTGACGGATTTGAAGAACGGCAACATCAAGAAGAAAGGTATATCCGATATACTTGTTATTGATGTGTATCTCACTAGTACTCGTAGTAGTGCCTGGGTATTTGATACTGGTTCGGTTGCTCATATTTGTAACTCGATACAAGTGCTGCAGAATAAACGAAAGCTAGCGAAGAACGAGGTGACGATGCGCGTGGGAAATGGATCAAAGGTTGATGTGATCGCGGACGGCACGCTACCTCTTCATCTACCATCGGGATTAGTTTTATACTTAAATAATTGTTATTTGGTGCCTGCGTTAAGCATGAACATTATATCGGTATCTTGTTTATTGCGAGACGGTTACTTGTTGTAACACCCTCAGAATCGGCCCTATGCAAGTCTCAACGATTCACGCCAAACCCGCATAGAAACGATTCAAAGGTGCCCACCAGGCACTTTCGTGCGGGTGGAAAACAAAGTAATACCATTACACAATAGTCCACGATGGAACCCACAAAACAGATATATACAACAACGACTCCATGAGTCAAGAATACAATATACAATACAAAGATCCAAATCACCTGGAAAACGATACAGCGTCCGAGTACGGACAAGATGAAAATTGAGCTAAGATCCCTGAAGAATAACCAATGGCGTCCATAACCCTGTCCAGGCCAAGCCGGAAGGGTAACCCTGCTAACGACGTCGATCTCAAAACCTGCTTAAACAAAAGGGGTGCCGACAAAGGGCAAAGGAAAAAGAGAGAGCGGTCAGTACTGAGGCCAGTACACGGCGAGACTATAATTCGGCGATCCTCGCCTACATAGGTATGGTGGACTGAAGCGGCAGCGCAGCATGCACTTAACAACCTATAGAGACTCGATATAACTACCGGCTATCAGAGAGGGATAAGAAAGACCTATTCGGAACCAACCTGATGCTACCACCAAACATACCCATCCTGGTATTTCCCCCTCGAGACCAAACGAGGAAGTCAACCGAGGAACTCACACAGTTGGTAGTTTTATTTATTCAGTTATCGTTGCAGCAATTACTAGTCAGGTATAGATGGTCATCCTGATATAATAAGCAGTGGGCAGTTTTAGTTAACCATTCCGTTGCAGTTGCAACACTTACTAGTCAGATACAATAAGCATGAGATATCCCAAACCCAGCAGTTGTTGGTACTTTATTTAGCCATTCCGTGGTAGTGGAGCTGATTACTAGTCATATCGGATACCAGTCAAATTATAACAGTAAACTTTAGTTATGGTTGTCTATGATCAAGAACTGTGCTCCAAGTCGTCCGTAACCGCGGACACGGCTTTTCGAAAAGATTTAAACCCTGCAGGGGTGCACCAAAGTATCCACACGCACTTCGACCCTTTTTGCCAGATCAGTTAACATACACCCATCGGTATGTCGGCGGGGCCTAAGTCATGACGTTTCCCAGACCCAAAGCAAGTACATGGGGGCCACCCCACTAAGCTACCCGCAACGAAGTTGGCCGGCTCCGGAACGGACCCAGGGTTTGCGTCAATGGCTATAAACGACTAGGAACCCGAAAGTGTGACTGGGCTTGTCGATACCGCGAAAACACTCCGCTTACCTAAACAGTCCAGGTGCTCCTCGCACAATCGTAAATAAAGCAGTAAAGCATGGCATAAGTACAGGATAGTAATAAAGCCCCAAACTACTTTGTGGCCCCTAGTACAGTACTTGGAATCAGGTACTAAATCGATGGGGGTGCCCACACACCCCACCTGTGGTTAGCGCGCTCGATCTCGGAACAGGTGTCAAGAACTCGGGGTCCTACGGGACACCAGTGAGAGGTTAAAATACAAATATTGTCTATTACCCACCGGTGCCTCTGCATACTTCAATTTTAGTTATTAAACGATAATTAAAGCCATGATCATCCCCAACATTAAACATGCGGCAATACTCCAACAACTGTGGTACTTGACGACACACAACAGCACTTGAGTAAGCAACTACGACCCGCAAGTCCAACTATCTACCAAACAACAGGTAATAGGATGTGTCCAAGGCAATATAAGGCTGTAAGGGATGTCCCGGGTACGAAAACTAGAGCATCGCAACACAGATAGCAATAGATCAACAGGAGGGAATAAATACTACAAAAGTAGGATAGGTAGAAAGGGGGAGATGCTCGCCTGAAAAACATTGCCGAAGGTTCATCCAAAGGTCGGGTCGACACTCGCATCAACTCATCGGCCTAGTCCGTTAAGAAGCAAAACACTAGCACAAACACCAGATGCACTATTTAATACTATGACAGAAGATCGGGCATGATACATGTATGATGTATGACATGGCAAAGGTGCAATGCAATTAGATCATATTAAGCGGAACCGGGGTCCCGACATTTAATTAAACGGTTCAAGTTATTTATCTACCCCGCAAATTAAATGTTGGATTAGCAAGACCAAACATGGCTTCGGTTCGCTATGCCAATTTAAATGAAGTCCGGAATAAGACAAAGATATCCCGCATATAGACTCCATATTTAATTATGAGATGAATTGGCATAATGCCCCCAAACCACAGACAAGTATGCATGCATGAACAATTTAATATGCATCAGTTGATAATGTCATATTGTAAAAATAATGGGGTCTCGGATAGGGAATCACTTTAGGGTTCGGCGAACTTGGGATCCGAGGGGTTCGGGGTCGGTCTCAAGGTTCGACGGGAGAACGACTCGACGAGATCGGCCTTGGACAACGGAAGTCGATCTTGTCGCATCCGAGAAGAAGAACTTGGTTGGCGTCGGGGGCACATCGGGTCCGCCCTGGTCGGTGTCGATCTTGTCGTTGCGAAGATCTTGTCGGGTCCGCGCCATCGAGTCGGTCTTGGCATTCGGGTCGTCAGGGTCTTCGAAACGGCATCGGCCTTTGCGTGATTCAAACGACAATGGTAGAAGAACTTGCTCGGGTCGATTCTCCCCGGAAGATCTTGCAGAGAGGTTGATCCGAGGAAGTGGCCACGACTCCACCATCTTATCAGTCTCGAAGCATCCATCCACACGTATACCCTACATGTGTAGCACCATCAACACAACATCGCTTACCATCAGCTAGCCACCAACATCAGTGTTTCATCCTGGCAGCTACACAGGGACGAACGGCCCAGCACACGGCGAAACAGGTACTGCAGGGTACAGGGTCGTCTCGACCATGGCGCTGCAGAAGCGACGGGGCCTGGCCTCCGTGCGGTAGCAACAACCTCAGGCGAGCACGGAGAGGAGGGCGCGGAGGAGAACTGGCCAAGGCGGCGAGCAGAGGGAGGCGTCGGCGGCTCGGGGAGAGGCCTGGTGGCGGCGGACTGGAGGCAGGGAGAGGAGGCCGAGATGGACCGCGATGCGGTGGCGGTATGAGCGAGCCTGAGAGGGGACAGCACGGGGAAGAGGGCCACGGGGTAGGGCGCCAGCTTGTCGGAGGCGACGCGCGCTCGCGGCCGGGAAGCTCGGGCCGGCCGGCGCCATGGAGCGGCGGTGCTCATGGGCGGCGACGAGGAGGCGCGGGGCCGGGTGAGGCAGAGGGCGCGGGATGGTGGGGTCGAGGAGGGCGGCGCCCGTTGGCAGCTGTAGAGGGGGCGAGGCTGGGCAGCTGCAGGGGAAGACGGGGTCGGGAAGGCGAGCCCCGCGCGGCCTGGGGTAGGTGGCGACGCGGATGGGGCGCTGCGGCGGCGCTGGTCGTGGCCGACGGGGGAGACGAGGGGCCACGGAAGGGCGCGGGGTCGCGCTACCGGGGTGGCATAGATCGAGGCACTGGCGGCAGCGGTTGCCGAAGAGAGAGGGCCGTGGTCAAGGCGGCGGTTGGCCGGAGACGAAGAAGGGGAGGGCGCGCCAGGCGGCGGTGGCGGTTCTCTGCGAGAGGAGGAGGCGAGCGGGGGTCGGCAGAGGTGGTTTGCGGGTCGCGCGGAGAGAGGAGAAGGGGGATGGTGGGGCCGGGTCCAGGGGGAGTGGGTCGGTGCGGCAGGTGGGGCCTGGCCCGCCTGGGGCTGCACGCCCAGGTGCGCGGGAGGCGGGAATGGCCAGGCTGGCCAGGGGGAGGGGCGGCCGGATGAGGTGGCGGGCTGGGATTGGATGGGGGAAAGGGAGAGGTGAGGTGTCGACATGGGATTGGAGGGGGTGAGGTGGAGGGGGCTGGGTAGATTAGGTTGGGGTAGGAAAAGGTTTGGGTAGTCTGGTTTTGCACTAGGGGTGGTCGACTGGGTCGGATCGGCCCGGTACGGCTGCCCCTAAAAATAAAATAAATATTTTAATATTTAAAACGGGGCTTTTGAAATCCATTGGTAGACGAAACAAAATAATCCGGAGACCCGGGTTTTGGATTTGAAATAAAGGCGGGGTATTTAGAAAACAAAATATGCTTTTCGAAAATAGTTTCAGACAATCAAATGCATGATGATGACGATGCTCAAATGCAATGTGGCATGATGACATGAGCATGCGGTCATGATGATGCAATGCACAAAAGTAACGCAATTTTCTAGTAGTGGTTTTTGCGGGACGCCACAATTCGACACCACTAACAATGGATCTCGCCCTCGAGATCCGCCTCATGGTACCGGAAAGAAGGTCGGTGATCTGCATCTTCTCGCTTCGTGTAGATCTTCGCGACACCACTAATAAGAGGTCATTATCCGTGATCGACGAGAGAACACTCCGGGAAACAAAGGCGAAGGTAGAGGTATCAACCAATCAATCCACCTCTAACTTCGATAGAAAGAGAGAAGCGATGAATTCTCATCCACTTCAATGTACACAAGCGAATAGAGTGAGTAGTCGGCATGGGAGCCAATCCATCACGCACCCAAACTATTACTCCACACAATCAGTAGAAAAGCGTGCAACCATTCTCGGAATCAGACTGAAGATCTTGACAATCGAGGTTCAGAAACAAAGGAGTGATGTAGACTCTGCATCGGATCTGGCGTAGATGATGTCGTCGCGTCGGAAAACACCGGAAGGCACGAGAAGGAACAAAGAGAAGTCCACCAGACGAAGGATTCCTCGGATAGCATGATGACCAGATGTAGCAACACCGTTACCAAAGGAGGAAGCGAAACCCTGAAGGTACGATGGAACCCAACCACGAGAAATCCTGGACTCGGAGAGGGAGAAGAGAGCGGATTCAAAACACGCAGAGGTGAGAGGAGAGCAGCAGAGGGGTAAGGAGTAAAATTAGACCTAATCAGAACTATCCAACCGATTTTGCAAAAATAGTTTTAACACTCTACTTCGGCCGTTAGCTAGGTTATCCTACATGCTGGACTTGTGGGGTATCGCAACTGCTGAGCTCTGATACCACTCTGTAACACCCTCAGAATCGGCCCTATGCAAGTCTCAGCGATTCACGCCAAACCCGCATAGAAACGATTCAAAGGTGCCCACCAGGCACTTTCGTGCGGGTGGAAAACGAAGTAATACCATTACACAATAGTCCACGATGGAACCCACAAAACAGATATATACAACAACGACTCCATGAGTCAAGAATACAATATACAATACAAAGATCCAAATCACCTGGAAAACGATACAGCGTCCGAGTACGGACAAGATGCAAATTGATCTAAGAGCCCTGAAGAATAACCATTGGCGTCCATAACCCTGCCCAGGCCAAGCCGGAAGGGTAACCCTGCTAACGACGTCGATCTCAAAACCTGCTTAAACAAAAGGGGTGCCGATAAAGGGCAAAGGAAAAAGAGAGAGCGGTCAGTACTGAGGCCAGTACACGGCGAGACTAGAATTCGGCGGTCCTCGCCTACATAGGTATGGTGGACTGAAGCGGCAGCGCAGCATGCACTTAACAACCTATAGAGACTCGATATAACTGTCGGCTATCAGAGAGGGATAAGAAAGACCTATTCGGAACCAACCTGATGCTACCACCAAACATACCCATCCTGGTATTTCCCCCTCGAGACCAAACGAGGAAGTCAACCGAGGAACTCACACAGTTGGCAGTTTTATTTATTCAGTTATCGTTGCAGCAATTACTAGTCAGGTATAGATGGTCATCCTGATATAATAAGCAGTGGGCAGTTTTAGTTAACCATTCCGTTGCAGTTGCAACACTTACTAGTCAGATACAATAAGCATGAGATATCCCAAACCCAGCAGTTGTTGGTACTTTATTTAGCCATTCCGTGGTAGTGGAGCTGATTACTAGTCATATCGGATACCAGTCAAATTATAACAGTAAACTTTAGTTATGGTTGTCTATGATCAAGAACTGTGCTCCAAGTCATCCGTAACCGCGGACACGGCTTTTCGAAAAGATTTAAACCCTGCAGGGGTGCACCAAAGTATCCACACGCACTTCGACCCTTTTTGCCAGATCAGTTAACATACACCCATCGGTATGTCGGCGGGGCCTAAGTCATGACGTTTCCCAGACCCAAAGCAAGTACATGGGGGCCACCCCACTAAGCTACCCGCAACGAAGTTGGCCGGCTCCGGAACGGACCCAGGGTTTGCGTCAGTGGCTATAAACGACTAGGAACCCGAAAGTGTGACTGGGCTTGTCGATACCGCGAAAACACTCCGCTTACCTAAACAGTACAGGTGCTCCTCGCACAATCGTAAATAAAGCAGTAAAGCATGGCATAAGTACAGGATAGTAATAAAGCCCCAAACTACTTTGTGGCCCCTAGTACAGTACTTGGAATCAGGTACTAAATCGATGGGGCTGCCCACACACCCCACCTGTGGTTAGCGCGCTCGATCTCGGAACAGGTGTCAAGAACTCGGGGTCCTACGGGACACCAGTGAGCGGTTAAAATCCAAATATTGTCTATTACCCACCGGTGCCTCTGCATTTACCTACTTCAATTTTAGTTATTAAATGATAATTAAAGCCATGATCATCCCCAACATTAAACATGCGGCAATACTCCAACAACTGTGGTACTTGACGACACACAACAGCACTTGAGTAAGAAACTATGACACGCAAGTCCAACTATCTACCAAACAACAAGTAACAGGATGTGTCCAAGGCAATATAAGGCTGCAAGGGATGTCCCGGGTACGAAAACTAGAGCATCGCAACACAGATAGCAATAGATCAACGGGAGGGAATAAATCCTACAAAAGTAGGATAGGTAGAAAGGGGGAGATGCTCGCCTGAAAAACATTGCCGAAGGTTCATCCGAAGGTCGGGTCGACACTCGCATCAACTCATCGGCCTAGTCCGTGAAGAAGCAAAACACTAGCACAAACACCGGATGCACTATTTAATACTATGACAGAAGATCGGGCATGATGCATGTATGATGTATGACATGGCAAAGGTGCAATGCAATTAGATCATATTAAGCGGAACCGGGGTCCCGACATTTAATTAAACGGTTCAAGTTATTTATCTACCCCGCAAATTAAATGTTGGATTAGCAAGACCAAACATGGCTTCGGTTCGCTATGCCAATTTAAATGAAGTCCGGAATAAGACAAAGATATCCCGCATATAGACTCCATATTTAATTATGAGATGAATTGGCATAATGCCCCCAAACCACAGACAAGTATGCATGCATGAACAATTTAATATGCATCAGTTGATAATGTCATATTGTAAAAATAATGGGGTCTCGGATAGGGAATCACTTTAGGGTTCGGCGAACTTGGGATCCGAGGGGTTCGGGGTCGGTCTCAAGGTTCGACGGGAGAACGACTCGACGAGATCGGCCTTGGACAACGGAAGTCGATCTTGTCGCATCCGAGAAGAAGAACTTGGTTGGCATCGGGGGCACATCGGGTCCGCCCTGGTCGGTGTCGATCTTGTCATTGCGAAGATCTTGTCGGGTCCGCGCCATCGAGTCGGTCTTGGCATTCGGGTCGTCAGGGTCTTCGAAACGGCATCGGCCTTTGCGTGATTCAAACGACAATGGTAGAAGAACTTGGTCGGGTCGATTCTCCCCGCAAGATCTTGCAGAGAGGTTGATCCGAGGAAGTGGCCACGACTCCACCATCTTATCAGTCTCGAAGCATCCATCCACACGTATACCCTACATGTGTAGCACCATCAACACAACATCGCTTACCATCAGCTAGCCACCAACATCAGTGTTTCATCCTGGCAGCTACACTGGGACGAACGGCCCAGCACACGGCGAAACAGGTACTGCAGGGTACGGGGTCGTCGCGACCATGGCGCTGCAGAAGCGACGGGGCCTGGCCTCCGTGCGGTAGCAACAACCTCGGGCGAGCACAGAGAGGAGGGCGCGGAGGAGAACTGGCCAAGGCGGCGAGCAGAGGGAGGCGTCGGCGGCTCGGGGAGAGGCCTGGTGGCGGCGGACTGGAGGCAGGGAGAGGAGGCCGAGGTGGAACGCGGCGCGGTGGCGGTCAGAGCGAGCCTGAGAGGGGACAGCACGAGGAAGAGGGCCACGGGGGAGAGCGCCGGCTTGTCGGAGGCGACGCGCGCTCGCGCCCGGGAAGCTCGGGCCGGCCGGCGCCGTGGCACGGCGGTGCTCGCGGGCGGCGACGAGGAGGCGCGGGGCCGGGCGAGGCAGAGGGCGCGAGATGGTGGGGTCGAGGAGGGCGGCGCCCGTTGGCAGCTGTAGAGGGGGCGAGGCTGGGCCGCTGCAGGGGAAGACGGGGTCGGGAAGGCGAGCCCCGCGCGCGGCATGGGGTAGGTGGCGACGCGGATGGGCGCTGCGGCGGCGCTGGTCGTGGCCGACGGGGGAGACGAGGGGCCACGGAAGGGCCCGGGGTCGCGCTACCGAGGCGGCGTAGATCGAGGCACCGGCGGCAGCGGTTGCCGAAGAGAGAGGGCCGTGGTCAAGGCGGCGGTTGGCTGGAGACGAAGAAGGGGAGGGCGCGCCAGGCGGCGGCGGTGGCGGTTCTCTGCGAGAGGAGGAGGCGAGCGGGGGTCGGAAGAGGTGGTTTGCGGGTCGCGCGGAGAGAGGAGAAGGGGGATGGTGGGGCCGGGTCCAGGGGAGTGGGTCGGTGCGGCAGGTGGGGCCTGGCCCGCCTGGGGCTGCACGCCCAGGTGCGAGGGAGGCGGAAATGGCCAGGCTGGCCAGGGGGAGGGGCGGCCGGCTGAGGTGGCGGGCTGGGATTGGATGGGGGAAAGGGAGAGGTGAGGTGTCGACATGGGATTGGAGGGGGTGAGGTGGAGGGGTTGGGTCGATTAGGTTGGGGTAGGAAAAGGTTTGGGTAGTCTGGTTTTGCACTGGGGGTGGTCGACTAGGTCGGATCGGCCCGGTACGGCTGCCCCTAAAAATAAAATAAATATTTTAATATTTAAAACGGGGCTTTTGAAATCCATTGGTAGACGAAACAAAATAATCCGGACACCCGGGTTTTGGATTTGAAATAAAGGCGGGGTATTTAGAAAACAAAATATGCTTTTCGAAAATAGTTTCAGACAAACAAATGCATGATGATGACGATGCTCAAATGCAATGTGGCATGATGACATGAGCATGCGGTCATGATGATGCAATGCACAAAAATAACGCGATTTTCTAGTAGTGGTTTTTGCGGGGCGCCACACTTGTTTAAGTCCGAGAATAATGGTTGTTCGATTTATATGAGTAATATGTTTTATGCACATGCACCTTTGATAGATGGTCTATTTTTATTGAATCTCGATAGTGGAAATACACATATAAATAACATTGAAGCTAAACGTTTGAAATCGAGCGATAACTCGACCTATATGTGGCACTGTTGTCTTGGTCACATTGGAGTGAAGCGTATGAAGAAACTCCATTCCGATGGACTTCTTGAATCACTTGATTTCGAATCACTTGAAATATGCGAAGCATTTTTGATGGGTAAAATGACTAAGACTCCATTTTTTGGTATGATGGAGCGAGCTACGGATTTATTGGAAATCATACATACCGATGTATGTGGTCCAATGAGTGTAGAATCGCGCGGTGGTTATCGTTATGTTCTTACCTTCACGGATGACTTGAGTAGATATGGGTATATCTATTTCATGAAACATAAGTCCGAAAATTTCGAGAAGTTTAAGGAATTTCAAAGTGAGGTTGAGAATCAACGTAACAAGAAGATTAAATTTCTATGTTCTGATCGTGGAGGTGAATATCTAAGTTACGAGTTTGGTGAGCATTTGAAGAAATGCGGAATACTTTCACAATTGACACCGCCGGGAACACCACAGCGTAATGGTGTGTCCGAACGTCGTAATCGAACTCTCTTAGATATGGTTCGTTCTATGATGTCACTTACATATTTACCGCTATCATTTTGGGGTTATGCATTAGAAACAGCCGCATTCACTTTAAATAGGGCACCATCTAAATCCGTTGAAACCACACCGTATGAATTATGGTTTGGGAAGAAACCTAAATTGTCGTTCCTTAAAGTTTGGGGTTGAGAAGCCTATGTAAAGAAGTTACAGCCGGACAAGCTAGAACCCAAAGCGGAAAAATGTGTCTTCATAGGATACCCAAAGGAAACTATTGGGTATACCTTCTATCATAGATCCGAAGGCAAAATCTTCGTTGCCAAGAATGGATCCTTTCTAGAGATGGAATTTCTCTCGAAAGAAGTGACTGGAAGGAAAGTAGAACTCGACGAGGTTGTCGAACCTTCTCTCGAACTTGCGAGTAGCGCATCACCGGAAGAAGTTCCTGTGGTGCCTGCACCAATAAGAGAGGAAGCTAATGATGATGATCATGAAACTTCGGTTGTAGTTGCTACAGAGCCTCGCAGGTCGACGAGAAATCGTACCACTCCTGATTGGTAAGATCCCATTATGAGTGTCATGTTGGTGGATAACACCGATGACCCTGCGACATATGAGGAAGCGATGATGAGCCCAGATTCCAATAAATGGCAAGAAGCCATGAAATCCGAGATTGGATCCATGTACGAAAACCAAGTATGGACTTTGGTGGACTTACCGGATGACCGGAAGGCTGTCGAGAACAAATGGATTTTCATGAAGAAAACAAATGCTGATGGTAATGTTACTTTCTATAAAGCTCGACTTGTCGCAAAAGGGTTTCGACAAATTCAAGGAGTTGACTACGATGATATTTTCTCACCAGTAGCGAAGCTAAAGTCTGTGAGGATTATGTTAGCAATCGCTGCATATTACGATTATGAGATATGGCAGATGGATGTCAAAACAGCATTCCTCAATGGAGACATTGATGAAGAGTTTTATATGATGCAACGCAAAGGTTTTGTCGATCCTAAGGATGCTAACAAGGTATGCAAACTTCAACGGTCCATATATGGATTGAAACAAGCATCTCGAAGTTGGAATAAACGTTTTGATAAGGTAATCAAAAGTTTTGGTTTTATACAAACTTGTGGAGAAGCTTGTATTTACAAGAAAGTGAGTGGGAGCTCTGTAGCATTCTTAATACTATATGTAGATGACATATTGTTGATTGGGAATGATGTAGACCTTCTTAATAGTGTCAAGGAATATTTGAATAATAGTTTTTCAATGAAGGATCTTGGCGAAGCAGCTTACATATTAGGCATAAAGATTTATAGAGATAGATCAAGACGTCTAATATCACTGTCAAAAAGTACATATTTGGACAAAGTTCTAAAGAGGTTTGGAATGGAAGATAGCAAGAAAGGGTTCTTGCCCATGTTGCCCAATACGACCTTGAGTAAAACTCAAAGTCCGACAATGGCAGAAGATAGAGAAAGGATGAGTAAGACTCCCTATGCTTCAGCCATAGGATCTCTAATGTATGCCATGCTATGTACTAGACCCGACATTGCATATGCTGTTAGTTTGACTAGCAGATATCAAAGTGATCCAGGAGTGGATCATTGGACAGCGGTCAAAAACATCCTTAAGTACTTGAGAAGAACTAAGGATATGGTTCTTTCTTATGGAGGTGATGAACAACTCGTTGTTAATGGTTACACCGATGCTGGTTGGAACACCGATTCGGATGATTCTAAATCTCAATCTGGATACGTATTTACTTTGAATGGTGCAGCAGTTAGCTGGAGGAGTGCAAAGCAAAGCATTGTGGCGAGATCTTCAACTGAATCGGAATACATGGCTGCTTCGGAGGCTTCACAAGAAGCGATATGGATGAAAGAGTTCATTACAGAGCTCGGTGTGGTTCCAAGTGCGCTGGACCCAATGTCTTTCTACTGTGATAACATGGGTGTCATAGCCAATGCACAAGAACCAAGGTCACACAAGAAGCTGAAGCATATCAAGCTACGTTTTCACGCTATTAGAGAGCATGTCCAAGATGGTGACATAAAGATTTGCAAAGTACACACAGATCTGAATGTGGCGGATCCGTTGACTAAACCTCTCTCGAGGGCAAAACATGACCAACACCAAACTACCATGGGTGTTCGGTATATTACCATGTAATCTAGATTAGTTGACTCTAGTGCAAGTGGGAGACTGTCGGAGATATGCCCTAGAGGCAATAATAAATGCAGTTATTATTATATCTTTGTGTTTATGATAAATGTTTACATTCATGCTATAATAGTATTAACAAGGAAACATTAATACTTGTCTGATTTGTAAACTTAAATTGAAGTCCCTAGTAAAGCCTCTTCATAATACTAGCTTGTTGGTTAATAAATGATTGTCGTTTCCCTATCATGAACATTGAGATGTTATTAACAACAAGATCATATCGTTAGGAGAATGATATGATGGACATACTCCTATAGATAAGCGTAGCATAAAGATCAAGTCATTTTAATAGTTCAATTGCTATATGCTTTTTGATACATAGTAACCTAATTCCTTCGACCATGAGATCATGCATATCACCTTCACCGGAAGGATGCTTTGATGACATCAAACACCACACCGTAACTAGGTGGCTATAAAGGTGGCATTGAGTGTTCGGAAAGTATTGGTTGAGACACATGGATCAAGAGTGGGATTTGTCCATCCATATGACGGATAGATATACTCTAGGCCCTCTCGGTGGAATGTCATCCAATTAGCTTGCAAGCATGTGACTGTCTCACAAGGGATCACATATCACGGGAACGAGAAAAGAGTACTTATCAGTAACGAGGTTGAACTAGGTATGCAGAGATACCGACGATCAAAACCTTGGATAAGTAAACTATCGTGAGACAAAGGGAAATTGGTATCATATGTAAGTGGTTCATTCGATCGCAAAGTAATCTTAGAAATATGTGGGAGCCATATGAATTTCTAGATTCCTCTATTGGTTATTGTTCGGAGAAGTGTCTCGATCTGGTCCGCATAATTCACGAACCGTAGGGAGACACACTTAAGGATTTGACGTTGTTGAGTAGTTATGGAATGATGAGTAAGAGACCGAATGTTGTTCGGAGTCTCGGATGGGATCCGGGATATCACGAGGAGATCCGGAATGGTCCGGAGAATAAGATTCATATCAGGAAAGTCCTGTTTCGGGGTTGGAGAATGGTTCCGGTGTTTTCATCGGAAATGTTCTAGAAGGTTCCGGAATGTCCGACACTCTGGAGAGGAAGGGTTCATGAATGTGTCATAACAAGTTGGAATGGTTGCATCATGTACTAGGTGTCATCGCTGAACAAAATAAAGGGTTAAATCAAATCCTAGTTTGAAAAGTCAAACGCCAATTTGAAAAGTCAAACGACTATTTTGTTTGGTGGAGGGAGAGTAGGAAACCTAGTTGGGGAGGAAGTCCCTCTCCCTCCACCGCCGGCCTTGGAAGCCGAGTTGGGGAGGGACTCCCCTCCCCTTGGCGCGCGCCCCCTCCACCTATATAAGGAGGGGCAGGGCTGCCCCTCCAAGACCTACACCTCTCTCCTCTAAACATAAACCCTAGCCGCCGGCCTCCACCATTGTCGCCACCGCCTCCTAGGGTTTGCCAAGTCGCCGAGTTGGGGCTCCCCTCTTGCCCTAGCCGCCGGCCTAGATCCTCCTACTTGGTGTGTCTAAACCCTAGATCACCGAGGCTCTCTCATAGTCCACCACACTCGCTCCGGCTTAAGGCGAAGCCCTGCGAGATATCCCCTCTACTTCCGGTACCACGCCGTCGTGCTGCCGGAATCGCGAGGAGAGTGCTACAACCTCCGCTGCCTGCTGGAACAAGGGAGAGGAAGGTCTTCGTTGAGTACCGAACGTGTGACCGACTGCAGAAGCGCTGCCGGAACGCAGCGCCGGAAGGATCGTCTACGCGATCTTGAGATCGGAAAGAGTACGACTACATCACCCACGAGAATCCGCTCTCGTTAAACACTTTGGAATCTTCGAGGGTGAGTTATTCCATCAACTCGTTGCTACAAGCTAGTAGATAGATCTTGGCTTGTTTGTTTGTATGCGGTAGAAATTTTTTGTTTTCCATGCTACGAACTCCTACAGATAGACCCCGTAGCCCCACATCGCCTCCTGCGCCGTCCCCGCCACCGATCTGAGGTAACCGGAGTGCTTGCGTTAGCATGACATCAGCCGAGCGCGGGTCTGACCCAGTCAAACCCCAGTCTGGGTCCCACGTGTTTGCGTGGCAGCTGAGCTGGCTCCGGGCCCCTCTGTCAGCCACTGTGGCTAGGTAAGCTTGGGGTGTGAAAAGTTTCAGCGTGGTTTAATAAATCTAGAAAATTATTTAATAATTCCAAAAAATGATTTAAATCTTATAAAGTCAATAAAATAATTATTTATAAGCCAGAAAAATATGTATAATATATCAAAATGTTCAGAAAAATGAGATCTAACTATCTAAGCTATAATAATGCATTGTTGAGCAACTTTCAAGACAAGTTTAATTATAAGAACATAGTAACCCCTCATAGGTGATTCTGGAGTTTCCTCGAGTTAGGGTTTTCACCCCTCGGAACCCCAATTAAACTGTCGAGCATGCTTTAGGGTTACATTTCGATACAATTCAACTTGTCATATCATCATTCTTGTTTGTGCACTGCATTGATGGCATGTGTTGATTGTTTGCCTCTCTTTCCGTTGTTTGGTTCTTCTTCGGTAGAATACGATATCGAGATCGAGATTGAAGACCAAGATCAACACCGTCGAAGTTCCAAGATCGGCGAACAATACTTGACCAACTATAACCAAGTCAAGTACAAGGCTCTCGAAGCTATGCTTTCTGGTTATCAACAGGCAAAGGCAAGCATAGCCCCACCATGATACAATCCTATGTTTACAAAAGTATTTCAATTCCTGCCATGATGCATACGATTCTACTATGGTCTTTTATCCATAGGTAGAGTATCCTATCTATTGCATTACTCCCTTTGAACTTATATTACCTGATCCACTGCTCCTAGCATAACTAGGTCTGGCTTGTGTGCACTGCTAGAACTTATATTCATGCCTCGCTTAGCCATGCTTAGCTGTTGAGTCTGGTTCATCCAGATGATGTATCATATGCAGATAATCTAGTATGACAGGAGAACATGATGAGATGATATCAGAGGTGATATGAGAATAAACATGCTAAGGCTTGTATGGGAGGCCACGATGGGATGTGGTTTTTATAGTCCCATGCTCGCCACCACTAGGACCCGATGTTCTTGCCTCTTGAACCAAGATGAGCGTACAACCACACAGGGCCTAGAAAACCCCACGAGTGACTAACTTGCCTAGTAGATTCCATGAGTCACATAGTTCGGGCGTTCCATTCGACATATGCATAGAAAACCTTTTGAAAGATTTGACGGGTGAAGGTGCATCATAACAGGTAGGTAAGCGTGGCCGGGATTGCTTGGGGTCGATGGAGCCCCTGGTGAACTATCCTCGCCTCACATCTTTAAGTACCGGCTTTGGGATTTGACCCGTTACGGCGGAACCATACTTATTGTGTGCTCATGGTCTCGGCGAAAGCAAGGTAAATGTCGTGTCTAACCACCCTCTGCTGGCCTTCCAAGGAAGAGGGCTAATGTACTGGCATTAGGAGAAGGTTAGTACGTGTGGGTAAAGTTGTACACCCCTGCAGGGTAATAATCTTTCGAAAATCCGTGTCCATGGTTATGGACGATTTGGGAACGGACGTGAGATCATAGAGAACATGAACCTAATCATAAAACTTGGTAGATCAACGTGTGCTTAAGGATGCTTTCTCATGGGTACGAGGGGGTGATCCTAGTTAGAGTTCAGATGATAATGATTGGTGGATATCAAAAGATGATGATCAATATTTCGGAGATGTCCCTCTCTTATCCCCTTATAAAATACTCTGACTAGACGAGCTTCTTCTCCCTCTTGTCTTACAAAACAAAGATGGCTTTATGAAAAACAAGTCCACCAGCCATAAGTCTTGCGGAGTACACCCTGTCTCACCCTTGATTTGTTGATACTTTTGGCAGAGTAATTGTTCACCTGAAGACGAGTTCCGTACTACATCGACATCGACGAGTAGCTTTGGATTCCCGGCCGGCAGCCTCGAATCTATGGACTGGGACGTCATCGTTATGCTTCAGTCCTCTTAGGCCATTTTTCAAGTTTGCTATACTTAATAGCATAATTTGCCTTCCGTTGTTTGATGTTTGTGGTTAGTGATCTCTGCTTGTAATAATTTAGATCTTTGCTCAGTTATGAGCTTGCTGTAATAATTTTGTGTCATAGGGTCACTATCGTGTTACCGATTCTTCACTTGATATGCTCGAGCTCAAGGTTAAGCTTATGTCAGATGGAGGCCTGGGATTTGTTTAGCCCTGATCCTAGGGGTGTCATAGGTCTTGGTATCAGAGCAATACCGACCGTAGAAAAAACCTTGCTATTGGTCGATGTTGAGTCTAGTGTTTGTGAAAACTATTTTGAAAGCAGAAAAGTATTTGTGAAAGCAGAAAAGTATGCTTCTTTTTCTCCTTATCCAGTTTCACTCTAACTCTAGGTCATCTTATCTGGTGTTGATTTTGGAAAAGTTTTGGTACCTCTTCTAGTCTTTCAAATCTTAGGTGCCTTCTGGGCATGTCGTTTCTAAACCATTTGACCTAGTGTTGAGTTCCGTAGAGTTGTGTGTGTTGTGAGTTCCTTGTTCCCCTTGATCTTGTTTAGCTGAGAGATTCCTTTCTATCATGATCTCTCTGTTTTATGGATCCTACAATATAATAATCCACAACGTTCTATTCTAGGCTTCGAGGTTTCCTTTCGCCTCGTGTGCCTCATTTTCTTTTGCTTGGGTACTTCAAAAGTTGTTTCTTCTTTTGGAAGCCACTTTGTGATTATTTCATTGCAGTGCACGCTATGTCACTCAAGTAATAGTTACTTCTTTCTCGGGTTTTAACCCTTGGACTTGAACCAAAGATCCCCAATTGTGCTGGATTCCGATGTTGTGAATATTGTATATGAAGCTGATCTTTAGCCCAAGATCCAATCCTTTGACCCCTGTCGTTAATGTTCACACGTTACCTCAGGATGGCTGGTAATTCAGGGTGCAGGTGGGACTACCCGCATATGCACGCACAGTCCCACACATTTTAAGTGGGCGTCCCACGGGAGCCCGCGAAACTTATGCGGGTGCTCACTATCCCACGTATGCCCACATGTGCCCGCAAATATATTATTGCAATTGTTGCTCATATAATCTTAATAAAAATATTTTAGTAAACATATTTAAGGTTAGCTTGAAGTGGTCCTTAACCTTAAGGGTAGCAACCCCCCCTCAAAACAACCTTTGCATTCCATTCCAGATCATTCAGAGAAGCAAAACATATGGCGAAATGTCTACTGGTGGAAGCTCTGCTGCTGCTCCCTATTGAAACACACAATAATTTTGTATATAACATGAGAAAGTATGTAGCTGGTATTATACAACATGGGTTCAGGTTGCATCTACATACATGGAATTTTAGCTGGTATTATATAACATTAGAAAGTATGTACCTTGTTCTTACTGCTCTTGAATTTCTTGGACCTTGGAGATTCATTATGAACAGTTCCTGGATTGTATTTATCTCTATGGATCTCACCTTCTTCCACTTGTAGCTGATACACTAGTTAAACAAATAGAAAAAATAAGAGAATCACCATGGAACAAGTACAACTAGACTATTGCACTGGCTAGCTCAGCCTGGGCAGTGAGTTTAGTATATTGTGAGCTGCAACTTACAGGTTCAGGGATTAAGAAAATTTTAGAGATTTAGAAAAAAAATCACCACCAAGTTTCACAAACAGAGCCAAAGCCAAGTTCAGAGTACCTCTCAACCTTTGAGGTTTCTGAGACACATAGATAGTACAAACAAACAAATAAACAATGGACAGAGTATGACAATATGGCATCATGAATTTTGACATTCATGCTGAAGCTTGGCATCATTATAATTTGAAATAACATTTGTCAAACTAAAATGTACTACCCCAAATAATTATGGGTCGCTTATTCTAATAGTAAAACATTAAAATGAGTCTATCTTTAGCAGGTAGTAATATTTCTTACAGCACACAACCAGCAGAAGTTGGTCCAGAAAAAGCATAGTGATAAAACAAAAGAATCATTAGCAGCAGGTAGTAACATTTGTTACAGCACACTACCAGCAAGGTTCAGAAGAAAGCGTGCACCGAGCAATAAATCCATATCAACCATCTCTCCAAAAGATCCTAGTAACAGTTTCCAGTATTGTACATCCTGGGCAGATGGATCATGAATCTATAGATGCTAACTAAATTCACTCTTGGATTGTCTGTCTGTCTTTCAGTAGCTAGATGAATGTACCAAACCAACGATGCAAAAGGACACATTTATTAAATACTTTTTCCCCTTGACAAAAATGGGAGTACTACATGATGATGGACCACACTGGCTAGCCAAAGGGAATTATTAATCAGTAAAAAGGGAAAGCACTACTAGCTAGCAATCAATTGCCGTGATAAGTTACCTTTTTCCTAGAGATGTTGTGAGCTGCGGTCTGATCTGATTATCAAAACCCACACACTCTCTCTGTACAGTACATGCCTAGATTTGGCAAACAGGTGAAGGTGGAGCGTGTCTGGTAAAAGTTGACCGGCGATGGAGGTAAATAAGTGGCGTTCCATCGTACTCCCTCCGTTTCAGAATATAAGACGTTTTAGGTTTGTGAAGAAAATGAATCTAGACTTGTTTTAATATGTAGGTTCATTCAACTTTGGGATGAATCTACACACTAAAAGAAGTCTAGATTCATTTTCCTCACAAACCTAAAACATCTTATATTTTGAAACGGAGGGAGTATACCTGAAGAAGCCAGGTAGAGAGGTAGGCAGGATGCGGTGATCCTACCATCGACTTTTGTGTTGGGCAGCAACAGACTGAATCTACAACTACTGAGTTTCAGTCTGACAATATGACAAGAGCTGTTGAGTTTCAGTCTGTTAATACAGATACCTACTGAAAAAACTGAAACTAAACGCGATGACAGGGTTTGACAATCTGACAATATAGTTTTTGACCAATACCAAACTATTGTTCCTTCATCCAGGAACGAGGTTAGTAAAAATTACAGCTGAGCCTCACCAAGCATCACATGTGTACACAGCAAAAATTACAGATTGATAGGGAGAGGAGGAGCTAGCTAATCGATCCCCAGTAAAAATTACAGTACCTTTCTTTTCTTGTACCTTGGAGATTCCTTGCAGGTGCCCATATTAGATCTTGGACCATGGATTGGAGGAGGAGCGGGGAGAAAGGGAGGTGGGAGTAGACCTTCCCCCGCAGCCAGAGGAGGAGCGTCGACCACCGGGATTGGAGGAGGAGCGGCGGGGAGAAAGGGAGGTGGGAGTAGACCTTCCCCCGCAACCGGAGGAGGAGGATCTGCCAAGGCAGAGCTAGCCGGCGGGGCTCCGGAGGCTCCCCTCCTGTGTCCGCGCACTAATGCGGCAAGGATCCGGCGACTCCCCTCCCGTGTCCGCGATGAGGAGGAGGCGTGTGGTCAAGCAGTCGAGGGCGTCTGGACTCGAGTCCTGGTCGAGGGCGTGACTGCGTGTTAGGGTCGATGTGGGCTGTCCCACAGACGCCCAGATTTTTTTCTTGTGTATTTGTGGGTGTCCCACATAGCCTCTTATGTGGGCTTGGGTAGTGGGCTCCGTGGGTAGCCCACTCCCACCTGCACCCTGACTGGTAATACAATTCCAGTCATCAAGCTTGTGGTCTTTGTTGTGATTCAGTTATGACAACTAAGGACTTCCCCTACCACTAGCTATGGCAGATGTTCTTTAACGGAACCAAATAGATCACGACAAGATTACTCCTCGTGAGTCTCACATCTATACTCGTGACTCTGCCATACCCTTCCCTTCTGTGCATTGGTTTTCGGAAGATTGATAATCTATGCATCCACATCTCGGGATTCTATCCTGAGCATGTTCTTTTTCCCCTTGTTGTTTTCTGACCTTTGTCTACCAGTTGGTAGCCAAGTAGTACATGTGCATTGGTGTCTTCCGATGCAAGATACTCTTGTAGTCCATCATGACAAACCATTTTGGGATGTCTAGGAGAAACAAACTCCAGTACCTCGTCATTTCTAGGACCAGGTCAAAGCATTGTAATCCGCAGATCAAGAGGCAATGATTGTCTTCCATATGTTCTATCTTAAAGTATCGCACTCTTTTATATTGAGAGGTCGTGCTGAGTTACATGACCCCTTAATGAAGTGATGCTCTTACACATGTTTACCCACCCTTCCTCGAGCCTTCGCGCTCGTAAGTGATGCGTGTGCATAGCGATGTGGTTACTCGAGATTCTTAGCAATTATTATTGTTTTGAACTCCAAGGAAATTTGTGTCATCATTAGCATGATTGGTTATTCCCAACACTAAGTAAAGGATGATTGTGCTACCAAGTCCGTTATTATGGTGCACTTTCCTCGGTCAAAGAGTTAGGCTTGTTTCGAAGCTTTGAGATTGTGTCCTCTTGCCTTACCAAGTAAGTCCCCTCTGGAACTAAGTGAAATATCGGTGGTTCGTGATATTCTAGTTGTCTACTAGAAGTATTGCCATGTTGCCACATGACCGTGATGTCAAGTTCTTGAGCAAGTCAGTTCTCTGAACTGCTCCTTTCTCAAAGAATCCATACTGGATACCCCTAGAACTAGTTGGTTGAGCTTAAACAACAACTTGGAGAGTTGTAAGACAAAAAATTTATCCAACTTTGTTCCTTCTTAAAGGGATGTCTATTTTTGTTCGAGTTGAAGAAAGATAGTATTTCCTTTGTGGATATGTTATCTTCCCTTGGCTTTGATTTGATTTGGGTTATCATCAAACTGAACTCAGTTCTAAGGACTATTTTGATGTTGTTTCTTCTCGTGATATTTCACTTGAGTGCATCTTCATGTTCTTTGGTATGACCAGCATTTTTTCCTTGTTCATGCAACATACGAGTTCATCTTCTTGGAGTGTCCTGGTAAGTTTGTTGTTGAGCCCATCGATGACATTCTTATCTTTTCCAGGTTAGATTAGATTCATGTGGAACATTTGGCATTAATGTTGGAAAATTTTGAGAACCGTCTTCGAGTCATCTCGAAGTATGTGTTCTGGATGTTAGAAGTAACCTTCTCCGGTTCATGTGCAATTGTTGAAAGATGTCACCGTGGATTTGAGAAGAGTTATCTCTATTCCTTAAGGATACATGTGTGTTTTATTGTTAGTACTTATGCATATGCAGTTGTCCTTCGACAAGTTGCTAATACATGGGTCTAGCAATCTAGCTCGTATTTTGGAGCTTGACACTATAGTCCCTATCTTGAGAATCTAGTGACTTTACCTTTGCGGTAAATGTTGCAAACTTTCTATTCGGATATGCTGAGTCTGAAGTATCATTCCACCTAACCAAATCTGAATCTCAAGCAGCAATGATGGTTGGAGTTCCTCAAGGTTTTGACATAGGTCTCTTTGTAAATCTGGCAAGAATGATGTAATGGTTGACACGCTTAGCCGGAAAGACCTATTGCCATATTCTCTTGATTCAGCAATAACAACCACTCTTCAAGAGGCTTCTTCTATAATTTATTATAGGAGTTGTGCTTATGGTTTCCTTTGTATCCGAAGTCCAACCTTTACTTGATGTCTGATTTCTCGAACATCAAGGAGAACATTTAAAGTAGTGCTGCTAAATGTCTCTCGATCGATCCTCCAGACCATTTTATGTTGTCAATCATTTTGTTGTGCCAAGTAATTGAAGTCTGAGAATGAAGTTTCTTTCTTCTCGTGTCATCAGGAATCTTCTTACCAATTCTTCTAGTGGTGTAAAGTGATACCATGATGTTTGGTAAAGATTTTGATAGACCTGGATGAATAAAGAGTTTCCTTTCTTTTCTCAGCCGTGTTCTAGGAGAGACTATGATTTTGGTAATCAGAAGTTTCTCTTGCTACATGCTTCTTGTGAATCTTATGAGTCCTCTCAACCAAAACACCTTTCTGTCTTGGCCTTCTGTTGAATGAAAGAGTGACCCTTCTATGTCAAAAGTAGTTCAACAGCTTGGTTTTGTTGATTCATATCTCTACAACCCGAAAACTCTACTTAAGTCTTTAGTAGAGGTCTCCTCTCAAAGTCTGTGGTCATGTTCTTTCTATTGAAACCTCCCTTCCCAGAAGCTTAAACTCTTCTATACGCTCCATGGTCTCAATCCTTATGAAGGCCATCTGTCTAAAAAAACATGAAACCTTCTCCTTTTGTTTCCTCTGTTATATTGACGTGTCTCATGTTCGTCGTCTCAGAGTTGTTTCTAAATAGTCCATCCATGAGTTGACCATGAGATGCTCGGTGTGTTGTTTAGTGTGTTTCCCTCTTATCCTTAGAGTGGCCCTATTTCTTTTCTCTCTGTCTCTCTTCCTACCTTTGGAATCTCGGGTCAAGATTCTCGTAAGGGGGATAGAGCTATAACACCCCAGTTTTTAGTTATACTTATAATTAGGGTTTTGATTATGCATTTATGAGCATCATATCATAAATTGTGCATTAAGGAAATAATGAAAAACCTAAAACCCTAATATTCCTCCTCTATTTTAAAAAATTCAAATGGTTTGAATTTTGAAAACTATCAAAATATGTGGAGCCAAATTGTTATAAGGGCCTCTAAGTATTTTACATATTTTATGAAGCCTTTGGTATTTTTGAAATCATCCAAAACATATTTCAAATGGAAACACAAAACAGAAATTTGGAAACAAAATTAGAAAAGGATTTTCAGAAGAAAAAAATAGCCAGGCGAACTAACCAGGCCGCAACCCAGCTAGCCCACCTCCCTCCGCTCCCTTCCCTGCCACTCAGCGCACACAGCTGCAGCCCGTGGCAGGCCCAGCAGCAGCCCACTCTGGCCCGTACCTCTTCAATGTATTTCTTCTTTCTTCTTCGTTCAATCAGAAGGACGCCGACAACCACCTGCGTGACCCGCCGCCGGCCGTCGATCCCCCCGCACGCTACGATGCCCTCCGTCGCCCCCTGGAGTGGAGGATAAGACCGCCTGGATGCCCTCTCTCCCCATATCCTTATCCCTTCCCCTATCGCTCTCCATCGCGAGGTACTCCAAGCTCTCGAACCCTAGCTAACGGTCGCCGCATCGTGTCGCCGTCTCCGGCCCTCCCCTTGCACATCTGATCTTGCCACTGGGATCACCAGGCTGCACCGCGTCTCCCCGCCAAAAGAATCGAGTTGCTGAGCCTCGTTTTCCCCCCGACGAGCTTGTCTTCCACCACGACGGTCGCCGTCGATTCGGCGGCCTCAGACCATGCCAAGCTTCCCCGACCCCGTCAATCGCTTCTTGGTGAGATTCTCGTCCTCCTGGACCTTCTCCTTGCCTCGCTTTCACTATGTAGCATCCTACCGATGAGCACCACTGTGCACCGCTGCGGAACCTCGCCGTGGTTATTGTTACAGAGACCTTAAGCTAGCGGCGCCGCTACCGTTCTACTCGCCTTGATGCCCTGGTTCGAACGGGATAGACCCCGTAGCCCCGCATCACCTCCTGCGCCTTCCCCGTTGCCGATCTGAGGTCACCAGCGTGCTTGCTTTAGCATGACGTCAGCCGAGCGCGGGTCTGACCCAGTCAAACCCCGGTCCGGGTCCCACCTGCTTGCGTGGCATCTGAGCTGGCTCCGGGCCCCTCTGTCAGCCACTGTGGCTAGGTAAGCTTGTGGTGTGAAAAGTTTCAGCGTGGTTTAATAAATCTAGAAAATGATTTAATAATTCCAGAAAATGATTTAAATCTTATAAAATCAATAACTAATTATTTACAAGTCAGAAAAATATGTATAATATATCAAAATGTTCAGAAAAATGAGATCTAACTATCTAAGCTATTATCATGCATTGTTAAGCAACTTTCAAGACAATTTTAATTAGAAGAACATAGTAACCCCTCACAGGTGATTTCGGAGTTTCCTCGAGTTAGGGTTTTCACCCCTCGGAACCCCTGATTAAACTGTCGAGCATTCTTTAGGGTTACATTTCGATACAATTCAACTTGTCATATCATCATTATTGGTTGAGCACTACATCGATGCCATGTGTTGATTGTTTCCCTCTCTTTCCGATGTTTGGTTCTTCTTCGGTAGAATACGATATCGAGATCAAGATTGAAGACCGAGATCAACACCGTCGAAGTTCGAAGATCAACGAACAATACTTGACCATCTATAACCAAGTCAAGTACAAGGCTCCCGAAGCTATGCTTTTTGGTTATCAACAGGCAAAGGCAAGCATAGCCCCACCATGATATAATCCTATGTTTACGAAAGTATTTCAATTCCTGCCATGATGCATAAGATTCTACTGTGGTCTTTTATCGATAGGTAGAGTATCATATCTATTGCATTACTCCCTTTGAGCTTATATTACCTGATCCACTGCTCCTAGCATAACTAGGTCTAGCTTGTGTGCACTGCTAGAGCTTATATTCGTGTCTCGCTTAGCCATGCTTAGCTGTTGAGTCTGGTTCATCCAGATGATGTATCAGATGCAGGTAATCTAGTATGACAGGAGAACATGATGAGATGATATCGGAGGTGATATGAGAATAAACATGCTAAGGCTTGTATGGGAGGCAACAGTGGGATGTGGTTTTTGTATTCCCGTGCTCACCACCACTAGGACCCGATGTTCTTGCCTCTTGAACCAAGACGAGCGTACAACCACACGGGGCCTGGAAAACCCCACGAGTGACTAACTTGCCTAGTAGATTCCATGAGTCACATAGTTCGGGCGTTCCATTCGACAGATGCATAGAAAACCTTTTGAAAGATTTGGCGGGTGAAGGTGCATCATAACAGGTAGGTAAGCGTGGCCAGGGTTGCTTGGGGTCAATGGCGCCCCTGGTGAACCAACCTCGCCTCACATCTTTAAGTACCGGCTTCGGTATTTGACCTGTTACGGCGGAACCATACTTATTGCGTGACTCATGGTCTCGGCGAAAGCAAGGTAAAGGTCGTGTCTAACCACCCTCTTCCGGCCTTCCAAGGAAGAGGGATAATGTATTGGCATTAAGAGAAGGTTAGTATGTGTGGGTAAAGTTGTACACCCCTGCAGGGTAATAATCTTTCGGAAAGCTATGTCCACGGTTATGGACGACTTGGGAACGGACGTGAGATCATAGAGAACATGAACCTAATCATAAAACTTGGCAGATCAACGTGTGCTTAAGGATGCTTCCTCATGGGTACGATGGGGTGATCCTAGTTAGAGTTCAGATGATGATGATTGGTGGATATCAAAAGATGATGATCAATATTTTGGAGATGTTGCTCTCTTATGCCCTTATAAAATACTCTAACTAGACGAGCTTCTTCTCCCTCTTGTCTTAAAAAACAAAGATGGCTTTATGCAAAACAAATCCACCAGCCATAAGTCTTGCGGAGTACACCATGTACTCACCCTTGCTTTGTTGATACTTTTGGCAGAGTAATTGTTCACCTGAAGACGAGTTCTGTACTACATCGACATCGATGAGTAGCTTGGGGTTCCCGGCCGGCAGCCTGGAATCTATGGGCTGGGACGTCATTCTTATGCTTTAGGCCTCTTAGGACATTTGTCAAGTTTGCTATACTTAATAGCATAATTTGCCTTCCGTTGTTTGATTTTTGTGGTTTGTGACCTCTGCTTTTAATAATTTGGCTCTTCGCTAAGTTATGAGCTTGCTGTAATAATTTTGTGTCGTAGAGTCACTATCGTGTTACCGATTCTTCGCTTGATATCCTCGAGCTCAAGGTTAAGCTTATTTCATACGGAGGTCTGGGATTTGTTTAGCCCTGATCCTGGGGGTGTCACATTATGCCTCGAGACAACTCAAAACTCATGAAGTGAATTATCCTACTCATGACTTAGAGTTAGCATCTGTTGTCCATGCACTCAAAACATGGAGACATTATCTTTTGGGAAAACGCTGTGAAGTGTTCACAGATCACAAGAGTCTAAAATATATCTTCATTTAGAAAGAAATCAATATGATACAAAGAAGATGGCTTGAGCTCATCAAGGACTATGAGTTGAGTTTGCAATACCATCCCGGTAAAGAAAACTTTGTAGCAGATGCTTTAAGCCGTAAGGTTTATGTGAATGGCCTTACTAAGGGAGAATTGCCAGATAATATATGTGCCCAATTCAAAGATCTCAGATTGGAAATAGTACCTGAAGGACATATCATGTCATTGGATGCAACCCACATTGTTGGACAATATCAAAGAATCCCAAAAGTTGGACAAAGAAATTGAAGAGATTAAAGGAAAAATTAGCAAAGGGAAAGCTAAAGGATTCCATGAAGACGAACATGGTACTTTATGGTATGGAAAACGTATCTGCATTCCGCAAGATCTGGAGCTTCGGAAACTGATTCTGCAAGAAGCACACAACTCACCATATTCCATTCATCCAGGTAACACCAAAATGTACATGGATGTGAAAGAAAGATTTTGGTGGAACAACCTCAAGAAGGATATTGCGGAGCATATTGCCTTGTGTGATGTGTGTAGTCGAGTAAAAGCGGAACATTAAAAAACTGGCGGGGTTATTACAACCACTACCTATTCCTGATTGGAAGTGGGAAAAGATTGGTATGGATATTATCACTTGACTTCCAAGGACTAGATCTGGATATGACCCTATTTGGGTTGTTGTAGATCACCTAACTAAAGTGGCTCATTTCATACTTGTGAAGATAACCTATACAAGAGTTAAGTTAGACAAGATCTATATCAACAGGATTGTATGTCTGCATGGAGTACCCAATAGTATTGTGTCCGATAGAGGAACTTAGTTCACTTCGCATTTTTGGCGACAACTACATGAATCATTGGGAACAAGATTAGAGTTCAGCACAGCTTTTCACCCCCAGACTGATGGACAGACAGAAAGGACCAATCAGATTCTGGAGGATATGTTGAGGGAATGTGCCCTAGACTATGGTGCTAGTTGGGATGAAAGTCTGCCTTACGCAGAATTCTCTTACAATAACAGCTATCAAGCCAGCATAGAGATGGCACCATTTGAATTTCTCTATGGAAGGAAGTGTACTACGCCATTACTATGGAGTGGTGTTGGAGAAAGAAATTTGTTTGGACCAGAATTAATTAAGGAAGCTGAAGAGAAAGTTAAATTGGTAAGAGACAGATTGAAGATTGCACAGTCCCGACAAAAGAGCTACGCAGATCCAAAGCATAGAGAAGTCACCTATGAGGTAGGTGATAGAGCTTACCTTAGAGTCTCACCACTTTGTGGTGTGAAGAGTTTTGGAGCAAAGAAAAGTTGGCACCAAGGTACGTTGGACCATTCAAGATCTTGAGCTATAAAGGAGAAGTGGCTTATGAGATTAAATTGCCTGAATCACTTTAAGCAGTTCACAATGTGTTTCATGTAAGTCAGTTGAAGAAACACCAACCGGAGATGGAATAAACTTCTTTGAAGGATACTATACCATTGGAATATGTTCGGTTAGAAAGTGATCTCACCTATGAAGAGAAACCTATCAAGATTCTTGAGACAGCAGAAAGAGTTACTCGGACTAAGACTATCAAATTCTGTAAAGTTCAGTGGAACCACCATTCCGAAGAAGAAGCAACATGGGAAAGAGAAGATGACCTTCGGAAAGATCACCCTCACCTATTTGCTAGCCAATTCGAATCTCGAGGGTGAGATTCTTCTTAAGGGGGTTAGATTTGTAACGTCCCAAAAATCATGAATTGAAAAAGCATGCATTGCATTCATATTGTCAAAGCATTTAGAGCTAACATAAAAAAATTCAAAGTTTGAATTCAAACAAAACCATTTGATGCCCATTTTTTTATCAATCATATGAGGCATGGTTTTTTTTCAAAGGGCCAAAGTTATTCTGAGTGAATTTGTGTGTTTAACACACTATTGGACACTAGAATGGTATCACAAAATTTTGGTGGAAATTTGAATTGATTTGGAGTTGATTTGAGATTTCAAATCTTATTTAGAAAATAAAATCCAAAAAATAAAAACAAAAGAACAGAAAAAAATAGAGGCAGACCAGCCAACTGGCTCGGCCCACCCCCACAGCCCACCTCTCGGCCCAGCGAAACCCACCCGGCTCCCCTGTACCCCCTGCCTTTCTTTTCTCACCGCACGCCCCGCACCCCCCTCACTGACATGCTGGTCCCACGGCCACGTCAATATAGTCTTCCTCAATTAGCGCCCGCAGACTCGCCATCGCCGCCCGTTACTAGCTGATTGATTTTCGAATCAATTCGCATTATGGCCACAGTAATCCCGCGCCCGAACCCCCTCTACTTAACCCCCTCCTCCTTCCGCTCCTTTCCCCTCACTCACCACCCTCTGAGCGCCCCTAGGCTGTCCACACGCAAGCTCGCACTGCCTCTATCCCGAGCATCTCCGGCAAGCAAATTACGGTAAACCCAAGCCCCCCTTCTCTCTAGTTGACACTCGTACACTCACCGTGTCCGTGCGCGTCTAACGCTACCTCTTGCATGTCTTCCCGTGCCTTGTAGCATCGCCAACGACGCCGATGCCAACTCCAACGAGGAATCGTCGCCGTGTCCGTGCGCCCCAGCCCTGTCCACGAGCAAGTTGAGCTTCACCGCGTCTTCGCGACCTCGGTAAGCCCCAGTGCCCCCTTCCTTACCCTCTGGCCTCGCCGGAACATCGACGTCTGTCGTGCCACCACGGTGGCCATTTGCGCCGGCCGCGTTTAGTCAAAGCAATGGGATCCGCTGGATCTAGATCCAGCGATCGAGATTAGGACTAGACGCGAAAGGGTACGCTCAGATCTGAGCCGTAGGATTTAGATCTGGCGGTTTAGGTTAGATCGTTAGCGAAGGGGTAAGTTGCGATATGGCGCGTTGGATCTAACTTGATCCAATGGCGCGAAAGGGCGATCCGCCCGAAGCGGTATCGTCCAATGATATGCTGTCGCGTGGCTCGGTTTTTGATTTAAAAAACAGATTTTTATCTATTAGTTGTTTTAACTTGCAAAATTGATAACTTTTGTTCCGTTTATCCAAAAAATACAAATAATATATCATTGGAATCAGAAAAATAAATCCTACACTACTGTGGGCTTGAATTTGTATTTTTATTATGTAAAAATGGGATTTTGTGCAGAATCAAATATAGGCTTATTTTGGCTATATAAATTATTTGGAAAATGATTTTAAAGAAAATTTAAGTTTATTTAGACTATAAATAGTTGGTTTTGTGTTCAGTAATATTTGGTTTGTTTAGTTTAGTGTAGAAAAATTTATTCCATTGCATTTACATGCATTCATATATTTTTGCTTGATTATTTGAATGTGAATTTGGTGCTATTATTTTATGTGTAGATTTTGGTGCTAGTGGTGATTGTGATTGTGAAGATTGTTGCTACTCACCCAACTACCAAGGCAATTGGTGCTTCATATGTTTTTTCCTATTATTTTGACTATGCACTAGTGATATGTTGAGTAGGGCTTGCATGGAAATTTTGCTAAGTATCTATATGCTATGCTTTTGAAAACCTAGTAGTTGTAGTCTTAGTAGAATTTTCTCTAAGTTAAGATACTTGCCATGTTATCATGCTTAGCCTAGCAAATAGCAAACAAGGGTGTAATATATTCATGCTATGGACTTCTGCTAAGTCTTTGGACTTGTGTTTTTGCTTAATAAAACAACTAAGTGAATGAATCACCTGGGTGGAATGGTATGATGGTTTGTGTTGAGTGGTTACACAAGGCCCATGTCTATGGTTTACCTTGTGTATCACACTTGTGGAAAGCCACCCAGGAACAAAGGTATTTGAGATACTTAGTGTTTAGAAGCTTCCAGTGCAGCCACATGGCATATGGGCTCTGCCTTGATCATATAGGTTGCAATAACTTAGCCAGATGGACACTTGGTTGTAGGGTAATAGGATGGAAAACGTCCATGGTGGTATAAGGGGAGGATTCTGAAAGGTCTTGTCTTGATGCATGTCGAGTCTTGTGGGGAAAGTGCACCACCTCTCGAGAGGTAAAACCTAAGTACTTAGTCGTGTCCCTGGTAATGGTCAATTTGAGCATTAAGACATTGAAGCTATCAAGGATCTCCTCATCCCAATTTCTAAGTTAAAAAATTGTGGTTGAATAAGGTTAAAGGTTCACCAATGTCTATTGGTGGTTCCGTGGGAGTTTTGTCGAACAAAATCTTAGTGTTTTCAACTGATAAGGAAAACTCTATTTTGAGCAAAGCAAGCCTAAGCTACACTTAGCCAAATTCATATAGATGTTAGTTATTACTATTATACGAAATTATCACTTGCCAATACAATTCCAAATGTATTGACCCCTTGTGGCTATAACTTATGATGTTGTTGGTTACTCTGATGAGGATTAGGGTTATGAGTCTACACTCAACATGCTTTCCTGTGGCACATGAAGATGAAGACTTTATTTTAATTACTTATGTTAAGAACTCTTGTACTAGTCTTTGGATATTGAGTTATAAAGACTATGTTATCTCTGGAATGACGATGTAATATTGACCTTTGTATCTTTGTACTTCATCTTAAACTGTGGATTCTAGCATTTGATCTAGGGACTAGCATTGCAATCATAGGGACCTTTACCTTATAAAGGTGGGGTATTACACACGTCTTTCTAGAGGCCGCTACCAACTATTGACAGAATAAGTGTATTCGTGTCATGTATATACTTATATGAACCTATAGAGTCACACACTTAAGGGGCTGGAAGCCTAGTGAGGATTGGATCCGAATTACACCAGGATTAGGCTACTAATGGTATGCTAATATAGAAGCCCACTAGGGATGCTTATATAAGAGAGGGTGGGACGAACTGACCAGGGTTAGACCATTCCACCCAGCTGCCACTCCTCACGCCTGTGTTGAAGGCGCGGACCTAGCAGTCCGGCGTCTGACGCTTCCACCCTGTACGTGTGGATACCTCGGAGGTGCTGCAGCTGTAGCACTTGGACGAGACGTGCAAGGGGAGCTGCTCGTGGGACGAGGACAAGGAGGAGACGTAGAACGTCTACACTGCCTCGTCGCGCTTCATCAAGTTCCACAACTGCGCGTCTAGTGGTAATCCCGTGATCTATGACAGCAGTAATCCTGGTTTACACGGTAGAAAATTTTGATTTCCGCTAGTTTAGCCTACCCATATCCCTTCAGTGGTATCAGAGCCGATGTTGTTCAGTTATAGGTTCGAGATGTTTTCATATGGTGATATGCAGATCGATATGAATGATGTGATTGTTTGTATTGCGGTGGTTCAGGATTGATCTATGATCTTGTTTTCCATGATCGTGATTCTAATGTTGTCGAATGACTTACCCCTACCGGTCGGTTTCCGCCATCGGGGTAGACAGTGACACATAAATCCTATTGAACCACGCGAAGATCAATATGATTGATCGAATCGGAACCTAGATCTAAAATCAATGTACCGTGATCAAAGAAGTTTAATCGAATCGGAACAACGGTTTATGGTAAATTTGATTTGTTGATCAAAATCCTTAAATAAAATTGTGTAGATTCGATCTCTCATTTTTCATAGAAAATTGTGTAGATTCTTAAAGAAAATAGGAACCTAGATACTGCGTGGGGCGCTGCCCCTTCGAACCCCGCAGGGGGAGACCCCCTAGACCCCCCTTAATCGTAGCTCCTTTTATATCTCGTTAAGGTAACTAGGTGCTGCGGTCACATGATCCAGTAGAATGCGATTATATGCATAACTTGTTTTTGCAGGATGTATGTGATCAGTATGGCCCATATATGTATGTGATGCATGTATGAAATTTATCATGACATGTGTGTCGTGAGTAGGGCAACACGACTGGAGCCATATGTGTTTTCAATTATTGTAATGGCATGCGTGCCTACTTGTGATGATCCCAATACTATGTAATTTTGATTACTAGCTGATAGGAGTAATAGCTTGTACTAGTTCTTGGAGGACTCGTCACTTGGAGGATGGCTCACATGGAACATGAAGATGGAGATCATCGTGGTGGACAACTTCTATGGCGATAGAGATCACCATGAGAAAATGGGCCATACTGTGTCACATCTATGTGAATGCTATTCTTATATGTTTTACTCTATGCATGCTTAGATGATAGTAGTAGAATGATCCCTCAAAAAGTTTAAGGGTTATGAAATTACGGTGTCGCAGTTTTCCTTGGCTGGATGGGTTTGTATCGGATACCTACACGCATAAGGGTTGGTGATATTGACAAGGTCATCTTAACAGTTAAGGACCTTGGGGCATAAAGGTTGGGCGCCTAGTTTTGACATAGAGATGTCACCCAACAACAAGATTCATATATGATATGATTAGCAAGTGTTGCTTACCAATTTACCTTGTCTTCTAACAGTGATGCTAAAGCTCACTAGTAGACTTGTTAATTGTGGATGTTGAATCACTTAGTATTAATAGAGGGATATTGATTTAAGTGGGAGTATATGCTATTAAATTGTTTAATATGTTTTACTCTTTCATGGTTTCATGGCTAAGTATTTTGCATGTTTTTTGCTGTAGATCAATGGCACCGAACACTGCATCACCATTTTCTTTGCGTTTGATTCTTAACAAAGATAAACTAAATGGAACAAACTATTCGGACTGGATCCGTAACCTGAGAATTGTTCTCGGGTCTGATAAAAAGGAAATGGTTCTAGATACCCCAATCCCCGATGAACCTGCTGATAATGCAACTGCTGCCCTTAAGAATGCCTACAAGAGAGAATGTGATGATTCTCTTGAGGTTAGCTGTCTTATGCTTGCATGCATGGAACCTGAACTCCAAAATAAGTTTGAGGATCATGAAGCGTACGATATGATCATCGCGCTTAAGGACATGTTCCAAGATCAGGCAAGAACTGAGAGGTACAATGTTGCCAAGTCATTTGTGGAATGCAAGCTGGCAGAGGGAGCAACTGTAGGCCCCCATGTGATCAAAATGGTTGGTTACAGTCAGATTTTGGAAAAGCTTGGTTTTCCACTAGGCCAAGAGTTGGCTACTGATTTCATTTTGGCGTCTCTTCCATCTAGCTATGGGCAGTTCATTTCGAACTACCATATGCATGGGGTGGATAAGGGCCTTAATGAGTTATGTGGGATGCTAAAAACAACAAAAAGTGACATGAAGAAGTGTGCAGGGCATAGCCATGTGATGGCTATGCAGAACAAGCCTAGCTTCAAGAAAAAGGGTACTTCTTGGAAGAAGAAGAAGGGCAAGGCTAAGGATACGATCCCTAAACCTGCACCCAAGCAAAAGGCTAGACCTGTAGAAGACACTGAGTGCTTCTTTTGTCATGAACATGGCCACTGGAAGAGAAACTGCAGCAAGTAACAGGCTTCTTTGAAGAAGAGTGGAAGTGTCACATCCCAAAATTTTCCAAATTTTGAGAAGTGAAAAATAAATAAAAAAAATAAAAAATTGTTGAAATTTAGGATGAGAAGAAACTTTTTGATTTCCAATTGGAAACATCAAAACCTATTTTGATCAAATAAAATCCTAAAGGGATTTAAAAAGATAAACAAATAATAAATAAAGTTATAATAGTTGGAATTACCATTTTTGGATCTTTAAATAAAAAAGATATGGTTTTTATAAGCAAAGGTAGAAATAATGAATAAGGACTATTTTTAAAAGAGGCAAATTAAATCTTGGCCAAGCATTTAAAAATAGAATATTTTGTTTGATAAAGATAGTAAAGGTTTATTTAAATAAAACCATGAGGATTTATTTATATCCAAATTTCATTCAAGTATAGACTTTTTCCTATTTTGAATGAGCATTAAAACTTAATAAAGCATTTTATTTCAAAGTGTTATGTTTTTAATAAAACCTACTGAAAAGATTTTTGTAGGAATTTATAAAGTCAAATAGAGTTTTAAACATATTTGAATCCTATTTGAAATAAAGACTAAAGCCTATTTATTTATTTTTAATAAATAATAAACCCTAAAAATAATTGTTCTATTTTGGACTTTGGATTATGTTGATAAACAGAATTGAATTATACCCAAAAGTTTGGTGGTGGTTTGAATTCAAATGGAGTTTGAATTGTTTGAAATAAAATCAAAACAGAAATTAAAAACAGAAAACGCATTCAGTATAAAAAAATGAAACAAACCCAACCCACTAAACCTACCCAGTCCAGCAAAGCATCTGGCCCAGCAAGAGCCCACCCGGCAACCCTCACCCGAATCGCTTTCTCACGCGCAGCCTCACCCGCAAAGTCACTGACGCTACGACCCCACTCCCCCTCTCTCTCTCGCAGATAGCACGGTCCCACCTGCCAGGTCGTCGTCTCCACCTCGACCGTTCCCCCCTCGCCGTTTCTGCTGGCGATGAATGCCATTGAATTGGCATAACACCGCGAGTAATTCTCGCCAGTGGCCACGCGCTTTTAAACGCCTCGCCCTCCTCTTCCATTTCCCCCAAGCAGCATCTCCCCTCTAGCTCCAGGGTGCGAGAATCGCGAGCTCGAACCTCTCTGTCCTGACGAGCTTCTCCGGCCAATTCCGTCGAACTGCAACCGCCCCTTGCCTCTCACTACACGCAAGCTTACTCCCCAGTCCCGTGCGCACCTGCCCGTGTGCTCCACTCAACCGCGCGCGTCCCCTAGCGTCGACAACCTCGACACCTGAGCGCCACCGTTGTCTGCCGTTTCTCCGGCGAGCTCCCCTGGTAAGCATAGACCACCCCGAACCCTCCCGGTGATGCTCCTGTAATCCCCACACTCTCTAGCGTCTAACAGCATGCCTTGTTTGTCTTAGCGCGCCCCCAAACTTCGCCCCCTACGACAACCAGAGACATCCGACACCGCCACTGACTCCGGCGAGCAATCCACGCAGCTCCAGTGCGCCCCTCGAGTAGCCGACCTCACCTTGAGCTTCACCGCACCCCTGCAAGCACAGTGAGCTACTCCTCCCTCTCCCTCGCTTCCTGAATCATCGCCGACGCCACCGCCCGACCGCCGCTGTCGCGCACTGCCGTCGAGCGCCGCCAGTTTCTCGTAGCCTCGCTGTAGCCGTTAGATCTAAATCGTCTCGTTAAGATTAGATTATAACGAAGGGGTATGAAACGATATGCGCCGTACGATTTAAGTGAGATCTAACGCACCGCATTTGTCGATCCCAGCGAAGCGGTATCGCCCAATGAGGTTAAGACACGTGGCCTAGGTGTGGATTTAAAAACAGAAATGTTCTATTAGATGTTTAATTTTATAAAATTCATAACTTTCAATCTACACGTCCAAATTTTGCAAATTTTATATCAATGGATTCAGCAGAACAAGTACTTTGCAGACATGCACTTTTTTTAATGTTTTGCTTCTAGAAAATTGGTTGAAATTGCAGAAAGATGTGTAGGCATAATTTGAATATAGAATTTGTTCTAGAAATATTTTCAAGATGAAATCTTTGCTAATTGGTTTGTTTTGAACCTACTGACCATAGGAACCAACTTATGAATTTAAAAATGTATTTTGTGAGGTTAAGGAATAAATATTTGAATTAGCACATTTCTAGTCAAATAAAAATATTGTTTATGGTTTAGAAATGAATTTTGAGTAAAACCTTTGGGAAATGATTTGATTCAAACCTTCTGACCCTAAACACCAAGTTTTTAGATTAAGAACATATTTGATGAACCATATAAAGTTATTGCTTTGCTAAAAGATATTTTCAACTACATAAAATATCACCTTTGCATAATATTTGGTTTATGAGATGAAACCTTTTGCAAATGGTTTTACCACTTTTGTAAATGACCAATGTGATCTTGGAAATGTTTAGAGCCTAGTAGAAACCACTTTTTCAAATAAAACTATCTTTTGCATGCTTGCATGCATGACCTTGTTTTTGTTATTTTATGTGTGATAAATTGTTTGAATGCTATTTGAATATGTGTTTGCTTGATTAAATTGTAGTGAAGTTAGAAGAGTGTGATATTTGCAAGATCAAGAAGTGAACCAACATTCTCTACTAAAAAGTCAAGTGACACTATCATCCTTGTCCTACTATTTTCATAACACTTAGTGTATTTTTCTAAAATGCATGATAAGGACTACTATATTTTATGCTATGCTAAATCCTAATAGGATATCCTTATATATCCATTTGAGAAAACATTGTAGTTGTAGTATGCTTAGCCCTGCTATATATTTGGGATGGGATACATGATATGATTATATGAAGTGTTGGAAATATATATGTTTTATATAATAAAACAGGTACACAATGAACCACCTGGGTGGACAAGGATACTCAAGATTGGACAAGGTGGCAACAAAGGGAACCATGTTTATATGGCTTTCTTTTTGTGTGTGCACTAGAAGAAAACCACCCAGGGACTTAGAGATTGAACATGTTTCTCGTACAGTGGCTTCCGTGTATAGCCACATGCTAAATGGGCTCTGGCTTAGTCAACTACATAGTGGAATACCCTTGCATTGGCATCTTCAGGTGTCACATCCCAAAATTTTCCAAATTTTGAAATGTGAAAAATAAATAAACAAAATAAATTTTTGTTGAAATTTAGGGTGAGAAGAAACTTTTGATTCCAATTGGAAACATCAAAACCTATTTTGATCAAATAAAATCCTAAAGGGATTTAAAAATATAAACAATTAATAAATAAAATTATGATAGTTGGAATTACTATTTTTAGATCTTTAAATAAAAAGATTTGGTTTTCAAAAGAAAAGGTAGAATTATAAATAAGGATTATTTTATAGAGCCAAATTAAATCTTGGCCAAGCTTTTGAAATAAAATATTTCTATTTGTTAAAAAGAATAAAGGTTATTTAAATAAAATAATGAGGATTTTTTAATATCCAATTTTATTAAAGTAAAGGCTTTTCCATTTTAAATAAACAGTGTTTTATTTTCAAATAAAACCTAATGATTTGATTTTGGTATTGTTTTAGATTTTAAATAGAGATTATAAAATAAATTAAACCCTATTTGAAAATAAAGACTAAAGTCTATTTATTTAATTATTAATGGATCCTAAAAATAATAAAAATTATTTTGTTTTGGACTTTGATTTGTGTTGTTAAACAGAATTAAAATCTACACAAAGTTTGGCCAAGGTTTGAATTCATTTGGGTGTTTGAATTGTTTGAATAAAATCAAAACAGAAATTCCAAATGGAAAAAGAAAAGGCTTCCTGTATAAAAAAAAGTGAATCAAACCCAGCCTAGCAAACTGGCCCAACAAGGCCCAGTCCAGCCTACCTACTCACCCCCCCCCCGCAGTGAACCGTTTTTCACTGAATAAAGAACCACAGAGACACTGAGCAGTGGACCCCACTCACACTCTCTCTCCCTCACAGACAGACGGACCCCACCGCCAGCTAGGCATCATCAACCTCGCGCCAGCCGTTCCTCCTCGCCGTTGCTGCCTTGATTGCAGCCATGAATTCGATTCAATGCCGGAATAATTCCTTGCCGTGATCACGCGTGTATAAGCGCCCCTCTCCGCTCTCTCTTTCCCCCCAAACAGCGCCTCCCCTCTCCCCCTAGGCTGCTCCGATTTTGAGCTCAACCACCTCTGTCCCCGATGGCTCTCCCGGCCAATTTCGGCGAACCACAGCCGCCTCTCGCCTCCCACTGCACACGAGCTTGTTCTCTACCTCTAGGCGCACCTGCCAGTAACTCGAACTCGCCCGCGAGTGCCCCACAGCCTCGGCTTCGACCTCACCTGAGCATGCGCCGCCGTCTGCCATCGCTCCGGCGAAGTCTCCCTGGTAAGCCAGACCGCCCTGAGCCCTCTCAGTGATGCTCCCCTACTCCCCACGCTCTCCCGCATCTGACCATGTACTTGTTTTGCCTCGGCACGATTTGTAGCTCCATCCCTGACAACCTCCAGAGCCGCCTGACGCCGCCACCGACTCCGACGAGGAATTGCCAGCAGCTCCGAGCGCCCCTCTCCAAGCCAATGCCACCTCGAGCTTCGCCAACCCTCTGCGAGCACGGTGAGCCCCTCCTCTATCTTCCTTGCTTCCTGGTTCATCGGCAAGCTCACCGCCAGAGCGCTCCGCCACCTGTCGTCGTCGCAGCGCCGCCACTATTTGGTCGAATGGTTCTGCACTGTTAGATTTAGATCTGACGCGTAGGAACAGATCACTTAACGAAAGGATATGTGTGCATCTGAGCCGCTCGAACTTATTTAAATCCTACGGTCCAGAGAGCTCGATCCACCCGAAGCGGTACCGGCCAATAGAATCACGCCACGTGGCCAGACTGTTTGAATAAAACCAGAAAATGTTCTATTTGATTTGCAGACTTGTAAAATTTATAACTTTAGTTCTACATGTCCAAATTTTGCAAATTTTATATAAATGGAATCAGTAGAACAAGTACTTTGCAACCATGCGCTTTTTTTAATGTTTTGCTTCTGTAAAATTGGTTGAATTTGCAGAAACATGTGTAGGCTTATTATGAATATAAAAATTGTTCTAGATATAATTTTAATGTGAAATCTTTGCAAAATGGTTTTTTTTGAACCTACTGACCCTAGGAACCAACTTATGGATTTAAAAATGTATTTTGTGAAGTTTAGGAATAAATATTTGAATTAGCACATTTCTAGTCAAATAAAAATATTGTTTTTGGTTTAGAAATGATTTTTGAGTAAAACCTTTGGGAAATGATTTGATTCAAACCTTCTGACCCTAAACACCAAGTTTTGAGAATTAAAATGTATTTGGTGAACTCTTTAAAGAATATTGCTTTGATAAAAGCATTTTCAACCACACAAAATATTAATTTGATTTAGAAATAGTTTATAGATAAAACCTTCTGCAAATGGTTTTACCACTTTAGAAAATGACCACTTTTGAACCTTACAATGTTTAGAGCCTAGTAGAAACCACCTTTGCAAATAAAAATATCTTTTGCATGCTTGCATGCATGACCTTGTTTTTGTTATTTTATGTGTGATAAATTGGTTGGAATGCTAGTTGAATCTATGTTTGCTTGATTGAATTGTAGTGGAATTAGAAGAGTGTGATATTTTCAAGATCAAGAAGTGAACCATCATTCTCTACTAAAAAGGCAAGTGACACTATCATCCAAGTCCTACTATTTTCATTACACTTAGTGGATTTTGTAACATGCATGATAAGAACTACTATATTTTATGCTATGCTAAATCCTAATAGGATACCCCTATATCTCCCTTAGTGGAAACATTGTAGTTGTAGTATGCTTAGCCCAGCTATAAACTTGGGATGGGATACATGTTATGATTATATGAAGAGTTGAAAAGATATATGTTTTATATAATAAAACAAGTACTCAATGAACCACCTGGGTGGACAAGGATACTCAAGTTTTGGACAAGGTGGCAACAAAAGGAACCATGTTTATATGGCTATCTCTTTTTGTATGTGCACGAGAAGAAAACCACCCAGGGACTTAGAGATTGAACATGTTTCTCGTACAGTGGCTTCCGTGTACAGCCACATGCTAAATGGGCTCTGGCTTAGTCAACTACATAGTGGAAGACCCATGCATTGGCATCTTCAGGTTAACTAGAATTGTGTAAGGGAACTTGAAACCCTACATTGGTGCCTGGATGACAAGCTAGCATTGTGTATTTGGAGGACTCCTATGGAAAGACTTTGTCACATTCTCAATCTGCAAGTACTCCATCTTGGTGAGTACTTATCCAGCGGCCACTGGTGGCATCAAGATGAGATTGTGTCATGTGGGTAAAGTGTACAACTTCTGCAGAAGATCAAAATTCTAAGTACTTAGCCGTGTCCCGAGTTATGGACAACTCTGAGCAACTAAGGCCTGAAGCTATGGAAGATCTCGACATTCCAATTTCTCAAAGTAAAACTTGATGGTGACAACAAGGGATTAGAAGCACTTGGAGTTTTCCAAGAAGTTCAAAAAGATTTGACAAAGATCAAAAACTATTTTGAAAAGATAGGATAAAACTATATTGCTTTCTGCAAAAGAGCCTAAACCCTACCTAGCCAAATATGCATGTAATGATAGGATCCACTTATTTCTACATAGTAGTGAAACTTGCCAATACAATTCAAATGTATTGACCCTTGTGTCTTCAACTTATAATGTTGCAGGTTTTTTTTATGTTAGTGAAGTTTGTTGAATAGGATTACAAGTCTACAACCAACATGATTGCCTGTGGCACTTTGATGATGAAGGACCCCATGCTTATAGATATTCTGCTGCAATGTAATGTGATAGCCAAATGAGCTATGTAAGATGTAATGAATTATTTTATTCCTGGTTATAAAGTTGTATTATGACCTTTGTTTCTTGATATTACATCTTAACTATGGATGCTAGCTATTGATCCAGGGACTAGCATTGTAAACACAGGGATCTCTACCTTATTAAAGGTTGGGAACCTTACATCAGGTTAACTAGAATTGTGTATTGGAAATATATCCTTACAATGGTGCCTGGTAGACAAGCTAGCATTGTGTATTGGGAAGACTTCTATGGAAAGACTTTGTCACATTCCTGGTCTGCCGGTACTCCATTTGGTGAGTACTTATCCAGCGGCCACTGGTGGCATCAAGACGAGATTGTGTCATGTGGGTAAAGTGTACAACTTCTGCAAAAGATCAAATTCTAAGTACTTAGCCGTGTCCCCGGTTATGGACAATTCTGAGAAACTAAGGCCTGAAGCTATGGAAGATCTCGACATTCCAATTTCTCAAAGTAAAACTTGATGGTGACAACCAGGGATTAGAAGCACTTGGAGTTTTCCAAGTAGTTCAGAAAGATTTGATAAAAGATCAAAACTATTTTGAAAAGATAGGATAAAACTATATTGCTTTCTGCAAATGAGCCTAAACCCTACTTAGCCAAATATGCATGTAATGATAGGATCCACTTATTTCTACATAGTAGTGAAACTTGCCAATACAATTCAAATGTATTGACCCTTGTGGCTGTAACTTATTATGTTGCAGGTTTGTTTGATGTTAGTGAAGTGTGTTGAATAGGATTACAAGTCTACAACCAACATGATTGCCTGTGGCACTTTGAAGATGAAGGACCCCACACTATAGTTAATTCTGCTGCATTGTAATGAGTTAGCCAAATGAGCTAAGTAAGATGTAATGAATTATTTTATTCCTGGTTATAAAGTTGTATTATGACCTTAGTTTCTTGATATTAAATCTTAACTGTGGATGCTAGCTATTGATCTAGGGACTTGCATTGTAAACACAGGGGTCTATACCTTATTAAAGGTTGGGACATCTACAGATGGTATCAGAGCACTGTGTTGCCTGTAGGATTGTAACCCTAGGATTGGATTAAACCCCTTAGAAAAATAGGAGTTGTGTTTGTTCCAAAAACTTATTTACAAACAATCTTGTAAACTCTTTCCTCAACCTTTTGGTTTTGATTCTACACCTCTTCCTTTTCAACTTGATGGAGAAAGCCTGCACCATGACCAATGACTTCCACTTTAGTTCCACCAAAGATTTCAACTTAGACATCACTAAAGACTACAAGTGAAAACCAAGAGACATTAGATTGCCTACCAAAAACATTGATATCATGTTAGTGTATGGATCATATTGACCTATGAGGTATGACTACACTAAGTTATTTATTTCAAGAAAACTTGTTGTTTCCTTCAACTCATGAGTTAAGCTCATAAGTTGTAAAGTGAATAGTTGCTTGTTGATTGATTGATTGTTTGATTGAACTTGGTTGTTTTGAGTTGTATGTTAGAACTTCCTTAGGTCTATCTGCCATTACTCATCCCTATCAACCAACAGATGCCTCCCCGTCGTGCCAACCCCAACCAAAACAACAATGTCACTCCCGAGATGCAGCAGTTGATGACAGCTCAAGCTCAGATAATGCAGATGATGACACAGTTTTTGAAAAATCAGAATCAGAACAACAACAACAACAACAACAACAACAACAACAACAACAATCAGAATAATCCTCCAGCACATGATATGCTCACCAGGTTTCTGAAACTAAGGCCTGCAAGGTTCTCTGGAACAACTGACCCAATGATAGACAATGATTGGTTACGTTAGGTGAATAAGTACTTAGTGACTGTTGGCTGCACCGACGAAGAAAAAGTTAGGTTTGCATCACATCTGCTTGAAGGACCAGCAGCAACATGGTGGGACAACTTTCAGATCACCACTCCCCTTGAAGATGTAACTTGGGCTATTTTTGAGGATGGTTTCCGTACAGCTCACATCTCAGCTGGAGTGATGAACTTGAAGAAAAAGGAGTTTCACATTCTGAAACAGCGTCACCTCAGTTGGCTGAGTATATTGAAGAATTCAACAATCTGGCACGCTATGCATCGGATGAAGTTGATATAGATGCTAAGAGGAAGGAGAAATTCCTCGAAGGACTTAATGATGAGTTGAACCTGCAGCTAGCTGTTGCCTATGTCCCAACTTATCAATCACTCTGTGACAAAGCCACCATCTTGGAAAACAAGATAAATCAAGTTGAAAATAGAAAGAGGAAGCATAAACTCAAGTATCACTCAGGATCATCACAAAAGAAGCGTTCATTCAAAAATAACAATGAAGATTCTGAACCACATCAGTATCACCACAACAACAATGGAAGTGATAATAATGGAAATGATACTGAAAATGGAGATGACCTTGGTCAGAACCAACATGACACTTTCAGGAAGAAAGACATTAGCCAGTTGCAGTGCTGTAATTGTAAGGAACTTGGACACTATGCATCAGACTGTCCTGAGAAGAAAAATAAAAAGGATGCTAGAAACTCCAATGGAAATGACTCCAATGTGACCCAGAAAGGACATGTGAACCACATTGACATGAATGGGAACTTTGAAGAGATAGAAGAAGTGGATGTCAGGAACTAGTTAACTCAGAAGAGTCAAATAAGGATTCCTTGTCTGGATATCAAGTGTTGAAACCATAGTCAAGTGAACCTTTAATGTAACCCTATGAGACTTTCTTTTAAGGGTGGTAGTACCCTAGTTGTCTTCAAGCCAACTTGTAACCCTAGCCTTCCCAAATCTCGGGATGAGATTTCTTTTAAGGGTGGTAGCCTGTCACATCCAAAATTTTCCAAATTTTGAAAAGTGAAAAATAAATAAACAAAATAAAAATTTGTTGAAATATAGGATGAGAAGAAATTTTTTTATTTCCAATTGGAAACATCAAAACCTATTTTGATCAAATAAAATCCTAAAGGGATTTAAAAAGATAAACAAATAATAAATAAAGTTATAATAGTTGGAATTACCATTTTGGATCTTTAAATAAAAAAGATATGGTTTTTATAAGCAAAGGTAGAAATAATGAATAAGGACTATTTTTAAAAGAGCCAAATTAAATCTTGGCCAAGCATTTAAAAATAGAATATTTTGTTTTATAAAGATAGTAAAGGTTTATTTAAATAAAACCATTAGGATTTATTTATATCCAAATTTCATTCAAGTATTGATGGGGATATGCCTACCGGGGTATACCTAGCAGGACGTTTCCGACTGGCCCGGGTGCCAGCGAGTGGGCCTGCAGGATGGCAACTGGATCTGGATCTGGCGTGGACACAAGCGACTGGAAGCTGAAAGCCCAGAAGCATAGATAGGCCCAGTCGGAATAGGTTAAAGGATCGTTGAAACCTTAACTGATTCGGTTGAGATCTGTAAACCCTAGGGAGGTGAGTCTATATAAACCTCCCTAGAGGACGCATAGGGGATACGTTCCATCATACACCCAAGCGACTCGTTGCCTAGCCGCCGAGCTCGCCCCACTGTACTCTCACCATAATACAATCTAGAAGGAGTAGGTCTTTACCCTCCGGGGGGCCGAATCTGGGTAAATCCTTGTGTCTCCGCCCTCATCTCGCACCGTAGATGGCTGGCCGCCCTTGCCCCATGTTCTACTACTTGTTGCCGATTGCAGCATCTGCCGTGGTCATTCCCACGACAGTGGCACCCACCGTGGGGCCTGGCCGGTCAGGCCGGTGTTCTGCGTCGATATCCAATCTACCTATCAACGAGTCGATCGCCACCGGCCGCATGATAGCGATCGGCGAGATGCTCCAGATCTTGCCGACTAGCTACGTCCCGGCGGCGCGACCCGTCACGCAGCATGATCCTGCCAGTCGGCACGATCAGCCTCTTCGTCGGCCTCACCGACGTCATCGTCTCGGAGGACTCGGCTCACATACGCGAGTCGCCGCCACGCAACCGGCTCTCTGAGAGTCAGGTCCGCACGATCCACCGCCTCGCCTCCGAGTATGACTCGGCCCACAGCGACATGGCCGAAACCACCGCAGCCGTGGAAGATGCGGCCCTCAACGACGACGCCGACTCGGCGACCCCAGCGTCACTCGCCGGATCCATTATTGCTGTGTTGCCCGTGGGCTCCATCACCCAGGTCTCCAACATCCGAGACTTCGAGGATCCCTCAATCCTTGGGATCTTAGACTTCGATTCCGGGTCGGAGAACTCCACCGACCTCCGCGACGGAATCGGCCTCCACGCCGCGACCTATATGGCGACTGGCGCCGACCTGCCGGATGATCCATTCTCCACTCCGATCCCTCCCAACGCGACAGCAACGGAGGTCCAGGAACTCCGCCTGAAGCTGGGGGAAGCAGTCCGCAAGGAACAAGCCGAGCGCGAAAAATTTCGCCTCGAGGAGGTGACAGCACAGGAGCTGTCGCGCTACCACCAGCTTCGAATCAGATCACGCCTGAACCTCACCGTCTAGGGGAGCGCCCTGAACTTCGACAACGGGAGCGACCCGGCCCGCACGGCCCAGCGCGCGATCTGCGAGAACGCGCCAGCAGGAGGAAGCGCTCAGCCCCCACCAGGGTCAACGGCCAATGGAAGGCGCGCTCACCGAGTTCCTCCGTGAGAATAGGGACAACTTCGCATGCACTACAAGGAATCTGGCATTATATGACCCTCTATTTTCGTCACAAAATCGTCACAATAGTCCATTTATGACGATTCTATGACGATTTTGAGATCGTCGAAAGCTGGGCGTCGCTAATGAACTATAACGACGATTTTATTGAAATCGTCATAAGATACTATGACGATTTGGGATCGTCATAACCTCTATGACGTTCCAAAATCGTCATGTGCAACCAGCCCACGCCACGTGGACGATCCGACGTGGCAGAAATTTGTGACGAAATGAAAACGTCTTAACGTGAATTTAGCCCGGTCCATACTGATTGTTATATGGGCCAGCCCATTAATTTGGTCCATTATGAATTATTATTCTGGAATTTTTTTTCGAGTTATTGGGCCAAACAGATGCATTTTTAGAGTTCTCTATATTCTGGCTACTGGACTTTTTAGTGTCGGGCTTACATTTGGGACATGTCCTTACTCAGTATATTAGCTTATATTTCAGTTTTTTTTCTGAAAAAGAAATGTCCATTTACACTTTCTTCTGGGCCAAGGCCTTTTATTCCAGTCCAGATTACTTTGTCTATGGCCATTTCATTACTGTGGGTTGTGGCCTGTTTACTAAGGCCACTATTTCATTCAGCACAAACTAAATAGACAGGAAATCAACATTTGAAATTCAAAACCAATATTTCGATATATCATGTAGCATTTCAAACACTAAATTAACATCATATAACAGCAGGTTCAGGTTCAGTCATTTCAAGTAACATCATGATGTAGGATCAGGTTCAGTCATCAGGTTCACAGCCAATACATCAGGTTCAGTCATCAGGTACATAAGGTTCACAGCCAAAACGACAGCAAGATACTGACAGCAAGGTACTCAAATAATAGCAAGATGAGCATCGCCAAAAAAAACAGTAATAAGATACCCATCGCCCAGCAAGATACCCATCATGTGATTTTGGCTCCAAATAAAGCCATCATGTGAGCAAGCTTCTCCTCATGCTCTTGCGCCCTCTTGACCAGCACCTGGTACTCCTTGTCCCGTTGAGCTTGTGCAGCTTCTGCCTCTTGCGCCGCCTTCTTGATTGCAGCCAATTCTTCAGACATCTCTTCACTTCGCTGCTCCGACTTCTGCAACTTCTCTTGCAGGTCACGGACATGAGCGGATACAGCCGCATGTGAACTGTTCATCTTGTTCTTGGAGCCCGTCTGGAGGCCAACATTCTTCAGGAATGTGCTTGACGGCGCCTCATTGGTGAGAACTTGGGCAACCACCTCCATAGCAGACTTTGGCTGTTCACCTTCTGGTACCGGCTTAGCCATCTCAGCTTCCATTTTGCTCTGCCATTTGGAATCAGTTGCTCAAAGATGTTAGGAAACATTAGCATGTGCACAAATAGTAGGAGCAGAATCGCAGAAAAATAAGTTAATCCACTAGGAGCAGAAGCAAAGAAAATATGAAATGGACAGTATCATAAGTTCTTAAAGTAGACAAGAACTACAACATACTTGGAGAGCAACCTTCCGGTAAGAAATGAAGAATAACATGCTTACCAAACAACTATAGACCATATCCAACATTAATAAGCTTATCAAGTAGACCATTAAAGAAACCTAGGCAGAACTAAACAAGTCCACACACAGATTTAATCACAACCAGGAAAGGAGTGACTCACTATAGCATCTTGAACTGCGACAGAGAAACCAGCTTTCTTGCTGTTGTGGGTGACCTTAAACATGTCAATGGCATTAAGCTCTTCACCCTGACGTTCCTCCCTCTGAAATGATTTCCAACATTATTAAGAACACATGCTTATAAGGACACAAGTTAATTATGCCTAAATAAAAATGTAAGTGTATCTTACAGCTGCATAAAGATGAGCTACATAGCACCGCGAACCGGTCTTCTGCTGAAACTTTACTAGTCCTCGATTGGTCCTGTTCTTTTGGCATGTGTCCTACATATGGGAGCATTTTTATAAGAACATTTCCATCAATCTGCATACTAGAATATAAACTACTTTATGAGACTTGACCAGATTATGTATCATATCAAGCAACAAAATGAGCATGTATCCTATCACATATAACATCAGATAAAATAAAGCAGTTCACTTGACATGATTGTTCCTTCAACATTGAAACTTCAAAAAACAGTAGTTGATAGCATATAAAACTACAGTACATGGTAATTACAGAATGTAAAGGTCAAGAAATGCAAAATACCATGTGTTTCGGGTTGTCCACAGCTTGAGCAGCGCTTGCCATTCCTCATCAGAGATGTATGAAACAGGGGACTTGATGCTGAGTTCAGCTGCTGGTACTTGATCGAAAAACTTTTTCTTGACCAAATGCCGTCTTTGTTTTGAAACATTCTTCAAGATATCAGTGCAGGCTACCTTAACTTCCTGTGCATCAGTGTCCATCTCAAATTTGCCTACAAACACAGTAAATAAAGCAATGATAAGATAAGTAACCAAATGACAAAAAAATAGTAGAAAAAACAGATTCAGGTAAGGACTCATGAGCTTACAGCAACTTTTCCTATATAGTCTTTCACCATAGCCTTGTCCTTTTTGTATTCCTTGAAGTGTGGAAGAATGGGTGTATGGCTTCTTGCAATCATCCCACCTTCTGATGCAAACTTTGCAGCTAGCACGGGCCTCTCGGGGCGTTTCATCCCTTCAGCAATTTCAATCCTCACTTTGCTTCCCAAACCCTTGGTCATCTTTTCCAGGCCTGTGCCTTTTCTCTGCGGCTGACTACCACAAGTGATGTGCCTGAAATAGAAGCAAGAAGTACAATATCAGTAGAAATAGAAGCTACAACAGTAAAAATTACAGCAAGTTTTCCAATATCAGTACAATAAATATTTTAAATCAGATGTGCAAATAAATTACAGAAAACAGATTTGGGCGCTTGTTTAGTTTGGAAATACTGATATCCATGCACATCAATAATCTCAATTAATTGACTAGTAAAGGATTTGTGCTACTACTATTTCATACTTACCTTCATCACCCATAGGCTGCTCAGGTGCGGAATCGAATTCATCATTTCTGTCCACCGTAGGCGCAACAGGGCTGAGGTCCATACGGACGGTACGTCTTCTCATCCATGGACATAGACCCATCATCCCATTGCATTGAGCTTCCACCATCCTTGCGAAGTAGGCCTCCTTCATTGGCTACATCAACCACCTTCGCTTTCTGCCTTGTGACTCTAGCAGTAGCATGTTCATCAAGACACATCAACTTATCTGATGCTCCTGGTGGTACCGCAAACACCCTTCCTGGAGCCATTGTTGTAGTTGTATCTGGGCTACGTGTACTATTTCTCTTTCTCTTAGCACACTTCTTCCTCCTCCTAGGAACGTTCGGGACCTCGCATGAAAAGCATTAGACCACAGATCAGAAATAAAACATTGTAAGCATAGAATGAAGGAAAACAAGGAAAAACACACATCAAACAAATAAACCCCCCTCCAAACAAGTTAGAATTTGCACCTTTACAATCTTGTCCACTACAGTATCGTCAACTTCTTCCTCAATAATATCTTCATCTCTAGGATTGTAGTCCGAGCTCTCGCGTTGTGTTATGGCAGATGTGGAGGAGTCCTCAGCTATTATTGCACTACCATTTGAGTTTCTAATCATTGAGGCTATCCGGGAGATGCCAAGAGATTGGAAGACACGGTTGTTCCTCATCATTGTCCTAGCCCTAATCTTCTCAAGTTCAGTGAGGGGCGCTTCTTTACATGGATAAGAAAATATGCATTAGATGGATGGTTGAAATGCATATGGGAGCAAGACAACTCAAACAGCCAATGTATCTTATCAGGTTTTAGTTTCATTAAATCTAGTAGATTAACAAGAAATTCTATATTGAAAATATAAACCAGTACATGGACCAGGGAACCCATGAAGCATTTGATGACAAGGTGTGAACCAGCAGCAGCAGAATAAGTACATGGACAATCAAACAGATTATACCAGCAGAAATTATAGCACATACAAGCTTACAAGCAAGATTATAGCAGCAGAAATTTTAGCACATCAAAGCTACAAGCAAGATTATAGCAGCAGATTACAAGCTTATAAGCTTAGCACATCCAATCACAGCATTACATGGACAACCAAACAGATTACAATCTTAGCACATCCAATCACAGCATGTATAGCATCAAGCATATACATGAGGAGCAATTTGCATACCAGCAGGCTGCGTCTTCCTTGTCATTCTTCCCATTCCTGATCTCAAAATCCTGAGCAACATCAAGTAAAAGTCAGACCGTGTGTTGTCAATAGATGCTTCCACAAACAAAGACAGATAGACATACAGTTACACAAAGGTCCAGTTATAAAATCTGCGCATTAACTACAAAGTTACACTAAGCATTACACATAGCCAGGTACCATGTACACCCATCAGTACATGGGCAAACCCAAAAAATAGAGTGGAACAGGGGCAAACAGAGTGCTCACATCACTACACACATCAGTACACACATCAGTACCTTGCTCCAACATTTGCCTAGAACAGGGGAAAACTCAAAAAAACATACACACATAGCCAGGTACCATGTACACCCATCAGTACATGGGCAAACCCAAAAAATAGAGTGGAACAGGGGCAAACAGAGTGCTCACATCACTACACACATCAGTACACACATCAGTACCTTGCTCCAACATTTGCCTAGAACAGGGGAAAACTCAAAATAAGCATCAGATTATAGTCAGTACAGATCTTCAAACCCAAAAAAATCAATAGATACAAGCTAGGACAGAACGAGCATCAATAGATAAAAGCTACATCCATCATAGTCAGTACAGATCTTCAAACCCAAAAAAATCTCTGAACCAACTCATAGTCAGTACAGATTATAGTCAGAAAAAAAGAAGAGAGGCTCCCTATCTTCTGAACATGGACATGGACAATACACCTCCCTATCAGATCAAAGTCTAACCTAACCCTAACCCTAGACACGCCATGGAAGCCAAAACCTAACCCTAAACACGCCATGGGAGCCAAACCCTAACCCTAGACACGCCATGAGACAAACCCTAACCCTAGAAAGCAGGAAGTAGGAGGAGCTAGGGAGATAGCCAGGAGACTCACCTGCTCTGGCCGTCGTGGGACGTCGTGGGAGATGCAGGGAGGGGTGGGTCGTGGGAGATGGAGGGAGGGGTGGGTCGTGGAGCGAGCACTGGAGGGGTGGGTCGTGGAGCGAGCGCTGCCGATGGAGGGAGATGGAGGGAGGGAGAGGGAGGGAGTGAGCGCTGCCGATGGGGATGGAGGGAGGGGTGGGTCGCCATGGCCGTCGGGAGCGAGTGCGTCGTCGCCGCTCGCGTCGTGAGATGGGGGTGTGTGGAGATGGGGATGGATGGAGTGGCCGAGTGGGGATGGGTGGGTCGGTCGACTCGGTGGGCGAGTGGGGATGGGTGGACCGAGTACAATTGTCCAAATTTCCCATGCCGAAATCTGTGGGCGGGAGACGTCGGCGGGAGAGGCGGGAGAGGGGGAAATTTTGGGTTCTGGCGGCAGAATTTTGGATTTTGGTTTATATAAGGGTTTTTATGCTATATATGTCACATAAAATGATGCCCACATAAAATGATGCAGCATGAAAAAAAATTCTTGGTATTTTTCCTTGCAACCGTGTCACATAAAATGACGCCACGCGAAAGATTTACATTGTTCGGACAGTTTTTGAATATTTTACGCTAGTTTCAAACTATGGTCAAAACGACGGGCATGAAGGTTCTTAGCTAGGGGATGAGTATCGCCAAACTTGCATTGGATCTCTAATAAAACATCATATTGTGAGTCTAAAAATGATTTTTACAAAAAATCATGAGCATACGATAATGTACCTGTAGTTCAAATCGGACCCAGTTCCTGCCGATTCGGCAGACATTTGTCTTTTTCGCCAGGGGTGGAACGAAAGGTTTTAGATACCCCAGTTGGGACATTTGTAAATGTAAGGTGGTCTATCATTTTAGAAAAATGTGGTGCTGTCATTTCGAAACTTTCATTTGGTGGTTGATTCACAAAACGGCCCGTTTTTTGCGCTCGAAAAATAGAAAATGGTTTTTCGGTGCGACGATAAGGAAAACTTTTTCCTGCAACATTTTTCGCCATCCCAGGATGCACATGCATGCACAATATGGGCATGTTATCACAAACTATGCAGCGATTCTTGCCATAACATTGGCCATTTGGACCGAAAAGCCATGAAACCTCAAACATGATAGCTCATTTTGAGAAGGACTTTTCGAGGTGCAATCAAAATACCAAGTTTGGTATTTTTCCTTGCAACCGTGTCACATAAAATGACGCCACGCGAAATATTTACATTGTTCGGACAGTTTTTGAATATTTTACGCCAGTTTCAAACTATGGTCAAAACGACGGGTATGAAGGTTCTTAGCTAGGGGATGAGTATCGCCAAACTTGCATTGGATCTCTAATAAAACATCATATTTTGAGTCTAAAAATGATTTTTGCAAAAAAATCATGAGCATACGATAATGTACCTGTAGTTCAAATCGGACCCAGTTCATGCCGATTCGGCAGACATTTGTCTTTTTCGCCAGGGGTGGAACGAAAGGTTTTAGATACCCCAGTTGGGACATTTGTAAATGTAAGGTGGTCTATCATTTTAGAAAAAGGTGGTGCTGTCATTTCGAAACTTTCATTTGGTGGTTGATTCACAAAACGGCCCGTTTTTTGCGCTCGAAAAATAGAAAATGGTTTTTCGGTGCGACGACAAGGAAAACTTTCTCCTGCAACATTTTTCGCCATCCCAGGATGCACATGCATGCACAATATGGCCATGTTATCACAAACTATGCAGCGATTCTTACCATAACATTGGCCATTTGGACCGAAAAGCCATGAAACCTCAAACATGATAGCTCATTTTGAGAAGGACTTTTCGAGATGCAATCAAAATACCAAGTTTGGTATTTTTCCTTGCAACCGTGTCACATAAAATGACTCCACGCGAAAGATTTACATTGTTCGGACAGTTTTTGAATATTTTACGCCAGTTTCAAACTATGGTCAAAACGACGGGCATGAAGGTTCTTAGCTAGGGGATGAGTATCGCCAAACTTGCATTGGATCTCTAATAAAACATCATATTGTGAGTCTAAAAATGATTTTTGCAAAAAATCATGAGCATACGATAATGTACCTGTAGTTCAAATCGGACCCAGTTCCTGCCGATTCGGCAAACATTTGTATTTTTCGCCAGGGGTGGAACGAAAGGTTTTAGATACCCCAGTTGGGACATTTGTAAATGTAAGGTGGTCTATCATTTTAGAAAAATGTGGTGCTGTCATTTCGAAACTTTCATTTGGTGGTTGATTCACAAAACGGCCCGTTTTTTGCGCTCGAAAAATAGAAAATGGTTTTTCGGTGCGACGACAAGGAAAACTTTCTCCTGCAACATTTTTCGCCATCCCAGGATGCACATGCATGCACAATATGGGCATGTTATCACAAACTATGCAGCGATTCTTGCCATAACATTGGCCATTTGGACCGAAAAGCCATGAAACCTCAAACATGATAGCTCATTTTGAGAAGGACTTTTCGAGATGCAATCAAAATACCAAGTTTGGTATTTTTACTTGCAACCGTGTCACATAAAATGACGCCACGCGAAAGATTTACATTGTTCGGACAGTTTTTGAATATTTTACGCCAGTTTCAAACTATGGTCAAAACGACGGGCATGAAGGTTCTTAGCTAGGGGATGAGTATCGCCAAACTTGCATTGGATCTCTAATAAAACATCATATTGTGAGTATAAAAATGATTTTTGCAAAAAATCATGAGCATACGATAATGTACCTGTAGTTCAAATCGGACCCAGTTCCTGCCGATTCGGCAGACATTTGTCTTTTTCGCCAGGGGTGGAACGAAAGGTTTTAGATACCCCAGTTGGGACATTTTAAATGTAAGGTGGTCTATCATTTTAGAAAAATGTGGTGCTGTCATTTCGAAACTTTCATTTGGTGGTTGATTCACAAAACGGCCCGTTTTTTGCGCTCGAAAAATAGAAAATGTTTTTCGGTGCGACGACAAGGAAAACTTTCTCCTGCAACATTTTTCGCCATCCCAGGATGCACATGCATGCACAATATGGGCATGTTATCACAAACTATGCAGCGATTCTTGCCATAACATTGGCCATTTGGACCGAAAAGCCATGAAACCTCAAACATGATAGCTCATTTTGAGAAGGACTTTTCGAGATGCAATCAAAATACCAAGTTTGGTATTTTTCCTTGCAACCGTGTCACATAAAATGACGCCACGCGAAAGATTTACATTGTTCGGACAGTTTTTGAATATTTTACGCCAGTTTCAAACTATGGTCAAAACGACGGGCATGAAGGTTCTTAGCTAGGGGATGAGTATCGCCAAACTTGCATTGGATCTCTAATAAAACATCATATTGTGAGTATAAAAATGATTTTTGCAAAAAATCATGAGCATACGATAATGTACCTGTAGTTCAAATCGGACCCAGTTCCTACCGATTCGGCAGACATTTGTCTTTTTCGCCAGGGGTGGAACGAAAGGTTTTAGATACCCCAGTTGGGAAATTTTAAATGTAAGGTGGTCTATCATTTTAGAAAAATGTGGTGCTGTCATTTCGAAACTTTCATTTGGTGGTTGATTCACAAAACGGCCCGTTTTTTTGCGACAAAATTTGACTCACTTACTACCGATTCAAATCTTATTTTATTCTAATAAAAAGTTGTTGCAAAATCTCACATATATAAAAGAAAAGTTTTTCAAAATCTCACATATATAAAAGAAAATGAAAATCTTATTCTAAATCTTATTTTATTTTCGAATGTGTTTTTTCAAAATCTCACATATATAAAAGAAAATAAAAAGTTGTTGCAGACTTAACGCCTCCCTCCCCGGGACACGGCTCCCCCTAGCGAATTCTGCCTTTGAGTCACTGACATGTGGGTCCCGCGTGGACTGGGTCCCACCTGTCAGCGACCCAAAGTCAGAGGATCTCAGTCCCGCTCCCCCTCCCCTCTGCCTCCTCGAGCCACTCGCCTCCCTCCCCGCGGACACGGCTCCCCCTAGCGAATTCTGCCTTTGAGTCACTGACATGTGGGTCCCGTGTGGACTAGGTCCCACCTGTCAGCGACCCAAAGTCAGAGGATCTCAGTCCCCCTCCCCCTCCCCTCCGCCTCCTCGAGCCACTCGCCTCCCTCCCCTCCCCCTCCAAGTCCCCCGCAAGTCCCTCCCTTTCCTCCAAGTCCTCCTCTAGCCATTCGCCTCCCTCCCTCCCCTCCTCGAGCTATCCGCCGATCTGCCTCCCTCTGCCCCCCCCTCCTAGAGCACCGCCGGTAAGCCCCTCTCCCCTCCCTCGCAAGTCCCTCTCCCTCCCTCTCCCCTCCTCGAGCTCTCCGCCGATCTGGTGACTGCTCCGGCGCCGGCGGGAACCCGCATTCACCGGCGGGAACCCGCCTCTGGCCGCTCGCCCTCTCCTTCTGTTGGGTGGATTTTGTGGCATCTTGATTTGTTATGTATGTTGTGGAACTTCCGATCTTTTGTTTTCGGAAGAATTAGAAACTGCATAAGATTACTAGCATGCTCGCCACATTACTAATTAATCGTCCTCCTTACCACTATTAACTAGCCTTCATGTTGTGATTATACTCATGAAGTACTCTTATTTGGACTTGGATGTTTAGATATGTCTGAAAGCTAAGTAGTGGCACGTCCTATTTATAAACAAAACATGACTGTCAACTGTGACTCGTTTGGATTGTCATCCATTTTACCCCAGGATACATTAAACAGTTCTCCATTTCACCGGCAGATTCAAGCTTCATCCTTCAGTAATGACAACTGTAGGCTTCTAGTCCAGGGTGTTTGCTAGTTGATTCATATTCTTATGATAACTGCCTGGTGCCTAGTTTGCTAGTTGATGCATGTACTGATTCAGTTTTTTTTAGGTGACCATGGACTCTCCGGGGGTCATCGAGCTTAGCTTGGATGACGAAGCTGTCATTGCTGCGGAGAGAGCTGCTGCTCAGGCTAAGAGAGCTTCTGCTCAGGCTAAGCGGCGTGCTAAGAAAGCTGCTGCGGAAGCTAAGATTATCATGTGCCGAGGTAAAATCCTTTTCTGCCATTTTTCCTTTTCTTTATCTTTTACTTATGCGGTTTGCTGATTTGAAAATGTGCCTTTTTCTTTGCATGTAGGTCCCAAGTCAAAGGCAAGTGTCAGTTTTGATAAGTGGTGTGTGTATGGCAACAAGATTGCTTTGAAACACACACAGGTGTTGTTCATGAGGGAACTTGCAAAGAAGAAACCCACTCTACAAGTGTATGTCTGCACTATGCAGCTAGCAAACACCGAGAAGCCAAAAGCTAAAATGGTAAACAAATTGTTTGCACTATGTCCTTGCATTGCTGATTGCATTTTGCTGATTGCTGATTGCATATTGCATTGTTGTTTGCATTGCAGTATTTCCCAAGGAACTTCACCAATGCCAACATCAGGCCATACAAGGACTTCCCATCAAAGTTGAGGGTCTTCTACGGAGGCCGTGATCCCATAATTGTCTCCCTCATCATGATCAAAGGGAAGGGTAAAGGAGCACAAATTACAACCCAATGGTCCCAGGTGGTGGCGGCGTCCAGGATGCATAAGGGCGATGTCTTCATGTTCCGTTTCCGCCGCAGCCCTACCGACGAACTTAAGCTGGAGGTTAAGAAGGTCATGTAATCAGCTGGTTGTGTTGGTTGGTGCTGTTTTGTAAAAATGGTCCTCTAGGTTGCTGGTTGTGTTGTTATCAGGGTGCTGTTGGTGCTACTTGTCCAGACTATGGAATGATCCTAGCTATCAGGTCCTAGCTATCAGAATGCTTTTGGTCCTGTAATGCTTTTGGTCCTGTAATGCCCAGACTATCAGGTCCTAGCTATCAGAAACCTACTAGTATCTATGAAATGGTTGCTTTTGATCAGGTTGCAATGTGAAATGGTTTCTTTTGATCAGGTTGCATTGTGAAATAGTTGCTTTTGATCAGGTTGCATTGTGAAATGGTTGCTTTTGATCAGGTTGCATTGTGAAATGGTTGCTTTTGATCAGGTTGTAAATATGGTCATGTGATCTATGAAATGATCAGGTTGCTTTGTTTTTAAATGGTCTTGTAAATATACAATGCTACTTGTATCATGTGATCAGATACCTAACAAGGTCACTTGTGTAGTGTGGTGGCAGTTGATGCTGCAATAGTAGTAGGAGGTCCTGGGCTCGATCCCCAGGCCTCACCATTTTTCCTTTTTTGGACAGATTCAGAACTCACAATGATATGCACTCAAAGATTCAGAACTAAAATCACAATGATCATCCAGAAGTCACAATGATATTCATAACTCATCCAGAAACTAAAATGACATGGTCATCCAGAAATAGTAGTACATGGTCAAGATTACAAGGCAACAATAGGCAGAAATAGTAGTACTGATCTTGCTCATCCAACTAAAAGGATCTTGCTCCTGATCTGATCTTGATCCTCACCACCACTGCTCCTGATCTGATCTTGATCCTCACCACTGCTTTCTTATGAGCATTTGCAACAAAGAATAGCAATTTCCAGTGAGCCACTACCAATGAAATAAAAAAGAAAAGATAATGGAGGATAGAATTTACCTTGCATGTTGTCATCTACCATGTTTCCAGTGAGCCACTAATCATCATCGTCGAAATGCATCTGCCTTTTATCCTCACCATCGCTACAGTACTGGAGGACTGTGTCATCTACCATGTTTTCATCATCGCATTCATGGCCCTCCACTACCTCCTTCCTTCTTTTCCTAATGTTTTCTACGAATGAAGCATCAAGTAACACTCGTTCCTGTCTCCTTCGCAATCTAGTATGCACATCGGGTTCTTTCTCTTGCACTGGAACTTCCTCAGTGTTATCATCTTGGTATGTTAGACCACCACCACCATTGAGACCCTTCTCCATTTCAGTTTCTTTCACACTCCACAAATGTCTGTGCTGAAACTTTTGCACAACTTTCCAATTTCCACGCAAGTCGGTGTCTGGCACATAGAACACCTTTGTTGCTTGTGTCGTTAGAATAAATGGATCACTCTTATACCAGCACCTTCCAGTGTTAATGCTTTTGAAGTGTTCGTCATCTTGGATCCCTGTCTTCTTTCTGCCACCAAGATCAAACCAATCACAACGGAACAAGACGACCGATCGATGGACGCCTCTACTGGAGTTGTACTGGAGCCTTATGATCCTTTTAAGCTGACCATAGAAGTCCATCTCTTCACCATCATGGTCTCCCTCGGCAACTATTCCACTGTTCTGCGTGTTTCTATTTTTCTCGCGGTCAACTGTGTGGTAGCGAACACTGTCAACAATACATGCTGAATACAGCCTCACTCGCCTATCCGGCTCGCATGCCAAAGCAAAAAGATCAGCACTGACCGTATTGTCCTCATGCAATTTTCCAATCTGCACAAATAAAGCAGGGTTAGTAACAAAAACACACACAAAAAAAGATGTGGCAATTGATTCCAAGACTAAAGATCTCACATGATTCTTAAACCACTTAGCAAATCCCTTCGCGAGCCATCTATCAACATTGATGCGGCTACCTTGCTTATTCAGCTCTATTTTGCACAACCTGCAATGCCAACAAAAACATAAAGTTAATTAAATCATCAGGCTTGCAAATGGGTTCCTTCCAACTCAATAAAAAAGATAAGGGTGCATGCACAAGAGATGACATACTCGATATACAGTAGAACCTCAGGGCAACTCCTTAACACATACCAATGCATCTTGTCATATTCATCACCAGCCTCCGAGTACTCTGACCCCCCAAGAAGGTTTACACCATGGTTGAAAACACAGACATCACCAACGTGCGAATCATCCCGCTCTCTATTTCTACCCGGCCTATTGAATCTTGTTTCCAGATCGTTGAAGTACCTCGAGCAAAATGTAAGGCACTCATCAACAATATATGCCTCGGCAATCGACCCTTCAGGCCTGGCGGTGTTTCGTACATAACGCTTAAATGTAAGCATCCTTCTTTCAACAGGGTACATCCAGCCGTATTGTACAGGGCCTCTAAGCATTTCCTCTTTGGGTAAATGCACAGTCAAATGAACCATCACCGTGAAGAAGGCTGGAGGAAAGATCTTTTCAAGCTTGCAAAGGATAACTACGATTTCTTTTTCGAGTCTTTCAAGAACAGATAGCTTCAGTGTTTTGGCGCACAACTCTCTGAAGAAATTCCCCAGGTCAGCAACTGCTTCATATATTTCTTTATTCAAAATTCCACGGAGTCCAGCCGGTAAAATCCTTTGAAGGAGGATGTGACAGTCATGAGTTTTTAGTCCCTGGAGCTTGCATCCATCAGGAGACACGCATTTTTCTAGGTTAGCGGCATACCCATCTGGAAATATCACTGCTCTTATAAATTCACAGAATGCAAGCTTTTCTTCTTTAGTCATTGTATACCATGCTTCTGGCATCTCAAACGACTCTCCACCTTCAACAGGCTGAAGATGCAAATCTTTTCTTATGCCCAAGTCTTCCAAATCAAGCCTAGAGTTAACTGTATCCTTTGACTTCCCGTCGATGTTCATAAATGTGCCAAGCAGATTATCACATATGTTTTTCTCGATATGCATTACATCAAGGTTGTGCCTCAACTTGAGATCTGCCCAGTAAGGGAGGTCCCACAAAATAGCCCTCCGGTCCCAACATTGTCCATCCTCACGCTTCCTTTTCTTCTGATGTTTTCCAGGTCTCACATCTTTCACATTGTGAAGCTGTTGCTCGAGCTCTTCTTTAGTGAACTCCGCCGGCTGGTCACGTGTTTCAGTTTTTCCATGTAAATCTTTGCTTTTTCGCCAAGGATGGTGGCGGGGAAGAAAACGGCGCCCCCCGGTCCAACATATCTTGTTCCTTATTCTTTCCGAGCACGGATCCTTGTCACAACGCACACATGCTTGATAACCAGACATGAGCCTCCCCGACAAAGTGTGCAGCGCTGGGAAATCATGGATACACCATATTACCGCAGCACGGAGATCGAACTTATCAGGACTCAGGGCATCATAGGTACGGACACCTTTCCAGAGTTTGAGGAGATCTTCTACTAGGGGCTCCATAAAGACATCAAAATCTTTTCCTGGAGATTTTGGACCGGGGATTAGCAAAGCCATCATGAAGTTGGACTGCTCCATACATGCCCATGGTGGAAGATTGTACGGCACAACAAATACCGGCCACATGCTATATTTCGAGCTCATTCCAAATGGATTAAAGCCATCTGTGGCAAGGCCGAGTCTGATGTTCCTCGCATCGGCGGCAAACTCTTTATGTTTATCATCAAAATCTTTCCATGCCTTTCCGTCGGCTGGATGGCTAAGTTCATTATCCACGGGTTGCCGCTTTAGCTTGTGCCACTGTACATCCTTCGACTGTTGCTTCGAAATGAACATCCTCTATAGCCTTGGAATCACAGGAAAGTACCTCAACACCTTCTCTGGTATCTGCTTCCTCCCATCCGCATCTTTCCACCTTGAGGCATCACATTTCGGGCACCTGTCATGCTTGGCGTACGTGTTCCGAAACAAGATACAGTTGTTCGGGCAGACATGGATTGAATCATAACCAAGCCCCAATCTACCGATTATACCCAATGCTTCTTCATAAGATTTGGGAATTGCACTTTTAGGGTATTGGATGGTCAAGATACGGAGTATTGCGTTGAAGGCAACATTGCTGATTCGGTAGAAGGACTTGACATGGAGTAACTTCACGGTAAAAGAAAATCTGGACAATGTCCCACCATCACTAGCTGCGCGCTTGGCCTCCTCTATCAGCTCGGCATAGATTGTATGCTCTCCAGCACCTTGCGGTTCAGACTCGTTAAAATCCCTAAACAGATCAGGGATTCTATCATCCTCATAGCCATCCTCTGCCTCCAAACCAACATCCTCTTGCGGAACATCATCTTGTACAAACTCGCCGCCATCATCAACATGATCTGCGACTTCACCAGGTTCAGGTTCAGCTCCGGGTTCTGGATGTAAAGGCTCTCCATGATGGATCCACCTATCATACGTGCATGCCATCCCACGCATTAGCAGATGAGCCTCTACATTTGGTAGAGTTTGTTCAACACGATTCATACAGCTGGGGCATGGGCATAAAACTTGAGCATCATCGGGAACACTTCTACGGACAAATCGCATGAACTCATCCACTCCCCTTAGATGCTCATAAGAAAGCCTTCTAACTCCTTTTGTTATCCATCTTCTGTCCATCTGCAAAAGACCGAAAAATATTGCAAGTTAGAATTGCACTGAAGTGTACACACTAGCTAGCAGAAATTAAACAAAAACCTAGATAAGCTCCAACAATATAGTTCTATGCCTACATCTAGCTAAAGGCAAAAAAGACCTGAAGGTTTGGGCTTGAATTGATTCTAAACATCATCTGAAAATATGGATTTTGAAACCCTAATGAAACCAGGCTCTGAAATTAACAGGGAAGTAAACAGGGGAGAGAGGAGAGGGTGCTAACCGATGTATACTGCTGCAGCACCTCCTCCAGTCACCACCGCCGGAGCCCCTCCGCCAGCCACGACCGCCGCAGCCCCTCCGCCGGCCACGACCCCCGCAGCCCCTCCGCCCGCCGGCAACCACCGCCTCTTCCCTTCCACCGGTACGCCGTTCTGCGTCGCCCCCGCCGCCGCCGGTCCGCCGTCCAGCGTCGCCCCGCCCGCCGCCGGTCACCATGAAGGGAGCCGCCCTTCTGTTCTGTTTGGTAAGGTTTGGTTCTGTTCTGTGCGCCAACAAAGGGAGCCACGAAGGGAGCCGCCCTTCTGTTTTGTTCTATTTGGTTCTGTTCGGTAATACTAATAGTATAGATACAGTTGTTTATACATTATTTGCAACAACACAACTATAGCATAGTGGTTATGGCAGCTGCCTCACATCGCTAGGTCGTTGGTTCAAGTCCCAGCTAGTGCAATCTTTTTTGCCTAACAATATTATCTAGGCAGAAGAAGCTGTTGGGCCTGACCTGAAAGAATCGGCCCATCTAGGCCCGACCTAAAAAATCCCTAGCACACAACTAACACGACACGTGGATCACATTGAGGAGGTGGCAGCACAGTCATCCTAGTGCTTAACATACTACGACGTTATTATAGCGTCATAAGTGACTATGACGATTCTATATCGTCGTAGTATGCTCCAATCAAGGCCCCAAACAGTACGCACCAGCTTATGACGATTTCGTGTAAATAATTTAAGACGTTTTTGGGACAAATCGTCATGCATTTGCTATCCTTTGCCCCTTCCAAACAGCTCATGACCAACTGCAGCAAGATCGTCATAAATTTATGACGATTTCTTTCGGGGTCACTATCAAAAGGTCATAGTATAGCACATTTCTTGTAGTGATGGAAGCCCTCTGACATGCCTGGTGTCCCTAGGGAACTCACTGAGCACAAACTCAACACCGACCCCAAAGTGCGACCTGTCAAGCAGTCGCTGCGGCCCTTCAATGAAGAGCGCCGCCGAGCCATCGCCGAGGAGGTGCAGCGTCTACTCGCTACAGGCTTCATCCGGCCAATCAAGTACTCCAAGTGGCTGGCAAACCCAGTCCTTGTCGAGAAGAAAAACGGGACCTGGAGGATGTGTATTGATTACACAAACCTAAACAGCGCCTGCCCGAAGGAGCAATTCGTCCTCCCGCGGATCGACCAAATCATTGATTCCACCGCGGGCTCGGAGTCGCTATGTTTCCTCGACGCCTACTCTGGGTACAACCAGATCAAAATGGCCATTGAGGATGAAGATAAGACGGCGTTCGTCACGCCATTCGGAGCCTTCTGTTACACTGCCATGACCTTCGTACTCAAGAACGCCGGGGCAACCTACCAGCGGTGCATGCAGGAGTGCCTTGCGAGCCAAATTGGCCGCAATATCCACGTCTACATCGACGACGTGGTGGTAAAGTCCACTCGCCAGAGCGATCTACTCGCTAACCTGGCGGAAACATTCGCCAACCTGCGGAAATACAAGATAAAGCTAAACCTAGGCAAATGCACCTTCGGTGTACCAGCTAGGCAGCTACTGGGATACGTCGTCTCCAAGCGTGGGATCGAGGCGAACCCCACAAAATCGACATGATCGCTCGACTCGGCAAACCCGAGTGCCTGCGTGACGTCCAGAAGCTGGCCGGGCGAGTCGCGGCCCTCAGTTGCTTCATCCCCCGATTGGGCGAAAAGGTGATGCCCCTCTACCGCCTGATGCGCAAGAACCCTACCTTCCAGTGGGACAAGGAGGCGGATGATGCGCTCCGCGACCTCAAGAAGGTACTACTCGCGGCACCGCTACTCGCCGCCCCCGTTGACAAGGAACCCATGCTGGTCTACATCGCGGCTTCCGAGCGCGTCGTCAGCTCCGTCATGGTCGTCGAGCGACCAGAGGAAGGAAAGGAGCGCCCGATGCAGCGACCAGTGTACTACATCAGTGAAGTCCTCACCGAGTCGCGCCAGCGCTACCCGCAATACCATAAACTGGTATACGCGGTCTTCAGAGCACAGCAGCGATTGCCCCACTACTTCCAGGAGCACCCGATAACGGTCGTCTACTCAGCACTATTGCAGGACATCATCCGCAACCGTGAGGCGACCGGGCGAGTCGCCAAGTGGGCTGTCGAGATCGGCATACACAACATAAAGTACGAGCCACGCAAAGCGATCAAGTCGCACGCTCTCGCGGACTTCATCGCCGACTGGGAAGAGGCCCAGCAGCCAGAAAAGCTACCATACCTCCATTACTGGAGCTTACACTTCGACGGATCCAAGAACGTGGACGGTGCAGGAGCAGGGATCGTGCTAACTTCTCCAAAGGGCGACAAGCTCTGTTACGTCCTCTGCCTCGACTTCACCCCCTGCACCAACAACATGGCTGAGTACGAGGCGCTACTCCACGGCATGCGAGCTGCCAAGGAAATGAACGTCAACCGCTTGCGCTGCTACGGAGACTCCGACCTCGTTGCCGGGCAAGTCGCTGGCGCCTGCAACGCCGTCTCCCCCACCATGGCGGCATACCTCCAAGCAGTGGACAAGCTGGGTGGACACTTAGCAGGCTACTCCGTCGAGTGGATTGACAGGCGGAAGAACAAGGAGGCCGACGCACTCTCCCGCATTGGCTCGGCTCGACTCGCACCACCTTCCGGTTTCTTCCTCGACACCATCACCAAGCCTTCCGTCTCTCCCCCAAGGGAGATCGACATCGGAATCCCGCTGCAACCAGAGGCAGCCTTGGCCGCGCTCATCGCCGAGCCAGACGACTGGACCGCGCCGTACACTGCCTACTTGGAGGGAGGCACCCTGCCAGCGAATGAAACGGAGGCCCGGATGATAGCACGCCGCTGCAAATCCTTCGTCATCATCAACGGCGAGCTCCACGAGCACAGCGTGACCGGCGTGTTCCAACGCAGCGTTCAACCCGCTGAAGGACGCAAAATCCTCCAAGACATCCACTCCGGCGACTGCGGACACCACGCCGGCGCCCGCTCTCTGGTCGCAAAGGCTATGCGACACGGCTTCTACTGGCCCACCGCACACGCAGACGCTGTCGACATTGTCTAGCGGTGCGTCGGGTGCCAGAAATACGCCAACCAGACCCACGTGCCAAACTCGGCGCTCAAGACAATCCCCATCACCTGTCCGTTTGCCGTGTGGGGTATGGACATGGTAGCCCCTTTCAAGAAGGCCCCCTCCGGCTTCACCCACCTCCTGGTCGCAGTCGACAAATTCACAAAATGGGTGGAGGCCAAGCCAGTCCGGAATTGCGATGGGAAGACCGCCACCAAGTTCCTATGCGAGCTAATCTATCGCTACGGGTTCCCAAACAGCATCATCACGGACAACGGCACCAACTTTGCCAAAGGAGCCATGGCCGAGTTCTGCGAGGAACATCACATCCGACTCTACCTCGCCTTAATCGCCCACCCGGAATCCAACGGCCAGGCGGAACGAGCCAACCAGAGCATCCTCCATGGCGTGAAGCCACGGCTCCAAGTACCGCTCGAGCGCACCGCCGGGTGTTGGGTCGAGGAGCTACCCTCCGTCATCTGGGGCATCCGCACCTCCGTCAACAGGTCGACAGGGTTCACCCCCTTCTTCATGGTGTACGGCGCCGAGGCAGTCATGCCCACCGACCTAGAGAACGACTCGCCCAGGGTGGTCAACTACACGGAGACCGCAAATGAACTCGCACGCCAGGATTGAGTCGACCAGCTCGACGAGGCACGCGACCTAGCTCGCTCCCGCACCGCCATCTACCAGCAAGGGCTCCACCGCTACCATAGCCGGCGAGTAAGGACTCGCACTTTCCAGGAAGGCGACCTGGTACTTCGCCTCGTCCAGGACAAGAAGGGCATGCACAAGCTCTCCCCCCCTGGGAGGGACCATTCGCCATCGGGCGAGTTCTAGGCAACGAAGCCTACTACCTCATCGACGTCCAAGGCGATGGAAAACTCGACGTCAAGCGGCCATGGAATGTAAACCTTCTACGGAAGTTCTACTCCTAGAACTCCATACATGTACTCTCCACCCGCTATGAAATAAAACAGATCGGTTACCGAAAATTGTGTCTACCCTCCATGTCTTGTGCCACTCACACTCGTAATAACAGCGTTATGCTATTCGCAGAAGTCAACCTCTAGTAAAGCGACCGTCACGGCCAAGTAGTGCGGCACGAGGGCACTGGAAAACTCTAGGCCTCGTAACGTCCACGAAAAACGCCAACCCAGAGCCCCATTGGAGTCGCCTAGCCCGACTGGCTCACCAAGCCAAGAAAAATGCATTCGCTTCTCACAGCGACCAAGTCCTCCGCATCCTCGGCATAGCGACTCGAACGGCCAAGTACCACGCTCGGGGACTGATGTCCAGTCAAATATGAGCGGCTAGGGAAAAACGCCCAGTATGAGAGCGTGCCCAGGACTCGCCATGTGACTGATCCTTCGGGTCAGGTAGGAGAGACGTGCTCACTCTAACGCGCTTAGTCCTCACCTACCTTGGAGTTGTGACTAGAACCACCAAGTACCACGCTCGGGGACTCGGCCACCCGACCTCGTTCGCGCACGGTAAAACGGTCAAGTACAGAGCACCCATGGGAGTCGCCCTGCTACTGGCTCTCCGAGCTCTGGCGAGTCGACCTCAATAGCAAAACAATTGAAAAAGCATTCAAAATCGCAAACACAAACAAACGAGGTAAACCCCATAAAAAGGGCGGACGCGCTCGGGGACTCGTCCAATCAACAATCAAAATCACGAAACAATCCACAAAACATCACAAATTCCCGTTACAGCAGAACAAAGTTGTTCCAAATTACAAGATAAGCCCAATGGCTATTTGCTACTAACGCCCCAGGGCACAAAGCTTCTACTCTGCAGGTTTCGACGCTGACTCGCCGCCACCCCTGCGGCTGCGAATGAAGGGCACGTACGGGTTCGACGGGTACGTCGTCAACTCACCCGCCATCGCCGCACAGAACGACTGCTCAACCTTGAAGTCCCGATGCATTGGTTCAGGATCGTTGGGGGCGATAGTCGTCTCCTGGTAGGGGAGGAGGTCGCCCATCGCCCAAACGCGATCGGCATACACTGCGGCCTGGTCCGTCAGCTTCAGCACCTCGGCCATCTCCACAGAGCCGGTCGATGAGGGGTAGCCACTCGTCACATCATCAAGGTCGAAGTCCTCCGGGAAATGGGCAAGCCTAAGGCTCAGAGCCGTCGCCGCCCCGCGCCGGAAGGCCGACCGCGCCTTGAATTCGACGACTGCTAGAGCCTTCTCCAAATAACGCCATACCTCGACGAGGTCGCTAGGAATCACTTCCGTGGGCGATATCTCCTGAAGATACGCTCGAATGCAAGTCGCACACAACGCGGCCGAGTCGACCAGAGTGGTCACACACTGTCGCGCGTCGTATGACTGCGCCTCCTCCGAGCTGTCAATAATTTGGCCTGTGGACAGAAGCCGGCAGTGAGTACACCAACGACTCCATAACGACTCCAGGAAGAGGAAGAAAAGTTTACCAATAAGCGGACGACAGAGGCCCGTGATGAAGCTTTGAAGCGAGGATAAGTCGTTCTGCAGCCCAACAACGAGTGCGTCAGACACCTTCCGTTCTTCAGCGGCAGCAGTGACAGCAGCTTTTGGTCGTCCCTCCTCCACGCTCTCCTTCGCCTTCACTTCCTTGAGCTCATGCTCCAGGTCAGCGATCCGTTTCTCGGCCGCACTCAACGAAGATTGAGCCGCCGTCAGGTCACCCACCGGGACAAGGCCCCGGCAGACTTCCTCCGCCTCGGCTGCAATGGCTTGCAGCCCCTTGTTTGTCTCTTGGATGGCAACAAGTTCCTTCTCCATGCGACACTTTGCTGCAAGCCGATCGGCTGATTCGCGCTGCAGGCCCTGCGCACAAATTAGACCGTCAACAACATCAAAAATCCTAAGTGCCCACCCGCTGAAATTCAGCGACTAGGCACTCGGGGACTGGAGATCAAAAATCCTAAGTGCTGACCCGCTGAAATTCAGCGACTAGGCACTCGGGGACTGGATATCAAAAATACTAAGTGCCCACCCGCTAAAATTTAGCGACTAGGCACTCGGGGACTGGACGCTACAAAAACACTAAGAATCCGACCACTGAAATTCAGCGGCCCGATCCTCGGGGACTGGACATACCTGGATGGTTGCGCCCAGCATGCCGTGGAGCTGCAGCGCGTCCACAGACGCAAGCTGGACCGGAGTGTGTCTGCGATGCTGCTTGACCTCCGTCTCGGCGACCCCAGGCGTCTGGATCGTTGGCGCCGCGCCACTCGCTGCGGCCGCTTTGCCCATGAAACAGGGGAAAGTCGCAGCGGACGCCGCAGCGCCGCTAGGAGCCGGCTCGGCCACTCCGGGCGAGGAAACGGCCTCCTTGGTCTTCGAGGCCACTTCTGCCAGAGTCGGAGGATCGCTTGGAGCAACTGTCGTGTCGTCAGAGACCGTGACGACATCGTCGCCTTTCGCCCTCTTAGCACTGTCTGCGGGAGCAGCGACTTCGTCAGCTTTCCTCTTCCGCGAGGGATCCTCCTCGGTGACGACTGTCAGGGATATGACCCCCGGTACCCCAGAGTTGAGATATAAAGAGAGCTCCTAAGAATAGTGGACACTTTTATAGACATATAAGAATAAAGAAATGAGGCACAAAGAGAAGGAAATAATAGACAAAAGGAAAAAACATGACTGGGCCGAATCATGTCTAATTCGGCCTGATATTAGTATTACCTGACCAGATTTGCCCCCCCTTGGGCCGAGTTAACAGTTTACCTGGTTGGGCCGAGCTACCTGAGCCGGCCCACCACATCCTCACGTCACCGCGACCTCCCAGCACGCCGAAGTACCTCCACCCTGCCAAACATCGCCAGCGTCCCGCTCTGCTTCGCCGATCGATCTCCCAAGTGGGCCAAGGTGAGCAGGATTCGGCCCACCTCGGGTCATCACCATCACCCCAAGGTTCTCCCGCCAAGGCGCCTCGTCGATCCCGCCGGATCACTCCGTCGCCAATCTCCCGCCAGCGTCCTCACCATATGTCGCCCGGGTGGGCCAGATTCGGCCCACCACGGGACTCCTTCCAAGCCAACCTCTGCAACGCCTCCAGCAGCCCGGGTGGGCCAACACTGCGGCCCGTCCCGGGATATCTACGTCCTAAGGCTCCGCCCCATGGGCCGAATTAGACCAAACCCGGCTGGGCTGCCTTTACTTCGGGCTGACTAAGGAGGAAGGCCGGCTGGGCCCTCAGTAATTCGGCTGGGCTGTTTTATCACCCCAGGCCGAACTAATCCCTTCCTAGGCCGAATCTCCACTATGCCATGAGCTCTTGGGCCGAGTTATAAGGACCTGGACGCCCTGTCATTCATCTCCAGATGCCTCCACAGTCTCTACGAGCGCACACGAGCGTGTCAAGACAAGACCAACAAGTATTGTGCCAGTCTTGGGAGCCCACCAGCTCAGACTGGCACATGACTATGGGATATACCCATGGCATCTAACAAGATGCCAGGGATATGCTCTTGGCATCAAATAATATGCTAGAGAATATGCCTGGCATCTCCAAAGATGCCAAGGCATATGCTCAGCATCTCAGGAAGATGCCCATAATATGCCGTCTAGATGCTAAGCGTGTAGTACAAGACTTGTCCCCTGGGCAGCCCTTTATAAGGAACACCAGGGGGATCGTTCTAAGAGAGGCCCCAGAAGGGCTCCTCCCCTCTCTGCTCACTAGGAGCTCTCCTTCTTCCTCTTCCTCCGCTCTCATAGAGAGATCGAGATAGAAGGATAGGAGATACAGCTCCAGGAGCATGATTGTAGCCTCAAGGATGGCAAGATTATAAGAGATTAGATGTATAGAAGGAGGAGTTATCTCCACTAGAGTGCCTCAATCTAATATACATTGTATTTCTCTTTGTTCATACGAGTGCGGTCTTCACTGCATCATCCCTCCCCGGATTCCTCCACGTCCATCGGCCCCAACTTTAGCCTACCCATGGCATATGCCGTGATACCACCACGACATTTGGCGCCCACCGTGGGGCGGATCTAGTGGCGTTGGTTGGGTTTCCATCCGGACGGGAACAACTTCGTCAATTTCTTCCTCACAGGGCTCAATCAGCTTCACCAAGTGAACAGAGAACAAAAAGTAAGCGTAGAGACTCTCCAAGTCTAACTCATCAAAGCAGGTAAGACTCAGCAAGAAGGACTCAAGCACTACTCCAAGCTTACTGTAAGTACCGAGTAACTCAGCAGGGCAAGTATGACCTAGCAAGACTCACCCAAACACTTCTCCAAGTATGCTGTAAGTACCAGGTAACTCAACCACCTATACTCAATCCTTCATCCCAGGGAGAAAATAACTCAACCCGGGGACTAGTCAACTTATCCGTAGAGTCACCTTTAGATTAAGAGAGCATTATGTTGATTTGGATCTATACTCCAGCCAGCTTGTCTGTTAACTTGGCCATAAGTTGAGTTACCTTATTTGTGATTCAGATAGATTTTGAGTCAATTAGTTTATGTTTTGGATTACCCATTAACTCAGCTCTCCAGCCAGCTTATCTGTTAACTCGGCCACAAGTTGAATCATCTTATTTGTGATTCAGATAGATTTTGAGTTAGTGTATATATGCTTTGGATTGTCCTCTAACTCAGCTTACCAGCCAGCTTGTTGTTGATTCAGAAATAACTTGAAGTCAATTTGTTTATGCTTTGAATTGACCTTTAACTCAGCTCAGTAGATTATCTCTGATTCATACTAACATTTGATTCAGCTTGCCAGGGTATATTATAATTCGGATTGGTATTCAGACTCGGCGTACTAATCATATCTCTGATTCAGGCCGAAGCTTTATTTAGTTCACCAGATTGCCAGGTTATGTTATGACTCGGAGTGATATCTCACCATCCTGCCTGATTATCCCATATCTCGGGTGACTATTGGCCAGCTTATCATATCTCGAATCTATATCTCATATCTACATCTCGAATCAGATCTCTCAGCGGTTAGCCCCATTATCATATCCCAAAGCTTAATCTCGGATTTATATCTCGGATCCATATCAAAGACAAATTATCGTCATCACGCCAAATCAAGCTATATCATGGCGAGTAAAGTAACTCGGATTTGAGTTGAGTTAACTCGGATTTGGGTTGAGTTAACTTGGATTTGAGTCAGATGACTCATACTTAAGACATAAAGTCAATTTTGAGTAAAGTAACTCGGATTTGAGTTGAGTTAACTCGGATTTCGGTTGAGTTAACTCGGATTTGAGTCAGATGACTCAGACTTAAGACATAAAGTCAATTTTGAGTAAAGTAACTCGGATTTGAGTTGAGTTAACTCGGATTTGGGTTGAGTTAACTCGGATTTGAGTCAGATGACTCATACTTAAGGCATAAAGTCAATTTTGAGTAAAGTAACTCGGATTTGAGTTGAGTTAACTCGGATTTTGGTTGAGTTAACTCGGATTTGAGTCAGATGACTCAGACTTAAGACATAAAGTCAATTTTGAGTAAAGTAACTCGGATTTGAGTTGAGTTAACTCGGATTTGGGTTGAGTTAACTCGGATTTGAGTCAGATGACTCATACTTAAGACATAAAGTCGATTTTGAGTAAAGTAACTCGGATTTGAGTTGAGTTAACTCGGATTTTGGTTGAGTTAACTCGGATTTGAGTCAGATGACTCAGACTTAAGACATAAAGTCAATTTTGAGTAAAGTAACTCGGATTTGAGTTGAGTTAACTTGGATTTTGGTTGAGTTAACTCGGATTTGAGTCAGATGACTCAGACTTAAGACATAAAGTCGATTTTGAGTAAAGTAACTCGGATTTGAGTTGAGTTAACTCGGATTTGGGTTGAGTTAACTCGGATTTGAGTCAGATGACTCAGACTTAAGACATAAAGTCGATTTGGAGTAAAGTAACTCGGATTTAAATCAGACGACCCGGGTAATAACTTACCCAAAGAGGTTAAAAGAACAGTGCCAAAGAAGGCAAGAACTCACATCTTACCCAAAGAGGTTAAAAGAGCAAAGCCCAAGAAGGCAAGAGCTCATAACTTACCCAATGAGGTTCAAAGAGCAAAGCCCAAGAAGGCAAGAGCTCGTAACTTACCCAATGAGGTTAAAAGAGCAAAGCCCAAGAAGGCAAGAGCTCATAACTTACCCAATGAGGTTAAAAGAGCAGTGCCAAAGAGAGCCAAGACTCATAACTTACCCAATGAGGTTAAAAGAGCAAAGCCCAAGAAGGCAAGAGCTCATAACTTACCCAATGGGGTTAAAAGAGCAATGCCAAAGAAGGCAGGAGCTCATAACTTACCCAATGAGGATCAAAGAGCAAAGCCCAAGAAGGCAAGAGCTCATAACTTACCCAAAAGAGGTTAAAAGAGCAGTGCCCAAGAAGGCCAGAACTCATAACTTACCCAAAGAGGTTAAAAGAGCAATGCCAAAGAAGGCAGGAACTCGTAACTTACCCAAAGGGGTTATGACCAGTGCCCATGAAGGCCAGAAGCCCAGAAACTTACCCAAAAAGATTATGAGCAGAGCCCAAGAAGGCCAAAGTCACAAACTTACCCAAAGGGGTTATGCGACCAAGAGATAAATGACAAAGAAGTTATATGTCAGAAAACAACTACTCGGGATATTTAAATATAAAGACCATGAGCGATTCTACGAATCCCACATGGCCTCGGGGACTAATGTCAGGGATATGACCCCCGGTACCCCAGAGTTGAGATATAAAGAGAGCTCCTAAGAATAGTGGACAATTTTATAGACATATAAGAATAAAGAAATGAGGCACAAAGAGAAGGAAATAATAGACAAAAAGAAAAAACATGACTGGGCCGAATCATGTCTAATTCGGCCTGATATTAGTATTACCTGACCAGATTTGCCCCCCCTTGGGCCGAGTTAACAGTTTACCTGGTTGGGCCGAGCTACCTGAGCCGGCCCACCACATCCTCACGTCACCGCGACCTCCTAGCACGCCGAAGTACCTCCACCCCGCCAAACATCGCCAGCGTCCCGCTCTGCTTCGCCGATCGATCTCCCAAGTGGGCCAAGGTGAGCAGGATTCGGCCCACCTCGGGTCATCACCATCACCCCAAGGTTCTCCCGCCAAGGCGCCTCGTCGATCCCGCCGGATCACTCCGTCGCCAATCTCCCGCCAGCGTCCTCACCATATGTCGCCCGGGTGGGCCAGATTCGGCCCACCACGGGACTCCTTCCAAGCCAACCTCTGCAACGCCTCCAGCAGCCCGGGTGGGCCAACACTGCGGCCCGTCCCGGGATATCTACGTCCTAAGGCTCTGCCCCATGGGCCGAATTAGACCAAACCCGGCTGGGCTGCCTTTACTTCGGGCTGACTAAGGAGGAAGGCCGGCTGGGCCCTCAGTAATTCGGCTGGGCTGTTTTATCACCCCAGGCCGAACTAATCCCTTCCTAGGCCGAATCTCCACTATGCCATGAGCTCTTGGGCCGAGTTATAAGGACCTGGACGCCCTGTCATTCATCTCCAGATGCCTCCACAGTCTCTACGAGCGCACACGAGCGTGTCAAGACAAGACCAACAAGTATTGTGCCAGTCTTGGGAGCCCACCAGCTCAGACTGGCACATGACTATGGGATATACCCATGGCATCTAACAAGATGCCAGGGATATGCTCTTGGCATCAAATAATATGCTAGAGAATATGCCTGGCATCTCCAAAGATGCCAAGGCATATGCTCAGCATCTCAGGAAGATGCCCATAATATGCCGTCTAGATGCTAAGCGTGTAGTACAAGACTTGTCCCCTGGGCAGCCCTTTATAAGGAACACCAGGGGGATCGTTCTAAGAGAGGCCCCAGAAGGGCTCCTCCCCTCTCTGCTCACTAGGAGCTCTCCTTCTTCCTCTTCCTCCGCTCTCATAGAGAGATCGAGATAGAAGGATAGGAGATACAGCTCCAGGAGCATGATTGTAGCCTCAAGGATGGCAAGATTATAAGAGATTAGATGTATAGAAGGAGGAGTTATCTCCACTAGAGTGCCTCAATCTAATATACATTGTATTTCTCTTTGTTCATACGAGTGTGGTCTTCACTGCATCATCCCTCCCCGGATTCCTCCACGTCCATCGGCCCCAACTTTAGCCTACCCATGGCATATGTCGTGATACCACCACGACAACGACTGGCAGAACCTTGGCCACAGAAGGATGGCCGATCTTTTTAACTCCAGTCATGTGAAACAACGATATGAGTAAAACTGTCCGATTGCAATGGAAGGCAAGCAGATGAACAAGACTTACTTGGCGACTGGTATGAACCACAGACCCGTGTGGATGTTGGCCGGCTTCCCTAGCTCGGGACCCAACTTCCGACTAAGGCCCATCTCGAACACATCGTGTGCCCAAGATACGGAGGGCCTCTTCGAAGACGAGGCCGCGGCAGGAGCCTCCGTGATGACATCTGCGGGAGCTTTCCTGGGAGGCGAAGCTGCTGCGGCTGGAGTAGCCCCCAACCCAGAGACCGGGGCGAATGGGGGTGGAAGCAATGCCAGAGGTACCTCATCCAGGGGAGCGGCGGCATCTGGTGCTACTGTCATGTGCGCCGCTTCGCCCTTAGGCGAGCTGGTGGCGTTGGAACTAGTCACAGAACGGGGCGGAGACGCCTGCTTCGCCGGCTTCGTCTTCCTCCTCGGCGGAGCCTTCACTTCCTTCTTCTTCTTCTTCTTCTTCTTCTTCGACGGCGTGACCTCGCGACACGAGGTGTGCTTGGGGAGCTCGTCGTCATCGTCATCGTGAGCTTTGAGGCTTCTACTCGCCTCGAGCTCGCGCAGATGTTGCCAGCGAGTTTTGCGAACCGTCGGGGCGGCATCTTCCACGGGCTCGTCTTCGTCGTCATTGTCATCATCACCCGCGTCGCTCCCGACGTCGCCTTTGGCGGGTGGCAACTCGCTCCCGTCCTGGACGGACGAGCTCGAGTTCTCGTCGTCTGCGGGTGGGAGCCATCCTTCCACCACTTGGAACAACTACAATAAGCATGAGACAATGTCAGCATAACCACGAATGCATCAAATACGACTGCGAATGCTGGCGAAAATGGCGACTTACCGTCGGAGCTGGGCGCCTTGCGGTATAGGGGGCGACCCCGACCTTCGCGTCCAGGTACGCCGCCTAGGTGATCTTCTTCAGGGCCAGGATATAGTCTTCGAGTTTCCACTCGACGAGGCAGGATTTCGTCGGGTCGTCCCTTCCCGTATACTCGTACATATAATGGTCGCGGCGGGCCAAAGGCACGATCCGCCGCCCGAGCTAGTAGTTGTAGAGTTTGATGGTTTGGAGGCCCTTCTTCTTTAGACTACGGATGGTTTGCAACATTTCGTCGACAACCATCCGCTGATCCAGCGGGAGCTTGCCGACCTGGAGCCGATGCAGTTCGGGCCGGTCGGCGGAGTACCTTGGAAGCGCCACCTCGCTGTCGGGAATGGACTCGGTGATGTAGTACCAGGATTTCTTGCATTCGTTTGCCGCCTTGGCGGGCAGCATCAGGTCGAAGAACGATGCCTTCGACTTCAGTTGAAATGTCAGGCCACCCGCAGCCAGCATTGGGCCGACTGATTCTTCGCGACTGATCCTCCCATGGAACAGGTCTTGCCACAAGGGGAAGTAGGGCCTGCAGCCCAAATAGCACTCGCAGAACGCCACAAAAATGGCGAGCTGCTCGATGCTATGCGGGCCCAGGTCCAACGGCTGGATCCCGTAGTAGGCGCAGAAACGCCGGAAGAAGAGAGAAGTGGGAAACCCCAGCCCCCGCTCCAGGTGGCTGGTGAAGCAGATGAACTCTCCCTCGCGCGGGTCTGAAGTCACCTCTCCGGTCACGGGGATGCGCCATCTGCCGGCGCAGGATCCCGGCCTCCTCGAAGGACGCCAGTAGCGCTCTGGTGCACTTGGATCTGCCCTAGGGTTTGGTGGAGGGGGCCATTGGTTGGAAGATTCGCGGAGGTCGGGGCTCTCTGGATCGGTTGGATCGCGGTGCGGAGTTGAAAACGGAGATGGGAGAAATCGGAGGAAAGATGAAGGGGTGTTTCCCCGCTCGCCTGTCATTCTCCTTATATAGCGGTTGCTACCCGCCAATTTCGGGAGCCGTTACTACACGGTAATTATGCCAAAAGTTACCGTTGGATTACCCCAACGGCTAGTTTTTACCCCACTTGACGGTCCAACTTCATCCACTTGACTCGTCGCTCCGTGCGACTTAATGATTCGCCGAACCGATCATTACAACAGTGACTGAATGTTCGCCGAGCTGCGACCCGATCGGTCGCCGTTATTGCGACTATAATAACTAGTTTTTCCTTTATTCAGGAGTTCGCCGCCGATTCGACTGGGCGTCCGCATTGGACCCGTATACACCGACTGCCAGCAAACGCCTGCGACCAATCCACGACGGCCTCGGGGACTACTGATGGGGATATGCCTACCGGGGTATACCCAGCAGGACGTTTCCGACTGGCCCGGGTGCCAGCGAGTGGGCCTGCAGGACGGCGACTGGATCTGGATCTGGCATGGACTCAAGCGACTGGAAGCTGAAGGCCCAGAAGCGTTGATAGGCCTAGTCGGAATAGGTTAAAGGATCGTTGAAACCTTAACTGATTCGGTTGAGATCTGTAAACCCTAGGGAGGTGAGTCTATATAAACCTCCCTAGAGGATGCATAGGGGATACGTTCCATCATACACCCAAGCGACTCGTTGCCTCGCCTCCCTTGCCCCATGTTCTACTACTCGCTGCCGATTGCAGCATCTGCCATGGTCATTCCCATGACAAGTATAGACTTTTTCCTATTTTGAATGAGCATTAAAACTTAATAAAGTATTTTATTTCAAAGTGTTATTTTTTTAATAAAACCTACTGAAATGATTTTTGTAGGAATTTATAAAGTCAAATAGAGTATTAAACATATTTGAATCCTATTTGAAATAAATACTAAAGCCTATTTATTTATTTTTAATAAATAATAAACCCTAAAAATAATTGTTCTATTTTGGACTTTGGATTATGTTGATAAACAGAATTGAATTATACCCAAAAGTTTGGTGGTGGTTTGAATTCAAATGGAGTTTGAATTGTTTGAAATAAAATCAAAACAGAAAAAAGAAAAAGCATTCAGTATAAAAAAATGAAACAAACCCAACCCACTAAACCTACCCAGCCCAGCAAAGCATCTGGCCGAGCAAGAGCCCACCTGGCAACCCTCACCCGAATCGGTTTCTCACGCGTAGCCTCACTCACAAAGTCACTGACGCTGCGACCCCACTCCCCCTCTCTCTCTCTTGCAGACAGCATGGTCCCACCTGCCAGGTCGTCGTCTCCACCTCGACTGTTCCCCCCTCACCGTTTCTGCCGGCGATGAATGCCATTGAATTGGCATAACACCACGAGTAATTCTCTCCAGTGACCACGCGCTTTTAAACGCCTTGCCCTCCTCTTCCATTTCCCCCAAGCAGCATCTCCCCTCTGCCTCCGGGCTGCGAGAATCACGAGCTCGAACCTCTCTCTCCCGATGAGCTTCTCCGGCCGATTCCGTCGAACTGCAACCGCCCCTTGCCTCCCACTTCACGCAAGCTTACTCCTCAGTCCCGTGCGCACCTGCCCGTGTGCTCTACTCACCCGCGCGCGTCCCCTAGCGTTGGCAACCTCGACACCTGAGAGCCACCGTCGTCTGCCGTTTCTCCGACGAGCTCCCCTGGTAAGCACAGACCGCCCCGAACCCTCCCGGTGATGCTCCTGTAATCCCCACACTCTCCCGCGTCTAACAGCATGCCTTGTTTGTCTTAGCGCGCCCCCAAACTTCGCCCCCGATGACAACCAGAGACATCCGACGCCGCCACTGACTCCAGCGAGCAATCCACGCAGCTCCAGTGCGCCCCTCGAGTAGCCGACCTCACCTTGAGCTTCACCGCACCCCTGCGAGCACGGTGAGCTACTCCTCCCTCTCCCTCGCTTCCTGAATCGTCGCCAACGCCACCGCCAGACCGCCGCCGCCAGTTTCTGGTAGCCTCGCTGTAGCCGTTAGATCTAAATCGTCTGGTTAAGATTAGATTATAACGAAGGGGTACGAAACGATCTGCGCCGTACGATTTAAGTGAGATCTAACGCACGACATCTTTCGATCCTAGCGAAGCGGTATCGCCCAATGAGGTTAAGACACGTGGCCTAGGTGTGGATTTAAAAACAGAAATGTTCTATTAGATGTTTGATTTTATAAAATTCATAACTTTCAATCTACACGTCCAAATTTTGCAAATTTTATATCAATGGATTCAGCAGAACAAGTACTTTGCAACCATGAACTTTGTTTAATGTTTTGCTTCTAGAAAATTGGTTGAAATTGCAGAAACATGTGTAGGCATAATTTGAATACAGAATTTGTTCTAGAAATATTTTCAAGATGAAATCTTTGATACTTGGTTTGTTTTGAACCTACTGAACATAGGAACCAACTTATGAATTTAAAAATGTATTTTGTGAGGTTAAGGAATAAATATTTGAATTAGCACATTTCTAGTCAAATAAAAATATTGTTTATGGTTTAGAAATGAATTTTGAGTAAAACCTTTGGGAAATGATTTGATTCAAACCTTCTGACCCTAAACACCAAGTTTTTAGATTAAGAACATATTTGATGAACCATATAAAGTTATTGCTTTGCTAAAAGATATTTTCAACTACATAAAATATCACCTTAGCATAATATTTGGTTTATGAGATGAAACCTTTTGCAAATGGTTTTACCACTTTTGTAAATGACCAATGTGAGCTTGAAAATGTTTAGAGCCTAGAAAAAACCACTTTTTCAAATAAAACTAGCTTTTGCATGCTTGCATGCATGACCTTGTTTTTGTTATTTTATGTGTGATAAATTGTTTGAATGCTAGTTGAATATGTGTTTGCTTGATTGAATTGTAGTGAAGTTAGAAGAGTGATATTTGCAAGATCAAGAAGTGAACCAACATTCTCTACTAAAAAGGCAAGTGACACTATCATCCTTGTCCTACTATTTTCATTACACTTAGTGGATTTTTGTAACATGCATGATAAGGACTACTATATTTTATGCTATGCTAAATCCTAATAGGATATCCTTATATATCCATTTGAGAAAACATTGTAGTTGTAGTATGCTTATCCCTGCTATATATTTGGGATGGGATACATGATATGATTATATGAAGTGTTGGAAAGATATATGTTTTATATAATAAAACAAGTACTCAATGAACCACCTGGGTGGACAAGGATACTCAAGATTGGACAAGGTGGCAACAAAGGGAACCATGTTTATATGGCTATCTTTTTTTGTGTGCACTAGAAGAAAACCACCCAGGGACTTAGAGATTGAACATGTTTCTCATACAGTGGCTTCCGTGTACAGCCACATGCTAAATGGGCTCTGGCTTAGTCAACTACATAGTGGAATACCCTTGCATTGGCATCTTCAGGTGAACTAGAATTGTGTATTGGAAATATATCCTTACATTGGTGCCTAGTAGACAAGCTAGCATTGTGTATTGGGAGGACTTCTATGGAAAGACTTTTTCACATTCTCGGTCTGCCGGTACTCCATTTGGTGAGTACTTATCCAGCGGCCACTGGTGGCGTCAAGATGAGATTGTGTCATGTGGGTAAAGTATACAACTTCTGCAGAAGATCAAATTCTAAGTACTTAGCCGTGTCCCCGGTTATGGACAATTTTGGGCAACTAAGGCCTGAAGCTATGGAAGATCTGGACATTCCAATTTCTCAAAGTAAAACTTGATGGTGACAACCAAGGATTAGAAGCACTTGGAGTTTTCCAAGTAGTTCAGAAAGATTTGATAAAAGATCAAAATTATTTTGAAAAGATAGGATAAAACTATATTGCTTTTTGCAAATGATCTTAAACCCTACTTAGCCAAATATGCATGTAATGATAGGATCCACTTATTTCTACATAGTAGTGAAACTTGCCAATACAATTCAAATGTATTGACCCTTGTGGCTGCAACTTATTATGTTGCAGGTTTGTTTGATGTTAGTGAAGTGTGTTGAATAGGATTACAAGTCTACAACCAACATGATTACCTATGGCACTTTGAAGATGAAGGACCCCACACTATAGTTAATTTTGCTGCATTGTAATGAGTTAGCCAAATGAGCTAAGTAAGATGTAATGAATTATTTTATTCCTGGTTATAAAGTTGTATTATGACCTTTGTTTCTTGATATTACATCTTAACTGTGGATGCTAGCTATTGATCCAGGGACTAGCATTGTAAACACAGGGATCTCTACCTTATTAAAGGTTGGGACCTCTACAGGAAGTAAGAGTACTTCCCACTCAGGTACGCTTGTTGTAAATGTTGTGGACATTCTTCTCGTTGATTCCTATGTTAACTCTTGGGTATTGATACCGGATTGGTTGCTCATATTTGCAATTCGATGCAGGGGCTAATAAGGACTAGAGAGGTCAGAAAGGCGAAGTGGATTTTCGCGTCGGAAATAAAGCAAGGGTTGCTGCATAGTTCGTCGGCGTCATGCAACTTCACCTTCCATCAGGATTTATTATGGAGTTGAATAATTGTTATTACATTCCGAGTATGGGTCGAAACATTTTATCACCTTCATGTTTGATTAGGGATGGATATTCATTTGCGAGTATGAACAATGGTTGTGTAATCTCTAAGAATGATATGTTTATGGCTAATGATTGTGAATGGGTTATTTATTTTAAATCTTGATGATGCATCTGTTTACAATGTTAGTGCTAAAAGGCTTCGTCCTAATGATTTGAGTCCTACCTATTTATGGCATTGTCGTTTGGGGCATATAAGTGAAAAGCGCATGAAGAAGCTCCATGGTGATGGTCTTCTAACTTTGTTTGATTTTGAAACATACGAGACATGTCATGCTTGTTTACTTGGAAAGATGACCAAGTCGCATTTTTGGGTTTACCCGAGAGAGCGACAGACTTGTTGGAACTCATACATTCTGATGTATGTGGGCCAATGAGCACGACGGCCAGAGGAGGATATCACTACTTCATTACTTTCACAGATGATTTCAGTAAATATGGTTATGTATACTTGATGAAGCATAAGTCTGAAACTTTTGAAAAGTTCAAGGAGTTTCACAGTGAGGTAGAGAATCAACGTGGCAAGAAAATAAAGGCCTTGCGATCTGATCATGGAGGTGAATATTTGAGTCACGAATTTAGCGATCATCTTAAGAGTTGCGGAATTGTTCCACAACTTACGCCACCCGGAATGCCTCAAAGAAACGGGGTCTCCGAACGGCGCAATCGAACTTTGTTGGACATGGTTCGATCAATTTTGGGGTTACGCTCTAGAAACGACAGCTTTCACACTTAATAGGGTACCATATAAATCCGTAGTTAAGACACCATATGAGATGTGGACTAGAAAGAATCCTAGTTTGTCTTTTCTAAAGATTTGGGGTTGTGATGCATTTGTCAAGCGACTTCAGTCGGATAAGCTAACACCCAAATCAGATAAGTTCATTTTCGTGGGATATCCGAGGGAAACCTTAGGGTATTACTTCTACAACCGAGAAGAGGGAAAGTGTTTGTCGCTCGTAGCGGTGTTTTCCTAGAGAAAGAGTTTCTCACAAAAGGAAGGAGTGGAAGGTCGGTGCGACTTGAATAAGTTCAAAGATGAGCCAGCCGGGGATCCTTCTACGAGTGATGCTATTGTAGCAGAACAAGTTGAGGAACCCATGGCAATATAAGCACCACAACCACAAATATCAGCGAGGCTCCGCGAAGCGCGGGAATTATTATTGTTAGACAATGATGAGCCTGTGACCTATGCAGAAGCGATGGTGGACCCAGACTCTAAAAAATGGCTAATTGCCATGAGATACGAGATAGAGTCCATGGGAGACAATCAAGTTTGGAACTTGGTTGACCTGCCTGATGGTTTTAAAGCCATCGAGTGCAAATGGATCTATAAGAAGAATATTGATATGGATGGAAATGTTCACATCCATCAAGCTCAACTTGTTGCAAAAGGTTTTCGACAAGTTCAATATTGATATGACGAGACTTTCTCGCCTGTAGCGATGCTTAAATCTATACGGATTATTCTAGCCATTGCTGCACATTTCAACTATGAAATATGGCAAATGGATGTCAAGACGGCTTTCCTAAATGGAATCCTAACTGAGGACGTGTATATGATGCAGCCCGGAGGTTTTGTCGATCCAAACAATGCTGGAAAGGTATGCAAACTTCTAAAGTCTATTTATGGGCTGAAGCAAGCATCTCGGAGTTGGAACATTCGATTTGATGAATTTGTAAAGGAGTTTGGCTTCATAAAAAACGAATAAGAACCTTGTGTTTACAAGAAGGAAAGTGGGAGAGCGCTGGTATTTCTAATCTTATATGTAGATGACATATTTCTGATTGGAAATGACATTCCTATGCTCGAGTCTGTTAAGACCTCATTGAAAAATAGTTTTTCGATGAAGTACTTAGGAGAAGTGGCACATATTCTGGGCATCAAGATCTATAGAGATAGATCAAGGAGGCTAATTGGATTAAGCAAGAGTACATACATTGACAAAGTGTTGAAACGGTTCAGCATGGAAGAGGCTAAGAAGGGGTTCTTGTCCATGTCTCACGGCATAAAACTCAGCAAGACTCAGTGTCCTTCGACTCTTGATGAGCGTGAGCGCATGAGCAGGATTCCATATGCTTCGGATATTGGATCCATCATGTATGCAATGATATGTACTCGCCCAAATGTTTCCTATGCTCTAAGTGCTACGAGCAGATACCAGGTTGATCCAGGTGAAGGTCACTAGACAGCGGTAAAGAACATCCTTAAGTACTTGAAAAGGACTAAGGATGTGTTCCTAGTTTATGGAGGTGAGGATGAACTTAGTGTAAGGGGTTACACAGATGCGAGTTACCTTAACCACTCAGATGACTCCAGATTGCAATATGGTTATGTGTTTGTCATGAATGATGGTACTGTGAGTTGGAAAAGTTCCAAGCAAGATATGGTGGCCTCCTCTTCAACAGAAGCTGAATATATTGTCGCCTCAGAGGCTGCAAAGGAAGCTTTTTGGATTATGAATTTCCTGATTTTTCTTGGTGTGGTTCAGGGCGCGTCCAATCCCATGGACATTTATTGTGACAACAATGGTGCTATTGCACAAGCCAAGGAGTCTAGACTGCACCAGAAGAACAAACATATTCTCATGCATTACCATCAGATTCGAGAGTTCGTTGAGGATGGTAGTGTCATGATATGCAAAATATATACGGACTCAAATGTTGCTGATCCCTTTACAAAGCCACTCCCGTAGCATGCGCATGAGGCACGCAAGAGCAATAGGTATTAGATACAATCTAGATTGACTCTAGTGCAAGTGGGAGACTGAAGGAAATATGCCCTAGAGGCAATCATAGAGATGATTATATTTCTTATGTATCCATGAGTTATTGTAATGTTCCTTGAATATCCATATCAGGAAACTTGTATTGATTGGCAATTATGTGAATCGTTTGTGAAAATATTTACTTGTATGGTTATCCAAATAGATGTCCCTAGTCGGAGTTCATATGAGGACACACGTGAATATTAGACTAGCACATCGATTGGTTGATGACTATGTTTCGCAAGCCATAAACATGGAGATGTCGTACCAATGATGTGGACAAATGTTATGAACATGGGGTTGGACTGGCCCAACTTGATACTGGCAATTAAACTTGCAGCTCTCTCTACACATCGTGTACGTTTTGTCCTTAGACCTGAGATTGTTGCATGTACTTGAGATGTGGATTGACCTACTTTGGAGCTATCAGACGCTGCTCCGTAACTGGGTAGTTATAAAGGTAGCTTTCGGGTTTGTCCTGAAGCATGCTGCAAGGCATGGTCAATCAAGATGGGATTTCCCCCTCTCTACTTGAGAGAGATATCTCTGGGCCCCTCGAGTGATCGGATCCAGAAATGCATGGCCGTGCTACATAAGGTTAAGAGTTAACATAGTAAAGGGATTCCGAATCACAGTATCGAGAAAGGGAGGTCATCTTGGAGCAGGACAAATATCATGAGGCAGAGGGAAAGACATGTACTAAACCTTGTGATGGTTCGTCCGATATGATCTTTGTATGCGTTTAGGAGTTGGGACGTCTTGCTAGAGGCCGCTACCAACTATTGACAGAATAAGTGTAGTCGTGTCATGTCTATACATATATGAACCTATAGGGTCACACACTTAAGGGGCTAGACGCCTAATGAAGATTGGATCCGAATTAGACCAGCCTTAGGCTACTAATGGGATGCTAATGTAGAATCCCACTAGGGACACTTATATAAGAGAGGGTGGGGCGAGCTGACCAGGGTTAGAACATTCCACCCAGCCGCCACTCCTCACGCCTGTGTTGCACGCGCGGACCTAGCAGTCCGGCGTCTGACGCTTCCATCCTGTACGTGTGGATACCTCGGAGGTGCTGCAACTGTAGCACTTTGACGAACCGCGCAATGGGAGCTGCTCGTGGGACGAGGACAAGGAGGAGACATAGAACGTCTACACTGCCTCGATGCACTTCATCAAGTTCTGCAACTGCACGTCTAGTGGTAATCCCATGATCTATGACAGCAGTTATCCTGGTTTACGCGGTAGAAAATTTTGATTTGTGCTAGTGTAGCCTACCCGTATCCCTTCACCCTCAACATATCCTCCAAAATTTGATTGTTCCTTTCTATCTGTCCATCAGTCTGAGGGTGAAAAGTAGTGCTGAATTCTACCTTGTCCCCAATGATTCATGCAGTTGTCGCCAAAAATGCAAAGTGAACTGAGTTCCTCTATCAGACACAATACTCTTAGGTACTCCATGCAGACATACAATCCTGTTCATATAGATCTTCGCCAATTTAGCACTTGTATAGGTAGTCTTCACGGGTATGAAATGAACCACTTTAGTTAGGCAATCCACAACAACCCAAATGGAATCATATCCAGTTCTGGTCCTTGTCAATCCGGTGATAAAGTCCATTCCAATCTTATCCCACTTCCAATCAGGAATAGGTAGTGGTTGTAATAACCCTGCTGGTTTCTGATGTTCCACTTTCACACGACTACACACATAAGACAAAGCAATGTGCTCCGCAATATCTTTCTTAAGATTGTTCCACCAAAATCTTTCCTTCACATCCATGTACATTTTGGTATTACCTAGATGAATAGAATATGGTGAACTGTGTGCTTCTTGCAGAATCAATTTCCGAAGCTCCGGATCTTGTGGAATACAGATACGCTTTCCATACCATAAAGTCCCTTGTTCATCTTTATGGAATCCTTTAGCCTTCCCTTTACTAATTTTACTTTTAATCTCCTCTATTTCCTTATCCAACTTTTGGGCTTCTTTGATCTTGTCCAACAATATTGGTTGTACTTCCAATGACATGAGATATCCTTCAGGCATTATCTCCAATCTTAGATCTTTGAATTGGGCACATAGATCATCTGGAAATTCTCCTTTAGTAAGGCCATTCACATAAACCTTACGGCTTAAAGCATCTGCTACAACATTTGCTTTACCGGGATGGTATTTCAAACTCAAGTCATAGTCCTTGATGAGCTCTAGCCACCTTCTTTGTCTCATATTGAGTTCTTCCAGGTGAAAATATATTTCAAACTCTTGTGATCCGTGAACACTTCACGTCGCTTTCCCAAAAGATAATGTCTCCATGTTTTGAGTGCATGGACAACAGAGGCTAACTCTAAATCATGAGTAGGATAATTCACTTCATGAGTTTTGAGTTGTCTTGAGGCATAAGCCACAACTTTCCCTTCTTGCTTGAAAACTCCACTCAATCCTTAGTGAGATGCATCACAATAGACTTGAAAATCCTTCTCCAAATCTGGCAGACATAAGACTGGTGCTAACGCTAGTCTCTTCTTCAATTCTTGGAAACTGATTTCACATCCTTCAGTCCAATCGAACTTTTTCTCTTTCATAAGTAACTCCGTCATTGTCTTAGCTACCTTTGATAAATTCTCAATGAAACTTCTATAGTATCCTGCCAAGCCTAGGAAACTACGAACTTCCTTAACTGACATGGGAGATTCCCACTCAGTTACAGCTAACACCTTTGGGGGATCGACAGCTATACCATCTCCCGACACAATATGTTCGAGAAATCCAACTTCACTCAACCAAAATTCAGACTTAATGAACTTGGCATATAATTTGCGTTCCCTGAGCTTCTCAAGTATCAAACGTAAATGTTCTTCATGCTCTTCTTTGCTCTTGGAATAGATGAAAATGTCGTCGATGAATATGATAATGAATTTGTCAAGAAACTCCATGAACACTTTGTTCATCATATTCATGAAATATGCTGGTGCATTTGTCAATCTAAATGGCATCATAGTATACACATACAATCCATATCTAGTGGTAAACGCAGTCTTAGGTATGTCTTGATCTCTAATCTTTAGATGAAAGTAGTCTGATCGGAGATCAATTTTTGAGAACACTCGGGCTCCTTCTAGCTGATCAAATAGATCATTGATTCTAGGCAAAGGGTACTTGTTCTTTATAGTCACCTCATTGAGAGAACGATAATCTATGCACAACCTTTGACTTTTATCCTTCTTCTCTACAAACAGAACCGGTGCACCCCAAGATGAAGAACTTGGTTGGATAAATCCTTTTTGCAACTATTCTCCAAGCTATTTCTTGAGTTTTTTCAACTCATCAACTGACATCTTGTAGGATCTCTTTGCTATTGGTCCAGATCTCGGCAGTAAATGTCACATCCCAAGATTTTCCAAATCTTGTAATGTGAAAAATAAATGAATAAAATAAAACTTCGCTTGATTTTCAGGGCCAGAAGAAACTTTTTGAATTCAATTGGAACTTCAAACCAATTTGGATCAAATAAATCCTGAAGGGATTTATAAAAATAAACATTTAATGAAAGAAAATAAAATGTTTTGGAACTACTATTTTGGGATCATTTAAATAAAAGGATTTGGTTTTCAAAAGAAAAGGAGGATTTATAAATAAGGATTATTTTATATAGCCAAATTAAACCTTGACCAATATTCTGAAATAAATGTTTTGTTTTGATAAAAATAGTAAAGGTTTATTTAAATAAAATAATAAGGATTTAATATCCAAAATTTTATTTAAGTAAAGGCTTTTCCCATTTTAAATAAACACAAAAACTTACTTACTTATTTTAAATGAGTTTTCCAAGTGTTTTGGTTTTATTTTAGATTTCAAAATAAATATTCTAATAAAACAAATCCTATTTGATTTAAAAACTAAAGGTCCATTTTATTTAATTAATGAATGGATCCTAAAAAGAATAAAATATTATTTTATTTTGGGATTTGGTTTATGTTGATAAACAGAACCAAATTCAAGTGTAAAGTATAGTGATTGTTTGAAATTGTTTGAATGTTTTAATAGTTGATTGAAATTCAAAACAGAAAATATATTTGGAAAAAGAAAAAAGTTCAGACAGAAAAAAATAGTGCAAAGGACCAAGCCCAACAAGGCCCAGCAAACAGCCCAGCTTCCCCTCCCCGAAAGAAAACGGTTCGCACCAATTTGTTAACCCGCAGTGACACTGACTGGTGGACCTCCCTCTCACTTCTTTTCCCATTGACGACTGGACCCAACTCTCCTGTTCATCCTCCTCACCCGCGCGACCTCTTCTCCCTCCCCCGTCGCCGTTTCCTGCAGTGATTCCGCGGCACTAATTCGTCTTAACGCGGCCACCATCACTCACCTTGACCATGCACGTTAAGACTCCTGTCCCTCCTCTTCACTTTCCCTCTGTCGCCCCACCTCGACACGCCCCCAGGCTGCTTGAATCATCCCCAAACCATCACTGACTCCGACGATGCTCCGGTGCAAATTCCGGTGACCCAGCGCCACCCCGTGCCTCCTCGTCCTAGCTCACACCTTCCCCACCTCCTGACGCATCTGCCTGTGCCCTTCATTCGATTGCAGGCGCCCCAGAGCGTCGACTACGACAAGCTCCCGAACGCCGCCGCGTTTGCCTTCTTCTCCGGCGAAGCCTACTGGTAAGAACAGACCGCCTCTTCCCCTCTCGTTCACACACACGTCATCTCCGTGGTCTCCTGCATCTGATCACGTCCTTTGTTTGCCTCCTGGTGATCGACAGCTTCGTCTTCGACCTCGACCAGAGCCAACCATCGCCAGACCGAACCCCGGCGAGGAATTCCTCCTGCCCTCGTGCGCCCCTTGCCCCGACGACCACACGACGAGCTTCCCCAGCCTCCTACGATCTCGGTGAGCACCCCCTCTGTCTACCTTGCTTCCTAGAACAGCCGCTAGCCCTCTGCCTGACCGTCACCGCCGTCCACCGCCGCGCAGCGCCGCCAGTTAGTGGTCTGATGTTTGCGTCCGTTAGATCTAGATCGTATGGCTGTGATAGATTATAAGCGAACAGGTATCGTATGCCTCTGTGTCGCTCGATCTAAATTAGATCCTATGGTCTATAGCATGCGATCCAACCGAAGCGGTACCAGCGAATAGCGAAGCGCCGCGTGTCACGAGTTCAGTTTAAAAACAGATTGAAATCAGAATAGAATGTGAATTTCAAACCTTTGTAACTTTTGATCCACACGTCCAAAAATTACAAATTTGGTATCATTGGAATCAGTAGAACAAACCCTAGCCAACCATGACCTTGGTTTAGCAAATAGTATCTGTTAGAGTGTTTGTTTTTGCAGAAACATTTGTATGCTTGTTAAGGATGTAAAAATTGTTTAAAAATGAATTTGGGGTTAAAATCTTTTGCAATTGGATTGCTTTGAACCTACTGACCATAGGAAACACTTTGTGGACTCAAAAATGTATTTAGTAAAACAAAATAAAGATTCTTTGATTTAAAACCCTTTCTAGTCAAATAGAAATGTGGTTTATTTATTACAAATGATTTTGAAGGAAAACCTTTGGGAAATGTTTTGTTTTAAACTCTCTGACCCTAAACACCAAGTTTTATGGTTTAAAACATATTTGGTGAACCCTATAGATAAATGCCTTAGTAAAAATATTTCTACACCACATGAAATGATACTTTGTTTTGTAAATGGTTTTTAAAGTGAGACCTTTTGCAAATGACTTTGCCACTTTACAAAATGACCATTAGGTGCTTTCAAATGCTTATTAGGAACCTATTTTTCAAACAAAACTTGGCATGCTTGCATGCATTACTTTGACTTTGTCATTTTATGTGTTGTTTTGCTTGATTGGTAGATTGAGTTTGTGCCTTGCTTGATAGATTTGTAGTGACTTGAAAAGTGTGATTGTTCCAAGGACAAGGAGTGAACCCATACTCTACCAAAAAGGCAAGTGATGCTTCATAATTTTTGTCCTATTACTTTCACTATGCATTAGTGATTTTCTCTAAGTAAAACTTGCATGGAATTTTGCTAAGTATAAACCTTGCTATAGGAAAACCTAGTAGATGAAACCTTAGTGGAAATCTTCCTAAGTTAAGATTCCTATTACTATCAAGCTTAGCCAATAGAAAACATGGGTGGAATATATATTCACACTATGGAAAAATATTCTAAGTTTGAGGACTTGTGTTTTGTTTAATAAAACAACTAAGTTAATGAATCACCTGGGTGGAATGGGACGTGCTTGGTGGATTTTGGTTGAGTGGTTCACAAGGCCCATGTCTATGGTTGACCTTGTGTATCTCACTTGTGAATGGCCACCCAGGAACAAAGAGATTTGAGATGTCAAATGTTGAGAAGCTTCAAGTGCAACCACTTGGCAATATGGGCTCTGCCATGATCATATAGGTTGCAAGAACTTAGCCATATGGACAGTTGGTGGTAGTGTTTGATAGGTTGGAGCGCGTCCATTTTGGTCTAAGGGAAAGCTTCTGAAAGATCTTGTCTTGGGAAACCAAGTCTTGTGGGGAAAGTGCACCACCTCTGCAGAGTGTAAAATCTAAGTACTTAGCCATTTCCCTGGTAAAGGACAATTTTGAGCATCAAGACATGGAAGCAATCAAGAATCTCATCATTCAAATTTCTAAGTTAAAAACTTGTGGTTTGAACAAGGGTTATTTGAAATCTTCAGTCTTTGATTGAGAGAAGCCTTGGAAAAGATTTTGTCAAAACAAAAACTTAGTATTTTCAAAATGATAAGGAAAATCTATTTTGAGCAATGCAAGCCTCAACTCCACTTATCCAAATGCATATAGATGATAGACTCCACCATATTACCATAGTATCACTTTCCAATACAATTCAAATGTATTGACCCTTGTGGCTGTAACTTGTAATGTTGCAGGTTTGATTGTTTTAGACAAGATTGATTGATTAGGATTACAAAGTCTACAACCAACATCTGCCTGTGGCACTTTGAAGATGAAGGACCCCATGCTTATAGTTATTCCGCTGCAATGTAATGTAATAGCCAAATGAGCTATGTAAAGATGTAATAAAATTATGTTATTCCTGGTTGTAAAGCTATATTATGACCTTTGTTTCTTGATATTACATCTAAACTATGGATGCTAGCTATTGATCCAGGGACTAGCATTGTAAACACAGGGGACACCACCTTATGTTAATAAAGGTTGGGACACTCCCTCTACAGATGGTATCAAAGCATTGTGTTGCCTGTAGGATTTGTAAACCTAGGATTGGACAAAACCCTTAGAAAAATAGGAGTTGTATTTGTTCCAAAACTTATTTACAAACAATCTTGTAAACTCTTTCCTCAACCATTTTGGTTTTGACTCTACATCTCTTCTACTTCAACTTGATGGAAAAACCTACCCCATGGCCAAAGACTACACCATGTGCAAAGGACTACTTCAACATCTTCAACTCTAATGACTTCAACATCTTCAGCATATTCACCAAGGACTTCCAACTTGGATACCACTAAGGACTACAAGTGAGACAAGGAAATCTTGCTCAAGATGTGGAGACTAAGGAAATGCAAAATTAGAAGGAGTTCATTTCACTTGAAGTATTGTGACCAAAAGTTTTTCCAAGGAAACCAAGATCTCATGCAAGAAGAATCAACCAAGAAGGAAGGAAAGATCACAAGTGAACCATATAGATGGACCACCATATTATAGTTAAGTCTAACACACCAACTTATGTGGTGTAACAAAAATATTTTTGGTTGCCTAAAAATATGCTTGAAACTTGTTGTTTGAGTGGAATGTTTGTTTGTGATTGCTTGCACATTGCTTGTGTGAATTGTGATGTGTGTGATTGGAATTATTCCCTTGGAAATATTTTGCCTATTCTAATCCCAATCCAACCCAAACAGATGACTACTCCAAGAGACTCCAACATCAAGGTTGATGACACCAACACCAACCAAGAGGACATCATGAAAGATCTCATAGTAACCCAAAACCAGTTGAGCCAAGAGACAACTCAGCTTTTAGCCAACAACAATGGACTAGACCCATCCATACAAAGGATTTTGAAACTTCAATCCCAATTGTTGCAAGGATTGGTTACTCAAATGATCAACATAGGAGAAAACCTTTCCCAAAGAGCTAATGACAACAAGGATGACAAAGATGTTATTCTAAAAGGAACCCAAGCTAGCAATATTTTTAGAGACAAGGATCATGCATCCAAGGAGCATGAAGATCAATGCCCCAAGAAGAGAGAAAGATCTCCCACCTATGAAGAACATGAACTAGAAGAACTCCTAGCTTTGGAGAGACCCAAAAAGAAGAAGAAGAAATGCCCCAACCCTAACAAGAAGGATATTACTCAAGTACAATGTTACAATTGCAAAGAGATGGGACACTATGCCAATGAATTCCCAGAAAAGAAGAAGAACCAAAGAAACAAAAAAGAGGCAATGATACCAAAGGAAAAGAAAGATATCAGCCAAGTGATGTGTTTCAAATGCAAGGAACTAGGCCACTATGCAAGCAATTGTCCAGAAAAGATGAAGAACAAGTTAAACAAGTCTATGAAGGATCTCAACCTTGGCCCATGAGTCAAGTATGGAAACAAAGGACACAATGCAAATGTTTGCTTAGAAAAGTTTCCCCAAGAGCCAAGAAGGCCAATATGTAAATTTTGTTTGAAATTTTTTAAGGATGGTAGTACCCTAGATGCTTTTGAGCCAACATTGTAACCCCTAGCCTCCCCAAATCTCGGGACGAGATTTATTTTAAGGGTGGTAGCCTGTCACATCCCAAGATATTCCAAATCTTGTAATGTGAAAAATAAATGAATAAAATAAAACTTTGCTTGATTTTCAGGGCCAGAAGAAACTTTTTGAATTCAATTGGAACTTCAAACCAATTTGGATCAAATAAATCCTGAAGGGATTTATAAGAATAAAAATTTAATGAAAGAAAATAAAATGTTTTGGAACTACTATTTTGGGATCATTTAAATAAAAGGATTTGGTTTTCAAAAGAAAAGGAGGATTTATAAATAAGGATTATTTTATATAGCCAAATTAAACCTTGACCAATATTCTAAAATAAATGTTTTGTTTTGATAAAAATAGTAAAGGTTTATTTAAATAAAATAATAAGCATTTAATATCCAAAATTTTATTTAAGTAAAGGCTTTTCCCATTTTAAATAAACACAAAAACTTATTTACTTATTTTAAATGAGTTTTCCAAGTGTTTTGGTTTTATTTTAGATTTCAAAATAAATATTCTAATAAAACAAATCCTATTTGATTTAAAAACTAAAGGTCCATTTTATTTAATTAATGAATGGATCCTAAAAAGAATAAAATATTATTTTATATTGGGATTTGGTTTATGTTGATAAACAGAACCAAATTCAAGTGTAAAGTATAGTGATTGTTTGAAATTGTTTGAATGTTTGAATAGTTGATTGAAATTCAAAACAGAAAATAGATTTGGAAAAAGAAAAAAAGTTCAAACAGAAAAAAAATAGTGCAAAGGACCAAGCCCAACAAGTCCCAGCAAATAGCCCAGCTTCCCCTCCCCGAAAGAAAACGGTTTGCACCAATTTGTTAACCCGCAGTGACACTGACTGGTGGACCTCCCTCTCACTTCTTTTCCCACTGACGACTGGACCCCACTCTCATGTTCATCCTCCTCACCCGCGCGACCTCTTCTCCCTCCCCCGTCGCCGTTTCCTGCAGTCATTCCGCGACACTAATTCGTCTTAACGCGGCCACCATCACTCACCTTGACCATGCACGTTAAGACGCCTGTCCCTCCTATTCACTTTCCCTCTGTCGCCCCACCTCGACACGCCCCCAGGCTGCTTGAATCATCCCCAAACCATCACTGACTCCGACGATGCTCCGGTGCAAATTCCGGTGACCCAGCGCCACCCCGTGCCTCCTCGACCTAGCTCGCACCTTCCCCACCTCCTAACGCATCTGCCTGTGCCCTTCATTCGACTGCGGGCGCCCCAAAGCGTCGACTACGACAAGCTCCCGAACGCCGCCGAGTTTGCCTTCTTCTCCGGCGAAGCCTACTGGTAAGAACAGATCGCCTCTTACCCTCTCGTTCACACACACGTCATCTCCGTGGTCTCCTGCATCTGATCACGTCCTTTGTTTGCCTCCTGGTGATCGACAGCTTCGTCTTCGACCTCGACCAGAGCCAACCGTTGCCAGACCGAACTCTGGCGAGGAATTCCTCCTGCCCTCGTGCGCCCCTTGCCCCGACGACCACACGACGAGCTTCCCCAGCCTCCTGCGATCTCGGTGAGCACCCCCTCTGTCTACCTTGCTTCCTAGAACAGCCGCTAGCCCTCTGCCTGACCGTCACCGCCGTCCACCGCCGCGCAGCGCCGCCAGTTAGTGGTCTGATGTTTGCGTCCGTTAGATCTAGATCGTATGGCTGTGATAGATTATAAGAGAACAAGTATCGTATGCCTCTGCGCCGCTCGAAATAAATTAGATCCTACGGTCTACAGCACGCGATCCAACCGAAGAGGTACCAGCGAATAGCGAAGCGCCGCGTGTCACGAGTTCAGTTTAAAAACAGATTGAAATCAGAATAGAATGTGAATTTCAAACCTTTGTAACTTTTGATCCACACGTCCAAAAATTACAAATTTGGTATCATTGGAATCAGTAGAACAAACCCTAGCCAACCATGCCCTTGGTTTAGCAAATAGTATCTGTTAGAGTGTTTGTTTTTGCAGAAACATTTGTATGCTTGTTAAGGATGTAAAAATTGTTTAAAAATGAATTTGGGGTTAAAATATTTTGCAATTGGATTGCTTTGAACCTACTGACCATAGGAAACACTTTGTGGACTCAAAAATGTATTTAGTAAAACAAAATAAAGATTCTTTAATTTAAAACCCTTTCTAGTCAAATAGAAATGTGGTTTATTTATTACAAATGATTTTGAAGGAAAACCTTTGGGAAATGTTTTGTTTTAAACTCTCTGACCCTAAACACCAAGTGTTATGGTTTAAAAACATATTTGGTGAACCCTATAGATAAATGCCTTAGTAAAAATATTTCTACACCACATGAAATGATACTTTGTTTTGAAAATGGTTTTTAAAGTGAGACCTTTTGCAAATGACTTTGCCACTTTACAAAATGACCATGAGGTGCTTTAAAATGCTTATTAGGAACCTCTTTTTCAAACAAAACTTGGCATGCTTGCATGCATTACTTTGACTTTGTCATTTTATGTGTTGTTTTGCTTGATTGGTAGATTGAGTTTGTGCCTTGCTTCATTGATTTGTAGTGACTTGAAGAGTGTGATTGTTGCAAGGACAAGGAGTGAACCCATACTCTACCAAAAAGGCAAGTGATGCTTCATAATTTTTGTCCCATTACTTTCACTATGCATTAGTGATTTTCTCTAAGTAAAACTTGCATGGAATTTTGCTAAGTATAAACCTTGCTATAGGAAAACCTAGTAGATGAAACCTTAGTGGAAATCTTCCTAAGTTAAGATTCCTATTACTATCAAGCTTAGCCTAGCTAATAGAAAACATGGGTGGAATATATATTCACACTATGGAAAAATATTCTAAGTTTGAGGAGTTGTGTTTTGTTTAATAAAACAACTAAGTTAATGAATCACCTGGGTGGAATGGGACTTGCTTGGTGGATTTTGGTTGAGTGGTTCACAAGGCCCATGTCTATGGTTGACCTTGTGTATCTCACTTGTGGACGGCCAACCAGGAACAAAGAGATTTGAGATGTCAAATGTTGAGAAGCTTCAAGTGCAACCACTTGGCAATATGGGCTCTGCCATGATCATATAGGTTGGAAGAACTTATCCATATGGACAGTTGGTGGTAGTGTTTGATAGGTTGGAGCGCGTCCATTTTGGTCTAAGGGAAAGCTTCTGAAAGATCTTGTCTTGGGAAACCAATTCTTGTGGGGAAAGTGCACCACCTCTGCAGAGTGTAAAATCTAAGTACTTAGCCATGTCCCTGGTAAAGGACAATTTTGAGCATCAAGACATGGAAGCAATCAAGAATCTCATCATTCAAATTTCTAAGTTAAAAACTTGTGGTTTGAACAAGGGTTATTTGAAATCTTCAGTCTTTGATTGAGAGAAGCCTTGGAAAAGATTTTGTCAAAACAAAAACTTAGTATTTTCAAAATGATAAGGAAAATCTATTTTGAGCAATGCAAGCCTCAACTCCACTTAGCCAAATGCATATAGATGATAGACTCCACCATATTACCATAGTATCACTTGCCAATACAATTCAAATGTATTGACCCTTGTGGCTGTAACTTGTAATGTTGCAGGTTTGATTGTTTTAGAGAAGATTGATTGATTAGGATTACAAAGTCTACAACCAACATCTGCCTGTGGCACTTTGAAGATGAAGGACCCCATGCTTATAGTTATTCCGCTGCAATGTAATGTAATAGCCAAATGAGATATGTAAAGATGTAATAAAATTATGTTATTCCTGGTTGTAAAGCTATATTATGACCTTTGTTTCTTGATATTACATCTAAACTATGGATGCTAGCTATTGATCCAGGGACTAGCATTGTAAACACAGGGGACACCACCTTATGTTAATAAAGGTTGGGACACTCCCTCTACAGTAAATCAATCAAAAACTCCACATCTCTATCTGGTGTTGTTCCTGGTAATTCCTCCGGAAACACATCCGGATACTCCTTCACAACTGGTACATTGTCTATGCTAACCCCCTTAAGAGAATTTAGCTTACTCCCTTTAGATTCAAAGTTAGACTTGAACCTAATCCGTTTATTATCCGGGGTTGTGAGTGTAATAGTACGATTGGCACAATCTATTACTCCTTCATACTTAGTCATCCAATCCATGCCCAAAATTACATCCAGTCCTTGGGAGTCTAGGATTATTAGACTAACTGAAAATTTATACTTTCCAAATTCTATCACTAGATCATGACATCCAAAATTTACTATCATATCTCCATCGGGAGAGCTTACTTTAATAGGACACCCAATAGTTTTAGTTGGAAGTCCATTTTTATCAACAAATGCTCTTGATATGAATGAATGCAATGCGCCGGTATAAAAAAGAACAAGTGCTGGAAAAGAATTAAGCTTGAACTTACCAGCCACAGCATCAGATTCCTCATAGATTTCCTCCACATTGATGTGGTTCACTTGACCTTTCTGAAATGGGTTTGGCTTTTGGCTCCCTCGGCCTTATTTTCTGGGCATTCATTTGCATAGTGCCCAGTTTTCTTGCACTTGAAGCACTCATCCTGACTAATGTCTCTCTTAGCAGGTTGACTTCCATTGCCATTACCACTGTGATGGTTCTTGTGTACACTCTTGTGGTTCTTATATCTATCATTGTCATGACTACGGTGGTGCTTGTTGTAATGGTGAAGGTCACTGTTGTGGTGGCTGTTATACTTCCCATGCTTGTGGGATCCAGAACTTCCACTATCATCACCATGATAACGTTTGTGAGACAATCCAGAACTATGCTTATCAAAGGATGTTTCCTCTTCCTACTTTCCACTTGCTTCATCTTGCTTTCCAAGATGGTGGCCTTGTCACGCAGTGATTTATAAGTTGGAACATATGTAATAGAAAGTTGCAAGCACGTCTCATCATTCAGTCCTTCGAGGAATTTTTCCTTCCTCTTAGCATCCGTGTCAACATCATCCGGTGCATAGCGTGCCAGATTGTTGAACTCCTCAATATATTCTGCCACATTGCGGTGACGTTGCTTAAGGTTGTGGAACTCTTTCTTCTTCAAACCCATCACTCCTGATGAGATATGCGCAGTACGGAAACCATCCTCAAATATATCCCAAATCACATCTTCAATGGGAGTGGTGATTTGGAAATTATCCCACCATGTGGATGCTGATCCTTCAAGCAGATGTGTTGCAAATCTGACCTTTTCTTCATCAGTGCAGCCCACAGTGACCAAGTCCTTATTCACAGAACATAGCAAGTCATTGGCTACCATGGGATTAGTGGTTCCCGAGAACTTGGCAGGCCTCAACCTCAAAAACCTTGTAAGCATATCAAAGGCTGGTGGGTTGTTTTGATTGTTGTTGTTGCTGTTATTGTGGTTGTTTTTGTTGTTCTGGTTCTGACTTTGATTCGCCATAAACTGGGTCATCATCTACATCAATTGAGTTTGGGCTGTCATCAGCTCTTGCATCTCATTGCCATTGATGTTATTGTTGTTTTGGTTGGGATTGACATGATGGGGAGGCATCTGTGGTTTCAATAAGGATAAGTAATGATATATAACCCATAGATGCCAACATGCACAATACATCACATAGCAAGGATCACAAATAATCAAGCACAAGATAAACTTAGAGTTTGAACAACATAAACAACAAGTTTTGGAAAAGTAAACACACTAGCAAAGCCATCCACATGTGGGATGATCATTGCGACTTGATAAATAAAGAATGATGGACAAATAGATAGTCGAGTAGTCAACACTACTCCTCCATGTCGACCTCCTCGTCCACTAGAGTAAGTCCGGCTATCTCCATGGCTGTCTTGTACTCCTCCACATTGGTGGTCAATGCATCGATATTCGCACGAAGGGCTCTCTTCTGTGAGTGCAGCCTCTCTATCACTCCCTGCTGAGTCTCTAGCTCAAGGTCCTTGAGCTCTATCTCGGCCCTCGTGTCCTTAATCTTCTTGTTCCTATCATGCACTCTCTTCTCTTGATTCTTGAACCTCTTGTCTTGGCTCTCGAACCTGGCATCCATCTTCTTGATGATCTCGTCCTGATCTGCGAAGTCCTTCTCCTTCTCCCTCAACTGAACCTGTAGCTCGTCATTGCTAAGCATGAAGTTGGTCCTATCTGTGTCGAGGTGTCTAACGAGGCTCTCTAGGTCCTGGAGATACAGACGCACTGGCTCGATAGTCTCTCTAGTTGCGTCATCATACACTACTACCTCTCCCTCCTTGTCACGTCTCCCAAACGGGTGAAAGTAGAGGCCCCTGAGCTCGGTGGAGTGACGTCCGCATAGGCGTCCAAGTAGCTCCTGCATGACTACGTCTAGTCCCTTTTCCTTGTCATCATGCATCAACTTGAAGGTAATATCCTCGGTGAGTGGCTCTGTCTGGCATCCAGGCTGCGAGACTCTAAATCCCCAAAGATCCTTCCTCTGAAACTTCGTGAGCTGAAGTGCCTTAATACTAGGGAGTGGGATAGTGAGCACACTAGTGATCTCCACAATACAAGAACAAAAACGAGTTCCCTTGAACTCCTCGTCGGTGCTGATAACAAAGATAGGCATCTATTGTACAAGATAGAGAAAGATTAGAGAAAACACAAGTAAAGAGAAAAACTTGCCAAGTTGGCTAACAAGGCATCCCTAGAGGCAATCTGTTTATCTAGATCACAATTAACGAAGTACGCTTACAATCCCATCTCACTTGCCAAGTTGTCTAACAAGGCATCCCTAGAGGCAATCTGTTTATCTAGATCACAAGACTCCATTGCTAAGTCTATAATGTCCTTCCTTAAACTTTGGTTGGTAGCCTCTAACTCTTGGGTATGCTTCTTTTCTTCCCTAAGGTCATTCTGGGTGTTAAGCATTCTGCACTTGATTCTATCACCAAGTTCTTTGATGGCCCTCCAAGCTGCATCCCTTGCTGAATCAAAGAATGTAGTGTGCATCACTGAGTTGGTAACCATGCAGAATCCTGAGTCCTTGTGGTTGTCTTCCTTGTTTTTATACAAGTGAAGTTGCACCCACAAGTACTCAATTCCTTCATCCATCACAGGAAAACCTTTGTACACAGCTGCACCATGTATTCCCATGGCAACCATGAGGTCCTTGAGAGCCTTGGGGAATTCTGTCTCACACTCCAAATTCATAGTCATGAGTGGTCCCTTCCTCACGGCTTCATTGATGGATTTCATCTACAAATAGAGATGAGAAAGAAGATTAGAAAAGTTTACGAGAAGAAAAGACAAGTGTGGAAGTTGTTGAAAAATTTTCCTTAGTGGTTTCCAATCCTAGGGTCATAATCCTACAGGCAACACAGTGCTCTGATACCATCTGTAAGATCCCTCCCTTTATAAAGGTAAGGATCCCTGTGATTGCAATGCTAGTCCCTGGATCAATGCTAGAATCCACAGTTTAAGATGAAGTACACAGAAACAAAGGTCATTATTACAAGTCATTCCAGAGACAAACATAGTCTTTTACAACTCCATGGCCACAGGCCTAGTACAAGAGTTTAAATATGTAATAAGATAAATAAGTCTTCATCTTCATGTGCCACATGCAAGCATGTTGAGTGTAGACTCATGACTTCTAATCGTCATCAGAATAACCTGCAACATCACAAGTTACAGCCACAGTGGGTCAATATATTGGAATAGTATTGGCAAGTGATACCTTAGTAGAATATTGGTGGACTAGATACTATATGCATTTTGGCTAAATATAGCTTAGGCTTGCTTTGCTCAAAATAGGTTTTACCTATTAGTTGAAAACACTAAGTTTTCCTTTGTCAAAATATTCCCAAGGAACCACCAATAGACATTGGTGAACCTTCACCCTTGTTCAACCACAAATTTTTACTTAGAAATTGGGATGAGGAGATTCTTGATAGCTTCCATGTCTTGATTCTCAAGTTGTTCAATACCAGGGACATGGCTAAGTACTTAGATTCTTCCATCTGCAGAGGTTGTGCACTTTCCCCACAAGACTTGATTTTCACCAAGACAAGACCTTTCAGAAGCCTTCCCTTAGACCAAATGGACGCGTTCCAACCTATCATCCCACTACCACCAACTGTCCAAATGGCTAAGTTATTGCAACCTATGTGATCCAGGCAGAGCCCATATTGCCAAGTGGCTGCACTAGAAGCTTCTTAACATATGGCATCTCAAATCCCTTTGTTCCTGGGTGGCTTTCCACAAGTGAGATACACAAGGTAAGCCATCTAAATGGGCCTTGTGTAACCACTCAACATAACCCATTCTTTCCATTCCACCCAGGTGTTTCATTTACTTAGTTGTTTTATTAAGCAAAAACATAGTCCAAAGACTTAGAAATATTTACTCATAGCATGAATATATAACCACCCTTGGTTGCTACAAGCTAGGCTAAGCATGGCATTGATAAGACCTAGAAATATTTCTAGCAATTCTACAACTACTAGGATTTCCCAAGCATAGCATATAGTTCAAATATCCATGCAAGATTAGCAAAATATTTCTAATGCATAGTTGAAAAACATAGGAATAAAATCATGAAGCACCACTTGCTTTGGTAGTTTGGAGAGTAGCTACAATCCTCACAATCACAATCACTATTTGCTCCAAAATATACACATAAAATAATAGCACCAAAATCACATACAAAATAAATTCAAGCAAATGGATGCATGCATAATGCCATGTGATGATTTTATACACCAAACAAGACAAGTGTATGGTACTGAATCATAAACAAGTACAAAACAAGCTAAATAAACTTTATTTGAACATTAAAACATTTTTCAAATAATTATTATACACAAAATAGACCTACACATGTTTCTATAAAAACAACCATTTTAACAGAGGCAAAACATTAAACACATTGCATAGATGGAAAGGTTTTTCTCTCCTGATTCCATTGATATAAAATTTGTCAAATTTGGACATGGCATTCAAAAGTTATGAATTAAACAAATTCAAACATCTAATAGATCTAATTCAGAAATTTAAAACTAAGAACATGCCACGCGGCAGTCCCTGGTTGGCTGGTACCGCTTCGCTCAGGATCACTCTTCCGAGCCGTTAGATCTAACTAAAACACGCGGCTCAGATCTATACTTACCCCTTCGGCTATGTTCTATCGCGTCCACTGGATCTAAATCGAACGGCCCTAAGCAGCTGACCAACAAGTGGCGGCGCTGGTGGCGGCGCGCTCTGGCTGCAAGTTTGCCGGCGAGCTAGGTCACCCAGGGAGGTGTGAGGATGCTCACCAGAATCGCCGTGACGAGGAGATGCTCGACGTATGCTCGGTTGGCGAAGGGGCGCTCGGGGTCGTCGTAGATTGCTCGTCGGAGAAGTCCCTGGCGACGGATGCTTCTGTTCGTCGACGTTGGCGAGGGTGCATATCATGCCAAGGCAAAAGGAGCAGTGGGTCAGATGTGCAAGACGATGCTAGTCACGCGGGTGTCAACAAGAGGGAAAGGGGCGGTCGAAAATTACCACTGGAGGTCGTCGGAGTTGAAGCCGAAGACGGTGGAGCTCAGTCGATTGCGTTGCCGACGTTCTGGGGCACGTGCGGGCGAGCTAGTGGTACTGGGAGGTGCGCAAGGTGAAGTGGAGCCTGCTCGTGTGAACCAGGAGCAGAGGGGTGGTCGGGGTTGGCTGGAATTGATGTTGCGGTTCGTCGGAGCAGCGAGGTCGCGGCGAGGAATTCTCGCAGCCTGGGGGCGCTCTGTGCTTGGGGTTTGGGGGAAAATGGAGAGGGGCAAAGGGGGTTTTAGTAGCAAGGACGCGGGCGTGATTTACTCGAGCATTGATCGTGAATTGAAGCCGTGAATCAGTCCGGAAACGGCCGAGTGATTTGGGGATGAACCAGTCGCTGGGTGGAGACGATGATGCCGTGTGGGCCGCGGTTGTCAGCGAGAGGAAAGAAGAGGTGGTGGGTCCAGGCAGTCAGTGACTCCGTGGGTGTGGTTGTGAGTGAAAGAAAACGATTCGCGGGAGGGAGTTGCTAGGCTAGATGGGTCGAGTTGGGCTGGGTTGGGCCAGTTTGGCTCTTTGCTTATTTTTTTTCCTTTACTCCTTTTCTTTTTCTGTTTGAATTTCTAGAAATGATTTCAAACCCTAATTCAAACAAGTTTGATTTCAAATCATCTCTAGATTTTTAAACAGTGAACTTAGTATTCAAATGTGTGTCAAACACTACTGTTTACTCAAAATCACTTTGATCATTTGAAAATAAAAATATAACCAAGCCTTAATGTGATATAAACCATGGGCATAATATTGGTTTTAGTTTCACACTTTGTTTTGAAAACTTTGCTCAAGCTTTGGAAAGTACTTAAGTTTGAATTCAAAACATTACTGAACAAAACAAGTACTCTTCTCATTAGAAAATAGCACTAAGGCTAGAGCATACTTACATAAAATAATGAGCAACATATGCTCCTGTTTAGAAATGGTTTTGAAAATGGAACCCTAAATGATCATGGATGCATGGATGATATGCATGGATTTTGAAACATGATTTTAGGGATGTTACAAATCTAACCCCCTTAAGATGAATCTTGCCCTCGAGATTCGGGTTGGCTTGCAAATAGGTGAGGGTGGTCTTTCCGAAGATCATCTTCTCTTTCCCATGTTGCTTCTTCTTCGGAATGATGGTTCCATTGAACTTTGTAGAACTTGATAGTCTTAGTCCGTGTAACTCTTTCTGTTGTCTCAAGAATCTTGATAGGTTTCTCTTCATAGGTGAGATCACTCTCTAATTGAACATCTTCCAAAGGTATATTATCCTTCAAAGAAGTTTCTTCCATTTTTGGATGACATTTCTTAAGCTGACTCACATGAAACACATTATGAACAGCTAACAAAGACTCTGGCAATTCAATCTCATAAGCTACTTCTCCTTTACGGCTTAGAATTTTGAATGGTCCTACATATCTTGGGGCCAATTTACCTTTGACACCAAACCTCTTCACTCCACGAAGTGGTGACACTCTAAGATAAGCTCTATCACCCACTTCATAGGTGACTTCTCTACGCTTAGGATCTGCATAGCTATTTTGTCGGGACTGTGCTATCTTCAATCTGTCCTTGACTAGCTTGACTTTCTCTTCAGACTCTTTGATTAGTTCTGGTCCAAACAAACTTCTTTCTCCCACACCATTCCATAGCAATGGGGTGGTACACTTTCTCCCATAGAGAAACTCAAATGGTGCCATCTCAATACTGGCTTGATAGCTGTTATTGTAAGAGAATTCTGCGTAAGGAAGACTTTCATCCCAACTGGCTCCATAATCTAGAGCACATGCCCTTAGCATATCTTCAAGTATCTGGTTGGTCCTTTCCGTTTGTCCATCAGTCTGAGGATGAAATGCAGTGCTGAATTCCAACCTCGTTCCCAATGACTCATGTAGTTGCCTCCAAAAATGAGAAGTGAATTGAGTTCCCCTATCAGACACAATACTCTTGGGTAATCCATGTAGACATACAATTCTACTCATATAGATCTTGGCTAACTTAGCACTTGAATAAGTTGTCTTCACGGGTATAAAATGAGCCACTTTAGTTAGGCGACCCACTACTACCCAAATAGAATCATATCCTGACCGGGTCCTTGGCAGTCCGGTGATGAAATCCATACCAATCTTGTCCCATTTCCAATCAGGAATAGGTAGTGGTTGTAACAATCCTGCTGGTTTCTGATGTTCTGCTTTCACTCTACTACATACATCACACAAAGCAATATGTTCGGCGATGTCCTTCTTGAGATTATTCCACCAAAATCTTTCCTTCATATCCATGTACATTTTGGTGTTACCCGGATGAATGGAATATGGTGAGTTATGTGCTTCTTGTAATATCAGTTTCCGAAGTTCCGGATCCTGTGGAACACAGATACGTTTTCCATGCCATAAAGTACCCTGTTCATCTTCATGGAATCCTTTGGCTTTTCCTTTGCCAATCTTTTCCTTAATCTCTTCAATTTCCTTATCTGTCTTTTGGGCTTCTTTGATCTTGTCCAACAAAGTGGGTTGAACATCCAATGACATGAGATGTCCTTCAGGCACAATCTCCAATCTGAGATACCGGAACTGGGCACACAGATCATCTAGAAATTCTCCCTTAGTAAGGCCATTCACAAAAAATTTACGGCTTAGAGCATCCGCTGCAACATTTGCTTTACCGGGATGGTATTGCAAACTCAAGTCATAGTCCTTGATGAGTTCTAGCCATCTTCTTTGTCTCATGTTAATTTATTTCTGGGTGAAGATATACTTCAAACTCTTGTGATCTGTGAACACTTCACAACGTTTTCCCAAAAGATAATGTATCCATGTTTTGAGTGCATGGACAACAGAGGCTAACTCTAAATCATGAGTAGGGTAGTTTACCTCATGAGTTTTGAGTTGTCTTGAGGCATAAGCCACAACTTTTCCTTCTTGCATAAGGACTGCACCTAATCCATGATGGGATGCATCACAATATACTTGGAAATCTTTTTCCAAATCTGGCAAACATAAAACTGGTGCTGTCACTAGCCTCTTCTTTAATTCTTGAAAGCTGAGTTCACAACCTTCAGACCAAGCAAATTTCTTGTCTTTCTTAAGTAGTTCTGTCATTGGCTTAGCTACCTTGGAGAAATTCTCAATAAATCTTCTGTAGTATCCTGCCAAGCCAAGGAAACTCTGAACCTCTTTCACTGACTTAGGAGATTCCCATTCAGTTACAGCTGAAACTTTAGCAGGATCAAATGCTACACCATCTCCTGACACAACGTGTCCAAGAAATCCAACTTCATACAACCAAAATTCACACTTGCTGAACTTGGCATACAGCTTATGCTCTCTAAGATTCTCAAGTATCAAACGTAGATGTCCTTCATTCTCTTATTTTCTCTTGGAGTAGATTAGAATGTCATCGATGAATACGACAACAAACTTGTCAAGGAACTCCATGAACACTTTGTTCATCATATTCATGAAGTATGCTGGTGCATTGGTTAAACCAAATGGCATCACGGTATACTCATACAATCCATACCTTGTGGTGAAAGCTGTCTTAGGTATGACTTGTTCCCTTATCTTGAGCTGGAAATAACCTGACCGGAGATCAATCTTTGAGAACACACAAGCTCCTTCTACCTGATCAAACAAGTCATTGATTCTAGGCAAAGGGTATTTGTTCTTGATAGTCACCTCATTGAGTGAACGGTAATCTATGCATAACCTTTGACTTCTATCTTTCTTTTCCACAAACAAAACTGGTGCTCCCCAAGATGAAGAACTTGGTTGGATAAAACCTTTCTGCAACTGTTCTCCAAGCTGCTTCTTGAGTTCTTTCAACTCATCCACTGACATCTTGTACGGTCTCTTTGCTATTGGTCCAGATCCTGGTAGCAAATCAATAAGAAATTCCACATCTCTATCTGGTGGCATTCCTGGCAATTCTTTCGGAAACACATCAGGATATTCACTCACAATTGGCACACTGTCCATGCTAACCCCCTTAAGAGAATTAAGCTTACTCTTTTTTGCTTCAAAGTTGGTCTTGAATCTAAATCCTTTTGTTTTCTGGAGTTGTGAGTGAAACAGTATGGTTGGCACAATCTATCACTCCCTTGTGCTTAGTCATCCAGTCCATTCCCAAAATAACATCCAATCCTTGGGAGTTTAGGATTATCAGGTTAATGGGAAACTTATACTTTCCAAACTCTATGACTAGATCATGACATCCTGAATTCACTATCATTTCTCCGCCAGGAGAACTTACTTTTATAGGACACCCAATAGTTTCTACTGGTAGTTCATTTATTTCAAAAAATGTTCTTGATATGAATGAATGAGATGCACCAGTATCAAAGAGAACAAATGCTGGAACAGAATTGAGTTTGAACTTACCAGCAACAGCATCAGGTTCCTTATAGATTTCCTCCACATTGATGTGGTTCACTTGTCCCTTTTGAAAAGGGTTGGGCTTGTTGGGTCCTTCAACTTTCTTTTCTGGGCATTCATTTGCATAATGCCCCATCTTCTTGCACTTGAAACATTCAACCTGACTAAGATCCTTCTTGGCAGGCTGGCTTCCACTGCCACTTCCACTTCCATTGTGGTGGCTCTTATATCCACCCTCGTGTTTCTTGTACTTATCGTTGTCATGACTACGGTGGTGTTTGTTGTCATGATAACGGTTGTGGTTGTGGTGCTTGTTGAACTTCCCATGCTTGTGGGATCCAGAACTCCCACTGTCATCATAATGGGAACGCTTGTGAGACGATCCCGAGCTGTTCTTGTCAGAGTGCTTTCTCTTCCTGCTTTCAACTTGTTTCATCTTGCTCTCCAAAATAGCAGCCTTGTCACAAAGAGACTAGTATGTGCGAACATAGGCCACAGCTAACTGCAGGTTCAATTCATCATTCAACCCTTCAAGGAACTTTTCCTTCCTCTTAGCATCAGTGTCAACTTCATCCGGTGCATATCGCGCCAGATTGTTGAACTCCTCAATATATTCAGCCACGCTGTGGTGGCGTTGCTTCAAGTTATGGAACTCTTTCTTCTTCAAACTAATCACTCCGAATGAGATGTGAGTAGTACGGAAACCATCTTCAAAGATAGCCCATGTCACATCCTCAATGGGAGTGGTGATCTGGAAGTTATCCCACCAAGTGGCTGTTGGTCCTTCCAACAAGTGAGCTGCAAATCTGACTTTCTCTTCATCAGTACAACCAACACTTACCAAGTCCTTGTTCACAGAGCGTAGCCAATCATTGGCCACCATAGGATCAGTAGTTCCTAAGAACTTTGTTGGCCTCAGTCTCAAGAACCTGGTAAGCATGTCAAAACCCGGTGGGTTGTTCTGATTGTTGTTGTTGTTATTGTTGTTATTGTTATTGTTGTTATTGTTGTTGTTCTGATTCTGTATGAACGTAGTCATCATTTGCATCAGCTGAGTCTGATCTGTCATCATTTGCTGCATCTCAGGAGTGATGTTGTTGTTGGGGTTGGGATTGGCACGTCGGGGAGGCATCTGTGGTTTGTTCAATAGAGATAAGAATGAGATACCCATAGATTCTAACATGCACAATACATCACATAAACAATCACCAAACATGCATCATAATAATAAAAGTTCAACAACATAGACAACAAGTTTGCAAAGTAAACACACCAATAGCAAGCCATCCACATGTTGGATGGTCATCGCGACTCAATAATCAAAGGCATGATAAATAAAGGCAAATGAGTGGTCATCACTACTCCTCTGCATCAACCTCCTCGTCGACAAGTGTAAGACCTGCATTCTCCATAGCGGTCTTGTACTCCTCGACATTGGTGGTCAAGGTCTCTACCTTGGCTTTGAGAGCCCTCTTCTGTGAACGAAGTCTCTCAATCACAGTCTGCTGATGCTCAAGCTCGAAGTCCTTGGCCTCTAGTTCTGCAGTCATGTCTCTAATCCTCTTGTTCCTATCTTGGACTCGCTTCTCTTGACTCTTGAACTTTCTATCATGACTCTCAAACTTGGCCTCCATCTCCTTGACTATCTCATCTTGCTCCGCGAAGAGCTTGTCCTTCTCACGAAGCTGCACCTGGAGTTCGTCATTGCTAAGCATGACATTGGTCCTATCAGTGTCTATGTGCCTAAGAAGAACCTCTAAGTCCTGGAGGTATAGACGAATCGGCTCTGCCGTCTCTCTCGAAGTATCCTCGAAGTCAATGGCCTCACCATCCTCATCACGTCTACCGAAGGCGTGGAAGTGAGTACCTCTAACCTGTCGAGAGTGTCTCCCCAACAGATGTCCAATCAAATCCTGCATGACTACCTCTAGGCCTCTCTCCTTGTCATCATGCATGAGCTTGAAAACGATTGCCTCCATGGTAGGCTCAGTCTGGCATCCGGGCTGATTAACCTTGAAGCCCCAAAGGTCTTTCCTCTCAAACTTGGTGAGGGGTAGCACCATGATGGTATGTAGGGGTCCCAATCTTTAATAAGATAGAGCCCCCTGTGTTTTACAATGCTAGTCCCTGGATCAATAGCTAGCATCCACAGTTAAGATGTAATATCAAGAAACAAAGGTCATAATATAACTTTATAACCAGGAAGAACATAAGTTTATTACATCAAACATAGCTCATATGGCTATTACTTTACATTGCAGCGGAATAACTATAAGCATGGGGTCCTTCATCTTCAAAGTGCCACAGGAAGATGTTGGTTGTAGACTTTGTAATCCTAATCAAACAATCTTCACTAAAATCAATCAAACCTGCAACATACAAGTTACAGCCACAAAGGGTCAATACATTTGAATTGTATTGGCAAGTGATACTATGGTAGTATTGTGGAGTCTATTAACTATATGCATTTGGCTAAGTGGAGTTGAGGCTTGCATTGCTCAAAATAGATTTTTCCTTAACATTTGAAAATACTAAGTTTTACTTGGCAAAATCATTTTTCTCAATCAAAGATTTGAAGATCCTTTCAAGGCATCTCTCCATCAAAGATTGAAGATTTCAAACAACCCTTGTTCAAACCACAAGTTTTAACTTAGAAATTTGAATGATGAGATTCTTGATTGCTTCCATGTCTTGATGCTCAAATTGTCCTTTACCAGGGACATGGCTAAGTACTTAGGTTTTACACTCTGCAGAGGTGGTGCACTTTCCCCACAAGACTTGGTTTCCCAAGACAAGATCTTTCAGAAGCCTTCCCTTAGACCAAAATGGACGCACTCCAACCTATCAAACACTACCACCCACTGTCCATATGGCCAAGTTCTTGCAACCTATATGATCATGGTAGAGCCCATATTGCCAAGTGGTTGCACTTGAAGCTTCTCAACATTTGACATCTCAAATCTCTTTGTTCCTGGGTGGCATACCACAAGTGAGATACACAAGCCAAGTCCATGGCCTTGTGTAACCACTCAACATAAACCAATCCTTCCATTCCACCCAGGGGATTCATTGACTTAGTGGTTTTATTAAACAAAAACATAAGTCCTCAGACTTAGATATTTTTCCATAGTGTGAATATATTTTCCACCCATGTTTTCTATTAGCTAGGCTAAGCTTGATAGTAGTAGGAATCTTAACTTAGGAAAATCCTACTAAGGATTCATCTACTAGGATTTCCTATAGTAAGGTTTACACTTAGCAAAATTTCCATGCAAGTTTTACTTAGCAAAATCACTAATGCATAGAGAAAGTATTGGGACAAAAAGTATGAAGCATCACTTGCCTTTTTGGTAGAGTTTGGGTTCACTCCTTGTCCTTTCAACAATCACACTCTTCAAGTCACTACAATTCAATCAAGCAAGGCACAAACTTAATCTACCAATCCAGCAAAACAACACACATAAAAATAACAAAGTCAAAGTAATGCATGCAAGCATGCAAAAGATGGTTCTATTTGTAAAGATGGTCTCTACTAGGCTTCTAAACTTTGTAAGTTCCAAATTGGTCATTTACCAAAATGGCAAAGTCATTAGTTAGAGGGTTTTGCCCAAAACCTATTTTAAAATCCATTCAATATTTTATATGGTGGAAAATGGTTTTATCAAATCAAAAATCTTTAAGTTTCTCACCAAAAGTTTCTAACTCTCAAGTCTTGGTGTTTTGGTTCAGTAGCTTTGAATCAAAATATTTTCCCATGGTTTTTATACCAAAATCCTTTTTCATAATAAAACCATTATCTTTATTTAGCTAGAAAATAGACTAATTCAATTAATCCATTCTAAATTTTTCCAATTTCATTTTCAAAACCATGGGTTGGTTCCTAGGGTCAGTAAGGTCACAACAAACCATTTTGCAAAAGTTTTACTCCTAAATTCAATTTTAAACAATTTTTATACTCTAAACAAGCTCACAAAAGAATCTGCAAAATCAAGCAAACTAACAGATACTATTGGCTAAACTAATTCCACAGTTGGCTAGGGCTTGCTCTCATGAATCCAACGACATAAAATTTGTAATTTTTGGATGTGTGGATCCAAAGTTATAAGGGTTTGAGATTCACAAAATATTCTGTTTTCAAATCAGTTTTTAAACAGAACAGTGACACGCGGCGCTTTGCTATTCGCGGGTACCGATTCGGTTGGATCGCGTCTATAGGGCGTTGGATCTGATCGATCGCATGGTCCTGGACGCGTAACCCTTCGCGGTTAAGTTAAACTATCGTGAGCGTCAGATTAGGATCCTACGGTCTGCAGTACTCGTCCAAAGTTTGGCGGCGCTCGGCGACTGCGCGCGGCGGCGACGGCCAGGCAGAGGCGTTCCGGCTATTCTAGGAAGAGAGGGAGAGGGAGGAGGGGCTCACCGGGTTCAGGAGGTCACGGCGATGCTCAACGTGCCGATGGTTCGATGAGGGGCGCTCTGGTCCGATGTGGATTGCTTGCCGGAGTAGGTGGCGGCGTCGGGCGCGTCAGGTGGTCGTCGTGTGCTGTGCTGTGGTTCACCCCAAGGCATAGCGAAAACACAGTTAGATGCGCAGGACCAAGGCAGGGTTGTGTGCGTGAACGAGAGATGAAGGGGTGGTCTGGTTCACCTGGAAGTCGTCGTCGGAGAAGAACTAGTCGCGGCGGCGTTCAGAAGCTTGTCATTGCCGAAGCTCCGGTGCGCCCACGGTCGAATGGGTGGTACGGGGGAATGCGTCTGGGAGTGGGAAAACTGCCAGGGTGCTTAGGGGGCTCGGGGTGGTGTGTGCTGGCCGGATTTTGGGAAGAAAGCTCGTCGGAACAGAGGGTGCTCGGGGAGAAATTGGGGCGGCCTGGGGGCGTGCTACTGCGGGGTGACAGGGGGAAAACGGAGAGGAGGGGCGAGCGCTTTAAGGTGCGTGATCGCTGCGAGTTAAGGTGGCCGCGTTAAGGCGAATTGATGCCGCGAAATCAAAGCTTGCAACGGCCGGCGAGGGGGAGAAGTGGTCGTGCGGGGTGGGGAGGAAGACAGTGGCAAGTGGGGCCGTTGCGTCAGTGGGAAAAGAAACAAGGGGGAGGGTCCACTGGTCAGGGACTTAGCGGGTCAGAATCTGGGTGCAAAACGTTTTCCTTCGGGGAGGGAGTACTGGGCTGTTTTTGGGCCTGTTGGGCTAGTTGGGCCAGAGGGTGGGCTGTTCTATTTTTTTTCTGTCTGAATTCTTTTTCCTTTTCTATTTCTTTTTTTCTGTTTGAATTTGAAAACAATCAAACAAGGTTCAAATCAATTCAAACAACACCCAAACTTTGTAATATTGAAATTAGTTCTGTTCAGTAACATGAACCAAAATCCAAAATAAAAATAATATTTTAAATCTTTTTAGGTTCCATTTATTAATTAAGTAAAATGGTCCATGGTTCATTAATAAAATAAGGTTTGGTTTATTTCATAAAATCTTCATTTGAAATCCAAATGCTTTCAAAACCAATCAGTAGATTTTATTTGGGAAATATAGAATACTTGGAAACTTGTTTTAAAACAAAATAACATTTTATTTTAGAGTCCATTATTAATTAAATATAATAGACTTTCATTATTAAATCAAATAGGATTTGTTTTATTGAGATATTCATTTTGAAATCTAAAATAAAACCAAAACACTTTAGTAGGTTTTAATTAAGAAAATAAAATACTTAGAAAACTTATTTAAAATAATTTAATAAGTTTTGATATTTTAATTAAAATGGTAAAACCTTTTATTTAAATAAAGTTGGATATTAAATCCTTATTAATTTATTTAAATAAGAGCTTTGTTATTTTTTTTATTCAAAACAAAATATTTAATTCAAAAGCTTGGCCAAGGTTTAATTTGGCTTTATAAAATAGTCCTTATTTGTAAAACTTCTATTTCATTTGAAAACAATCTTTTCATTTAATTGTTTCAAAATAGTATTCCCAAATGTTTTTATTTTTCCTTTTATTAAATGTTTATCTTTTTAAATCCCTTTAGGTTTTATTTAATTCAAATGGGTTTGAAGTTCCAATTGAATTCAAAAGGTTTCTTCTGGCTCTGAAAATCAAACAAAGTTTTATTTTATTCATTTATTTTCACATTACAAGATTTGGAAAATCTTGGGATGTGACAGGCTACCACCCTTAAAATAAATCTCGTCCCGAGATTTGGGGAGGCTGGGGTTACAAGCAGGTTCAAAACAACTAGGGTACTACCACCCTTAAAATTTTCAAACAAAAATTACACATTGTCCTTCTTGGGATCCTGGGAAAATTTCTCTAAGCAAACATTTGCATCGAGTCCTTAATTTCCATGCTTGACTCATGGGCCAAGGTTGAGTTTCTCCATAGGCTTGTTCAACTTGTTCTTCATCTTTTCTGGACAGTTGCTTGCATAATGTCCTGGTTCCTTGCAATTGAAACAGTGGATGTCCTGGAGTTCTTTACGTAGCTCTTGTGGACAAGTTGCTACATAGTGGCCTAGCTCTTTGCAGTTGTTGCACACTACTTGGCCAATTACTTTATTCTTCTTGTTCTCTGGGCACTCACTAGAATAGTGTCCCATTTCTTTACATTTACGACATTGTACAAGGTTCATGTCTGGTCTTGGTTTCTTGGGTTTCTTTGATCCTTTGAACTGGGTTGTCTTGTTTGGAGGTATAAGTGGTCCTTTTCCTTTGCCATCAACATTCTTGGCATACTTGGATCCTTCTTGTTTCCTTTGTTCCACCATGGAGTAGATGGGGCATTGGATAGGGACATGGTCATTTCCTTCACAAAGGTAACAAGTAGCTTGGGAGATGGGACATTGTCCAACAGGATGATTTTATTCACAGTTAGGGCATTGACCTTCATGCTCTTTGGAAGTATGATTCTTGTCTCCACAAATATTGCAAGCTGGTGCTCCATCAAGAACAATATTTCTGTCATCCTTGTTGTCATAGACTCTTTTGGGATAGCTTTCTTCCATGTTGATCATTTGATTAGTCACCTTAAGCATCAGTTGGGATTGTTCCTCCAAAAACTTTTGCAATGCTGGATCTTTATCACTATTGTTGGCTATGAACTGAGCTGTTAACTGGTTCAGCTGGTGTTGGGTTGCTATGAGCTCTTTCATGCTGTCAGCTTGGTTGGTGTTGGTGTCATCAACCTTGGAGTCTTTTGGAGTAGTCATCTGTTTGGGTTGAAGGGAGATTAGAATAGGCAAGATATTTCTAAGGAAGTATTTCTAATCACACACATTACAATTCACACAAGCAATGTACATGCAATCACAAACCAAACACTTCACTCAATCAAGGTTCAAGCATATACTTAGTCAACAAAATATTTTCGTTACACCACTTATGTTGGTGTGTTTTGACTTAACTAAATTATGGTGGTCCATCTTTATGGTTTACTTGTGATTTTTCCTTCCTTCATGATTCTTCTTGTATGAGATCATGGTTTCCTTGAGAAAAACTTCTTGGTTGCAATACTTCAAATGATGTGGGCTCCTTCTAACTTTTGCATTCCCTCAGTCTCTAAATCTTGAGCAAGATTTCCTTGTTTCACTTGTAGTCCTTAGTGATATCCAAGTTGGAGGTCCTTGATGAATATGCTGAAGATGTTGAAGTCATTAGAGTTGAAGAATTTGAAGTCATTAGAGTTGAAGTAGTTGAAGAAGTCCTTTGCACATGATGAAGTCTTTGGTCATGGGGTAGGCCTTTCCATCAAGTTGAAGTAGAAGAGATGTAGAGTTGAAACCAAAAATGGTTGAGGAAAGAGTTTACAAGTGTTTTTGTAAATAGTTTTGGAACAAGAACAACTCCTATTTTTCTAAGGGGTTTTTGTCCAATCCTAGGGTTTACAAATCCTACAGGCAACACAATGCTCTGATACCATCTATAGGGGTCCCAATCTTTAATAAGATAGAGCCCCCTGTGTTTTACAATGCTAGTCCCTGGATCAATAGCTAGCATCCACAGTTAAGATGTAATATCAAGAAACAAAGGTCATAATAGAACTTTATAACCAGGAAGAACATAAGTTTATTACATCAAACATAGCTCATATGGCTATTACTTTACATTGCAGCGGAATAACTATAAGCATGGGGTCCTTCATCTTCAAAGTGCCACAGGCAGATGTTGGTTGTAGACTTTGTAATCCTAATCAAACAATCTTCACTAAAATCAATCAAACCTGCAACATACAAGTTACAACCACAAAGGGTCAATACATTTGAATTGTATTGGCAAGTGATACTATGGTAGTATTGTGGAGTCTATCAACTATATGCATTTGGCTAAGTGGAGTTGAGGCTTGCATTGCTCAAAATAGATTTTTCCTTAACATTTGAAAATACTAAGTTTTACTTGGCAAAATCATTTTTCTCAATCAAAGATTTGAAGATCCTTTCAAGGCATCTCTCCATCAAAGATTGAAGATTTCAAACAACCCTTGTTCAAACCACAAGTTTTAACTTAGAAATTTGAATGATGAGATTCTTGATTGCTTCCATGTCTTGATGCTCAAATTGTCCTTTACCAGAGACATGGCTAAGTACTTAGGTTTTACACTCTGCAGAGGTGGTGCACTTTCCCCACAAGACTTGGTTTCCCAAGACAAGATCTTTCAGAAGCCTTCCCTTAGACCAAAATGGACGCGCTCCAACCTATCAAACACTACCACCCACTGTCCATATGGCTAAGTTCTTGCAACCTATATGATCATGGCAGAGCCCATATTGCCAAGTGGTTGCACTTGAAGCTTCTCAACATTTGACATCTCAAATATCTTTGTTCCTGGGTGGCATACCACAAGTGAGATACACAAGCCAAGTCCATGGCCTTGTGTAACCACTCAACATAAACCAATCCTTCCATTCCACCCAGGGGATTCATTGACTTAGTGGTTTTATTAAACAAAAACATAAGTCCTCAGACTTAGAGATTTTTCCATAGTGTGAATATATTTTACACCCATGTTTTCTATTAGCTAGGCTAAGCTTGATAGTAGTAGGAATCTTAACTTAGGAAAATCCTACTAAGGATTCATCTACTAGGATTTCTTATAGTAAGGTTTACACTTAGCAAAATTTCCATGCAAGTTTTACTTAGCAAAATCACTAATGCATAGAGAAAGTATTGGGACAAAAAGTATGAAGCATCACTTGCCTTTTTGGTAGAGTTTGGGTTCACTCCTTGTCCTTGCAACAATCACACTCTTCAAGTCACTACAATTCAATCAAGCAAGGCACAAACTTAATCTACCAATCCAGCAAAACAACACACATAAAAATAACAAAGTCAAAGTAATGCATGCAAGCATGCAAAAGATGGTTCTATTTGTAAAGATGGTCTCTACTAGGCTTCTAAACTTTGTAAGTTCCAAATTGGTCATTTACCAAAATGGAAAAGTCATTAGTTAGAGGGTTTTGCCCAAAAACTATTTTAAAATCCATAAAATATTTTATATGGTGGAAAATGGTTTTATCAAATCAAAAATCTTTAAGTTTCTCACCAAAAGTTTCTAACTCTCAAGTCTTGGTGTTTTGGTTCAGTAGCTTTGAATCAAAATATTTTCCCAAGGTTTTTATTCCAAAATCCTTTTTCATAATAAAACCATTATCTTTATTTAGCTAGAAAATAGACTAATTCAATTAATCCATTCTAAATTTTTCCAATTTCATTTTCAAAACCATGGGTTGGTTCCTAGGGTCAGTAAGGTCACAACAAACCATTTTGCAAAAGTTTTACTCCTAAATTCAATTTTAAACAATTTTTATACTCTAAACAAGCTCATAAAAGAATCTGCAAAATCAAGCAAACTAACAGATACTATTGGCTAAACTAATTCCACAGTTGGCTAGGGCTTGCTCTCATGAATCCAACGACATAAAATTTGTAATTTTTGGATGTGTGGATCCAAAGTTATAAGGGTTTGAGATTCACAAAATATTCTGTTTTCAAATCAGTTTTTAAACAGAACAGTGACACGCGGCGCTTTGCTATTCGCGGGTACCGATTCGGTTGGATCGCGTCTGTAGGGCGTTGGATCTGATCGATCGCACGGTCCTGGACACGTAACCCTTCGCGGTTAAGTTAAACTATCGTGAGCGTCAGATTAGGATCCTACGGTCTGCAGTACTCGTCCAAAGTTTGGCGGCGCTCGGTGACTGCGCGCGGCGGCGACGGCCAGGCAGAGGCGTTCCGGCTATTCTAGGAAGAGAGGGAGAGGGAGGAGGGGCTCACCGGGTTCAGGAGGTCACGGCGATGCTCAACGTGCCGATGGTTCGATGAGGGGCGCTCTGGTCCGATGTGGATTGCTTGCCGGAGTAGGTGGCGGCGTCGGGCGCGTCAGGTGGTCGTCGTGTGCTGTGCTGTGGTTCACCCCAAGGCATAGAGAAAACGCAGTTAGATGCGCAGGACCAAGGCAGGGTTGTGTGCGTGAACGAGAGATGAAGGGGTGGTCTGGTTCACCTGGAAGTCGTCGTCGGAGAAGAACTAGTCGCGGCGGCGTTCCGAAGCTTGTCATTGCCGAATCTCCGGTGCGCCCGCGGTCGAATGGGTGGTACGGGGGAATGCGTCTGGGAGTGGGAAAACTGCCAGGGTGCTTAGGGGGCTCGGGGTGGTGTGTGCTGGCCGGATTTTGGGAAGAAAGCTCGTCGGAACAGAGGGTGCTCGGGGAGAAATTGGGGCGGACTGGGGGCGTGCTACTGCGGGGTGACAGGGGGAAAACGAAGAGGAGGGGCGAGCTCTTTAAGGTGCGTGATCGCTGCGAGTTAAGGTGGCCACGTTAAGGCGAATTGATGCCGCGAAATCAAAGCTTGCAACGGCCAGCGAGAGGGAGAAGTGGTCGTGCGGGGTGGGGAGGAAGACAGTGGCAAGTGGGGCCGTTGCGTCAGTGGGAAAAGAAACAAGGGGGAGGGTCCACTGGTCAGGGACTTAGCGGGTCAGAATCTGGGTGCAAAACGTTTTCCTTTGGGGAGGGAGTACTGGGCTGTTTCTGGGCCTGTTGGGCTAGTTGGGCCAGAGGGTGGGCTGTTCTATTTTTTTTCTGTCTGAATTCTTTTTCCTTTTCTATTTCTATTTTTCTGTTTTGAATTTGAAAACAATCAAACAAGGTTCAAATCAATTCAAACAACACCCAAACTTTGTAATATTGAAATTAGTTCTGTTCAGTAACATGAACCAAAATCCAAAATAAAAATAATATTTTAAATCTTTTTAGGTTCCATTTATTAATTAAGTAAAATGGTCCATGGTTCATTAATAAAATAAGGTTTGGTTTATTTAATAAAATCTTCATTTGAAATCCAAATGCTTTCAAAACCAATCAGTAGATTTTATTTGGGAAATATAGAATACTTGGAAACTTGTTTTAAAACAAAATAACATTTTATTTTAGAGTCCATTATTAATTAAATATAATAGACTTTCATTATTAAATCAAATAGGATTTGTTTTATTGAGATATTCATTTTGAAATCTAAAATAAAACCAAAACACTTCAGTAGGTTTTAATTAAGAAAATAAAATACTTAGAAAACTTATTTAAAATAATTTAATAAGTTTTGATATTTTAATTAAAATGGTAAAACCTTTTATTTAAATAAAGTTGGATATTAAATTCTTATTAATTTATTTAAATAAGACCTTTGTTATTATTTTATTTTATTTTTTTATTCAAAACAAAATATTTAATTCAAAAGCTTGGCCAAGGTTTAATTTGGCTTTATAAAATAGTCCTTATTTGTAAAACTTCTATTTCATTTGAAAACAATCTTTTCATTTAATTGTTTCAAAATAGTATTTCCAAATGTTTTTATTTTTCCTTTTATTAAATGTTTATCTTTTTAAATCTCTTTAGGTTTTATTTAATTCAAATGGGTTTGAAGTTCCAATTGAATTCAAAAGGTTTCTTTTGGCTCTGAAAATCAAACAAAGTTTTATTTTATTCATTTATTTTCACATTACAAGATTTGGAAAATCTTGGGATGTGACATGGTAGGAAGAGGAAGATTGAGCAAACTAGTGATCTCAATAATACGAGTGCCAAAACGAGTTCCCTTGAACTCTTCAGCCGTGCTGATAGTAACATTAGGCATCTATTTATAAGATAGAAAAAGTTAGAATCAACACAATAAATAATTTACAAGACAGAGCATCACAAGCATAACATTGGCAAACACACAAGTCATAGCATACATAAAATCCATTACAAGCATCCAAGGTTCAACTTATTTTAGACAACATTTTTGGAAAATAAAATGATAAGTGTGGTGGTCCAATTAACGAAGTACGCTTACAATCCCATCTCACTTGTCAAGTTGGCTAACAAGGCATCCCTAGAGGCAATCTGTTTATCTAGATCACAAGACTCCATTGCTAAGTCTATAATGTCCTTCCTTAAACTTTGGTTGGTAGCCTCTAACTCTTGGGTATGCTTCTTTTCTTCCCTAAGGTCATTATGGGTGTTAAGCATTCTGCACTTGATTCTATCACCAAGTTCTTTGATGGCCCTCCAAGTTGCATCCCTTGCTGAATCAAAGAATGTAGTGTGCATCACTGAGTTGGTGACCATGCAGAATCCTGAGTCCTTGTGGTTGTCTTCCTTGTTTTTATACAAGTGAATTTGCACCCACCAATACTCAATTCCTTCATCCATCACAGTAAAAACAGTGTACGCAACTGCACCATGTATTCCCATGGCAACCATGAGGTCCTTGAGAGCCTTGGGGAATTCTGTCTCACACTCCAAATTCATAGTCATGAGTGGTCCCTTCCTCACGGCTTCGTTGATGGATTTCATCTACAAATAGAGATGAGAAAGAAGATTAGAAAAGTTTACGAGAAGAAAAGACAAGTGTGGAAGTTGTTGAAAAATTTTCCTTAGTGGTTTCCAATCCTAGGGTCATAATCCTACAGGCAACACAGTGCTCTGATACCATCTGTAAGATCCCTCCCTTTATAAAGGTAAGGATCCCTGTGATTGCAATGCTAGTCCCTGGATCAATGCTAGCATCCACAGTTTAAGATGAAGTACACAGAAACAAGGGTCATTATTACAAGTCATTCCAGAGACAAACATAGTATTTTACAACTCCATGGACACAGGCCGAGTAAAAGAGTTTAAATATGTAATAAGATAAATAAGTCTTCATCTTCATGTGCCACAGGCAAGCATGTTGAGTGTAGACTCATGACTCCTAATCATCATCAGAATAACCTGCAACATCACAAGTTACAGCCACAGTGGGTCAATACATTGGAATAGTATTGGCAAGTGATACCTTAGTAGAATATTGGTGGACTAGATACTATATGCATTTTGGCTAAGTATAGCTTATGCTTGCTTTGCTCAAAATAGGTTTTACCTATTAGTTGAAAACACTAAGTTTTCCTTTGTCAAAACTTTCCCAAGGAACCACCAATAGACATTGGTGAACCTTCACCCTTGTTCAACCACAAATTTTTACTTAGAAATTGGGATGAGGAGATTCTTGATAGCTTCCATTTCTTGATGCTCAAGTTGTCCAATACCAGGGACATGGCTAAGTACTTAGATTCTTCCATCTGCAGAGGTTGTGCACTTTCCCCACAAGACTTGATTTTCACCAAGACAGGACCTTTCAGAAGCCTTCCCTTAGACCAAATGGACGCGTTCCAACCTATCATCCCACTACCACCAACTGTCTAAATGGCTAAGTTATTGCAACCTATGTGATCTAGGCAGAGCCCATATTGCCAAGTGGCTGCACTAGAAGCTTCTTAACATATGGCATCTCAAATCCCTTTGTTCCTGGGTGGCTTTCCACAAGTGAGATACACAAGGTAAGCCATAGAAATGGGCCTTGTGTAACCACTCAACATAACCCATTCTTTCCAGTCCACCTAGGTGTTTCATTTACTTAGTTGTTTTATTAAACAAAAACATAGTCCAAAGACTTAGAAATATTTACTCATAGCATGAATATATAACCACCCTTGGTTGCTACTAGCTAGTCTAATCATGGCATTGATAAGACTTAGAAATATTTCTAGCAATTCTACAACTACTAGGATTTCCCAAGCATAGCATATAGTTCAAATATCCATGCAAGATTAGCAAAATATTTCTAATGCATACTTGAAAAACATAGGAATAAAATCATGAAGCACCACCTGCCTTGGTAGTTTGGAGAGTAGCTACAATCCTCACAATCACAATCACTATTTGCACCAAAATCTACACATAAAATAATAGCACCAAAATCACATACAAAATAAATTCAAGCAAAAATATATGGATGCATGCATAATGCCATGTGATGATTTTCTACACCAAACAAGACAAGTGTATGGTACTGAATCATAAACAAGTACAAAACAAGCTAAATAAACTTTATTTGAACATTAAAACATTTTTCAAATAATTATTATACACAAAATAGGCCTACACATGTTTCTGTAAAAACAACCATTTTAACAGAGGCAAAACATTAAACACATTGCATAGATGGAAAGGTTTTTCTCTCCTGGTTCCATTGATATAAAATTTGTCAAATTTGGACGTAGCATTCAAAAGTTATGAATTAAACAAATTCAAACATCTAATAGATCTAATTCGGAAATTTAAAACTAAGAACATGCCACGCGGCAGTCCCTGGTTGGCTGGTACCGCTTCGCTTAGGATCACGCTTCCGAGCCGTTAGATCTAAATAAAACACGCGGCTCATATCTATACTTACCCCTTCGGCTATGTTCTATCGCGTCCACTGGATCTAAATCGAACGGCCCTAAGCAGCTGACCAACAAGTGGCGGCGCTAGCGGCGGCGACAGGCGGCGGCGCGCTCTGGCTGCAAGTTTGCCGGCGAGCTAGGCCGCCCGGGGAGGTGTGAGGATGCTCACCATAATCGCCGTGACGAGGAGATGCTCGACGTGTGCTCGGTTGGCGAAGGGGCGCTCGGGGTAGTCGTGGATTGCTCGTCGGAGAAGTCCCTGGCGACGGATGCTTCTGTTCGTCGACATTGGCGAGGGTGCAGATCATGCCAAGGCAAAAGGAGCGGTGGGTCAGATGTGCAAGACGATGCTAGTCACGCCGATGTCAACGAGAGGGAAAGGGGCGGTCGGAAATTACCACTGGAGGTCATCGGAGTTGAAGCCGAAGACGGTGGCGCTCAGTCGATTGCGTTGCCGACGTTCTGGGGCACGTGCGGGAGATCTAGTGGTACTAGGAGGTGCGCAAGGTGAAGTGGAGCCTGCTCGTGTGAACCAGGAGCAGAGGGGTGGTCGGGGTTGGCTGGAATTGATGTTGCGGTTCGTCAGAGCAGCGAGGTCGCGGCGAGGAATTCTCGCAGCCTGGGGGCGCTCTGTGCTTGGGGTTTGGGGAAAATGGAGAGGGGGCAGAGGGGGTTTAAGTAGCAAGTACACAGGCGAGATTTACTCGAGCATTGATCATGAATTGAAGCCGCGAATCAGTCCAGAAACGGCCGAGTGATTTGGGGATGAACCAGTCGCTGGGTGGATACGATGATGCCGTGTGGGCCGCGGTTGTCATTGAGAGGAAAGAAGAGGAGGTGGGTCCAGGCAGTCAGTGACTCCGTGGGTGTGGTTGTGAGTGAAAGAAAACGATTCGCGGGAGGGAGTTGCTGGGCTAGATGGGTCGAGTTGGGCTGAGTTGGGCCAGTTTGGTTGTTTGCTTATTTATTTTCCTTTACTCCTTTTCTTTTTCTATTTGAATTTCTAGAAATGATTTCAAACCCTAATTCAAACAAGTTTGATTTCAAATCTTCTCTAGATTTTTAAATAGTGAACTTAGTATTCAAATGTGTGTCAAACACTACTGTTTACTCAAAATCACTTTGATCATTTGAAAATAAAAATAAAACCAAGCCTTAATATGATATAAACCATGGGCATAATATTGGTTTTATTTTCACACTTTGTTTTGAAAACTTTGCTCAAGCTTTGGAAAGTACTTAAGTTTGAATTCAAAACATTACTGAACAAAACAAGTACTCTTCTCATTAGAAAATAGCACTAAGGCTAGAGCATACTTACATAAAATAATGAGCAACATATGCTCCTGTTTAGAAATGGTTTTGAAAATGGAACCCTAAATGATCATGGATGCATGGATGATATGCATGGATTTTGAAACATGATTTTAGGGATGTTACATGCATTCCTTGCAGAGTCAAAGAATGACATGTGCATTTCAGAGTTGGTGACCATACGGAATCCCAACTCTTTGTGTTTGTCTTCCTTGTTTTTGTTCAAGTGAAGTTGTACCCACCAATACTCTTCTCCTTCATCCAACACGGGGAATCCTTTGTACACTGCTGCACCATGTATACCCATGGTAATCATAAGGTTCTTGAGTGCTTTGGGAAACTCCATATCACACTCCAAAGTCATGGTCATGAGTGGTCCCTTCTTGAAGGCTTCGTTTATGGAGTTCATCTACAAATGGAGATGAGAAAGAAGATTAGGAGAAGTTTTACGAGATGAAAAGAGACAAGTGTAAGAATTTTGTAAAGGACTTTGCATTTCCTAGTGGTTTCCTTAGTATAATCCATCTTAGGGTCATAATCCTACAGGAAACATAGTGCTCTGATACCATCTGTAAGACCCCACCATTTAAGGTAAAGGCCTCTGTGATTGCAATGCTAGTCCCTGGATCAAATGCTAGCATCCACAGTTTAAGATGAAGTACACAGATACAAAGGTTGTTATTACATCATCATTCTAGAGATAACATAGTCTTTACAACTCAATAGCCCAAGGCTAATACATGGAGTTCATAACATAAAGTAAATAACTATAAGTCTTCATCTTCATGTGCCACAGGCAAACATGTTGAGTGTAGACTCACAACCCTAGTCTCCATCAGAGTAACCTACAACATCATAAGTTATAGCCACAGTGGGTCAATACATTTGGAATTGTATTGGCAAGTGATCCCATAGTAGAGTAGTAGTATCTAATAACCATATGAATTTGGCTAAGTGTAACTTAGGCTGGCTTTGCTCAAAATAAGGTTTTGACTTATTAGATGAAAACACTAAGTTTTTGTTTGTCAAAACACCCAAGTAACCACCAATAGACATTGGTAATCCTTCACCCTTGTTCAACCACAAGTTTTAACTTAGAGAAATTGGGATGAGGAGATCCTTGATTGCTTCAATGTCTTTGATGCTCAAATTGTCTATTGTCGGGGACGCGGCTAAGTACTTAGGTTTTACCCTCTCGAGAGGTGGTGCACATTCCCCACAAGACTTGACATGCATCGAGACGAGCCTTTTTAGAAGATTTCCCTTAGACCACCATGGACGCGTTCCATCCTATCAACCCTACCACCAACTGTCCATCTGGCTAAGTTCTTGCAACCTAGTTCGTCAAGGCAGAGCCCATATGTCATGTGGTTGCACTAGAAGCTTCTCAGCACTAAACATCTCAAATCCATTTGTTCCTAGGTGGAAATCCACAAGTGTGATACACAAGGTAAACCATAGACATGGGCCTTGTGTAACCACTCAACATAAACCAACCATACCATTCAACCCAGGTGACTCATTCACATAGTTGTTTTATTAATCAAAAACACAAGTCATTGACTTAGCAATATTTCATATCATGAATAATCCACCCTTGTAATCTACTAGCTAGGCTATGCATACTAGTATATCAAGTTTCTTAACTTAGTGGAAAATCTACTAAGACTACAACTGCTAGCTTTTCCCAAGGCATAGCATAGTGTATACTTAGAAAAATTCTCCATGCAAGTCCTACTCAAAATAACACTAGTGCATAGTCAAAAATAATAGGACAAAAATATGGAGCATCACTTGCCTTGATAGTTGGCGGAGTAGTAACAATCCTCACAATCACCACAATCACCCAATCTACACATAACATCATAACACCAAATTCACATTTCAATATTCAAACAAAAATACATATGAATGCATGCAAATGCAATGGAATGATTTTCTACACTAAACAAGTCAAATTAAACAGTACTGAACACAAAGCAAACTTTCTATAGTCTAAATATACTTAAATTTGCCTTAAAAACATTTTCCAAATAATTTTTTATGTGCAAAATAGGCCTACAAATGGTTTTGTAAATAATCTTATTTTTCAGAAGCAAATGACCAATTCAAGGCCATAGATGTGTAGGGCTTAATTTTATGAATCCATTGATATATTATTTGCAATTTTGGACAAACAGATCAAAAGATATGAATTTTACAAGTTTGAAAAGCTAATAGATCTAAAAATAGATTTTAAATAAAAAACACAGACATGTGGTCGTGTCTGATTGGCCCGTACCGCTTCACGCGGATCACGCGCATGGGTCGTTAGATCTAAGTTAGATCCTGTGGTCCAGATTTGATGATACCGTTTCGTTTAAGTGATCTATCTACGGCGATGGATCTAAATCCTACGGCTCTAGATCAAGCGACCAAAAGTGAGCGGCGACGATGGCTACTGCGGCAGCGACGCTTCTGCCGGTGAGGTTCTGGCGGCGCTAGGGGGTAAACGGGATGGTGGCGAGGCTTACCAGGTTCGCACGGGCGCAAGGAAGCTCAAGGTGCAGTTGGCTTGGACAGGGGCGCACGGATGTAGGCGTAGAAGCTCGTTGGAGTTGCTGTTGGCGTCGGCCTTTTGCAAACGACGATGGAGGCAACAACCTAGGTCACGAGATGGAAAGAAAAGGGTATCATGATGTGCACAAGGTCACGGCGCACACATTGGTTTGAACCAGAGGGCAATGGGCGTGCGGTCCTTACCTAAATTACTCGCCGGAGTGGACTGGCACCTCGGGTGCTCGCGGAGGTTGATGGAGGCAGCGACCTGGGACGAATTGGGTCAAACCAGAGGCATGATTAACTGTGCAGGAACATGAGGAACACACGCGTCCGATTGATAGGCAGAGGGGCATGCTAGACTCACCGGAATAGCTCGCCGGAGTGCGTCGGGCAGCGGTGGTGCGAGCTCGATTGTGGGCAGCCTAGTGGTGATTAGATGGTGGCGAGTGAGGGGAAATGACCACGAGGCAGATGGGGTTAAGTAGCAGGCATCGGGGCGGGGATTATGCGAGTATTCATCACCATTTACTCGATTTCAATCACGACAGTGAAGGGAGGAAACAGCGTTGACGACGTGGTCTGCGGGTGCGGGGTCTAGGGGTGATGATGACGACGTGGAGTAGGGGCCACTGGAAGTGAGTGCGGGGTATGGTTCGCGCGGGTGAGAGAGGGAGGAGAGGGGAAAAACCTCGGGTGGGCTAGATGGGCCGCTAGTGCTGCTGGGTCGAATAGGTAGCGCAGGTTTTTTTTCCTTTAACCTTTTCTTTTCTGTTTTGATTTTTAGAAATGGTTTTGAAACCCTAATTCAAATCTATTTGAAATCAAACCTTTTCCAATTTTTTGCACTATGATCCTAGCATTCAAAAGTGTGTCAAACACATCTGTTCAATCAAAAACACTTTGGTCTTTTGAAAATAAAATAAAACCATGCCCCATATATAATATATAAAGTAAGGTTTAAATATGGTTTTCATAGGTTTTTGGTTTGAAAATTATGAATTGTAGTCAAAGAGAGCATCAAGAAGCAAATTCAAAACACATTTAAGTTTAACCCTTTTTCTATGCATAGGAATCTTGTATGCAAATAAATTCACAAAGAACAAAGTGACAGGCATAGGAAGCTAAGACAAGAGTAACTTCAATACTTTCAACACATAGAGAGGTGTTTCAGTACCATGAAAACTTCTACAACCATACTTTCCTCTCTCATAATAATTTTCAGTAGCATCATGAATAAACTCGACAATATAGCTATCACATAAAGCATGCTTTTCATGATCTACAAACACATAATTTCTATCAAGATCAAAAATAGTGGGATTAAAACCTTCACAGGTTTTACCCAAAGCAAATATTTCAAAAGGATCCACATGAACATAACATTCATCCTTGTTTGGTAAGCATGGGGTACAATCAAATAATATAAGAGGTAAAGAGTTAATCTCATTAGAAGGTAGACATGGGTAGATCCATTCTTCCTCTTTTTGTTCATCACTCTCCTCCTCTTTCTCATCTAATGAGCTTCCAGTTTCAACAATTTCTTCTTCCATAGGCTCTTGCAAGGCATTAGTCTCTTCCATTTGTGGAAAGCATCTATTAAAATATTCAAGAATATAGCCATTTGCTTCCTTGTAATTATCAAAGAAGGATTTAAGTATCTCATAAACCTCATATTCATAAGGTGCATCATCAGTATTTTCAAGCAAACTAGCAAGTTCAAATGCACCCTTGAAAGCAATAAATTCTTTAATCTGTTCCACATCATAAAAGTCATAATTTCCCTTAACATAAGAGGATATGGTAACATTATCATTATACTCACATTGAAAGGGTAGGTGTTTATACCTCCTGCAGCAACAAGCTTTATCAAAGCAATAAGTAACATTATAAGTAGATCACACGTCTCTAGCAATAGTATTCAACCTATAAATTTGTTCCCATAAGTGTTTCCCTTTTTGTGACAAACGGTGTTCCTTATAGTAATACTTTTGTTCTTCCGTGAACCCACATTGACAATAAGAACTAGTTTCAAGGAAACCATCCATTGATAGAAAACATGACCAAGCAAGGCAACAACATACCAGCAACTAGAGCAGGAACTAATTTTTTTGTGTTTTTGAATAAGGAAAGCAAACCAAACTAGACTAATCTTTTTGGGTTTTTTTTAAAAGAGGCAAACAAAACCAAGCAAAAGAAACTAAGCAAACTAAAAACAAAGTAAAGAGAAAGGAAGTGAAGGACTCCCCTAGTGAAGACGTTCTTAGCCTCCTCGGCAACAGCGCCAGAAATTACTTGATGCTACACTCAACAGGGAGGAAGAGTGCTTTGTTGGAAACCCCAAGAGCAAGGTATGAAGAGTATAGCAGCAAGATTTCCCTCAGTAGAAACCAAGGTTATCAAACCAGAAGGAGGAAGGAAACGTCACACAGGTGTTGGAAGCAAAGTGGAGACCTGCACAACACAAACTCAAGACTTTGCCCCAACGAATCAGTGAGGTTGTCAAGCTCACCGGTTTGCTGTAACAAAGAATTAAACATATGGTGTGGAAGGTAATGGTTTGCAGCAAGTAAAAAAGTAACAGTGGAAGATGTATCAATGGTAAAGATTGGACCGGGGTCCATAGTTCACTAGAGGTGTTCTCCTTAGATAAACAACATGGCATGAAGGGTAAACAAATTACAGCGGGGCAATTGACAGGAACTGAGCAAGGCATAACAATGCAATAAATAGCTAGAAAGATCCTATGAAGTTGATTGGGCAATACAACTATATACATAGACCATAATCCAACTGCATCTATGACTAGAAGTCCACCTTCAGGTTATCATCTGAACCCCCTCCAGTATTAAGTTGCAAGCAACAGACAACTGCTTTAAGCAAAGTGTGTAAGGTAAACAATCCACATGTTCCATGAACAAGGGACCGTTGTTTTCTCCCTAGTAGCAACAGCACATCTACAACCGAAGATATTTCTGTCACTTCCCTTGGAAACTAGAGGCATGAACCCCACTATCGAGCATAAATACTCCCTCTTGGAGTCACTAGCAACTACTTGGCCAAGATAACCACTAGCAACGGAGAGAATGCAAGATCACAAACAACACAGACATGATAGAATCATAAAGATAGAACCATTAATCAAACCAACATAATAATCTCAATATCCATCGGATCCCCGCAAACACAACATGCATGATTACAAATATATTAGATCTTGATCATGAATGGAGCTCACAAGATCTATACATGAAAGCACAAAGGAGGAGATACAACCATCTAGCTACTACATGGACCCATAGTCAAAGGTGGAACTACTCACGAATCATACTAGAGAGAAGGCCTCCGGGATGATCTCCCGTCCGGCAGGGTGCCGGGAAGAACTTCAGATCCCCCTCCCTGATCTAGGGACGATGGTGGCGGCGGCTACATATAGTTTCGTGGATTTCTGATCGGGTCCCGAGAGTTTCTGTATCGGCGGCTTCTTATAGGCGAGATGGGGAGTCCGGGAGGCGACCAGGGTAGGCAAACCCTACCTAGGCACGGGTCCACCTGACCCCGCGCCTAGGGGGTTTGGCCTCCCTAGCCCTCTTCTCCGTCTCTCCTCTGGACTTCTTGTTCCCCACGGAAAGTTATTGACTTTGGCGTTCGTCCCGTCCAATTCCGAGAATATTTCTTTACTAACTTTTCCGAAACCAAAAACAGCAAAAAATAGGAATCTGGCACTGTTGCAACTTGTTAATAGGTTAGTACCAGAAAACATGTAAAAGCACCTCAAAGTCTGGACAAGTAAAGAAAATTAGATACTAAACAAGCATGGAGCATCAAAAATTATAGATACGTTTCCAACGTATCAGACCTGGTCGTTGTGGGCATGTTCTCGCCTCTTCGTGAGAAATTCTCCGAGGCACCAGATGGTGGGGACGCGTAGTCGGGGTCCACCGTTCCCCAAGCTCAGTCGTCTTCTGGCAACGAAGCCCCCCGGGCGTAGCAACAAGTGCTCTCTGAAGAGATCCCGGAGCGAGAGCTCGGATGGTTCGACGCCGTTGACCCCGCAGGGGCCTCCTCACCTGGAGCAGCATTAAGTGGGGGATGGCGCCTCCTCTCCCTTTCATGTGGTTCCTCTTCAGGCTATGGCTCCTCAGCCGCCAGCCAAGAAGAATAAAGTGGCGCCAGTATTCAACCTCTCTTATATCCCCTCATAAGTACCGAGTGTTTTTATGTTTTCGATTGTGTCTCATCTGCTTGGTGGTTTTGAGTGATTTTACTTGTTCTTGCTACATTAGGCGGTCTTCCTGAGCCGAATCCATGAAGGATGATACTGAACAAGTTGTTGTGGAGTCGAAGATGGTGCATACGGAACATGTAACCACCTCCCCGAAGACGCCGGCCAACTCCGGAGACATCGCATCGAGCTCGTCGAAGCCGAGGACTCGTGTGGTTGTTAACCGAAAGACGCAAGATACTCCTTCGGAGTCTTCGGGTGGCCATGTGAGTACTCTTGGACATCACTAAGGACTACAAGTGAGATAAGAATATTACTCAATACTTGGAGACTAAGGAAATTCAACTCATGAGGAAACATTGTAGACATCACCTTTGAGCCATGTGACTAAGATGCAAGAATTTCTTCCAAGGATACAATGATCTTGTTCATGATTTAACAACTAAGGAGGATGGATTGATCTCAAGTGATACCCTATAGTTGGACCACAATACTAGTGTTTAGTTTAAATCAATTTATTGATCACACCAACTTATGTGGTGTAGAAAAAATATTTTGTTGCCTAAAATATGCTTGAATCTTGTTGTTTGAGTGGAATGCATGATTGTGATTGCTTGCACATTGCTTTGTGTGATTTGTTTTGTGTGAGTAGAATTCTTCCTCTAGAAATTTGTTTCCTAATCTAATCCCAATCCAACCCAAGCAGATGACTTCTCCAAGAGACCACAACTCCAACATCAAGGATGATAACAACAACCTAGAGATGCACATGACAGAACAACTACTAGCAACCCAAGCCCAGTTGAATCAAGTGGCAACCCAGTTTTTAGCCAACAACATTGAGTTAGACCCAGCCATGATAAAGTTTTTGGAATCCCAATCACAACTGTTGCAAAGGATGACCAGTCAGATGATCAACACGAGAAGCAACCCTTCCAAAAGGAATTGTGACAACAATGATATCAAGGATGATATTATAGAAGGAACTCAAGCCTGCAAAATCTATGGAGACATAGGACACACTTATAAAGATCATATGGACCAATTGCCTAATTGTGAAGAGAAACATCCAGCTAGACAATGCCCCACATCTCAAGTTTCTTGTTTCCTATGTGAAGGAAATGATCATGTCCCTGTTCAATGTCACATCTATCCTATAGTTCAACAAATGAAACATCAAGCTAAGGATGGAAAACATCAAGTCTTAGGAAACATTCATGAAGGTACAACTTCTACCAAGAAGGATGAAGACAAAGTCAAATCTCAGTATGCACCTCCATACATTGTAACCCACTATGGTGGACAAAAGAGGAAACATGGACGTTATCCTAGGAACCGTTCTAAGAACCGAGGAAGTTTTCCCACCTTTATGGTGAAGTACGAAGAACATGAACTAAGAGACCTCCTAGCTTTGGAGAGACCCAAAAAGAAGAAGGACCAAGGAAATAAACAAGAGACAGTGATACCAAAGATAAACAGGGATATTAGCGAGGTGATGTGCCACAAATGCAAAGAACTAGGCCATTATGCATCAAACTGTCCAGAAAAGGTGAAGAACAAGACAAGCAAACATGTGAAGGATCTCAACCTTGTCACATGTTTCAAATGTGACAATAAGGGACACTATGGAAACAACTGTCCTGAGAAGTTACATCAAGACACCAAGTAAGCCAAGATGCAATCTAGTTAAAATCCTTTTAAGGGTGGTAGTACCCTAGTTGTCTTGAAACCAACTTGTTGCTTCTAGCCTTCCCGAATATCGGGACGAGATTTATTTTTACTGCGGCAGTCTGTCACATTCCAAAATTTTCCAAATTTTGAAATGTGAAAAATAAACAAACAAAAGAAATAAATGTTGAAATTTAGGGTGAAAATAAACTTTTTGCTTCTAAATGGAAACATCAAAACCTTACTTGAATAAAAATTTGAATGAAAAATAAACAAACAAATTTTCAAACAAATCAAATGCATCCCTGCAACGAAAATATCTTGAATATAAAACACTTGCAAAATTTAACCAAAACCCTAAACCCTAATGAAAGAAATCATCTCCAAGACCACTCTAAGAGTATGGCTTTGCCCCATATAAAAATTTAGCAACAACATTTATAAATGACCAAAATTGGTAAACAAAAATATTATAAAACCATGGGAATTGATTTCACTCCATTTGGAACCATGGATAAAAACTTATGGTTTTAATAAGATAAAAGAAAGTATTCCCAGGGCTAATAAAGCTCCTAACAAAAATCAACACTAAATTGTGAGCAAAGTAATCCTAAAGGGATTTAAAAATATAAACAAATATTAAATAAAATTATACAAATTGGAATCACTAATTTTTAAACTATAAATAAAAAGATATGAATTTTATAAGATAAAGACAGAATTAAATATAAGAATTGTTTCAAAGACAATTTAAAACCTTGGCCAAATTCCTAAGAAAATGGAATAAAAGTAATTCAAATAAAATAAAAGATTATAAGATTATTTAAATAAAATTATATGGGTTTATGAACCATATTCAATTTTATTTAAATAAAGACAAATTGCCTCACTTAAATAAATATTAAATCACAAGAAAAATAATTGGATTATTCCAAAGTGGACTAATTAAATCAACACATATTTTGAGTAAAATCTGCTAAAAATATTTGGAAAGATTTGAATTCAAATTGTTGTTTAAAACAATTGATTCGAATAACAACAGAAAAACGGAAAAAGAATAAGAAAAAAAAATAGAAAACGAACTAACTTACCCAGTCCAGCCCAAACCCCAGCCCAACCTGGCCCAGCACCAGCCCACCCGGATCTCTCCCTCTCTTCCCCTGCTTTCTTTCTCACCGCGCAGAAACCTGCACCCCCTCACTGACTGTTTGACCCCACCGCCATGTAATCATCTTCAACCCCGCGCAGGACCCGTTCCCCTCTCTCTCTGCCGTTTCTGCCCATTAATAATTCGTGTAAATTACGTTGATTCCGCGAGTTAATTCCTCCCGCGACCATGCTCACTTAACCGCCTCCCTCTCCTCTCTGTTTCCCCTCAGATGCCGCACCCCGAGAGCCCCCAGGCAACAAGCAATTCGACTTGCGTCGCCGCTGTCTCCGGCGAGCTCCGACGCCAATTCCGGCGAGCACGGACCCCCCCCTTGCCCCTAGATCACACTATCTTGCTCTCCATCCTCATACGCTCCTTCCTACATTCCCCGTGTGCTCGCACGCGCCCCAGAACCTCGACTCCATCTCCAACTGTGAACGACCGACGGTGGACGAACTCCGGCGAGAGGTTGTCGATGTTTTCGTGTGCCCCTTTCCCTCTGGTAGGTTCCGTCGCAACCCCTGCAACCGTGTGCATCTCCTTGATGATTTTCCTTGATTTATTATGCCCCAGGTGCTCACCTCCGTCTTCATCTGCATACCACCGACGCCGACGCAGCTCCGGCGAGGAATCCCCGTCGACCCCGTGCACCCCTTCGTCAACGGAGACCACCTTGAGCACCCCCTCGCCACGGCGACTCTGGTAACACCCTGTGCCCCCTCCCTTCACCACTGGGGTCGCCAGACCACCATCGACAGATGCGCCGCCGCGCGCAGCAGCCAGCGCCGCTCGTCATTGGTCGTTTCATCTAGGTCCGTTATATCCAGATCTAACGCTTTAGATTAGATCACTAATCGAAGGGGTATCAGTAGATCTATCCCCTACGATCTTACTTAGATCCTACGGCTCGTGTTGATCGATCTGCATGAAATGGTACCGACCAACCAGAACAAACCACGTGTCTATGAGTTTGTTTTAAAATCTAGAATTTGTTCTATTAGATGTTTGAATTTGTAAAATCAATAACTTCTGATCTGTTTGTCCAAAAAATACAAATTTGGTGTCTATGGATTCAAAAAAATGTTTACTTTGAATCTATATCATTTCTTTGGTAATTTGCTTGTGAAAAATTTGAGTTTTAGGCAGAGACTTGTTTCTGAGTATTTTGGATATAAAAATTGTTCTAAAAATTATTTTTGACTGAAACCTTTTGCAAATGGATTTGTTTTGAACCCTCTGACCATAAACACCAACATTTCAATTTAAAAACATATTTTATTAACACTAGGAATTATTCCTTTGGATAAAAGTATTTCTAGTAAAATAAAAATGATTTAAAAGGCTTATTTTCACTAACTTGATTTCAAATGAATTTCCACTTTTATAAAAAGTACTAGTAGGAGTTTAAAATCAACCTTGTTAGAAACCAATTTTTCAATAAAACAACCTTTTGCATGTTTGCATGCATTTCTTTGTTTTTATTGTTTTGTTTGTTATTTGTTTGAGTGCTAGTTTTGAATGTGTGATTTGCTTGATTGTGATGTAGTGAACTTTGAGGAGTGTGACAATTGCAAGATCAAGGAGAGTACCTAGTTTATGTACTAAAAAGGCAAGTGATAATTTGGTCATCAAAAGTCCTATCTTTTCAATATTGCATTAGTAATATTTTTGTAGTATGCATGATAGGACTATTTTATATATGGCTATGCTATAGTAGATCCTATAGAATATATCTTGGTAGGAATATTCCTAAGTCAAGAGACAAGTTAGGATAGTATTCTTAGCCTAGCTATTAGAATACAAGGGTGGAATATTAATGTTGTGATATTATGCAAAGTCTATGACTATGTTTTTGATTAATAAAACAACTATGTGAATGAATCACCTGGGTGGAATGGGAAGATTGGTTTGTGTTGAGTTGTTACACAAGGCCCATGTCTATGGTTTACCTTGTGTATCACACTTGTGGATGGCCACCCAGGAATAAAGAGATTTGAGATATTTTGCACTGAGAAGCTTCTAGTGCAGCCACATGGCATATGGGCTCTGCCTTGACCAACTAGGTTGCAAGAACTCAGATAGACAGACAGTTGGTGGTAGTGATGATAGGATGGAATGCGTCTGTTCTGATCTACGGGATTGTTTTTGATAAGTCTCGTCTCGATGCATGTCGAGTATTGTGGGAAAAGTGCACCACCTCTCGAGAGGGTAAAACCTAATTACTTAGCCATGTCACTGGCAATGGACAGTTTGACCATCAAAGACATTGAAGCAATCAAGGATCTCCTCATCCCAATTTCTATAAGTTAAAACTTGTTGGGTGAACAAGGGAATCACCTGTTATGTATCCAGTGTGCCATTGTTTGATAAAGTGTTTTGAAAAAGAGAAAAACTATTTTACAAAGGATAGGAAAAACTTATTTTATGCAAATGCCAGCCAAAACTCCACTTAGCCATATATTCGATGTTAGATTCTCCATGTCAAAATGATATCACCTGCCAATACAATTCAAATGTATTAACCCTTGTCGCTGTAACTTATTATGTTGAAGGTTTGTTTGATTTTAGTGAAGTTTGTTGAGTAGGGATTACAAGGCTACAACCAACATGATTGCCTGTGGCACATGAAGATGAAGGACCCCATGCTATATAGTTATATCTGCTGCCTTGTAATAAGATAGCCATATGAGCTATGTAAGTTGTAATGAACTATTTTATTCCTGGTTATGAGTTGTAATATGACCTTTGTTTCTTGATATTACATCTTAAACTGTGGGTGCTAGCTATTCGATCCAGGACTAGCACTGTAAACACAGGGATCTCTACCTTATCAGGTTGGGACCTCTATAGATGGTATCAGAGCACTGTGTTGCCTGTAGGATTGTAACCCTAGGATTGGACAAAACCCCTTAGAAAAATAAGAGTTGTATTTGTTCAAACTTATTTACAAACATTCTTGTAAACTCTTTCCTCAACAGTTTGTTTTGATTCTATAATCTTGTAAATAAGTTTGAACAAATTCAACTCTTATTTTTTAATGGGTTTTGTCCAATCCTAGGGTTAAAATCCTACAGGAAAGACAGTGCTCTGATACCATCTGTAGAGGTCCCCATCTGATAACGTAGAGATCCCTGTGTTTACAGTGCTAGTCCCTAGATCGAATAGCTAGCACCCACAGTTTAAGATGTAATATCAAGAAACAAAGGTCATATTACAACTCATAACCAGGAATAAAATAGTTCATTACAACTTACATAGCTCATATGGCTATCTTATTACAAAGCAGCAGATATAACTATATAGCATAGGGTCCTTCATCTTCATGTGCCACAGGCAATCATGTTGGTTGTAGACTTGTAATCCATACTAAACAAACTTCACTAACATCAAACAAACCTGCAACATAAAAGTTATAGCCACAAGGGTCAATACATTTGAATTGTATTGGCAAGTGATATCATTTTGATATGGAGAATTCTAACATCTACATGAATATTTGGCTAAGTGGAGTTTTGGCTGGCCTTTGCCTAAAAATAAGTTTTCCCTATCCTTTTAAAATAGTCTTTCTTTTTATCAAAACATTTCATCACACAATGGCACACTAGATACACACCAGGTGCTACCCTTGTCACCCAACAAGTTTTTAACTTAGAAAAATTGGGATGAGGAGATCATTGATCATTTCAATGTCTTTGATGCTCAAAATGTCCATTACCGGGGACATGGCTAAGTACTTAGGTTTTACCCTCTCGAGAGGTGGTGCACTTTTCCCACAAGACTCGACATGCATCGAGACGAGACTTTTCAAAAACAATCCCTCAGACCACCATGGACGCGTTCCATCCTATCATCACTACCACCAACTATCCATCTGGCTGAGTTCTTGCAACCTAGTTGGTCAAGGAAGAGCCCATATGCCATGTGGCTGCACTGGAAGCTTCTCAACACAAAACATCTCAAATCTCTTTGTTCCTAGGTGGCCATCCATAAGTGAGATATACAAGGTAAACCATAGACATCGTACTTGTGTAACCACTCAACACAAACCAATCTTACCATTCCACCCAGGTGATTCATTCACATAGTTGTTTTATTAATTCAAAAACATAGTCATAGACTTTGCATAACATCATAGCATGAATATTCCACCCTTGTATTATAATATCTAGGCTAAGCGTACTAGCATAACTTGTCTCTTGACTTAGGAAGATTCCTACCAAGATATATTCTATAGGATCTACTATAGCATAGCAATATATAAAAATAGTCCTATCATGCATACTACAAAAATATCACTAATGCAATATTGAAAAGATAGGACTTTTGATGACCAAAGTATTACTTGCCTTTTTAGTAGAGAATCTAGGTACTCTCCTTGATCTTGCAAATGTCACACTCTTCAAGGTTCACTACATACAATCAAGCAAGGCACACATTCAAAACTAACATTCAAACATTTCACAACACAAAATAAATAAAAACCAAGATATGCATGCAAGCATGCCAAAGGTTGTTTTATTGAAGAAGTGGTTTATAACAAGGCTCTAAACATTTCAAAACGCTTACTGGTCTTTTATAAAAGTGGGAATTCATTTAAAAACAAGTTAGTGAAAATAGGCCTTTTAAATCATTTTCGTTTTACTAGAAATGCTTTTATTTAAAGGAATAATTTCTAGTGTTAGCCAAATAAATTTTTAAATGCAAATTTTATTTTTTATGGTCAGAGGGTTCAACACAAATCCATTTGCAAAAGGTTTCACTCAAAAATAATTTTTAGAACAATTTTTATACTCAAAATAGTCTTATAAATGTTTCTTCATAAAAACAAAATTTTTCAGAAACAAATGACTAAACAAGGGCCATATGTTCAAAGTACACATTTTTCTGAATCTATTTATATAAAATTTGTAATTTTTGGACATACAGATCAAAAGTTATGATTTTTGCAAGTTCAAACAACTAATAGATCAAATTCTGGTTTTTAAAACAACAGCCTGGACACATGTCTTGTTTTAACTGGCTGGCACCGCTTCGGGTGGATCGAGCAACATGAGCCGTTAGATTTAAGTAGCATCACACAGATCAGATCTAACGATACCTCTTTGCTAAGTGACTCTATCCAAACCTTGTGATCTAGATCTAACGGACGAGACTGCCCTGGCCAAGAACTAGCGACACGCGGCGGCAGTGCTCTGTCAACGGTGGTCCGGCGATTCTAGGAAGAAAGGGAGGGGGCATAGGGTGTTACCAGAGTTGCCGTGGCAAGGGGATGCTCAACGTGGTAGTGGTTGGCGAAGGGGCGCACGGGGTCGATGGGGATTCCTCGTTGGAGTCGGGTTCGTCATCCGGCACGCACTATTGTCATCGGAGGTGGGCCTACAAGGCACGATTTGGCAAATGGTGAGGTTCATAAGAAGTGCGAGACGATGGCGATCACGATAGCATCAACCAGAGGAAGGGGTGATGAACCACAAGTATAGGGGGTGTATCGCAGTACTTTTGATAAATAGGAGTGTCGATCCCAACAAGGAGCAGAAGGTGCTAAACAGTTGTATGGAGCAGGAAATCCCTGTGAATACTTAGCAAATAGATTTTAGTGATTTTTGGACAAAGTAACAAAACAAAGAGCAAGTAATAGAAGTAACGAACAAACGGAGCAAGTGGCCCAATCCTTTCTTAGCAAAGGACAAGCTGGTGGAAATACTTATAAGGACCAAACGTTCTCGAGGACACATGGGAATTCTGTCAAGTGCTTTCGCTACAAATAGTTGAGTAATCTTCTCTGGTGTTTTTAAGTGTTGTGTGGGTGAACCTATGCTAACATACTGCCCTTCCTAGGACTAATACATACTTGTGATTAACCCCTTGCAAACATCCGTAACTATAGGAAAGTAATTAAGATATAAATCTAACCACAGCCTTAAACTCTGAGATCCTACGCTCCCTTATGCGAAGGTTTCCTAACGGGGGTTCAGGTTTCTGTCACTCTGGCAACCCCACAATTAGTAGCCAAATACACAATGCATTCCCCTAGGCCCAAAATGGTGAAGTATCATGTAGTCGACATTCACATGACACCACTAGAAGAATAGCACCACAACTTAAATACTAAACCATTGAATAATAACTCATCACAGATTCACTACTAACAACATGACTTCTCCCATGTCCTCAAGAACTAAACGAACTACTCACAAGACATCATATGGATCAAGATCAAAGATGATATGATAATGGATAACAATCTGAACATAAACAATAATCCAATGGTTCCACTCACAAGCATCAACTACAATAGTAATTAACACCGGGAAACTTTCCCCTAAGAACTAAAGCAAAATCCAACACAATTGTTACAGCAGGACGGAGTGGTGGTGATGGTGCTGGTGGAGATGATGGTGTGGATGCTGATGATGATGATCCCGATGAAGCCTAGCTTGATGATGGTGTTGATGGCGACGGTCTCCCCTCTCCGGGAAGGAATTCCACCAATAGAAATCTGTCTGCCGGAGAGATCTTTCTCTCTCGGTGTTTTCCGCCTCCTAGAGGCGGCAGAAATCTATATGTGGTCTCCCTCCAGGTGTTAGGGTTCCGTAGGGAAGATATAGGCGAAGGGGTGGAGTCGGAGGCCGAACAGGTGGGCCAAACCCACCCTAGGCACGGGGTCAGGTGGGCCCGCACCTAGGGGTGTGGGCCCCCTGAGGCCCCCCTTCGCTCCTCCTTCTGGCTTCCTTCGTCTTCCGGTAAAATAATATGTTTCCATATTTTTCTGGTATTTTTCTTATCTTCGCGAAATTGCACCGAAATACCGTCTTTTCCATCAGAATCCAGACTCCGGCAGTCCATCCTCCAGGAATCATCCAACATGCATAAACAGATGAAAATCCATAAGTAATACCTCATAATAAGACAAATATCAAGGAATAGAGGTATATTATGATATAGAATGGTGATGCAAATTGGGCGTATCAACTCCCCCAAGCTTAGACTCCGCTTGTCCCCAAGAGAATACTGATCTCAGTAAACATGTCCACAGGTTTATGGAGTGAAGTGTCGATAAAAGAATACGAACAAGAAGCATCACACTTACCTTTGCACAACTCATAGAAGAAAGCAACTCACCATTATATAACTTATCTTGCAACCAAGTACAGCAGTCACAATAGAGATACATAAATATAAATCATAATTGGAATTGGCAAACTTGTTCTTGGTCAGAGAACACCTGATAAATAGTTTCATAAAAGCTTTTTGTAGAAGTTTCAAAACAGGAGCACTCTTTGCTCAAAAAGGTTTTTCACAAGTGAAGGCTTTCAAAGTAATACTCAATAGGTAACAGTTTTGTGCAAACAATGAAGATAAAGAACATGATTGAATAAATCACCATATGAATGCTTGAAACACAACTCAAAAGCTTGCTGGATATAGAGAGGAAGTGGGTTTACTGACTCAAATGGTAACTGGAGAAAGGTCCCTTTATAGAGGGTAGCAGGGATTACAAGTCATAAATAGCTTTCAAAAGATTATGATACTTACTATCTTTGAGCCCTCATTTCCCTTATCATAAGCATCTTGAGATGATTAAGGTTAAAGTGAACAAAGATGGAGTATATGCTCGAAGAAATATAAGTTGACAATCTCGTGTCCCTTGAATATGAGGGCCACTCCTCATGCATACTCAACTTTGGATTCAGGTAAGTTCTTGTCATTGTAAGTATTTGCATATCATTGAGAACCACCAACGGGGTACCCCTTGCACATGGTACAGGAGCTTTCCCATAACCAAAATGACAAGGCAAGCAGACAATGAGCATCTCGGCAATCTTTTTATTTACCATATGCATAGCTTTTTATTGAGGATGCTTCATAGATGACTCACTATGGTGATGCTGCAAGTTTCCACCATGATTAAGCATGGCTTAACCATGATTAAGACACTCACACCAATGGATACATAGATAATCGACTAAAGGAGAGATACTTCCACATGCAAACCAAACTATAGGATAACCCCTCTACCACAGATATGAATCCACTAAAAAGGTAAAATATGAAAGATAATGGTGGTGATACCGCGGCACTCCCCCAAGCTTGGAACAAGCCAAGGGGATGCTAAGCCTGATGACGAATTACTCCTTTTGTGGTGGTGTTCTTCCAACTCTATCTCCATGGGCTTCTTGCCTTTGTGTTGGTGGAGGCCATGGTGCTCTAAACTTGAGAAGATTTCCTGACAGAAACAGATTGAAACGAAAACACAACAGGAACATGATGCACGAATCTCGGGGGATCCGGGGGGTTATATATTACAAAGAATCAATACATAAGGAAGGTTCTGACACGGAAACAAAGCGGAGGCAAAGTCTGGGGGTGGAACACCCCCCTCAGGCACGGCCAGGCTGGGCCCATGCCTGGGGTGGGTTTGTCCACCCCAGGATCCGTTTCCTCTTCAGTTTCGTCTCGTAACTTCCCGTATGTATTAAAAACATCAAAAATATAAAAAGATTGGAGATTCGCAAACCTTCTGTTTTCACCGTTTTTACCTATTCATAAGCAAATTCTACAGATTCTGGTGTTTGGTTCTTGATAAATTCCTCTGTAGTCATCATTTGAATGACATCCACTTCTTCATCATAAGAATCTCCAGAAATATAATGTTTTAGTCTTTGACCATTAACCACCTGTGTCGTGTCATCCTTCAGAGAAGAGATTTCGATGGCACCTGAATGGTACACTTCCTTGATAACAAAAGGTCCTTCCCATTTGGAGAGTAGTTTCCATGCAAAAAATCTGAGACGAGACCTATACAAAAGAACTTTCTCACCAACATGGAACTCCCTTTGAGAATTCTCCTATCATGCCATATTTTTACTTTTTCCTTAAAGAGTCTAGAATTCTCGTAAGCTTCTCCTCTCCACTCATCTAGATTACTTAAGTCAAGAAGTATTTTCTCACCAGCAAGTCTAAAATCTCTATTCAACTCTTTCACTGCCCAATAAGCTTTGTGTTCTAATTCTAGCGACAAGTGACAAGCTTTCCCATAGACCATTTTGTAAGGAGACATCCCCATAGGATTTTTATAAGCAGTTCTATAAGCCCACAAAGTGTCATTCAACTTTTTAGCCCAATTTTTTCTAGACCTATTAACAGTCTTTTGCAAGATAGATTTAATTTCTCTATTGGAAAGTTCAACTTGCCCACTAGTCTGGGGGTGATAAGCTGAAACTATTCTATGGTTTACATCATACTTAGCGAGAGTTTTTCTAAAACCCCCATGAATAAAATGGGAGCCTCCATCATTCATGAGATATCTAGGTACACCGAACCAAGGAAAAATAACATCTTTGAGCATTTTCAAACAGGTCTTACCATCAGCACTTCTCGTAGGTATGGCTTCTACCCACTTTGTAACATAATCAACAGCAACAAGAATATGAGTATACCCTTTTGAAGGAGGAAAAGTGTAACATCCCAGGATTAGCACCTAGAAATAGTGAGGCCACATGTGTGCATTGCATTCATGCATAAGAAAATCCGGGGAATTTTCGCGTAAAACACAAGGAGTTGTAGAGGGATCGGGATATCTCTTGTTCTGATGAAAACGTCAGCTCAAGTGTATGGATTTCGACATGACCTCTACTATATTCTTGTGTCTTGGGAAAACAATTCAGTTCATGTTTGGAATTGAGAATTGAAATTCAAATTTGAATACTTGGGAATATTTCCAGGATAAGTAAATAGTATATAAACAATAAAGTGAAAATTGTGGTACAAAATATATTCAATCATATAATAGATAAACATTTATAATTTACTGGAATAAGAAATTACAAACAGGGAGTAAAAGTATTTCTTATAATAATAAGTACATGTTACAACATTCTTTATAATAAAGGTATTACACAAATATAATACAAAAGAATTCTTATATTTAAATTAAATATGAATATTTATTGTTGTCACATCCCAAGATTTTCCAAATCTTGTAATGTGAAAATGAATGAATAAAATAAAACTTTGTTTGATTTTCAGGACCAGAAGAAACTTTTTGAATTCAAATGGAACCTCAAACCAATTTGAATCAAATAAATCCTAAAGAGATTTAAAAAGATAAACTTTTATTAAAGGAAAGTAAAAATATTTTTAAAACACTATTTTGAAACTCTTAAATGAAAATATTTGTTTTCAAATTAAATAGAAGTTTCATAATTAAAGATTATTTTATATAGCCAAATTAAACCTTGACCAATATTTTGAAATAAGTGTTTTGTTTTGAATAAAAATAGCAAAGGTTTATTTAAATAAATTAATAAGGATTTAATATCCAACTTTATTTAGATAAAAGGTTTTACTAATTTAAATTGAAACACCAAAACTTGTTAAATTATTTAAAATAAGTTTTCCCAATTATTTGATATTCACAAATAAAACCTACTAAAGTGTTTTGGTTTATTTTAGATTCAAAATAAATATATCAATAAAATAAATAGTCCTATTTGAATTTAAATAAGGAAAGCCTATTGTATATAATTAATAATAGACCCTAAAATAAAATGTTATTTTAATTTAAACAAGTTTCCAAGTATTCTTTATTTACAAATAAACCTACTGTTTGAGTTTTGAAAAATATTTGGAGTTTAATTGGAGATTTTATTAATTAATATCAAACCCTATTTGATTATTAATGATCCATTTATTTAAATTATAAATGGAACCTTTAACAAAATTGTTATTTATTTTAAACAAGCTTTCAAAATATACCTTATTTCAAATACAACCCACTATTTTGGTTTTGGAAAATATATGGATTTAAATTGAGTTTGAAATAAATCAAATCCTAATTTGTTAATTAGCAATGGTCATTTATTTAATTAAAAATGAACTTTATTATTTAAAAATTATGGAGTTTAGATTCAAGTTCAGACTATTGAACAGAACCAAGTCAAAATTACAAAGTTTGGGTGTTGTTTGAATTTATTTGAACCATGTTTGTTTGATAGAGAATTCAAACAGAAATTCTGAAATAGAAAAGAAAAACAGAATAAAAAAAATGGAATTGGATCGACCCAACCCAGCAGCCCACTAAGGCCCATTAGACCAGCCCAGCTCCTCACCCGGAAAGAAAACGGTTCGCACCTCGTTTTTGACCCGTACAGTGTATGACCAGTGGACCCTTCCCTCATTTCGTTTTCCCACTGACAGGTAGACCCACCGCTACTGTTCATCGTCCTCACCGCGCGACCCTTTCTTCCCCAAACCACGCTGTCGTTCCCTGTCATCAATCCGCGCGCTTAATTCTTCATAATGGCTGCGTTAATCCCGCCTCTGACCTTGCGTACTTAAGCGCCAGCACCTTCCCCACCTTTTTCCTCTGTCGCCACTCCCTCTTCGCCCCTAGGCTGTCGCCAATCACTCCTGCACCGCCGCTGCTCCGACGAGCTTCCATCTCCAATCCCAGCTAGTACACGCCACCCCTGCCTTCGAGAGCGCCCTAGCAAGCTTCCCCACTCCCCGACACACCTCCCCGTACCACCAGTTCGACCGCGGACGCCCCTGAGCCTCGCCAACGACAACTTCCGGTACCGCCGCCGTCTGCTTCTTCTCCGACGATGACTCCCCGGTAAACCAGACCGCCCCTCTCCTTCTCGTTCATGCTCACAGCACCCCCGTGATCTCCTGCGTCTAATCATAACCTCGGTTGGCCTTCTCGTGATTTGTAGCGACGTCTTCGACCATGACTGAGACCACCCGACGCCGTCCTCCACTCCGGCGAGAAATCCTGCCAAGACCAGAGCGCCCCTCGCCCGACCAACACCTCCTCGAGCATCACCGTGACCTCCTGAACCCGGTGAGCTTCTTCTCCTCCTCTCTCGCTTCCTCGAACTACCGTAGTACCACCGCCTGGCCGTGCGCCGCCGTTAACCGCCGTCAGCGCCGCCCACATATGGTCAAACTCGCCAGCACCGTCCGATCTAGATCGCAGCGTCACGATAGATCCACTTAACTGAAAGGGTACGCTAGCTCTGAGCCGCTCGATCTAAATTAAATCCAACGCTCCGCAGTACGCGATCCGGACGAACCGGTATCGGCCAATCACGGCTCGACGCGTGTCCCTGTTCTGATTAAAACAGAATTAGAAACCAGATTTAAAAGCCATTTTGAAACCTTTGTAACTTTCAAACCACACGTCCAAATTTGGAAAATTTTATATCAATGGATTCAGGAGAACAAGCCCTAGCCAACCATGGTCTTAGTTTCGAAAATAGTATCTGTTAGCTTGTTTGAAATTGCAGATCCTTTTGTGAGCTTGTTTAGAGTAGGAAAATTTATTAAATTAATTTTAGGGTTAGATCTTTTTGCAAATTGATTTGTTGTGACTCTACTGACCCTAGGAACCAACCCATAGTGTTAAAAATGATTTTGGTAAAATTTAGGTTGAATTAATTAACTTAGCCATTTTCTAGCCAAATAAAATTATTGATTTTACTATGGAAGTGTTTTTGCAAGGAAAATTTTGGGAAAATGTTTTGGACCAAACTTACTGACCCAAAACACCAAGCTTTGCCAAGAGCAACTCACTTGGTGAAAAACATAAAGTTTTGTTTGATAAAAAAATAATTTTCACCACATAAAATGATGAATGGATTTTCAAATGGTCTTGAGATAAAACCCAAATTGCAAATGACTTTGCCATCTTGGTAAATGACCAATTTGGACCTTACAAAGTTTATAAACCTAGTAGAGACCAACCTAGCAATAGAACCATCCTTTGCATACTTATGCATGACTAGATTCCATTTACTTTGTGAGTGTGAAATTGTTGTTTGACTTTGGTGTGGAATGTTAGTTGATTTGGTGTTTTCTTGATTGACTTGTAGTGAATTTAGCAAAGTGTGAGACTAGCAAGATCAAGGAGTGAACCACCATTCCCTACCAAAAAAGGCAAGTTACACTATCATCTAAAAGTCCTACTATTTTCATTATATACTTAGTGGATTTTGAAAACATGCATGAAAAGATATTTTATACTTATGCTATGCTAAATCCTAATAGGATTCCCTACACATTCCTTAGTGAAAATATTGAAGTTGTACATGCTTAGCCATGCTATATTTTGAAAAGAGATACATGTTGAGATTTTACAAAGGTTGAGAAAAGGACTTGTGTTTTACATAATAAAACAAGGACTCAATGAACCACCTAGGTGGAGGATACTTGAAGTTTTGGAGAAGGTGGCAACAAAAGGAACCATGTCTATGGCAATCACTTTGTGTTGTGATCCAAATGAAAACCACCTAGGAAACTTAGAGATTGAACATGTTTCTCCAATTGTGGCTTTCGTGTGCAACCACATGCTATTATGGCTCTGGCTTAGTCAACTACATTAGGAAGACCCATACATTGTCTTTAGTTACCGGACATGGGGATCTGGAATGCTTCATGGGGGCTGAAGACAAGCTAGCAATGATGTATGGGAGGACCTTTTGGAAAGACTTCGTCACATTCTCAGTCTGCCAGTACTCCATCTTGGTGAGCACTAATCCAGTAGGCCACTGGTGGCAACAAGATGGGATTGTGTCATGTGGGTAAAGTGTACTCCTTCTGCAGAAGTTAATAAAATCTAAGTACTTAGCCGTGTCCCCGGTTATGGACAATACTGAGCAACTAAAGTTTGAACTATGGGAGATCTCGACATTCCAACTTCTAATATAAAAACTTGATGCACTTGGGGGTACCAAGGAATTCAAAGAGATTTTGTTAAGCTTGTTGCACTTGGGGTTACCAAGGTGCTCAAGAGCATGATGTACTTGGGGTTTACCAAGGAACTCATGAGATTTCATAAAACTTGTTGCACTTGGGGTTACCAAGTAGCTCAAGAGATTTTTGACAAGGACTTGAACACTTGAGTTTCTACCAAGGAGTTCAAGGAACTTGGAAAAGAGATTTGATAAAGGACCAAAACCATTTTGAAAAGATAGGATAAATGTTGCTTTATGCAAATAAGCCTTAAACTCTACTTAGCCAAATATGCATGTAGTGTTAGGATCCACTTATATTCCACATAGTAGTGCAACTTGCCAATACAATTCAAATGTATTGACCCTTGTGGCTGTAACTTGTATGTTGCAAGTTTGATTGATTTTATTGAAGATTGTTTGATTAGGATTACAAAGTCTACAACCAACATCTGCCTGTGGCATTTTAAAAGATGAAGGACTCCATGATTATTATTATTCCGCTGCAATGTAATGTAATAGCTATATGAGCTATGTTTGATGTAATAAAATTATGTTATTCCTGGTTATAAAGTTATATTATGACCCTTGTTTCTTGATATTACATCTTAACTGTGGATGCTAGCTATTGATCCAGGGACTAGCATTGTAAAACACAGGAGGAATCTATCTTATCAGGTTGAGGCCTCTGTAGATGGTATCAGAGCATTGTGTTGCCTGTAGGATTTGAAAACCCTAGGACTGGACAAAACCCTTAGAAAAATAGGAGTGTATCTGTTCCAAAAACTTATTTACAAAAACACTTGTAAACTATTCCCTCAACCATTTTGGTTTCAACTCTACTTCTCTTCTATTTTTGAACTTAATGGAAATGCCTACCCCATGACCAAAGACTACACCATGAGCAAAAGACTTCTTCAACATCTTCAACTCTAATGACTTCAACATCTTCAACTCTAATGACTTCAACATCTTCAGCTCTAATGACTTCAACATCTTCAGCATATTCACCAAGGACTTCCAACATGGATAACACCAAGGACTACAAGTGAAACAAGGAAATCTTACTTAAGATTTCGAGACTGAGGGAATACAAAATAAGAAGGAACCAACAACAACTTTGAAGTATTGTGACCAAGAGCTTTTCTCAAAAGAAACCATGATCCCATACAAGAAGAATCATGAAGGAAGGAAATATCACAAGTGAACCATATAGATGGACCACCATATTTTAGTTAAGTCAAACACACCAACCTATGTGGTGTAACAAAAATAATTTTTGTTGACTAAGTATGTGCTTAAACCTTGTTGAGTGAAATGTTTGGATTGTGATTGCATGCACATTGTTTGTGTGAATTGTGGTGAGTGTGATTAGAATTGATTCCTTAGAAAAATCTTGCATATTCTAACCTCCCTTCAACCCAAACAGATGATTACTCCAAAGGACTCCAAGGTTGATGACACCAACACCAACCAAGCTGACTGCATAAAAGAGCTCATAGCAACCCAACACCAGTTGAACCAACTGACAGCTCAGTTCATAGTCAACAATAGTGATAAAGATCCAACACTACAAAAGTTTCTGGAGGAGCAATCCCAACTGATGCTTAAGGTGACTAATCAAATGATCAGTATGGAAGAAAACTATCCCAAAAGAGTTTATGATAACAAAGATGACAAGAATGTTGTTCTAGATGGATCCCCAGCTTGCATTATTTGTGGAGACAAGGATCATACTTCCAAGGAGCATGAAGGTCAATGCCCCAATTGTGAAGAAGAACATCCTGTTGGACAATGTCCTACCTCTCAAGCTACTTGCTACCTATGTGAAGGAAGTGATCATATTCCTAACCAATGTCCTATCTACTCCATGGTGGAACAAAGGAAACAAGAAGGATCCAAGTCTACCAAAGGAAAAGGACCACTCCTACCTCCAAACAAGACAACCCAATTCAAAGGATCAAAGAAAACCAAGAAACCCAAGCAAGACATGAGCCTTGCACAATGTCGTAAATGTAAGGAAATGGGACACTACTCCAGTGGATGCCCAGAGAACAAGAAGAATAAAGAGATTGACCAAGTGTGGTGCAACAACTGCAATGAGTTAGGCCACTATGTAGCAACTTGCCCACAAGAGCCACGTAAAGAACTCAAGGACATTCATTGTTTCAACTGCAAGAATCCAGGACATTATGCAAGCAACTGTCTAGAAAGGATGAAAAACAAGTTGAACAAGCCTATGGAGAAACTCAACCTTGGCCCATGAGTCAACTATAGATGCAAAGCAAAGGTTGCTTAGAGAAGTTTTCCAGGACCCAAGAAGGCCAATATGTAATTTTGTTTGAAAATTTTTAAGGGTGGTAGTACCCTAGTTGTTTGAACTTGCTTGTAACCCCAGCCTTTCCAAATCTCGGGACGAGATTTATTTTAAGGGTGGTAGCCTGTCACATCCCAAGATTTTCCAAATCTTGTAATGTGAAAATGAATGAATAAAATAAAACTTTGTTTGATTTTCAGGACCAGAAGAAACTTTTTGAATTCAAATGGAATCTCAAACCAATTTGAATCAAATAAATCCTAAAGAGATTTAAAAAGATAAACTTTTATTAAAGGAAAGTAAAAATATTTTTAAAACACTATTTTGAAACTCTTAAATGAAAAGATTTGTTTTCAAATGAAATAGAAGTTTCATAATTAAAGATTATTTTATATAGCCAAATTAAACCTTGACCAATATTTTGAAATAAGTGTTTTGTTTTGAATAAAAATAGCAAAGGTTTATTTAAATAAATTAATAAGGATTTAATATCCAACTTTATTTAGATAAAAGGTTTTACTAATTTAAATTGAAACACCAAAACTTGTTAAATTATTTAAAATAAGTTTTCCCAATTATTTGATATTCACAAATAAAACCTACTAAAGTGTTTTGGTTTATTTTAGATTCAAAATAAATATCTCAATAAAATAAATAGTCCTATTTGAATTTAAATAAGGAAAGCCTATTGTATATAATTAATAATAGACCCTAAAATAAAATGTTATTTTAATTTAAACAAGTTTCCAAGTATTCTTTATTTACAAATAAACCTACTGTTTGAGTTTTGAAAAATATTTGGAGTTTAATTGGAGATTTTATTAATTAATATCAAACCCTATTTGATTATTAATGCTCCATTTATTTAAATTATAAATGGAACCTTTAACAAAATTGTTATTTATTTTAAACAAGCTTTCAAAATATACCTTATTTCAAATACAACCCACTATTTTGGTTTTGGAAAATATATGGATTTAAATTGAGTTTGAAATAAATCAAATCCTAATTTGTTTATTAGCAATGGTCATTTATTTAATTAAAAATGAACTTTATTATTTAAAAATTATGGAGTTTAGATTCAAGTTCAGACTACTGAACAGAACCAAGTCAAAATTACAAAGTTTGGGTGTTGTTTGAATTTATTTGAACCATGTTTGTTTGATAGAGAATTCAAACAGAAATTCAGAAATAGAAAAGAAAAACAGAATAAAAAAATGGAATTGGATCGACCCAACCCAGCAGCCCACTAAGGCCCATCAGACCAGCCCAGCTCCTCACCCGGAAAGAAAACGGTTCGCACCTCATTTCTGACCCGTACAGTGTATGACCAGTGGACCCTTCCCTCATTTCGTTTTCCCACTGACAGGTAGACCCACCGCTACTGTTCATCGTCCTCACCGCGCGACCCTTTCTTCCCCAAACCACGCTGCCGTTCCCTGTCATCAATCCGGTTGCTTAATTCTTCATAATGGCTGCGTTAATCCCGCCTCTGACCTTGCGTACTTAAGCGCCAGCACCTTCCCCACCTTTTTCCTCTGTCGCCACTCCCTCTTCGCCCCTAGGTTGTCGCCAATCACTCCTGCACCGCCGCTGCTCCGACGAGCTTCCATCTCCAATCCCAGCTAGTACACGCCACCCCTGCCTTCGAGAGCGCCCTAGCAAGCTTCCCCACTCCCCGACACACCTCCCCGTACCACCAGTTCGACCGCGGACGCCCCTGAGCCTCGCCAACGACAACTTCCGGTACCGCCGCCGTCTGCTTCTTCTCCGACGATGACTCCCCGGTAAACCAGACCGCCCCTCTCCTTCTCGTTCATGCTCACAGTACCCCCGTGATCTCCTGCGTCTAATCATAACCTCGGTTGGCCTTCTCGTGATTTGTAGCGACGTCTTCGACCACGACTGAGACCACCTGACGCCGTCCTCCACTCCGGCGAGAAATCCTGCCAAGACCAGAGCGCCCCTCGCCCGACCAACACCTCCTCGAGCATCACCGTGACCTCCTGAACCCGGTGAGCTTCTTCTCCTCCTCTCTCGCTTCCTCGAACCACCGTAGCACTACCGCCTGGCCGTGCGCCGCCGTTAACCGCCGTCAGCGCCGCCCACATATGGTCAAACTCGCCAGCATCGTCCGATCTAGATTGCAGCGTCACGATAGATCCACTTAACTGAAAGGGTACGCTAGCTCTGAGCCGCTCGATCTAAATTAAATGCAACGCTCCGCAGTACGCGATCCGGAAAAACCGGTATCGGCCAATCACGGCTCGACGCGTGTCCCTGTTCTGATTAAAACAGAATTAGAAACCAGATTTAAAAGCCATTTTGAAACCTTTGTAACTTTCAAACCACACGTCCAAATTTGGAAAATTTTATATCAATGGATTCAAGAGAACAAGCCCTAGCCAACCATGGTCTTAGTTTCGAAAATAGTATCTGTTAGCTTGTTTGAAATTGCAGATCCTTTTGTGAGCTTGTTTAGAGTAGGAAAATTTATTAAATTAATTTTAGGGTTAGATCTTTTTGCAAATGGATTTGTTGTGACTCTACTGACCCTAGGAACCAACCCATAGTGTTAAAAATGATTTTGGTAAAATTTAGGTTGAATTAATTAACTTAGCCATTTTCTAGCCAAATAAAATTATTGATTTTACTATGGAAGTGTTTTTGCAAGGAAAATTTTGGGAAAATGTTTTGGACCAAACTTACTGAACCAAAACACCAAATTTTGCCAAGAGCAACTCAATTGGTGAAAAAAATAAAGTTTTGTTTGATAAAAAAATAATTTTCACCACATAAAATGATGAATGGATTTTAAAATGGTCTTGAGATAAAACCAATGTTGGATTAGGCAGCGCCTAGGCAACGCTTAAGCATGCTTAGGCACTAGGCGGTAGACAAACGCCTCGCCTAGAGCATAAGCGGAAGTCTAGGCAGGGTAACTAATAAATTTTCTTATCGAGCAAGAAATCATGAATTGTTTTTCACTTTTTAGCTAGCTGGGCCATATTCCAATGGCGGTCGTTGGTTGTTTACTCATTTACATGCTCTAAATTAATGTATATCACATATAATAACCCATATATACCCTTTGATGGTAAAAACTATATGCTCGCCTAGGTCACGCCTAGGGTGCTTAAGCGCCGCCTAGGCACTAGGCGAAGGCCAAACGCCTCGCCTACGCCTAACGCCTTTTCCAACCTTGGATAAAACCCAAAATGCAAATGACTTTGCCATCTTGGTAAATGACCAATTTGGACCTTACAAAGTTTATAAACCTAGTAGAGACCAACCTTGCAATAGAACCATCCTTTGCATACTTATGCATGACTAGATTCCATTTACTTTGTGAGTGTGAAATTGTTGTTTGACTTTGGTGTGGAATGTTAGTTGATTTGGTGTTTTCTTGATTGACTTGTAGTGAATTTAGCAAAGTGTGAGACTAGCAATATCAAGGAGTGAACCACCATTCCCTACCAAAAAAGGCAAGTTACACTATCATCTAAAAGTCCTACTATTTTCATTATATACTTAGTGGATTTTGAAAACATGCATGAAAAGATATTTTATACTTATGCTATGCTAAATCCTAATTGGATTCCCTACACATTCCTTAGTGAAAATATTGAAGTTGTACATGCTTAGCCATGCTATATTTTGAAAAGAGATACATGTTGAGATTTTACAAAGGTTGAGAAAAGGACTTGTGTTTTACATAATAAAACAAGGACTCAATGAACCACCTAGGTGGAGGATACTTGAAGTTTTGGAGAAGGTGGCAACAAAAGGAACCATGTCTATGGCAATCACTTTGTGTTGTGCTCCAAATGAAAACCACCTAGGAAACTTAGAGATTGAACATGTTTCTCCAATTGTGGCTTTCGTGTGCAACCACATGCTATTATGGCTCTGGCTTAGTCAACTACATTAGGAAGACCCATACATTGTCTTTAGTTACCGGACATGGGGATCTGGGATGCTTCATGGGGGCTGAAGACAAGCTAGCAATGATGTATGGGAGGACCTTTTGGAAAGACTTCGTCACATTCTCAGTCTGCCAGTACTCCATCTTGGTGAGCACTAATCCAGTAGGCCACTGGTGGCAACAAGATGGGATTGTGTCATGTGGGTAAAGTGTACTCCTTCTGCAGAAGTTAATAAAATCTAAGTACTTAGCCGTGTCCCCGGTTATGGACAATACTGAGCAACTAAAGTTTGAACTATGGGAGATCTCGACATTCCAACTTCTAATATAAAAACTTGATGCACTTGGGGGTACCAAGGAATTCAAAGAGATTTTGTTAAGCTTGTTGCACTTGGGGTTACCAAGGTGCTCAAGAGCATGATGTACTTGGGGTTTACCAAGGAACTCATGAGATTTCATAAAACTTGTTGCACTTGGGGTTACCAAGTAGCTCAAGAGATTTTTGACAAGGACTTGAACACTTGAGTTTCTACCAAGGAGTTCAAGGAACTTGGAAAAGAGATTTGATAAAGGACCAAAACCATTTTGAAAAGATAGGATAAATGTTGCTTTATGCAAATAAGCCTTAAACTCTACTTAGCCAAATATGCATGTAGTGTTAGGATCCACTTATATTCCACATAGTAGTGAAACTTGCCAATGCAATTCAAATGTATTGACCCTTGTGGCTGTAACTTGTATGTTGCAGGTTTGATTGATTTTATTGAATATTGTTTGATTAGGATTACAAAGTCTACAACCAACATCTGCCTGTGGCATTTTAAAAGATGAAGGACTCCATGATTATTATTATTCCGCTGCAATGTAATGTAATAGCCATATGATCTATGTTTGATGTAATAAAATTATGTTATTCCTGGTTATAAAGTTATATTATGACCCTTGTTTCTTGATATTACATCTTAACTGTGGATGCTAGCTATTGATCCAGGGACTAGCATTGTAAAACACAGGAGGAATCTACCTTATCAGGTTGAGGCCTCTACAATTGTCCTTTATATGATACACAAAAGAATATTTCTTATAGTGTTCCTTATTCAGTAACAACAAATCAACTATGTAAGATCCCTCCTTTACAAAGGAAAAGGATCCCTGTGATTGCAATGCTAGTCCCTGGATCAATGCTAGCATCCACAGTTTAAGATGAAGTACACCGAAACAAAGGTCATTATTACAGTCATTCCAGAGACAAACATAGTCTTTACAACTCCAAGGCCACAGGCCTAGTACAAGAGTTTAAATAAGTAAATAGATAAAAGTCTTCATCTTCATGTGTCATAGGCAAACATGTTGAGTGTAGACTCATGACTCCTAATCCTCATCAGAGTAACCTGCAACATCACAAGTTACAGCCACAGTGGGTCAATACATTGGAATAGTATTGGCAAGTGATACCTTAGTATAATTTTTGGTGGCCTAGATACTATATGCAATTTGGCTAAGTGTAGCTTAGGCTTGCTTTGCTCAAAATAGGTTTTGCCTATTAGTTGAAAACACTAAGTTTTTCTTTGTCGAAACTTTTCCCAAGGAACCACCAATAGACATTGGGGTCCTTCACCCTTGTTCACCCACAAGTTTTTACTTAGAAGTTGGGATGAGGAGATTCTTGATAGCTTCCATGTATTGATGCTCAAGTTGTCCTTTCCAGGAACATGGCTAAGTACTTAGATTCTTCCGTCTGCAGAGGTTGTGCACTTTCCCCATAAGCCTTGATTTTCACCAAGACAGGACCTTTCAGAAGCCTTCCCTTAGACCAAATGGACGCGCTCCAACCTATCATCCCACTACCACCAACTGTCCAAATGGCTAAGTTATTGCAACCTATATGATCCTGGCAGAGCCCATATTGCCAAGTGGCTGCACTAGAAGCTTCTTAACATTTGGCCTCTAAAATCTCTTTGTTCCTAGGTGGCTTTCCACAAGTGAGATACACAAGGTAAACCATAGAAATGGGCCTTGTGTAACCACTCAACATAAAACATTCCTTCCATTCCACCCAGGTGTTTCATTTACTTAGTAGTTTTATTAGGCAAAACACAAGTCCAAAGACTTAGAAATATTTTTATCATAGCATGTATATTTCACCACCCTTGGTTGCTACTAGCTAGGCTAAGCATGGCATAGATAAGCATCTTAACTTAGAAATTTCTAGCAATTCTACAACTACTAGGATTTCCCAAGCATAGCATATAAGCAAAAATATAACATGCAAGACTAGCAAAATATTTCTAATGCTTAGTAGAAAACATAGGGATAAAAATATCATGATGCACCACTTGCCTTGGTAGTTTGGATAGTAGTTACACTCCTCACAATCACAATCACTATTGGCACCAAAATCTACACATAAAATCATAGCAACAAATCACATACAAAATATATACAAACAAAAATATATGAATGCATGCAATATGATATGTGATGATTTTCTAAACACAACAAGACAAGTGCACAGTACTGGTTCATAAACAAGTTCAAAACTTGCCAAACAACATTTATTTAAACCTTAAAACATTTCTCAAACAATTCATATACTCAAAATATCCCTACACATGTTTCTGTAAATAAAACCATTTTAACAGAAGCAAAACATTAAACACATTGCATATTTAGAAAGGGCTTGTTCTCCTTATTCCATTGATATAAAATTTGTCAAATTTGGACGTGGGGATCAAAAGTTATGGCTAAAACAAATTCAAACATCTAATAGATTCAAATCCTGTTTTTAAACCTAGACTCTAGCCACGCGTCATAACCTGATTGGTGCGTATCGGTTCGCTCAGGATCACGCACACAGGCCGTTAGATCTACTTAATCTTCACGGCCCAGATCTACTCATACCGTTTCGTTAAGTGATCTGTTTATACGCGCTGGATCTAGATCCTACGGTCCACGATCATGCGACCACAGATGGGCGGCGCTGGCGGTGGCAACTGGCGGCAGTGAGCTCTGTCTATGGAGGCGCGGCGCTATAGGGGGTCCTGGGGTCGTCGGAGGCGCTTACCATGTTCGTAGCGATGCACTGATGCTCAACCTGGCGAAGGCTTTGCAAGGGGCGCACGGACACGGCTGCACGGGCTCGTCGGAGTTGCTGTCAGCATCGGGCTCGGGTGGACGACGACGTTGGCGACGCTCCTGGTCACCCTAGCATGAACAAAAGGCATTAGGAGATGCGCAAGACTACGGCGAACATGTTCGTGTGAATCAGAGGCAAAGGGGAACAAGGGTCTCACCGAATTTAATCGCCGGAGTTGAGGACGTCGTCGGAACCTTGCTGTGCTTGACGAAGACGACGACCTGGGGCGGTATAGGATGAACCAATGGTGTCAGAAGGTGCGCAAGGAAGTGGTGAAGCTGTCTACAAGAACTAGAGAAGAAGGGGCGCACGGGGCTCACCGGGATTGGTCGCCGGAGTGAGCTCTGTCTGCGGCGGCGCGAGGGTGATTACGGGCAGCCTGGGGGCGCTCTGTGCTTGGAGTGTGGGGGTAAATGGAGAGGGGGCAGAGGGGGTTTAAGTAGGCGAGACGGGGCGTGGTTTACTCCTGCAATCAACGCGAATTGACGACGCGAATCAAACCAGGAAACGCACGGCGTGATTTGGGGAAGAACACGTCGCGGGGTGGAGACGACGACGTCGTGTGGGCCGTGGCTGTCAGCGAGAGAAACAGAGAGGGAGTGGGTCCTGTCTGTCAGTGAACAAGCGGGTGCGGGGTGAGCAAATAAAAACGGTTCGCGGGGTGGGTTGCTGGGCTTAGTTGGGCTAGTTGGGCCAGATTCGCCTGTTAGCTTATTTTTTTTTCTTTTAACCTTTTTATTTTTCTGTTTGATTTTTCTGAAATGATTTTCAACTCCAAATCAAATGAGTTTGAATTCAAATCTTCTCTAGGTTTTTATACTGCAAACCTTGCACTCAAATGTGAGTCAAACACTACTGTTTACTCAAAACACTTTGATCAAATGAAAATAAAAAATAAAACCAAGCCTTTATGTGATATATACAATAGGCATAATATTGATTTTATTTACTCATTTTGTTTTGAAAACTTTTCTCAAGCTTTTGAAGGTGCCTATGTTTGAATTCAAACCTTACTGAACCAAAACAAGTACTCTTCTCATTGGAAGATAGCACTAAGGCTAGAGCAAACTTACATGAAATAATAAGCATATATGCTTCTGTTTTGAAGTGATTTGTTTGAAATGAAATTTATATGATCATGGATGCATGGATGATATGCGTGAGTTTGAAACATGATTTTAGGGATGTTACAAATCTAACCCCCTTAAGGTGAATCTCGCCCTCGAGATTCGGATTGGCTAGCAAATAGGTGAGGGTGGTCTTTCCGAAGATCATCTTCTCTTTCCCAAGTTGCTTCTTCTTTAGAATGATGGTTCCATTGAACTTTGCAGAACTTGATAGTCTTATTCCGTGTGACTCTTTCTGAAGTCTCAAGAATCTTGATAGGTTTCTCCTCATAAGTGAGGTCACTCTCCAATTGAACCTCTTCCAAAGGTATAGTGTCCTTCAAAGAAGTTTCTTCCATTTCTGGATGACATTTCTTAAGCTGACTCACATGAAACACATTATGAACAGCGGACAAAGTTTCCGGCAATTCAATCTCATAGGCTACTTCTCCTTTGCGACTCAGAATCTTGAATGGTCCAACATATCTTGGGGCCAATTTACCTTTGACACCAAATCTCTTCACTCCAGGAAGTGGTGACACTCTAAGATAAGCTCTATCACCAACTTCGTAGGTGACTTCTCTACGCTTAGGATCTGCGTAGCTTTTCTGTCGGGACTGTGCTATCTTTAATCTGTCTTTAACCAACTTGACTTTCTCTTCAGCTTCTTTGATTAGTTCTGGTCCTAACAAACTTCTTTCCCCCACACCATTCCAGAACAATGGGGTGGTACATTTTCTCCCGTAGAGAAACTCAAATGGTGCCATCTCAATGCTGGCTTGATAGTCGTTGTTATAAGAAAATTCTGCGTAAGGCAGACTTTCATCCCAACTGGCTCCATAGTCTAAGGCACATGCCCTCAACATGTCTTCAAGAATCTGATTAGTCCTTTCTGTCTGTCCATCAGTTTGAGGATGAAAAGCAGTGCTGAATTCCAACCTCGTTCCCAATGACTCATGTAGCTATCTCCAAAATGAGAGGTGAATTGGGTTCCTCTATCAGACACAATACTCTTGGGTACTCCATGTAGACACACAATTCTACTCATATAGATCTTGGCCAACTTAGCACTTGTATAGGTTGTCTTCACGGGTATGAAATGAGCCACTTTAGTTAGGTGATCCACTACTACCCAAATAGAATCATATCCCGACCGGGTCCTTGGCAATCCGGTAATGAAATCCATACCAATCTTGTCCCACTTCCAATCAGGAATAGGTAGTGGTTGAAGCAAACCTGCTGGTTTCTGATGTTCCGCTTTCACTCTACTACACACATCACACAAAGCAATATGTTCGGCGATGTCCTTCTTGAGATTATTACACCAAAATCTTTCCTTCATATCCATGTACATTTTGGTGTTACCCAGATGAATGGAATACGGTGAGTTGTGTGCTTCTTGCAAAATCAGTTTCCGAAGCTCCGGATCTTGTGGAACACAGATACGTTTCCCATGCCATAAAGTCCCCTGTTCGTCTTCATGGAATCCTTTGGCTTTTCCCTTGCCAATCTTTTCCTTGATCTCTTCAATTTCTTTATCAGTCTTCTGGGCTTCCTTGATTTTGTCCAACAAAGTAGGTTGAACATCCAAAGACATGAGATGTCCTTCAGGCACAATCTCCAATCTGAGATCTCTAAATTGGGCACACAGATCATCTTGAAATTCTCCCTTAGTAAGGCCATTCACAAAAACCTTACGGCTTAGAGCATCTGCTACCACATTTGCTTTACCGGGGTGGTATTGCAAACTCAAGTCATAGTCCTTGATGAGTTCTAGCCATCTTCTTTGTCTCTTGTTAATTTCCTTCTGGGTGAAGATATACTTCAGACTCTTGTGATCTGTGAACACTTCACATCGCTTTCCCAAAAGATAGTGTCTCCATGTTTTGAGTGCATGGACAACAGAGGCTAACTCTAAATCATGAGTAGGATAGTTTACCTCATGAGTTTTGAGTTGTCTCGAGGCATAGGCCACAACTTTCCCTTCTTGCATAAGTATTGCACCCAATCCATGATGAGATGCATCACAATACACTTGGAAATCTTTTTCCAAATCTGGCAAACATAAGACTAGTGCTGTCACAAGTCTCTTCTTCAATTCCTGAAAGCTGAGTTCACATCTTTTAGACCAAGCAAATTTCTTGTCTTTCTTTAGCAATTCTGTCATAGGCTTAGCTACCTTGGAGAAATTCTCAATGAACCTTCTGTAGTAACCTGCTAAGCCAAGGAAACTACGAACTTCTTTCACTGACTTGGGAGATTCCCATTCAGTTACAGCTGAAACTTTAGCAAGATCAACTGCTACACCATCTCCTGACACAACGTGTCCAAGAAATCCATCTTCATTTAGCCAAAATTCACACTTGCTGAATTTGGCATACAGTTTATGCTCTCTAAGCTTCTCAAGTCTCAAACGCAAATGTCCTTCATGATCTTCTTTGCTCTTGGAGTAGATTAAAATGTTATCGATGAAAACGACAACAAACTTATCAAGAAATTCCATGAACACCTTGTTCATCATATTCATGAAGTATGCTGGTGCATTGGTCAAACCAAATGGCATCATGGTATACTCATACAATCCATACCTTGTGGTGAAAGTTGTCTTAGGTATGTCTTGCTCTCTTATTTTGAGTTGGAAATAACCTGACCGAAGATCAATCTTTAAGAACACACAAGCTCCTTCTAGCTGATCAAACAAGTCATTGATTCTAGGCAAAGGGTATTTGTTCTTGATAGTCACCTCATTGAGTGAACGGTAATCTATGCATAACCTTTGACTTCTATCTTTCTTTTCCACAAACAAAACTGGGGCTCCCCAAGATGAAGAACTAGGTTGAATAAATCCTTTCTGCAACTGTTCTCCAAGTTTTTTCTTGAGTTCTTTCAGTTCATCAACTGACATCTTGTATGGTCTCTTTGCTATTGGTCCAGATCCTGGTAGCAAATCAATAATAAACTCCACATCTCTATCTGGTGGCATTCCAGGCAATTCTTCTGGAAACACATCCGGATATTCACTCACAATTGACACACTGTCTATGCTAACCCCCTTAAGAGAATTTAGCTTACTCCCTTTTGATTCAAAGTTAGACTTGAATTTAATCCGTTTTCTTTCCGGGGTTGTGAGTGCAACAGTACGGTTAGCACAATCTAGTATTCCTTCATACTTAGCCATCCAATCCATTCCCAAAATTACATCCAGTCCTTGCGAATCTAGGATTATCAGACTCACTGGAAACTTATGCTTTCCAAATTCTATCACTAGATCCCGGCATCCAAGACTTACTATCATGTCTCCACCTGGAGAACTAACTTTTATTGGACACCCAATGTTTTCAGTTGGAAACCCATTTCTATCAACAAATGCTTTTGATATGAATGAATGCGATGCTCCAGTATCAAAAAGAACAAATGATGGAATAGAATTGAGTTTGAACTTACCAGCAACAGCATCTGGTTCTTCATAGACTTCCTCCACATTTATGTGGTTCACTTGTCCCTTCTGAAAAGGGTTGGGCTTGTTGGGTCCTTGAACTTTATTTTCTGGGAATTCATTTGCATAATGCCCCATCTTCTTGCACTTGAAGCACTCAACCTGACTAATATCCTTCTTGACAGGCTGGCTTCCACTGCCATTTCCACTACCACTGTGGTGGCTCTTATATCCACCCTTGTGGTTCTTGTACTTGTCATTGTCATGACTACGGTGATGCTTGTTGTCATGATGACGGTTGTGGTTGTGGTGCTTGTTGAATTTCCCATGCTTGTGGGATCCTGAGCTTCCACTATCATCATAATGGGAACGTTTGTGAGATGATCCCGAGATGTGTTTGTCCGAGTGCTTTCTCTTCCTGCTCTCAACTTGCTTCATTTTGTTCTCCAAAATAGCAGCCTTGTCACAAAGAGACTGATAAGTGGGAACATAGGCCACTGATAGCTGCAAGTTCAGTTCATCATTCAGGCCCTCAAGGAACTTTTCCTTCCTCTTAGCATCAGTGTCAAGTTCGTCCGGTGCATAACGCGCCAGATTGTTGAACTCCTCAATATATTCAGCCACGCTGCGGTGGTGCTGTTTCAGATTATGAAATTCTTTCTTCTTCAGACTCATCACTCCAGATGAGATATGAGCAGTACGAAAGCCATCTTCAAAGATAGCCCATGTCACATCTTCAATGGAAGTGGTGATCTAGAAGTTATCCCACCAAGTGGCGGCTGGTCCTTCCAACAAATGCGCTGCAAATCTGACTTTTTCTGCATCAGTACAGCCCACAGTTACCAAGTCCTTGTTCACAGAGCGTAGCCAATCATTGGCCACCATAGGATCAGTTGTTCCTGAGAACTTTGCTGGCCTCAATCTCGAGAACCTGGTAAGCATGTCAAAACCTGGTGGGTTGTTGTTGTTGTTGTTATTGTTGTTATTGTTGTCGTTGTTGTTGTTCTGGTTCTGGATGAACGTAGTCATCATTTGCCTCAGCTGAGTCTAAGCTGTCATGATTTGTTGCATCTCAGGGGTGATGTTGTTGTTGTTGGGGTTGGGATTGGCACGACGGGGAGGCATCTGTGGTTTGTTCAATAGAGATAAGAATGAGATACCCATAGATGCTATTATGCACAATACATTACATAAACAATCACTAAGCATGAATCATAACAATAATAGTTCAACAACAGAGACGAAAAGTTTGCAAAGTAAACACACCAATAACAAGCCATCCACATGTTGGATGGGCATTGTGACTCAAATAAATTATGATAGATAAATGATAAATGAGTAGTCATCACTACTCCTCGGCATCAACCTCCTCCTCAACAAAGGTAAGACCTGCATTCTCCATAGCGGTCTTGTATTCCTCGACATTGGTGGTCAAGGTCTCTACTTTGGCTTTGAGAGCCCTCTTCTGAGAACGAAGCCTCTCAATCAGAGTCTGCTGATGCTCGAGCTCGAAGTCCTTGGCCTGCAGTTCTTCAGTCATGTCCCGAATCCTCTTGTTCCTATCTTGGACTCGCTTCTCTTGACTCTTGAACTTTCTGTCCTGGCTCTCGAACTTTGCCTCCATCTCCTTGACTATCTCATCTTGCTCCGCGAAGAGCTTGTCCTTCTCATGAAGTTGCACCTGGAGTTCGTCATTGCTGAGCATGACGTTGGTCCTATCAGTGTCCACGTTCCTAAGAAGAACCTCTAAGTCCTGGAGATATAGACGAATTGGCTCTGCTGTCTCCCTCGAAGTCGATAGCCTCTCCATCCTCATCACGTCTACCGAAGACATGGAAGTGAGTACCTCTAACCTGTCGAGAGTGTCTCCCTAGCAGACGTCCAATCAAGTCCTGCATGACCACCTCTAGGCCTCTCTCCTTGTCATCGTGCATGAGCTTGAAGATGATAGCCTCTGTGGTAGGCTCAGTCTGGCGTCCGGGCTGATTGACCTTGAAACCCCAAAGGTCTTTCCTCTCAAACTTGGTGAGGGGAAGCACCATGATGGTAGGAAGAGGGAGATTGAGCAAACTAGTAAGATCAATAATACGAGGGCCAAAGTGAGTTCCCTGGAACTCCTCAACAGTGCTGATGGTAACATTAGGCATCTATTTATAAGATAGAAAAAGTTAGAAACAACACAATTTAAGATAAAACACAAGGCAAGGCAGCACATGCACATCTTTGGAAATCAAATCACACAAGTCATGGCATACATGAATCCATTACAACAACCAAGGTTCAACTTATTTTAAGCAACATTTGGAACATAAGGTGATAAGTGGTGGTCCAACTAACGAAGTACGCTTACAATCCTATCTCACTAGATATGTTGGCTAACACAATATTTCTAGAAGCAATCACTCTATCTTGAGCACATGACTCCATTACTAAGTCTATAATGTCTCCTCTTAAGGTTTGGTTGGTAGCCTCCAACTCTTGGGTATGTTTCTTCTCTTCCTTTAGGTCATTTTGGACGTTGAGCATTCTGCACTTGACTCTATCACCAAGTTCTTTGATGGTCTTCCAAGCTGCATCCCTTGCTGATTCAAAGAATGTAGTGTGCACCACTGAATTGGTGAACATGCAAAATCATGATTCCTTGTGGTCGTCTTCCTTGTTTTTATACAAGTGAAGTTTCACCCACCAGTACTCAACTCCTTCATCCATCATAGGAAAACCTTTGTACACAGCTGCCCCATGTATTTCCATTGCAACCACGAGGTCCTTGAGAGCCTTGGGAAATTTTGTCTCACACTCCAAAGTCATTGTCATGAGAGGTCCTTTCCTTAAGGCTTTGTTGATGGAGTTCATCTACAAATAGAGATGAGAAAGAAGATTAGAAAAGTTTACGAGAAGAATAGACAAGTGTAGAAGTTGTTGAAAAATTTTCCTTAGTGGTTTCCAATCCTAGGGTCATAATCCTACAGGCAACATAGTGCTCTGATACCATCTGTAAGATCCCTCCTTTATAAAGGAAAAGGATCCCTGTGATTATAATGCTAGTCCCTGGATCAATGCTAGCATCCACAGTTTAAGATGAAGTACACAGAAACAAAGGTCATTATTACAGTCATTCCAGAGACAAACATAGTCTTTACAACTCCAAGGCCACAGGCCTAGTACAAGAGTTTAAATAAGTAAATAGATAAAAGTCTTCATCTTCATGTGCCACAAGCAAACATGTTGAGTGTAGAATCATGACTCCTAATCCTCATCAGAGTAACCTGCAACATCACAAGTTACAGCCACAGTGGGTCAATACATTGGAATAGTATTGGCAAGTGATACCTTAGTATAATTTTTAGTGGGCTAGATACTATATGCAATTTGGCTAAGTGTAGCTTAGGCTTGCTTTGCTCAAAATAGGTTTTGCCTATTAGTTGAAAACACTAAGTTTTTCTTTGTCGAAAACTTTTCCCAAGGAACCACCAATAGACATTGGGGTCCTTCACCCTTGTTCACCCACAAGTTTTTACTTAGAAGTTGGGATGAGGAGATTCTTGATAGCTTCCATGTCTTGATGCTCAAGTTGTCCTTTCCAGGGACATGGCTAAGTACTTAGATTCTTCCATCTGCAGAGGTTGTGCACTTTCCCCACAAGGCTTGATTTTCACCAAGACAGGACCTTTCAGAAACCTTCCCTTAGAACAAATGGACGCGCTCCAACCTATCATCCCACTACCACCAACTGTCCAAATGGCTAAGTTATTGCAACCTATATGATCCTGGCAGAGCCCATATTGCCAAGTGGCTGCACTAGAAGCTTCTTAACATTTGGCCTCTAAAATCTCTTTGTTCCTGGGTGGCTTTCCATCAGTGAGATACACAAGGTAAACCATAGAAATGGACCTTGTGTAACCACTCAACATAAACCATTCCTTCCATTCCACCCAGGTGTTTCATTTACTTAGTTGTTTTATTAGGCAAAACACAAGTCCAAAGACTTAGAAATATTTTTATCATAGCATGTATATTTCACCACCCTTGGTTTCTACTAAGCTAGGCTAAGCATGGCATAGATAAGCATCTTAACTTAGAAATTTCTAGCAATTCTACAACTACTAGGATTTCCCAAGCATAGCATATAAGCAAAAATATAACATGCAAGACTAGCAAAATATTTCTAATGCTTAGTAGAAAACATAGGGATAAAAATATCATGATGCACCACTTGCCTTGGTAGTTTGGATAGTAGTTACACTCCTCACAATCACAATCACTATTGGCACCAAAATCTACACATAAAATCATAGCAACAAATCACATACAAAATATATACAAACAAAAATATATGGCAAGTGGTTTGGCTTGGCAAGGGGCGCACGGACACGGCTGCACGGGCTCGTCGGAGTTGCTGCCAGCGTCGGGCTCGGGTGGACGACGACGTTGGCAACGCTCCTGGTCACCCTAGCATGAACAAAAGGCATCAGGAGATGCGCAAGACTACGGCGAACATGTTCGTGTGAATCAGAGGCGAAGGGGAACAAGGGGCTCACCGAATTTAATCGCCGGAGTTGAGGACGTCGTCGGAACCTTGTTGTGCTTGACGAAGACGACGACCTGGGGCGGTATAGGATGAACCAATGGTGTCAGAAGGTGCGCAAGGAAGTGGCGAAGCTGTCTGCAAGAACTAGAGAAGAAGGGGCGCACGGGGATCATCGGGATTGGTTGCCGGAGCGAGCTCTGTTTGCGGCGGCGCGAGGGTGATTACGGGTAGCCTGGGGGCGCTCTGTGCTCGGAGTGTGGGGGGAAATGGAGAGGGACAGAGGGGGTTTAAGTAGGCGAGACGGGGCGTGGTTTACTCCTGCAATCAACGCGAATTGACGACGCGATTCAAACCAGGAAACGCACGGCGTAATTTGGGGAAGAACACGTCGCGGGGTGGAGACGACGACGTCGTGTGGGCCACGGCTGTCAGCGAGAGAAACAGAGAGGGAGTGAGTCCTGTCTGTCAGTGACCAAGCGGGTGCGGGGGTGAGTAAAGAAAAAGGTTCGCGGGGTGGGTTGCTGGGCTTAGTTGGTCTAGTGTGGCCAGATTCGCCTGTTAGCTTATTTTTTTCCCTTTTAACCTTTTTCTTTTTCTGTTTGATTTTTCTGAAATGATTTTCAACTTCAAATCAAATGAGATTGAATTCAAATCTTCTCTAGGTTTTTATACTGCAAACCTTGCACTCAAATGTGAGTCAAACACTACTGTTTACTCAAAACACTTTGATCAAATGAAAATAAAAAATAAAACCAAGCCTTTATGTGATATATACAATAGGCATAATATTGATTTTATTTACTCATTTTTTTTTGAAAACTTACTCAAGCTTTTGAAGGTGCCTATGTTTGAATTCAAACCTTACTGAACCAAAACAAGTACTCTTCTCATTGGAAGATAGCACTAAGGCTAGAGCAAACTTACATGAAATAATAAGCATATATGCTTCTATTTTGAAGTGATTTGTTTGAAAATGAAACTTATATGATCATGGATGCATGGATGATATGCATGAGTTTGAAACATGATTTTAGGGATGTTACAAACCAGAATAGAATTAGTAACATATTACCTCACAAGAATAATCTTAAAAGAAAAATAAAATTTATTAAATAAAAGAAGGTTCTTACAAGGAGTCTTTACAAGAGAATAAATAAAAGATTACATTGAAGATTAACTATTTCCTAATCTAGTCTTCATTTATCTTCCATCAGTAGTTTTGTACCTGCAACACAAGACAAAAAATAACAAATAAAAAGTAAAATACGGGTTAGTGTGTTAGTGTTTTACTCTCCGAATTGCAGTCAAGTGCACTACTAGATCATCACAGAGTAATTTGAATAGGGCCAAAAATATAAGATCTGTTCTTATCAGTAGATTTTTCCTAAGACTGATGCATCATTGGCTAGTAAGGGGCAAGTTTCACCAAAGACAGATAAAATGGTAGAAAGGTAAATAAATAGCAAATATCAAGTTTCCACTTGATATGATCCACATATGACACAATCAGGCACACAGCACAATCACTGCATGCAGCAGCTATGGTGTCAACACAACAAGGAGAGTCTGGGAAGTAGATAAGGGAGGGAGCAGCCGTAGCACATCTGCTAGTGTACTATTTGCTTCTCCACCCAAGCAAGGACTCAAGAACTGCACCTAATCCATCAAAGCACAAAAGAGATAGAGCACCAGCCACAATACAACACTAGCTCCAGAGATATCCATTTCACTCCATAGCCAAGAAAACCACACCACCACATCACCAGCATCTGGTTGCTAGGAAAGCCATCCAAGATCTAGGAGGGAAGGAGTTCCACAGGGAAGGCAGTAGCTCAGGAGGAACTAGCTAGAAGTTCAACAAGGAGCACAAGAAAGGTGATCAAGATCAGCACTAGCCCAACAGTAACCACAACTCTACAAGCAACAGGTTTATATACTAAGATCATAGCAATGCCTCTCATGAGTTTCAATTCAAGCAACAGTTGCACCAAATTCCAAAAAGGAGTAGAAGTAAGAGTGCTCTCAGATTAGCATAGATGCTATGCTAGTCACATCATAGAGCTAATAGGCAATAGTAGTATCTATTATCATCTTATATTGGGGCCTCAGCCTTTGCATCATAGGCTGCATCTCAATCCACAACAAAGTTATTCCAACATGATGTTTCATCCACCAGTCATTTCCAATGACAGCAGGTGTCTTTAGAAAAAATGATCATATGGTTGTGTACCTCTAGGGAGGCATCACAATAACATGACCATATTAACAGAAGCCACAAGGTGCTCTATTAGCCAAGAAATCAATAGCTAACTAATTCAGCAACAGATCATAATACTAGAAACACCACTGTGCACACTCCAGATGGAGGCACCACAGTAGGAAGATTCCAATATTAGAAGCCACCAAAATCACTACCTAAGATTAACATCAAATACCCATGTTAAAAGAATGAGTTACATCCATGGGGTATTATTTCAAATCATTTTCCCAAAATTATCCTTTCTAGGAATCATTTGTGTAGATATCAAGCCATTAAGTAGCCAAAGATGATCTACTTTGCATATTCCAATTCTTGTCTGACCCAAGATCATGCATGTGCATGATCTGATCCACATCAACTCATTCAAAACCATCTGCAAGTAACCAAACAAGAATCTAAATCATTTTCCTAGCTATCTTTTGCTAGGAATCATTTAAAAATGATGCAACTATATTCAAGAGAGGATCAAGATCATCAATGAATCAGATTCGGGGCATCAAATATATCTCTTATAAGATTAAAGCCTAGCCACCAATCTAGGAATCATCAAGTAAGATCAATGATCTGTCAAATAGACAGTACCATTTAGTGACAACATCACATCTAGATAACCTAATTACTTTAGCAAATGGCTTCAGTATAAAGAACCATCTAGCAATCTCAAATTGCTAACACATGGACAGACCACAGGAGTCCATTATCCAAATTCAGAGAATTGAATTTGTATCCACATTACTTGTAGTATACATAATCAAATGGCAGAGCCTATTATTTAACCAGGCATAGCCAGCATCAAAAGTACAAGTTTAGGAGAACATCTGCCAGCAATCTCACAGTAACCAAACATCACTACAGAGGGTATGAACCCTAGTTACAGAGATGTAACCTTGACAGGGGTAATCACAGCAAGCATGCTTGACATCGCAAGGTAGATAGAGCATAGAGAGAAACACAGTAGGGGAAGCACACTTACCCGAGGTCCTCGCAAGAAGTTAGAAGAGGAAGCAGAGGAGTGGCCGGTGGCGATGAAGAGGCGGCAGCACGGGGAGCACCCCCGGGGGGGCATTGCAACCCGCACCTGCAGGTCATCAGGAGCAGCCTGTGGGGAAGGGGTGAGTATCATGAGAAACCCAGCACGGCATCGACGAAGCACCAAGAGGGCCAAACCCTAACCCTAGCCTCGGGCGAGGGTCAGCGTGGCCGGGAGAAGACCATAGAGGGGAATCGTCTTGGACAGGATCATGCGACGGCGTCAACTCAGCAGTCTTGCACCACGGCATGGCCATGGCGGCGGAGTCACTGCCGGGATTGGGCAGGAAATGGCGCAGCGTCGCCGGCGTCCAGGAGGGGAACGCGTGGGTGCGATGTGAGAACGAGGGAGAAGATAAGGATCTACTGGGCCGAATTGGACCAAATCGGCCTATGGGCCAGAGTGACTCTTGGGTCAGGCCCAATAAGGGAATAAAAAGAATAAGTCAAGAAAATATATATATATAATTACGAAAATACCCTAAGCTTATTTCAGCTCTACTAAAATATAGAAAATCTTAAAGAAAAATGTATATATATTTTAAAACATCACAAGCATAAGATCTACCTAATAAAGATATAACTTTATTTGTTTAAGATTTATATAAAGCAAATAAATATTAACACCATTAAATCCTAAGTGAAATTTCATAAAATAAGGAAAAAACCTAAAAATTAATAAAAAACATATTTGTGTATAAAAATAAATATACTATTTTATAAAAGAACTAACTTAATTCTTTTATAAATAAAATTTGAAGTAAGTATTCAAAGACATTTAAATCTTTAAAGAATTTTAATAAACATAAGACCAATATTTAAAAATAAATAAAAATCACTTTTAAGATCTTAAATAAATATACTAAACTAGAAAAATATTAAATATACCATTAGAAAAGTTTTAAATATTATAAAAAATAATAAATCCTTATCTATTACCTATTTATCATAATGAGACAACTGTTTTGTTAATTCATTAAAAATTATTTCCTAAGTAAGAAATAACCACATTTCCTTATAAGACACTAAATTCTTTAAGATTAATTCCTAAGTCCAAACCATAATTATGATTCATAATAAAAATTAAATGTAAACTATTAGCTTTATAATACACTTTTGAAACCTTTAATCAAATTTAAACCAATCATTCACTTAAATACCAAATAAATTATCTCATACCCTAATCACACTTATTATAAATCTAAAATTTGGGAATAATTAAAACATATTACACCTTAAGTTTCTTTACTTTTTAAAACTTAACTTTAGTCTCAAAATTTATAATCACCATGTCTAATAAACTACTTATGTTTTTATAGTTTACTTTGATCTAGTTATATTAATACATAAAGCATCTCAAGTCCAAACTAATCAATCACACACAAAATACATTAATCACATCCTATTAACAATAAAATTGTTTAAACCTTAGAAAGGAAATATTTTCTTCAAATGTTATTCTTTTTGCCACTTCAAACAACAATCTCATAATAAGTTCTCCAACTCTTAAAAACTCAACCCAAAGACTTTTATCATAGTCACCAAATAACAATTAACTATAATCAAATTATTTTATACTTTACTTGTATATTTTGGGTTGTTAACACTTAAGTTCCTTATAAAGGTCATTACTTATAAAGTAAAAATTTGAAGATAAATCAACTCTTACAAAAATCACCTAAATTCAAATCAGTCAAAGTATTGGTTATTCACTCTGGGAGTTTTACAAAATGGATAGCATTACTTATGCATAACTACATATTGCTTATTTAAACATTAGTCCTTACTGGACCAATGATGTTGTTTTCAGATATTGGATCTTATATCGTCTCGAAGACCGTGATTACATAATATTGTGATCACAAAGGCAAGTTCACACTTGCTCATGTCCTTTGATTATTTTCTATAAAGTATTTTGCAAATCATGTGTTGTCATCACCTGCATTTCAAAAAGGTCAGAAAATACTATTTTCATAATAATATGATTATGGGATTATTTACCCTGAGGTAATAACCTACTATGAAAGTTCTGGTGGTAAAGGAACATATTATCTAGAACTTAATAACCAATGTCGCCGGTGATTCTTGCGCCGTATATTACGCGTTAACCATGAGATATATATGGCTCTTGGGAAGTCAGCTGGATCGGATCCCTCTCGCTTGCATCGGACACTGTTCTAGGCATTTGTAAGGTGCAGATCATGGGTATAGCCGTTTTATACGGGGAAAACTCTACCGTGGATCTGGGCTTACAAAACACAGATTTCTAGTGTTAATGGTTGTTGTGTGTATCCAACTAAGGTATAGCCATTTTATACGGGGAAAAGTCTACCTTGAGTATGGACTACAATAATTGCGCTGTATGCAGGGTCGCGGAGAAGGGCAGTGATTGTCTTGGATCTTAGACTGGGCCCCATACCAAGGAAGTATAGACAAGGTCATGACTTGGTTGTGCAACAAGGCTAAGATCTCTCATGGGTAAAGTAACGCACCTTTGTAGAGTGTAAGAACTGTAACTTGTTACTCCCTGTTCTGGGAAGGAGCTACGAACACTGCAGGAAAGGAACTCCACAAAAGTTCTGGTAAACCTGTGAAGGCTGACGGACATAGCTTTTCAGAATAAAAGCAACCTTTGAAGAAATGTTTACGAAAACCTGCATAGCCTATGGCCTTTGGTATGTGGTTGTACATAGTGCATCAAACACTCATTTTTAGTGAACTTGCTGAGTACGCTCGTACTCAACGTATCTTCTTAACCCTTGCTAGATTTTGGAGCAACAAACAATGAACCTAGAAGAGGAGTTCTTCTGAAGAATTAAAGGTATCCAGTGGAGATCAAACAGAGTCAACGACTACAACAGGAGTTCTAAAGTCAAGATGGACCGTTCTATATAAATAAATCCCTAAATAGTAGAACCTACTTCTGGAGGGCATTAGTTTAGTAGCAACACCAAGCCATAGATATATAGTAGCAGTGTTTTTGCTTAGTCCTTAAGTTGTTATCTTTGGTTGCCTTCTGTATAATATCTTCCTCACTGCCTCGAGGAAGCTCTCTGGATCTTTTGTAATGTGTCATATGTAATCTATAGTCATGTCTTGGATCTGTTGTGTTTTGTTGTACCACTCCGAGGGATGTAATACTAGTGAATGGTGTTTCATTGGTGTTATGTCAATGACTATAGTGTACTACATGCAGTGGTATGCTGGGTCACCGCAGTTGGTATCAGATCATATGCTTTGACCTTAGGATTAAAACCCTTTTTGGAAGATCTGTAGGTTGGATAGTGACTATAGTAAGCCATCTTATCTAAACCAAATGTTCTTATGAATTGTGATGAGTATCCACCTGAGGATAACTTTGTCACCAGATGCGTTAATCATCCTATTTAGGAGTAGTTACTTATACTTTCTCGGTATAGTGCTAGTTCAAAGAAGGTAGAACACCATTAAGATGTCTTCAGTAAGTCCAAATTAAGAAGTAGCTTATGATATAGTAAGGATATCTTGGGGAGTAGTTTAAATGGTGTACTCTATCCATAGAAGCCATGTAAGATAGCAGAATCTTATTTTTAGTTGATAACAATAGATAACATAATGAGGGAATCATGGCATGTATAAAGGTAATGGATATGTTGATCATGAAAAGATCATGGTGAGATTAGCTCTGAAACAATGATATGTGTATAAGAATGTTAAGTATTTGGTAAATAGTCATGAAATAGAGTAAGAAATACATAGAATAGGACCATGCTAGAGGTCATGACTGTTACAAATCTATGATAATCTTTGGTTTTTAGGTCTTATGTATAATTTGGCTAGTTGTTTGAAGAGAACATGTAATAATAATTGATCACAAAATAGGAGTTTCGCGGTAAATTTTAGGTCCAAAGGGGAGGTCAGAGGTTAGTCAAAAGAAATTTGAGACCACTTTGTTCAAAAATTATCCAGTTGCAACTGATCAGCGTGGGTAAATATGAAGGCAAGGTGTGGTATGATCCACATAAGTTGTTTAGAACCCTAGAGACTTATATATTAATTCATATGAAGATTGAAGTATATAACATCAAACCTGGAGTATGAGAGATGTTTTACTCAAAGTACTACTTCAATAGGTTTTGATGTATGTTTGTTAGTTATACTATTTGGAATTCTTGGATTTTATTGGATTTTATTGTGTGGTTAGATCCGTGCATGAAGTTTGAACTTTATGAGCATGTGCATGATGTTACATGAAGTTCTTACTTAATGTTACAGGTCTAGAGGGGAAAATGGGATCGCGTGAGGGAGAGACGAGTTATAATCAAGACAAAGTAGAAATGAAGGCTCATATGATGATGGATGACAAACCAAAGGAGGTCATCTACACAACTCTGAAGGAAAGATCAACTCTGAGACCATACTCACCCACCAATGGAGAGTTTATCCAGTATATGAGGGATATGGAGGAAGGAATTCGGATGGAGTTAGATCCTCAAAATAAATATTATAGTAAGATAGCATAGAGAATGCATGAGAATTCATCTAAAGAACTTCAACCAAGAAAAAACTGGTGGAATTCTTGCAAACCAAACCCTGGATTTTCTCTATGACTGAAGATCCTATGGAGGCATAAAATTGGTTGATGGAAACATACCGTAAGCTTCACAATGTGGGGTGTAAGGATGAAGAGAAGGTATGTTATGCCATATACCTATTGTCTGAAACTACAGCACTATGGTGGGAGGAATCGAAGTACAAGTTATCTGGAGAAGGTGTTTGTACATGGACGGCTTTTAAGAAGAAATTTCGAGAGGCATTTGTTCACATGAAAATCATAAAAGGGAAAGATAGCAAATATGTAGAGAAAAATAATCTTCCAGTGTCGAAGGATGTGCACGAGTTTAACCGACTATCTCGTTACATTTGTGAGGAAGTTAATAAGGATGCCAAACGACAAAAGAGATTCATGAAAGGATTACAGGTAGTTATGAAGATGCAACTTAGGATTGTCCGTGCAAAGGAGTTCCAGGAATTGTTGGATAGTACACATATTCCAGAGGATGAGGAGAAGGGTGTAGCAGAAGAAAAAAACAAGGAAGCCAAAAAGGGAACCACTTTATCAAGAACAATTCGCCGAAGTCACAATTTTGGAAACTGCGGAACCAAGGGACATTAGATTAGTGAATGTCATAAAGCTCAAGCGACTTGTCATAGGTGTGGGGAAGTAGGACATATTAGACCCAATTATCCAAATAGGCCACCAATATGTGAATTTTTAGTAGAGGGTGGTGAATAAACACCAAGGGGTGGAAATAAGAGGAAGACTAGTGGTCAAAAGCAAAATGTATGTTACGAATGTGGGCAACCGGGACATATAAGAAGTAATTGTATGATATTAGAATCTGATGAAGGAAGCGATGTAGCAATTGGAGTATCACCGTCAAAAGGGAAAATGGTGGAAGGCACATCTTCTAAGAACCCAGGTGGGAATTCTTTTGGGAAACAGAAGTATGAAGCCACGAATCAAGTCAACAACAGTGTCAACCACAATAGGGAAAATGCTAAGTCAATACGTTATTAGACATACAAGTTGCCTAGTGTACACACTTAAGATGTCAGAGAATACATATTGATAACCACATATGAGTGGATCTATCATATTTTTCTTTGTAAGACCATTATAAGAATCCTAAAGCTTCTAAAAGAGTAGCATCAGAAGTACGCCATGACCACAGCTAGTATTTGGTTGGTCTAGTTAGCCGAATGTACTTGGTACGACTTAAAGAACATAAAACTTGGCATAAGTTAAGTAAATCTGAAGAAGTGTGATATTAGAGCAATCGTTTTCCAAGATGCTTCGCAAATTCGGGCTTGCAAATCGAACAACATCCTGACCATGTAAACAACGTTGAGGTATGATTAGGATTCAGAGAATAACATTCATCTTAGAGTCCTTCTTTGTCATAAGGTACTTAATAGTTGCATGTCACATCCCAAGATTTTCCAAATCTTGTAACGTGAAAAATAAATAAACAAAATAAATTATTGTTGAAAATCAGGGTGAAAAGAAACTTTGTTTCTAAATGGAAACTTAAAATCCCATCTTGAACAAACTTTAATTAAAGTTTGAATCCAACTAAAATCCAAATCAAGTGGAATGCATTCCTCATAAATGCATCTGGAAATTGAAACACATGGAAAATAAATCCAAACCCTAAACCCTAATGAAATAAAAATCATTTCCAAGTTTATCTCCAAGCCTATGGATTTGATCCATATAAAAATTTGTCAACTAACATTTACAAATTATCAAGAATGACAAATAGAAATATTATAAAACCATAGAAATTGGTTTCACTTAATTTGGAACCATAAATAAAATCCTATGAATTTAAATAAGATAAGGAAAAGTAATTTCCAAAGCTAATAAAGCACTTATCTAAAATCTATACCAAATGGTGAGCAAATAATCCTAAAGACATTTAAAAAGATAAACAAATATTAAACAAGATTTTACAAATTAGAATCACCAAGTTTGGATCTCTAAAAAAAGGATTTTATAAGATGAAGAAAGAAATATTAAATAAGGAATATTTAAAGACCAAATTAAATCTTGACCTAATCCATTAAGCAAATGGAATGAACAGAAACCAAATCCAAATAAAATAAAAGGATAAAGAATTTCCAAAATAAAATAAATGGCATTAACCATTCTATCCCTATTTTAATAAAGACAAATCTCTAATAAGAATAACTATATAATTCATGAGAAAATAGTATTTTGGAATTTACCCAAGTGGAATAAAAGTTGTTTAATTAATTTAAATAAAATGAATCTTCCAAATAAAATTTAGGGAACTAAAACTATATTTAATTCCATGGGAATTAAAACAAAATACCCAATTCAAATGATTTATGAATCATATTAAATATATTCCAATTAATTCAAGGTGAATATTTTGACACCCTATTAAGTAAGTAAAACTTACTGAAAGATTTTGGAAGGATTTAGAATTCAAATGGAAATTAAAAACATTATTAAATCTTGAATGAATTAATACAAGGACCTACTTTAAATAATTAAAAAGGCACTAAAGGAATAAAAGATTTATTCTAATTTTGACATCAGATTGTGTTAGCAATCAGTGTTTGAATATACAAAAAGTTTGAGAGAAGTTTGAATTCAAATAGAGGTTTGAAAAGTTTAAACAAAACCAAAACAGAATAAAAGAAATGGAAAAAGAAAAAGAAACAGGAACAAACAAATAAAAAAGGACTCAGCCCAGCCAGCCCAGCCCATTAAGCCCAGTCCAACCCACCTCTCCCTCTCACCCCGGGTGAATCGTTCTTCACCACAGATAGAACCCACACAGCGAATGACAGATGGACCCCACTCCCCCTCTCTCCCTCACGCTGACAACAGACCCCACAGCCCCGTCAGCATCGTCTTCACCTGAGCGCGACGACCACGCCCTTCCCCGGCCGTTTCTGCCGCTGATTTCTCGCGATAAATTCACCATAATGCCGCGTTTAAACCTCGCCGCGACCATGCACGATTAAACGCCTGCCTCTCCTCCTCATTTCCCCTCACTCGCCTCCCCCTCTCTGCCCCCAGGATGGACGAATTTCTCCATGCACCCTCACTGCCCCGACGACCTTCCCCAGACAATTCCGACGAAGCCAGACCTCCCCTCGCCCCCTCGACCACACACGCGTGCTCCACGAACCCTGGCGCACCTCCCAGTGGCCTCAGCTCGGCCGCGCTCGCCCTAGAGCGTCGGCAAGGACAACCACTGCCCGTCGCCATCGCCTGCACCAGCTCCGGCGAGCTACTGACGCCAATCCGTGCGCCCCTCGTGTTCTGGTGAGTACCTCTACAACCACCGAGACCGTGCGCACCCTCCTGATACTTTTTCTCGCTTGCTTGCATCCCAGACGCTCGTCTTCGACCACGACCGTGCGCACCCGACAGCAGCAAGAACTCCGGTGAGCGATTCCGATCATCCTCGTGCGCCCCTTCACCAGCAAGTACCACCTTGAGCATCCCCACACTTCGGCGAACCTGGTGAGCCACTCCCTTTCCTCCCTTGCTTCCTGTAACCGCCGCGACGCCGTAGCCAGAGCCCGCGCCGCCACTAGTTGGCAAGCGTGCTATGCGCCGTTGGATTTTGATCAGATGGTCACGATAGAACCTTAGCCGAAGGGGTAAGATCGATCCTGCGCCGCACGATTCGCTTTAAATCCTGCGGTCCACGTTGCTGATCCGAGCGAAACGGTATGGGCGAATAGGAACTAGACACGTGGCCCAGAGTCTGTTTTAAAAACCAGAAATGATCTATGTGTTGTTCCAATTTGAAAAATTCATAACTTTCAAACCACAGGTCCAAATTTTGAAAATTTTATATCAATGGAATCAGTACGACAAGTACTTTCTGACCATGCACATTGTTTAGTAAAATGCTTCTGTTAAAATGATTGTTTTTGCAGAAACTTGTGTATGCATGTTTAGAATATAAAAATTGTTCTAAAATGATTTTGGGGATAAAATCTTTGGCAAATGGTTTGTTTTGAACCTACTGACCCTAGGAATCAATTGGTGGTTCAAAAAAATGTATTTGGTGAAGCAAAAGAATAAAACCTTGAATTAAAACATTTCTAGCCAAATAAAAATATGGTTTAATTGTTAAAAATGATTTTGGAGGAAAACCTTTGGGAAATGTTTTGATTTAAACTCTTTGACCCTAAACACCAAGTTTTATGACTTAAAAATATATTTGGTAAACCCTATAAAGATTGCTACTTTGATAAAGGCATTTTCAACCACATAAAAGAATGATTTGGTTTGAAAATGGTTTACAGGTAAAAACTTTTGCAAATAGTTTTGCCACTTTATAAAATGACCAAATAGTGTTTTAGAATGTCTATAACCTGTTATAAACCAGTTTTGTAAATAAAACAAAGTTTGGCATGCTTGCATGCATTGTTTTGTTTCTATCATTTTATGTGATGAAATTGCTTGAATGGTAGATTGAAATATTGTTTAATTGATTGAATTGTAGTGATTTTAAGTGTGTGAACATTTCAAAGATCAAGGAGTGAACTTATACTCTCTACCAAAAAGGCAAGTGATGCTTCATACTTTAGTCCCATTATTTTCACTATGCATTAGTGATATTTCTAAGTAGGACTTGCAGGGAATTTTGCTAAGTATAAACTATGCTATGGGAAATCCTAGTAGATGAAACCTTAGTAGAATTTCCTAAGTTAAGATTCCTACTACTATCATGCTTAGCTTAGCTAGTAGAAAACAAGGGTGGAATATATATTCATGCTATGGAAAATTTCTAAGTCTGAGGACTTGTGTTTTGTTTAATAAAACAACTAAGTGAATAAATCACCTGGGTGGAATGGAAGGAATGGTTTGTGTTGAGTGGTTACACAAGGCCAGGGGACTGGTGAACTTTGTGTATCACACTTGTGGAATGCCACCCAGGAACAAAGAGATTTGAGATGTCAAATGTTGAGAAGCTTCAAGTGCAACCACTTGGCATTATGGGCTCTGCCTGGATCATATAGGTTGCAATAACTTAGCCAAATGGAAAGTTGGTGGTAGGGGTTTGATAGGTTGGAGCGCGTCCATTATGGTCTAAGGGAAGGCTTCTGAAAGATCTTGTCTTGGTGAAACCAAGTCTTGTGGGGAAAGTGCACCACCTCTGCAGAGTGTAAAATCTAAGTACTTAGCCATGTCCTTGGCAAAGGACAATTTGAGCATCAAGACATGGAAGCTATCAATAATCTCCTCATCCCAATTTCTAAGTTAAAAACTTGTGGTTAAACAAGGGTTGAAGGATCACCAATTTCTATTGGGAGATGCCTTGGGAAAGATTTTGTAAAGCAAAAACTTAGTGTTTTCAAATGACAAGGAAAATCTATTTTGAGCAATGCAAGCCTAAGCTCCACTTAGCCAAATGCATATATATGATAGACTCCACTATACTACCATAGTATCACTTGCCAATACAATTCAAATGTATTGACCCTTGTGGCTGTAACTTATTATGTTGCAGGTTTGTTTGATGTTAGTGAAGTTTATTGATTAGGATTACAAGTCTACAACCAACATGTCTGCATGTGGCACTTTGAAGATGAAGGACCCCATGTTATTGTTATATTCTGCTGCATTGTAATGAGATAGCCAAATGAGCTATGTAAGATGTAATAAATTATTTTATTCCTGGTTATAAAGTTGTATTATGACCTTTGTTTCTTGATATTACATCTTAACTGTGGATGCTAGCTATTGATCCAGGGACTAGCATTGTAAACACAGGGATCTCTACCTTATTAAAGGTTGGGAACCTTACAGATGGTATCAGAGCATTGTGTTGCCTGTAGGATTGTAACCCTAGGATTGGACAAAACCCCTTAGAAAGATAGGAGTTGAAATTGTTCCAAAAATTATTTACAAACAATCTTGTAAACTCTTTCCTCAACCATTTTGGTTTTGATTCTACATCTTGTCTATTTCAACTTGATGGATAAGCCTTCTCCATGGCCAAAGACTTCACCATGTGCAAAGGACTTCAACAACTCTAATGACTTCAACATCTTCAAGTGATTTCAACCTTATTCTCAACAAGGACTTCAACTTGGATATCACTAAGGACTACAAGTGAGACAAGAAATGTTACTCAAGACTTGAGGACTAAGGAAACACAACTTAGAAGGAATCATCATCACCTTGAAGTTTTGAGACCAAGATGCAAGAAATTCTCTAAGGATACAAACATCTTGTTCAAGATGAATCAACCAAGAAGGATGGAAAGATTTCAAGTGAACCATATAGATGGACCACCATTGTAACATCCCAAAAATACTAAGCTTGGATCATCAAACTCTAATCATCAAACTTAGGGTTAACAAAAACTTTTCTAAATAAATTTATGAATGCATGCATATGTGTAGGCATTGATTTTGAATTATTTTAAAACCACCTTGTTTGTTTGTTTCATTGCTTGTAAAATGTTTCTTAGGTGAAATAAACATCATCTAAAACATTTCCCACACTTTTCCTAAAGACAAGTAAATCAAAACACATATATTAAATGAATGGTCATTTTGACCAATTTAACTCCCATGCCTACTTTGGCTATCTCAAACTTTCAGAACCTAACAGAAACTTTTCTGGATCTTTGCACCCCTTGAATGTACTCATAACAAAGTATCAAGGCCCACTTTGTGATCATCCAGAAACTTTCAAATGCATAGTTTAATTGACAATTCAAAATTGAATTTTTATCATATGGGAAGATCCCACTTTTTCAAAAACCACTCAAACAAGCTCAACTTTCAAGACCCAAGCATCTGCAGACTCACCAGAACCAATCTAGTAAACCCACCAAAAATCATTTCAAAATTCAAAACTTGATTTCATGCGGCCATTTCATCAAACAGGTTGCAGACACAAATCAAACAAACATCAAACACTATTGTGAGCAGTGATTCTTTCCTAACTTGTTCCCTAGTTAGCTCACAACCAGCTCAGTAGATCATCTAGGAAGTTTAGCCAAGCACTAGCACCACTGTGAGCTTGCCATTGCCATCAATGGTGAACAGCCGAGCACACCCTTGCCACCCCATAGTCGAAAGCAAGCTAGGAGCAGCAGCAAGCCTATCCAGCATGTCTGGGAGGCAGCCCACCGTCCACCGCCACTCACTGTCCCAGCCGCGAGCGTAGCCAAGCCCTAGACCACGCGCACAAACCGCGCCCAGACCGCCAGAGACCATGTCGAGCGTGCGCCAGAGCACCACCCTCGACCAGCGCCCACAGACCACGCGCCGCCCTCACCGCGTGCACACACGATCGCCACCGACCCAGGAGACCGCCAGACATCTTCGTTTGCCGCCCCGTGCCGCACAGCCACCGCCAGCCGTCGAAGACGCCGCCTCTGCCGCGCAGAACATCGCCCGTTCCAGACCAAGCCGCACCGCCCCACGCCTCGAAACCATGTCGTTGAGCATCGCCAGGAGACACAGCACCGTCCCCTACCCTTTCCCATGCCATTAGCCGTTTGTAACATCGCCCCCGACGAGCTCACCGTGCGCCCCGACGGTCCCCTCGCTCGACTACAAATAGAGGCCACCCCCGCTCGATTTCTTCACACCATCTCACTCCCCTCTCCTCACTGATCGTGCCACACCGTTCTCAGAGCAAGGAGAGCACCACCCCGCCGGAATTTCACCGGAGCCCGCCGCCGCTGGAGAACAAGGGAGCCATCGATTTCGTCCACCCAAGGAGCTGCCGCGACCACCCCTGAGTTCGCCGTCCTCGACTTCATCGTTCGCCTGCCTCGCCGACCCTCGCCCGTACCCCGGTGAGCCCCCAGCACCCCTCACTGGCCGCGCTAGGTTTCGTTCTCGCCGGCGTTGTCTCGCGTCGACGATGACTCACAGCCGTTGGATTAGAACTAGATCGAACGATCCACGTTGCCCCATACCGCTTCGCCCAGCCCCGTGTCACTGACGAGTGGGGACACCCACTTAAGCAGCCCGCGGGAGCACTGCGCTTAGCAGGCCGGCCCGTTAACTTTTCCCGCGCAGCCTAGTTATTCAAATTAAACTTTTTCCATTTCAATTCAAACACCCTTCTGTACCCAACTTCAAAAATCAACCCAGATCGATTCAGTACACCAAATTGAATGAAACCAATTTTGTTGGAAAGGTCTGTGAATGCTGAATCCAAGCCCGTTGGATTCAATTCATTTGGATCTATAGATCACCCATGGTAAAAATAAAAAGGCAGAAGCTTTTCTGCATTCAAACATTTTTCAAATTTAAACCATAATAGCTTTTGAGTTGATTCAAACTCTCAAAAATCACATTTAACCATACCTTTTAGAATATATAAAAATATATAGGTTTACTTGCAGAAATAATATTCAAGTAATAAAAAAATGCCCCATAGGCATTACTAGCCACTTTAATTAATTAAAATAAAAGGGTAAAACCTTATTAAATTGTGACACCACTTTAAATCACATTACCATGGACTACAATATGTGGTGATGACATGCGTCAACATGATCCCATGTTTGGTTTGGAGAATATTAAATCTTAAGTAATTTTTCAATGAGTAGAAATTACTTTTCTAAAAATAAAAGGAATTAAATCAAGCCTTAACCTTGTAATGTTAGAGATGATGCTAGATCATCTATAGGACCCTTGTGTGTGATGATTGCAAGTAGTTAAGTATTGTTTGGTGATTGTGTACCTCGTATTTATTCATAGACGCTAGTACCGACCAAGGATACGAGGAGGAAGGAGGATACTACGAACAAGAAGCCGAGGAGAACTTCAACCACTGCTCTGCACAAGGCAAGCTAACACTTGCAAGATACTTTACCTATGCAAGCTAACACTTGCAATTTAGCAAGCTTATATGGACATTGATGCAAGCTAACACTTGCAAGATACTTTACCTATGCAAGCTGATGCTATACCTATGCAAGCTTATATTTACATTTATGCAAGCTAACACTTGCAAGATACCCTACTGATGCAACAAACCCCTACTTGTTACTATGCCTACTATATGCCTTAAGCATATGTGATCACACCCACTTGATAAACCAATCCTAGTTTTATTTGCAAGCTTCTTACTTTATTTTTCTTTATCAAAGCTTACTTAGAGTTTACTTAAGTGACTTACAGATACTAGAAAGATATTTGAAGGTTGCATAAAGAGCATAAAATTTGGCCTAAGTTAGAAACCTTGATATCAGCCTAAGATATAAGGTTGTACTTAGTTGAAACCCCACTAGTTGACCATCCCTCATTATTGCTTACCCCCACCTGTAGATGCTAGTGCTAAGCATAAAACTTGATCAACTTTAGATGGGAATACTTGGTGGAAAAATGGTTATGAAAACCTTGGAATGATGGATCAATCTATTGAAATGTTTTGGACATGTGTTTCCGAACACCTGATGATTTTGGTGATAAAAATGTGGAGGCATGAGCCTCAGCCCTTTATAAAACTGATGGTTGTCTGGATGCGATACCATTCCAATTTTATCGTACAACCACAATACCCGATATTGGGTAGGGCTTGACTGGAAACTTATATACCTTAGTATTAGTTCCCTCACGGCCAAGGTCTGAGCTGAGGCTACCTTGTGAAGATTGTCCACCTGTGCAGTACCCAAGATGACAGTTGGTCATGGTTGGGAGGCCAAACTCACAGGAGAGGTGCTTATACTAGGGCGTGTAATTGAAAGGTTAGGATTAATTATCCGCATACTGAGTATGGTGAATTCAGGATTTGTTCCTGACGGATGTATCGAATGTTGTGGTGAAATTGTCCAATCTTTGCAGAGTGTCAAACTATTCAAATAGCCGCGTCCGCGGTTATGGACAGTTGGAGTGGCCATACTGTTCCCCCGTCAGACTTTTCAAAATTACCTGTGAACTGAATTGAGACTTTGACTTGACCACAACAGAGTTGTGATATGAAATACAATTTCCCACTTAGGAGTTATAAAATTGTGACTAGCCTCGGAACCTCGTAGAGATAAATTTGGCTTTTGCAAAACAACCCTAGAGCCTAGTGTCCTATTATCCAAAAACCCATTTACCTGTTAGTAGTAGTTTGCGAGTACTTAAAGAGTACTCATGGCTTTGTCCCTGGCTTTGTCCCTGGCTATTCTCATGGCCAGACTATGAAGAGGAGTACCTGGAAGATGGACCCCAGGAAGGTTACGACAACTAGGATCATCTCCCATCGTCAGCATTGCCTGTGACCCCGAAGATGGAGCTTCGCCTATGCTACCGTTATTATTACGTATTCCGCTGCTTGAAGTTGTATTAAGAACTGGATCATGAGATCCCTATTCGTGTAAGAACTTATGTATCGTTTGTAATGGATGATGTACTATGGTATCCAATTCTGTTATGTCTTGCAAAAATGGTAATCCTGGGATTGCGAGGTATGGCATAACAGGCATCTAGGATTGAAAAATCTGGGTGTTGACAACCATATTTAGTTTAAGTCAAACCCACCAACTTATGTGGTGTAACAAAAATATTTTGTTGCCTAAAAATGTGCTTGAACTTTGTTGTTTGAGTGGAATGTTTGTTTGTGATTGCTTGCACATTGCTTGTGTGAATTGTGATGTGTGTGATTAGAATTATTTCCTTAGAAATCTTTTGCCTATTCTAATCCCAATCCAACTCAAACAGATGACTTCTCCAAGAAACTCCAACAACAAGTATGGTGACAACAACAACCAAGAGATGCACATGAGAGAACAACTACTAGCAAACCAAACCCAGTTGAACCAAGTGACAACTCAGTTTTTAGCCAACAATAATGGATTTGGCCCAACCATGCAAAGGTTTTTGGAAACTCAATCCCAATTGTTGCAAAGGATGGCCACTCAAATGATCAACATGGAAGACAACCTTTCCCAAGGAGTTTGTGACAACAAGGATGACAAAGATGATATTCTAGAAGGAACCCAAGCTTGCAATATTTGTGGAGACAAGGATCACACTTCCAAAGAGCATGAAGATCAATGCCCCAATTGTGAAGAGAAACATCCAGCTGACCAATGCCCCACATCCCAAGCTACTTGTTACTTATGTGAAGGAAATAATCATGTCCCTATCCAATGCCCCATCTATTCCATAGTTCAACAAAGGAAACAAGGTGGAGTGCAACAACTGATTGCATACTACCATGAGAGAGCAAAGTCTACCAAGAAGGATGAAGACAAAGGAAAGTCCCAGCTTGCACCTCCATGCAATATGACTCAATTTGAAGGACCAAAGAGGAGACATATGTATTATCCAAGGAATAAGAAAAGGTCAAGGAGACCAGGAAACATTCCTACCTTTGAGATAACATATGAAGAACATGAACTAGAAGCACTCCTAGCTTTTGAGAAGCCCAAGAAGAAGAAGTATAAGGAGATTAGCCAAGTATGGTGCAACAACTGCAAAGAGCTAGGTCATTATGTAGCAACTTGTCCATAGAAGATATGTGAAGAACTCAATCTTATCACATGTTACAATTGTGGTAACCAAGGACATTATGCAAGCAACTGTCCAGAAAAGATGAAGCACAAGATAAAGCCTATGAAGGATCTCAGCCTAGTCACATGTTTCAAGTGTGGAAACAAAGGACACTATGCAGATGTTTGCCTAGAGAGATTTCAACAAGATCCCAAGCAAGCCAAGATGTAATCTAGTTGGAAAGTTTTTAAGGGTGGTAGTACCCCAAATGCTTTGAGCCAACTTGTAACCCTAGCCTCCCCAAATCTCGGGACGAGATTTATTTTAAGGGTGGTAGCCTGTCACGTCCCAAGATTTTCCAAATCTTGTAATGTGAAAAATAAATAAACAAAATAAATTATTGTTGAAAATCAGGGTGAAAAGAAACTTTGTTTCTAAATGGAAACTTAAAATCCCATCCAGAACAAACTTTAATTAGAGTTTGAATCCAACTAAAATCCAAATCAAGTGGAATGCATTCCTCATAAATGCATCTGGAAATTTAAACACATGGAAAATAAATCCAAACCCTAAACCCTAATGAAATAAAAATCATTTCCGAGTTATCTCCAAGCCTATGGATTTGATACATATAAAAATTTGTCAACAAACATTTACAAATGATCAAGAATGACAAATAGAAATATTATAAAACCATAGAAATTGGTTTCACTTAATTTGGAACCATAAATAAAATCCTATGAATTTAAATAAGATAAGGAAAAGTAATTTCCAAAGCTAATAAAGCACTTATCTAAAATCTATACCAAATGGTGAGCAAATAATCCTAAAGACATTTAAAAAGATAAACAAATATTAAACAAGATTTTACAAATTAGAATCACCAAGTTTGGATCTCTAAAAAAAGATTTTATAAGATGAAGAAAGAAATATTAAATAAGGAATATTTAAAGACCAAATTAAATCTTGACCTAATCCATTAAGCAAATGGAATGAACAGAATCCAAATCCAAATAAAATAAAAGGATAAAGAATTTCCAAAATAAAATAAATGGCATTAACCATTCTATCCCTATTTTAATAAAGACAAATCTCTAATAAGAATAACTATATAATTCATGAGAAAATAGTATTTTGGAATTTACCCAAGTGGAATAAAAGTTGTTTAATTAATTTAAATAAAATGAATCTTCCAAATAAAATTTAGGGAAATAAAACTATATTTAGTTCCATGGGAATTAAAACAAAATACCCAATTCAAATGATTTATGAATCATATTAAATATATTCCAATTAATTCAAGGTGAATATTTTGACACCCTATTAAGTAAATAAAACTTACTGAAAGATTTTGGAAGGATTTAGAATTCAAATGGAAATTAAAAACATTATTAAATCTTGAATGAATTAATACAAGGACCTACTTTAAATAATTAAAGGCACTAAAGGAATAAAAGATTTATTCTAATTTTGACTTCAGATTGTGTTAGCAATCAGTGTTTGAATATACAAAAAGGTTGAGAGAAGTTTGAATTCAAATAGAGGTTTGAAAAGTTTAAACAAAACCAAAATAGAATAAAAGAAATGGAAAAAGAAAAAGAAACAGGAACAAAAAAAGGACTCAGCCCAGCCAGCCTAGCCCATTAAGCCCAGTCCAGCCCACCTCTCCCTCTCACCCCGGGTGAATCATTCTTCACCATAGACAGAACCCACACAGCGAATGACAGATGGACCCCACTCCTCCTCTCTCCCTCACGCTGACAACAGACCCCACAGCCCCGTCAGCATCGTCTTCACCTGAGCGCGACGACCACGCCCTTCCCCGGCCGTTTCTGCCGCTGATTTCTCGTGATAAATTCACCATAATGCCGCGTTTAAACCTCGACGTGACCATGCACGATTAAACGTCTGCCTCTCCTCCTCATTTCCCCTCACTCGCCTCCCCCTCTCTGCCCCCAGGCTGGACGAATTTCTCCACGCACCCTCACTGCCCCGACGACCTTCCCTAGACAATTCCGACGAAGCCAGACCTCCCATCGCCCCCTCGACCACACACACGTGCTCCACGAACCCTGGCGCACCTCCCAGTGGCCTCAGCTCGCCCGTGCTCGCCCCAGAGCATCGGCAAGGACAACCACTGCCCGCCGCCGTCGTCTGCACCAGCTCCGGCGAGCTACTGACGCCAACCCGTGCGCCCCTCGCGTTCTGGTGAGTACCTCTACAACTTCCGAGACCGTGCGCACCCTCCTGATACTTTTTCTCGCTTGCTTGCATCCCAGACGCTCGTCTTCGACCACGACCGTGCGCACCCGACGGCAGCAAGAACTCCGGTGAGCGATTCCGATCATCCTCGTGCGCCCCTTCACCAGCAAGTACCACCTTGAGCATCCCCACACTTCGGCGAACCTGGTGAGCCACTCCCTTTCCTCCCTTGCTTCCTGTAACCGCCGCGACGCCGCAGCCAGAGCCCGCGCTGCCACCTGCCGCCGCCAGCGCCGCCACTAGTTGGCAAGCGTGCTATGCGCCGTTGGATTTTGATCAGATGGTCATGATAGAACCTTAGCCGAAGGGGTAAGATCGATCCTGCGCTGCACGATTCGCTTTAAATCCTGCGGTCCACGTTGCTGATCCGAGCGAAACGGTATGGGCGAATAGGAACTAGACACGTGGCCCAGAGTCTGTTTTAAAAACCAGAAATGATCTATGTGTTGTTCCAATTTGAAAAATTCATAACTTTCAAACCACACGTCCAAATTTTGCAAATTTTATATCAATGAAATCATAAAGACAATTACTTTCTGACCATGCACTTTGTTTAGTAAAATGCTTCTGTTAAAATGATTGTTTTTGCATAAACTTGTGTATGCATGTTTAGAATATAAATATTGTTCTAAACTGATTTTGGGGATAAAATCTTTGGCAAATGGTTTGTTTTGAACCTAATGACCCTAGGAATCAATTGGTTGTTTAAAAGAATGTATTTGGCGAAGCAAAAGAATAAAACCTTGAATTAAAACATTTCTAGCCAAATAAAAATATGGTTTAATTGTTAAAAATGATTTTGGAGGAAAACCTTTGGGAAATGTTTTGATTTAAACTCTTTGACCCTAAACACCAAGTTTTATGACTTAAAAATATATTTGGTAAACCCTATAAAGATTGCTACTTTGATAAAGGCATTTTCAACCACATAAAAGAATGATTTGGTTTGAAAATGGTTTACAGGTAAAATCTTTTGCAAATAGTTTTGCCACTTTATAAAATGACCAAATAGTGTTTTAGAATGTTTATAACCTGTTATAAACCACTTTTGTAAATAAAACAAAGTTTGTCATGCTTGCATGCATTGTTTTGTTTCTATCATTTTATGTGATGAAATTGCTTGAATGGTAGATTGAAATATTGTTTACTTGATTGAACTGTAGTGATTTGAAGTGTGTGAACATTGCAAAGATCAAGGAGTGAACATATACTCTCTACAAAAAAGGCAAGTGATGATTCATACTTTAGTCCCATTATTTTCACTATGCATTAGTGATATTTCTAAGTAGGACTTGCAGGGAATTTTGCTAAGTATAAACTATGCTATGGGAAATCCTAGTAGATGAAACCTTAGTAGAATTTCCTAAGTTAAGATTCCTCCTACTATCATGCTTAGCTTAGCTAGTAGAAAACAAGGGTGGAATATATATTCATGCTATGGAAAATTTCTAAGTCTGAGGACTTGTGTTTTGTTTAATAAAACAACTAAGTGAATAAATCACCTGGGTGGAATGGAAGGAATTGTTTGTGTTGAGTGGTTACACAAGGCCAGGGGACTGGTGAACCTTGTGTATCACACTTGTGGAATGCCACCCAGGAACAAAGAGATTTGAGATGTCAAATGTTGAGAAGCTTCAAGTGCAGCCACTTGGCATTATGGGCTCTGCCTGGATCATATAGGTTGCAATAACTTAGCCAAATGGACAGTTGGTGGTAGGGGTTTGATAGGTTGGAGCGCGTCCATTCTGGTCTAAGGGAAGGCTTCTGAAAGATCTTGTCTTGGTGAAACCAAGTCTTGTGGGGAAAGTGCACCACCTCTGCAGAGTGTAAAATCTAAGTACTTAGCCATGTCCCTGGCAAAGGACAATCTGAGCATCAAGACATGGAAGCTATCAAGAATCTCCTCATCCCAATTTCTAAGTTAAAAACTTGTGGTTAAACAAGGGTTGAAGGATCACCAATTTCTATTGGGAGATGCCTTGGGAAAGATTTTTTCAATCAAAAACTTAGTGTTTTCAAATGACAAGGAAAATCTATTTTTAGCAATGCAAGCCTAAGCTCCACTTAGCCAAATGCATATAGATGATAGAATCCACTATACTACCATAGTATCACTTGCCAATACAATTCAAATGTATTGACCCTTGTGGCTGTAACTTATTATGTTGCAGGTTTGTTTGATGTTAGTGAAGTTTATTGATTAGGATTACAAGTCTACAACCAACATGTCTGCATGTGGCACTTTGAAGATGAAGGACCCCATGCTATTGTTATATTCTGCTGCATTGTAATGAGATAGCCAAATGAGCTATGTAAGATGTAATAAATTATTTTATTCCTGGTTATAAAGTTGTATTATGACCTTTGTTTCTTGATATTACATCTTAACTGTGGATGCTAGCTATTAATCCAGGGACTATCATTATAAACACAGGGATCTCTACCTTATTAAAGGTTGGGAACCTTACATTGCATGGTCAGTATGAATAGTCACCTTAGAATCAACAATATAAGGTCTAAACTTATCACAAGCAAAGATCACAACTAAGAACTCTTTTTCAGTAGTAGCATAATTATTTTGACCAGCATCTAGAGTCTTGCTAGCATAATGAATAACATTCAGCTTCTTGTCAACACGTTGTCCAAGGACAGCACCCACAGCAAAATCACTAGCATCACACATGATTTCAAAAGGTCAACTCCAATCAGGTGGTTGGACTATAGGAGCAGTTTTTAAAGCTTTCTTCAAAGTTTCAAAAGCTTCCTTCCAATCATCATCAAAAACAAAAGTTACATATTTTTGAATAATATTAGTAAGGGGCTTTGAAATTTTGGAGAAATCTTTAATAAATCTCCTATAGAAACCAGCATGACCAAGGATACTACGAATACCTTTGATATCCCTAGGACAAGGCATCTTCTCAATTGCTTCAACTTTGGCTATGTCAACTTCAATGCCTCTTTCAGAGATCTTGTGTCCAAGAACAATCCCTTCATTAACCATGAAATGACATTTCTCCTAGTTAAGAACAAGGTTTGTTTCTTCACATCTCTGCAAAACTTTATCAAGGTTATGCAAACAGTTATCAAAAGAAGTTCCATAGATGGAAAAATCGTCCATGAAAACCTCTACAATTTCTTCACAAAAACCATGAAAGATAGAAGACATACATCTCTGAAAGGTAGAAGGAGCATTACATAAACCAAAAGGCATACGCCTATAAGCATAAGTACCATAAGGACAAGTGAAAGTGGTTTTCTCCTGATCCTGTGCTTTCACAGCGATTTGAGAAAACCCAGAATAACCATCAAGAAAGCAAAAGTGAGTCTTTTTGGACAGCCTTTCAAGCATTTGATCAATAAATGGCAAAGGATAATGATCTTTCTTAGTAACTTTATTAATCTTTCTAAAATCAATGCACATTCTATACCCAACCACTACTCTCTAGGGTATAAGATCATTATCCTCATTAGGCACAACAGTAATTCCCCCTTTCTTGGGAATACAATGAACGGGGCTAACCCATTGACTATCAGCAACAGGATAAATAATACCACCATCAAGGAGTTTTAATACCTCATTTATTACCACTTCCTTCATTTTAGGATTTAGACTGCGCTCGTGCTCAACAACTGGTTTTGCATCAGGCTCAATATTAATATCATGCTGGCATATAGTGGGAGAAATTCCTTTTAAATCATCAAGAGTATAACTGTAACATCCCAAAACTTTAATCCAAGTTGATCAAGATCCAAATCATAAAAATTAGGGTTAACAAAAACTTTTGCATCTCAAAATATGAAAGCATTCATGTGTATGTGCATTTAAATTAGGAGTTCATTTGAATTGCCATGGTTCTGTGATTCATTGCTTGTAAAATGATTCTTAGGTGAAATAAACATCATCTAAATCATTCCCAAACTTTTCCCAAAGAAAAACAACTCAAAATAAATAAATGAAGTGAATGGTCATTTTTTCCAAATTAACTATCATGCCTACTTTGGCAGTACTCAAAACTTAACAAAAACAGTTGTGGATCTTTGCACCCCTTGCTAGTACACATAATGAGGTACCAAGGCCCACTTTGTGATCTGCCAAAAACATTCAAATGCTAAGTTTAAATGATAGTTTAAAATTGAATCTATTTCATATGGGAAGATCCCACTATTTCAAAAACCACTCAAACAAGCTCAATTTTCAAAACCCAAGCAACCACAGAGTCTCAAGCTTATGCCTAGTACACCCACCAAAAATATTTTCAAAATTCAAAAAGAATTTTCTTGCGGCCATTTCATCAAACACTTGGCAGGCAGAATTCAAACAAAACCAAATTCACTATTTTGAATAGTGTTCTGGCCAAACTTGTCTCCCATTTGACCCCCATTTGCTCACATTGTCCCTTCTAGATCAAAACAGGGCATAACTACCCCCATCCCCTACCTCCTAGTAGCATGGCCATGCCAAGCCGAGCCCCTCCTCGCCGGCCAACTTGGTCGCCGCCGCAGCAGACCGCCTTCCCCTCTCTCGCCATGTCTAGGAGATATCCAGCACCTCACCGCCGCCCACTGTCCCCTCCCCAAGCCAGGCCCAGCCGTGGACCACCGAGAAATCCCCGCGCCCAGTGCCACTGCGTCATGCCGAGCACGTGCCAGAGCGCCTCACCCGGCACGCGTGCACAAGCCGCCACTCGACCGCATCCCGTGCCCACCGAGGCGCCACGACCCAGGGAGCACGCCAGACACCCCCATTCGCCGTCCAACGCCTCACAGCCACCGCTCGCCGTCGAAGCCGCCGCCTCTGCCGCTTAGAGCACCAGCTCCGCCTGACCGCTTACCACCTCCCCTAAGCCCGCATTAAAGTCCTATAGCACTGCCAGGAGTCCGCGCGTCGATCGCCACCCTCAGCCATGCCGCTAGCAGCCCGTAGCCATGCCGCCACCGTCGCTTGCCCATCCCTCTCGGTCTCGCCGTCGAGCCTATAAAAGGAGGGCACCCCAGCCGTTTGTAGCACACCACTCCACTCCCCTCACCTCACTGATCATCCCACACCTCTAGCTGGAGCACGGGGAACAACAGCTCACCAAAATTGTACCGGAGCAGGCCGCCTCTGGAGGAGAAGGGCACCGCTGATTGCGACCACCCCCGGAGTTGCCTCGACTGTCCCTGAACTCGCCGTGGACCACCAGTCCGTTTGCCCGCCTCGCCGTCGTCGCTGGAGCCTTGGTACACCCCCTATGCACCCCCACCGAGCCGCTAGGGTTAGATCTCGCCGGCGACAGGTCCGCCATCGACGACGATCCACAGCCGTTGATCCCGTCTCAAATCCAACGTCCCACACCGCCATGTACCGCTTCACGCGTTATGAGCCACTAACTGGTGGACCCCCCTGTCAGCTGAACCCCGCGCTGCGGAGTGACACTGGGCCGGCCCGTTAGCGTCTCCTGCGCGACCCAACAGTTTAAATTTAGATTTTCCATTTAATTTCAAACACAGTTCTGTACATAGATTCAAAAATCAAACCAGTTCGACTCACTGAACCAAAATGCATGAAACTAATTTTGTTAGAAAGGTACTGAAATGCTTAATCCAAGCCCGTTGGATTCAATCCCTTTGGAGTTATAGATCAACCATGGTAAAAATAACAAGGCAGAAGCTTTTCTGCATTCAAACATTTTTCAAAATTCAACCATAAAAGATTTTGAGTTGATTCCAACTCTCAAAAATCACATTTGATCATACCTTTCAGAATATATAAAAACATATGGGTTTACTTACAGAAATAATGTTCAAGTAATAAAAGAATGCCACATAGGCATTTCTAGTCACTTTATTTATTTAAAATAAAAAGGTTAAACCTTATTAAATTGTGACACCACTTTAAATCACATTCCCATGTACTGAAATATGTGGCGATGACATGTGTCAACATGATCCCATGTTTGAGTTGGACAATATTAAATCTTAAGTAGTTTTTCAATGAGTAGAAATTACTTTTCTCAAATTAAAATAAATAAGACAAATGCTTTAATCCTTGTGATGTTAGTGACGATGCTAGATCATCTATAGTGCACCTTGGTGTGATGATTGAAAATAGTTAAGTATTGTTTAGTGATTGTGTACCTCGTATTTATTTATAGACGCTAGTACCGACCAAGGATACGAGGAGGAAGGAGGATACTACGAGGAAGAAGCTGAGGAGAACTTCAACCACTGCTCTGCACAAGGCAAACCTTACTACCCAAGTTGACCTATGCAAGCCAATACTTGAAACCTTGCAAGCTAACACTTGCTTGTTACCATGACAACTATATGCCTTAAGCATATGTGATCATACCCACTTGATAACCCAATCCTAGTTTTAATTGCAAGCTTTATACTTTATTTCTTTATCAAAGCTTTCTCTTAGTGTTTACATAGTGAATTGTAGACACTAGAAAGATATTGGAAGGTAGCATAAAATTTGGCCTAAGTTAGATAATCTTGATGTCATCCTAAGGCATGAGATTGAACTTAGAAAATCTCCACTTGTTTACCACCCCTCATTAGTATTCACCACCACTTGTAGATGCTAGTGCTAAGCATAAAACTTGATCAACTTTAGATGGGAATACTTGGTGAAAATGTTTATGAAAACCTTAGAATGATGAGTCATTCTACTGAAATGTTTTGACATGTGTTTCCGAACACCAGATGATTTTGGTGATGAAAATGTTGAGGCGTGAGCCTTAACCCTTTATAAAACTGATGGTTGTCTGGATGCGATACCATTCCAATTTTACCGTACAACCACAATACCCGAAAATTGGGTAGGGCTTGACTGGAAATTTATATACCTTAGTATGGGTTCCCTCACGGCCAAGGTCTGAGCTGAGGCTACCTTGTGAAGATTGTCCACCTGTGCAGTACCCAAGATGACAGTTGGTCATGGTTGGGAGGACAAACTCACAGGAGAGGTTCCTATACTAGGGCGTGTAATTGAAAGTTTAGGATTGATTATCCTCATACTTAGTATGGTGAATTCAGGATTTGTTCCTGACGGATGTATCGAATATTGTGGTGAAAGTGTACAATATCTGCAGAGTGTCAAACTATTCGAATAGCCGCGTCCGCGGTTATGGACAATTGGAGTGGCCATACTGTTCCCCCGTCAGATGTTTTCAAAATGACTTGTGAAATGAATTAAGACTTTGACTTGACCACAACAGAGTTGTGATATGAAATTCAAATTCCCACTTAGGTGTTATAAAACTTTCAACTAGCTTTCTTTGCTTTTGAACTTAGTAGAGTTAAATCTGGCTTTTTGCAAAACAACCCTAGAGCTTAGCATCCTACTACACAAAAAACCCCTTAACTTGTTAGTATTAGTTTGCGAGTACTTAAAGAGTACTCATGGCTTTGTCCCTGGCTATTCCCGTGGCCAGACTATGAAGAGGAGTACCAGGATGATGGACCGCAGGAAGGCTACGACAACTAGGATCATCTCCCATCGTCAGCATTGCCTGTGACCCTGAAGATGGAGCTTCGCCTACGCTATTGTTACTATTACGTTATTCCGCTGCTTGAGTTGTATTAAGAACTAGATCATGATATCCTTATTTGTGTAAGACCTTATGTATGGTTTGTAATGGATGATGTACTGTGATATCCAAATCTGTTATGTCTCGCAAGAATGGTAATCCTGCGATTGCGATGTATGGCATAACAGGCATCTAGGATTGAGAATCCGGGTGTTGACAATAACCCATAGCTCCTCGGTTCTTCTTCAATACCTCCAATAGCCTTTCTTATTCCTTTCCTGAAAGTTTAGAACTAATAATAACAGGATATATCTTCTTATCATCAAGATAAACATATTTAAGATCATCAGGTAAAGGTTTTAATTCGAAAATAGGATCCCCTTTTGGTCGTAGTGTGGTACCCAAATCTTCCACAGGTAAATTATGCTTAAGTAACTTAGGCTGGTGTAGCATCCCATTTGTCTAACAACTGTAATGCTACTTGGTCTAGTAATATAATGACTACTTCCTAGACATAATTGTTGCATCATCATTATATCATGCTCATGTCATCATGCCACCTTGCATTTGAGCATCATATAAAACCCTTTTGTGTTGGTTCTTCTCTCATATGCATTATCAATTGTATTTGTCTCTTGATATTGTATTTGGATATTGATATATTGTTTAAATGCCCAAGTTGAGTTGGGGGCATATCTTTTATTCCACTCCACCACCTTTCTTTCACCACCTTATAATTCCACCATTCCATTATCCATGAGCTTGCATTTGATTTTCTTTTGGTATTTAATCTAGCTCATGGGAGATAGGATGGATCTACTTCTATAAATTCTTTTGCTTGGCTTTATTCCACTTTTGGGAATGCATAAGAATAATGCCATCAAAATATTATTGTTTTCACAAGAATAAACATGGCATTAATTATTTTGCATGGGCCATGCAAGTATCACCACATTTAAGTCTTTTGGATTTTATTTGAATTCTTGAGTGGATCATCTCTCATCTCATCTCCCTCCCTCTTTGTATCCCTATCTTGTTTTATACAATCAAGGGCCATTGTTAGGGTCTAATATTTTGGAAAAAGAGTTTTGTTCTTTTACTAAAACCCTAATCTGGTAAAATGCCAAAATGGCACATACTACTTCTATGTATGTGGGCATCTCCTTCTCCTCCATCTCTTTTTGCCTCTTGCCTCTCCTCATAGTCAAACTCTCTATTCAAATCTCAGGAAAAGTTCAAAATGTTTGAAATTTATAAGCAGGTTTGAAATTGTAAAAAGAATAAAACAAACAAACAAATGTGAAAAAGAAAACAGGAAAGTATATTGGAGAGAGAGAGGGGGAAGCCAGCCCAGCTCATCTTTCAGCCAACCTTAGCTCCCTTCCCTCCCTCTTGGGCCGGCCCGTATCATGCCACCAGTGGCCCGTACCCCTTCGACGCCGTCTCCTGTGCATCTCCTTCCGTCGGCCTCCTCCTCTCTGTATCAAGCAGACGGGGTGGCAGGTGGCCGTTCGCTCCGTCGTCCTCGTCAGCAGCTCACGCCGCCCGCGTGCTGCCCGCACTCCTTATCTCTCGCACACTCCGCACTCGGGAACCCTAGACCATCTCCCCTACCTTGCGCCGCCACCAGATCATCCTCTCCCTCTCCCCTTCTTCCTCTTTGTCTGAGTCGGCATCCTGGTCGACAACGCAGGTGCGGGTGCCACTTCTCGTTCCGTCGTGAATCCTGGAAGCTCGCAGGAGGAGCTGGACGTGGCGCCTCTGCTTCCTCTTTTTCCTGGCCGAGCACAGAACAACACCGCCTCGCTTTCATCATCTCCGACCACCTCCTGCCCCGAATCCGGCAGGAATCAGCCGAGGTGAGGACCCTCAACCTTTTCCCCACCTGTATGTGCCCTCCCAGTACCTCGCGCCGCCGGATTTGGCCCCTGCCGTCGAACCACCGCAGTCACGCGCGCCTCTGTTCGGTGCTTGCTTAGCTCGTGTCCGTTCCACCCCCGCCGAGAAGGAAGCACCTTTCTGGTAGCCCTTTACACCCCCTTCACATCGCAGCAAACCTTGCTTCAAACGGTGGCCGGAGTCGCCCGCTGTCGTCACCGAAACTTCGCCCCAGGTCCGCGCTTCGTCGATGTTTTCAGTTCATCAGGAGCACCTATTATGAGCTGCTGTTCGTCGACAGATCCCCGTCGCTGGGACCCTCCTCCAGTGATACATCCTAAACCAAACTTGTAGATACTGATCCCCTCTATAATTTTGATTTTTGCGGCATCGAGAAATTCCTAGCAGTTTAGTCGTCATCTTCATCGCAAGATCGGGGTCAGCTAGCCAATTTTGCGAACACTCGTTCAGTTTCGTCAGGTTCTGAATCGAACCACTCCGGCAGATTTGCACATAGGCCCCTGTGGTTTTCTCCTTCCCAACCCGCGGTCCCCCAAACCAACACAGCGAGAAGTTTTGTAAGATAGACCCTGAGCTTTCCTTTTCCTAACCCGCGGTCCTACCCCACCCAGTCCTCTAGGCCTAGTCAGCACTGCGGCCCACCTGTCATCCTCCTTGGGTAGAATCCTGCGAGTAGCAAAAGTCCAGCACCTTTTCTGATTTCAAATTCAAATTTTCAAATCTGTTTAAATATGAATCAATTCATAACTTTCAAATGGTTTGGAATTTGAATTCAAACCTTATATGAAAAATGTTTTGTTTTTGAATGTTAATTCAAATCTTTAATCAAATATTTTCAGAATTGATTTCAAATAGTCAAACCTTTGACTTTGACCCCATTTGACTAATTTTGACTTTAAAATAAATTTAAATTCATAATTCCAAATAATACAAATAATACATGTTTTCAAATCAGAAAAATGTGAGGATTTCAAATATGCTATCCAAAATATATTTTGGACACTTTAATTTTCAAGTTGATTAAAATTACAATAAAATGCCCTTTTCTTAATAAATTAATAACTTTTGTTTTATAACTCCAAATTTAACAAATGATATGTCTAAAATGATCATCTCGACGAGACCTTTCTGTTTATGCATTCCATGTTCTGTTTTTCCGCATGCATCATATAAATATAAAGAGTACAGCAACTTATTTGGGTATAAAATGTGACCAAAACTCAATAAAATGCTTATTCTTGTATTCCACATCTCACCCATGCCATGCTACTTTATTGCCATGCAAATTGTGCATCATTCATCATGGCATGGTTGTTTTCTTGTCGCATTTGATTCATACGCTTGTGCACTTTATTTATGTTGGCCCTTGTTTGTTTGGTTCTTCTTCGAATAGACGCTGAGCAGGGGATATACCAAGAAACCCAGGAGCACTACCCAGATCCTTCTCTCGCTTCAACTGAGCTGCCAGGCAAGCACTACCACATGCTTGCATACATATAGTACCTATTGCCTCTATCTTATTCTTGCATCATTGAGTCGCGATTGCATTAAACTGAATCCCAAGTACTGCATAGCCTTTACTTTTAAACCCCACCGAAGCTTGTTCCTCCATCCCATGAGCCATTACTACAGGAGTTGTTTGAGCCATGCGAGTCGTAGAACAGCATGTGTAGGGTACGTGAGAGTCTGATGGATAACGAGGTACCTAAACAACTTAACCTGAGTAGTAATGGGATAACTAATGAAAGTGGCACCGGTGAGCAATATCTGCTATTTGGTTTTTCCTGCTCACTTGTGTCCCGTAGGACCCCGAGTACTTGATTCCTGTTCCTTGAATATTCGCGCTATCCACATCCGGGAGGCTTATGGGACCCCCCTGAGCCAGAGCTTGATTCATTCTTATTTCTTGGGGCCACAAACTAGTGTGAGGTTTTATTTACTATCCTGTACTTATGCCATGCTTTACTGCTTTATTTAAATTGTGCGATGTACTGCACCTGTACTGTTTAGGTAAGCGAAGTGTTTTCGCGGTATCGACAAGCCCAGTCACATTTTCGGGTTCCCAGTCGTTTACAGCCATTGGCGCAAACCTTGAGTCCGTTTCGGAGTCAGCTAACTTCGTTGCGGGTAGCTTAATGGGGTGGCCCCCTGAAATACTTCGGAATCCTGTGATTGCTTTGTCGTGAAAGCCTCGTTGGGTTTTGCTTTGGTTTTTCCGAGGTTGATCGAGTGTGTGTTGCTATTTGTGCACCCCTGCAGGGTAAAACTTTCTGAAAGCCGTGTCCGCGGTTATGGACGACTTTGAGCACAGTTTCTCGATCATAGACAAGTATAACTAAAGTACCATTGTTAATCTGACTAAGTAACTGACTAGTAAATAGTGCAACACTCATGGAATGAATAATAAAACTCCCAACGGATGGGGGGTTGTTCGTCCGCTTCCTCGTTGGTAAGCGAGGAGGAGGATGGATCTGTTGATATTACTGTTATAACTGTTGTCATTAATTCACGGACATCCGTCTATCTTTGGTTAGGCGGATGGTTAGCGAGTATCTATAGAATTGCTAGGTATTATCTTTTGCTGCAATTGCGTCACCCCCAGGTTGTGTCCCCTTTAGAGGCATAAAGACTTGCTGAGTACCCCTAGGGTCTCACACGATAAATTATTTGATTCAGATGAACAGGTACACTCACAAGATGGATACTGGGTGGAGGAGGCGGATGATGTGGGCAACGATCATTCGGTGTAGAGATTCCGGGAACGGGGATCCGTGAGATCTGTGGGCGGGATGTGTTTATTTATGGGGCATCTTATGCCGATTTGCGTCTTATCCGTACTCGGATCTTGTTTGTCGCTTCCGCCTGATACTCTGATGTTTGATGTATGAGGAGATATCCTAAACTATTATATCTATCTAGGACATTTGAATTTTGCCGTATGGCGTTGCTATATTTCCTTTCTTTTTAGATGGAATGGCTCTGATGTACTGTTGTATGGTGGCTTGCATACATACTCATTTGTGTATGTAGTTGATCCCTTCGCCTGCCGATTACGCCGCCCGTTCTTGTCCCGATGTTTGGAAATGGTTGGGACGGCCGAAAGGTCTACCTGTGAGTGGCATTTGGGCCCCACCGTACTATTTCAACCATTTCCGCTCATCCAGGCTTGTAACTAGGAGCGTAATTCACCGAGGTAGTTACAATTGGTATCAGAGCCATCCCGCCCTTCAGGGTCTCAGCCAAATGGTCGTTGTCAGTCTAGCAAATATTTTGGTAGTTATGTATACTAGGGAAAAACAAAACGTGAGAGTAGGACTGCTTCCACTTTTCTTCTTACCCACCCACCCACCCTTTTCTGGTAAGGAAGTGTAACGTTTTCAATCCTCTTCTTAAAAGTTCAAACTAGGATTCACGTGTTCTGGGTTTCCGTAGTACCATAGGTTGTGTGTGTGTGTAACTCCTTGTCTATCTGTTGCATCCAAGTTGTTATCACAATCGGCCTTTTGGTTATCAACTGTTGGTACATTCCATACCGACAGGCTTTTGCAAACCGACGCGATCTATCTGATTCGTTGTATACCGCCGCGATCTGTCTTACTCTTTGTTATCCGACGTTATCTTGTTTGGGGTGTTCGTTTCCGTAGTTACTAATCTTTAGGTTCATCGTGAGAAGAAGGGGTTAGGATATGTGTTCTACTTATTCATGTGCGGAGTAATGATTTGAGTGCGGGATGGAGTCGCGACCATACCACTACTCTTATCATTCTCTTTTGTATATTGAATTGGTAAAGTCACTAATCTTGATTCGTTAAGTGATTTTGCGCATCTACTGGTATTTTAATGCCGAAATTGCGGAAAAATTTTCTTTGATATATCTGTGTACCACACTCCCTTTCAGTCGTGTGCGATATGCTTAATATCTTCTAGGTGCTTTGTACTTTGTTGATATTTTAATATCATCTTAGTAAACTGTATCCTTTAATCTTGGTTAATTCCATCTTGGTACTATTTTGGATTATTATTATTCTCCATTATAGTACTGACTTGTGTTTTATATCAATCACAGGATGGCACCACCACGCCGTTCTGATGAGGACATACCACCTGAACTGGGGTTCGCGTTGTCAAACATCGCCAATGCCTTGGCAGCAATGCAGCAGAACCAGCAGCGTTTTGAAGAGAGTGTTCGGAGGAATGAGTTTGCTCCGCTACCTCCACCTCCCAAGCGAGGAGACATCAAAAGCTTCCTGAAGTTCAACCCACGCCAATTTGATGTTTCTGATCAACCACTTGATGCTGATGATTGGTTGCGTGAGATGTCAAGGCTACCAGAGACTGCTGATGTTCCTGAGCAAGAATGGGTAAAATGTGCTACTCACCTTCTGAAGGGAGATGCAGCTCTCTGGTGGGAGAATTACCTGAAGGCAAACTGCATTGGTTTTCAGCCTACTTGGGAACAGTTCACTGGAGCCTTCAAAGAGCAGTATTTGTCAGAAATTGTCATGGAAAGGATGAAGGAAGTGTTTCTCAACCTCAAGCAGGGAAATGGCAATGTCAATACCTACATCAGGAACTTCATGAACCTTTCTCGTTATGGTGGCGATGAGATCTCTGATGACAAGAAGAAGCAAAAGAGGTTCCGGCAAGGGCTCAATGCATCGATTAAATATGCAATCACACATGCAAGGCCGGCGTCTTTTCTGGAACTTCAGCATACAGCTCTGCAGGAAGAAGCAAGTAAGCAAGTGTTTGAGGAGTCAAAGAAACACAACCGCGAGGCAGCAAGCTCTTCAGCTATGTCAACTCCTTCTAAGCGTCGTGTCTGGGTTCCTAACACCCCACCGTCGCTCCCGGCTCCACCAAGACCTTCAATCTTCGCGGCAAGGCCAACAAACTTCCTCACTGCTGCTCCCAGGGGATACAACCACCACTACCCTGGAGCGCCTGGCGGAGTCCCTGGCTACGTTGCTCCACGTCCACCTGGTGCTTGTTTCACGTGTGGAGACACTGGGCATCAGTACTGGAATTGTCCGATGAAAAACAAAGCTCTTCCTCCACCACCTCCAAGATCTGCGGCAAGCTCTCCTTTGGTTCGTGCACCACCACCTCGGGCTCTCAACATCAACACCAAGCTCGGGTCTACTGTTGCTCGTGCCAACTGTGTCAATGCCGCTCAAGCTAAGCATGCACCTGGAGTTGTGATGGGTATGCTATCCGTTAACTCAATCCCTGCACGAGTTTTGTTTGATTCTGGTGCATCGCATTCTTTTATTTCTAACAAGTTTGCAAATGAGAACGGGTTAGCGTTGGATCCTCTCCTTAAGCGGTTAATGGTCCTTTCTCCTGGAGCAATAATGGCAGCTTCAAAAATCAGCCATGGCAATCAAATTGAGATTGGTGGCTCTTCGTTCTCGGCGTCCTTAATTGTTCTGGGAAATTCTGACATCGATGTCATCTTGGGCATGGATTGGTTGACAGCAAATGCATCTGTGATTGATTGTGCTGAACGCTCGGTTTCTCTGAAGATTCCTGAAGGCCATATAGTCTTTTCTCCAAGTCTGACTCCTGCTATCCAGCTTTTCTCTTTGGCGGCTCTGAATGATGCCGCTATGGAAGCTATTCAGAGTGTTCCGGTGGTCTGTGAGTTCCCAGATGTCTTTCCTGAAGAGTTGCCAGGTATGCCTCCGGATCGTGAGGTCGAGTTTGTAATTGAGCTTGAACCTGGGACGGCTCCTATCTCCAAGCGGCCTTATAAAATGGGTCCTGCTGAGTTGGCTGAACTCAAACGTCAGCTTGATGAACAAGAGAAGTTGGGTTTCATTCAACACAGTACCTCTTCTTGGGGTAGCCCAACAATCTTTGTGAAGAAGCGAGACAGGACTGATAGACTTTGTGTTGACTATCGAGCTCTCAATGCTAAAACCATCAAGAATAAATATCCCCTTCCGCGGATTAATGATCTCTTCGATCAGCTAGCTGAAGCTGTGGTGTTCTCTAAGCTTGACTTGAGAAGTGGTTATCACCAAATCAAAATTCGCAAGGAAGATGTTCCTAAAACAGCTTTCACCACCCGCTATGGCCTGTATGAGTACACGGTCATGTCTTTCGGTCTCACCAACGCACCTGCCACCTTCTCGAGGCTCATGAACTCGGTTTTCATGGAGTATCTTGATAAGTTCGTTGTGGTCTATCTGGACGACATCCTAGTCTATTCTAAGTCAAAGGAAGAGCATGAAGAACACCTTCGGTGTGTCCTAAACAAGCTTCGTGAGAACCGCCTGTATGCAAAGTTCTCCAAGTGTGAGTTTTGGCTGCTTCAAGTAACCTATCTTCGTCACGTCATCTCTGCCAAGGGCATTGCAGTCAACCCGGAAACTGTGAAGACAATTGTTGACTGGCTTCCTCCTGTAAATGTCAAAGAAGTGCGGAGTTTCCTTGGTTTGGCTAGTTATTGCCGTCGCTTCGTTCAGAACTTTTCGAAGATAGCGAAGCCTCTTACCGATCTCCCCAAGAAAGGCAAGAAATACCTTTGGACTCCTGCATGTCAAGCAAGCTTTGAGACACTCAAAGAGAAGCTCACTTCCACACCAGTCTTGGTCCCTCCGGACACATCTAAGCCTTTCCAAATATTCTGTGACGCCTCTTTGCAAGGATTGGGTGCGGTCCTTATGCAAGAAAAACAAGTTGTTGTTTATGCCTCTCGACAGTTGAAGACGCATGAGATCAACTATCCCACACATGACCTCGAACTCGCAGTAGTTGTTTTTGCTTTGAAATTATGGAGGCATTACTTGCTGGGCAACCGTTGTGAAATCTTTTCTGATCACAAGAGTCTGAAGTATATCTTCACTCAGCCTGATCTCAACCTTCGGCAGAGGATATGGATTGAAGCAATCAATGATTTTGATTTGACCATCAACTACACTTCGGGCTAAGCTAATGTCATGGCCGATGCTCTCAGCCGCAAAGCTTATGTCAACAACCTCATGATGGAAGAACAACAGCCTCTCTTGTGCGAGGAATTCTGTCAGCTCAACCTTGAAATTGTGGAACAAGGGTATCTCCTGAACCTTCTGGCTACTCCTCTCTTGGAAGAAAAGGTTCGCTCCTTTCAGCTTGGTGATCCGCACACCAGAAAGATCATCTCCAAACTTCAGCTTCCAAAGTATGAATCCTTCCACGTCGATGATCAAGGCACGCTTTTCTTTGAACACCGGATGTTTGTTCCGAACTACCCGGGTTTGAGAGAGCAAGTTCTCAAGGAGGCGCATGATTCTGTTCTTTCTATCCACCCTGGCAGCACAAAGATGTACATGGACTTGAAAACACGATATTGGTGGCCGGGATTGAAACGATATTGTGCCAAGTATGTCTCGGAGTGTGATGTCTGCCGCAGAGTGAAAGCTATCCATCAGAAACCTTACGGTCTTCTACAGCCATTGAAACCCCCGGAATGGAAATGGGAGAAAGTAGAGATGGACTTCATCACTGGTTTTCCAAGGTCACAGAAGGGCAACAATGCAATCTTTGTTGTCATTGACAGGCTTTCTAAAGTGGCTCACTTCTTCCCCGTCAAGGAAACAATTTCTGGAATTCAGTTGGCTGAGCTCTATATCAACAGAATTGTCTCTCTGTATGGGGTTCCGCTTGAGATCAGTTCAGACCGTGGGAGCATCTTCACTTCCAAGTTCTGGGAAAGTTTCCAAAGTGCTTTGGGAACAAAATTGAACTTCAGCACAGCTTACCACCCTCAGTCGCAAGGACAAGTTGAAAGGATCAATCAGATTCTGGAGGATATGCTTCGTGCTTGCGTCGTCTCTTTTGGCATGAAGTGGGAGGAATGTCTTCCTTATGCTGAATTCTCTTACAACAACAGTTTCTAGAAAAGCCTAAAGATGGCACCATTTGAGGCTCTCTATGGCCACAAATGCAGAACTCCGATTGGTTGGTCGGGTGCAGGAGAAAGAATATGGTTTGGCCCTGACATTGTAACTCAAGCGGAGGAGAAGGTGCACATCATTCTTGAAAATCTGAAGATTGCTCAAAGTCGCCAGAAGAGCAATTATGACAGAAAGCACACGGACATGGTGTATGTCCCTGGTGATCTCGTTTACCTTCGTGTCACTCCCATGAAAGGCACGCACCGTTTTGGTATCAAAGGAAAGCTGGCTCCTAGATACATCGGTCCTTTCAAAATTCGTGGAAGAAGAGGAGAAGTTGCTTATGCTCTTGAGCTCCCGGAAAAACTCAAGGTTCATGATGTTTTCCACATCTCTCAACTCAAGAAGTGCTTCAAGGATCCCGGCAGGACCGTGGATCATGAGCTAATCAATCTCCAAGAAGATCTGTCTTATCAAGAACACCCCACAAAAATCCTTGAGATCGCAGAAAGAAGGACTCGCAACAAGTCCATCAAGTTCTGCAAGGTGCAGTGGTCGCACCATTCTGTTGATGAAGCCACTTGGGAGCGTGAAGATGAGCTCCGTGCCAACTATCCTACCCTCTTTGAGTCTTCTTCTTCTTCCTAGAATCTCGGGGCGAGATTCCTGTTTAGTGGGGGAGAGTTGTAGCATCCCATTTGTCTAACAACTGTAATGCTACTTGGTCTAGTAATATAATGACTACTTCCTAGACATAATTGTTGCATCATTATTATATCATGCTCATGTCATCATGCCACCTTGCATTTGAGCATCATATAAAACCCTTTTTGTGTTGGTTCTTCTCTCATATGCATTATCAATTGTATTTGTCTCTTGATATTGTATTTGGATATTGATATATTGTTTAAATGCCCAAGTTGAGTTGGGGGCATATCTTTTATTCCACTCCACCACCTTTCTTTCACCACCTTATAATTCCACCATTCCATTATCCATGAGCTTGCATTTGATTTTCTTTTGGTATTTAATCTAGCTCATGGGAGATAGGATGGATCTACTTCTATAAATTCTTTTGCTTGGCTTTATTCCACTTTTGGGAATGCATAAGAATAATGTCATCAAAATATTATTGTTTTCACAAGAATAAACATGGCATTAATTATTTTGCATGGGCCATGCAAGTATCACCACATTTAAGTCTTTTGGATTTTATTTGAATTCTTGAGTGGATCATCTCTCATCTCATCTCCCTCCCTCTTTGTATCCCTATCTTGTTTTATACAATCAAGGGCCATTGTTAGGGTCCAATATTTTGGAAAAAGAGTTTTGTTCTTTTACTAAAACCCTAATCTGGTAAAATGCCAAAATGGCACATACTACTTCTATGTATGTGGGCATCTCCTTCTCCTCCATCTCTTTTTGCCTCTTGCCTCTCCTCATAGTCAAACTCTCTATTCAAATCTCAGGAAAAGTTCAAAATGTTTGAAATTTATAAGCTGGTTTGAAATTGTAAAAAGAATAAAACAAACAAACAAATGTGAAAAAGAAAACAGGAAAGTAAATTGGAGAGAGAGAGGGGGAAGCCAGCCCAGCTCAGCTTTCATCCAACCTCAGCTCCCTTCCCTCCCTCTTGGGCCGGCCCGTATCATGCCACCAGTGGCCCGTACCCCTTCGATGCCGTCTCCTGTGCATCTCCTTCCGTCGGCCTCCTCCTCTCTGTATCAAGCAGACGGGGTGGCAGGTGGCCGTTCGCTCCGTCGTCCTCATCAGCAGCTCACGCTGCCCGCGTGCTGCCCGCACTCCTTATCTCTCGCACGCTCCGCACTTGGGAACCCTAGACCATCTCCCCTACCTTGCGCCGCCACCAGATCATCCTCTCCCTCTCCCCTTCTTCCTCTCTGTCTGAGCCGGCATCCTGGTCGACAACGCAGGTGCGGGTGCCACTTCTCGTTCCGCCGTGAATCCTGGAAGCTCGCAGGAGGAGCTGGACGTGGCGCCTCTGCTTCCTCTTTTTCCTGGCCGAGCACAGAACAACACCGCCTCGCCGTCATCATCTCCGACCACCTCCTGCCCCGAATCCGGCAGGAATCAGCCGAGGTGAGGACCCTCAACCTTTTCCCCACCTGTATGTGCCCTCCCAGTACCTCGCGCCGCCGGATTTGGCCCCTGCCGTCGAACCACCGCAGTCGCGCGCGCCTCTGTTCGGTGCTTGCTTAGCTTGTGTCCGTTCCACCCCCGTCGAGAAGGAAGCACCTTTCTGGTAGCCCTTTGCACCCCCTTCACATCGCAGCAAACCTTGCTTCAAACGGTGGCCGGAGTCGCCCGCTGTCGTCACCGAAACTTCGCCCCAGGTCCGCGCTTCGTCGCTGTTTTCAGTTCATCAGGAGCACCTATTATGAGCTGTTGTTCGTCGACAGATCCCCGTCGCTGGGACCCTCCTCCAGTGATACATCCTAAACCAAACTTGTAGATACTGATCCCCTCTATAATTTTGATTTTTGCGGCATCGAGAAATTCCTAGCAGTTTAGTCGTCATCTTCATCGCAAGATCGGGGTCAGCTAGCCAATTTTGCGAACACTCTTTCAGTTTCGTCAGGTTCTGAATCGAACCACTCCGGCAGATTTGCACATAGGCCCCTGTGGTTTTCTCCTTCCCAACCCGCGGTCCCCCAAACCAACACAGCGAGAAGTTTTGTAAGATAGACCCTGAGCTTTCCTTTTCCTAACCCGCGGTCCTACCCCACCCAGTCCTCTAGGCCCAGTCAGCACTGCGGCCCACCTGTCATCCTCCTTGGGTAGAATCCTGCGAGTAGCAAAAGTCCAGCACCTTTTCTGATTTCAAATTCAAATTTTCAAATCTGTTTAAATATGAATTAATTCATAACTTTCAAATGGTTTGGAATTTGAATTCAAACCTTATATGAAAAATGTTTTGTTTTTGAATGTTAATTCAAATCTTTAATCAAATATTTTCAGAATTGATTTTAAATAGTCAAACCTTTGACTTTGACCCCATTTGACAAATTTTGACTTTAAAATAAATTTAAATTCATAATTCCAAATAATACAAATAATACATGTTTTCAAATCAGAAAAATGTGAGGATTTCAAATATGCTATCCAAAATATATTTTGGACACTTTAATTTTCAAGTTGATTAAAATTACAATAAAATGCCCTTTTCTTAATAAATTAATAACTTTTGTTTTATAACTCCAAATTTAACAAATGATATGTCTAAAATGATCATCTCGACAAGACCTTTCTGTTTATGCATTCCATGTTCTGTTTTTCCGCATGCATCATATAAATATAAAGAGTACAGAAACTTATTTGGGTATAAAATGTGACCAAAACTCAATAAAATGATTATTCTTGTATTCCACATCTCACCAATGCCATGCTACTTTATTGCCATGCAAATTGTGCATCATTCATCATGGAATGGTTGTTTTCTTGTCGCATTTGAGTCTTACGCTTGTGCACTTTATTTATGTTGGCCCTTGTTTGTTTGGTTCTTCTTCGAATAGACGCTAGGCAGGGGATATACCAAGAAACCCAGGAGCACTACCCAGATCCTTCTCTCGCTTCAACTGAGCTGCCAGGCAAGCACTACCACATGCTTGCATACATATAGTACCTATTGCCTCTATCTTATTCTTGCATCATTGAGTCGCGATTGCATTAAACTGAATCCCAAGTACTGCATAGCCTTTACTTTTAAACCCCACCGAAGCTTGTTCCTCCATCCCATGAGCCATTACTACAGGAGTTGTTTGAGCCATGCGAGTCGTAGAACAGCATGTGTAGGGTACGTGAGAGTCTGATGGATAACGAGGTACCTAAACAACTTAACCTGAGTAGTAATGGGATAACTAATGAAAGTGGCACCGGTGAGCAATATCTGCTATTTGGTTTTTCCTGCTCACTTGTGTCCCGTAGGACCCCGAGTACTTGATTCCTGTTCCTTGAATATTCGCGCTATCCACATCCGGGAGGCTTATGGGACCCCCCTGAGCCAGAGCTTGATTCATTCTTATTTCTTGGGGCCACAAACTAGTTTGAGGTTTTATTTACTATCCTGTACTTATGCCATGCTTTACTACTTTATTTAAATTGTGCGATGTACTGCACCTGTACTGTTTAGGTAAGCGGAGTGTTTTCGCGGTATCGACAAGCCCAGTCACATTTTCGGGTTCCCAGTCGTTTACAGCCATTGGCGCAAACCTTGAGTCCGTTTCGGAGTCAGCTAACTTCGTTGCGGGTAGCTTAATGGGGTGGCCCCCTGAAATACTTCTGAATCCTGTGATTGCTTTGTCGTGAAAGCCTCGTTGGGTTTTGCTTTGGTTTTTCTGAGGTTGATCGAGTGTGTGTTGCTATTTGTGCACCCCTGCAGGGTAAAACTTTCTGAAAGCCGTGTCCGCGGTTATGGACGACTTGGAGCACAGTTTCTCGATCATAGACAAGTATAACTAAAGTACTGTTGTTAATCTGACTAAGTAACTGACTAGTAAATAGTGCAACACTCATGGAATGAATAATAAAACTGCCAACGGATGGGGGGTTGTTCGTCCGCTTCCTCGTTGGTAAGTGAGGAGGAGGATGGATCTGTTGATATTACTGTTATAACTGTTGTCATTAATTCACGGACATCCGTCTATCTTTGGTTAGGCGGATGGTTAGCGAGTATCTATAGAATTGCTAGGTATTATCTTTTGCTGCAATTGCGTCACCCCCAGGTTGTGTCCCCTTTAGAGGCATAAAGACTTGCTGAGTACCCCTAGGGTCTTACACGATAAATTATTTGATTCAGATGAACAGGTACACTCACAAGATGGATACTGGGTGGAGGAGGCGGATGATGTGGGCAACGATCGTTCGGTGTAGAGATTCCGGGAACGGGGATCCGTGAGATCTGTGGGCGGGATGTGTTTATTTATGGGGCATCTTATGCCGATTTGCGTCTTATCCGTACTCGGATCTTGTTTGTCGCTTCCGCCTGATACTCTGATGTTTGATGTATGAGGAGATATCCTAAACTATTATATCTATCTAGGACATTTGAATTTTGCCGTATGGCGTTGCTATATTTCCTTTCTTTTTAGATGGAATGGCTCTGATGTACTGTTGTATGGTGGCTTGCATACATACTCATTTGTGTATGTAGTTGATCCCTTCGCCTGCCGATTACGCCGCCCGTTCTTGTCCCGATGTTTGGAAATGGTTGGGACGGCCGAAAGGTCTACCTGTGAGTGGCATTTGGGCCCCACCGTACTATTTCAACCATTTCCGCTCATCCAGGCTTGTAACTAGGAGCGTAATTCACCGAGGTAGTTACAGCTGGCGAAGGAAAACCTCATCAATCTCATTTCTTTCCTTCATAAAGGCATCACTTTCATGATCTTCCATGAACTTCTGCAAAGCATTGTTAGGAGCAAGAGAAATAGCAGATATTTGTTCAACCTTGAAATCCTCATCACGTAATTCATTTTCATAAGGGGTTTTGGCAAATTTGGAAAAATTAAACTCATAAGATTCTCCATCAAACTTAGTCAAAACTTTTTCCTTCCTACAATCTATGATAGCCCCACAAGTATTAAGGAAGGGTCTACCAAAGATGATAGGATAGGTTTTACTAGCGTCTTTACCAAGTACTAGAAAATCAGCAGCATATTTAATCTTACCACAAAGGACCTCCACATCTCTTACAATACCAATGGGGCAAACTTGCTCTCTATTGGCAAGGTGAATAATCACATCAATGTCTTCAAGCTCACAAGGGCCAATCTCATGCATAATTTCCCTGTAAATCTCATAAGGGATAGCACTAGAACTAGCACCAATATCACATAAACCATAATAGCAATGATCACCAATTTTAATAGAGTGCACGAGAACACTAGATTTTCTAACTTTCTTAGGATGAGAAACAATATTAGTAGCATCCTCACAAAAAATAATGTACTCATCCTCTATATTTCTAGTGACAAGATCTTTCACAATAGCTACCACAGGCTCGATATCAATAATCTCATTGGAACCTACAGTTTTATTTGCGCTTTTGCTAACCACATTAGCCAAAATAGAGTGTTCCCTTACCTTGGAGGGAAAAGGGATCTTCTCAACATAAGGTTCAGGTAAAATAGGATCAACAGTACAAACCTCTACACTAGCAGGAACGTGGGTAACAACGTCTTTATAAGGAGCATGGTACTTGTCCCACTCTTTCTTGGGAATCTCAATATAAGAGGCAGAAGCATTAAAACATTCCGAAAGAACTTGAGGATCAAGGCCAAACTTATTGCTAATATCACGGAAGTTATCAGTTCCCATAAAAGATTTAATGCATTCATAATCCTAGTTTATACCTGACTTTCTTCCTTTGTCATTCTCCCAAGCTTCGATGTTATCTTGAATACGGTCCAAGAGATCCCATTTAACTTCCTCCTTCATACTTGTGAATGATCCAGCACAAGAAGCATCTAGTAAACCTTTATCCTGAAGAGAAAGCCTAGCATAAAAGTTATTGAGAATAATATTGTTAGGGAGTTCATGAATAGGACATTTAAGCATTAATAACTTCAGTCTCCCCCAAGCTTGAGCTGTACTCTCTCTGTCAAGAGGCCAAAAGTTATATATAAGACTTCTATCCTTTTGGATTTCACTGGGAGGATAAAATTTAGAGTAAAAGTGAGATGACATCTCCTCCCATTCCATGGATTGTCCATTCTTTAGCAGCTTATACCATGCCTCAGCTCTCCCTTTCAAGGATATGGAGAGTAACTTCTTCTTCACCTATTCAGTTGTGATACCTGCACACTTAAACAACCCGCATAATTCATGGATATAAAGCAAGTGATCACCAGGATGGACAGTTCCATCCCCAAAATAACAATTATCCATGACACGATTAACAATACTTGCAGGTATATTAAAAGGATCTATCTCAACAGGTGGTGGTTTATCTACTACCCTTTCGGCGGCAGTAGTTTTCCCAAACATAAAACCAATTGGGTTATCCATATTGGAAACAAAGAAACAAATAGTAACAAAAGGAAATACTCACAGTAAAAGTTCCTTTACCAGTTCCACTCTTCAATAGCGCTTCACTGCTTGGCAACGGCGCCATAAAATAGTCTTGATGACCCACAAGTATAGGGGGTGTATCCCAGTACTTTCGATAAATAATAGTGTCGATCCCAACGAGGAGCAGAAGGTGTTGAACAGTGGTATGGAGCAGGAAATCCCTGTGAATACTTAGCAAACAGATTTTAGTGGTTTTCTGACAAAGTAACAAAACAAAGAGCAAGTAATAGAAGTAACAAACAAACGGAGCAAGTGGCCCAATCCTTTCTTAGCAAAGGACAAGCCGGTGGAAATACTTATAAAGACCAAACGTTCTCGAGGACACATGGGAATTCTGTCAAGTGCTTTCGCTACAAATAGCTGAGTACTCTTCTCTAGTGTTTGTAAGTGTTGTGTGGGTGAACCTGTGCTAACATACTGCCCTTCCAAGGACTAATACATACTTGTGATTAAACCCCCTGCAAACATCCGTAACTATAGAAAAGCAATTAAGATATAAGTCTAACCACAGCCTTAAACTCTGAGATCCTACGCTCCCTTGTGCAAAGGTGTCCTAACGGGGGTTCAGGTTTCTGTCACTCCGGCAACCCGACAATTAGTAGCCAAATACACAATGCATTCCCCTAGGCCCATAAATGGTGAAGTATCATGTAGTCGACGTTCACATGACACCACTAGAAGAATAGCACCACAACTTAAATACTAAACCATTGAATAATAACTCATCACAGATTCACTACTAACAACATGACTTCTCCCATGTCCTCAAGAACTAAACGAACTACTCATAAGACATCATATGGATCAAGATCAAAGATGATATGATAATGGATAACAATCTGAACATAAACAATAATCCAATGGTTCCACTCACAAGCATCAACTACAATAGTAATTAACACCGGGAAATTTCCCCTAAGAACTAAAGCAATATCCAACACAATTGTTACAGTCGTACGGAGTGGTGGTGATGGTGCTGGTGGAGATGATGGTGTGGATGATGATGATGATCCCGATGAAGCCTAGCTTGATGACGGTGTTGATGGCGACGGTCTCCCCTCTCCGGGAAGGAATTCCCCCGGCAGAAATCTGTCTGCCGGAGAGATCTTTCTCTCTCTGTGTTTTCCGCCTCCCAGAGGTGGCGGAAATCTATCTGTGGTCGTCCTCCTGGTGTTAGGGTTCCGTAGGGAATATATAGGCGAAGGGGCGGAGTCGGAGGCCGAACTGGCGAGGATTCCAAGGATCTCATTTGAATACTTCATAGGGTGCACGACCAGCACTGCCTATGGGAGTAGTCCCGAGTGTATGTTCGAGTCGCAGACTCGAGCAGAAACTTTATGTCAGCAATTAGGCAAAATAATGATTCAAAAATTATTCGAGTGAACAAGATCCCTATGGGAGTACCCCCCCCCCCCGAGTCCTTAGTGGAGTCACAGACTCGAAGGACTCGAAGCATTAGGAAGTATTTCAACTGACATGGGAACCATGTCAAATTCTCAGGTGCACAGCCAACGCTCCTGATAGGAGTAGCCTCCGAGTATTCTATTGAGTTGTAGACTCGAGTGAGTACTCTTGTATCTAGTGGAAAGAATCTGACCGTTGCTAGATTTCTTCCCTTGAGAATTGCTGGCGTTAGGGATGACGCTTAATGAGCTCAACCGCTTGCGGCGGCAGCAATGACAAGACTAGACGATCGCGGGCCCCACTTTATGACAAGGATTTGACTAGTCATGTGCTGTTTACGCAAATGTTACTGCGTCTCCTCGATTTACGTGTGTAGTGGACGACGTGCTCGCGATGGTTTAGGCGACGCCCAAAATGTCTACGGTGTGATGAGGTATACGCGTTAGGGTAAACGGATCGACGGTTCGATGCCATCGTCTTTGTTGATTTATATGGCGAGGCGTGGTGGTAATTTGTCCCTTCACCATTCGCTCTCCCTTCTCGTTTTCCTTTGCATTTTCAGATCTCGCGCACACCATGCACTGGACATTTTTCGCACGTTCCCTTCCTCTTTCCTTCGCGCCCACCGTGTTGCGCGTCGCGCTAGCAAGATGTGGAAGCCCAAGAAGTCCACTGCTGCTACAGGGACGAGCACCGCCCGTGCCGCCAAGAAGAGCTCCAACATCGGCCGCGTCACCAACGGCAGCTGGCGGCGATCGTCCGTGAGGGAGGCGGACCTACACCGCCTGTACGAGTCACATCTGATCCCTGAGAAGAAGGGTGACATCCTCATCCTCGGCAACGAGGTAATTCCTCGCCCTCCCGAGGGATTTGTTGTTGTTTTTGTTGCCTTTCTCATTCGAGTCCTTTCTCTTCCTGCCCAGGACTTCCTTTGTGGGCTTCTTTTCCTTTATGGGCTTTAGCTCCATCAGCTGTCGCCCAATTCCATTCTGCACATTGCATTCTTCATTACGGTATCAAGGCGCACTTTGGCCTCTTCAGGATAAATTATTCCCTGAAGAGGTAGTCGGGCTCCCAAGGGGTCTATGAACTGGGCAGATGTGGTATATCCATCCATCCCAATCTCCAATATTTCTCCTTCTCTCTCTCTGAGTCTGTCCAAGGGTGGAGGAACAAATGGTTCTACATCCGCGACTCCAAACTTGCCAGCCAGAATTTTGGTCTAGCCCCCTTCGACTCCAAGAAACTAGTAGCCCGCAAGCGTTCGTGGTCAAATGAAATTCTTGCGGATGAAGCTGCGGAGGTGGAACAGTTGTACAAGTGAGTGGAGGCCCTCAAGCTGGTGCCAGGCAAGGAAGTCTCTGGGGTTGACATCATCCAGACGTTCCTGAAGCGTCGGGTGTAGGCCCTCCAATCTAGGGCTCACCCGATGTTTCAGTATGCTGGTTCTAGCGACCCTACGCAGGTGACGAAGGAGGATATGTCGTTAGTAGACCTGGACAGGGCACTTCAGCCTCTGCTCAAGTTCAAAGCTGATGAGACTCTACCCACAGAGTCGTCGACTGCGCCCTTCAGTGCGCGGAACGCAGTTCCTCGGGTATGAATCCTATGCATTCTGAAGAGATGTGTCTCTTTACAATTCGTTTGCTTTGATTGATTCGAAATTCGCTTGGGGTGCGTAGGACCTGGTCGTCGCGGGCATGTTCTCTCCTCTTCCTAAGGAATTCTCTGAGGCACCATATGGTGGGGACGCGGAGTCGGAGTCCAACGTTCCCCAAGCTCAGTCGCCTTCTGGAAACGAAGCCCCCAAGCGTAGCAATGAGCGCTCTCTGAAAAGAGCCCTGAGCAAGAGCCCGGAGCAAGAGCTCGTTGACCCTGCAGGGGCCTAATCACCTGGAGCAGCATGAACTGGGGTATGGCGCCTCCTCTCCCTTTCCTGCGGTTCCTCTTTAGGCTATGGCTCCTCAGCCGTCGGCCAAGAAGAATAAAGTGGAGAAATTCTTCAACCTCTTCGATATCCCCTCATAAGTACCAAGTGTATTTATGTTTTCGATTGTGTCTCACCTGCTTGGTGGTTTTGAGTGATTTTACTTGTTCTTGCTGCATTAGGCGGTCTTCCTCAGCCGAATCCATGAAGGATGAGACTGAAGAAGTTGTTGTGGAGTCGAAGATGGTGCATGCGGAACATGTAACCGCCTCCCCGAAAACGCCGGCCAACTTCGGAGACATCACGTCGAGCTCCTCGAAGCCGAGGACTCGTGTGGTTGTTAACCGAAAGACGCAAGCTACTCCTTCGGAGTCTTCGGGTGGCCATGTGAGTACTCTTGTCATTTTGTCAGACCGAGCCCCGAGTCCTTTGTTTACCTGGTTTTTTGATGTTTTGCTACAGCCCTTCATCCGCGATGTCAACCTCCTTGGTCAATAATATCTCGCCTTGGAGGATGTAACACCCCCGGTCACTCCGGACCGACGGTAGTCACTTCTGGTAGCTCAATAGGATCTCTAGACTAACACCACATACCAACACTAGTCTTTTCTACGCACTTTGTCCTCACTCGTGCGCACCCGGTACCCACTTCTCGGTCTGTCAACCATCCTAGAATTGCTCCAGGCTAAGCACGCTTAACCTTAGAGTTCTTTTCGAATGAGCTTCCGAAAAAGAAGTTGCAACTTGTTGGTATGGGTTTCCTATCAATCCTATTGAGCCATGCGCTAGGGTCTCACATACACCCACCCTTAGAAGATCGACGTCCTCGTCGATCAACCACAAGCCAGGAATGTCCCCTCTTAGCACATGTCTGTGCGTCTAGTGTCGGCACATGTGCCATGCCGTGTCCACTCTGGGCCACACGCGTCATGCGCCACATGTCCGCCACTGACCCGCACACGCCCATGTAACCGCAAGGGTCGGCTCTGATACCACTCTGTAACACCCCCGGTCACTCCGGACCGACAGCTATCACTTCTGGTAGCTCAATAGGATCTCTAGACTAACCCCACAGACCAACACTAGTCTTTTCTGCTCACTTTGTCCTCACTCGTGCGCACCCGGTACCCACTTCCCGGTCGGTCACCCATCCTAGAATTGCTCCAGGCCAAGCACGCTTAACCTTAGAGTTCTTTTCAATGAGCTTCCGGAAAAGAAGTTGCAACTTGTTGGTATGGGTTTCCTATCAATCCTATTGAGCCATGCGCCAGGGTCTCACAGAGGACACCTATCGGCAACTCCAAGGTGTATATACTTCTACTATTTATCCTCGGGTGTTGATGAATGTTTCTTTTCTGATCCTTTTTCTGTTGATTCTCGTATATGAGAACAATGAGGCTCTCTGCAAGCTGAATGCACTCGAATAGAGGCAAAGACAGGCGGAGACCAAGGCAAAAGATGCAGTGGAGGCCCTTGAGCATTGCCGGCAGGAGGCCCAGGAGTGCGAAGAACAACTTGCGGTTGTCGCGGCATCTCGGCAGAAGGCGATGGAGAAACAGCTTATTGCTGCTGCCAAAGCGTTGTCCAGTAATTTACCATATGCTTCTCTGCCTAAGTTTTTTCTGGTTCATTTTCTTTGCCTCATCCAAAAATTCTTTACTACAATCTGCAGATGCCACTGGCGTCACGTTTGATCGCGATGCCTTGGAGCATGGGGAGCCCATGGAGGATGCTGTTGCGGCGATCGAAGACCGTTGTAGCTCCACCGTTGAGACCCTAGGCAAGGCCAAGGAGGTCCTTGGCCGTTTCTACCGGGAGATCTTCCCGAAGGGCGTCACCCTTGATGGCATCGATTCCCTGGCAAAGGCCTTGGCAGGTGATGCCCCTGTGGACTACAAGAAGGCCCAGAAGGGTGTGGGTGCAACACTGGGCCTGGCGATGGCGTTGGTGGCTAGCGCATAGCTGAATCTGCCGCAGGTAACCTCCAGGATGCCGGTGGCAGCGGATAAGATTGAGGTAGCATTTTCTCCTTTCACCTCCCGCCGCAAGCACTTTGTCCCGAAGCTCATTGATCTTCTGGACACATATGCGCTAGAGCAGTAGCGGGCAGCCAAGGCAAAGGCCTCGGAGCCCGAAGCTGCTTCGGATGTGACTGCTTCTTAGGGCTCTTGTGTCATAGTTTCTTTTGTAGTCTTTTGAGTTTGATTTTCCAGCATGCATGTAATGCTTCGCACTAGATGAATCCGACTTTACCATGTAGTGGTTATTTTGATGTAAATATTTGTGTTCCCTTTGACTACTGTCGATTGCTTTGGTCTTTATATTCTGTCACATGTGCGCCTCTTAGGGTCCTTCAAATGTTGATCTAGTGGCTATGCCATCCATACTGACTGTTCTCGTCCGCTATCGAGTGAGGCATCGCAGCTACCTTTGCTACATGATCACATCCGAAGCTTGGAGAAGGATGTTCTCATCATTCGTGGCCATGTGGCTGTTTGAAAATCCAAGACCGAACGGGACGTTGCGAGAGACGAATTTCTCCTTGAGGAATTTCGACAGATCGGCGAGCAACTCCAATGTAAGTCATCATGGTCTTGTTATATTCCTCGATTGGGCTCGGCCTTTACGGCTTCTGAACTGCTGCTCTTGTTTGTAGTTGTTAATCTTCTTCCATGGGAAGAGAAGGAGCAAGTGGCTAGTCGGCTCAATTGCCTCACGCAACAGGAGTTGGAGGCCGGAGGCTTCTTTTGGATGGACCGTGATTGGGCGACTGTTGTCGCGACAATTCAGGATCGCATTCACCAGGTGCTTCAGGTGCTAAAGAGCGTGAGGTCTTCGCTCGCGTCAATCTGTACCGCGATGTTCCCCCTGGATGCGGCTCCATCCAGCTTCTTGGGGCTGCTGTGCAAGTTTCGGAGCGTGGACGCCGTGAAAGAGCTTGTACGTCATTAGCTTGTGGCAAGCGCAAAGGCGGTGCTAGCACTCTTTCGGTTGCATCTCGTGATGTTGACATGGTGGAAATAGCAGCGGGGTCACCTGTTCCTCTGGATGGTTTGGCATGGAACATGCACCCACACTATGCCGCGATGGCTCGCCATCCTGAAGACATCATCGACGTCTTCGACGAGCGGACAAACGTCCTGCTTCGACGTAGTTGAGTCCTGCGAGTTGTAAATGTAACAATGTAAAGTCTATATATTATCGAGTGTGCTTTTGTGCTCTTGTAAAGTTTGTAAGTATGTATTTGCATGTAGTGTGTTGTTAGTTTTAAGTTGTGCATGTCCTTTTCGTTAGCCTGACGTGGTCAGCTACTCAAGGTGATGCATCATTATGACAGTCGACGTAGTCGTGAGGTGAGGCGTAGCCCCCGAGTGTATATAGGAATGGAAATGTACAGAAAGGGAAATATGTTGGCCAAGGAACTTAGCTTTTATTCATCGCACAGTGGGGGTACAAGTTTCGACTGAGTAGCCTGGTTGAATAGCCTTATTGAAAGTAAGAAAAGACTAAGGGTAGAAGCACACGGTTGTGCGACGTTCCAGGGGTTGGAGTATGCTACTCCGAGCGCGATGTCCTTGAGGGGATAGGCGCATGGGATTACTTCAGTGACCACGTAGGGTACTTTCCAGGGTGACTCTAGCTTCAGGTGCCCTTTCTGATTGAGTCACAGGACGAGGTCTCCTTCGACGAAGGACCTTGTGTAGGGGTTCGTAGCATGGAAAACAAAAAAAAATATCGCATGAACACAAAAAATCCAAGATCTAATCTATGAGATCGGTGCAATGAGTTTATAGAGTACTAACACTCGAATATCCAAAGCGTTTAACGAGATCAGATTCTCGTGGTTGATGTAGTCGTTCACTTGCTGATCTCAAGATCGCGAAGGAGATCCTTCTAGCGCCATGTTCTAGCAGTGCTTCCGCAGTTGGTCACACGTTTGGTACTCGATGAAGACCTTCCTTTCCCTTGTTCCAACAGGCAGCGGAGGTTGTAGATCTCCTCGCAATTCTAGCAGCACGACGGTGTGGTGGTGGAGGTGGAGGAGTAGATCCTGCAGGGCTTCGCCTAAGCCGGAGCAGGTATGGTGGAGGAGAGAGGGCCTCAGCGGCTAGGGTTTAGGCACCGAGGAGAAGGAGGCGGCGGTGTCTAGGGTATAGGCAGTGGTGGCTTAGAGGGCTAGGGCGCCGGCAGCTTGGGGGCGGGTACGGCCTAGGGTTTGGGGTGAGGGCCAAGGGGCACCCCACCCCTTTCTTATATGGGAGGAGAGGCGGCAAGGGGGAGGCCGAGTCCTCCCCCAACTCCCATGTGGCCGGCGGCATGGGGAGGGAGAGGGAAACCTCTCCCTTGTATGTTTCCTCACCTTCCTCCACTAGGACTTTGACTTTCCAAATTGGGATTTGACTTTTCAAATTAGACTTTGATTATTCAAACTAGAGTTTGATTCCCACTTCCTAGTCATGGCCGACTTGACCTAGGGCATGAGGCCGCCACCCCCACTTGGGTATGGCGCATCCATGTGTCCCCCCTCCGGGGTGGTGGACCTTCCAGAACCTTCTAGAAGCTTCCGGTGAAAACACCGAAAACATTTCCGAACCCTAGAATTGGACTCATATTCTCCAGATCTCCTCATGATGTCCTGGATCCAATCCTAGACTCCGAACCACATTCGGTCTCCAACTCATATTCCATATCTACTAAACAACATCGATTCCTTAAGTGTGTCTCCCTATGGTTCGTGATCTATGCAGACATGATCGAGACACTTCTCTGATCAATAACCAATAGAGGAATCTTGAAATTCATATGGTTCCCACATATTTATAAGATTACATTGTGATCAAATGAACCATCTACATATGATACAGATTCCCTTTATCGTGTGATACTTTACTTATCCGAGGTTTGATTGTCGGTATCTCCACCTAGTTCAACCTCATTACCGATAAGTACTCTTTACTTGTTCCGTGATATGACATCCCTTGTGACCTAGTCACATGCTTGCAAGCCAATTGGATCACATTCCACCTAGAGGGCCTAGAGTATATATATCTGTCATATGGAGGGACAAATCCCACTCTTGATCCATGTGCCTCAACACATACTTTCAAAATACCTAATGCCACATGTATAACCACCAAGTTACGGAAGTGGTGTTTGATGTCATCAAAGAATTCATCTGGTGATAGTGATTAACATGATCTCATGGTCGAAGGATTAGGTTACTATGTATTTGAAAGATTGTAGCAAACGAACTCTAAAAGAATTGATCTTACGCTACGCTTACTATAGGAGTGTGTCCATCATATCATTCTCCCGATGACATGATCTTGTTATTAATAACATCTAATGTCCATGATTAGGAAACCATGATCATCTATTAATCAACAAGCTAGTTTCAACAAGAGGCTTACTAGGGACTAATTTTATGTTTAGAAAACACACAAGTATTAATGTTTCCGATTAATACAATTATAGCATGAGATGTAAACATTTATCATAAACATAAAGATATAATAATGACCATTTTATTATTTCCTCTTGGGCATATCTCCAATAGTATCCCACTTGCACTAGAGTCAATAATCTAGACTACATTATTGTTGGGTTCGCATCATAGAAAACAAAAAAAATCTACAATGGGAACTACTAAGCACCAAGATCTATCTACTAGATACAAGCAACTGGTGGATATACATCCATAGAGAACATACCCTTGTAGACCGACAAAGTTTAACGAGGTTGTACTCATGGATGATGTAATCAAACGCTTGCCGATCTCAAGATCAAGAAGAAGTCCAGCACCGCAAATCAGTAGCGCATCCGTGATCGAACACACGTTCAAGCCACCGAACAACCTCCGCCTCCTCGCTCCAGCGATATAGAAGAAGCATCAACTCCTTCCAGACGAAAAGCCACCGGAAACATGTATCTCTCTAGTCTGAGACCATGGGGGAATAATTCTAGAGGGGGAGAGAGATCCTTCACGAGAAGGTGTAAGTGAGAGGGGGAGGGGGCTTTATATAGGAGGAGGGGGCACCCCAAGGGGGTGGCCGGCGCATGGGGGATTCCCCCACCCCTCCCTCCATTCATGTGAGTGGAGCTCCCACTCACAAATTTCCTCTCCATTTTCTCCACTCAAAATCCCACTCAAATTTCTATTAAATTTCCACCAAATTTAATGTAATCTCTCATTAAATAAAACTCTTTTTATTTATTTATTCAGAATTTTGTCAATTACATTAATTAACAAACATTCACATAAAAACCCTTGCTACTATTCAATTTCACATGCAGAAACAATTTCAGCAATTTCACCCGAAACAATTCCGGTGTCTAGTGAAATAATTCATGCACTTTGTAATTCTTTCGTCTAGAACATATTTGTTGTCGGTATCCCTTAAGTGTGTCACCCTACGGTTCGCGAAGAATGCAGACATGATCGAGACCCCTTTCGGATCAATAATCAGAAGCGGGACCGGGAGATCCATACTGACTCCCACACATTCAACGATGACTTCTATGATCGTGAGAACCTTTTACTCTACTAACGTAATCCCTTTGTCTCGTGATATATTACATGTCCAAGATTCGATCATTGGTATCTCCATGCCTAGTTTGATCTCGTTACCGACATGCACTCTTTTCTCGTTCCCGTGATATAACATTCTAGTGATCACATCCCTTGCTTGCAAGCTAACTAATGTGATATCACCGAGAGGGCCCAAAGTGTATCTATCCGTCATCGGGATGGACAAATTCCACTCTTGATCTATGAGCCTCTACATGACACCTTCGTTGCACTGAACCCACCTTTATAGTCACCCTGTTACGGTGTGACGTTTGATGTTATCAAGATACACTTCCAGTATTAGTGATTGACTTGATCCATGGTCTAAGGATTAGGATTACTTCGTATGATGTTATAGAAATATAAACACAATGACTTTGATCGTAATTCTATACTTAGGATGAATGTTCATCACATCATTCCAACAATGTTGTGACCTCGTTATTAACAACATCTAGTGTCCATGATTAGGAAACCTTGGTCATCTTGTTAATCAACGAGCTAGTTTATAAGAGAGCATACCTAGGAACATTCTATTTGTTTATTAAACACACATGTATTAAAATTTCCGTATTAATACAATTATAGCATACAAAATAAACATCTATCATATACTTGGAATACTTATAATAACAACTTTATTATTGCCTCTCAGGGCATATTCCCTTCAGTATCCCACTTGCACTAGAGACAATAATCTAGTTACATACTGATAAATCTAACGCCCATGGAGTTCTAGTATTGATCATGTTTTTCCCTAGGGAGAATTTTAGTCGACGGATCTGCTACATTGAGATCCATGTGTACTTTACAAATCTTTATATCTCCATCTTTGACATGTTCGCGGATGGAGTGATACCAGCGCTTAATATGCTTGGAATTCTTGTGAGACCTTGGTTCCTTGGAATTGGCTATGGCTCCATTGTTGTCACAATAGATCACCATTGGGTCCAATGCACTAGGAACCACACCTAGTTCGGTTATGAACTCCTTCATCCAAACTGTTTCCTGAGCTGTTTCCGAAGCAGCAACATATTCGGTCTCCGTTGTTGATCCCGCCACCATAGGTTGTTTGGAACTCCTCCAATAGACTGTTGCTCCGTTCATGAGAAATACATATCCGGATTGAGACTTAGAGTCATCCGGCTCGGTGTCGAAGGTAGCGTCGACATAACATTTAGTGACGAGCTCTTCTTCACCTCCGTACACGAGAAACATTTTCTTAGTTCTTCCTAAGTACTTAAGGATATTCTTGACCGCTATCTAGTGTTCTGTACCTGGATCAGATTGGTGTCTACTAGTCAAACTAATAGCATGTGCCACATTTGGTCTTGTAAATAGCATGGCGTACATGATAGAGCCTATGGCTAAAGCATAGGGAATCTTGTCCATTATCTCTCTTTCTTCCGTCGTAGCCGGACTTAGAGTCTTACTCAATGTCTTGCCTTGCAACATAGGTAAGAACCCCTTCTTACTTTTGTCCATTCTAAACTTCTTTAAAATCTTATCAAGGTATATATTTTGTGATAGCCCTATCAGGCGTCTTGATCTATCTCTATAGATCTTTATGCCTAATATGTATGACGTTTCACCTAGATCCTTCATCGAAAATTTGTTGTTTAGATAACTTTTAACATTGTTTAAAAGATCTATATCATTTCCAATCAGTAATATGTCATCCACATATAATATTAGAAATGTCACATTGCTCCCACTTTCTTTCTTGTAAATACAAGCTTCTCCATAAGTTTGGGCAAATCCAAACTCTTTGATCACCTCATCAAAACGGAGATTCCAACTCCGGGATGCTTGCTTCAGTCCATAGATGGGTCGCTGAAGCTTGCATACCTTGTTAACATCCTTAGGATCGACAAAATCCTTTGGTTGTATCATATACAACTCTTTTTCAATGTTGCCAGTGAGGAACGCAGTTTTGAAATCCATCTGCAATATCTCATAGTCGAAATATGCAGCAATTGCTAACATAATCCTAACCGACTTTAGCATCGTTGCGGGATAGAATGTCTCATCGTAGTCAACTCCTTGAATTTGTCGAAACCCCTTTGCGACAAGTTGAGCTTTATAGATTGTTACATTACCATCAGCATCAGTTTTTCTTTTGAAAATCCATTTGTTCTCCACGGCCTTTCGGTCGTGAGGTAAGTACTTCCGTAACTTTCCCATTACGAGTACGAGAATTGAAAGACATGAAAATTCTCAATTCTCTACGGCGTCTAGGAGATAGATAGAATATTTTTAGGAACAAGAAAATCAGAAGAATCTTTCTCTCTTTTCACTACCATTCTGCGTCTTCGACTTCTATTACTTCTTTAATGTAATAGCTATAGTTTGATATAATAATCCCACCAAGGTTCAAACTGTTGGATTATACCCTAGAGGCAATAATAAATATGTTATTATTATAATTCTTGTTCATGATAATGTTTATATTCCATGCTAGAATTGTATTAAGCGGAAACTTTAATACTTGTGTGGTTTGTGAATAACACCGTGTCCCTAGTACGCCTCTATGGACTAGCTCATTGATCAATGATGGTTAAGGTTTCCTAACCATAGACATGAGTTGTCAATTGATAATGAGATCATATCATTGGGAGAATGATATGATGGACAGACCCAAACTAAGCGAAGCAATTAGATCGTGTCATCGTGTTCGTCTTTGCGAAGCTTTTCTTATGTCAAATATTGTATTCCTTAGACCATGAGATAATACAACTCCCTGGTATCGGAAGAAAGCTTTGAGGTCATCAAACGTCATCCTATGAGAGGGTGATCATAAAGGTGTCTCTCAGGTGATCGGAAAGTATTTGTTGGGTTGTATGTATCGAGATGGGATTTGTCCCTCCCAAGTCGGAGAGATATACTTTGGGCCCACTCGGTAATCGATATCAACACCGCTTGCAAGCATGTGGTTAAGGAGTTAATCACAAAGTGATATCGGATTACGGAACGAGTAAAGTACTTGCTGTGAACGAGATTGAACTAGGTATGACGGTACCGACGATCGAATCTCGGGCAAGTAAAATATCGCGAGACGAAGGGAATATATATATGGGATTGATTGAATCCTGTCATCGTGGTTCATCCGATATGATCATCGATGAATGTGTGGGAGTCAATATGGGTTTCCAGACCCCGCTGTTGATTATTGATAGAAGATCATGTCTGCATATTCTCGAACCCGCAGGGTCACACACTTAACGTGTCTCGACGCTAGGATAGGTTGGATAATTGGTTTATGAGTTTTTGTTCGGAGTCTCGGATGGGATCCGGGACATCACGAGAGGTTCCGGAGTGGTCCGGAGAATAAGATTCATATAAGGTAGTGCAGTTTTTGGAGTTCGGAATTGTTCCGGATTAATCGGTATTGTACCGGAAGCTTCTAGAACCTTCCGGAAGGGGACCAACACGGCCCCACCTTCCGGGAGGGGGCATGGGCCTATGAGGGAGTGCCCTGGCCGCATTGGGCCAGGGGCACAAGGCCCCATAGGGCCCAGCCGGCCAAGAGAAGTTTAAACTCTAGATAGAGCTTCTAGAAGGGGGTTTCCTTGCACCCCACTCTTCCTCCTTGGGGACGCCGGCCTTGGCTTGTGGGAGGAGCTAGGGCTGCACCCACCCCTCTATATATAGAGGGCTGGGGGCTCACCAACCCCCTACACCTTCCCCTCCAACCCTAGCCGCCCTGCTGCCCTCCTCTCTCCCTCCCGACTGCTTGTAGGCGAAGCCCTGCTGCAGAAATTCTCCACCAATTGCACCGCGCCATCGCGTTGTAGATCCAACCCATCTCTCCACCATACTTGCTGGACCAAGGAAGGAGGAGACGTCGAGGTGCTGCACGTGTGCATCTCACGGAGGTACCACCACTTGTGGTGCTATATCGGATCGGATCGCGAGGAGGAGAAGCGAGTACGACTACATCACCCACGTTCCGACGAACGTTCCGCTGTGCGAATCTTCAAGGGTATGAAGATCTAATCCAATCTCTCTTGTTGTTTGCATCTCCTAGATTAGATCTTGGCTTTCCCTCTGTTCGCATCCGTAGAAAATTTTGATTTACTATGCCGCGAAACCCTTCAGTGGTATCAGAGCTAGATCTATGCGAAGATGTGTTTCACGAGTAGAACGCAACATGGTTGTTGCGGGCGTTGATGTTTTCTGTTGCAAGCCTCTTGTTTGTGTTCTTCTTATGACGCGGGATAGTGAGATTGAAGCGGTCCAGGCCAACCTTACGCGACGTCGTTCGCGAGACCGGCTCCGCACTTGACGTGTGGCTTGTTCCACACATGCGGCTGGTGGATGTCAGTTTGTCTCACTATAGTTGTCATGGGATTAACACCGGAGTTTGGCAACCATAATATCACCGTTGTGGCTTTTCGTAGGTGAGAATCGTTCTTAGCATCTACTCCCATAAGCCACGTAAAACATGCAACAACAAAGTAGAGGCGTCTAACTTGTTTTTGCAGGGAGTGTTTTCTGTGATATGGTATGGCCCAAGATGTGATGTGTATAATGTATGCGATGATCATGTTTTGTAATGTTTCACGACTTGCATGTCGATGAGTACACAACCGGCAGGAGCCATATGGTTGTCTTTATAATTGTGTATGACCTATGTGTCAACTTCTTATACGCCATGTAATAGTTTCACTTTATCGCTAAGTAGTTAGCAATAGTTGTAGTTGCTATTCGTGGTGGAGGCAATCATGGTGGAGTGATGGAGATCATGCCGGAACGCACAAGATGGAGATCATTGCGCGAAGATTGGCTATACCATGTCACATAAAGTTATATGCATGTGATGTTTATCCTTTTATGTATCTTATTAGGCTTAGATCGCGACGGTAGCATTATAAGATGATTCCTCACTTAAAGATCAAGATAAAACTGTGTTCTCCCCGAGTATGCACCGTTGCGAAAGTTCGTCGTGTCCAAGCATCACGTGATGATCGGGTGCTATAGACTCTACGCTCACATACAACGGGTGCAAGCCAGTTTTGCACACGCGGAAATACTTGGGTCTAACTTGACGAGCCTAGCATGTACAGACATGGCCTCGGAACACAAGAACCGAAAGGTTAAGCATGAGTCATATGAATGATATGATCGACACTTTGTTGTCCACCATTGAAACCACATCTCTTCTCGTGATGATCGGATTAGGTGTGGTGAATTTGGATCGTGTTCACTAAACAACTTGAGGGATGTTGAATTTAGTGGGAGTTCATCTAGTAATTTGATTAAAAGTTGAACTAGTTATCATGAACATAGTCTAAATTGTACTTGCCAATACTGTAGATCACATGGCCAAGTCCAACTTCAACGTTTTTGCTGAGAAGGAAAATCTTAGAAACAATGGGTCTAACTTCACCAATTGGTTCTGCAATCTAAGAATCATTCTCTCTGGCGGTCGAAAGGACTATGTCCTTGGGAAAGCGTTAGGTGACCCCCCCTGCTGCAACTGCGCCGGCTGATGAGAAAGCTGTCTATCAGTCACGCAAAGATGATTATGGTGTGATTAAGAGCACCATGTTGTTTGCTATGGAACCGGAACTTCAAAATCATTTTGAAGACTGTCCCGTGCCCTTTGAGATTCTCGAAGAGCTGAAAACCATGTTTCAGACTCAGGCCCGTTCTGAGAGATATGAGATCTCTGAGAAGTTCTTTAACTGCAAGATGGAGGAAGGGTGTTCTGTTAGTGAGCACGCCATTAAGATGACGGGCTACACTCAACGCCTTGAGCAACTGGACTGCAAGATTCTAGAGGATCTCAAGATTGACACTCCTAGCTACAAAAGTTTTGTAGTTGATCACAATCAGATTGGTTCCACTGATATGATCACTGAGCTCTTTGCTAAGATGAAAGTAGCGGAGGTGAACATCAAAAAGAATAATCATGTGTTGATGGTCAACAAGCCCCCCACCTTCAAGAAAGGTAAGGGTGCAAGGAAGCCCTTCAAGAAAGGCGGCGGCAAGCGTGTTGCCCCTGCTGAGAAGAAGCTCAGGTCTGGCCCTAAGCCGGACACTGAGTGCTTCTATTGCAAGTACAAGGGTCACTGGAAGCGCAACTGTCCGAAGTACTTAGCGGACAAGAAGGCTGGCACCATCAAAGGTATATTTGATATACATGTTATTGATGTTTTCCTTACTAGCCCTCGTTGTAGTGCCTGGGTATTTGATACCGGTTCAGTTGCTAATATTTGTAACTCGAAACAGGAGCTACGGAATAGACGGCGGCTTGCGAGGGATGAGGTGACGATGCGCGTTGGCAACGGATCAAGAGTTGATGTGATGGCCGTCGGCACGCTCTCCTTAGTTTTACCTTCGGGATTAGTTTTAAACCTTAATAAATGTTATTATGTGCCTGCGTTGAGCATGAACATTATTTCTGGATCTTGTTTATTGCAAGACGGTAATTCATTTAAATCGGAGAATAATGGTTGTTCTATTTATATGAGTAACATCTTTTATGGTCATGCACCTATTGTGAATGGTTTATTTCTTCTAAATCTCGAAAGGGATGAAACACACATCCATAACATTGAGGCTAAGAGATGCAAAGTAGATAGTGATAATACTACTTATTTGTGGCACTATCGTCTAGGTCATATTGGTGTAAAGCGCATGAAGAAACTCCATTCTGATAGACTTTTGGAGTCTCTTGATTTTGAATCATTTGACACATGCGAACCATGCCTCATGGGAAACATGATCAAAACCCCATTCTCCGGTATGATGGAGCGAGCAACGGACTTGTTGGAAATCATACATACCGATGTATGCGAACCGATGAGTGTTTCGACGCGCGGTGGATATCGCTATTTTCTCACTTTTACCGATGACTTAAGTAGGTATGGGTGTATCTATTTAATGAAACATAAATCTGAAACGTTTGAAAAGTTCAAATAATTTCAGAATGAAGTGGAGAACCATCGTAACAGAAAGATTAAGTTTCTACGATCCGATCGTGGAGGTGAATATTTGAGTTATGATTTTCTCACGCATCTTAAAGCAAGTGGAATCGTTTCACAACTCACGCCACCCGGAACACCACAGTGCAATGGTGTGTCTGAACACCGGAACCGAACCCTATTAGATATGGTCCGATCAATGATGTCTCTTACTGATTTGCCGTTATCATTTTGGGGTTATGCATTAGAAACCGCTGCATTCACTTTAAATAGGGCACCATCTAAATCCGTTGAGACGACACCGTATGAACTATGGTTTGGTGCTAAACCTAAGTTGTCGTTTCTTAAAGTTTGGGGATGCGAAGCTTACGTCAAGAAGTTGATGCCGGACAAGCTCGAACCCAAAGCGGAGAAATGCGTCTTCATAGGATACCCTAAGGAAACTATTGGGTATACCTTCTATCACAGAACCGAAGGCAAAGTGTTTGTCGCAAAGAACGGTTCCTTTCTTGAGAAGGAGTTTCTCTCGAAAGAAGTGAGTGGGAGGAAAGTAGAGCTAGACGAGGTTATTGAACCTTCTCTTGAATTGGAGAGTAGCGCAGCACCTGAAATTGTTCCAGTGCCGCCTGCACCAACAATAGAGGAAGCTAATGACAAGGATCATGAAGCTTCGGACGATGCTGCTACTGAACGTCGCAGGTCGACAAGGTCGCGTGCCCCTCCTGAGTGGTACGGCAACCCTGGCTTGACTGTCTTGTTAGCAGAAGACAGTGAACCTACGAACTATGAGGAACCGATGATGAGCCCAGACTCTGAGAAATGGCTAGAAGCCATGAAATCCGAATTGGGATCCATGAGCAAAAACCAAGTATGGACTTTGGTGGACCCTCCTAGCGACCGAAAGGCCGTTGAGTGCAAATGGATCTTCAAGAAGAAAACGGACGCGGATGGTAATGTTACCGTCTATAAAGCACGGCTTGTCGCGAAAGGTTTTCGACAAGTTCAAGGTGTTGACTACGATGAGACTTTCTCTCCCGTAGCGATGTTTAAGTCCATTCGGATTTTATTAGCAATTGCTGCATTTCATGATTATGAAATATGGCAGATGGATGTCAAGAATGCGTTCCTCAATGGCAACATTGATGAAGAGTTGTATATGATGCAACCCGAAGGTTTTGTCGATCCTAAGGATGCTGATAAAGTATGCAAACTTCAGCGTTCCATTTATGGACTGAAGCAAGCATCTCGGAGTTGGAACCTTCGTTTTGATCAAGTGATCAAGAGCTTTGGATTTGTTCCAAATTGCTACAAAGCTTGTATCTACAAGAAAGTGAGTGGGAGCTCGGTGACGTTTCTGGTACTATATGTGGATGACATATTGATTATTGGAAATGACATCAACATGCTTAACGATGTGAAGAGTTATTTGAACAAGTGTTTTTCAATGAAAGACCTAGGTGAAGTTGCTTATATATTGGGCATCAAAATCTATAGAGATAGACAAAGACGCCTGATAGCTTTAAGCCAGAGTACATACCTAGACAAAGTTCTGAAAAGGTTCAGAATGGATAAGGCAAAGAAAGGTTCAGTGCCTATGTTGTCAGGTAAGATATTGAGAAAGGCTCAGTGTCCAGCTACGGTAAATGATAGGGAAGCTATGAGCAAAGTGCCTTATGCATCGGCCATAGGTTCTATCATGTATGCCATGTTGTGTACTAGACCGGATGTGTCCAATGCTCTTAGTTTGACGAGCAGGTATCAAAGTGATCCAGGAGTGGAACACTGGACAGCCGTGAAGAACATCCTAAAGTACCTAAATAGGACTAAAGAAATGTTCTTAGTCTATGGGGGTGATGAACAGCTCGTCGTAAAAGGTTACGTCGACGCTAGTTTCGACACCGATAAGGATGATTCCAAATCTCAGACAGGATACGTTTATATTTTGAATGGAGGAGCTGTGAGCTGGAGAAGCTGCAAGCAAAGCGTGATCGCGGGATCTACAGTAGAAGCGGAATACATGGCTGTTGCAGAAGCGTCAAGTGAAGGAGTTTGGAACAGAAACTTCATCACTGAGCTTGGCGTGGTTCCAAGTGCATTGGACCCACTGGAGATATTGTGTGACACCACTGGCGCCATAGCACTCGCTAAGGAACCAAGATATCATCCAAAGACCAAGCATATCAACCGCAAGTTTTATATAATCCGAGATTATATAGCAGATGGAGATCTGAAGATTAGCAAAGTACATACAGATCTGAATGTCGCAGATCCGTTGACTAAACCTCTTTCGCGTGCAAAACATGATCAGCACCTTAGTGCCATGGGTGTGAGATTGTTGCCAAATGTAAACTAGATTATTGACTCTAGTGCAAGTGGGAGACTGTTGGATTATACCCTAGAGGCAATAATAAAGATGTTATTATTATAATTCTTGTTCATGATAATGTTTATATTCCATGCTAGAATTGTATTAAGCGGAAACTTTAATACTTGTGTGGTTTGTGAACAACACCGTGTCCCTAGTACGCCTCTATGGACTAGCTCATTGATCAATGATGGTTAAGGTTTCCTAACCATAGACATGAGTTGTCAATTGATAATGAGATCATATCATTGGGAGAATGATATGATGGACAGACCCAAACTAAGAGAAGCAATTAGATCGTGTCATCGTGTTCGTCTTTGCGAAGCTTTTCTTATGTCAAATATTGTATTCCTTAGACCATGAGATAATACAACTCCCTGGTATCGGAAGAAAGCTTTGAGGTCATCAAACGTCATCCTATGAGAGGGTGATCATAAAGGTGTCTCTCAGGTGATCGGAAAGTATCTGTTGGGTTGTATGTATCGAGATGGGATTTGTCCCTCCCAAGTCGGAGAGATATACTTCGGGCCCACTCGGTAATCGATATCAACACCGCTTGCAAGCATGTGGTTAAGGAGTTAATCACAAAGTGATATCGGATTATGGAACGAGTAAAGTACTTGCTGTGAACGAGATTGAACTAGGTATGACGGTACCGACGATCGAATTTCGGGCAAGTAAAATATCGCGAGACGAAGGGAATATATATATGGGATTGATTGAATCCTGGCATCGTGGTTCATCCGATATGATCATCGATGAATGTGTGGGAGTCAATATGGGTTTCCAGACCCCGCTGTTGATTATTGATAGAAGATCATGTCTGCATATTCTCGAACCCGCAGGGTCACACACTTAACGTGTCTCGACACTAGGATAGGTTGGATAATTGGTTTATGAGTTTTTGTTCGGAGTCTCGGATGGGATCCGGGACATCACGAGAGGTTCCGGAGTGGTCCGGAGAATAAGATTCATATAAGGCAGTGCAGTTTTTGGAGTTCGGAATTGTTCCGGATTAATCGGTATTGTACCGGAAGCTTCTAGAACCTTCCGGAAGGGGACCAACGTGGCCCCACCTTCCGGGAGGGGGCATGGGCCTATGAGGGAGTGCCCTGGCCGCATTGGGCCAGGGGCACAAGGCCCCATAGGGCCCAGCCGGCCAAGAGAGGTTTAAACTCTAGATAGAGCTTCTAGAAGGGGGGTTTCCTTGCCCCCCACTCTTCCTCCTTGGGGCCGCCGGTCTTGGCTTGGGGGAGGGGCTAGGGCTGCGCCCACCCCTCTATATATAGAGGGCTGGGGGCGCACCAACCCCCTACACCTTCCCCTCCAACCCTAGCATCCCTGCTGCCCTCCTCTCTCCCTCCCGACTGCTTGTAGGCGAAGCCCTGCTGCAGAAATTCTCCACCAATTGCACCGCGCCATCGCGTTGTAGATCCAACCCATCTCTCCACCATACTTGCTGGACCAAGGAAGGAGGAGACGTCGAGGTGCTGCACGTGTGCATCTCACAGAGGCACCGCCACTTGTGGTGCTAGATCAGATCGGATCGCGAGGAGGAGAAGCGAGTACGACTACATCACCCACGTTCCGACGAACGTTCCGCTGTGCGAATCTTCAAGGGTATGAAGATCTAATCCAATCTCTGTCGTTGTTTGCATCTCCTAGATTAGATCTTGGCTTTCCCTCTGTTCGCATCCGTAGAAAATTTTGATTTACTATGCCGCGAAACCCTTCACAAGCATGGTTTTCGTACATGGATTCCATCTCGGATTTTATGCCTTCTAGCCATTTGTTGGAATCCGGGCTCATCGTCGCTTCTTCATACGTCGTAGGGTCATCTATTTCATCAACCATGAAATTCATAACAGGATTTCCATATAGTTCAGTAGCTGCACGTATCCATTGTTATTGTCGCGAGCAGGAGCGCCCAATGAGAGGCATCTGGAACAAGACGGGGCTCCGGACCCATCAGCTGGTGGGCCCCATTGGATCTGAGCTGGCAGTGTGAACCCTCATCGTTCACGGGTTCTCACGACCGAGAGTCGAGCTGGCATCAAAAACTCTCGCCGTCAACGGGTTCTCGCGGCCGAGGGCCGAGCTAGAAGAGAAAACCCTCGTCATTCATGGATCCTCACGACGACGTCGTACGGCGGGTCCTGTTCACGTACCGTGCGTGGATCCTCGCAATTAGATCGTACGATGGGTCATGTTCGCGCGGAAGAACGGCTCACATCATATGATGGCTGTACATGAGAGTCCGACTGTGCTCCAGGCCTACCGTTGCGCAAGTTGCCGTTGTCTCACAGATGCATCCCAGCAAAGCGCGCGCCATAGGGTTTTACGGTGCTTCTACTTCTACTGAACAGTTCGACAGAGAGAACGTGCCGCGTGCGCCGCACGAATCTAGGCTATGACTGACCTATAGCTTAAACCTTACATGCACCTTCGACATGCCTCTCCTCTTCTATATAAACGGCTCGGTGTGTCTCTCCTTCAGCATTTAGTCCCTTTTTCTTTCCCGTCCTTCTAGCTCTGCTCCTCCCGTCCTGCTTCTTTCGTCGAGCTCGGTCACTCCCTGAGCGAGGCAGGATGGTGGTTGTTTGACGTGGCGATGCACCCCACCTCGCCACAATCGCTTCACCTCTTCAGCGTTAGACACCTTGATGCCACCAAGCAGCACAGCGTTCCACGTGGTGCGTTCGCCAAAAAAAAGGTCACACACCAAATTCAGAAGTGAATGCTCCTTGTAGGCCAAATAGTCTGAAATCAAAACCACAATGGCTGAAGCAAGAGACACCTTGCTAGCCCATACTGTGCATGTGCGAGATGTGCCTCCCTGTTTCTTCTTCCCATTCTGTGCCGGTGAGGGGAGGAGAATCGGCCAGCCAGCAGTATTGGTCATGAGCGCCGGCCACGAACATCATCTGGTATTGGTATTAGCACGAGCGCCACGATCAACTCCCTGATGCCGATGTCCCAGCCATCTCCCGACGCTGCCACCCAAAGCGTGGCATATCACCTTACCTGAGAACGAACAGAAAGAAGTTAATTTCGGACGCTACATGCATTGCCGTGAGATGCGGAATTAACGTAGAGGCAGGGTTATGTTGCTGCTCTGCTCTCACCGTCTCACGGTCTCTATATGGTCTCTATATGATGCAGAAGCCGAGGCCACGCTTCCGTGTGACGACGATGGTGCGAAGAGGGTCCTTCTTGTTCTTGTACAAGAGTGCGGTCTATCAATCCATCCGCGGCGACTGGGTTTCCTACACAAAATGCCCAATCGCCTCATGGAAATCAGCATATCTAGCTCTGCCATTCCTTTCCAACGAACGCCCTGCAAAATACATGTCTTTTCGTAAGCACCAAACACTCCATACGGCAGAAGAAGAGCATATACCCAGAACACCATACAACTAGCCGCCGATTCGACGTTACCACCCAAAGATCCAGAGAAACATTGCTAATGCACAACTGCTACACAAATGCAGATAAATCAATAATGCAACCCGGGTTCTTTTGTTTCGAGTGGTAAAATAAAAGGGTGCTTCTTTTCAGTTTGTGAGAACGGTACACATCTTCACTCTCCAGAGAAAACAGAACATGTTCAGGGAGAGAGCTACAGAGGTGGCAATGTCGCCACGCTCATATGCTATGCGTACACAAAGCATATGAAAGTTATTATATGCTTCAATCTACGGAGTCAGAAATATTGCACTGTTTCCCGTCTTATCTGCTGCTATTGAACAAAATTCTAGTGTTTGCCAATGTGGTTAGCTGCACTATTAACATAACTTATTGGTAACTTTTTACTTATAATGCACATGGTACACTACTGATCAATGTATAGCAGATCCGGACCTGGAGTTGCACTCCTTTGGATATAACTAGCTGCCAACATGGATGTTCTTCGTCTGAACCACAGCAGGAGTAGATACAATCTAACAAACCCTAAAACTATTTTTGCCAACATAATGGATGCTATTCAACGAGAGCAAATCTTCAAAGAATGCAGGGGAGGGGTTGCGGGGGTGATTTTACCTTTCAAACAGGTCACAAACGATACTTCCATTCAGCTACATATTATTGCGTGTACATGTCTATGTGTTGCACTTGATTACCCCTGTTGTTGATGCCCATGTCAAAGAAGAAAAGTCAGTTGTGCATAATAACTAGCTTTTTTCTTTGACAGAACATAATAACTAGCTTTGGTATTGTGGTTAACTAAAAGCAGATTCTCAACTAAAGAAGATGCGGCTTTATTACCTGTCATGAGATGAGGATACTTGGGATATGACTGATCTTGAACCAATCCTTGCCTGTCAATTTGCTGCAATTTTCAGTCAGTGCAGAGCTACAACCACTGACAATCAACTCTTCCAGTGCAGTCAAGCATCGCAAACCTTCTGGCAATGGGACCAACTTTTTGCAGCAGCTTATCTCCAGATGCTCAAGTGTTATGAGATCACCTAGCCATTCTGGAAGGACTTCCAACTCAGTGCAATTGTCAATCTTCAGCTTCCGCAATATACTAAGGTACCTGATGGCCTCTGGCAAAACATGTAGCCCTTCACAGTACTCGATGGTTAGATCCTCAAGTTTTGGCCTGTGCAGCAGTAAATTCCAATCATTTGATGATGCATGGCAATTTGTAATCCACAGTCTCCTAAGAAGGGACGCGGATTTTGAAGATGATGGCCCGAACATCCTACCAACTGATAACATCTCACTGCTGTTGGATATTGACAAATCTGCTATAGCATCTGGGAGGCATGGGTTTGGCCTCATCTTTGGACATCCACTTACAGTGAGAGTTTTAAGAACTGGAAACATGAATATCTCATGTTGACTCTCTTCACTATCCATCGCCAATGAAGTTGGCCAGATCTCCAGCTCAGGCAGGTCTTCAAAATGGAGTTCCTTCAGTGACTGGTATAGTGTGTTTTTTTGTCCTTTTGTAAGTATTTCATATCCCATGCTGCGGACATTGCTCATACAGCGGAGCTCAAGAGATTGGAGATTGGGAATAAGACCAAGAGGTGGGAGGCATATGCAGTTAGGGATGTTTCCTAAACTTAGGGAGGTAATATTTGGAAGCCAGGACTCCATGCTCTTCACCATCCAGCTAGGAAATTTGGTGCCCATGTAGCCATATATTTCAAGGACCTCAAGGTTTTCAGGAGGCAGGAGAACTTCAAGAAACGTTTCAACATTCTTGAGATCATCAGAAGAACACGAACTGGTCCATGACACAGTCAAGGTGCCAAGTTTACGCTTGTTCCTTAAGTTTGCTCTTTCGGCATCGTTTGTCAAATCCTTCTTCTGTGAGCAGCATTCAATTTTAAGAATGCCAGTCAGAAGATTTAGATCTTTTAGCTCCGCAATGCTGCTGTATGTGTCACCTACAATGAGCAGCGATAATGTTTCAAGTTTAGTCCATTGTCCAAATCCACCAGGAAGTCTCTCCAAAGATCGACACTGTTCATTTTTTAGGTGCTTCAGATTAGTTATGGTTGCCATGCCGTCAGGTAGCTGGGCTAGCTCTGCACAGCCAACAAGGCTCAAACTCTCCAACATCATGAGGTTAGTTATAGACTCAGGTAGCTTACGAAGATTCCAGCACTGGAACAAAATAAGCTCCTTCAAACTATGAAGATTCCCAATTGATTCAGGCAGCTCTTCCAGACCAATATTCCATGAGAGATCTAATGTCTGCAAGACTGGTAAGTGACTGGTTGCTATGGGCAATGCCAAACTGCATGCATGATGTGATAAAATGAGAGTTTGAAGCTCTAGAAGGCCACCAATGGATCCAGGTAATTCTGATAAATTACTACAGTGAGACATATCCAGAGTATGGAGCCTTGTAATACAGCCTATTGAGTTCGGGATTGCCTCGAGATCACTGCATTGAGATAAATTCAGGTGCAACAAATTTGAGAGATTCCCAATATCTTTGGGCAATGCACGGAGAATTCCACACCGTGAAAGGTTCAAGAAATGCAAGCTTTGCAGTCTGCATATAGTGTCAGGCAGAGTTTCAAGGCTGATACAGCCTTTAAAATTCAAGGCTTGCAAACTTTGGAGCTCACCGATGGAACTGGGTAATATTCGAAGAAAACTGCAAAATGACATGTTCAGATTTTGTAGGTTCTGGAGATGCCCTATGGAATCTGGTAAGGTCTGAAAGTGGCAAGACGAAAGATTCAAGGTTTCTAGATTCTCAAGACTGCATATTGACATGGGAAGCACACATAGATTGACACAATTGGATAAATGAAGTGTTTGCAGATTGTGGAGGTTACTGATGCAATTGGGCAGACTTCTAACAGGGGATGACGAGACATCCAAGTACCTCAAGTGTTTTAATCTACCAACTGACTGGGGAAGCTCTGTAATTTGGCTGCCTCGCAAATCTACTACTCGCAAGCACCTAGAGTGAAGAAACAATTGGATATCAAGAGCATAACCCCAGGAATGTAATGCACGAACTTTATGAAGCATGCTCCAGAGAACTTTAGGCACCCCCATGTCATCAGCCAACGATGCATAGTGGCATGCTTCAGTGCGCCCATTGGCATTCTTAGATCTGATGATCTGGACTTCATCCCCGGCAACAGATTGAGCAAGGTCATGCACCAAGTCATGAATCTTGTACTTTATATTGCCATCTTCTTCTAATTCTTTCTTCGATAAATCGTGCTCCTCTACTTCTTGAAGGAAAGAGATCCACAATAAGTGCTCGAAATAGTCGTTGGCTTGATCAAAAACTGATTGGCAGCCATACTTTGCAGGTTGAATAAATCCAAGAGCAATCCATTGCTGAATAAGCTTGTCCCTGTCAATCTCATGGTTTCTAGGAAATGATGCGCAATACGCGAAGCACTGCTTAAGACCAGGTGGCATTTGGTCATAGGTAAGCTTGAGAGACGGCAAGATTGTGTCTTCCTTATCCAGCTGCTATATCTCACTGTCCTTAACAGCAACCCATGACTCCTCATTCCTCTTGAACCGTAACATGCTCCCAAGAGCCTTGGCTGCCAACGGCACGCCACCGCATTTCCGGACAATCTCCTTCCCTACCTTGACCAACTTGGGATGTAAATCGTCCTCCCCTTCCTCAAAAGCCTTTCCCTTGAACAGCTCCCAACAATCATCATCGGAGAGGCCCTTGAGCACGAATGGCGGCACGGTGCGCACCATCATGCCGACCTTGCGGTTCCGTGTCGTCACGATGATCTTGCTGCCCCGCTTGCCATCCTTGAGGAGCAGCTTCAGCCTCTCCCACTCCTCTTGGTTCTCGCTCCACACATCGTCAAGAACCAGCAGGTACTTCTTCCCGGTGAACGTCTCCGACAAGAAATTTGCAATGGCTTCCAAGCTGGTCAGATCGCGCTTCAACTTGGTCGCGCTGACAATCGGCTGGATGAGCCTCCTGAGACTGAAATCAACGGACATGGAGACCCAGATCCGGGGGTCGAACACCTCGTCGTTGGCCCGCCGGTCGTTGAACACTAGCTGCGCGAGCGTCGTCTTGCCGAGACCGCCGAAGCCGACTATGGGGATCACAGATACGTCCTCCTCGCTCGCCGAGTCAAGCACCAGCTTCATGAGCTTCTCCTTGTCCGCGGCCCTCCCCACCGTCTTGGCCTCGTCGACCATCGAGATGGTCTCGCGCTTCGGGGGATGTAAAACGATAGACTCCAGGAGTTTGTAGTTGTAACATATTGTGATGTGTTGTAATCAAGTTTGGTAAGATATAAACCAAACTTGCTAACCAAGTTGTAATCTTCCTGTAATTGTGGATCCGGGCTTTGACCCATATTTAACACGGAACGCGTACCGAGGAAAAGGTAGCGCTTAAATCCATCGTGATATTTCTTTTATGGTATCAGAGCACCTTCTTCCAAACACATCTACGATCTGATCTCCCATGGCGACCTCCTCAAGCAGTGCTTCGATTGGCAACCCCTTCAGCCGCGATGTGGCAGAGAAACTCACGCCAGAAAATTTCCTGGTTTGGAAAGCGGTCGTTTTGCCCGCAGTCCGTGGTGCTCGACTGCTCGGGTATCTCGACGGAACAACCAAGGCACCACCAGAAGAGATCACCGTCGAGAAACTCAACGACGGCAAGCCAGTACAAGTAAAGGAGGAAAACCCTGCCTATGTGGCATGGAACGAGAGGGATCAGCAGGTTCTATCCTATCTTCTTGGGTCAATCTCCTCCGGCGTTCTGGTGCAACTCACCGAGCATCAAACGGCACATGCAGCCTGGAAGGCGATCCAGGACATGTATGCCTCTCAGTCGCGCGCACGGATTTAACATCTGCGTCGAACCCTCAACGATCTGAAGAAGAGGGAGATGAGCGCGACAGTCTACATCGGCAAGCTGAAGGCAATCGTCGATGAGCTGGCTATGGCTGGCAAGAAACTTGATGAAGATGATGTCATCAATGCAGTCCTTAATGGGCTGGACGCGGAATATAATCCGCTTGTGGAGGCAATCAATGCTCGTCTTCAACAGACCGGGATCTCTCTTAGCGAGGTCTACTCAATGCTTCTCTCATCGGAGGCCCGCCTTGCATCGCAAAACGAGGATATCGGTGGAGGTTTCTCTGCCAACCTTGCTTCTCGAGGCGGCGGTAGCAGCGCTGGTGGCTATCGAGGCGGTGGCAACGGCGGAAACCGCGGTGGTGGAGGTAACTATCGCGGCGGAGGCTACAACAACTATAACCACCAAGGTGGAGGTGGTGGTGGCGGCTATCAGGGACATGGTGGTGGTCGTGATGGCTACCAAGGTGGGCGTGGCGGCTACAATGGAGGTGGAAATTCGCAACAAGGCAACCGTTCTCGCTACAATGGACCACCATGTCAAATCTGCACAAAACCCGGACATCCTGCCTACAAGTGCTTCAAGAGGTACAATAGATCTTTTGTTACACCCGAAGTACAAGCTAATGCAGCAACAACAAACACTCAAGGAGTAGATCCTCACTGGTATATTGACACGGGCGCAACGGATCATGTCACGGGTGAGCTGGAGAAATTGGCCATCCGCGATCGCTACAATGGCAATGAACAAGTCCACACGGCGAGTGGACAAGGTATGGAAATACAACATATTGGTCATGCATCTTTTCATACTCCTGATCGTCCTATTCATCTCAAAAATATTTTGCATGTTCCTCAAGCCACCAAAAGTCTTGTCTCTGCATCTAAACTTGTAACAGATAACAATTCCTATGTTGAAATTCATCCAAAATTCTTTGTTGTTAAGGATCAGGATACGGGGAGAACGCTGCTCCAAGGCGCGAGTAGGAACGGTCTCTACCCTCTTCATGGTGCTTCTTTCCCACGTGTCAAGCAAGTCCTTAGTTCAAGCACCTCTTCTGCTCGGTGGCACGCGCGTCTTGGTCATCCTTCGTTTTCAATAGTTCAACAAATTCTTAGTAGCAATAAAATTTCGTGTTCAAACACACGTGATGAGTCAGTTTGTGATGCATGTCAAAAGGGAAAAATTCATCAATTGCCCTACCCTAAGTCTACTAGTGTCTCTAGTGCTCCTTTGGAGCTTGTTTTCTCAGATGTTTGGGGCCCTGCCCCCGTCTCTGTTGGTCGCTATAAGTACTATGTGAGTTTTATTGATGATTTTAGTAAGTTTACTTGAATTTACTTGCTTAAAAATAAGTCTGATGTTTTTCAGAAGTTTCGTGATTTTCAACAACATGTTGAACGCCTCTTTGATAAAAAGATCCTGGCTCTTCAATCTGACTGGGGTGGTGAGTATCGAAAGTTGAGTTCTTTCTTTTCCCGTGTTGGAATATCACATCATGTGTCATGTCCTCATGCTCATCAGCAAAATGGCTCCGCTGAGCGTAAGCATCGCCATATAGTTGAAGTTGGTCTTTGTCTTCTAGCACATGCATCCATGCCTCTTAAATACTGGGATGAAGCGTTTCTTACCGCTGTCTACCTTATTAATCGCCTGCCCAGTAAAGTTATTCAGCATAAGACACCAACCGAACTTTTGTTTAAAACTTCCCCAGATTATTCTTTCCTTCGCACTTTTGGTTGTGCAGTTTGGCCAAACCTTCGTCCTTATAATCAACATAAACTCCAATTTCGATCTAAACAGTGCACTTTTCTGGGTTATAGTGGTCTCCATAAGGGCTATAAGTGTCTAGACATATCCACTGGTCGTATTTATATTTCTCGTGATGTCACGTTTGATGAATCTATTTTTCCTTTTGCTCATCTTCGGCCCAATGCCGGAGCCTTGCTACGCGCTGAACTCCATCTTTTACCCTCTGTTTTGAGGAATCCTTCTATTTTGGATCAGGAAAATGAAATGCGTCATGATCATATGTCTGTATCTGCTAATTTTTCGCTTGATGAAAGTCTACAGGATCAATCAGTTGCAGGAAATCCGGGTGTTAATTCTAATGCTGATGCTACTACTGATTTCCTGGATGCCCCGACAGAATCTGGTTCGGGATCCGCGTCCCAGCCATCCGTGCTAGACGACTCCGCGTCTCCTGCCCGAGACTCACCCGTCGCATCCTCTTCTGGGGCCATCCGCGCGTCTCGTGTGCATGCAGAGACACCCGAAACGACCTCCCGTGACAGAGACATGTCGCCACGTACTATTTCCCGCTCAATGTGCAGTCCCGAGAGATCATTGTCCTCTGCTGCTGCTGATACTGAGAGCCAACCTGTGTCATTGGGATCTCCTGTGTCCTCTCATCAGGCAGTACAGCCTGCACCTGAACGGCGTATTCATACACGTTCCCAAAGTGGTATATTTCAGTCCAAGGAACTTCCTGATGGTTTTATTCGTTGGGGCAATTTTTGTGCTACCGGTGAGCCTTCGTGTCTTGAAGAGGCTCTTGGTCATGATAAGTGGAAGGCAGCTATGGATGAGGAATTCTTAGCGTTAATGCAAAATAAAACATGGCACTTGGTTCCTCGTCCGGCAAACAGTAATATTATTGACTGTAAATGGGTTTACAAGATCAAACGCAAATCTGATGGTACTATTGATCGTTACAAAGCTAGGCTCGTTGCAAAAGGATTTAAACAGCGGTATGGGATCGACTATGAGGACACGTTCAGCCCAGTGGTAAAAGCTACTACAATTCGTATTATTCTGTCTCTTGCAGTTTCTCAGAATTGGGTTATGCGTCAGTTAGATGTGAAGAATGCGTTCCTTCATGGCGTTCTGGAAGAAGAAGTCTATATGCGACAACCTCCTGGGTTTGAAGATTCAGTTCATTCTGGATATGTGTGCAGACTTGATAAAGCTCTCTATGGTTTGAAACAAGCTCCTCGTGCATGGTATTCTCGGTTGTCCTCTAAGCTTTGTGCACTTGGTTTCACATCCTCTCAAGCTGATCCTTCATTATTCTTTTATCGCAAAAATGGCGTTACTATTTTTATGTTGATCTATGTTGATGACATTATTGTCACTAGCTCTTCTATGGAAGCCATCGATGCAGTTCTTGCCGATTTGCGTATGGATTTTGCGCTCAAGGATCTTGGTTTGCTTCATTATTTTCTTGGTATCGAGGTACATCCGGTTAAAGATGGTATTTCCTTGTCTCAAGGGAAGTATATTTCGGATATTCTGCAGCGTGTTGGTATGGGGGAATGTAAAGCTGTTACCACCCCGCTATCTACATCCGAAAAGTTGTCTGTTTCTGAAGGAGATCTTCTTAATGATAGTGATGCTACTCGTTATAGGAGTATAGTTGGTGCACTTCAGTATGTGACGTTAACTCGACCAGACATATCTTTTTCTGTCAACAAAGTTTGTCAGTTTTTGCATGCTCCTACAACTCTACACTGGACAGCAGTCAAGAGAATTCTTCGTTATTTGAAGTATACTCTTTCACTTGGTTTGAAACTTGTGAAATCTGATTCTACAATGGTTAGTGCTTTCTCGGATGCAGACTGGGCTGGATGTCCAGATGACAGAAGATCTACTGGTGGTTATGCTGTTTTTCTTGGATGTAATCTTGTAGCATGGAGTGCACGTAAGCAAGCTACAGTTTCAAGATCAAGTACTGAAGCGGAGTACAAATGATGGATAGAAACTTTGTTAACCGAGCTTGGCATAAGTCATCCTAAAGCTGCGACACTTTGGTGTGACAATCTTGGTGCTACATATTTATCAGCCAATCCAGTTTTTCATGCAAGAACTAAGCATATTGAGGTAGACTATCACTTTGTTCGAGAGAGGGTTGCAAATAAACTGTTGAATATCAGATTTATTCCAACAGGAGATCAAGTGGCGGATGGATTCACTAAACCCCTGTCAGTTCGACAAATGGAGGCTTTTAAGCGCAATCTCAACTTAGATAAAGTTGAGATTGAGGGAGGGTGTAAAACGATAGACTCTAGGAGTTTGTAGTTGTAACGTATTGTGATGTGTTGTAATCAAGTTTGGTAAGATATAAACCAAACTTGCTAACCAAGTTGTAATCTTCCTGTAATTGTGGATCCGGGCTTTGACCCATATTTAACACGGAACGCGTACCGAGGAAAAGGTAGCGCTTAAATCCATCGTGATATTTCTTTTAGGGGAGCAGGCGGATGAACCGGTGGAGAAACATTGGGATTCAAACGGAGTCTGTCCCTCCCGGCGGCGACCGCGTCTAGCTTGCGCCTCAGAGATCTCAGTCTGTGCGCCATGATGACGGAGCGCAAGATGCAGCAGTCGGCAGTGGGGCCGCAAGCTGGGTTGCCTCGGCGGCGCCGCCGACGACGACGGGCGGCGCGCAGGTCGGAGTGGCAAGCGTCTAGGAAGTCGTCGATTTCGTGGGCGAGGTCTTTGAGCCTCCGCAGCCAGTCGCCGCGCGCCTCAGCGTCGGCGAGCACGCCCCGGATGGTGCCGAACTCGTCCTCCATGGCCTTCAGGTCGGTCCTGAAGCTCCTTAGGAGCGCAAGCTCGCCCCAAATCGAGGATCCGAACTTGGCTAGCACCGCCTTCACGATGCTTGAAGCAAGAACCCCCTCCGCCATTGTGGATCTCTCTCTCTCTAGCGCGCGCGCGCACACACACACACAAAGAACCAGCGCGATGCCGGTTAAATGTACCTTTCTCAATGCAAACGTACTACTCCTAACCTGGAGTAGATGCATGAACATCAAGTCAGAAAATTCAGAGAAACTAGGTTGCGTTTCTCATAACCTCACAATCTCAGTATACCGTACCCATGTGGGCCATGTGAATACTTTTCAATGTGTTTTGACTTTTGACTCAGTCGGGAGATCCACCGGTACATGACGAAGGCTTGCGTGATCATGCAAATTATTGAGAATGAGCCTGCAAAGAATAAGGTGTATGGTGTCTATGACAATGGTTTCACCGGTGTAGCCACCTAGAGGTGGAGATCGAGTGCTACGCTTTGTAGATACGTACCACAACGTTTGAGATTGTATGTGCATGATGATGGATCTCATCGAGTAGTGGCGAACAAAACTGATAGATTTATCTCGGTCATGTTGCGTGTCGATTTGTATATGATGAACTCTACTTGGTGAACCGTTTGACAAACTACTTGTATCGTACTATTTGTTTTAAATTTGTTTAGATCTATTTTAGATGAAGTTTTATAGTATTTTTGTTTCTTTAGATTGCTGGATTGGATGAGATTCAACCATATGCTACCCCTATTTCCAGCCGTGTGAAGATTCATCGTCATCATGGGTATCGGTTTTCGATTTCCATGGTAAAGACGGTGGCTGGTTTTCGATTTCCATGGTAAAGACAGTGGAGTATAAAGTCTTATCTTTCAGACTGAAAATCCAAGGTCTGATTACTTGGCCTTGTGTGAACCGTAGACTAAGAAATACAGAGTACAAGCCTGATGAAAGTGAAAGAGATAAATCTGGAGAGACCTGGAATTATACCACATAACACAAGCAAACCTACACCTCAATCAACTCCGCCACAAGCAACAACATATACCACCCCACGCTTATTACTCCTCGACAGAAAAGGTCCCAAACAAATTAATCCACACCATGGAATTCAAAAGAAAAGAAAAATCTAAAGATCAAACATTATTATCCCCATCAGATGAATTAATACTGTGTGATCTACACAACCACACGCACAACATGACCGAGGAATCCTAGAGGAGGCATAACAGCAGTAAGGGCCACAAGGTCGAGCTAATCATCTCTGACTGGGCTCAACAGTGCGCACATTAGCGCCCGTCATTCCTTCAAGTCTGTCCTTCATTATATCTACAAAGTGTCCCACCATCTCATGGAACTGCTTCAAACCAGAAAGCGGCAAGATTATCGATGAACGATCAGCTCCAGCAACCTGCATCAAGCGGGAATGTCTTAATCTGGAACAGGAGAAGAGCTATCAAATCACGAGCAATAAACACGAATATGATACCTCCGAAATCCTCAAATAATGGCCCCTGTTATTGCTGCCGAGATCAAAGAAAAACCTCTTCTGATCTGCCCTTATCACCTTAGACAGCCCCATGCCACTGAATTCTTCGATCACCTTAGACATCCCCATGCCACTGAATTCTTCAATAGGAGGCACATCAACCAGGCGCTCAACATCTACCTCTGGTACAGATGCAGATTGGCTGCCGTGTCCAGCTATGAATCCAGCACCAACGTCGTCTGAGAGGCCAGGAAGGCGCTCTGGAGGTTCCAGGTGTTGCTGACCAATACAATATCAGAAAATTTTACTGAAAATGACATTGGAGTCTAAGGGCCCCATAAATACACAAGAAACTGGTAAACTCTTTATACCTGGCTTGGATGATTTGGAAGAACATAGAGACGGGAAGCTTCATCATTGATTTCTAATAGTACATTCCTAAATGCTTCCCAACCTTCTTCGCCAGAGCTACCAGCTGGAACAATTATCGTACTACGGTTTCTGTTGACAGATGCCTCCGAAACCTGAAGAAACTTGTGTCAGCAGGTAAATATTGTAATCATGTCAAGACAATTATTTACATTACCTGTGTACTTTATGTAGAAGCAAAAACACAGCAAAGCATGTGATGTAGGTAGGTAGGTCAAGATGCAACGAGAAGATAAATGAACGCAAACGAATCAATAATAAAGAATTAGTAGTGTGCCACGCCAATCTATTTCTATCCACAGAAATCAACTTTGCAACTTAACAAATGACAGATAATCGTAAAGTCGTACCGAGAATACAAGTATACGTAAATAACACTAATTAGACCCAGGCGTTCTTGGTCCTCAGATATCAGGAAGCTAGATGTAGTGACCACGGCGCTTAGAATAAACAAAGTGAGGTATTATTTCATAATTGAAAATTGCAAATATAATCGCAATGGGTTCATGATAAAGGGAGCTAGGGATGTTGCATATTTGAAATAAGAATAAAGGGAGCTGGGGATGTTGCATATTTGAAATAAGAATAAAGGGAGCTGGGGATGTTGCATATTTGAAATAAGAATAAAGGGAGCTGGGGATGTTGCATATTTGAAATAAGAATAAAGGGAGCTGGGGATGTCGAAGTATAACACGAGAAATAAGGTGCTGAGTGCAGATTTCAGAAACATTTACAAGGGAATTCATCAATGGCGAAGAGTATCAACTGTCATGTCCTAATAAAGAGGGTTACGTTTTTGAAATGTCGGTACACCAAATAAATGTAGTTTTGTTATTTTACTTGTTTAAGGTGTGGATCCTTGGTACTTCTGTAAGAAAGAGTGCAGTTTTAAGAAATTTAATCTTGAAATAATCCCACCATAACGTGTATTGTGCAACAAAGACATGAAACAAGACACCAAAAAAAACTTTGCATGTGCCATATAATTACTATAGACATGAAAAAGTATGAATCAAACAAAGACAAAGATCCTGCGTTCTAACTCAAAGGTGGAGCAAAGGGTGAATCAAAAGAACTACAACCTAGGTAACACCAGGCACAGAAACAAGACACACACAAAAAAAACTACCCTCTGCCTTCAAACGAAGTTATAGCTGTTTCAATCTACATGTGCGAGCTATGTCTGTACAGACAAAATCATGTACAGGATATTCACCTTATCCACAAGATGTTAACCAAGATATGAGGTGGACATGGGACATACTGTCCTCTTTATTGGCATTAAACAAAATTTTCATTTCACTGAGAAAGGCCATAATTATTAGGGACCATCATATGAAGCACACAATATCAACAACCAGAAGAAAAACCCATTCTTGTCCTAGGCGAGTGACGTTTGAGTGCACATTTTTGTTGTCTGAATATTTTCCTTTTCTTCCTCAAAATCTGATTATCCTTATATTCAGACTCCGGCATCCTCAAAATCTGATAGGCAATATGGAACTAGCAATGGATAGCTTCAGTTGCTCAAATACATTTGATCCATGGTTTTAAGGCGTCTTAAGGCGATCTAGGGGCGCTTTGACGCCTAGGCGGGTGCTTTGGACGCCTAAAGCGGTCGTTTTTTGCAAAGCGGAGGGAGGGCGCCTTGACGCCTAAGCGTCCGCTTTAGGACGCCTTAAAAACCATGATTTGATCATCACAATTACACAACTACAAAAATATTCAGGGCTCTAACTTGTAGTTTTCAATGAACATTAAACAAAAGAATGCAGAAGATTCGATACAAGGACAGACGACCTGATAAACAATTAATTTCCTATTGAAACCATCATATCATTTTAGTGTAATTAGAGAAAAAGAGACAGGATGATTATATCAAATTTGTCAGTTGTGACACAGTATTCAGATAGAACTTCCATACCAATCTGAGCATTGAGCGATCAAGATCTATTTTTTCTCGTATCATGGAACCTCGAGTGCTCCGCATGAAGACTAATCTCATCGGGTACAAAAGTACAGATGGTTACGAACAAACAATGAAGCAAACCAATTTCTACAAGCCTACAACACATCACAAAAAAACACTGTTTTTTTCTTGTATTACAATGGCAATTAGCAGGTGTGTGTCTCCAATCAACAAAATCCCAGACTAACTTGCATCCTCTTGCTTTTTCATAGAACATTCAAGATCAATTCCATGCACACCTTCAACGCAAATAATGCTCTGAAGTCTGAACAGTGGAATATTGTTATGAAAAGCCAGCATGGAATGCTAGTTTTCTCAGATGGCACCAGCCCAATTGATAGATGGCAGACGACCAGTGGAGGTGAAACTGATAGATTAGGGGAAACCAAAATCTGAGAGAACACACAAGTAGTCAAGTACTAAAGGGGAAGGTTCAATGTGGTCCTCCAGCCCAAAGCAGCCTCTTAGCTGTTCAGAAAAGGCCCTCTGTCTCTGACAAGTAGGTGCTGTAGGTCTATGCTTAGCATATAACTTGATAGGCTTCATTCTATCGTTATATAATCAGTATGCTATTTTAGGAAAGGAGGAAATTTGTACGAAAAGAAGTTTCAGTTTAAATAAAGGAACCAGGATGCCACCTTTCCTTTCCTAAATTCACACGACCGTTTCCCGTTTTAGCTAAACTGTTGAGCTTCTCACACATACAGAATTTCCCATATAGCAATTGAGGAAACACCACCACAACGAAGTTAACAAAAAATAGAAATTCTACAAGAACGTTACGTCACCTTTAGGTAGCGGCCTCGCTTGTTCTCCCCGATATCGAAGTAGAACACCTGACCAGGAAGGCAACGGAAATTTTAGCGACAGGAATCGAGGCTTCAATTGAGCCGCGGTGAAAGGCGAGGCAACCTTGGTGTCGAGGCGTAGCTCCTTGCTGAAGACGTCGCGCTCATCGGTGCGGATGTAGTAGTCGAAGAGGTCGAGGAACCACGCTACGCCCGCGATGGGCACGATGATGGTGGAGCGCGTGGTGGAGGTCTTCTCGGAGATCTTGAGGTACCTCCCCCTGGGATTCTCCTTCAGATCGAAGTAGAAGAGCTTGTGCTCGAACTGCAGCGTCTTGCTGACGAGCTCCACGTCGCTCCCGCCGCCGCCGCCACCGCCGGGACCCACCATGCCACCTCCCCCTCCGCCCACGGGGCCCACCATGCCTCCTCCGCCGCCGTCCATGACCGCCGCCGCCGCCCGAGGTAGGGTTTAGGGTGCCGAGATTAGGGTTTGGGTTTAGACGAGGTCGTGTCGAGGGGGATGTGAGGTTCTGAATTGGGATAGATCTTGAGCGGGTTTACCCCCTGCAAAGGCGGGGCTACCTTTTTCTCGGCTTGTGGAAGTCACCGACTCGCGGACCAGAGCTAGGATGGGCCCCGTCAGTCGGTGGGATGGCTTGGGGTGTTTGTGGGTAGCACGGTTGTTTTGGCGGTTGGGGGCGCCCGTGTGGTTTACCTGCAGATGCTGACCGCGCGCTCGTGGCGTGGGGACTTGTGATTGGCCACCCGCTTTCGTACGCCGGAACGGGCAGCTCCAATAATGTCACATCACTGTCTGCAAGCCTATCCCGACACATCATCAATGTCCTGCTCGAAGGAGAAAGAACCATGAGAAGAAGCATTTCCCACCCACCCCACCCCCCTTTATTTTTTTGATTGAGTAGCCGTGAGAGCATCCGAAGTATAAAAAGGAGAAAAATTCTTATTTGACACTGCTTTTTAATATGTTTTCTTATTTGATATTGAAAAAAAATTACTTACTTATTTGGTCACTTGTGTAATTTTGTTTGCCTTATATGACACCGACGTTAATTTTGTCAAATGGTTTCGTTAAATTGTTTTCGTATGCCCCTAGTCTAACCCGCACGACGACCAGTCCTAATTCCTGAACAACACACTATCCCTCAAAAAAACACGAACGTCCCGCCCCTGTCTCTTTCCCTCCTCTCCTCTGAACACTAGCGGCGGCGGCACAGCGTTGGGGGCCCAGTCCCGCCGCTCCGATGGCGGAGGCAGGGCGGCGGATACGGCGGCCAGCGGGGCGGAGGTGGCGGCTACGGCGGCCAAGGCGGTGGTGGCTACGGCCGGGACGACGACCGTGGCGGCAACTACGGCGGTGGTTGCTACGGCCAGGGCGATGTCGGCTATGGCCAAGGCGGTGGTGGCGGATACGGTGGCCAGCGCGGCGGAGGGTCTGACAGGCAGCGTTGGAACTAAGCGGTGGTCGGGCCGGAGCGAGGCCAGTTATCTTCGTCGTCGGCAAAGTTATCCCCAGTTTTTTGTTAAGCGTCTGGCGTTGTGTCATGTGGTTGCTATCTGTATTTGTGTTTTTGATCGGGAGATCGAGTGTTTGGGTCACAAGTTGCTAGAGCTGGTTCCACGAGGAAGAAAATCGATCAAGTCTTAAAAGTCAGTTGTTTCGAGATGCAATTCAACTACAAATTAATCGTCTATGTTGATACTACAAAACCATTGTTGTATCTACAATTATCCATCAACCGATCTATAAAAGCCACTGATAATTATCTACTGACCTGCAAAGCCGTTACTTATCAGAATTGGCAATCAAGTAAAAGTAGAGATTATCCATCTACTGATTTACTATAAAAAATTACTCCAATAGTACATATCACAAGTTGCATCCCAATAGTACATATTCACAAATGACCACATACACGATTTGATTCTCAAGTATACATGCTTTAATTAATTGTTTCTATCACAAGTACAACAATATTTGATCTTAATTTGTTAGATTTTATACCAAGGGAAAAAAACATCTTTGTAGGTACCAAGCTAACCCCGTTAGCTCTCCAAATGAACTAAAGTATCATATAGGCAAAAGTTTTACATAAATGGCCAAGTAAGGAAGTGAAAATTTCCGATGTCAAATAAGAAATTATATTGAGATGTAGTGTCAAATAAAAAAAATCTCTATAAAAGGGCGTCCAGGGTACCATTGGTGCCTTACACAATATGGCAAGATACGATGCCAAATGCTATTTTGACCCCATAGTCAAATTAGGAAATAAATGGGAATTAGAGCGGTAGATGATTTGCTGTCAAATTTTGCCAAGAAATAATCAAATCCACTACTTTTTTTATGGAATCTGGGCAGTTGGAACAAAGTAGTGACCGGGAAGGTGAAGTAGAGAGTTTTCTAGTAGTTCATTTTTAAAATTGTTGAAAAAATGTCTAATTTGGCATCATACATACTGTGCAAGTCCTCAGAAGATAAAAGAATATCATGTGGCGGTTCATGCTCCGTGATTTACGAGCATTTTCTGGACTACTTTGCAACTTCGATGCAAGTAGAAGAGGACTTGAACCTCTAACTAAACACTAACATAAGCGTAGTATGTGAATGGAAACTAGTTTCAAAACCAACGTTGGTCTTTATGAGTGGCATGTTATGCTTTTGGCCTGTCCAATGCTCTCAGCACTTTTATGTGCTTGATGAATCATATTCTAAGACATTTCATTGGGAAGTGTTGTGGTTTACTTTGATGATATTCTCATTTATAGAAAAAACTCGGATGATTATGTTTGTTGTATTGAGCAAGTTCTTCATATGCTTATGAGTGAGAAGTTAATGCTAATCATGAAAAATGTATCTTTTCCATGAAAAAATCTTGGTTTTTTTTATTTTATTTTGTTATCTAGTGGCATTGATCATAATGAGTTTAAAATTGAATAGATCAAAAGGTGTCCAACTCCTAGTGATGTGAGTTAAATTAGGAGTCCCCACAGTTTTGCGGGGTTTTATCGCTGATATGTTGAAGGTTTTAGTGCCATTACTTCACCTTTGAATGAATTGACTAGGAAAAGTGTTGCCTTTATGCTGAGAATAATACCAAGAGTGTTCCTTTCAAGAGCCTGAGAAACGAAAAAACGAGGCACCTTTGCTTGTCGTTCCGTATTTCACTGAAACATTCAGAATTGCATGTAGCGCTAATGGAATTGTTATATGCGTCTCTCGTCGTAGGAGGTAGACCAATAGCATACTATAGTGAAAAACTAAATGGACAAAATATGGCACTTATGACAAAGAGATCTATGTGTTAGTTTGAGTGCTTGAGGTGTGGCCACTATACCAAAAGATTTGTTATTCATACCAATAATTATTTCTTTGAAATATTTCAAATATCAAGCCTATTTGAACTAAGGCACTCCAAATGAAATCACTGAATAGTTTCCTCATGTGGTCAAGTAAAACAAGGTAATGTATATTGTTGTGGTGGATGGTGCTCTTTCCTGCAAAATAACCCTTTTGAATAATCTTGAAGTTCAAGTCCTAGGACTAAAAGTGAAGGAATTGAATGCTTTGGCCCCCATTTGTACTATTCATTTCTCACAATATGAATCCTGCAATGGGTAGGTCGAAAGAACTATTACTTACATGTGGGTTTTCTATTTAGAGCCAATAAACTTTTTTTTCGAGTCGTCTATTTGTTTGCTATTTTTGCATTAATCTCATAGCAGGGGGTTGATGGGACACTTTTGGAAAGGTAAGACCTACATGATGCTATTGAACGACTTCCATTGAACCAAGATGAAAAGATACACATGTAGGCGTTCGTAGCATGGAAAACAAAAAAATTCTATCGCATGAACACACAAAATCTAAGATCTAATCTACGAGATCAGTGCAACTATTTCATAGAGTACTAACCCTCGAAGATCCAAAGCGTGTTACAAGATCGGATTCTCATGGTTGATGTAGTCGCTCACTTTCCGATCTCAAGATCGTGAAGACGATCCTTCCAACGCCACGTTCCGGCAGCGCTTCCGCAGTCGGTCACACGTTTGGTACTCGATGAAGATCTTCCCCTCCCTTGTTCCAGAAGGCAATGAAGGTTGTAGATTTCCTCGCGATTCCAACAGCACGATAGTGTGGTGGTGGAGGTGTAGGAGTATATCCCACAGGGCTTCGCCTAAGCTAGAGCGGGTATGGTGGATTTAGAGAGGTCGAGGGATAGAGGTGGCCGGCGGCTAGGGCAGGGCTAGGCGGCGGCAATTTATAGGAGGCTCTAGGGCGGCGACGGTTTAGAGGGGCAGCCGGCCTAGGGTTTTGGGTGAGGCCAAGGGGGCTCCCCACTCCCTCCTTTTATAGGTGGGAGGGGCGGCTAGGGGAGGAGGAGTCCTCCCCCAACTCCCCTTGTATGGTCGGCAGCAAGGGAGGGATGGGAACCCTTCCTCCTCTAGGTTTCCTCCTCTCCCTCCACTTGGTTTGACTATCAATGTTGGGATTTGATTTTTCAAATTGGAGTTTGACTATTAAAACTAGAATTTGATTATTTCACTTCCCATTGCCCAGCCAAGTGACCTAGGACATGATGCAACCATTCCACATTGGTATGACACATTCATGTACCCTTCTCTCTCCTGGGTGGTGGACCTTCCAGACCCTTCTAGAAGCTTCCGGTGAAAACACCGAAAACATTTCCGAACCCCGGCATTGGACTTTCCTTATACGAATATTATTGTCCGGACCATTCCGGATCTCCTCGTGATGTCCTAGATCCAATCTGAGACTCCGAACAACATTCGGTATATAACACATTTCCAAACAACATTAAATCCTTAAGTGTGTCTCCCTATGGTTTGTGAATTATGCAGACATGACTGAGACACTTCTCCAATCAATAACCAATAGAGGAATCTGGAAATTCATATGGCTCCCACATATTTCTATGATTACATTGTGATGGAATGAACCATTTACATATGATACCGATTCCCTTTGTTGCGCTATACTTTACTTATCCGAGGTTTGATCGTTGGTATCTCTATACCTAGTTCAACCTCGTTACCAATAAGTACTCTTTACTCGTTCCGTGATATGACATACCTTGTCACCTAGTCACATGCTTGCAAGCCAATTGGATGACATTCCACCGAGAGGGACCGGAGTATATATACCCGTCATATGGATGGACAAATCCCACTCTTGATCCATGTGCCTCAACACATACTTTCAGAATACCTAATGCCACCTTTATAACCAACGAGTTACAAAAGTGGTGTTTGATGTCATCAAAGCATTCATCCGGTGATGGTGATTAACATGATCTCATGGTCGAAGGATTAGGTTACTATGTGTATGGAAGCTTGTAACAAACGAACTCTAAATGACTTGATGTTACGCTACGCTTACTATAGGAGTGTGTCCATCATATCATCCTCCTAATGACATGATATTATTATTAATAACATCTAATGTCCATGATCAGGAAACCATGATCATCTATTAATCAACAAGCTGGTTTAACAAGAGGCTTACTAGGGACTTATTTTATGTTTACAAAACACACAAGTATTAATGTTTCCAATTAATACAATTATAGCATGGGATGTAAAAATTTATCATAAACAGAAAGATATAATAATAACCATTTTATTATTGCTTCTTGGGCATATCCCCAATAGTCTCCCACTTGCACTAGAGTCAATAATCTAGTTTGTAAAACTTTATGCAATCAACTCCTATGGCTTTCTGGTGTTTTATATACACGATTTCTAGTGGTTAACTTTAATCTTCAGATCTGACACTTCCAGGTCCGTGTGCAATTGCATGTCTTTGCGTCTCTACGCATCACTCATTCTTCAATGAGATGGAATTGTATAAATTTGGTCCTTTTGGTGAGACCTTTAGTTTGTTGGGGTTAAAACATGTTGATACAATTGCCGTACAATATATCTTCATAGTACTAGCCCATTGTGAACCACACCCAGTTTGATAAACAAACTACTTCACAGATACATCCAAAACGTATCTACTTTCCCGAACACTTTTGCTATTGTTTCTCCTCTAATTTGTGTGATATGGATACAACTAACACGTACTGACTTTGTTTTCAGCAGAATTGCTTTGGTGTCTAGTTTTTGTGCAGAAAATCAATTTTTAGGAAAAATCTCGGAAAATATCGCAAAATTCCTATTTTACCAGAAGACCCACGGAGCAAAAAAGATGAGATGGAGGAGGGCCACAAGGGGCCCACACCCCCTGGCCGCACCTGGGAGGGGTGCGGCCACCTCGGGCACCCCCTCGGCCTCCCTCTTCGCCTACATAAAGCCTTCTGACCTAAAAATGACGGGGGGTTCGACGTTTTTATAGAGAGAGTTCCGCTGCGCTGCCACCACCAAAAACTGTGATTCGGAACCAGAAACTTCGTTCTGGCACCCTGCTGGGACGGGGAATTGGAGGAGATCATCGCCATCATCATCACCAACGCCTCTCCATAAACCATCCATGTTTCCCCCATCCATGAGTGAGTAAACCCCCGTTGTAGGCTACTGGGGATGGTAGGGATTGGATGATATCTATCATGTAATCGAATAAAATTGTTAGTGCATGGTGCCTAATATCTTTATTAGTGCTATTTGACTTTGTTGCAACTTGTTGTGCTTAATGCTTGTTACTAGGGCCCGAGTGCCATGATATCAGATCTGAACTTGTTATTGATTCTTGATGATAGTATTGTTTGTGATCTTATCTGCAAGTTGTGTACACATATCATTGTCTGGAACCGAAGGCCCCGAAGTGACAAAAATTGGGACAACCGTAGGGGATGGCTGTGATATGAGGATCACATGTGTTCACGGAGTGTTAATGCTTTTATCCGGTACTCTATTAAAAGGAGTACCTTAATTGCCAGTAGATTCCCTTGAAGCCCCGCTGCAACGGGCTGGCAGGACAAAATATGTTGTGCAAGTTCTCCTTGCGAGCACGTATGACTATATATGGAACACATGCCTACGATTGTTTAGTACTTGGATGCTTTATATTATTTATCTGCAAATGCCCTAGATCTTGAAGTTACATGAATAGTCTCGTCCATGCAACGCCTGTCCATCCATCCCTATGCCTACCGCACTCAAATCCTGTTGTTTGTTACTGTTGTTACTACTGTTTTGTTTTACTGCTGCTGTTACTTTGCTATTGCTACTGCAAAATTGTTGCTACTGATAAACTACTATGAGCAAGACTATTTCCAGGTATAGCTGAATTGACAACTCAGTTGTTAAGGCTTATAAGTATTCTTTGGCTCCCCTTGTGTCGAATCAATAAATTGGGTTATACTACCCTCAAAGACTGTTGCGATCCCATATACTTGTAGGTCATCAAGATTATTTTCTGGCGATGTTGCCGGGGAGCATAGCTTTATTTGTAAGTTCACTTGGATTTATTATTGTTCTTTGCTATCCTTTTCATCATGGGGAAGTATCGTGATGGAAAGTTTCTTATTTTACCATCCACTACAAGAAGAGGTACAGTTCTAAACACCTTTGCTGCTCTTGATTCACCGTCTGTTCTAAGTAAGTTTGTTACACCACCACCACATACACATGCTACACACAGTGCTACTACTGCTGAATCTGAAATTTCTTCTGATACTGATGATGTTACTTCTACTGTGCTTGATGAGAGTGGTTCATTATTTCCTTTCCTAGATGTTACTATTGCTAGAACTATATTGGGAAACACTGAAACTCCTAGTGAAGACACTATTACTCATGTTAGCTCACCTAAGTCTAGAGAGAGATAAGATATTAATGATGGTTACATTGAAATGACTGATGAATTTATTGAAGAATATCGAAACACATGTGGTGCTAGTGCTATTAGGAGTCTCCTTGAGAAACATACTATTATAACTAAATTGTCTCTGGATGCTAAGTTTGCTACTTCTCCCATATACATTAAGGATAAAGATTATGATTTCTATCTTGATTTATCCTATATAAACATTGTTGAGAAAGAACCTTTTTGTGGGACTAAGAATGAAAGGGCTGTGGCACATATGAATGAGCCTTCTACTATGAGTGCCTTATTTTTCTGATGATGTTAAGATTTACACCTACTTTGTTGCTAAAATTTTCCCCTTTTCACTAAAATGAGAAGCTAAAGCTTGGTTTAATAGTTTACCTCCTGGATCCATTGATAGCCCTGATTGCTTGATTGCTACTTTCTTCCAGAAATATTTCCCTCCTAGTGCTAGACATGATGTTTTGCAAAAACTTTTTGGTTTTAAACAAGGAGAAGAGGAGAAATTGCATGAGTCATGGACAAGGTTATGTGCCTTGATTCATGAACATCCTGGATGTCCATTACCTAAAAATGAGCTTCTTGATATATATTATAATGGACTAACTGATGAATCTAGGACATACCTAGATAGTTTTGCTGATTGTGTTTTCAGGAAAAGAACTCTTGCAAAAGCTGAAGAATTAATGGCTAAAATAAGCAAGAATTATGATGGTTGGACTTCAGCTGAGCCAATTACACCTGAGCCTACTACTCCTGAACCAATTGTGCCTGAACCAACTCCAACACCAACACCAAAGAAGAGGGGAGTGATTGAATTAAATAATGAAGTGATGAAAGAAGCTAAGAAATGTCTTAAGGAGAAGGGTATTAGATCTGAAGATGTGAAGAATTTACCTCCTATAGAAGAATTATGTAAGCCAATCTCCCACTCGTCCACTATTGAGGTACACTCTCTCCAACATTTTGATGAAGGTGATATTTCTTATGGTAAACCTCCTGATTAATGCTTAGAGGAACTTGACATTTTTATTGTTAAACAAGGTAATTTTAATAAATAAGTTCAGAATCATTTATTAGAAAACTCTAGAGCTATTAATGAGTTGAAAGATATTGTGAAAAGAACTGCTAATGATGTTAAAATGCTTGTTAAACACTTCCAAATGGTTCAAACCCAAATTGATCAACTTGCTAAAGTACAAAAGGATATGCTAGTTAATGCTTCTGGAGATAAACATGCTTATGGAATTAGAACTTGGAGTGGTGCTGCCACTCAGGATCCCTTATATCCTGAGGGACATCCTAAAAGAATTGAGCAGGATTCTCAACAAGCTGAAAATAGTGCTAGTCCTTCTAAGAGAAAGAAAAAAGAAACATAAAATAGTTGAGGAACCTTTCGAACCTGCTGTGGATCCTAATAGTATATCTGTCTCTGATGCTGAAACTGAAAGTGGTAATGATAAAAATGATGCTCCTGATAAGGAAGAAGTTGAAGAAGAACCTAAGAAGCACACTAAGAACACTAGGCACACTAAGGAAGATTTTATTGCTAATAAACATGGTAGTGAAAGAGAACCTTGGGTGCAGAAACCAATGCCTTTTCCTAATAAGAAACACAAGTCAAAGGAGGAAGAACACTATAACAAGTTTTGTGAGTGGGTGAAACCTTTATTTTTGAAAATTCCTTTGGCTGATGTTATTAAGTTTCCTCGTTATTCAAAGTATATGAAGAATATTGTCTCTAATAAAAGGAAGATTCCTAATGAGGAAATTTCTACTTTGCTTGCTAATTATTCCTTCAATGGTAAGGTTCCAAAGAAACTTGGTGATCCAGGTATTCCAACTATTCCTTGCTCTATTAAAAATAATTATGTTAGAACTGCTTCGTGTGATTTGGGAGCTGGAGTTAGTGTTATGCCTTTTTCTCTCTACAAGAGACTTCAGCTAGAATTGTTGATACCAACTGATATATCTTTGCAAATGGCTGATAAATCTACTACTATCCCTGTTGGTATATGTGAGGATGTTCCTGTTCAAGTGGCTCGTAATTTCTTAGTTTTAACTGATTTTGTTGTGCTTGAGATGCCTGAAGATGATAATATGTCTATTATTCTTGGGAGACCTTTTTTTAATAATGCATGTGCTATGATCAATTGTAATCAAGGAAAAGTAACTTTTAATATTAATGACAAAGAGAATACTATCTATTTCCCAAAGAAGATTGATAAGACGCCTAAATTCAATTGAAAATATTGAGAGCATCAAGGTTAGAGAAATATATTGTCCCATTCCACAAGAAAGTTTTGAAACTATTATGATTGGGACTATTGCTATCAAGATTGAGGTAACATAATCATTTAGTGAGATGCAAAGTTTTGTTTCATATAAGATTTCTTTGGCAACAAGACTTGATCAACCTTGTTAACAAAGGGATTTTAATGAACAAAATAATGCTTTCACAATGGTTATACTTGCTCACTTTTTCTCCTTTCCAATCTTTGCTATTTGTCTTGTTCGTCTTAGTTTTGCTAGTTGTTCGCCTTTTAGAGTGTCTTAGAACTTCTGTAGTTTGGTTTAGGTTTGCTTTTTATGTCTTTCAAAAAAAATATTTTTCTGCGAGAAAATCAGTTTTCATAACCTAAAAATTGGCCAAAAATAAAGTTTCCCGAAAAATTCCAAAAAATTCGTATTAAATTTTTCCTCGAAAAAAGGGGCAGAGGGGCACCTGGAGTGACCCAGGGGGATCCACCAGGCCAGCACACCCCTGGTGGCGCGGCGAGCCCCAGGTGGCGCCTGGCCTGGGTGTGGCCCACCCATGGCCCTCCAAGTTGCCTCCTTCTAGCTACTTATTTCTCTCTCCCAAAAAACAACGGAAAACTTTGCCAAGCTCAAGTTCCTGATGTTCTTGCTCCCGAATTTCGATCTCCTTGCTCAACCCATCTTTGCTACTAATTTTTGGAGGGATTGCTCTCTGGTATGTGCCTCCTCGGCTTGTCCAATTATATTTTTGATTGGTGGATTGTATCTTGAGTATTTTGCTACTGTAGGTGACAGGTTGTGTGAGCTTGCATGCTTGTTATATGCTTAGATATTTCATTTTTATGCATGTTTAGCCCTCTAGCAAGTTCCTATAGTAGTTCTTCATCATTTATCAACTTGGAAATCACTTGGTTTGATGTTTGTCTATTTTTTTTAGAAAAAGGGTCATGGACAACCACACCTTTGGAGAAGTGTTTAAAAGTGATGCATCTAGGAGGACAAGGCCTTCTAGATTAGCCTCTCGAGCTAGGCCATCATACAATGAGGATCTTATTGCACCGCGCTTTGGCAACGAGGGAGATGAAGGGGATGCGCACCCTTCTACCTTCTTTTGTTTTACCTTTTTGCAAGCTGCATGGATTCTTAATGATTTCTTAACTCTTGTTCGGAGGGTTGGTCTAACTGATTATATGCAGGATGAGAGTGAGAAATATGCTATGCTTACCAAAACTTTTGTGGAGAATTTCACTTTCACTAACACTCCTTTCAGGACAGATGTGTCATTCAAAATCTATGATAGGCCTATCACCATGACATTGAGGAGATTTTGCAGCATTATAGGTATTGGCATGGCTAGGACGGTGAAGAAGATTCAAGCTCGACCCACTGATTTGTTGGAGCTTTACCGTGGGGTAACAAATGATGATGACCGCACAACCCAGCGCGGGAAGATAAGAAATATTCAACTCCCAGCTCTTAGATATATTGCTTATTATCTTGCCACTAGCATTCTTGGTAGGGAGAACACTAGCAATATTTCCAACTATCATTTGGCTTTTCTAGCTGCTGCCCTTAACAATGAAACCAGGTATAATCTTGGCTCTCTCATTGCTCGTCGCCTAGCTGCTAGAGGACCCGTTTATGGGGGTATTATTGTTGCACGTGTAGTTGATGCCTTAGAACTTTCTGTTGATCGAATGATACAGTGTTGGCTCCATAGAGGCTTTATTTAGATGCCATGAAAGCGCATCACTTTGTTACTGCTAGCTCTAGCCTTGAGAGTTTAGTTTATAGGATGATGTTTACTGACGGGGACGAGAGGGAAATTCCTTTGCCGCGGGCTACTTTGTTCAGTATTTGCAGGGGGCCTTGGTCATTCTCCAAGGAGGAGATGGACGATCATCTACGCGTGTGTGGTTTCCACGAGCACTACCAGGGGACGCGCCCTCTTATGACCACTCTATGCACTACACAGGGGCTTCCTCGAGCATGTATCAGGACGAAGGGGCCTCTTCGTCACATTACAGAGGCACTCCTTATTTACCAGGTTGGGATTGAGCTCCACTTTGGCCAAAAGCCTAAGCTTGGGGGGAGGTATACTGACATCACACTCATCTACATATCATGTTCCTTCGGTACTTTGTATATCCATGTTTCGCTTTCTTTTTAGTTTTTGTTTCCGCTTTCCAAAACACAAAAAGACCAAAAATATTTTCGTTGTTTCTCTTGGCTTGTTTCTTTGCTTTTTAGCTTTGGTTTGCTTCAAGTTAAATCCAAAAAGATTTTGCTTTGTTTGTTTTTTTGCTTTGAGTGCTTGCTTTAAAAATCAAAAACCCAAAAATATTTGTTCTTCTTCTTTGGTTTTGTGAAGTTCGTTGCAGGGTTCAGCGGTCCTTAGTGGAGTTTGGTTTCATGTTATTATTCAAGCCACACAAGTGAAATGCAATAATGATGATTTATGACGACTCGAGGTGTGGTAAGAGGCTGGTAATGAACTCTATTTGTCTTCATTTTTGTACATATACTCATCATTGTGGGCATGCTTAGTCTGTTCATGTAAGGTGTATGTATTTATTGGATTCTTAGTAGTTCCTGCTCTCTTATGATTAGCTCCAACTTGCTAATAGTTTGTAGCATGTCATATGAATGTTTGCTTGCATTGTTCTATTCATAACTTGGTATGACATTGTGGTATCCTCCTATGAATGTTTCATTTAAATCGACTTGGCACATGCTCACGCATGCATATGAAGGAACAAAAGTCAGTTAAGCCTCGATGATTTATTTTGCCTCAGAGTTCTTGTATCACTTTTATGCCATAATTAATTATGTTTTGTTGCAAACATGATTATGACAGTTATTACTCTCTCGTTTTTCGCTCCCTTTCTATTGCTAGCCTTCACTTGCACTGAGTATGAGCTCTACTTGTGCTTCTAACTCCCCAAAACCAATATTGTCAAAAGTGTCCACCATATCTACCTATTAGCATCATTGCTATTCCGTGCATATCCATCATGCCTTGTTTTCTTCCAAATAAAATGTTTGCTTGTTATGAGAAAGTTAGTTAGTAAAGCTCTCACAAACTTAATGGCACACTTTAATCTCTCGCGCTTAATAAACTTGAACCATTGTGACTGTCCATGAAAGTTATATGCTTGCAAATTATAGACTAGGAGTTAGCAGAACCGTGCTATCACGGGGAACACTTTCAACACCTGTAAATATATATCCCGTTGATATCATGCTCTTTTGTTTATGGATGTCGTCGGTGTGAAATAAAGGGGAGCTTGTAAGTCCATGGATTTATGTATATGTGTTAGAGAAACGCCTGGGCCGCTAGCTTAAGCCATGCCTAATCATGGTGGAAACTTGCAGCATCACCATAGTGAGCAATCTATGAAGCATTCTTATTATAGAAAAAAGGGATTGAGAAAAAGAAAAAAAAGATGAGAAAAGAGGAAAAAGATAAAAAGCACCATTTTCCCATGGTAAATAAGAAGATTGCTGAGATGCTCATTGTCTGCTTGCCTTGTAATTTTGATATGGGATATCTCATGTATCATGTGCAAGGGGTACCCCGTTGGCGGTTCTCTATGATACACATGTATTTACTATGGCAAGAACTTACCGGTAACTAAAGTTAAGTAGCATGAGGAGCGACCCTCGTACTCAAGGGACATGAGATTTCCAATTTATGGTATGTCAAGTATATAACTCATATTGGACCTCACTTTAAACTTAATCACTTAAAGATGCCTATGATAGGGGCAATGAGAGATCAAAGCTAATGAGTACCATACTTTCAGCATTTGGAAGCCTTTCAAACTTTTCAAAACCTTTTCACTTCCTTGTTGAGTCACCACTTATTCTATGAGCACCTTCTTGAGAGCATAGTTGTCATTCTTAGTGTAATGTACTTGTCTCAAAACTTGGTTAATTATGTCATGACTTTGATGCTTGTATCTTTGATATCTTTATTTCTAGTCTTCACTTGAACTTCAGAGGTTCCTTGGCATTTATGTTTTGCTCCACAATCAAAGGCAAGCGAGATACCACTCTATCATACCTTGTTATGAGCATTGCAATGTTGCTTATGTTTATGTTTCATGCTACTTATTATTATTGTGTTGGAATATCTTCATATCTTGCAATGATTATTGAGTAGACTTAGTTGCATACTCCTTGTTATGAATTGTATATGTACTGATCATATGTTGAGAAGATTTACATTACATGAAGCAAATGTGTTTGTGAAAGTTTCTTTTATCGCATTCAGTTTTCAACTAAATTGCTTGAGGACAAGCAATAAGCTAAGCTTGGGGGGAGTTGATACGTCCAAAACGTATCTACTTTCCCAAACACTTTTGCTATTGTTTCTCCTCTAATTTGTGTGATTTGGATACAACTAACATGGACTGACGTTGTTTTCAGCAGAATTGCTTTGGTGTTTAGTTTTTGTGCAGAAAATCAACTTTCAGGAAAAATCCCGGAAAATATCGCAAAACTCCTATTTTACCAGAAGACTCACGAAGCCAGAAGATGAGACGGGGGAGGGCCACGAGGGCCCCCCACCCCCTGGCCGCGCGGGCCAGCCCAGGCCGCGCCTGGGAGGGGCGTGGCCATCTCAGGCACCCCCTCGGCCTCCCTCTTCGCCTACATAAAGCCTTCTGACCTAAAAACGATGGGGGGTTCGACGTTTTTCCAGAGAGAGTTTAGTTGCGCCGCCACCACCAAAAAACGTGATTTGGAACCAGAAACTCCGTTCTGGCACCCTGCCGGGACGGGGAATTGGAGGAGATCATCGCCATCATCATCACCGACGCCTCTCCATCAACCATCCATGTTTCCCCCATCCATGAGTGAGTAATCCCCCACTGTAGGCTATGGGGATGGTAGGGATTGGATGAGATCTATCATGTAATCGAATAAGATTGTTAGGGCATGGTGCCTAGTATCTTTATTAGTGCTATTTGACTTTGTTGCAACTTGTTGTGCTTAATGCTTGTCACTAGGGCCCGAGTGTCATGATCTCAGATCTAAACTTGTTATTGATTCTTGATGATAGTATTGTTTGTGATCTTATCTGCAAGTTGTGTACACATATCATTGTACGGAACCGAAGGCCCCGAAGTGACAGAAATTGGGAGAGCCGGAGGGGGTGGCTATGATATGAGGATCACATGTGTTCATGGAGTGTTAATGCTTTGCTGCGGTACTCTATTAAAAGGAGTACCTTAATTGCCAATAGATTCCCTTGAGGCCCCGCTGCAATGGGCTGGCAGGACAAAAGATGTTGCGCAAGTTCTCATTTCGAGCATGTATGACTATATATGGAACACATGCCTATGATTGTTTAGTACTTGGATGCTTTATCTTATTTATATGCAAATGCCCTAGATCTTGAAGTTACATGAATAGTCTCGTCCATGCAACGCCCGTCCATCCATCCCTATGCCTATCGCACTCAAATCCTGATGTTTGTTACTGTTGTTACTATTGCCTTTGTTTTACTGCTACTGTTACTTTGCTATTGCTACTACAAAACTGTTGCTAATGATAAACTACTGTGAGCAAGACTATTTCCAGGTGCAGCTGAATTGACAACTCAGTTGTTAAGGCTTATAAGTATTCTTTGGCTCCCCTTGTGTCGAATCAATAAATTGGGTTATACTACCCTCGAAGACTGTTACGATCCCGTATACTTGTGGGTCATCATTGACACAAATGCCCTCTTTAGCTGCTACCATACCAGTCATATACTTAGCCTTTTGTTGTAGTATCTGTCACAATGTCTTAACTTTGGAACTCATCCAAATCCGTTATGGAACTTTCTTTCCATTACATTGTGCCACCCGTATTTTTAAATTGAGATAAACTTTATTTGTATCTTGTGACAAAACCAGTATCAATGCAACACTTTACAATGAAGTATCTATCTATTTGTCACCTCTACATAAATAACATATTCTTAGTTCTTCCAAAGATCGTAAGAATATCCTTATTATCGCCCAATGATCATCTTATGAATCATTCTGGTATTTGCTCATAACATTTAGAGCATAGGACATATCTGGATGTGTACATATCACAGTACGATTGATCAAAAATATTCTTTGTGATTTTATTCACCAAGTGTCAAAAATACTTGGATCTAATCTCACTCACCAAGTGTCAATACACTTGAATCTTGATTCAATTCTTCATGTGCTACAAGAACCTTTCTTGTTGTTTCTATATTGAACTATTTCAATATTTCATCTATATACTCTTGGCACAACCATATTAGCATCTCAATCTATCCATATAGACATTGATGCCAAATATTCGAGTTTTACCCAAGTCTTTCATCAAGATGAAATTCTTAACCTATGTCAATAAAAGATACATTATTTCCAATCAACAATATGTCTTTCACATAATGTATTAGAACTATGTCTTAGCGCTCCCACTTAATTTCTTGCAAATGCAAGCATCTTCAATGTCTCTGATGAAATTAAACCTTTTAACAGTTCCATCACAGTGAAGATTCCAACTCCATGATGCTTACTTCAACTATTGAAGTTTGCATGTCCCGTTAGCATCCTTTGAATAAACAAAACCCTTTTGATCGTGTTAAGTACATGTTCTAGGTAACCATTCTATTAGAAGAATTTGTTTTGTTTGTTCAAATACCATATAACAAAATTATATGTAGTGGTTGCTATATATTAATCCGTCTAGACTAAATATCGCTATGAAAGATCAAATCTTGTCATAATCAACTGCTTGAACATTGTCGTGAACTCTTTCCTAACATGTCGATTATATCATAGATGTGAAACATCCATGTCTATTTATTTATAGATCCAAATACGACTATAAGGTCTTACACCTTTCCAGAGGGTCTTCCAAGTTCAAAAACTTGATTTCTCGTGTATGGAACTATCACAGATTTTATGGCTTCAAGCCATTTGGTGGAGTTAGGACCCATCATCTGTTAGACCCCTCCTTTGTAAAGGATAGGATCCCTGTGATTGCAATGCTAGTCCCTGGATCATTGCTAGCATCCATAGTTTAAGATGAAGTACACAGATACAAAGGTCATTTATTACATTCATTCCAGAGATAAAACATAGTCTTTTACAACTCAGGGCCAAAGGCCTAATACAAGAGTTTTGGAATAAGTAAATAAACATAAGTCTTCATCTTCATGTGCCACAGGCAAGCATGTTGAGTGTAGACTCATGACTCCTACTCATCATCGGAGTAACCTGCAACATCATAAGTTACAGCCACAGTGGGTCAATACTTTGGAATAGTATTGGCAAGTGATACCTTAGTAAATTTTAAGTGGACTATATTACTATATGCATTTTGGCTAAGTGTAGCTTGGATTGCTTTGCTTGAAAATAGGTTTTCCCTATTAGTTGAAATCACTAAGTTTTTCTTTATCAAAAACTTCCCAAGAAACCACCAATAGACATTGGGGTCCTTTACCCTTGTTCACCCACAAGTTTTATTTAGAAGTTGGAGTGATGAGATTCTTGTAGCTTCCATGTCTTGATGCTCAAGTTGTCCATTGCCATGGACATGGCTAAGTACTTAGATTTTCCATCTGCAGAGGTTGTGCACTTTCCCCACCAGACTTGGTTTCCCAAGACAGGACCTTTCAGAAGCCTTCCCTTAGCCAAATGGACGCGTTCCAACCTATCATCCCACTACCACCAACTATCCAAATGACTAAGTTCTAGCAACTTATATGATCAAGGCAGAGCCCATATTGCCAAGTGGTTGCACTGTAAGCTTTCTCAACACTTGGCCTCCAAATCCCTTTGTGCCTGGGTGGCATACCACAAGTGAGATACACAAGCCAAATCCATGGCCTTGGGTAACCACTCAACATAAACCAATCTTTCCATTCCACCCAGGAGGTTTATTGACTTAGTGGTTTTATTAAGAAAACATAAGTCTCATGACTTAGAAATATAGTCATTATAGCATGAATAGATTATACCAACCCTTGTTTGCTAGTAGCTAGGCTAAGCATGGCATGGTAACTTAACTTAGGAAAATTCCTAGCAATTCTACCATTCTAACTACATATGATTTCCCAATCTTTTATTTGGCAAGAGTAGCATGCAAGACTTAGCAAAATATCTAATGCTAGTACAAAATATAGGAATGAAATGTTTATGAAATATCACTTGCCTTGGTAATGGGGAGAGTAGCACTCATCACAATCACAGTCACTAGCAAAATCTACACAAAAATTATAGCATACAATTACACACAATTATATACAATCAAAAATATGAATGCATGCATGCAAGAACTACTAAGTGATGAATTTGAAAATTCTACCAAGCAAGTGCATGAAACAGAAACATAACCAAGCCAAAAAGTTTGCTAACCAAACTCATTTAGCCCTAAAACAAATTACTAAACTAAATCTATGCTCAAAATATACCTAAACATGTTTCTGCTTACAAAGTCATTTTATCAGTTACTATTTGTTAAACACTTTTTTAGATTCAGAAAGGCCTTGATTCACTGAATCCAACGGTATAAAGTTTGCAAAATTCCAACGTGGGAATCAAAAGCTAGAGCCATTTGAAATTTGGATCAAATTCTGGTTTGAAATCTGTTTTTAGATCTAACCCTAGCCACGTGTCGCAGCGTCACTGGCGCGTACCGGTTCGCACCGGATCGAGCTCTGCATCCGTAGGATCTAAATAAATCGCACGGCCCTGAACGCGTACCCCTTTGCTGATAAGTGAATCTATCCTAACGCTTGGATCTAGATCTAACGGTGCTCAAGCACGCGTCCATGTCCTAGCGGCGTGCGGCGTCAGTGAGCGGCGGAGCGCTCGGTCTACGGCGGCGCTAGCGTTCCAGGTCGTCCGCGAGAGGGAGAAGGGTCATACCAGAACCGCAGGAGGTCGCTGAAGCTCAAGGTGGCGTTGGTTTGCGAAGGGGCGTGCTGACACGGCGATGATTTCTCGTCGGAGTTGAGTCTGGCGACAGGTGGTTCTGTTCGAGGTCGAAGGCGATATTGTCGATCACTAGGAGGCAAACGGCGGGTGTGGTCAGATGTAGAAGATCACGGAGAAAACGCGTGTGTGAAAGACAAGGCTTGGGGCGGTCTGGACTTACCACTGGAGGTCGTCGGAGTTGAAACCGAAGACTGTGGCGGCCAGTCGTCGACGTTGCTGGAGCTACGGTTCATGCAGAGGCAAATGGGGTGTGTCAGTAGGTGTGCAGAGACTCACTGAACAAGATAGCATGAATGAGAGGCAGAGGGGAGCTCGAAACTCACCGGAATTCGCCGGCGCAGCCGTCGGAACAGCGGCGGAGTCGTGCGAGTCGTGGGCAGCCTGGTGGCGTGAAGGCAAAATTGATTGGGGGGAAATGGTCGCGAGGAGGGGGAGATCTTATAGCCCGAGGCTCGACAGGAAACGCTCGTCGCGTCAATGCTAATTAAGCTCGCGGTATCAGTGCTGCAACGGCCAGCGGCGGAGATCATGCGCGGAAACAGGGGGAAGACGAAGACGACGTGGACGGGGCCCGCTGGTCGGTGAAATAGACAGAGGGAGCGTGGGGTCTGGCTGTCAGTGTCTGAAGGAGTGCGCTCGCGCGTGAGAGAAGAAAGAAAATGCCCCGGGTGGGCTTGTTGGGCTTGATTCGTTGCTGGGCTATATCCCTGGCGCGCGGCCTTTTTCTTTTGTTTACTCCTTTTCCTTTTCTTTTTCGATTTTTCTGAATAGGTTTTCAAATGGTTTCAAGTTCAATTTGAATTCAAATCTTTCTGAGGTTTTGTAGTGGTGAATTGGTCTCAGAAATAGGTCAAAACCCATGGGGTTACTTTGTATAGGCTGGTTCAAGCTTGGATTTAAATTAATCAGAGACTTTGCATCTGATTTGCAAATGTTTTAAAAAGGGGTTTTGAAATTATTTCTAAGTTGAAAACTTTGGTCCAAATTCTACACACAAATTATCCAACAATGAAGATAAGCATCTAGGTTCCTAAACTTTCAAGCTTTCAAATGGTGATGGCCATTTGAATTAAAACTGCTCACATGAAATCATAGCATCAAGTGCTTCTGTTTTCCTGAAATGAGTTTGAATATGATCTCAAATCTATATGCATGCATGAGTGATATGCAAACTTTGAAATCATGATTTTAGGGATGTTACAAATCTAACCCCCTTAAGGTGAATCTCACCCTCGAGATTCGGATTGGCTAGCAAATAGGTGAGGGTGGTCTTTCCGAAGATCATCTTCTCTTTCCCATGTTGCTTCCTCTTCGGAATGGTGATTCCATTGTACTTTGCAAAACTTGATAGTCTTTGTTCTCGTGACTCTTTCCGCAGTCTCAAGAATCTTGATAGGCTTTTCCTCATAAGTGAGATCACTTTCTAGTTGAACTTCTTCCAAAGGTATGGTATCCTTCAAAGAAGATTCCTCCATATCTGGGTGACATTTCTTAAGCTGACTCACATGAAATACATTGTGGACTGCTGATAGAGTCACTGGCAGTTCAATTTCATAAGCAACTTCTCCTTTGTGACTCAGAATCTTGAATGGCCCAACATATCTTGGTGCCAAATTTCCTTTGACTCCGAATCTTTTCACTCCACGGAGTGGTGATACTCTAAGATAGGCTCTATCACCAACTTCGTAGGTGACTTCTCTACGCTTAGGATCTGCGTAGCTTTTCTGTCGGGACTGTGCTATCTTCAATCTGTCCTTGACCAATTTGACCTTTTCTTCGGCTTCTTTGATAAGATCTGGCCCGAATAAACTTCTTTCTCCCACACCATTCCATAACAATGGGGTGGTACATTTTCTTCCATAGAGAAACTCAAACGGTGCCATCTCAATGCTAGCTTGATAGCTGTTTTTATAAGAAAATTCTGCGTAAGGCAGACTTTCATCCCAACTTGCTCCATAGTCTAGGGCACATGCCCTCAACATGTCTTCAAGGATTTGGTTAGTCCTTTCTGTTTGTCCATCAGTTTGAGGATGAAAAGCAGTACTGAATTCCAACCTCGTTCCCAATGACTCATGTAGCTGTCTCCAAAAGTGAGAAGTAAACTGAGTTCCTCTATCAGACACAATACTCTTAGGCACACCGTGAAGGCATACAATTCTGCTCATGTAGATTTTGGCTAACTTGGCACTTGTATAAGTTGTCTTCACGGGTATAAAATGAGCCACTTTAGTTAGGCGATCCACTACTACCCATATGGAATCATACCCTGACCTGGTCCTTGGTAATCCGGTAATGAAATCCATACCGATATTTTCCCACTTCCATTCAGGAATAGGCAGTGGTTGAAGCAACACTGCTGGTTTCTGATGCTCCGCTTTCACTCTACTACACACATCACATAAAGCAATATGTTTGGCGATGTCCCTTTTGAGATTGTTCCACCAAAATCTTTCTTTCATATCCATGTACATCTTGGTGTTTCCCGGGTCGATAGAATACGGAGAGTTGTGTGCTTCTTGCAAAATCAGTTTTCGTAACTCCAGATCTTGTGGAACACAGATACGTTTCCCATGCCATAATGTACCCTATTCGTCTTCATGGAAATTCTTAGATTTCCCTTGGCCAATATTTTCCTTGATCCTTTCAATTTCCTTATCGGTCTTCTGAGCTTCTCGGATCTTGTCCAACAAAGTGGGTTGAACATCCAAAGACATAAGATGTCCTTCAGGCACAATCTCTAATCTGAGTTCTTTGAATTGAGCACACAAATCATCTAGCAATTCTCCTTTGGTAAGGCCATTCACGAAGACCTTACGACTTAGAGCATCTGCTACAACATTTGCTTTACCGGGGTGGTATTGCAAACTCAGGTCATAATCCTTGATAAGCTCTAACCATCTTCTTTATATCATATTGATTTCCTTTTGGGTGAAGATATACTTCAAACTTTTGTGGTCCGTGAACACTTCACAACGCTTTCCCAAAAGGTAATGTCTCCATGTTTTGAGTGCATGGACGACAGAGGCTAACTCTAAATCATGAGTAGGATAGTTTACTTCATGAGTTTTGATTTGTCTCGAGGCATAGGCCACAACTTTACCGTCTTGCATAAGTACGACACCCAAACCTTGATGAGATGCATCACAATATACTTGGAAATCCTTTTCCAAATCTGGTAGACATAGAACTGGTGCTGTCACAAGTCTCTTCTTCAATTCTTGAAAGCTGACTTCACAACCTTCAGACCAAGCAAATTTCTTGTCCTTCTTTAACAATTCAGTCATTGGCTTAGCAACCTTTGAGAAATTTTCAATGAACCTTCTGTAGTAACCTGCTAAGCCGAGGAAGCTACGAACTTCTTTCACATTCTTGGGAGATTCCCATTCTGTCACAGCTGAAACCTTAGCAGGATCAACTGCTACACCATCTTTAGTCATAACATGACCAAGAAAACCAACTTCCTCTAACCAAAACTCACACTTGCTGAATTTGGCATAAAGTTTATGCTCTCTTAACTTTTCAAGTATCAAACGCAAGTGTCCCTCATGTTCTTCTTTGCTCTTAGAGTAGACTAAGATGTCATCGATGAAAACGACAACAAACTTGTCAAGGAATTCCATGAACACCTTGTTCATCATATTCATGAAGTATGCTGGAGCATTGGTCAAGCCAAAAGGCATTACGGTATACTCATACAATCCATACCTTGTGGTGAATGCTGTTTTAGGTATGTCTTGCTCTCTTATCTTAAGTTGAAAATAGCCCGACCGGAGATCAATCTTCGAGAACACACATGCTCCTTCAAGCTGATCAAATAAGTCATTGATTCTAGGCAAAGGATATTTGTTTTTGATAGTTACCTCGTTGAGCGAACGGTAATCTATGCATAACCTTTGGCTTCTATATTTCTTCTCCACGAACAATACTGGAGATCCCCAAGATGAAGAACTTGGTTGAATAAATCCTTTCTGCAACTGTTCTCCTAGTTGCTTTTTGAGCTCTTTCAGTTCATCAACTGACATTTTGTATGGTCTCTTGGCTATTGGTCCCGATCCTGGTACCAAATCTATCAGAAATTCCACATCTCTATCTGGTGGCATTCCTGGCAATTCTTCCGGAAACACATCCGGATACTCACATACAATTGGCACACTGTCCATGCTAACCCCCTTAAGAGAATTAAGCATACTCCTCTTTGCTCCGAAGCTGGTTTTAAATCTGATCCTTTTATTTTCCAGAGTGGTGAGTGAGACAGTATGGCTGGCACAATCTATAACTCCTTTGTACTTAGTCATCCAGTCCATTCCCAGAATGACATCCAATCCTTGGGAGTTTAATATAATCAAGTTAACGGGAAACTTATACTTCCCAAATTCTATGACTAGGTCATGACATCCCGAATTCACTATCATTTCTCCACCAGGAGAACTTACTTTTATAGGACACCCAATAGTTTCTACCGGTAGTTCATTTCTTTCAACAAATGCTCTTGATATGAATGAATGAGATGCACCAGTATCAAAGAGTACAAATGCTGGAATGGAATCGAGTCTGAACTTACCAGCAACAGCGTCAGGCTCCTCATAGACCTCTTCCACATTAATGTGGTTCACCTGACCTTTCTGGAAAGGATTGGGCTTGATAGGTCCTTCAACTTTCTTTTCGGGGCACTCATTTGCATAGTGTCCCATTTTCTTGCATTTGAAGCACTCAACCTGACTGATGTCCTTTTTTGCAGGCTGACTTCCACTTCCACTACCATTTCCACTATGGTGGCTCTTATGTCCACTCTTGTGGCTCTTGTACTTGTCATTGTCATGACTGCGGTGATGCTTGTTGTCATGACGGTTGTGGTTGTGGTGCTTGTTGAATTTCCCATACTTATGGGATCCTGAGCTTCCACTGTCATCATAGTGAGATCGTTTGTGAGACGATCCCGAGCTGTGCTTGTCGGAGTGTTTCCTCTTCCTACTCTCGACTTGCTTCATTTTACTCTCCAAAATAGCAGCCTTGTCACACAGAGACTGAAAAGTTGGAACATATGCCACAGACAACTGCAGATTCAGCTCATCGTTCAAGCCTTCCAGAAACTTCTCCTTTCTTTTGGCATCTGTGTCAACCTCATCCGGTGCATAACGCGCCAGATTGTTGAACTCTTCTATGTATTCAGCCACGCTGCGGTGGCGCTTCTTTAGGTTGTGAAACTCCTTCTTTTTCAGGCTCATCATTCCTGATGAGATATGAGCAGTGCGAAAGCCATCTTCAAAGATAGCCCAAGTCACCTCATCTAAAGGAGTGGTGATTTGGAAGTTGTCCCACCATGTGGCGGTTGGCCCTTCCAACAGATGCGCTGCGAACCTGACCTTTTCAGCATCCGTGCAGCCCACGGTCACTAAGTCCTTGTTCACAGAACGTAGCCAATCATTGGCCACCATGGGATCAGTTGTCCCCGAAAACTTAGCTGGCCTCAAACGCAGAAATCTGGTGAGCATATCAAAACCCGGAGGGTTGTTGTTGTTGTTATTGTTGTTGTTATTGTTGTTGTTATTGTTGTTGTTATTTGGGTTGTTGTTGTTGTTATTCTGGTTTTGGATGAATGTTGTCATCATCTGCATAAGCTGTGTTTGAGCATTCATCATCTGTTGCATTTCTGGAGTGATGTTGTTGGGGTTGGGGTTTGCGCGACGGGGAGTCATCTGTGGTTTGTTCAAATAGAGATACGAATGAGATACCCATAGATGTTTTATGCACATTACATCACAAGCAAACACATAGCATGCAACACAAAAGTTCAATAACCAGATAATAAGTTCATGAAGTAAAACACACAAGTGGCAAGCCATCCACATGTCGGATGGTCCAATAACAAGTTCACAAATAGCAAGTACGATAATGAAAGATAAACGAGTAATCAAGTCTACTCATCAGCATCAATCTCCTCCTCGACAAAAGTAAGACCTGCGTTCTCCATCGCGGTCTTGTTCTCCTCAATCGTAGTGGTCAAGGAATCGATCTTGGCCTTGAGAGCCCTCTTCTGGGAGCGAAGCCTCTCGATCACCATCTGCTGCTGCTCTAGCTCGAAATCCTTGGACTTAAGTTCCTCAGTCATGTCCCGGATCTTCTTGTTCCTATCCTGGACGCGTTTCTCCTGACTCTTGAACTTGCGGTCCTGGGCCTCGAACTTCGTCTCCATTTCCTTGGCCATCTCGTCCTGCTGTGCGAAAAGCTTGTCCTTCTCGCGAAGCTGCACCTGGAGCTCGTCATTGCTGAGCATGACGTTGGTCCTGTCCGTGTCCACGTGCCTGATAAGAGACTCTAAGTCCTGGAGATAGAGACGTATCGGCTCTGCTGCGTCCCTCGAGTCGTCCTCAAAGTCGATGGACTCTTCATCATCATCACGTCTTCCGAAGACGTGGAAGTGAGTGCCCCTAATCTATTTATAAGATAGAAAAGTTAGAACAACACTATTTAAGATAAATAAAGACAACATCACATACACATCCTTGGAACACAAATTCACACAAGTCATGCATACATGTATCCATTACATCAATCAAGGTCCAATCTTATTTAAGGTATCATTTTGGAAAATAAGGTGATAGGTGGTGGTCCAACTAACGAAGTGTTTTTACAATCCTATCTCACTGGATCTATTGGCAAACACAATGTTCCTAGAGGCAATCCACCCATCTTGTTCACATGATTCCATCACTAAGTCTATAATATCTCCCCTTAATTCTTGGTTGGTGGCTTCCAACTCTTGGGTAAGCTCCTTCTCTTTCTCTAAGTCTTTTTGGAGGTTGAGCATTCTGCACTTGACTCTAGCACTTAGTTCTTTGATAGTCCTCCAAGCTGCTTCTCTTGCTGACTCAAAGAATGTGGTGTGCATCACAGTGTTGGTATACATGAAGAATCCTCTTTCTTTGTGGTTGTCTTCCTTGTTTTTGTACAAGTGAAGTTGCACCCACCAATACTCCACTCCTTCATCCATCACGGGAAAGCCTTTGTAAACAGCTGCACCATGTGCTTCCATTGTCACCATGAGGTCCTTGAGAATTTTGGGAAACTCAGTTTCACACTCCAAGGTCATGGTCATGAGTGGTCCTTTCTTCACGGCTTCGTTGATGGAGTTCATCTACAAATAGAGATGAGAATGAGAGGATTAGAAAAGTTTACGAGAAGAATAGACAAGTGTAGAATTAGTTGAAAATTTTTCCTTAGTGGTTTCCTATCCTAGAGTCATAATCCTATAGGCAACACAGTGCTCTGATACCATCTGTTAGACCCCTCCTTTGTAAAGGATAGGATCCCTGTGATTGCAATGCTAGTCCCTGGATCATTGCTAGCATCCATAGTTTAAGATGAAGTACACAGATACAAAGGTCATTTATTACATTCATTCCAGAGATAAAACATAGTATTTTACAACTCAGGGCCAAAGGCCTAATACAAGAGTTTTGGAATAAGTAAATAAACATAAGTCTTCATCTTCATGTGCCACAGGCAAGCATGTTGAGTGTAGACTCATGACTCCTACTCATCATCGGAGTAACCTGCAACATCATAAGTTACAGCCACAGTGGGTCAATACTTTGGAATAGTATTGGCAAGTGATACCTTAGTAAATTTTAAGTGGACTATATTACTATATGCATTTTGGCTAAGTGTAGCTTGGCTTGCTTTGCTTGAAAATAGGTTTTCCCTATTAGTTGAAATCACTAAGTTTTTCTTTATCAAAAACTTCCCAAGAAACCACCAATAGACATTGGGGTCCTTTACCCTTGTTCACCCACAAGTTTTATTTAGAAGTTGGAGTGATGAGATTCTTGTAGCTTCCATGTCTTGATGCTCAAGTTGTCCATTGCCATGGCTAAGTACTTAGATTTTCCATCTGCAGAGGTTGTGCACTTTCCCCACCAGACTTGGTTTCCCAAGACAGGACCTTTCAGAAGCCTTCCCTTAGCCAAATGGACGCGTTCCAACCTATCATCCCACTACCACCAACTGTCCAAATGACTAAGTTCTAGCAACTTATATGATCAAGGCAGAGCCCATATTGCCAAGTGGTTGCACTGTAAGCTTTCTCAACACTTGGCCTCCAAATCCCTTTGTGCCTGGGTGGCATACCACAAGTGAGATACACAAGCCAAATCCATGGCCTTGGGTAACCACTCAACATAAACCAATCTTTCCATTCCACCCAGGATGTTTATTGACTTAGTGGTTTTATTAAGAAAACATAAGTCTCATGACTTAGAAATATAGTCATTATAGCATGAATAGATTATACCAACCCTTGTTTGCTAGTAGCTAGGCTAAGCATGGCATGGTAACTTAACTTAGGAAAATTCCTAGCAATTCTACCATTCTAACTACATAGGATTTCCCAATCTTTTATTTGGCAAGAGTAGCATGCAAGACTTAGCAAAATATCTAATGCTAGTACAAAATATAGGAATGAAATGTTTATGAAATATCACTTGCCTTGGTAATGGGGAGAGTAGCACTCATCACAATCACAGTCACTAGCAAAATCTACACAAAAATTATAGCATACAATTACACACAATTATATACAATCAAAAATATGAATGCATGCATGCAAGAACTACTAAGTGATGAATTTGAAAATTCTACCAAGCAAGTGCATGAAACAGAAACATAACCAAGCCAAAAAGTTTGCTAACCAAACTCATTTAGCCCTAAAACAAATTACTAAACTAAATCTATGCTCAAAATATACCTAAACATGTTTCTGCTTACAAAGTCATTTTATCAGTTACTATTTGTTAAACACTTTTTTAGATTCAGAAAGGCCTTGATTCACTGAATCCAACGGTATAAAGTTTGCAAAATTCCAACGTGGGAATCAAAAGCTAGAGCCATTTGAAATTTGGATCAAATTCTGGTTTGAAATCTGTTTTTAGATCTAACCCTAGCCACGTGTCGCAGCGTCACCGGCGCGTACCGGTTCACACCGGATCGAGCTCTGCAGCCGTAGGATCTAAATAAATCGCACGGCCCTGAACGCGTACCCCTTTGCTGATAAGTGAATCTATCCTAACGCTTGTATCTAGATCTAACGGTGCTCAAGCACGCGTCCATGTCATGGCGGCGCGCGGCGTCAGTGAGAGGCGGAGCGCTCGGTCTACGGCGGCGCTAGCATTCCAGGTCGTCCACGAGAGGGAGAAGGGTCATACCAGAACCGCAGGAGGCCGCTGAAGCTCAAGGTGGCGTTGGTTTGCGAAGGGGCGTGCTGACACGGCGATGATTTCTCGTCGGAGTTGAGTCTGGCGACAGGTGGTTCTGTTCGAGGTCGAAGGCAACGTTGTCGATCACTAGGAGGCAAACGGCGAGTGTGGTCAGATGCAGAAGATCACGGAGAAAATGCGTGTGTGAAAGACAAGGCTTGGGGCGGTCTGGACTTACCACTGGAGGTCGTCGGAGTTGAAACCGAAGACGGTGGCGGCCAGTCGTCGACGTTGCTGGAGCTACGATTCATGCGTAGGCAAATGGGGTGTGTCAGTAGGTGCGCAGAGACTCACTGAACAAGATAGCATGAATGAGAGGCAGAGGGGAGCTCGAAACTCACCGGAATTCGCCGGCGCAACCGTCGGAACAGCGGCGGAGTCGTGCGAGTCGTGGGCAGCCTGGTGGCGTGAAGGCAAAATTGATTGGGGGGAAATGGTCGCGAGGAGGGGGAGATCTTATAGCCCGAGGCTCGACAGGAAACGCTCGTCGCATCAATGCTAATTAAGCTCGCGGTATCAGTGCTGCAACGGCCAGCGGCGGAGATCATGCGCGGAAACAGGGGGAAGACGAAGACGACGTGGACGGGGCCCGCTGGTCGGTGAAATAGACAGAGGGAGCGTGGGGTCTGGCTGTCAGTGTCTGAAGGAGTGCGCTCGCGCGTGAGAGAAGAAATAAAATGCCCCGGGTGGGCTTGTTGGGCTTGATTCGTTGCTGGGCTATATCCCTGGCGCGCGGCCTTTTTCTTTTGTTTACTCCTTTTCCTTTTCTTTTTCGATTTTTCTGAATAGGTTTTCAAATGGTTTCAAGTTCAATTTGAATTCAAATCTTTCTGAGGTTTTGTAGTGGTGAATTGGTCTCAGAAATAGGTCAAAACCCATGGGGTTACTTTGTATAGGCTGGTTCAAGCTTGGATTTAAATTCAGAGACTTTGCATCTGATTTGCAAATGTTTTAAAAAGGGGTTTTGAAATTATTTCTAAGTTGAAAACTTTGGTCCAAATTCTACACACAAATTATCCAACAATGAAGATAAGCATCTAGGTTCCTAAACTTTCAAGCTTTCAAATGGTGATGGCCATTTGAATTAAAACTGCTCACATGAAATCATAGCATCAAGTGCTTCTGTTTTCCTAAAATGAGTTTGAATATGATCTCAAATCTATATGCATGCATGAGTGATATGCAAACTTTGAAATCATGATTTTAGGGATGTTACATCATCGCTTCTTTGCATATAGTCGGTTAATCATTGTCAAACAATAATGATTTACTCTAATTTAGTATTTGATTATTTATCCGACCTACTTGGTTCAATAGGAACTTAGACCTTCGTGACCATAACCTTTGAGGTATGTGAGCCGTGAGCATTGTTGCTGCCTCCGGGACATTTTCCGGCGCTGCGCAACTTAGCACATATAGCTAAGGTTCATTAACCTTATCAAATTTCTATTGTCCTCCCACTTAACTTTTCATGAAAAACTCCTTCTAAAGAAACTTGGCGTTCTAAGCGACAAACACTTTTGTATTTGGTGTTATGGAGGAATACCCAATGGTTATTCGAAACAACCTACAAAGACATGCTCATCCGACTTTGGTTGTAAACATTTTACTTGTGCCTAGCATACCAATATTTAAGAAAGGACAACTTGGGTTGTATCCCAAACCATAACTTATATGGTGTCATTTCAACGGATCATCATGGAGCTATTTTTAGTGTAAAAGCGATAGTCCCTAAAGCTTTTAATCTTTAACATATAATGGCCGTTTTATGAATGACACCTTTGATTTCACAATGTCAAACAAGGTTTCATTACATATCTCGAACACTCCATACTCTTGATGACCCACAAGTATAGGGGTGTATCGTAGTACTTTCGATAAATTGGAGTGTCGATCCCAACGAGGAGCAGAAGGTGTTGACTAGTGGTATGGAGCAGGAAATATCTGTAAATACTTAGCAAACGGATTTTTATGGTTTTTTGATAAAGCAAGGAAATAAAGTGCAAGTAAATAAAGGCAACAAATAATTGCAGCAAGTGACCCAATCCTTTCTTTGCAAAGGACAAGCTGGTGGTAATACTTATGAGGACCAAACATTCTTGAGGACACATGGGAATACTGTCAAGTGCTTTCATTTCATATAGTTGATTAATCTTCTTTGGTTTTATAAGTGTTCTGTGGATGAACCTGTGCTAATGTACTGACCTTACTTGTACTAATACATACTTGTGATTAAACCCCTTGCAAGCATCCAAAACTACAAGAAAGCAATTAAGATAAAATCCTAACCACAACCTTAAACTCTAAGATCCTACACTCCCTTGTGCAATGGTTTCCTAATGGGGGTTCATATATCTGTCACTTCGGCAACCCCACAATTAGTAGCCAAATACACAATGCATCCCCCTAGGCCCATAAATGGTGAAGTATCGTGTAGTCGACGTTCACATGACACCACTAGAATAATAGCACCACAACTTAAATATTAAACCATTGAATAATACCTGAACACAATTCCACTACTAAGAACATGACTTATTCCATGTCCTCAAGAACTAAACGAACTACTCATGAGACATCATATGTATCAAGATCAGAGATGATATAATGACGGATAACAATCTGAACATAAACAATATTTCAATGGTTCCACTCACAAGCATCAACTACAATAGCAATCAACACCGGGAATGTTTCCCCTAAGAACTATGCAAGATTCAACACAATTGTTACAACAGGATGGAGTGGTGATGATGGTGCTGGTGGAGATGATGGTGTGGATGATGATGATGATCCTGATGAAGTGTAGCTTGGTGATGGTGTTGATGGCGACGATCTCCCCTCTCCGGGAAGGAATTTTCTAGGTAGAAATCTGTCTGCCGGAGAGCTCTTTCTCTCTCTGTAGTTTTCGCCCTGCAGAGGCGGCAGAATCTTTCTGTGGTCGCTCCCCCGACTTTAGGGTTTCGAGGAGAAGATATAGGCGAGAGGGCGGAGCCACAGGTGGGCGCCTCCCCTTCTGGCATCCTTCGTCTTCTGGGAAAATATAATTTTCTGTAGTTTTTCTGGTATTTTTCTGATCTTTGCGAAATTGCATCAAAACACCACTTTTTCCATCAGAATCCTGACTCCGGCGGTTCATCCTCCAAGAATAATCCAACATGCAAAACAGATGAAATAACATAAGTATCACCTCTTAATATGAAATATATCAATGAATAGAAGCAATTTATGATATAGAATGGTGATGCAAATTGGACGTATCAACTCCCCCCAAGCTTAGACCTTGCTTGTCCCTAAGCAAAAACTAAGCTCGGTAAACATGTCCACAGGTTTATGGAGTGAAGTGTCGATAAAAAGAATACAGACAAGAAGCATCACGCTTACCAATACACAACTCATAGTAGAAAGCAACTCACCATTATATAACTTAGCTTGCAACAAGTATGGGAGTCACAATAAAGATGCATAAATATAAATCATAATTGTGATTGGCATACTTTGTTCTTGGTCAGAGAATAGTTGGAAAATAGTTTTCAAGCAAAGCTTTTGTAAAGAAGTTTATAATATGAGTGCTATTTGCTCAAACATAAAAGGTTTTTCATAATGATGGCTTCCAAAGTAATACTCATTTAGATAAGAGTCTTGTGCAAAAAAGGAAGATAAGGAACATGATTGAATAAATCATCATATGAATGCTTGAAACACAACAACTCAAATGCTTGCTGGAGATAGAGAGGAATAGGTTTACTAACTCAACTTAGAAGTAGAAGAAAGGCCCTTCACAGAGGGAAGCAGGGATTTCAAGTTCATAAAGAGCTTTCAAAAGATTATGGTACTTACTAGCTTTGAGCTCTCATTGCCCCTATCATAAGCATCTTGAGGTGATTAAGGTTAAAGTTAACAAATATGGAGTATATGCTTGACGAAATATAAGTTGGCAATCTCATGTCCCTTGAGTACGAGGGACGCTCTTCATGCTACTCAACTTTAGTTATCGGTAAGTTCTTGTCATAGTAAATACATGTGTATCATAGAGAACCACCAACAGGATACCCCTTGCACATGATACATGAGCTATCCTATATCAAAATGACAAGGCAAGCAGACAGTGAGCATCTCAGCAATCTCTTATTTACCATGGGAAAATGGTGCTTTTTTCTCTGTTTTCTCTTTTCAATATGTCTCTCTTTTTATTATAAGAAGAAAGCTTCATATATTGCTCACTATGGTGATGCTGCAAGTTTCCACCATGATTAGGCATGGCTTAGGCTAGCGGCCCAGGCGTTTCTCTAACACACATACATAACTCCATGGACTTACAAGCTCCCCTTTTATTTCACACCGACAAAATTCGCAAACAAAAGAGCATGATATCAACTGGGTAGATATTTATACGAGTTGAAAGCATTCCCCGTGAAAGCACAGTTCTGCTAATCCCAACGTATATGTGCATGCATATACAACTTCGATGACACAATTAGAGGCAAGAAAATAAGGTGTGCCATCAAGTTTGTGAGAGCTTTACTAACTAGTTTTCACATAACAAAATAATTTTTAATTTTAAAGATAGATGAAGCTTGAGAATTTACTTGGAATAGCAATAATGCTAATAGGTAGTGTGGCATCCCGCAAAACCACTACTAGAAAATCGCGTTGATTTTGTGCATTGCATCATCATGACATCATCATGCATATTATTTTTACTTGAAACTATGTTGCGAAAGACTATTGTTTTCTAAAACTAGCCCTCCTTATATTTCAAATTAAACCCCCGGATGCTTCCGGATATTTTGTTTGTCTAAAAACTATTTACAAAAGTTTATTGCAAATTAAATAAAAATTATATTATTTTAGGGGGCAGTCGAACTGGCCGATTCGACCCAGTCGACCACCCCCAGAATAAAACGGTTCAACCTAAATCTATCCCTACCTAGTCCTAATCTACCCACCAATCACAGCTTGCCATCTCACCCTCTCCCCCAATCCCTACCCACTTTGCCACCTCATCAATCCACCCTGCAGCAACCCACTCCTTCTCTCACCCCAACCGACCCTACCCGCCTGGCCCTCTCTCCCTTACACCTCGGACCCACGCCCCACCTGGCCCCACCCGCAGCAGCACACACACTGCCACCCCCACTCCCCCACTGCCACCGCGGGCCCACCCCCTGACCGCCTGTCCCCAGCCCCACTCCCCGCGTGTCCTGCCCCCCCACCAACCGCGCCTCCCTCTCCCTCCTCTCTCCCCCTCGCCCCCGACATCCTCCTGCAGGGCCCCGACGCCGGCCCTGCCTCGCCTCTGCCGGCGCCGCCCAGAAGCCCCGCCTCCGACCGCGCCTCCACCCGCCGCCCACCCTTCCTCCCCGCTCCGGAGAGCCGCCGGCCCCGTCCCTCTCCCCCTCGCCGAGCCCGGCCTTCCTCCCCGCCTCCGGCCACCGCGAGCTTCTCCCTTCCCCAGAGCCCGCCTCCGGCCACCGCCGCCACCTCAGCTCGCCTCGCTCCTCCCTCTTCCTCCGCGCCTCATCCCGCCACCGACCGCCTCCCACGCCGGCGCGCCTCCCCGACGCCCCTCCCTCCTGACCGCGGCCGCCCCCGCCTTCCCCCTCAGGCGCCCGCCTCCGGCCGGCCCCGCGGCGCCGCCTCCTCCGCGACGGCCCGCCCGAGCTCGCCCGACCCCCACCTCGCCGACGCCCCTCGCCTCCGACCCTGCGCCGCCGTCGCCCGTCTCTCCCCGTCTGCCCCGCCTGCATCGCCCCCGTCGGCCGCCCTCCGCCTCTGCCGCCTCGCCGGTGCCGGCCCGCCGCCCGCCTCTGCTCCCCCTTCGCCGGCCGCTCCCCCCGCCGCCCTCTGCTCCTCCTCCTCAGCGCCGCCGTGGGCGTCCTCCACCACCCGCAGGACCCCGACGAGCCGAGCCTCCCGCGACCCCGAGCTCCCTGGCCCCATCGAGCCGGCGAGCATCTCCCTCGCCGTCGTCTGTCGTGCCCAAGACCTGGCCGCCCTGCGTTCCACAACCCCCAGCGTCATCCGCCGGCGAGCAGCGCCGACCTCGCCCCTCCACTACAGTTCCGCCTCCCCTGTAGCCGCGTGCCTTCCTGGATGAACCCAAGGAGCTTGTTTGGGTTGCTCACTGGTGTCCCAGGCACATGTTCGGACCGATGCCGTTTGTTTGTTGCTATCACCTAGAGCGCCCGCTGCCTGTGTTGTGGCAAGGACAAAAGGACCTAAGGGCCTCGACAAGATCTTCTCCTGGAGCGAAGAGGTCTTCTTCACGGAACGCCAAGACCGACCCGTAACAAGTTCGTCGATCCCGTCGCCAAGATCTTCTTCATAGATGCGGATCCGATGCCCCGTTCCCGGAGTCCGATTGTCGAGCCCGAATCCGTGGTACCCCGAAACCCCCAAGACCTACGCCGCGGAACAACAAGGCCTTCGGGGTGGAACCGACAAGATCTACCGCCTAACGCCAAGCTCTCCTCCATGGGACGCCAAGACACCCGTTGAACCTCGAAGACCGAACCCCGAGGACCGGACGCCAAGGTCGCTTACACGGAACGCCAAGTTCGCCACCTTCAACGCCATGACCGTCTACACGGACCCGAAGACCACGGATGCGACAAGATCGACACCGACCAGGGCGAGTCCGATGCGCCCCTGACGCCGAACCAAGTCCTGCTTCCCGAAACGCCAAGATCTACTCCGTTATCCGAGAACGATCCCGGAGTCCGAGAACGATCCCGTCGAACCCTGAGACCGGACCCCGAACCCCGGAACCCCAAGATCTGCCGAACCCTAATGTGTGAACCCAAACCCGAGACCTTATCTTATAAATGATATACCTGATGCATATTAAATTGTTCATGCATGCATACTTGTCTGTGGTTTGGGGGCATTAGGCCGATTCACTTCATAATTAAATATGGGGCCCATATGTGGGCAAATCTAGTCTTATATTGGCCTCATTTAAATTTGTGTAGCGAACTGGTGCGATCTCTTGCCCTGTTATTACGACATTTAATTTGCGGGGTAGATAAATAACTTGAACCGTTTAATTAATTGTCGGGGCCTCGGTTCCGCTTAATATGACCTAATTGCATCGCATATTTGCCATGTCATACATCATACATGCATCATGCCCGATATTTTGCCGTAGTATTAAATATTGCACCCGGTGTTATTCTAGTGTTTTGCTTCTTCGTGGATAAGGCCGTTGAGTTGATGTGAGCTTCGCCCCGATCTTCGGTTGAACCTTCGACAATGTTTTCAGGCGTGCATCTCCCCCTTTCTACCTATCTTACTTTTATAGTATTTATTCCCTCCTGTTGATCTATTGCTATCTGTGTTGCGATGCTCTAGTTTTCGTACCCGTGATATCCCTTGCATCCCTATATTGCCTTGGACACCCCCTAATACCTGTTGTTTGGTAGATAGTTGGACTTGCGCGTCGTAGTCGCTTGCTCAAGTGCTGTTGCGTGTCGTCCAGTACCATAGTTGTTGAAGTATTGCCGCATGTTTAAAGTTGGAGATGATCATGGCTTTAATAATTGTTCACTTTAATTACTGTTTAACAACTAAAATTGAAGTAGGTAAGCAGAGGCACAGGTGGGCAATAGATGTTATTTGGTTGTTAACCATCCACTTGTGTCCCGTAGGACCCCGAGTACTTGATACATGTTCCTTGAATATTCGCGCTATCCACATTCGGGAGGATTATGGGACCCCCCTGAGCCAGAGCTTGATTCATTCTTATTTCTTGGGGCCACAAACTAGTTTGAGGTTTTATTTACTATCCTGTACTTATGCCATGCTTTACTGCTTTATTTACGATTGTGCGAGGAGCACCTGTACTGTTTAGGTAAGCGGAGTGTTTTCGCGGTATCGACAATCCCAGTTTTGGGTTCCCAGTCGTTTACAGCCATTGTCGCAAACCTTGAGTCCGTCTCGGAGTCAGCTAGCTTCGTTGCGGGTCTACTCAATGGGGTGGCCCCCTGAAATATTTCTGAATCCTGTGATTGCTTTGTCGTGAAGGCCTCGTTGGGTTTTGATTTGGTTTTTCCGAGGTTGATCGAGTGTGTGTTGCTATTTGTGCACCCCGGCCGGGTAAAACTTTCTGAAAGCCGTGTCCGCGGTTATGGACGACTTGGAGCACATTATCTCGATCATAGACAACTATAACTAAAGTAGTGCTATAAATTTGACTTTATAATGACTAGTAATCAGCTTCACTATAATGGAATGGCTATATAAAACTACCAACAATTGCTTGTTTGGGTTGTCGCTTGCGACCATGGTATCTGACTAGTAAGTATTGCAACTACAACGGAATGGCTAAATAAAAGTACCAACAACTGCTGGGTTTTGGGATATCTCATGCTAATTGTACTTGACTAGTAAGTGTTGCAACTACAACGGAATGGTTAACTAAAACGGCCCACTGCTTATTTTATCAGGATGACTATCTACACCTGACTAGTAATTGCCGCAACGAGAACTGAATAAATAAAACTGCCAACTGTGTGAGTCCTCGGTTGACTTCCTCGTTTGGTCTCGAGGGGGAAACACCAGGATGGGTTTGTTTGATGGTAGCATCAGGATTGGCTCCGAATAGGTCTTTCTTATCCCTCTCTGATAGCCGCCAGTTGTATCGAGTCTCTATAGGTTGTTTAGTGCATGTTGCGCTGCCGCTTCAGTCCACCATACCTATGTAGGCGAGGACCGCCGAATTCTAGTCTCGCCGTGTACTGGCCTCAGTACTGACCGCTCTCTCTTTTTCCTTGCCCTTTGTCGGCACCCCTTTTGACTAAGCAGGTTTTGAGATTGACGTCGTTAGCAGGGTTACCCTTCCGGCTTGGCCTGGGCAGGGTTATGGACGCCATTGGTTATTCTTTAGGGCTCTTAGCCCCATTTGCATCTTGTCCGTAGTCGGACGCTCTATCGTTTTCAAGGTGATTTGGATCTTTGTTCTGTATATCTGTGTTCTTGACTCATGGAGTCGTGTTGTATATATATATATCTGTTCTGTGGGTCCCATCGAGGACTGTTGTGTAATGTTATTACTTCGTTTTCCACCCGCACGCAAGTGCCTGGTGGGCACCTTTGAATCGTTTCTATGCGGGTTTGGCGGGAAGCGCTGAAACTTGCATAGGGCCGATTCTGAGGGTGTTACAGAGTGGTATCAGAGCTCAGCAGTTGCGATACCCCACAAGTCCAGCCTGTAGGATAACCTAGCTAACGGCCGGAGTAGAGTGTCAAAACTATTTTTGAAAAATCGGTTGGATAGTTCTGATTAGGTCTGATTTTACCCCTTACCCCTCTGCTGCTCTCCTCTCACCTTTGCGTGTTTTGAATCCGCTCTCTTCTCTCTCTTCGAGTCCAAGATTTCTCGTGGTTGGGTTCCGTCGTACCTTCAGGGTTTCGCTCCTTCTTTGATAACGGTGTTCTACCATCCGGTGTTCATGCTGCCTGAGGAATCCGTCTACTGTGGTACCATTCTTTGTTCCTTGCATGTGCCTTCCGGTGTTTTCCGACGCGATGACATCATCTACGCTAGACCCGATGCAGATTCTGCATCACTCCTTTGTTTCCGAACCTCGCTTGTCGAGATCTACAATCTGAATTCCGAGAGTTGGTTGCATAATCCGCCTATTCATGTGCAGGGTAATGGTTTGGGTGCGCGATGGACTGATCACCATCCGACTACTCTTATCATTCGCTCTTGTACATCGAATCAGTGGATCCAGCAATTTTACTCCGTTCACGGAAGCTAGAGGTGGCTTTATTTGTTGATACCTCTACCTTCGATCTTTTGTTCCCGGAGTGTTCTCTCGACGATCACGGACAAGGACCTCTTGTTAGTGGTGTTGCGAGGACCTACATGATGCGAGAAGATTCAGATCGCCACCTTCTTCCCGGTACCATGAGGCGGATCTCGAGGGCGAGATCCATTGTTAGTGGTGTCGAATTGTGGCATCCCGCAAAACCACTACTAGAAAATCGCGTTGATTTCGTGCATTGCATCATCATGCATATTATTTTTACTTGAAACTATGTTGCGAAAGACTATTGTTTTCTAAAACTAGCCCTCCTTCTATTTCAAATTAAACCCCCGGATGCTTCCGGATATTTTGTTTGTCTAAAAACTATTTACAAAAGTTTATTGCAAATTAAATAAAAATTATATTATTTTAGGGGGCGGTCGAACTGGCCGATTCGACCCAGTCGACCACCCCCAGAATAAAAAGGTTCAACCTAAATCTATCCCTACGTAGTCCTAATCTACCCACCAATCACAGCTTGCCATCTCACCCTCTCCCCCAATCCCTACCCACTTTGCCACCTCATCAATCCACCCTGCAGCAACCCACTCCTTCTCTCACCCCAACCGACCCTACCCGCCTGGCCCTCTCTCCCTTACACCTCGGACCCACGCCCCACCTGGCCCCACCCGCAGCAGCACACACACTGCCACCCCCACTCCCCCACTGCCACCGCGGGCCCACCCCCTGACCGCCTGTCCCCAGCCCCACTCCCCGCGTGTCCTGCCCCCCCACCAACCGCGTCTCCCTCTCCCTCCTCTCTCCCCCTCGCCCCCGACATCCTCCTGCAGGGCCCCGACGCCGGCCCTGCCTCGCCTCTGCCGGCGCCGCCCAGTAGCCCCGCCTCCGACCGCGCCTCCACCCGCCACCCACCCTTCCTCCCCGCTCCGGCGAGCCGTCGGCCCCGTCCCTCTCCCCCTCGCCGAGCCCAGCCTTCCTCCCTGCCTCCGGCCACCGCGAGCTTCTCCCTTCCCCAGAGCCCGCCTCCGGCCACCGCCGCCACCTCAGCTCGCCTCGCTCCTCCCTCTTCCTCCGCGCCTCATCCCGCCACCGGCCGCCTCCCGCGCCGGCGCGCCTCCCTGACGCCCCGCCCTCCTGACCGCGGCCGCCCCCGCCTTCCCCCTCAGGCGCCCGCCTCCGGCCGGCCCCGCGGCGCCGCCTCCTCCGCGACGGCCCGCCCGAGCTCGCCAGACCCCCACCTCGCCGACGCCCCTCGCCTCCGACCCCGCGCCGCCGTCGCCCGTCTCTCCCCGTCTGCCCCGCCTGCATCGCCCCCGTCGGCCGCCCTCCGCCTCTGCCGCCTCGCCGGTGCCGGCCCGCCGCCCGCCTCTGCTCCCCCTTCGCCGGTCGCTCCCCCCGCCGCCCTCTGCTCCTCCTCCTCAGCGCCGCCGTGGGCGTCCTCCACCACCCGCAGGACCCCGACGAGCCGAGCCTCCCGCGACCCCGAGCTCCCTGGCCCCATCGAGCCGGCGAGCATCTCCCTCGCCGTCGTCTGTCGTGCCCAAGACCTGGCCGCCCTGCGTTCCCCAACCCCCCGCGTCATCCGCCGGCGAGCAGCGCCGACCTCGCCCCTCCGCTACAGTTCCGCCTCCCCTGTAGCCGCGTGCCTTCCTGGATGCACCCAAGGAGCTTGTTTGGGTTGCTCACTGGTGTCCCAGGCACATGTTCGGACCGATGCCGTTTGTTTGTTGCTATCACCTAGAGCGCCCGCTGCCTGTGTTGTGGCAAGGACAAAAGGACCTAAGGGCCTCGACAAGATCTTCTCCTGGAGTGAAGAGGTCTTCTTCACGGAACGCCAAGACCGACCCGTAACAAGTTCGTCGATCCCGTCGCCAAGATCTTCTTCATAGATGCGGATCCGATGCCCCGTTCCTGAAGTCCGATTGTCGAGCCCGAACCCGTGGTACCCCGAAACCTCCAAGACCTACTCCGCGGAACAACAAGGCCTTCGGGGTGGAACCGACAAGATCTACCGCCTAACGCCAAGCTCTCCTCCATGGGACGCCAAGACACCCGTTGAACCTTGAAGACCGAACCCCGAGGACCGGACGCCAAGGTCGCTTACACGGAACGCCAAGTTCGCCACCTTGAACGCCATGACCGTCTACAACGACCCGAAGACCACGGATGCGACAAGATCGACACCGACCAGGGCGAGTCCGATGCGCCCCTGACGCCAAACCAAGTCCTGCTTCCCGAAACGCCAAGGTCTACTCCGTTATCCGAGAACGATCCCGTCGAACCCTGAGACCGGACCCCGAACCTCGGAACCCCAAGATCTGCCGAACCCTAATGTGTGAACCCAAACCCGAGACCTTATCTTATAAATGATATACCTGATGCATATTAAATTGTTCATGCATGCATACTTGTCTGTGGTTTGGGGGCATTAGGCCGATTCACTTCATAATTAAATATGGGGCCCATATGCGGGAAAATCTAGTCTTATATTGGCCTCATTTAAATTTGTGTAGCGAACCGGTGCGATCTCTTGCCCTGTTATTACGACATTTAATTTGCGGGGTAGATAAATAACTTGAACCGTTTAATTAATTGTCGGGGCCTCGGTTCCGCTTAATATGACCTAATTGCATCGCATATTTGCCATGTCATACATCATACATGCATCATGCCCGATCTTTTGCCGTAGTATTAAATATTGCACCCGGTGTTATTCTAGTGTTTTGCTTCTTCGCGGATAAGGCCGTTGAGTTGATGTGAGCTTCGCCCCGATCTTCGGTTGAACCTTCGACAATGTTTTCAGGCGAGCATCTCCCCCTTTCTACCTATCTTACTTTTATAGTATTTATTCCCTCCTGTTGATCTATTGCTATCTGTGTTGCGATGCTCTAGTTTTCGTACCCGTGATATCCCTTGCATCCCTATATTGCCTTGGACACCCCCTAATACCTGTTGTTTGGTAGATAGTTGTACTTGCGCGTCGTAGTCGCTTGCTCAAGTGCTGTTGCGTGTCGTCCAGTACCACAGTTGTTGAAGTATTGCCGCATGTTTAAAGTTGGAGATGATCATGGCTTTAATTATTGTTCACTTTAATTACTGTTTAACAACTAAAATTGAAGTAGGTAAGCAGAGGCACAGGTGGGCAATAGATGTTATTTGGTTGTTAACCGTCCACTTGTGTCCCGTAGGACCCCGAGTACTTGATACCTGTTCCTTGAATATTCGCGCTATCCACATCCGGGAGGATTATGGGACCCCCCCTGAGCCAGAGCTTGATTCATTCTTATTTCTTGGGGCCACAAACTAGTTTGAGGTTTTATTTACTATCCTGTACTTATGCCATGCTTTACTGCTTTATTTACGATTGTGCGAGGAGCACCTGTACTGTTTAGGTAAGCGAAGTGTTTGCGCGGTATCGACAATCCCAGTTTTGGGTTCCCAGTCGTTTACAGCCATTGTCGCAAACCTTGAGTCCGTCTCGGAGTCAGCTAGCTTCGTTGTGGGTCTACTCAACGGGGTGGCCCCCTGAAATATTTCTGAATCCTGTGATTGCTTTGTCGTGAAGGCCTCGTTGGGTTTTGATTTGGTTTTTCCGAGGTTGATCGAGTGTGTGTTGCTATTTGTGCACCCCGGCCGGGTAAAACTTTCTGAAAGCCGTGTCCGCGGTTATGGACGACTTGGAGCACAGTATCTCGATCATGTACAACTATAACTAAAGTAGTGCTATAAATTTGACTTTATAATGACTAGTAATCAGCTTCACTATAATGGAATGGCTATATAAAACTGCCAACAATTGCTTGTTTGGGTTGTCGCTTGCGACCATGGTATCTGACTAGTAAGTATTGCAACTACAACGGAATGGCTAAATAAAAGTACCAACAACTGCTGGGTTTTGGGATATCTCATGCTAATTGTACTTGACTAGTAAATGTTGCAACTACAACGGAATGGTTAACTAAAACGGCCCACTGCTTATTTTATCAGGATGACTATCTACACCTGACTAGTAATTGCCGCAACGAGAACTGAATAAATAAAACTGCCAACTGTGTGAGTCCTCGGTTGACTTCCTCGTTTGGTCTCGAGAGGGAAACACCAGGATGGGTTTGTTTGATGGTAGCATCAGGATTGGTTCCGAATAGGTCTTTCTTATCCCTCTCTGATAGCCGCGAGTTGTATCGAGTCTCTATAGGTTGTTTAGTGCATGTTGCGCTGCCGCTTCAGTCCACCATACCTATGTAGGCGAGGACCGCCGAATTCTAGTCTCGCCGTGTACTGGCCTCAGTACTGACCGCTCTCTCTTTTTCCTTGCCCTTTGTCGGCACCCCTTTTGACTAAGCAGGTTTTGAGATCGACGTCGTTAGCAGGGTTACCCTTCCGGCTTGGCCTGGGCAGGGTTATGGACGCCATTGGTTATTCTTCAGGGCTCTTAGCCCCATTTGCATCTTGTCCGTAGTCGGACGCTCTATCGTTTTCAAGGTGATTTGGATCTTTGTTCTGTATATCTGTGTTCTTGACTCATGGAGTCGTGTTGTATATATATATCTGTTCTGTGGGTCCCATCGAGGAATGTTGTGTAATGTTATTACTTCGTTTTCCACCCGCACGCAAGTGCCTGGTGGGCACCTTTGAATCGTTTCTATGCGGGTTTGGCGAGAAGCGCTGAAACTTGCATAGGGCCGATTCTGAGGGTGTTACAGAGTGGTATCAGAGCTCAGCAGTTGCGATACCCCACAAGTCCAGCCTGTAGGATAACCTAGCTAACGGCCGGAGTAGAGTGTCAAAACTATTTTTGAAAAATCGGTTGGATAGTTCTGATTAGGTCTGATTTTACCCCTTACCCCTGTGCTGCTCTCCTCTCACCTTTGAGTGTTTTGAATCCGCTCTCTTCTCTCTCTTCGAGTCCAGGATTTCTCGTGGTTGGGTTCCGTCGTACCTTCAGGGTTTCGCTCCTTCTTTGATAACGGTGTTCTACCATCCGGTGTTCATGCTGCCTGAGGAATCCGTCTATTGTGGTACCATTCTTTGTTCCTTGCTTGTGCCTTCCGGTGTTTTCCGACGCGATGACATCATCTACGCTAGACCCGATGCAGATTCTGCATCACTCCTTTGTTTCCGAACCTCGCTTGTCGAGATCTACAATCTGAATTCCGAGAGTTGGTTGCATAATCCGCCTATTCGTGTGCAGGGTAATGGTTTGGGTGCGCGATGGACTGATCACCATCCGACTACTCTTATCATTCGCTCTTGTACATCGAATCAGTGGATCCAGCAATTTTACTCCGTTCACGGAAGCTAGAGGTGGCTTTATTTGTTGATACCTCTACCTTCGATCTTTTGTTCCCGGAGTGTTCTCTCGACGATCACGGACAACAACCTCTTGTTAGTGGTGTTGCGAGGACCTACACGATGCGAGAAGATTCAGATCGCCACCTTCTTCCCGGTACCATGAGGCGGATCTCGAGGGCGAGATCCATTGTTAGTGGTGTCGAATTGTGGCATCCGGCAAAACCACTACTAGAAAATCGCGTTGATTTCGTGCATTGCATCATCATGACATCATCATGCATATTATTTTTACTTGAAACTATGTTGCGAAAGACTATTGTTTTCTAAAACTAGCCCTCCTTCTATTTCAAATTAAACCCCCGGATGCTTCCGGATATTTTGTTTGTCTAAAAACTATTTACAAAAGTTTATTGCAAATTAAATAAAAATTATATTATTTTAGGGGGCGGTCGAACTGGCCGATTCGACCCAGTCGACCACCCCCAGAATAAAACGGTTCAACCTAAATCTATCCCTACGTAGTCCTAATCTACCCACCAATCACAGCTTGCCATCTCACCCTCTCCCCCAATCCCTACCCACTTTGCCACCTCATCAATCCACCCTGCAGCAACCCACTCCTTCTCTCACCCCAACCGACCCTACCCGCCTGGCCCTCTCTCCCTTACACCTCGGACCCACGCCCCACCTGGCCCCACCCGCAGCAGCACACACACTGCCACCCCCACTCCCCCACTGCCACCGCGGGCCCACCCCTGACCGCCTGTCCCCAGCCCCACTCCCCGCGTGTCCTGCCCCCCACCAACCGCGTCTCCCTCTCCCTCCTCTCTCCCCTCGCCCCGACATCCTCCTGCAGGGCCCCGACGCCGGCCCTGCCTCGCCTCTGCCGGAGCCGCCCAGTAGCCCCGCCTCCGACCGCGCCTCCACCCGCCACCCACCCTTCCTCCCCGCTCCGGCGAGCCGCCGGCCCCGTCCCTCTCCCCCTCGCCGAGCCCGGCCTTCCTCCCTGCCTCCGGCCACCGCGAGCTTCTCCCTTCCCCAGAGCCCGCCTCCGGCCACCGCCGCCACCTCAGCTTGCCTCGCTCCTCCCTCTTCCTCCGCGCCTCATCCCGCCACCGGCCGCCTCCCGCGCCGGCGCGCCTCCCTGACGCCCCGCCCTCCTGACCGCGGCCGCCCCCGCCTTCCCCTCAGGCGCCCGCCTCCGGCCGGCCCCGCGGCGCCTCCTCCTCCGCGATGGCCCGCCCGAGCTCCCCCGACCCCCACCTCGCCGACGCCCCTCGCCTCCGACCCCGCGCCGCCGTCACCCGTCTCTCCCCGTCTGCCCCGCCTGCATCGCCCCCGTCGGCCGCCCTCCGCCTCTGCCGCCTCGCCGGTGCCGGCCCGCCGCCCGCCTCTGCTCCCCCTTCGCCGGTCGCTCCCCCCGCCGCCCTCTGCTCCTCCTCCTCAGCGCTGCCGTGGGCGTCCTCCACCACCCGCAGGACCCCGACGAGCCGAGCCTCCTGCGACCCCGAGCTCCCTGGCCCCATCGAGCCGGCGAGCATCTCCCTCGCCGTCGTCTGTCGTGCCCAAGACCTAGCCGCCCTGCGTTCCCCAACCCCCCGCGTCATCCGCCGGCGAGCAGCGCCGACCTCGCCCCTCCGCTATAGTTCCGCCTCCCCTGTAGCCGCGTGCCTTCCTGGATGCACCCAAGGAGCTTGTTTGGGTTGCTCACTGGTGTCCCAGGCACATGTTCGGACCGATGCCGTTTGTTTGTTGCTATCACCTAGAGCGCCCGCTGCCTGTGTTGTGGCAAGGACAAAAGGACCTAAGGGCCTCGACAAGATTTTCTCCTGGAGCGAAGAGGTCTTCTTCACGGAACGCCAAGACCGACCCGTAACAAGTTCGTCGATCCCGTCGCCAAGATCTTCTTCATAGATGCGGATCCGATGCCCCGTTCCCGAAGTCCGATTGTCGAGCCCGAACCCGTGGTACCCCGAAGCCCCCAAGACCTACGCCGCGGAACAACAAGGCCTTCGGGGTGGAACCGACAAGATCTACCGCCTAACGCCAAGCTCTCCTCCATGGGACGCCAAGACACCCGTTGAACCTCGAAGACCGAACCCCGAGGACCGGACGCCAAGGTCGCTTACACGGAACGCCAAGTTCGCCACCTTGAACGCCATGACCGTCTACACGGACCCGAAGACCACGGATGCGACAAGATCGACACCGACCAGGGCGAGTCCGATGCGCCCCTGACGCCGAACCAAGTCCTGCTTCCCGAAACGCCAAGGTCTACTCCGTTATCCGAGAACGATCCCGGAGTCCGAGAACGATCCCGTCGAACCCTGAGACCGGACCCCGAACCTCGGAACCCCAAGATCTGCCGAACCCTAATGTGTGAACCCAAACCCGAGACCTTATCTTATAAATGATATACCTGATGCATATTAAATTGTTCATGCATGCATACTTGTCTGTGGTTTGGGGGCATTAGGCCGATTCACTTCATAATTAAATATGGGGCCCATATGCGGGCAAATCTAGTCTTATATTGGCCTCATTAAAATTTGTGTAGCGAACCGGTGCGATCTCTTGCCCTGTTATTACGACATTTAATTTGCGGGGTAGATAAATAACTTGAATCGTTTAATTAATTGTCGGGGCCTCGGTTCCGCTTAATATGACCTAATTGCATCGCATATTTGCCATGTCATACATCATACATGCATCATGCCCGATCTTTTGCTGTAGTATTAAATATTGCACCCGGTGTTATTTTATTCTAGTGTTTGCTTCTTCGCGGATAAGGCCGTTGAGTTGATGTGAGATTCGCCCCGATCTTCGGTTGAACCTTCGACAATGTTTTCAGGCGAGCATCTCCCCCTTTCTACCTATCTTACTTTTATAGTATTTATTCCCTCCTGTTGATCTATTGCTATCTGTGTTGCGATGCTCTAGTTTTCGTACCCGTGATATCCCTTGCATCCCTATATTGCCTTGGACACCCCCTAATACCTGTTGTTTGGTAGATAGTTGTACTTGCGCGTCGTAGTCGCTTGCTCAAGTGCTGTTGCGTGTCGTCCAGTACCACAGTTGTTGAAGTATTGCCGCATGTTTAAAGTTGGAGATGATCATGGCTTTAATTATTGTTCACTTTAATTACTGTTTAACAACTAAAATTGAAGTAGGTAAGCAGAGGCACAGGTGGGCAATAGATGTTATTTGGTTGTTAACCGTCCACTTGTGTCCCGTAGGACCCCGAGTACTTGATACCTGTTCCTTGAATATTCGCGCTATCCACATCCGGGAGGATTATGGGACCCCCCCCCTGAGCCAGTGCTTGATTCATTCTTATTTCTTGGGGCCACAAACTAGTTTGAGGTTTTATTTACTATCCTATACTTATGCCATGCTTTACTGCTTTATTTACGATTGTGCGAGGAGCACCTGTACTGTTTAGGTAAGCGGAGTGTTTGCGCGGTATCGACAATCCCAGTTTTGGGTTCCCAGTCGTTTACAGCCATTGTCGCAAACCTTGAGTCCGTCTCGGAGTCAGCTAGCTTCGTTGCGGGTCTACTCAATGGGGTGGCCCCCTGAAATATTTCTGAATCCTGTGATTGCTTTGTCGTGAAGGCCTCGTTGGGTTTTGATTTGGTTTTTCCGAGGTTGATCGAGTGTGTGTTGCTATTTGTGCACCCCGACCGGGTAAAACTTTCTGAAAGCCGTGTCCGCGGTTATGGACGACTTGGAGCACAGTATCTCGATCATAGACAACTATAACTAAAGTAGTGCTATAAATTTGACTTTATAATGACTAGTAATCAGCTTCACTATAATGGAATGGCTATATAAAACTGCCAACAATTGCTTGTTTGGGTTGTCGCTTGCGACCATGGTATCTGACTAGTTAGTATTGCAACTACAACGGAATGGCTAAATAAAAGTACCAAAAACTGCTGGGTTTTGGGATATCTCATGCTAATTGTACTTGACTAGTAAGTGTTGCAACTACAACGGAATGGTTAACTAAAACGGCCCACTGCTTATTTTATCAGGATGACTATCTACACCTGACTAGTAATTGCCGCAGCGAGAACTGAATAAATAAAACTGCCAACTGTGTGAGTCCTCGGTTGACTTCCTCGTTTGGTCTCGAGGGGGAAACACCAGGATGGGTTTGTTTGATGGTAGCATCAGGATTGGTTCCGAATAGGTCTTTCTTATCCCTCTCTGATAGCCGCCAGTTGTATCGAGTCTCTATAGGTTGTTTAGTGCATGCTGTGCTGCCGCTTCAGTCCACCATACCTATGTAGGCGAGGACCGCCGAATTCTAGTCTCGCCGTGTACTGGCCTTAGTACTGACCGCTCTCTCTTTTTCCTTGCCCTTTGTCGGCACCCCTTTTGTCTAAGCAGGTTTTGAGATCGACGTCGTTAGCAGGGTTACCCTTCCGTCTTGGCCTGGGCAGGGTTATGGACGCCATTGGTTATTCTTCAGGGCTCTTAGCCCCATTTGCATCTTGTCCGTAGTCGGACGCCCTATCGTTTTCAAGGTGATTTGGGTCTTTGTTCTGTATATCTGTATTCTTGACTCATGGAGTCATGTTGTATATATATCTGTTCTGTGGGTCCCATCGAGGACTGTTGTGTAATGTTATTACTTCGTTTTCCACCCGCACGCAAGTGCCTGGTGGGCACCTTTGAATCGTTTCTATGCGGGTTTGGCGGGAAGCGCTGAAACTTGCATAGGGCCGATTCTGAGGGTGTTACAGGTAGATATGGTGGACACAAATGGCACAGGTTTTCATTTAAAGGATTGGATGCACGAGAAGTATTCCCTCTCACTACAGGGTTTTGGCTAGCAAGGCTGGGTAGCAAGCAAAAGAGTTGAAGGAAACAGGCAAACATACAAGTTATAAAGCCAAACATGCAATCTTCCTTGAAGACACAAAATATCTTAAATAATGAATACCAAGCTTATGATCCAATCAAGAAAGAAAGAAAACGATATAAAATACCTGTAAGCGCTTTTCTCTTTTCCTTTCAAACCTCAAAAAGTGTTGCTACTGACCAGAGCTTGGTTTGCCAAAACCAATTTAGATCTACATGATGCTACCAAAGTGATACCAATACTAATCAACAAGATCAATCATATAATAGAGACTGTAAACTAAAATAAGAAGTTCAAAAAGTAAAAGATGAAACTCATTAATATTCCATAAAGGCACTCACACCAAGGGATACATAGATAACCAACTAAAGGAGAGATACTTCCACAAATGCAAACCAACCTATATGATAACTTGTCTATCCAAGATATGAATCTACTGAAAAGGTAAAAAGATAAAAGATAATGATGTGATACCGTGACACTCCCCCAAGCTTGGAACAAGCCAAGGGGATGCCAAAACCTGATGACGAATTACTCCTTTGGTGGTGGTGGTGTTTCCTTGTTTAGGGTGATAAAACCCTCCAGCATCTTACGAAGCCTCTTAGTCTCCTCCTGAAGTATATCCACCTTCATCCTTAGAGCATGGTACTTATCACAAAACTCATCAGTGGTTCGAACGGCTTCCACTACCTCATGGCAGGATCTGAAGTTTGGAACGGAGGTCATCATCCCCTGCATATTACAAGAAAAAGCACGTCCAATGTTAATTGCTCCTACAAAAGTAGGTTTCCTTGCCCTTGACCCTACGGCGGTTTGTTCCTTAATGCTTGCTGACATGTTCTTTACTTCCTCCTCGATGCTCCAATCCATGTCTTCGCGCCTAGCAGTGATCCTTTCTTCTTCCATGGGCCACTTGCCCTTGCCGTTGGCGGAGACCATGGTGCCTCTAAACTTGAGAATATTTCCTGACAGAAATAGATTGAAATGAAAACACGACGAGAACACGATATATGAACCTCGGGGGATCCGGGGGGTTATATATTACGAAGTTTTACTGCATAAGGAAGGTATTGTGTGAAAACGGGGCGGAGACGGACTCTAGGGGGCTCACACCCCCTGGCGGCACGACCAGCTGGGGCCCGCGCCACTGGTGGGTGTGGACCACCTGGGCTCCGTTTCCTCCTATGTTTCGTCTCGTAACCTTCCACATGTAATAAAAACATAAAAAATAGAAAGAAAAAGGTTTTTCATGAACCTTCTGTTTTCACCACTTTTACCTATTCATAGACGGATTCTGCAGATTCTGGAGTTTGGTCTCTAATAAATTCTTCCGGAGTCACTTTTTGAATAATATCAACATCTTCATTATAAAAATCTCCGGACATATAATGTTTGAGCCTTTGACCATTCACCACGTGTGTAGTGTTGTCCCTTAAAGAAGATATTTTAATAGCTCCTGAACGATACACCTCCTCAATAACAAAAGGTTCTTCCCATTTTGAGACTAATTTCCCTACAAAAAATCTGAGACGAGACCTATACAAAAGAACTTTCTCACCAACATGGAACTCCCTTTTGATAATTCTCCTATCATGCCATCTTTTTTCTTTTTCCATAAAGAGTCTAGCATTTTCATAAGCTTCACTTCTCCACTCATCTAAGGTACTTAAGTCAAGCAATCTTTTCTCACCAGTAAGTTTAAAATCTCTATTCAGTTCTTTCACTTCCCAGTAAGCTTTATGTTCTAATTCTAGAGGCAAGTGACAAGCTTTACCATAAACCATTTTGTAAGGAGACATTCCCATAGGATTTTTATAAGAAGTTCTATAAGCCCATAATTGTCATTCAGTTTTTTAGGCCAGTTTCTCCTAGATCTATTAACAGTCTTTTGCAAGATAGATTTAATTTCTCTATTTGAAAGTTCTACTTGCCCACTAGTTTGGGGGTGATAGGCTGAAGCAATTCTATGGTTAACATCATACTTAGCAAGAGTCTTGCTAAAACCACCATGAATAAAATGAGAACCTCCATCAGTCATGAGATCTCTAAGCAGACCAAACCTAGGAAAAATAACATCCTTAAGCATTTTTAAAGAGGTCTTACCATCAACACTATTTGTAGGTATGGATTCCACCCACTTTGTAACATAATCAACAACAGCAAGAATATGAGTATACCCTTTTGAAGGAGGAAAATGACCCATAAAGTCAAATCCCCAACAACCAAAAGGTTCAATAACAAGAGAATAATTCATAGGCATTTCATTGCATCTATAAATGTTACCAACTCTTTGACATTCATCACATGATAAAATAAACTTCCTTGCGTCCTTGAAGAGAGTAGGCCAATAAAAACCCGATTGTAAAACTTTTTGTGTGGTCCTATCTCCAGCATGATGTCTTCCATAAGCACTGCCATGACATTTTCTCAATATCTCTTGTTGTTCATATTCTGGGACACATCTCCTCGTAATACCATCTACTCCTTCTTTATATAAGTGTGGGTCATCCCAAAAGTAATGCCTCAGATCATAAAATAATTTCCTTCTTTGCTGAGCTGTAAAGGTTGGAGGCAAATACTTGGAAACAATAAAGTTAGCATAATCAGCATACCAAAGACTCTCCTGCGGGCTTACCATTATTGCAACCAACTGTTCATTTGGAAAACTATCATTAACAGGCATAGGATCAAAAGAAATGCATTCCAAACAATATAAATTATCAGCAACAGGATTTTCAGCACCTTTCCTATCTATAATATGCATATTAAACTCTTGTAAAAGAAACACCCATCTAATAAGCCTAGGCTTAGCGTCTTTCTTTGTCATAAGGTACTTAATAGTAGCATGATCAGTATGAATGGTAACTTTTGAATCAACAATATAAAGTCTAAACTTATCACAAGCAAAGATTACCACTAAGAACTCCTTTTCAGTAGTAGCATAATTCTTTTGAGCAGCATCAAGAGTCTTACTAGCATAATGAATAACATTCAACTTTTTATCTATTTGTTGCCCAAGAACAGCACCCACAACAAAATCACTAGCATCACACATAATTTCAAAGGGTAAATTCCAATCAGGTGGTTGGAAAATAGGAGCAGTAGTCAAAGCTTTCTTCAAAGTTTCAAAAGCTTCCTTATAATCATCATCAAAAACAAAAGGTACATCTTTTTGAAGAAGATTAGTAAGGGGCTTTGAAATTTTGGAGAAATCTTTAATAAACCTTCTATAGAAACCAGCATGACCAAGGATACTATGAATACCTTTTACATCCCTACGGCAAGACATTTTCTCAATTGCTTCAACCTTGGCCCTGTAAACTTCAATACCTCTTTCAGAAATTTTGTGTCCAAGAACAATCCCTTCATTAACCATGAAGTGGAATTTGTCCCAATTAAGAACAAGATTAGTTTCTTCGCATCTCTGCTGATGGGGATACGCCTACTGGGGTATACTCAGCGGGACGTTTCCGACTGGCCCAAGGGCTGGCGAGTGGGCCTGCGGAACAGCGAGTGGATCAAAGCCCAGCAAGGTACCAGGCGACTGGAAGTTGAAGGCCCAGGCGAGTAGATAGGCCCAGTCGGTCTAGGTTAAACGATTACCGAAGCTGTAACCGAATCGGTTGAGATATGTAAACCCTAGGGGAGGTGAGCCTATATAAACCTCCCTATGGGGTGAGTAGAGACACGTTCCCTGATACACCCAAGCAACTCGCCGCCTAGTCGCCAAGTTCGCCCATTGTAAACACATCCATAATACAATCTAGCAGGAGTAGGTCTTTACCCTCCGGGGGGCCGAACCTGGGTAAAACCCTGTGTCTTTGCCCTCATCTCGCACCGCAGATGGCTGGCCGCCCTTGCCCCTCGTTCTACTACTCGCTGCCGATTGCAGCATCTGCCGTGGCCATTCCCACGACAGTGGCGCCCACCGTGGGGCCTGGCCGGTCTGGCCGGTGTTCTGCGGCGAGATCCAATCTTCCCATCAACGAGACGGTCGCCACCGGCCGTATGATAGCGATCGGCGAGATGCTCCAGATCTTGCCGAGCAGCTACGTCCCGGCGGCGCGACCCGTCACGCACAGCGTAATCCTGCCAATCGGCACGATCAGCCTCTTCGTCGGCCTCACCGACGTCATCACCTCGGAGGACTCGGCTCGCATCCGCGAGTCGCCACCACGCGATCGGCTCTCTGAGAGCCAGGTTCGCACGATCCACCGCCTCGCCTCCGAGTACAACTCGACCCACAGCAACGTGGCCGGGAACTCAGCGGCCGCAGAAGATGCGGCCCTCACCGACGACGCCGACTCGGCGACCCCGGCGTCACTCACCGGATCCATCACCGCGGCCTCGTCCGCGGGCTCCATCGCCCAGGTCTCCAACGCGGGAGATTTCGAGGACCCCTCCATCCTCGAGATCTTCGAATTCGACTCCGGGTCGGAAAACTCCGCCGACCTCCACGACGGAACCGGTCGCCATGCCGCGACCTACATGGCCACCGGCGCCGATCCGCCGGAGGATCCTTTCTCCACCCCAATCCCTCCTAACGCCACGGCAACGGAGGTCGAGGAACTCCGCCTAAAATTGGCGGAGGCAGTACGCAAAGAGCAGGCCGAGCGCGAAAAATTTCGCCTCGAGCAAGTGACGGCGCAGGAACTGTCACGCTACCACCAGCAGCGGATCAGGTCACGCCTGAACCCCACCGTTCAGGGGCGCGCCCTAAACTTCGACGACGAAAACGACCCGGCTCGCATAGCCGAGCGCGCGATCTGCGAGAACGCGCCACCAGGAGGAAGCGCCCGACCCCCGCCAGGATCGACGGCGATAGGTGCCCCACCACCACCCAACCGCACCCCTCCCAGGGACCAGCCGCGGATAGTCGTCTCCTCACGGGAGCGAGACGCGAACGGCCTCCCACTGTTCTCCACCCCGATGGACAACCTCGTGGCAGGCCGAGCAGCAGCCGATAGCATCACGGCCACCGGCGACGGCGCCTTACAAATCCAGTACGTCAAGGCCCTGCTTGCAAAGGCCGTGGAGCAGCAAAGAGCGGGCGCCGACTCGCAAGGGCGAGTATACTCGCGCTCCTCGAGAAGCAGGGCGGCCTCAAGCGGCCGCCCAGCGGCGGCAAACACCCTCAACTGCCCGCCACCAGAGCCACTGCAGCTCCAACGCCGACCCGTGAACGCGGCACTCTCCACCAACGATCCCAGGCCGGCGACCAACTTCGTCGCCGCTAACGGACAACCCATCGACGCCCGCACTCACATCATCAACAACCAAAACTGGCGCGCACGCCAGCCCGACGACTTGCGGCACACCCTAACTAATCGCCGCGATGGCGAGCCTATGGGGTCACTCAGTCGACTAGGGCCTAAGTGCTTCGGACCAATGATCCGAGGCGAAAAGTACCCGCCAAACTTCAAGGCGCCAAAGGAGATAGAAAAATACGACTCCTCGTACGACCCCGCAGTCTGGCTTGACACATACCTCATGGCAATGGGGATCGCAGGTCACACTGACCTACTCGCCGCCCGTTACCTCCCACTAATGATGGAGGGGACGTGCAGGCAATGGATCAACACGCTCCCCCAGGATAGTATCGACTCCTGGGAGGAAATGCGAGATGCCTTCGTCAGGCACTTCGAGTGCTCCTACACCCGCGCCACCACCATCGAAGACCTGGAACGATGCGTCCAGGGACCCCGCGAGTCGACCCGCAACTGGGTCCAACGGTGGCAAGAGCTCTGGTACAACGCGGTCGGCATCCACCCGGACACCGCGATCCATTGCTTCAAGACCTCGTGCCGCTACGAGCCTTTAGTCGCCAAGCTCAAGCGACACGCCCGCACACTCGACAACATCCCCGACCTCCTCGAGATCGCCAAACGGTACGCCGAGGAGGATCCCAACCAAGAAATCGACGACGAGTCAGGAGGGCAACGCCGCACGGGCGGCAACGACGGCGGACGCCGAACCGACCTACGCTACAGCGGCACCCGCCTCACAGGCAAGCGCCGCAACGACGGGCGAGTCGACTTCGTCGCCAACGCTGGGCACGCACAACGCGAGCCCAAGAGCTACCGCCGCGACGGAGGGCAACGACGCGATGGCGGCAATTACAAGAACAAGCCAAGGTTCGATCCCGCGGCCCTACTTAACCAACCATGTGCGTTTCACAGCAGGGAAGGAAAGCCCACCACGCACACCACCGCTGACTGCCACACCCTCAGGGAAATCGAGAAGGCACGGCACGCGCGGGAGGACACCGACAACGACCCGCCAAATGGCGGAAAATTCGGCAAAGTAGCCGGCTCGCTCCACACCTTCACAGGCTTCAACACGAAGCGCGAGAAGAAGGTCATCGCCCGCGCCGTCGCCGTCAACGCGGTGGCCCAAACCGACGTCCCCCAGTTCCTCAACTGGTCGGAACAGCCCATCACCTGGAGCCGGCAAGACCACTCGCCACGCATCGAGTACCCAGGACGAGTCGCCTTGGTGGTCAAGCCCAAGGTTGGCGACTACTGGCTCCCCAAGACACTGATGGACGGCGGCAGCTCCATCAACATCCTCTACCTCGACACCTTCAGGCGGTTGCGGCTCCCGCAGTCGATGATCGAGACAACTCACACCACGTTCCACGGCATCGTCCCCGGTCGGAAGGCGTACCCGATCGGCAAAGTCACGCTACCCGTCACCTTCGGTACTCCGGCAAACTTCCGCACCGAGCGGATCGTCTTCGAGCTGGTGCCCTTCGACAACCCTTACCACTGCGTCCTGGGGCGCCAGGCGTTCGCCAAATTCATGGCAGCGCCCCACTACGCGTACAACGCGATGAAGCTCCCCGGGCCGTGCGGCGTCATCACCATCAACGGCGACCCCGACATGGCCGCCGAATGCGAGGCCAAAGGAGCCGAACTCGCCGACGCCGTCATCGCGGCAGAAACTAATCACGCCGACGAGCTTGCCAAATACGCGAGCGGGGTCAACAATGACGACCCCACAATACTCAAGAAGCCCAACTCAGAGGGCACAAACACCTCAACCTTTGAGGCCACGACGCACACCCGCACCGTCGAGCTGGTCCCAGGCGACCCCAGCCAGACGACGACGATCGGGACAGGCATGAGCCCAGCATAGGAAGGCGCGCTCATCGAGTTCCTTCGTGAGAATAGGGACATCTTCGCATGGAAACCCTCCGACATGCCTGGTGTCCCTAGGGAGCTCGCTGAGCACAAACTAAACGCCGACCCCAAAGTGCGACCCGTCAAGCAGTCGCTACGGCCCTTCAATGAAGAACGCCGTCGAGCAATCGCCGAGGAAGTGCAACGCCTGCTCGCTGCCGGCTTCATCCGGCCAATCAAATACTCCAAGTGGCTGGCAAACCCAGTCCTGGTCGAGAAGAAAAACGGGACGTGGAGAATGTGTATCGACTACACAAACCTGAACAGCGCCTGCCCAAAGGAGCAGTTCGTCCTCCCGCGGATCGATCAGATAATCGATTCAACCGCGGGTTCGGAGTCGCTATGTTTCCTCGACGCCTACTCCGGGTACAACCAGATCAAATTGGCTGTCGAGGATGAGGAGAAGACGGCGTTCATCACGCCATTCGGAGCATTCTGCTACACCGCCATGACCTTCGGCCTCAAGAACGCCGGGGCAACCTACCAGCGGTGCATGCAAGAATGCCTCGCGAGCCAAATTGGCCGCAACATCCACGTCTACATCGACGACGTGGTCGTGAAATCCGCTCGCCAAGGAGACCTACTCGCCGACCTAGAGGAGACCTTCGCCAATCTGCGGAGGTATAAGATAAAGCTCAACCCAGGCAAGTGCACCTTCGGTGTACCCGCCGGGCAACTACTGGGGTACGTCGTCTCCAAACGAGGGATCGAGGCAAACCCAACGAAGATCGACACGATCGCCAGGCTCGGCAAACCCGAGTGCCTGCGCGACGTCCAGAAGCTGGCCGGGCGTGTAGCGGCTCTCAGTCGCTTCATCCCCCGCCTGGGCGAAAAGGCGATGCCCCTATACCGCCTGATGCGCAAGAACCCCACCTTCCAGTGGGACAAGGAGGCGGACGACGCGCTCCGCGACCTTAAAAAGGTACTACTCGCCGCACCACTACTCGCCGCACCCGCTGACAAAGAGCCTATGCTGGTTTACGTCGCGGCGTCCGAGCGCGTCGTCAGTGCCGTAATGGTTGTCGAACAACCAGAGGAAGGAAAGGAGCGCCCGGTCCAGCGGCCGGTGTACTACATCAGCGAGGTCCTCACCGAGTCGCGCCAGCGATACCCACAGTATCAAAAGCTGGTATACGCGGTCTTCAGGGCTCAGCGGCGCCTGCCGCACTACTTCCAGGAGCACCCGATCACGGTCGTCTCCTCAGCACCACTACAAGACATCATCCGCAATCGCGAGGCGACCGGGCGGGTCGCCAAGTGGGCCGTCGAGATCGGCGTCCACAACATTAAATACGAGCCACGAAGGGCGATTAAGTCACAGGCACTGGCAGACTTCATCGCCGACTGGGAGGAGGCCCAGCAGCCAGAGAAGCCGCCGTACCTCCATTACTGGAGCCTGCACTTCGACGGGTCCAAGAACGCGGACGGTGCAGGAGCGGGGATAGTGCTGACTTCACCAAAGGGCGACAAGCTCCGCTACATCCTCCACCTCGAATTCACGCCCTGCACCAACAACATGGATGAATACGAGGCCCTACTCCACGGCATGCGAGCCGCAAAGGAGATGAGCATCAATCGCCTTCGATGCTACGGAGACTCCGACCTCGTGGCGGGACAAGTCGCCGGCACCTGCGACGCCATCTCCCCCACCATGGCGGCGTATCGCCAAGAGGTGGATAAGTTGGGCGGCCACTTCACCGGTTACTCTGTCGAGTGGATCGACAGGCGGAAAAACGAGGAGGCCGACGCCCTCTCTCGAATCGGGTCGGCTCGACTCGCACCACCCGCCGGCGTGTTCCTCGACACAATCTCCAAACCATCAGTCTCTCCCCCGAGGGAGATCGACATCGGAGTCCCACTCCAACCAGAGGCAGCCTTGGTCGCACTCATCACCGAGCCAGACGACTGGACCAAGCCCTACATCGCCTACCTGGAAACCGGCACCCTGCCAGCAGACGAGACAAACGCTCGAATGATTGCTCGCCGATGCAAGTCCTACACCATCATCGACGGCGAGCTACACAAGCGCAGCGTCACCGGCGTCTTCCAACGTTGCGTCCAACCGACTGAAGGACGCAAAATCCTCCACGACATCCACTCAGGCGACTGCGGCCACCACGCCGCCGCGCGCTCCTTGGTCGCCAAGGCTATGCGACACGGCTTCTACTGGCCCACCGCACACGCCGACGCCGTCGATATCGTCCAGCGATGCGCCGGGTGCCAGAAGTACGCCAACCAGACGCACGTACCAAGTTCGGCGCTCAAAACAATCCCCATCACCTGGCCATTCGCTGTGTGGGGCATGGACATGGTAGGCCCCTTCAAGAAGGCCCCCTCTGGCTACACCCACTTTCTAGTCGCCGTCGACAAATTCACGAAGTGGGTGGAGGCCAAGCCAGTCCGGAAATGCGACGGGAAGACCGCCACTAAGTTCCTACGCGAGCTCATATACCGCTACGGGTTCCCCAACAGCATCATCACGGACAACGACACAAACTTCGCCAAGGGAGCAATGGCCGAATTCTGCGAAGAGCACCACATCCGGCTCGACCTCGCGTCAGTCGCACACCCGGAGTCCAACGGCCAGGCGGAACGAGCCAACCAAAGCATCCTCCACGGCCTGAAGCCGCGACTCCAAGTACCACTCGAGCGCACCGCTGGATGCTGGGTCGAAGAGCTACCCTCCGTCATCTGGGGAATCCGCACCTCGGTCAACAGGTCGACGGGATTCACTCCCTTCTTCATGGTCTACGGCGCCGAAGCAGTCATGCCCACCGACCTCGAACACGACTCGCCGCGGGTCGTCCACTACACGGAGGCCGGAAACGAGCTGGCCCGCCAAGATGGGCTCGACCAACTCGACGAAGCACGCGACCTCGCTCGATCGCGTACCGCCATTTATCAGCAAGGGCTCCGCCGCTACCACAGCCGACGGGTGAAAACCCGCACCTTCCAGGAAGGCGACCTGGTGTTACGACTCATCTAGGACAAGAAGGGCATGCACAAGCTCTCCCCACCGTGGGAAGGCCCGTTCGCTATCGGGCGCGTACTCGGCAACGACGCCTACTACCTCATCGACGTCCGCGGGGACGGCGAACTCGACGTCAAGCGGCCATGGAATGTAAATCTCCTCCGGAAGTTCTACTCCTAGAACCCCAACACATGTACTCTCCAGTCGCTATGAAATAAAAGAAACGGTTACTGCAAATTGCGTCTACTCTCCATGCCTTGTGCCACTCGCACTCGTAATAAACAGCGTCATGCTAAAATGCAGAAGTCAACCTTTGGTATAGCGACCGGCACGGCTAAGTAGTGCGATGTAAGAGCACTGAGTCATTTCAGGTCTTGCGTCGTCCACGAAAAACGCCAAACCGGAGCCCCATTGGAGTCACCTAGCTCGACTGGTTTTGCAAACCAAGACAACTGCCCTCGCTTCTCACGGCGACCTCGGTCCTCCGCATCCTCGGCGTAGCGACTCGAACGGCTAAGTACCACGCTCGGGGACTGAATACCAGTTCGTCGCGATCGGTCAGGGAAAACGCCAAGTAAGAGAGCATGCCCAGGACTCGCCACGCGACTGACCCTTCGGGCCAGGCAGGAGTGACGCGCTCACACCAACGCGCTCAGTCCTCAACCACCCTCGAGTCGCGCCTCGAACTACCAAGTACCACGCTCAGGGACTCGGCCACCCGACCCCGTTCGCGTACGGGAAAACGGTAAAGTACAGAGCACTCAAGGGAGTCGCCTTGCGACTGGCTCTCCGAGCTCGGGCGAGTCGACTAAACTAACAAAACACATGATAACAACAAACATCATGTACGAGGTGAACCCCATAAAAGGGCGGACGCGCTCGGGGACTCATCCAAAATCAATCTAAAACACACAAACAAATAGCAAAATGAACACAACGTTCCATTCAATCGCATATCGCATTGTCTTATATTACAAATTATGCCCGCATGGCAGAACTGCTGCTAACACATCTAGGCAAACTACCCTATTATGCAGGCTTCGACGACGACGCGCCAGAATCCCGGCGCCTACGGATGAACGCGGTGTACGGAGTTGACGGATACGTCGTCAGCTCACCCGCCATCGCCGAGCGGAAAGGTTGCTCAACCTTGAAGTCACGATGCGGCGGCTCGGGGTCGTTCGGCGCGACGACCGTTTCCTGGTAAGGAAGGAGGTCGCCCATCGCCCAGACACGCTCCAAGTACGCGGCGGCACGTTCCTGCAACTTGAGAACCTCGGACAGATCCACCGCGCCAGTCGACGAAGGATACCCACTCGTCACATCGTCGAGGTCGAAATCCTCGGGGAAGTGGGCGAGTCCAAGGCTCAGCGCTGTCGACGCTCCACGCCGAAACGCCGACCGCGTCATGAACTCTACGACCGCGGGCGCCTTCTCCAAATACTCCCACACCTCAACGAGGTCACTGGGAATAACCTCCGTGGGCGACATCTCTTGAAGGTAGGCGCGGATGCACGTCGCCGACAGCGTCGCCGAGTCGACGAGCATGCTTACGCACTCCCTCGCGTCAAGAGAGCTCTTTCTTCTTGGCTACCTATAACACAACCTGCGAGAAGGAGACAATTATGAGCACCACGGAAACTACAAACAATACAACTGAAAGGAAGGGAAGACGGACTCACCAAGCAACGGGCGGGCGAGTCCCGTGATGAAGCTCTGAAGCGACGTATGATCGTCCTGAAGCCCAACAATGAGGGCTTCCGACACCTTGCGGTCTTCCTCCGCGGCCGCAATGGCGGCCTTAGCTCGCCCGTTCACCGAGCTTGCTTCTTCTTTTGCCTCCCGCAGTTCGCGCTCGAGGTCGGCGACCCTCTGCTCAGCAGCACTTAACGCAGATCGCACCGCCACCAACTCACCAGCAGGGACAAGCTCCTGGCGAGCCACCTCCGCCTGCGCAGCAACAGCCTGAAGTTCCTTGTTTTCTTCTTGGATAGTGGCCAGCTCCTTCTCAGCACGCTGTTTTGCAGCCAATCGCTCCGCCGACTCCAGCTGCAGACCCTGCACATCATCAAAGTCAGCGAATACGAAAATTACTCAGTGCCCACCCGCTAAAATTTAGCGAGTGCGCACTCGGGGACTGGCGATCACGAAAATTACTCAGTGCCCACCCGCTAAAATTTAGCGAGTGCGCACTCGGGGACTGGTGATCACGAAAATTACTCAGTGCCCACCCGCTAAAATTTAGCGCGTGCGCACTCGGGGACTGGACGCGAAAGTACAAAACGAGAAACTATAAGAATCAAGCCGCTACTAAGCACCGACCTGATCCTCGGGGACTGGAGGTACCTGGATGGCTGCACCAAGCATGCCATGGAGTTGTATTGCGTCGACAGACGCAAGCAGCGCCGGCGTGTGCCCGCGACGTTGGTCGACTTCAGCGTCGGCGGTCCCTGGAGCGAGGCTCGGGGGCGCAGCCCCGCTTGCCGTGGCCGCCTTGGTTACGAAGCGGGGGAAGGTAGCAATCGAGGCACCCGCCCCAAAGGAGGTCGCCTCCTCTGGTCTAGGCAAGGAAACGCCATCCTTCGTAGACGCGGTTGCTTCCACTGCGGGTCCGGCCGATGCGGCCGCCGGGTCGGCAGAGACAGCAACGATGGCGTCGCCCTTGGCCTTCTTGCTGCCTTCCGCTGAGACGGCAACTTCGTCCACTTTCCTCTTACGGGAAGGATCCTCCTCGCTAGCGGCGGAGGGTACCTTAGCCACGGTCGGGTGGCCCATCTTTTTCACTCCGGTCCTGCATATCAAATCAAATCAATAAAAGACAATCGAAGTACTTATAGAAAATAGAGAAGGCCGAATGCACTCACTTGGCGACTGGAATGAAACGCAGCCCGGTACGAAGGCCGGCCGGTTTTTCCAGTTCGGGGCCCAGCTGGCGACTAAGCCCCAGTTCCAGGACGTTGTGGGCCCAAGACACGGACGGCTTCTTCGTCGTTGAGGTCGCGGCTGGCGCCTCTGGGACGCCTTCGGCGGGGGCCTCCTCGCAAATTGGAGCCGCTGCGGCCGGAGCCTCCTTGCGGGGCGAGACCGCCACGTTCGGGAACTCCTTGCGAGGCGAAGTCGCCACGGCCGGAGCCTTCCCTAACCCAGAGACCGGCGCGAATGGCGGAGGCATTGAGGCCAGCGACACTTCCAGAGATGGCGCATCTAGCGCGGTTGTCGCCGGGGCCGCGCCTTCACCGGCCGAGCTGTGAGCATCAGAACTGCTCGTTGAGTGCGGCGGCGAGGCCATCTTCGGCGGCTTCGTTTTCCTCCTCGGGGGGGCCCTCGCCTCCTTTTCCTTCTTCTTCTTCTTCTTCGAAGGAGTGGCCTGGCGGCGCGAGGTCGTCTCTGGGAGCTCGTCGTCGTCGTGGCGCTCGAGGCTCCTGCTCGCTTCGAGTTCGCGCTGACGTTGCCCGCGGGTCTTTCGGACCAGTGGGGCGATTTCCTCTTCGGACTCATCCTCGTCGCCCTTGTTGCCCCTGGCGGGTGGCGATTTGCTTCTATCCTGGGCAGATGGCCCCGGGCTCTCGTCGTCGGCGGGTGGGAGCCACCCTTCCACCACTTGGAACAGCTGCGATGAATACGAAACAGAGTTAGAATTACCGCGACTGCATACGCTGCGACTGCGAACAAGACAAAGAAATTACCGTCGGAGCCGGACGCTTCGCGGTGTAGGGGGGGACCCCGGCCTGCGCATCCGCGTATACTGCCTGGGTGATCTTCTTCAGCGCCGAGAGGTAGTCCTCCAGCTTCCACTCGTCGAGGCAGGCTTTTGTCGAGTCTCCCCGGCCCGTGTACTGGTACATGTAATGATCGCGTTGGGCGAGCGGGACGAGCCGCCGCCCAAGCCAACAATTGTACAAGTTTATTGTCTGGAGCCCCTTCTTCTTTAGACCACGGATGGTCTGGAGCATCTCATCGACGACCATCCGCTGGTCGTCGGGAAGCTTGCCGACCTGGAGATGGCGTGGCTCGGAGCGGTTGGCCGAGTACCGCGGGATCGCCGCCTCGTCCTCCGGAGTCGCCTCGGTCACGTAGAACCATGACTTTTTCCAGTCGCTCGCTGCTTTGGCCGGCAGCATCAGGTCGAAGAAGGAAGCTTTGGACTTGAGTTGGAATGTCAGGCCGCCCGCGGCTAGCATTGGGCCGCCCGCCTCCTCGCGGCTGATCCGTCCATGGAACAGATCTTGCCACAAGGGAAAGTAGGGCCGGCAGCCCAAGTAGCACTCGCAGAGCACCACGAAGATGGCGAGCTGCTCGATGCTGTGGGGACCCAGATCTGAGGGTTGGATCCCGTAGTAAGCGCAAAAACGCCGGAAGAACAAAGATGTGGGAAACCCTAACCCCCGCTCGAGATGACTGGTGAAGCAGACAAACTCTCTCTCTCGCGGGTTCGGGGTCGTTTCTCCGGCTGCGGGGATACGCCAACAGCCGTCTCGCAGGATTCCGGCCTCCTCGAAGGAGGCCAGCTGCGCCCTTGTGCATTTGGATCTGCCCCAAGGTTCGGTGGAGAGGGCCATGGCCGAAGAGGTTGGTTGGGGATCGAAGGATTTCGGGTCGATTGGATCGCGGAGCAAAGGAAGGGAGATGCGCGCACTCGGAAGAAATGGTGGGCGGTTGGCTCTGCGATAGCCTACCATTCCTCTTATATAGCAGGAGTTGCCCGCCAAATCAGGGGGCCGTTACCGCGCGATGATTACGCCAGAAGTTACCGTTGAGTTACCTTAACGGCTAGTTTGACCACGCCTGACGGTCCAACTCCAGCCACTCGGCTCGCTAAGTCACTCGCCGGGACCGCGTCTCGTTGGCTCGACTCGCCCAAGGCGCGACTCGGTTCGCCGGATTTTTCCCTTTATACAGGAGCCCGCCGACGATTCGACTGGATGCCTACTTGAAGCCGTATACTCCGACTGCCAGCAGCCACTCACGCCTAATCAACGACGGCCTCGGGGACTACTGATGGGGATACACCTACTGGGGTATACTCAGCGGGACGTTTCCGACTGGCCCAAGGGCTGGCGAGTGGGCCTGCGGAACAGCGAGTGGATCAAATCCCAGCAAGGTACCAGGCGACTGGAAGTTGAAGGCCCAGGCGAGTAGATAGGCCCAGTCGGTCTAGGTTAAACGATTACCGAAGCTGTAACCGAATCGGCTGAGATATGTAAACCCTAGGGGAGGTGAGCCTATATAAACCTCCCTATGGGGTGAGTAGAGACACGTTCCCTGATACACCCAAGCAACTCGCCGCCTAGTCGCCGAGTTCGCCCATTGTAAACACATCCATAATACAATCTAGCAGGAGTAGGTCTTTACCCTCCGGGGGGCCGAACCTGGGTAAAACCCTGTGTCTTTGCCCTCATCTCGCACCGCAGATGGCTGGCCGCCCTTGCCCCTCGTTCTACTACTCGCTGCCGATTGCAGCATCTGCCGTGGCCATTCCCACGACATCTGCAAAACTTTATTAAGGTTGTGCAAACAATTATCAAAAGAGGTTCCATAGATGGAGAAATCGTCCATGAAAACTTCCACAATTTCTTCACAAAAACCAGGAAATATAGCAGATATACATCTCTGAAAGGTAGCAGGAGCATTACATAAACCCAAAGGCATACGCCTATAAGCATAAGTTTCATAGGGACAAGTGAAAGTGGTTTTCTCTTGGTCTTGTGATCTCACAGCGATTTGAGAGAACCCAGAATAACCATCAAGAAAGCAAAAGTGAGTCTTCTTAGACAACCTTTCTAGCATTTGATCAATAAAAGGCAGAGGATAATGACATTTCTTAGTAACTTTATTAATCTTTCTAAAATCAATGCACATCCTATAACCAAACACTACTCTTTGAGGTATAAGCTCATTACTTTCATTAGGCACAATAGTGACCCCCCTTCTTTGGGACACAATGAACAAGGCTAACCCATTGACTATCAGCAATAGGGTAAATAATACCAGCATCAAGGAGTTTTAATACCTCATTTCTTACCACTTCCTTCATCTTAGGATTTAAATGGCGTTGATGTTCAACAACTAGTTTTGCATTAGGTTCTATATTAATAGCATGCTGACATATAGTAGGAGAAATCCCTTTTAAATCATCAATAGTATACCCCATAGCTCCTCTGTGTTTCTTCAACACTTCCAATAATCTTTCCTCTTTCTTCCCTGAAAGTTTAGAACTAATAATAACAGGATATATTTTATTATCATCTAAATAAGCATATTTGAGATCATCAGGTAGAGGTTTTAAATCAAAAACAGGGTCCCCTTTAGGTGGTAGTGTGGTACCCAAATCTTCCACAGGCAGGTTATGCTTAAGTATCTCAGGTTGAAAGGAGAATCTCGTCGATCTCATTTCTTTCCTTCATGAAGATCTCACTTTCATGATCTTCCATATACCGCCGCAAAGAATTGTTAGGAGCAAGACAAATAGCATCAAGTTGTTCAACCCTGAAATCCTCATTAGGCAATTCATTTTCATAAGGAGTTTTGGAAAATTTGGAAAAGTTAAACTCATAAGATTCTCCATCAAACTTGGTTAAAACTTTCTCCTTCTTAAAATCTATAATATCCCCACAAGTATTCAAGAAAGGTCTACCAAAAATTATAGGACAAGTTTTACTAGCTTCTAAACCAAGCACTAGAAAATCAGCAGGATATTTAATCTTACCACAAAGAACTTCCACATCTCTTACAATACCAATATGGAAAACTATCTCTCTATTAGAAAGGTGAATAACCACATCAATATCCTCGAGTTCACAAGGACTAATCTCATGCATAATTTCTTTGTAAAGCTCATAAGGAATAGCACTAGAATTAGCACCAATATCACATAAACCATAATAGCAATGATCACCAATTCTAACAGAAAGCACAAGGACACTAGTTTTCCTAGATTTACTAGGATGAGAGACAATATTAGAAGCGTCTTCACAGAATACAATGTGCTCATCTTCTATATTTTTAGTGACACAATGGCTACTACAGGTTCAATATTTATTTTCTCATCAGGTTCCACAGTTTTCTTTGTACTTTTGCTAACCACATTAGCTATAATAGAATGTTCCTTCACCTTAGCAGGAACATGGACTTTCTCAATATAAGGTTCAGGCAAAATAGGATCAACAATACAAACTTCAGTGCTTCTAATAGGAACATGATTAACAATATCTTTATAAGGTGCATGGTACTTGTCCCACTCCTTTTTGGGAATTTCAATATAAGAGGCAAAAGCCTTAAAATAATTTGCAATAACTTGAGAATCAAAACCATAATCAGTACTAATATCATGAAAGTCATCAGTTCCCATAAAAGACTTAATGCATTCAAAATCATAATTTATACCTGACTTTCTTCCTTTGTCATTATCCCATGCTTCAGTGTTCTCTTGAATACGGTCTAGAAGATCCCATTTATCTTCTTCCTTCATATGTGTGAATGATCCAGCGTAAGAAGCATCTAATAAATCCTTATCATGAAGAGAAAGCCTTGCATAAAAGTTGTTGATAATAATATTGTTAGGGAGTTCATGAATAGGACATTGAAGCATTAGTAACTTCAATCTCCCCCAAGCTTGGGATGTACTCTCTCCATCACGAGGCCAAAAGTTATATATTTGATTCCTATCCTTATGAATCTCACTGGGAGGATAGAATTTGGAGTAAAAGAGAGGTACTATTTCCTCCCATTCCATAGATTATCCATTCTTCAGCAGCTTATACCATTCTTCAGCTCTTCCTTTCAATGATATAGAGAGTAACTTCTTCTTCACCTGTTCAGTTGTGATACTTGCACACTCAAACAACCCGCATAATTCATGGATAAAAGCAAGTGATCACCAGGATGGACAGTTCCATCCCCAAAATAATAATTATCCATAACACGATCAACAATTCTTGTAGGTATCTTAAAAGGATCTATCTCAACATGTGGTGGTCCATCTACTACCATAACAGTGGTAGTAGATCAAATAGGAAACCAAGTGGGTTATCCATATTGGAAACAAGGTAACAAACAGAAATAAAAAACAATACTCACAGTAGAAGTTTCCTTTACCAGTTCCACTCTTCAATAGCGCTTCACTCCTCGGCAACGGCGCTAGAAAATAGTCTTGATGACCCACAAGTATAGGGGGTGTATCGTAGTACTTCCAATAAATAGGAGTGTCGATCCCAATGAGGAGCAGAAGGTGTTGCCTAGTGGTATGGAGCAGGAAATCTCTGTAAATACTTAGCAAACAGATTTTTAGGGTTTTTTGATAAAGCAAGGAAATAAAGTGCAAGTAAATAAAGACAACAAATAATTGCAGCAAGTGGCCCGATCCTTTCTTTGCAAAGGACAAGCCGGTGGTAATACTTATGAGGACCAAACGTTCTCGAGGACACATGGTAATACTGTCAAGTGCGTTCGTTTCATATAGTTGATTAATCTTCTTTGGTTTTATAAGTGTTGTGTGGGTGAACCTGTGCTAATGTATTGACCTTACTTGGACTAATACATACTTGTGATTAAACCCCTTGCAAGCATCCGCAACTACAAAATCAATTAAGATAAAAACCTAACCATAACCTTAAACTCTAAGATCCTACACTTCCTTGTGCAATGGTTTCCTAACGGGAGTTCAGATTTCTATCACTCCGGCAACCCCACAATTAGTAGCCAAATACACAATGCATCCCCCTAGGCCCATAAATGGTGAAGTATCATGTAGTCGACGTTCACATGACACCACTAGAAGAATAGCACCACAACTTAAATATTAAACCATTGAATAATACCTCAACACAATTCCACTACTAACAACATGACTTCTCCCATGTCCTCAAGAACTAAACGAACTACTCACGAGACATCATATGGATCAAGATCAGATATGATATAATGATGGATAACAATCTGAACATAAACAATAATTCAATGGTTCCACTCACAAGCATCAAATACAATAGTAATCAACACCGGGAAAGATCCCCCTAAGAACTATACAAGATTCAACACAATTGTTACAGCGGGATGGAGTGGCGATGATGGTGCTGGTGGAGATGATGGTGTGGATGATGATGATCCCGATGAAGTCTAGCTTGATGATGGTGTTGATGGCGATGATCTCCCCTCTCCGGGAAGGAAATTCCTCGGCAAAAATCTGTCTGCCAGAGAGCTCTTTCTCTCTCTGTAGTTTCCTCCCTGCAGAGGCGGTATAATCTTTCTATGGTCATTCCCCCGACTTAGGGTTTTAAGGAGAAGATATACGCGATAGGGCGGAGCCAGAGGTGTGCCAGGGTGGCAACACCCCCTGTAGGCACGACCCAGGGTGGCCAGCGCCTGGGGGTGTGGGCCCCCTGTGGCCCAACTCCGCCTCCCCTTCTGGCATCCTTTGTCTTTTGGGAAAATATAATTTTATGTAGATTTCTGGTATTTTTCCGATCTTCGCGAAATTGCATCAAAACACCGCCTTTTCCATCAGAATCCCGACTCCGGCTGTTCATCCAACATGCAAAAACAAATGAAATAACATAAGTATCACCTCTTAATATGAAATATATCAATGAATAGAAGAAATTTATGATATAGAATGGTGATGCAAATTGGACGTATCAACTCTTATGGTGTTTTGGGAAATGTAAATCCATGGAACAATTCTTCAAATCTTAGTTGTCATGCTAAACTTATAACTCAAACATCTTCCTTTATGATCCAATCATAAATTCTTTATTTTCTTGTTACAATGAGTTTCCAATTCATCTTGAAAGTCTTTGAACATTTTCATTTTTTTCACACTTCTACCTCATTAAGTAAATATACACATATATTCACCCAAATTTTCGGAGAAAGCATATGAAGTTGAAACCCATCGCTTATGACTACACATAATGGCGTACATACATCAATATGTATAAATTCCAATAAGTTAATCATTCGTTCTTCTTCGGCCTTTGAATTAAGTTTTAATTATCTCTAGGAAAGTCTCACAAGTGTCATTTGATCAAGATAAAAAAGACTCCAAAATTCCATCAACATGGAGTTTCTTCATGTTTTCTTTCCAATATAATTTAAACAGCGATGTCACTTCTTAAGTGATCTTTCAATCATTTGTCTTTCGACATTTTTAGCATTAGTTTTATGGACGTGATTTATCCAACCAAATTTGTAAATCATCCATCTTTTATGGATGACGACAATTATTTGAACAACCCTTTTATTCTCATAATACCTGATCGAAATAACAATTATTGAAACAAATCTTGAAGGTAAGTTTTGATGTTAACGAGCAACACAACAACACTTTGTTTGTTTTTGATGAACATCATCACCTATTCTCTTGCTGGTTACTCAGGCCATTGTAGTTCATGAATTGTGTTGTTTTGCATGACATTTCACACCAACAAATTCAGTATACGATACCTAAGAACCACATCATTTAACAAGCAAAGAATACAACCATAACATGTATATAATCTATATACCCGATCTGAACAATTCATATCTTATTTTTATGCCAAATATTTCTGAGATTCTCTTTCAACATTCCCTTTCCCTTTTAAAAGAATCTATCAACATCAACAGTGGCGCCATACACATGACTTCATAGTCCAAAGCATGTATAGTCAAATACTAATACCTTTGGGCTTGCACTTTGAAGTAGATCACCATCATCAAATGTTTGTTATTCTTTCAAAATCCATGTTTAGTAATATTTTAGTCTAGTAAATATTTTAACTACATCTTCTATTCATCCTTATCATGACAACTTTCATGATCAAGCTACCATAGCTTATAAAGGTGAATCGCGAGTATAATTTTGTGCTCCAAAGTTTTTTGGAGGATTAGGACGACTAGCGTCTCCAACCTTTTGCAAATTCTCATCAAATATGAGAACATATGTTTTCTATCATTTTGCAACCAAAACATTGTTTTAGATATCGCAATATCTTCCACACATGATGGTTTTCCGAAACAATTCTTTTAGCTCCTAGATAACCTTGATATTAAAACAATCTTTTAAATATCAAGAATCACAGAGGCAAAAAATGATACTTTAGATACTAACACTAGAATTGCTACTCTTGATTTAATACTAATTATTAAACTTCATGGAGTAAACAGAGTTTGCTGAAAGTTTGCAATAGGACTTTTAAACTTTAGATTGATATTCAAAACAATACGATACCAGTTCGTAAAGTAACTATCCAGAATTCTATAGTTCTATTATCTCAATTATAACTAAGCGTAAGGTGGTGAACAGATTCCAATGACTATAACAATTATGCAAATTCACTTTGATTTAATTTATGATAAACTGTGTTCAACTTTTAATCATATTACTGTTGAACTCCCACTCAAAATAACATCCCTCGAGTCATTTTGGTGATTACACGAACCAAATCCACTAAACTAAGTCTGATCATCACGAGAGATGATGTAGTTTCAAAGGCGAACAATCAACATGTTCATCATATCAATCATATGACTCATGCTTTAGCTTTCGGTATTCTGTGTTCCTAGACCATGTCTGTATATGCTAGGCTCGTCAAGGTTAACCTTAGTATATGCATGTGCAAATATGGCTTGCACCCATTGTATGCACACGTAGAATCTATCACACCCGATCATCATGTGATGCTTCGGAACGACGAGTCTTAGCAACAGTGCCTACTAAGGATGAACACATTCTTACTTGATATTTAGTGAGAGGGATCATCTTATAATGCTACCATCACGATCTAAGCAATACAAGATGCATTAAATGGATTAACATCACATGCAATTCATAATATGTGATAAGATATGGCCGTTCTTCTTGTGCCTTCGATCTCTATCTCCAAGCACGGACATGATCTCCATCATCACCGACGTGGCGTCAAGGTCAATGGCACCACTTCATGGTTGTCCTCCACCACCAACAACAACTATTACAACTACTTTGATGAATAGACACGCATGTCTTAAACAAAATTTAAAGACAACCATAAGGCTCCTGCCGGTTGCCAACTTACAATAAGGATCATTGCACATCATATATAATCACAATCATGGCCATATCACATCACAACACAAGCCTGGCAAAAACAAGTTAGACGCCTCTAATATTCTTTGCATGTTTTACGTGGCTGGGGCTTTCGCATAAGAACCGTTTCTAACTTACGAACATAAACCACAACATTGATACAAGTATTGTCAAGTGCCAGTTGTAAATTGAATCTTCACTATGGTGGGAGAGACAGACACCCGCAAAGCCACTTGTGCAATGCAAGTTGCACGTTGAGCATGGAGCAAGTATCATGTACGATGACATGTAAGGTTAGCCCGATCCGCTTCATCCCACCATCCTACAAGATGCAAATTATAAAAAAAGCAATCAACAACAAAAGCATCAATGCCCACAAAAACTCTGTGTTCTACTCGTGCAACAAATCTAGGCATAGACACGACTTTGATACCACTGTAGGGGTTCGTAGCATGGAAAACAAAAAAATTCTATTGCATGAACATAGAAAATGCAAGATCTAATCTACGAGATCGGTGCAACGAGTTCATAGAGTACTAACCCTCGAAGATCCAAAGCGTTTAACAAGATCAGATTCTCATGGTTGATATAGTCGTTCACTTGCCGATCTCAAGATCGCGAAGATGATCCTTCCGGCACCGTATTTGGGCAGCGCTTCTGCAGTCGATCACATGTTTGGTACTCAATGAAAACCTTCCTCTCCCTTGTTCCAGCAGACAACGGAGGTTGTCTATTTCCTCGCGATTCCAGCAGCATAACTGTGTGGTGGTGGAGGTGGAGGAGTAGATCCCGCAGGGCTTCTCCTAAGACGGAACGGGTATGGTGGATTTAGAGAGGCCTCAGCAACTATGGTTTAGAGGCCGAGGGGTGGAGGTGGCCGATGGCTAGGGCAGGGCTAGGCGGTGGCGATTTAGAGGACGCTCTAGGGCAGTGGCGGTTTAGAGGGGCAGCCGGCCTAGGGTTTTGGGCTGAGGCCAAGAGGGTGCCCCACACCCTCCTTTTATAGGTGGGAGGGGCGGCTAGGGGAGGAGGAGTCCTCCCCCAAATCCCCTTGTATGGCTTGCGGCAAGAGATGGAGGGGAAACCTTCCTCCTCTAGGTTTCCTCCTCTCCCTCCACTTGGTTTTACTACCAATTTTGGGATTTGACTTTTCAAATTGGAGTTTGACTATTCAAACTAGAATTTGATTATTTCACTTCCCATTGACTAGCCAAGTGACCTAGGACATGATGCAACCATTCCACATTGGTATGACTGATGGCGCCCAACACTTGTCGTGGAACGCTTTGTTGGAAACCCCAAGAGCAAGGTATGAAGCAACACAGCAACAAGTTTTCCCTCAGTAAGAAACCGAGGTTATCGAACCAGTAGGAGGAAGGAAACGTCACACATGTGTTGCAAGCAACACGGAGACCTGCACAACACAAACTCAAGACTTTGCCCTAATGAATCAGTGAGGTTGTCAAGCTCACTGGTTTGTGTAACAAAGGATTAAACGTATGGTGTGGAAGGTAATGGTTTGCAGCAAGTAAACAAGTAACAGTGGAAGAAGTATCAATGATAAATATTGGACCGGGGTCCATAGTTCACTAGAGGTGCTCTCCTTAGATAAACAACTTGGCATGAAGGGTAAACAAATTACAGCAGGGCAATTGACAGGAACTGAGCAAGGCATAACAATGCAATTACTAGTCAGAAAGATCCTATGAGATTCAATTGGGCAATACAATAAGATACATAGACCGCCATCGAACAACATCTATGACTAGAAGTCCACCTTCAGGTTATCATCCGAACCCCCTCCAGTATTAAGTTGCAAGCAACAGACAACTGCTTTAAGCAAAGTGTGTAAGGTAAACAGTCCACATGTTCCATGAACAAGAGAACGTTGTTTTCTCCCTAGTAGCAACAACACATCTACAACCGAAGAGATTATTGTTACTTCCCTTGGAAACTAGAGGCATGAACCCACTATCGAGCATAAATACCCCCTCTTGGAGTCACTAGCAACTACTTGGCCAAGATAGCTACTAACAACGGAGAGCATGCAAGATCACAAACAACACAGACATGATAGAATCATAAAGACAAAACCATTAATCAAACCAACATAATAATCTCAATATCCATTGGATCCCCACAAACACAACATGCATGATTACAAATAGATTAGATCTTGATCATGAAAAGAGCTCACAAGATCTATACATGAAAGCACAAGGAGGAGATACAACCATCTAGCTACTACATGGACACATAGTCCAAGGTGGAACTACTCACACATCATACCAGAGAGAAGGCCTCCAGTATGATCTCCCCTCCAGCAGGGTGCCAGGAAGAACTTTAGATCCCCCCGATCTAGGATGACGGTGGCGGCAGCCACAGAAGGTTTCGTGGAATATTGATCGGGTCCTTAGGGTTTCTGCATCGGGGGCTTCTTATAGGCGAAGGGGGAGGCCGAGGAGGTGGCCAGAGGGGCCACACCCCTCCCAGGCGTGGGGCAGGGCCCACCCGCGCTTAAGGGGGTGTGGCTGCCCTAGCCCGCTTCTCTGTCTCCCCTCTGGACTTCTTGTTCCCCACGGAAAGTAACTGACTTTGACGTTTGTCCCGTACAATTCCGAGAATATTTCTTTACTAACTTTTCTGAAACCAAAAACATCAGAAAACTGGCAACTGACACTGTGGCAACTTGTTAATAGGTTAGTACCAGAAAACATGTAAAAAGTACCTCAAAGTGTAGACAAAGCAAAGCAAAATAGATACTAAACAAGCATGGATCATAAAAAATTATAGATATGTTTCCGACGTATCAATGACACATTCATGTACCCTTCCCTCTCTGGGGTGGTGGACCTTCCAGGCCCTTGTAGAAGCTTCCGATGAAAACACCGAAAACATTTCCGAACCCCAGAATTGGATTTTCCTTATATGAATCTTATTCTCCGGACCATTCTGGATCTCCTCGTGATGTCCTAGATCCAATACGAGACTCTGAACAATATTTGGTCTCTAACACATTTCCATATCTACTAAACAACATTGAATCCTTAAGTGCATATCCCTATGGTTCGTGAATTATGCAGACATGACCGAGACACTTCTCCGATCAATAACCAATAGAGGAATCTGAAAATTCATATGGCTCCCACATATTTCTATGATTACATTGTGATCGAATGAAACATTTACATACGATATCGATTCCCTTTATCGCGGTGATACTTTACTTATCCGAGGTTTGATCGTTGGTGTCTCTATACCTAGTTCAACCTCGTTACCGATAAGTACTCTTTACTCGTTCCATGATATGACATCCCTTGTGACCTAGTCACATGCTTGCAAGCCAATTGGATGACATTCCACCGATATGGACCAGAGTATATCTATCTATCATATGGATGGACAAATCCCACTCTTGATCCATGTGCCTCAACACATACTTTCAGAATACCTAATGCCACCTTTATAACCACCTAGTTATGGAAGCGGTGTTTGATGTCATCAAAGCATTCATCCAGTGATGGTGATTAACATGATCTCATTGTCGAAGGATTAGGTTACTATGTGTATGAAATCTTGTAGCAAACGAACTTTAAATGACTTGATCTTATGCTACGCTTACTATAGGAGTGTGTACATCATATCATTCTCCTAATGACATGATCTTGTTATTAATAACATATAATGTCCATGATCAGGAAACCATGATCATCTGTTAATCAACAAGCTAGTTTAACAATAGGCTTACTAGGAACTTCTTTTATGTTTACAAAACACACAAGTATTAATGTTTATGATTATTACAATTATAGCATGGGATGTAAACATTTATCATAAACATAAATATATAATAATAACCATTTTATTATTGCCTCTTGGGCATATCTCCAACAACATAGAGCAAAACATTCATCATGGTATTGCATGTCACAAAGTTAAGTTCAAACTCAACCCCCATGGTCTTTATACCCCACTACCTATTTGTATTGGACCTTGGGAGGATATTAGCATGGATTTTTTTTCTAGCATTACTTCAAAGTAAGATAGAAAGGGACTGCATATCTGTAATATTTGATCATGCATCTAAAATGACTCATTTCATTCTTTGTCACAAGAGTGATGATGCTTCACATATTGCAAACTAAATTTTCGGGGAGATCAACCGTGATGTCAGTTCCTAAGATACTTTTGGAAGAAATTATGTTATCCCAACTTGCCTACCACAAGAACATGGTCACACGGAGGTCATAAGCTAGTAAATATTATCAAACCTCCTCCTAGTTTTGGTCAAGAACTTGGAGAATAGGAGGAACGCCTTCCCAATATGGACTTTGCATACAGTCGTGCTAAACATTTTACAACAAGCAAGATCCCTTTTGAGGTGGTGTGTGGCTTCAACACATATACACCACTTGACATCCAACCAATACCACTCCAAGAGTGAACGAACATGGCATATTCAAGAGTGTTGAGTTCATGAAGAATCTCCACGTGTTTACCAACCAAGCCATCAAACACCAAGTTCAATGGTAGGCCATCAAGTCCAAGAATCACAAGAAATCAATGGTTTTCACAACCATAGATGGTGTACATCTTTGCAAGAAACGGATTCCATAAGAAATAAATTCCACATGTTTATGGCAATGGATCATTCAGAATTGTTGGAAGATTGTGCAACCATGCTTACATGTTGACCTCCCCAAGGACAAGCATGTAGTGAGCACCTCGTCCAATGTTGTTGACCGCTCCCTTATCAAGGTGAGGAAGACTTGGAGTCAAGAATGAGTCCTTTTCAAGAAGAGGGATTCCATGTGGAGGGCATCATGAACAACACCATTCTAGGCTCACCACAAGTGATCCAGTTGGTCAAGTTACAAGGGCACAAGCTAGGGCCATCGCATGGGTAGATATATTCCTAATGCGTGTAATTTTTTTGGTACTAATAATAGGTCATTACTTAATGCTTAGGATCTTTGGGTGTTTAGGTTTGAAGGCAAGGAACACAAAGGCACAGAAGTAAGGAGATAAGAATATGGGAGGAGTGTGAATGAAAGAAAGGGAGGCAAGTCGCCTGAGAGGTCAAACGGTATACACCAAAGACCCCAGATAGTCTAGTCCACATACCTCAAACAGTCTGTGCAAGTAGCTCCTAGACAGTGTCCTAGACAATTTAATAAGTTTGAGACACTGTCCAGGATAGTCTGTGCAAGTTGGGATGTCCCTATTTAATAAGTTCCATTGATATAGTAGAGTATCATTATCAAGCGTGTATCATTGAAGCCTTGATTCATTCATGATTACTATGGTCTATCCACTTCTCTATCAATGATGATAAGGGTTTATTTCAGTGGTCATGAATTGAAATAAGATAAAGATTGAGAGCCATCTGTCTATAGGAAGAATAGATTCCATAGTCACAAAGGTTTGATTAAATTTACAAGATGGGTTTAACAAAGGTAGAATAAAACTAGCATTTACTTTGTCAAGCATTAATGACCCACAAGTATAGGGGATCACAACAGTCTTCGAGGGTAGTATTACCCAATTTATTGATTCGACACAAGGGGAGCCAAAGAATACTTGCAAGCCTTAACAACTGAGTTGTGAATTCAGCTTCACTTGGAAATAATTCTTGCTCACAGAAGTTTATCAGTAGCAATAGTTTGTAGTAGCAACAGCAAAGCAACAACAGCAGTAAAACAGGAGCAATAGTAACAGTAGCAGCAAATAGTAGGATATGAGTGCGGTAGGCATAGGGATGGATAGACGGGCGTTGCATGGACGATTCTAAACATATAATTTCAAGATCTAGGGCATTTCAGATAAATAAGAATAAGCATCCAAGTACTAAACAATCCTAGGCATGTGCTCCATATATAGTCATGCGTGCTCGCAATGAGAACTTGCACAACATCTTTTGTCCTGCCAGCCTGTGGCAGCGGGGCCTCTAGGGAACTACTGGCAATTAAGGTGCTCCTTTTAATAGAGCACCGGAGCAAAGAATTAACACTCGTGAACACATGTGATCCTCACACCACAGCCATCCCCTCCGGTTGTCCCAATTTCTGTCACTTCGGGGCCTTTGGATCCGGACAATGATATGTGTACACAACTTGCATATAAGATCACAAACAATACTATCACAATGATTCAATAATAAGTTCAGATATGAGATCATGGCACTCGGGCCCTAGTGACAAGCATTAAGCACAACAAGTTGCAACAAAGTCAAATAGCACTAATAGAGATACTAGGCACTATGCCCTAACAATCTTATTCGATTACATGATAGAACTCATCCAATCCCTACCATCCCCATAGCCTACAGTGGGGGATTACTTACTCATGTATGAGGGAAACATTCATGGTTGATGGAGAGGCGATGATCCTCCCCAAATTCCTCGTCCTGGCAGGGTGCTGGAACGGAGTTTTTGGATCCGAATCGCGGCTTCTGGTGGTGGCAGCGCAACAGAACTCTTTCTGGAAAAACGTCAAACCCCCCTCGATTTTTAGGTCAAGGGGTAAATTATAGGCGAAGAGGGAGCCCGAGGGGTGCCTGGGTGGTCGCACCCCCTAAGCGCGGGCTAGGCCCACCCGCGCCTGGCAGGGGTGTGTGCCCCCCAAGCCTCCACTCTGTCTCGTCTTGTGGCTCTGTGGATCTTCTGGTGAAATAGAATTTTTGGCATATTTTCCGGGATTTTTCCTGATAGTTGAATTTCTGCACAAAAACTAGACACCAAGGTAAATCTGCTGAAATCAACGTCAGTCCGTGTTAGTTGTATCCAAATCACACAAGTTTAGAGGAGAAAAAATAGCAAAAGTGTTCAGGAAAATAGATACATTTTGGATGTATCAAGCTTAAAACCTATATATACTATGGTTCACCAATGTGCACCAACAACTTATGCTAAGCAAGACAAGCAACAACGTGATAACAAGATATATTACTTCAAGCACGAAAGCTATCACAATGTAAAGTGCATAAGTAAAGGGCCCAGGTATAAAGATAACCTAGGCATGCGGAGATGACGATGTTTTACCGAGTTCCTCCCTATAAGGGAGTATGTATCGTTGGAGGGGTGGGCGGTACAAAGACCACCAACTCAACAAGAGGCCTCACTCTATTTTCCCAAGCACCTGTCGCATGGAAAGCACCTGATCCACTATGGGACACTTGAGGGCGGTCAGCAAACCTGTACAAGATTGGGGAAATCTCCACAACTGAATTGGAGGATCCCAATAAATACCACCAAGGACATTAACTTTGGGAGAGCTCCACACTTAATTGGAGGCCCCAAGTACTCACCACAAAGGCCACTCAACCGTCCAGGGTTCCAAGAACCCAAGAGAAACAAGCTTCTTGATTTCACCAACCAAGTCCTCCGAGGAGAACTCAAACCAATGCACCTAATGCAATGGCAAGTCCTTCACTCCAAAATTCCACCAAAGCTACAAAAGCTATTAGGGAATGAGAGAGGAAGAACACAAGAGTAAAACTACACAATAAACCTCAAGATCTAGATCCCAAAATGTTCCCCTCACATAGAGGAGAGATAGATTGGTGGAGCTATAGATCTAAATCTCCTATTTCAAATCCCCCGAAAAGATTCAACAAATATGGGAGGGATTGAGAGTATTTGCAATGTCTTGGAGATAGAAACAATGGAGGAGAGATGGAGAGCAAGAAACAAGCCCATTGGGGAAGAAGGGGGACTTCTATATGTCCCCCATGACATGTAGCCGTTGCGGAACACTTATCCCGGAGTTTCCGGCCTTTAGGACTGGAGTCTCCGGCCCGTATGATCGGAGTCTCCAGGGTCCAGACTCTGGCCAGGACTCTGGGCGAGATCTAGATTCTCCTAGTAAACCCCCTAGATTCGGGGCCGGAAATTGGACCGGAGCTCCGGGGTGCAACACCGATGTCTCCACTCCCTCGAAAACTGACAGAAAAACCAATACAAAAACGACCATAACTTTTGCATCCGGACTCCGATTTTGATGATCTTGGACTCGTTTCCAAGATAGTAATGAGCTTTACAAGATCATGCAGGGAATAATCATAGTCCAGTAAAGTAGGATATAATAAAATTATGAAGGGCTTAACCTATCGATAAAAAACAAACTGGTAAAACCTCCAAATCAAATACGCAATAGAGAAAGCATATGAAATCCGTTTTCAATGAACTTGAGCTTGTCATGGAGAATAACACAAGATCTAAATCCTGTCATGGATAAGAACCAAATAAGAACCAAGAAATATGATACCAATTATGCAAAGGTTTGAGCTCTCTCTGAAGGATATGATCAAGTTACTCACTCGAGAGCCCCTCTTGATAGTGCGGTTATCTATCCTATATACCAGTCTCCCAACTAACAATATGAGACCGGCAAAAGGTAAAACCTATCAAGATCATACCTTTGCCTTGAGAATTCCACCTGAGCCAAATGTAGATGATTTGGTCCTTCTCAAGATGGAACTTCTTTCTTGATTGCTTTTGCTCGCACTTGCTTGATGAAGACTTGCAAATTGCTCCCCCATACACCATGGGAAAACCACTTCTTTGAAATTGTCTTCAACAATACATGATCACCGAGGATGGCAAGCTTCAAGAATGTGATCTCCTAGAGACGGAGCATCTTGAGCTTGCACTTCATGTCTTCTAACTCCATTAGGATGATCTCTTAAAGATACACATGAGAAAATCTATCTTCTTCTTTAACACACTCTTGATCTTATTTTTTATTCCTCTTCTACATGATTCCAATAGGCCCAAAGCACTTGGATAATGCTTCTTCTTCATTTCTTCCACCTTGAGGCCAACACATGATCCAAGCGATGCCAATGGACAATTCCTAAAAGTGTAACTCAATGCAAACATTAGTCCATAGAGATTGTCATTAATTACCAAAAGCACACATGGGGGCACACATGTCTTTTCAATCTCCCCATTTTGGTAATTGATGACAATCCCTTTGAGAGGGTTTATATAAGGAATTTTAGTGAATAAAATGGTTGTGGTAATTTCAAATACTACACAAGTATGTGATGTTGGTACAACCACAATATATAGAGCAAACTCCCCCACAATCTATGCATGTATGATGAACTTGAATTTCATTGCACATATTGCCAACCATTACCATTGGTGGAGTTTCCTCTATATATTCTACATGCCAAGTACCAAAACAAATATGCAAGAGCAGAAAGATAAATGCTTAAGAAAAAACTCAAATCATAAAACAAATTCCCTTAAACCCTCCAAAATTCCCCCCCCCCCCATTGGCATCGATTTCCAAAATGGGTGAAATATTCTAGAAGGCCAATATATTGAAAATTCCTCCAAAGGTGTGCATTTGCACAAATCCGATGATGAAAACTTGGGTGTAAATAGAACTATATTGAGTACCCAAATATTTCAAAATAAATAAAATGGAAGAAGCATAAACAAATGGGGCAAGCAATCCAAAGATCTGAAATAACCAATTAAATACAACAAGGTATTAATAAGACAAAATGCGAGATTAAATGAAATAGGGAAGATCCCCAAAATTTGTGCACAAATTAGAATAGTTGCATTTGAATACAACATGCACAACTATGGAATCCACACTCCCCATAAACATTTAAGACACAAAAGGTGAGCAATAAGGCATATGAACATTTGTTATCGCCACATTTTGGCCAAAGGAGGAGATGGGCCATAATCAAGATGGGCTTGGAAGATACGTATATGCAACATTTTGCTGGATCGGCCTTGTGCATGGATTTGGGCTAAATTGCCCGTGTATCTGTATATTATGGTAGGTTACATTTCGGTTTAAGTAAGAGATAGAGTTGTTAGGATTATTCTAAAGACAGGAAGTCTCCGGACTATAAATATGTACCTAAGGTTATTGAAAAGAGGAGGACGATCACGTTCACAACAAACACAATCTCGGCGCATCGCCACCCCTTGTTTCTAGGGTTTTTCTCGGGTAAGTGTGATGCTGCCATCTAGGCAGTATATGCTTATGCGTTATTTAGTGTTACTCGTGCTGAAGCCTTGTTGATGGCGAGTAATACTGTTATCATAGATCTGTTTGGGCTAGCATCAGTACTTATTTGTTATGATTGCTTAGTTATGCTGCCTTTATTTATCTCGCTGCCTTTACACCTTTTTTGGGTGTAAGGGTAGCATCTTGCTTGATCTTTATTTAGTCGACTTGATCTGTTATAGTTATGCCTTGTTTTCCAAGGTTTAGTTTGATATCCACATGGTCAGGCCTTGCAAACGGGTTGAACGATCCAGTAGTATGTAAGGATATGGTTTGCCAATTCGAGAGGAGTTGTTCCGGGAATTGACTTTACGTCGGTTGTTAGGCCTTCTCTAGGGTTAGTTTTCTATTATCTTTTGTATCTACCAGGCTCAATTACGTGTAGGATGTTCCAATTATGTGGTGAAAACGTTAAACTGTCGTAGATCGATTTAACTTGTATTGATGAAGCAAAACCCCATGTTATCGTAGATCTAATGCAGAACCATGGGATAATCGGCTCTAGGAGCCGATCCACAGGGAAACCTGGGAGCCGGTCGCGGCTCGAATTTTACGTATGTTTGTTTGCCATGCAGGAAACTAATCGAAGCAACCCATCACCTTCCTGACCAGGTATAGGTCAGGTGGCACGCCCTTGCACCAGCCAGGACGTGTGCCGGAGTTTTGCGGGCCGTTGCCCGAGGGACCAGGGCCCACCAGCAGTTCTGGGAGCCTCCTGGCTCTTCGTGTTGCTCGTCGCTGCTCGCCGGTGGGTTTTGACAGGCAACACATTCTGGCACGCCCGGTGGGACATTCAACAACGTCTGCATCAACATCCGACGCTGAGATGGAGGGCAGACCGGTCACGTACGACGATTTGCCTGATGAGCACAAGGCGAAGTATGATGATATCAAAGCTCTCTTCGAAGCCGATCTCATCGGCTCTTTTGAGAGGACCCGTAAGCATGGCATCAGGTGGAAAGGGTTCTCACCCGAAGGTGCTCTTGATGAGGTGGATCTGTCTGTTCCTTCAGAGGAGCGCACCAGAGCTCTGCGACAGGAAGTCAATTACATGGTAGCTCATTCTCTTCACCGCCATTCAGAGAGCCTAGTGAACGCTTTCGAACGCGTCTCGGTTCGCGTAGTTCAGGAGATCATGAAACATCAGTACTCTCCGTCGGGGCCTACTTTAGGGACTCACCAGGGAGAAAGACTGCTCCAGACCAGGCCACAGCTGCCATTCACGCTTGCAGCTCCGGAGCCACCAGGGGCACCGGCGTACGTCGTCTACAAGGTTGGAGTGGACCCTGGCGATTGCCAATTCCTGTTTGAACCACCTAAAGAAATTCCACATGGGTATGTGTGCACCTACGTGCCGGACTGCAATAGCCTGACGCACACGAACCAGGTTGCAACCGCAGGGATTTCTGGGGCAGGAGTTTCTGGAGCAGGAACTTCGGGGGCAGGTATTTCCGGAGCAGGGATGTCTGGGATGGACGCTGATAAACAGGCATGGCTAGCCAAGTACGCCACCGGAACGAGTTCTGAGAATTTAGCCCCTGCAGCTCAAACGGTGGAGCAAATCCGTACCATCTTGAGACCAGTTCGGCTTCGTGCCGAAGAGAAGGACAATCGGCTATTCCAAGCCGTACCCCCAACGAGTTTGATCTGATCCCGCTGCCACCCAAGTATCGGATCCCTGAGTTCTCAAGGTTTAGTGGATCAGAAGGGTCGAGATCGATCGAGCATGTGAGCCGATACCTGGCACAGTTAGGCATGATTTCGGCATCGGATCAGTTACGCGTAAGGTTCTTTGCGCAATCTCTAACAGGACCAGCTTTTGGGTGGTACACCTCGTTGCCGCCAGATTCGATCCAGACCTGGAAGCAACTAGAAGAGCAGTTCCACATTCAGTATCATTCAGAAGCTACCGAGGCTGGCATTGCAGATCTGGCGCAGGTGCGGCAAAAGCGGGGAGAAACGGTAGCTGAGTACATTCAGCGTTTCAGGACTGTCAAGAACCGATGTTATTCGGCTCGTTTAACTGAGAAAGAAGCAGTCGAGCTGGCAGTGTTGGGTCTCTCAGCACCTATCAAGGATCTGGCTTTCCAGGTAGAGTACAATTCATTGGCGCACATGGCCCAGAAACTGACAATGTATGAACAGCGCCACCCTGAGTTGTACCAAGACAAGTTCAAATGTCCGATAAGCCTGGTCGATACAGAAGAAGAGGATCCCGTACAAGACCAGGAGGTGGCCGTGGCTGAATGGGCTCGGGGGGCAGATCCTGTGTCCTGCAAATGGGTAAAACAGCAGGGGCCTGCAAAAGGGTTCGACTTCGATGTGAGCAAAGCTGAGCAGATATTCGATTTACTACTGAAAGAAAAGCAGCTGAAGTTACCCGAAGGCCATAAAATCCCTACGGCTCAAGAAATGAACGGGAGACCATACTGCAAGTGGCATCACTCATTCACCCACACCACCAATGATTGCAAAGAGCTACGTCGCCAGATCCAAACGGCAATAGAACAGGGCCGTCTGATCCTTGGGCAGTTCGCCATGAAAGTAGACACAAACCCGTTTCCCGGCGTCAACATGGTAGAACACAGCCACTCCACGAGGCGTCAGTTAGATTTCTCGTTCGATGTTAATATGACAGGGCCTGTGTACCACCATGGCTCATATAAGGAGGAAGGCGGTCGCTCTCGGGGCAAAGAAAGAGAGGAGGCTGGTCCACGTGACCGGCCCCGTTATGATGACAGGCGGTATTTAACCGAGGAGCAAGTGAGAAGCGTGCGATATCAGAAGCCACACTCCACACATCTCCTTAACAAGTATGAGCGTCAGTATGACGGACGTCACCGGCACGATAGAGATGATGAAGGATATGAGCACCTCGCTAGTGAAAAGTCGAAGGAAAAAGAAGGCGTGGATAAACATTGGGATTGTCCTTTCTTCAAGTATTGCTGGGACGCGGGAATGAGCCGATTGCCTACAATCGACAACTGCCCGGAATGTGGACAGCAGAAGGATGACACAGGTCCAGTCTCAGTGTTCAAGCGTCTAGGGCCCCTCCCACCTCAGAACAGGCAAGAGGAGTCATCTCGAGCAAAATATCTCAAGGAGCCAAATGGTGAAAAAGAAGAAGACAGATATCACCGGCCAAGGTGGTGTCCCGATGGACTCAGACACACCCAAAAGCATAGAGTTTAGCGACTGCATAGCCTGGAGGAAGCCGAAGCACAGTACCTCCACGCTTTAAGGAAAGCACGGCCCGATCTGGCCGTGAAAGTTCGGCAAACCTTGGAAACAGAGGCTCGCCCGAAAAGGAAAGAGTGGCGCCCCAAACCAGTAAAAGCCGATGCGAAGACATCGGCTGGCACAAACATGGTATTCACACTTCCATCAGAGTTCTGCGCTCCAAGAACCAAAGAACTACCAGTGGCACAGTTTGACTGCGGCCCACGGCCGGTTATCTTTGAAAAGCCACAAGAGAAGGGCTACAAACATCTGAAAGCTCTGTACCTGCGAGGTTATATCAATGGACAGCCTGTCCGCAAGATGTTGGTTGACACCGGAGCGACAGTCAATATAATGCCATACTCCATGCTACGGCGTTTGGGACGCTCCACTGCAGATCTGATCAAAACCAACGTCACGTTAAGCGACTTCAACGGCCAAACTTCAGAGACGCAAGGCGTTCTGAATGTGGACCTGACCGTGGGCAGAAAAACCATCCCTACGTCATTCTTCATTGTTGACAGCAAAAGCACCTACGCTGTCTTGCTGGGGAGGGATTGGATTCACGCCAACTGCTGCATTCCATCCACGATGCACCAGTGCCTGATACAGTGGGATGGAGATGAAGTGGAGGTCATTCATGCAGATGATTCGATCGAGATTTCCATAGCTGGCATGAACATCTGGGAGGCAGGAGACCAAGAGCCGATCTCTGGAGTCAGTCTAGACGGCTGTGAGCGCATTGAAGCTACAAAAAACGGGGTGAGGCTGGTCTTATCCACTGGCCTGACAGAGTAGCAAAGTCGACGATCGTACGTGGTATGGCCGATCCATGCGATCGGCCACAAAACATAAAAAGCAGTAGTCTTACGACAAACAGGTCATGTAGTCGTAGTAGGGAGATTCCCTGCCATTGTAGAGCACAAATAAGTTGTAAACCTACCTTGACTGATGCAATCAAAAAGGGGGCCGATTCCGGCAATCGGCCCAAATTATCTTTGTTATCCTCACCAACTGTTTGCCCCGTGTTTAGCATCGATTTAGCAGGTGACGGAAAGCTAGGGTATGGGTTTACCTCCGCTGATGAGCTAGAGGAAATTGACATCGGTCCTGGGGATAAGCCGCGACCAACATTTATCAGCAAGAAGTTAGATCCGAATCTGCGGGGTCCGATGATAGATTTGTTGAAAGAATATCCAGATTGCTTTGCCTGGGACTATACAGAAATGCCCGGGTTAGACAGGAGCATCATTGAGCACCGACTCCCGCTTAAAAAAGGATTTCGGCCATTCCAGCAGCGAGCACGACAGATGAAGGCCGAAATTCTGGAAGAAGTCAAGAAAGAGATCGAGAAAATGTTGACAGCTAAGTTAATCAGGCCATGCAGGTATGCTGAGTGGATTTCTAGTATCGTACCTGTAGAGAAAAAAGATGGCCGCTGGCGTGTTGCCATAGATTTTCGGGATCTCAACAAAGCCACTCCAAAGGATGAGTATCCGATGCCGGTGGCAGAGACATTAATCAACGGAGCTGCTGGTCATAAGGTCTTGAGCTTCATGGATGGCAATGCCGGTTACAACCAAATTTTTATGGCTCCGGAAGACATACACAAGACTGCATTCAGAGTCCCAGGTTCGGTGGGGTTGTTTGAATACGTAGTCATGACGTTTGGACTGAAGAATGCCGGCGCCACGTACCAAAGAGCCATGAATTACATTTTCCATGATCTGATCGGCAAGCTGGTGGAAATTTATATCGATGACGTGGTGGTCAAGTCTGCTTCAGTAGAAGGACACTTGGGCGATCTGCAACGCGTCCTGGACCGAACAAGAAAATTCGGCCTACGGATGAATCCAAAGAAGTGTGCCTTCGGTGTAACGGCCGGTCAGTTCTTGGGTTTCTTGGTCCATGAACGCGGAATTGAGATCGGCCTGAAAAGTCAGGAGGCAGTGCGAACAATGAAGCCACCTACCACGAAGAAAGAACTGCAGTCTCTCATCGGCAAGATCAACTTCGTCAGAAGATTCATCTCCAATCTGTCAGGAAGAATAGAGCCGTTCATGGGACTGGTGAAAATTAAATCTGATGAGGAGTTCCGCTGGGGGACAGAACAACAACGAGCCTTCGACGAGATCAAAGAATATTTAACGAAGCCGCCAGTGTTGGTTCCACCCCAGCTAGATAGGCCGTTCTACATTTACTTGTCAGTAGCTGACACGTCCATAGCCTCGGTGGTGGTGCAGGTTTATGACGGTTTGGAGCGAGTTGTGTTTTACATCAGCAGAAGGATGCTGGATGCAGAGACAAGGTATCCTGAGATTGATAAGTTGTGTCTCTGCCTGTTTTTCACCTGCACCAAGCTGCGCCACATCTTGCTCTCAGCGGAGATTATCATTATATGCAAATCAGATGTCATAAAACATATGCTGTCGGCTCCTATGTTGAAAGGCCTACTCGGCAAATGGATGTTTGCATTATCGGAATTTGATATCCGGTATCAACCCGCGAAAGCGGTTAAGGGTCAGGCGTTGGCCGATCTTATTGCTGAAAGAATCAACACCGATGTAGCAGCGCTGTCTATACGAGCGTGATCTATGTTTTTCGATGGATCGGTTTGTGATGATGGTTGCGGCATCGGCATTCTACTCGTGTCGCCCCGGGGGGCAACATATTCCTTCTCCATCAGGCTATCTACCCCTCGCACCAACAACGTCGCTGAGTATGAGGCGATACGCAAGGGAATGGAGTTGCTCATCGAAGCTAGAGCAGAAGCAGTGGAAATTTTTGGAGACTCCAAATTGGTGATTTCCCAACTCACGGAGGAATACAAGTGCGAGAGCGAGTCGCTCTTCCCATTATGGTTGCAATGCCGTGAGCTGATGGCACAGTTCCGGTACATAAAATTGAACTGGATCCCGCGATCGCAGAATATCGAGGCGAATGATCTCGCACAAATGGCTTCAGGCTACAAGGACGTAGCAGAGGGAACTGATGTTCAGGTACAGTTCCTGGAGGCGGACGACTGGAGAGCCGATATCTTCAATTAATTGAAAGATTCGGCTCGGGGGGCACCTAAACGGATAAGGTACAAGGCCATGAAGTATGTGCTTATTGGGGACGACATGTTCTACAGGACTCTGGAAGGGTTACTGCTCAAATGTCTGGGGCCAACCGAGGCCAATCGGCTCCTACACGAGGTACACGAAGGCGCCTGTGGAACTCACCAATCGGCTCACAAGATGAAATGGTTGATCAGGCGATCAGGGTTTTATTGGCCCACCATGCTTGAGGACTGTTTTAAGTACTACAAAGGGTGTCAAGCATGTCAGAAATTTGGAAAAATTCATATGGTACCCGCGTCAGCAATGAACCCCATCATCAAGCCGTGGCCATTCCGAGGTTGGGGCATGGATATGATCGGCAAGATCAATCCTCCATCAAGCAAAGGCCACATGTGGATTTTGGCCATTACGGATTATTTCACTAAATGGGTGGAAGCCGTCCCTATGAAGTCAGTGAACTCGAAGGATGTTATCGATTTTGTGAAAGAACATGTCATTCATAGATTCGGGATTCCCCAGACTATCATGACCGATGGAGGTTCGGTCTTCATTTCCCACGAGTTTAGAAAGTTCTGTGAGGACACGGGAATTAAGCTGATCCGATCATCCCCATACTATGCTCAAGCAAATGGGCAAGCTGAAGCGTCCAACCAGAGCCTTATCAAGCTAATCAAGAGGAAAGTCGATGAGCACCCTAGGCGTTGGCACGAGGTTTTGTCAGAGGCTTTATGGGCTTATCGCATGTCATGTCATGGAGCGATAAAAACCTCGCCATACCATCTAGTCTATGGACAAGAAGCCGTATTGCCCTGGGAAATTACGGCTGGATCGAGACGTGTCACTTTTCAGAACGATCTAACAACTGAAGAATATGCGGCCCTGATGAGTGACAGTGTTGAGGATTTGACTGAGCTTAGGCTGTGGTCGCTTGAGAAAATCAAAGAGAACAAGGCCAAGGTAGCTCGTGCATATAATAAGAAGGTGAGACCAAAGGAGTTCCACGTTGGCGATCTCGTATGGGAAGCTGTATTGCCATTGGGAACTAAGGATGCAGCATACGTTAAATGGTCTCCAAATTGGCACGGGCCATACAGGGTCGATCAAGTTTTAAGGGGGAACGCGTACATGCTGGAGGAGCTGGATGGCGTGAAATTACCAGTGGCTGTCAACGGTCAGCATCTCAAGAAATATTTCCCAAGCATGTGGGATGATGGACAGTGAAATATGGGGGCCGATACATGAAATCGGCCAATAAAAAATATTTCCCAAGCATGTGGGATGATGGACAGTGAAATATGGGGGCCGATACATGAAATCGGCCAATAAAAAAATACAGCCGATGCATAGCCATCGACTCTAGAGGTTCAAACTGTTACGAGCAGGTGTCAGTTTACATGAATAAGCTACTGAAGGAATGCCTCGAAGGCGTGGAGGGCGTCAGCACGGACACGATCCACCTCAGCAATCTCGGCTTCGTCATCTTCGTCCTTGCCCATCACCAGCTGCTTGTTCAGGGCACGTATTTCCGCCAGATCAGTCTTCAGTTGAGCTTTGAGGCCTTCCGCTTCGTCTTGGGAGCGGGCGATGAATGCTTCCTTGTCACGAATGAGCTGTTTGGTCGCCCGGACCTTCTCTTCAAGATCTCCCAGTTCCTTTTTCAAGGATGCAAGCTCGGCGGTGCTGACAGAGGTGTCAGTTTTGGCATCCAGAGACGCCTTTTTCTCGTTGAGCTGCTGACATTTGTCTGCAATATTGGCCTTCAGTGGGAGTTGGGCACGGCGCAGATTAATCCTCTCACGAGCCAACTTCACCCTTGACCCGTAGAAAGACAGAGTTACAACTGGCCAAAGCTTCACCTGCAGTGCTACTGGGAGTTGGTCCTTGATTTCGGCAAGAACACTCTTCACCTCTTCAGAACCCTCGATCAACTTCTCGATCGGGGAGGACAGCAAGGCTTTGAGACGCTGGAATTGAGGTAGTACAGCCTTTGCTCGTGGTTCATCGTTGGCGACAGAGAGAGTTGGTTCGATGGATTCAGGGTCGAACGTCAGCAGGCCTGAGATATCACAACCCTGGCAGGCCGAAATGGCGTCAGTATGCGTCCAACATGGGAGGAAGAGCCGAACGAAGCGAACGTACCTCTCCTAAGGTCAAGGGGATAGCAGATGACGAGACAATCGGCTTGTGTGTTGTTGCTGGGGGCTTGGCCACAGTGGTAACCGTTCCATCTGCACCTTCAGGGATTACTAGATCCAGCCTTGCGGCAGGCATCGGCACTTCCCCGGCTTTTCCACTAGAAGTGCCAGTCGTCTGCATGGAAGGTGCTTAGCCGATGTAAATAAGTGATGAATCGGCAGATATAAAAAAAATAATTGGTAAGAGCATCGAGGTTGATGACTTTCGAAACCTCCTGGCTCGACGAAGAGGTTTGCAGTCCCTTGCGAGCCCTCTTGGGGCTCACAGCTAGCCCCGCCTCGACTGGTGCTCGGGGGGCAGTAGGTGCAGGAACCGGCCTTTTCCTGGGAGCCGATGGTGGCAAATCTGGCTGGCTTGGCGTGGTGGTCCTCTCTGAGTCTGTTGGGCCCGACTCTCCTCGATTGGATTGTGCGTCCCCGCTGGAGGTGTATTCGATGGAACCCTGTAAGAAAAGGAGAGCTAGTAAACGCAAGCATGTTTGCAAGGATGAAGGATATCGACCAAGGCATGGATCAGCGTACGTGCGAACTTTCTGGAGAGGGGCTCCGGCGCTTCAGAGTCTTCCTGGCGGCTACCTTCCTCACCGCCGTTCTTGTTTTAGTTGGAACTCGAGAGACGGCTGACCCAGAAGTTGCTTGCCTCTTGGAAGCCGATTGTGGTGATATCGGTTGGTTCTGCATCACGACCTTTTTCAAAGGTGGCGAGTTTTTGCAGAAAAGGACCACAGGAGCTGGTGGGAAGAATTCAAAGGGGGAGCCATCACCGTGTGTAGGTTCAGGACCATCTTGTTGCTGCAAGGGGATAGAGCGGGTTATTAGACGAATCATTTGTGAGCTGCATCAAGAAAATTTACAAGTAATAGTACCTATTCTACGGGGATATCATAGTCAGCATCGAGCTGTTCCAGCAACGGTCCCAGAGCTCTCCTGAAGGCATGAGTCTTCCACATCGACCACCAGTTCTCAAAACCATCGGTTGATGAAGTAAAGATGAGGTTGTTGGGAATTGGGATGGTCAGAGCATCGAAGAAGGAATAACACCTTTGACTGGTGAGAGGATCGGGCAGGTCAGCCGTACTCTCTGTAAGATGGTGGAGAAAGAAATGGGGAGGTACTTGTCCAAGGCCAAATTGCCGAGCCACTATGACTGGCTGGTAGAATTCGTATCCAGGCTTGATTATTCTATTGGATGTGCTCATGCCAACTGGAAGAAAGCAGGGACGGATCACAGTGGAAAATAGCTGCCGAGTGCTGGTGTCATCGGCAAAGTTGTCTAGCCTAAAGGAGATTGGATTTTCAAAATGTTCCGATTCTTCCGTGTAAGGAAATAAGATAGGATTGTCCAAGCCTTGGAAGAAAATGCTGAACCACTTGGATGCTTCCTGAGGGATCAGTTTGCTACCTGGCAGTCTATACAGAGCTTGGCCGTAGCTGGTGCATCGGGTCTGCTTCCCTTTGGCATCTGGAAAGGTGCAACTCGCCAAAAGGGGGAAGTTTGGGACATGGTTTTGGAAGTACAGCTGAGACCATAGCTGAATGAACCACCAAGGACCTCCTGTTTTGACTGCTATGCCGGAGAATAGTTTGACAGACATCAACTGGAGATATCGATAGACTTCTCCAAGGAACAGTTTGCCGATGCCAAGGTGAGTGCCTCTGGCAAGTTCATAGGCCAAGGAGATATAGTTCTTGGTTGGAGCAAGGGAAGGGCCACAAAATATGAAATGTTCCAGCCAGAAGTTGAGGAAAGCCGTGTGTTCTTTCTCTGTGACAGGACCTTTAGTTTTCATGTGGCTTTGAAGATAGGCACCCCAGCTCGTGCAGTCTGTTTTAGAAGAGAGCTTGTAGGGGACCTTTGTTAGCTTAAAAGCAGAAGGACTGGGTGATGTAACATCCAGACCAGTAATCATCACCACGTCTAACAGAGTTGGTGTCATGGGGTCGTGACCGAACATGAAGCAGTTCAGAGCATCGGACCAGAAATAGCCGATGGTTTTTAGAAGATTTTCATGTTTCTCAAGGGGAGACAATGACAAATACAAGGCATCGGCTATTCCCGTGGTTTCCCATTGGGATTGGTAAGTTTTGGCTACCCTGCTATACCAAGAAACCCAATGTTCAGGAGGATTAGGCCAGGCTCGCAACCAGTCAGCCCAATAATTCAAATCTAGGTTTTGGCTTACGAAGGGGATTCTGTTTTCCTCGCAAGAGATCAGATGGGCAGGACTAGATTCTGTACGGGGGCCAAGACAGAGAGAATTTGGGAGAGAAGGATGCGGCAGCAGGATGTCTGAAACCTAAAAAATTTAACGGTGGAATAAAGCATTAATTCAGGTGTTTGCTATTAATTCTAGCGCCGTGTTCAGACTACGAGGAGCAGGCGTACCTTCAGACCAGAGACCGCTGTGTTGATATTGGACGATTCCGCCATCTAGTTTGTCGGCGGAGATGGATCTATGCGATTGGGGATCGAGGGTTCTTGTCGCTGTAAGCTCGATCTATGCGGTGAGGAAATTGGAGATCTGGTTTAGCCTTTTTGAAGAGGGTTGCAGGCTACCGTTTGAAGTTGGAGAGTGGCCGCTCAGATTTATCTAAATATGCGACCAAATTTGACCTTGTCAACGTTTGTGGGGAAAGTTGATGTGTTACCATCGGCTCGTTGGGCTTTGACTTGGTTGACCATATGAGCGTAGTATGGTGAAACCCGATACAAAAAAAGAGGAAAAAAAACAGAGTGGTTTTGGAATTATTATTGCCAAAACCAGGGGGGCATGTGTTATCGCCACATTTTGGCCAAAGGAGGAGATGGGCCGTAATCAAGATGGGCTTGGAAGATACGTATATGCAACGTTTTGCTGGATTGGCCTTGTGCATGGATTTGGGCTAAATTGCCCGTGTATCTGTATATTATGGTAGGTTACGTTTCGGTTTAAGTAAGAGATAGAGTTGTTAGGATTATTCCAAAGACAGGAAGTCTCCGGACTATAAATATGTACCTAAGGTTATTGAAAAGAGGAGGACGATCACGTTCACAACAAACACAATCTCGGCGCATCGCCACCCCTTGTTTCTAGGGTTTTTCTCGGGTAAGTGTCATGCTGCCTAGATCGCATCTTGCGATCTAGGCAGTATATGCTTATGCGTTATTTAGTGTTACTCGTGCTGAAGCCTTGTTGATGGCGAGTAATACTGTTATCATAGATCTGTTTGGGCTAGCATCAGTACTTATTTTTTATGATTGCTTAGTTATGCTGCCTTTATTTATCTCGCTGCCTTTACACCTTTTTTGGGTGTAAGGGTAGCATCTTGCTTGATCTTTATTTAGTCGACTTGATCTGTTATAGTTATGCCTTGTTTTCCAAGGTTTAGTTTGATATCCACATGGTCAGGCCTTGCAAACGGGTTGAACGATCCAGTAGTATGTAAGGATATGGTTTGCCAATTCGAGAGGAGTTGTTCCGGGAATTGACTTTACGTCGGTTGTTAGGCCTTCTCTAGGGTTAGTTTTCTATTATCTTTTGTATCTACCAGGCTCAATTACGTGTAGGATGTTCCAATTATGTGGTGGAAACGTTAAACTGTCGTAGATCGATTTAACTTGTATTGATGAAGCAAAACCCCATGTTATCGTAGATCTAATGCAGAACCATGGGATAATCGGCTCTAGGAGCCGATCCACAGGGAAACCTGGGAGCCGGTCGCGGCTCGAATTTTACGTATGTTTGTTTGCCATGCAGGAAACTAATCGAAGCAACCCATCACCTTCCTGACCAGGTATAGGTCAGGTGGCACACCCTTGCACCAGCCAGGACGTGTGCCGGAGTTTTGCGGGCCGTTGCCCGAGGGACCAGGGCCCACCAGCAGTTCTGGGAGCCTCCCGGCTCTTCGTGTTGCTCGTCGCTGCTCGCCGGTGGGTTTTGACAGGCAACAACATTCTTAAGTGAATTAGAGTAGCTCCCCAAAGATTATGCCCAATTTTAATAATTGCATTTGAGCACAGCCATGGAATCCTCACTCCTCCAAACCCATTTAACAATACAAGGAATGCGAGATAAAATATGAGTGCCCAAAGATGCAAACAAAAGGGACAAGCACTCATTGGCAAATAAATTTCTCTAGGGTTCCAAGAACCCAAGAGAAACAAGCTACTTGCTTTCACCAACCAAATCCTCCGAGGAGAACTCAAACCGGTGCACCTAATTCAAATGACAAGTCCTTCACTCCCAAATTCCACCAAAGCTACAAAATCTATTGAGGGAATGAGAGAGTAAGAACAGAAGAGGAAAACCACACAAGAAACCTCAAAGATCTAGATCCCAATATCTTCCCCTCACATAGAGGAGAGATGGATTGGTGGAGTTGTAAATCTAGATCCCCCTTTCAAATCCCCTCAAAAGATTCAAAAAATATGGGAGGGATTGAGAGTATTTGCAATCTCTTGAAGGTAGAAACAATGGAGGAGAGACAACAAGACCCTTGGGGAAGAAGGGGGCCTTCTATAGGCCCCCCAAGACAACTAGCCGGTGTGGAACACTTATCCTAGAGTTTCCGGCCTTTAGGACCGAAGTCTCCGACCCCTATGACCAAAATCTCCGCGGTCCAGACTCTGGCCAGGACTCTGGGCGAGCTCCAGATGCTCCTAGTGCCCCCCCCCCCACGGAGTCGGGGCTGGAAATTGGACCAGAGTCTCCTGGGTGCAACACCGGAGTCTTCGCCCCCTCGAAAACTGACAGAAGAACCAATATGAAAACAACCATAACTTTTGCATTCAGACTCCTATTTTGATAATCTTGGGCTCGTTTCCAAGATAGTAACGAGATCTACAAGATCATGCAAGTCAGCAAAGGAGGATATAATAAAATGATGAAGGGCTTAACCTATCTATAAAAAACAAGCCGGTAAAACCTCCAAATCAAAAACGCAATAGAGAAAGCATATGAAATCCGTTTTTGATGAACTTGATCTTGTCATGGAGAATAACACAAGCTCTAAATCCTGTTATGGATAAGAAACAACAAAGATGATGCCAAGTATGCAAAGTTTTGAGATCTCTCCGAAGGATATGATAAAGTTTCTCACTTGAGAGCCCCTCTTGATAATACGATTATCTGTCCTATAAACCAGTCTCCCAACTAACAACATGAGATCGACAAAAGATAAGCCTATCAAGATCATACATTCTCCCTGATCATTCCACTTGAATTTGATGTAGATGATCCGGTCCTTCTCAAGAGGGAACTTCTTTCTTGATTGCTCTTGCTCGCGCTTGCTTGATGAAGACTTGCAAATTTCTCCCCCACCATGGGAAAACCACTTCTTTAAACTTTTCTTCATCATTTCATGATCACCGAGGATGGCAAGCTTCAAGCATGTGATCTCCTAGAGAGAGCATCTTGAGCTTGCACTTCATTTCTTCTAACTCCATTATGATGATGTCTTGACGATACACATGAGAAACTCTATCTTCTTCTTCTTCAACACACTCTTGATCTTCTTTTATTTCTTCTTCTTCTACATGATTACAATAGGACCAAAGCACTTGGATAATGCTTCTTCTTCATTTATTCCACCTTGAGGCCAACACATGATCCAAGCGATGCCAATGGACAATTCCTACAGGTGTAACTCAATGCAAACATTAGTCCATAAATATTGTCATTAATTACAAAAACCACACATGGGGGCACGCATGCCCTTTCAAAAGTTCTGCTAGATAATCAAGGTTTCTAATTTCATCCTCCCCTAGCATGAACTCAATCATCATGTCGTCCCCTTTGAGCAGCTTTGCTTGCCTCCCTCTGCTATCATTGATCCAAGAGGACGGGTGAGGGTTGACAAGCAAAGAATGGCTTGAGTGAAAGCTGGAGTGCCACTGGTGTTAGCTACATTTGATTGTTCACCGTACATAGGCGATCTCCAACATTGCCTCTGGTAGTAAATCCAAATGGAAGGTCTAAAAATGATTCAATCCAATTTTAACAAAAATAACAATCCAAATAACTAAATACTTGAGGCCAAGCCAAAACCATGAAATTCTTCTTGGTTCAGATCATATTCCTTCTTTCCAAACTCTATCAGATTAGCGCGTCTATCGTTTGCTCTACCCTCTCCTAGCGCACCATCAACACATCCTTAGGAGCTTCATGAAGGACAAGGGTCTCTTGAATTGGTAGGTGTCTCTCCTGACTCACAGCTCATGCCCCATCTTAACTTTACTCTTTTTTTGTCTCAACGACTTCACTCACATGATGAGAGATACGACCAATCACTATCTATGGATAATGTTGTTTCTATCTCTCAAAAGACTCGGAATCCTTATGCTCTAGGGTTTGAGCTTGGAATAAGGTTGATCTACTCTTTCTTAAAAATGCGGGTTGCTAATTGAAGATAACTAGCAGAGTAGAAATGACGAACTACTTGCCATATTCAGGAAGAAAAGAGGTCCACTTTATATTTATCTAGCACTCACTCGTATTAGCGGTAAATTATCATTATAACAATCATGCACAGTTGAAATCTATAATATAAAGGGATGGGAAGACAGTTTGAACTGTGGAATATGGACAATCCGGACAGGAGACATCCTAGACCAACGACTAAACAACCTTAAATAGTTCGAACCCCTCATAGTATAAACCATGCCCGGACACTACAAGCCTGTATGTCCAGATGAAATAGGGTTAAGGCACATGTAAGCTCCTTTTGTCCCAACAACTTGTGGTTTCAGAAGTGAGTATAAATACTCATCCCTCGCCTATCTTACTATGGTTAGACCAGATGTTTTTTTCGAGAATTACGGGGGGATTTAACACCCCACCGATTTTTATATTACCCGAAGTGACTTGGCAGTCAAACCATCCGTACAAAAAGCAGACCAAGGGGTACAAGGGGGTCAGAGCGAGATATACTATCAATTACATTGTAGCATCAATAATGGTAGAACGTAGGTGATCTAGCCGCCCGATGTCATGGATCTTGTATCGCCACCTCCAGACCACGAGGTCGTCGCCAGCCCTACGGAGAAAAAGGCATTCCTAGCTTTCCAGAGGTTCTAGAGGACCGACGCGATGACAACACGCCACATATCTGGGTCCAACCCATGCGGGGTAGGAAGGTCCCAATGACTGAAGCCGCCATTGGGAATCGAAACGCCCAGTCTGCCCCAAACCTCCGCGACAATGGATCAGTCGAAGAAGAGGTACCTCCTAGTCTCCGGCGAGGGGCAGACCTCACAAGAAGCTGAGGGGGCACAGTTCTTGAAGATGCAGATGCAGATCTTGGAAGATGCAGATCTTGGAAGATGCAGATCCATGACATCATGGTCTAGCATTACTAGCTTTCCACGAGGTACGCGAAGATGCAGATCTTGGAAGGGAGCCTCAGCTCCCGAGCCTTGCACGCAAAAGTGTCCATGGCGGGCCGCGGGGAGGGAGCCCGGTACGCCTCCCTGGAATAGAAAGGAGGGGGTAGAAGGAGATTCGATGAAGAGAAGGTCCTGCCCGAAAACAAGGTGACGGAGTCAACGGAGGACTAAACGAGGCGGAGCTCCCGTTCCGCCACAGCAGAAAGACAGGGCTGCAGCTCGAACCAGGTAGAGACAACCGTAGCCACCGTCAGGTGAGGTCTGGTGACGTGATAGAAGAGATTGGCATACCTGACGAGGGTTCGACTCGTCAATGCCCATTGTTATGGACTTGGGTTTTGGAGAAGATGGGGATGCTGGAGGTCACGAGATGGTTAACAGGCAAGCAACAAGGGGGCACGATATTTACCCAGGTTCAGGCCCCTGGAGGGAAAACCCTACTCCTGCTTGACTGTTCTTGATTACGGTGGAACAGAAGGTTACAAGGATGCGCAGATGTGATCTGGCGTGAGGTGTGTCTATGAGTTGGCTGATCATCCTCGCCGTGCCCTCCTGGCCCTTATATAGATAGGCTAGGTCCCCGGGGTAGGTCGAGTCGGTTATGAGGTAGGGTTGAACCCTTTGAAATTCTATTTACAACTAGTCGGGTCCTTCAAGGAGCCGAACTTGTAATGGGCTTGGGCCACCCCGAATCTTCTTGGACAGCAAGTCTTCATGTGGGCCTTCCCTGGGCTGGACCGGGTATACCAATGTGAGGCACCCGTAGGGTATATCCATGTCAATACCGCCCGGCGAGCAGCCTGCCCGGGAGCCAACTGTCGAGCCAGAAGGCGGTGGAGGTGCCACTCACAACACACACACGAGATATGTCATAGTAGAGAGGGAGGCACTCCTGCACAATTTTGTTGAGGAAGGAGGGTGAAGAAGTCACGTCACCGAGGTAGCGTCCCGAGTGCAGCCGGAACCAATCTTTCCAGGGAAGCGAGCCATTTTGGTGGAGTTTGTGGAAGAAATTGAGGAGCAAACACTTGTTCTGCTGGTGGAGATCCTTGATGCCAAAACCGCACTCCTGTTTAGACAATCACAAACAATTAGACAACAAGCACGAGAGCATGAATCCTTGTTGGTCCAGAAGAAGGCCCGCCGCCTCTTGTCAATACATTCGAGCACACCCCGTGGAAGCAAAAACGAGCACATATAGTAGGTTGCAAGGTTGTTCAGCACAACACTACAGAACACCAGACGCCCACCCGAAGACAGGAGGAGAGCACTCTAGCCGGAAATGCGATGGTCGAAAGAGAGAATAAGCGGAACATAGACGAAGATAGGGAGTTTGGTAGGAGAGAGTGGGAGATCGAGATAGGGCTGAGGGAAGGAAGAGATAGGGCACCCTAGGGAGGAGGCCATGAGAATCGCATCGCTCGGAGGGACATGCATCAGAATGAAACAGGGCCCCCTCTCCCCCACCTCCTTGCCATGTCCTGCAATATGATGACACTCTTATCATCTACAAGGCAGACCCCTCTGCCACGTCTTGCCTTAAACTTGTGCTTGACGACTTCGCTGCCCCTACCGGGCTTGGCATCAACTTTCAAACCAGATGTTTAAAATATGAGAGAAATGTGCTTCCTCTAAGACCAAGACTCCATCCTCATGTGGAGATGAACTCTATGTTGTCTAATCACTCCTCTTGGATTCGGATGGATCTATGGAAAGATTGAGTGGATTTTGGCTTAAATTTAGTTGACTTGCATTCTTTTCGCACAAAGACTTCTACGTTGTTGGCTGGTTTTCTGAGATTGCTTTGCTAGTAACAGTTCTATTTGGTGAAAATTCAGAGCCCGATCTTACAAATGTTTTTTACCGAATATGTATTATTCTCTCGGATCCAAATTAATTAACTTAGAATAATACAGTTACTAAAACATGTTTAGATACATTCGAATCTAGATAAATCTAAGTTAATTAATTTGGATGTGAGGGAGTAATAAAAAAATTTCTTTATTTTTTACATTTTTAATTTGGCCAACTGATATTTTTTGCGTTTTTTACAAGCATCAAAATTTCAGTCCTGTATAAGGATGGCAATTTTATCCATGGATCCGGGTATCCACGGATATCCGACCCGATGGGCAAGGGTATGGAGTCCTAATTAGATCCACGGGTTTTATGGGGTGGATATCCGCTAATTCATGGGGCGGGCATGGGTAGTAGTTTCGCTCCACGGATATCCAACGGATACCCGGCTAACACGTGGGACCCACATGTCAGTGAGATTATTTTTTTATGTATGCAATATTTACTAAATAAATGACCCCAAATTTCACGGTCTCAAGCGGAAGACTAATTAGTCCACATCGTAGTCGACTTGCAACAAAAATATCAGAAGCTCTCATGTGTATGCAATCATGGTCTCGAGCGGACATGTTAGGTAATTCATTTATACATTTCCACCTTTGTTTCTAACTTCTCTTATAAAATATGAAATCTAAGTTGTTCTTATTTTTGGCAATTGCATTAGGTGATATTCATGGTAATCTCCTTGCTGTACAAAATGTTCTTGAAGATGAACAAGAAGAAATGGTACTATTTTTGTAGTCATTTACTTACTTCCATTGTTCATTCTTGTGATGTGTAACTTTGATAAGATTTAGTGTTTCTTCAATTGTAGGATGCCAATGAATCCATTGTCACTGAGGAATGAGGCTCTAATCATACAAGTTTCAACTCAACATTTCTACTATGCATCGCTATATCTATTGAATGTATGAGATGTTGTATTGGAAACTTGTAATAAAAAGCATTCTCTAAGACTGTTATGAGACATCTATGTACTTTGTTATGTTATCGTGTGATATTTTAAGTACTATGTGGTTAAAATATTATTGCTTTGATATTCCTATGTATTATCTATAATATTTGTTGAAATGCTGCTGAAATGTTATCGGAAATTGCTATTATATCGTAGTTATGCTGAATGCTATTATGATTATTGTATATAGTGTGTAAACCAACGGATATCCATGGATACTGGATATCCGGCGGGTTTGGATCTGGAGCGACATCTATGCCCATGGATATCTTCGTGGGCGGGCTAGAGTGAGTTTTATGGATTTGGATTTGGATTTGGTTTTGCTATATCCGTCCAAACCCGCTCCATTGCCATCCCTAGTCCTGTAGGATAATGCTATATATCCAGCACTCATGTGATCCCCATTGTGCACCACCGCGCGATCCAGCACACTCACCCAGCTCTCGTGTACGATCCCTCCCCCATGCCATGCACCGTCCCCTCCTTAAACAGCGTCACGAGTAGGCGAGCCTGGATGCAGGCAAGAATAGCCGCGCCTCGCGCGCATCCACGACCAGCTGTTGAAGTTGAACCACCAGCCCATGCACCGTGCCAGGCGCATCGCATGAGTGAGGAGCACCCCGTCCCGCTCTTCTTGCTCAGGAGGAACCCGCTCCCGGTGGCCTCCAGGACGATGCGCCGAGGCATCCGAGGCTTCTGCCATGACGTCGGCTCCACGTCCACGCAGCACCTTGTCGCCGGAGACAGGGAAACCGACGCGGCTTCATCCTCGTTCCTGACCGTGCCGTCGTCCGTGGTGGGCTCCTGCGCGGCCGAGAGCGTCGGCGGAGCTGGCCAGCAGCAGGCAGCGGTGACCCTGGAGCAGATGATCCTGCAGCTGGACCTGGAGGAGGAGGCGGCCAGCAGGAAGGCGCGCCGCATGTCTTGCGTGGACAGCTCCGACCACTACGTGCTCCGGTCGGCGCGGGACGCGCTCAGCCACTACCCGCGCTTCTCCCTCGACGGCCGGGACGCTATGTGCCGCGCCTCCTTCAGCAGCTACCGCGACGCAGCCATGGGCGTCGACGGCCCCGCGCTCCGCGACGGCCCGATTGTCCCCTTAGAACGCGACGGCGGCCGCTACCGGAGGGCTTCGGTGTGCTGCAGAGCGAGGGAGTGCGGCGTGGAGGGCTACGAGATGGACCTGGAGCGGACACTGCGGATGCCGGCCACGGTGGCCGGGGAGAGCGTGGTGTGGTGCAAGCCCGGGATCGTGGCCAAGCTCATGGGCCTCGATTCCGTCCCCGTCCCCGTCGGACGTGGCCGGCGAGGCGGCGGTAGGAGAAAGGCCAGCGGGGCACCGCCTGTGGCCAGGGTCGGAGGTGGCGGCGGCGTAAAGAAGCAGAGGCCGAGGAGGATTGCGGGCAAGGAGGAGGAGCTGGAGAAGGAGAGGCTCTTCATGGCGCTGCACGGCTACGACGTCGCCGGGGCGGGAACTCGCCAGGCTGGCGCGCCGCAGGCCACTGTTGACCCCACTGTCAGTGGCTTTCGTGCGGGTGACGGTGGCTGGGAGTTCCGGTTTCCTAGCTAAACATATCTCAGTCTCTCTCGTTGTATTTTCGAGTAGTACTGTCGACCAACTGGATAGCTCCAACGTTTTCGGAAGAGCTCAAATTAAACTGTCCCTATTGTTTGGTGCGCGTCGCGTGCCTGATGTTTGACCGCGGCTAGTGTTATAGATAGATTTAGATTGAGTTGTATTCAAACCAACTTCCTATCTCATACGTATTCCGGAGTCTTGTTGTAACAAGCCTGCACGGCAAAGTGTGTATATATATCAACACGAACTCTAGGGGCTCGGTATCCGAGTAGACCCTTTACCCTCGTCGATTTTGACATGGTATCGAGAGCTGGCCTCTCCAACATGTCTACCTGATCGCATCTACCTCCACCTCTCCTCAAGCATCGACGCCGCCGCTACCCACCTCATCGCCGCCGCTGCCTCTCAAGCCCTAGCATCATGGCTACCACGAGCAGCTCTTCCCCAAGCCTCGGCACTCCACCGTCAGAAAAATTGACGCGCGAGAACTACCCGATCTGGCGATCACTGGTGCTGCCGACGATCCGTGGAGCCCAGTACATCGGCCTCCTAGATGGCACCGATGAAGCTCCCGCCAAGACCCTGGTGATTTCACCAGGAGACAAGGACACCGCCACTCCTGCAAAGACGGCGCCCAATCCGGCGTATGCAGCGTGGCTAGCCCGTGACCAGCAGGTCATCTCCTACCTGTTGTAGTCGCTATCCCTCCAGATCCTTCCCCATGTGCACCGCCTTGTGCACGCCCATGAGGTCTAGACAACCATTGAAGAGATGTTTGAATCTCAGTGCGAGGCCAAGGTCACCAACCTGCTGATCGCCCTCGCCAACACCAAGCGCATCCAGTTCAAAACCACGGCGGATTACCTGACCAAGATGCAAAGCTTTGCCGATGAACTTGCTGCTGCTGGACGGGTCCTCTCCACCAAAGAGACCGTGTCCTATATTCTCGCCGGTCTCGGATCTGGCTATGATTCCCTTGTGGCCGCACTTGGTGTGGTCACCACGCCGATCTCCATCAGCATGTTGTATGCCCAGCTAGATGCATATGATCAGAGACAAGATATGCATCACAACGCCCACACGGGTGACTTCGAGACGTCAGCAAATGCCGCCTATCGACAGAACCGGCCTCGCTTCCCCAACAACAACAACCCACGTGGTGATCATCGTGATGATCGCCGCCCTGATCGCCGCGACACTCGCCGTGACGAACGCCCTCCTCAACACGTCCATGGAGGCGGCCGAGCACCTCTAGGCGGGGAGCGTGGCCATGGACGTGGACGTCGCCGCACCACCCCATGGGTGGACTTCACATGCCATATCTGCTCCAAGGAAGGTCACGCCGCCAAAGACTGTTGGCACCGGTTCAATGAGGATGATGATGAGTTTGGTGACAAACAACTCAATTCTGCCTCCTATGGGGTCGACACAAATTGGTATGGTGACACTGGTGCCACCCATCATGTCACGGGTGGACTCCACAACCTGACGGTCAGAGACAATTACATGGGCTATGACAGGGTCAACACGGCAAACGGTCAAGGTATGAGTATATCCCATATTGGTCATTCAATAGTTCGTAGCCCTACTCGTAATTTCCATCTCCGCAATATCTTACACGTTCCTACAACATCCAAAAACTTATTGTCTGTTCATAGATTCACCTCTGATAATCACGTCTTTATTGAGTTTCATCCCTCTTTCTTTCTCATTAAGGATCAAGCAACTCGGAGAGTCATCCATAGAGGAAAATGCGTGGGCGGGCAATATCCTCTGATTTCGTCCATGGAGTCATCCCAGTCATCGAAGCATGCCTTCATTGCTGCCAAGCCCTCCCACACCTTGTGGCACAGTCGTCTTGGCCATCCCTCTCTAGCTATTGTTAGGAAAATTATTAGCAAGAATAAACTTCCACATGTTAGTGAGTCAAGTATTCAGTCTATTTGTGATTCCTGTCAACGTGCTAAGAGTCATCAACTTCCCTACCCCATCTCCACTAGTGTGTCCACAGTTCCCCTTCAATTAGTCTTTTCTGATGTATGGGGTCCTGCTCCCCCCTGTGTTGGTCGGCATGATTATTATGTAAGCTTTATTGATGATTATAGTAAATTTACTTGGATCTACTTGCTTAAGAAAAAATATGATGCACTTGCTGCTTTTATCAACTTTCAAAAACGTGTTGAACGAAAGTTTGATCGCAAAATCCTCACTGTTCAATCAGATGGAGGAGGAGAATATATTAAGTTGAACTCCCTGTTTCAAACTCAAGGAATTTCCCATCATATGTCGTGCCCTCATGCCCACCAACAAAACGGCTCTGCTGAGTGGAAACACCGCCATATTGTTGAGATGGGTCTTGCTCTTCTTGCCAATGCATCCATGCCTCTTAAATTTTGGGATGAGGCATTCCTTACTGCCACATATCTAATTAACATGCTCCCTAGCAAAGTCATCAATAATGATACACCGGTACATCGTCTCCTTGGTACACACCCAGATTATTCATCACTTCGTGTGTTTGGATGTGCTTGTTGGCCCAACCTTCGTCCATACAACCAAAGAAAACTTGCTTTCCGTTCAACCCAATGTGTGTTCCTAGGTTATAGCCCACGTCATAAAGGGGTCAAATGTCTAGAAGTATCCACCAGTCGTGTCTATATTTCTCGTGATGTTGTTTTTGATGAGGCTGTTTTTCCCTTCAAATCATTGCATCCTAATGCTGGTGCTCTTCTTCGGAAAGAAATCCTTCTCCTTGATCCATCTCTCCACAACTATTCTCAAGGGGGCGACACTATTGATGCTTCTAATGTGGCTAATACTCATACTACTCATACTGTTTCCAGCCCTGTTTATGCTCCTGTGCAGGAAACGGACGTCTAAATTCCGCACCGGGTGAAAATTCCAGTCAAAATGGTGCCCCTATGAGCCAAAATAGGTCACATGAAATTACAGCAGAAGAAGACAGTGGCGCTGAACACGACGGATTTTCTGACAGCATCTTCATTGGGATCACCGTCGCCTCCCTCGAATCAGGCGCCTGATCACCAGGCAGATTCTCCCGCGCCTGGTGCGCCACGTCGCGCGACAGCGCCGTCCCCGCCTGCGCGGTCCCCCTCCAGCGTCAGCATGCCGCGATCCTCTGCGCCCACCGCGGCCTGCACGCCTCTGCGTGCCTCTCATTCTACCACACCGTCGGCCACAGGATCCCGTGTGGCCACACCGGACTCCACACCAGCGACGTCCCCATCAGCTTCTGCTCGCCACAGCAGATCCGTCTCTGGCGGATCCTCTACCTCTGCACACTCTGTGGGTCAGCCCGTGGCCGAGTTGAGACCTATCACTAGAGCCTCCAAAGGCATTTTCAAATCCAAACAATACACGGATGGAATTGTTCGTTGGTGCCCTTCAGTTGTAAGTGATGAACCAGCAAATTTGCAATCTGCTCTGGAGGATCCGAATTGGCGGGGAGCAATGAATGAAGAGTTTAATGCTCTCACTAAGAGTAAAACTTGGAGATTAGTTCCACCACATCAAGGTAAAAATATTATTGATTGTCGATGGATATATAAAGTTAAGAGAAAAGCAGATGGCTCTATTGACAAATACAAGGCTCGCCTTGTAGCCAAAGGTTTTAAGAAACGATATGGTATTGACTATGAGGACATATTTAGTCCTGTTGTAAAAATTGCAACTTTTCGTCTTGTCTTGGCCATTTCCGTTTCCAGAGGGTGGATTTTGCGACAGCTAGATGTGAAGAACGCGTTTATTCATGGTGTTCTGGAAGAGGAGGTCTATATGAGACAATCACCAGGGTATGAAGACAGTAGCAAACCACACTTTATTTGCAAACTTGACAAGGCATTATATGGGTTGAAACAAGCACCGCGAGCATGGTATTCACGGTTGAGTACTCAATTACTTGCTTTTGGTTTTGTTGCTTCCAAGTTTGATACATCTCTGTTCATCTATCATAAGTCCAATATTACCATCTTCATGCTTATTTATGTGGATGACATTATAGTTGCAAGTTCTTCTCAAGAGGCAACTGATGCTTTGCTCAAGGATTTGAGTCAAGAATTTGCATTGAAGGATTTAGGTGATCTTCATTATTTTCTTGGCATTGAAGTGTGTCAATATTTACATGCTCCTACAACAGTGCATTGGACAGCTGCTAAACGCATTTTGAGGTATGTTAAGAGTACCATTATAGTTGGGTTGACTTTTTCAAAATCCTCCTCTACATTGGTCAGTGGATTTTCTGATGCTGACTGGGCTGGTTGTGCTGATGATCGTCGGTTAACTGGAGGATTTGCTATATTCTTTGGACCTAACTTAATATCTTGGAATTCTAAGAAACAAGCCACTGTTTCAAGGTCTAGTACAGAAGCAGAATGTAAGTCAGTTGCAAATGCCACATCAGAAATGATATGGGTGCAATCCCTTTATAACATCCCAGGATTAGCACCTAGAAATAGTGAGGCCACATGTGTGTGCATTGCATTCATGCATAAGAAAATCCGGGGAATTTTCACGCAAAACTAAAGAAGCTATAGAGGGATCGGGATATCTCTTGTTCTAATGGAAACATCAGGACATATGCGATGGATTTCGACATAACCTATATTGTACTTTTGTATCTCAGGGGAAGCCAATTCAAATTTGAATATTTAATTAATAGATTTGAATATTAAAAGAATTTGAAATAGAATAAGAATTGGAAATTAAATTTTAATAAAAGATAAGAGGTGAATTCTTATTTATGAATAAGATACATTATTCACAATTATTCGAATTGAAATTCAAAACACAAAGAGATAAGTGTTTCTCTTGCCTTGGAGAAATGGGGTTTAGTTCATCATAGAAGGGTGTTAGGAATTTGGACATGACCTTTGTTGATTTTATAATTTTGGGGAAAAGAATTTGCATATAAGACTTCAAATATGAGATCATACAATTCCAATATAACTTGGATTTAAATTTAAATCTTAAAGTATTATAGGATAGTTCATAATCCTAATACAAAATGGTATAAATAAATATAATCTTTATTACATAAATGGAGTAACTCAAAAAAATTATTACAAGAAGAAATATATATTACATTGTTTTTACAAATGAATGGAATAAGAAAAATAAAACAAGAAAACTTTATTGAAGATAATACAATAATACAAGGTCTTTACATTATTCAAACAGAAAAGAAATTACAATAAGATGAAAAAGAAAACCTAAACTAAATTTGGTATCTTCTTTCTTCTTTGTTTTATTTCCTGCAAAACAAAAGATCAACAAAACATGCTAGAAATGAGGGGTTAGTATAATAAATTGCTCTCAGATATCAACAGTGTAGTGCACTATTTTGTCTCCTCATTGAGCTGAGTGGTTTTTAGAAGGGGCAAGTTTCACCAAATTAGTAAAAAGATAAAAGTCAAGACAGTAATACCAACAAAAGATCTATCTTCACTTGACCTGATCCATGAGTCACAGCAAGCAAGCAAGCTGCTCACACAACCATGCATATGGGTGTGCTGTCAACACAGCAGCAGCCCAGGAAGGAGACAAGAAAGCCAACTTATGTGTACAAAGGGGTGAACCAGCCGTAGCACCAACTCTCACTACTCATTCTTTCACCACAGGTACAGTTACACCACACAGCCACAACCATATTCTTACTCTTTTTCTGTTCTCATCACACCACAAGAACCACTAGATCACCACCACATCACTTGCAATATGGTTGCTTCAAGAAGCCATCCAACAGTTAGGACAAGGAGGAGTAGATCAAGCAAGCAGCCAAAAAGGAGCTAGGAGATGAAGGTTACAAGAACAAGTTACAGCAGGTGATCTGAAGCAACACCAAAACTACCACAAGATCATCAGCAGCCCCATTACAAGCTTATCTGTCTACTCACCAACAAAATGTAAGAATTATCAGAAGAAAACACTAGATCATGCAACATCTGTTCATATATCTTGTATACAGATCTGGGAACACAAGGGGAACAATACACATCTATCAGCTTCATCTACCCTTCAACTAGATTTTCATCTAGGAGGATTGGATGGCAAGATTCTCTCAGACTAGCATGCAAGTGGCATGTCTAGATCATCACTAAGTCCAAAGAGGAGGCAAAAAAAATCTGTTCTTCTATATCCAATATGTGCCTCAGCCTTTGCATCCTTGGCAGGGACAAATAGCAGCATATCAGGCTGTTTGAATATACTGTTGTGCACACTCCACATGGGAGGCACCACAACAACAGATCCAATAGCAGTAGAAGCCACTAAGTTGTTTAATACTAAACATCAAGTACCAATCTATTCTTATTAAAAAGAAAGCCTCAGACTCTTGCATCATAGGCCAGACCATAAAATCAAGCACAACATCTGTTCTTAATAGTTAAATAGGGAGACAGAGATCAGCAGAGAGGGGAGCTAGAGATCAGCAGAGAGGGTAACCATATCAGCTTGTGAGCTGATGGTTCCTGGTATAAACAAGAGCTCACACCCTAACCACACAAAAATATGACAGTAAGATAGAGTATGGAGATCAACAATAATGCACCACACATATACTATAAGTTCATAACAAAGAAAGGCATGTTCTTTAAACATGACACATACAGATTTTTAAATAAAACTACACTTTATTAGAATCAACCAAACATCACATTAATGAGACCAATGGAACCTAGCTATACAGCAGATAAAGCTATATAAGAAATGCATGCATTTTCGTGATGTTAACAGGACTAAATAGACACCATGTATATGCTACCAAACATTAAAAAATCTGTGTCTAGAAATACAAAATGTATTCTCTATTGTCAAAGAAAGGTGCTGGAAATAGCACAATTGTCCTTTAGGCATACTTGAGTATGCACTTGGACAAGCCCATGCCTTGTTAGTGTTCTAGGAGTACACCAGGTATAAAACAACATAAAAATCATCTAAATAAAACTTCACACTACAGTTGAGACATCATTTGAGCAAGTTCCATACTTGTTCAAGGGTAGGCCATGTAACTTTAGTTGTAAGATAGCAACACTACCAATTTGACCATTGTTCCATCCTCATCTTTATCACTTAGTATATACTAAGAAGAAAATCATCATTATCTTATACTAGAAAGTCACTATCATAAGCAAACCTGGGAGTTCACTAGTAGATATATTTCTAGACCCAAATAAAATCAGTAGCACTGATAAATCCCAAGATCTCCATAACCTAAACCTGCAGATGCATCAGCTCGAAGGCCGGTCACAGAGGAAATTACCTAAACCAGAGGCGTGGTCGATGCATCAGGGGCATCATAGATGAACTAGAAAAGGCACCAGGTGCCGGGGTTACGCTGACAGCGCTCTTCCACAGGTATCAGGAGAAGGGGAACACCGGGTTTGCGCCTGCGCACCTTCCCGCCGGTGTCGGGGTCGAGGAAGTGGAAGTCCTAGTCTTTCTCGAGTAGCAGCCAGGGGCATCGAGGGCCAACGAAGTCGAGCCGGCGACCTAGCTGAACCCCACGGCTAGGGTTTCACAGGGGCACGAGCGGTGAAGCAGAGCATCACTGAGGCGGAGGAAATCACCGGAGGTGCTTGAGTCGGAGCCTCGTTGGCAGGCGGCGGGGCCGAGGTCGGCCGACAACCGGCCGGAGAGGCTGTGACGGCAGCATCGCATGGGAGCAAGAGAGGAGAGGATAAGGTCTGTCTGTGTGTGTGCGTGTGTATGTGGAGTGAGGGGTGGGCCGAGGGTGAAAAATCTGGCATGGTCCAGTTGGGCCAGGCCAGGCCACATTCCCAACCAAACGGCCTAGGTTGATTAGGTTTAGAAATAAAATAAAATAAATGAATTACTAAAATAACCTCCAAAAAATTTTAGCTATAGAAAATTAGAGAAAAATCTTAAAAATACATATGATATATCAAAATGACCACAAAAATAATATCTACCTAATAAAAATATAATTTTAAGTATTTAAAATAAATTTAAAGTAAAATAATTATTAACACCATTAAATCTTAAATGAAATTTTATAAAATAAAACAAAAACCATAAAAATAAATAAAAAATCGTTTTTGTGTATCAAAATAACTCTATTATTTTATAAAAAAATACTCAATTAGAGTTTTACAAACAAAACATAAAGCAAATATTTAAAGACACTTAATTCTTCAACGAATTTTATAAAAATAAAGATAATACTTCAAAAATAATAAAATTCATTTTTAAGGTTTTGAATAAATATATTACACTAGAAAAATATTGAATATATTATTAGAAAAGTCTTTAATATTTTAAATAATAAATCCTTACCTAATACCTATTTTGTGAATTCTTTAAAAACAATTCTTAAGTAATAAATAATCACTATTCTTATAAAACCTTGAGAAATTAGTGTCTTTGTACTAATTCCAAACCTATAACTTGAATTCATAATCAAACTTAAGTATAACTTTTAACTTTAAAATATTCTTTAAAAAAATCTTATTAAGAATCCTTTGAAATAAACATTGGGTATCACCCATTTATATAATATGGTGAATAATCATTATATCTTAACCACTATTAACATAACTTTAAATTATAACAAATTACTAAGACCATCTAATTATGATTCCATTAAATAAATACATATTCCTTTCATAATAGCAAAACAAATTTAATCTAATCATTCACTTAAATAGAAAGTGAATAATTCCACACCTTAGTTATACCTATCATAAATCTAAAACTTGGGAATAATTAAAACATATTACATCTTAATTTTACTTACCCTTTTAAAGTTAAATTTAGTCTCAAAGCTTATAAACATCATGTATAATACACTACTTATGTTTTTATAGTTAACTTTGGTCTATTTCAATTAAGACATAATGCATCTCAAGTCCAAACTAATTAATCAAATACCAGACGGCATTGATCACATTCTATTATGAAGATTGCTTAAATATTATAAAGGAAATCTTTTCTTCAAATGTTATTCTTTTTTCCACTTCAAATAACAATCTTATAATAAGTTCTTCAACTCTTAACAACTCAATCCCAAGGACTTTTATCATAGTCACCACATGGCAATTAACCATAACCACATCATTTTATGCTTTACTTACATATTTTGGACTGTTAACACTTAGGTTCCTTATAAAGATCATTACTTATAAAGTAAAAATTTGAAGATAAACCAACTCTGAAAAGAATCACTTGAATTCACTTCACTCAAAGTATTGGTGATTCAATTTGGGAGTTTTACAAAATGCATAGCATTACTTATGCATAAAAGCATCTTGCTTCTTTAAAACATTAGTCCTTACCGGACCAATGATGCAGATTTCAAATATTGGATCTTACGTCGTCTCGAAGACTGTGAGTGCATAATCTTGCAATCACAAAAGGCAAGTTCACACTTGCTCATGTCCTTTGATTATTTTCTGTATAGTATTTTGCAAATCCAGTGTTGTCATCACCTGCATTTGAAAAAGGTCTGAAAACACTATTTTCCTAATAATGTGATTAAAGGTTATTTACCGTGAGGTAAGAACCTACTATGAAAGTTCCGGTGGTAAAGGAACATATTATCTAGGACCTAACAACCAATGTCGCCAGTGATTCTTGCGCTGTATATCACACGTTAACCATGAGATTTGGAATGGGACAGAGAAGTCGGCTGTATCTTATTCCTCTCGCATGAAGCCGGATGTGCAGGTCGTGGCTGTTATCACTCGTAGCGTGCATATTAATTGGTAATTCGTAGAGGATATGCAGCATATGGGTGGGAATCCTCAACGTCCCACGATAGTTCTGGCATCTAAGGGTCTGTACAAACCATTGCCGTAATTCAATATGTGGGCATGGTGTACACCAAGGAGGCATGCGGGGTCGCGAAGGGGGCAGTGATTGGCTTGGATCTTAGACTGGGCCCCATACCAAGGAAGTATGGACAAGGTCATGACTTGGTTGTGAAACAAGGCTAAGGTCTCTCATGGGTAAAGTAATGCACCTCTGCAGAGTGTAAGAACTGTAACTTGTTACTCCCTGTTCCGAGAAGGAGCTATGAACGCGGCGGGAAAGGAACTCCATGAAAGTTCTGGTAAACCCGTGAAGGCTGACAGACATAGCTTTTCAGAATAAAAGCAACCTTTGAAGAAATGTTTACGAAAACCCGCATTTCCTACGACCTATGGTCTGTGGCTGTAGATATAGTGCATCAAACACTCCTTTTCTAGTGAACTTGCTGAGTACGCTCGTACTCAACGTATCTTCTTAACCCTTGCTAGGTTCTAAAGCCAGTACGGACGATGTCTACATCAAGTCATGCTATAGAAATCATCATCAAAAGCTAAAGTTCTTCAATGAAGTTAAGAAAGTCAACATATACATCAACTCAAGTGAAGACGAAGTTGCTGTTTAGATAAGAATAGAATCTCTAACCATAGAACCTACTTCTGTAAAGTATTGCAATAGCAACAATGCAAGCCCCAATAGTTTAGATACTAGTCCATTAGTATATTAGATTTTAGTTGATTATTTATAATTCTTATTTGTAAGAAGATTCTTTCTCTCTCTTTAACCTAGAGTGTTCTCTGGATCTTGTGTAAAGAGTCGAGTTGTAACCTATAGTCATGTCTTGGACCTGCTGTGTTTCTGTTGTACCACTCTGAGGGATGTAATACTAGTGAATGATGTTTCATTGGTGTTATGTCAACGACTATAGTGTACTACATCATGCAGTGGTATGCTGGGTCACCGCACCCTTCTTGAAGAGCTTGGAGTCAAACAGACACAAACACCTTGTCTATGGTGTGACAATCTAGGAGCCACATATTTATCTGCTAATCCTGTGTTTCATGCAAGAGCAAAACATATTGATATAGATTTTCACTTTGTCAGAGAACGGGTTCTTGCTAAATAGCTTGAGATACGTCTTATTTCATCACAAGATCAAGTTGCTGATGGGTTTACAAAACCATTACCATATCGAGCATTTGAAGCATTTAAATATAATCTCAACTTGTTAGAGATAGGTTTAGATTGAATTGTATTCAAACCAACTTCCTATCTCATATGTATTCTGGAGTCTTGTTGTAACAAGCCTGCACCGCAAAGTGCGTATATATATCAACACGAACTCCAGGGGCTTGGTATCCGAGTAGACCCTTTACCCTCGTCGATTTTGACACTCAGAACCATGGTGGTTCCTGGCCTCCGGCTGCGCTCTTACGTTCTTTGCCGGCATGGTGCTCGGCAGGTCTCCGCGGCTCACGTGGCGTTCAGCAGTCATGCGCCCGGTTGACTGTGGTGGATTTGGCGGGTTCAACCAGAGTTGGCCGGCGGTGGTCTCCGCGAGGTGCGGCTGGCCGTGGCAGGTGTTGGTGTGGTCTAGTCGGATCCTGGATTGTTGGGTGCATGGATGTTGATAAAAATCAGGCTCCAGCTACGGTCAAAGACGACACCCCCCTCGTCGCCCCCACGTGGTGACAGGGGGAACCCTACTCCCGTGCAGTCACTGCCTCCTTCTCCCCTCCCCTCACTCGCCGCCGCCAGGAGAGCGCTCCTAGGCGAAGCCCGGCCGGCGGCAGCGGTGGCGAGGCCCTCTCGTCCCCTCTCTCGGCGGGGTGCACCCGGGGGCGTCCCTCTAGGACAGGGCATGGCGTTGGCTTCGGGGGCCATGGCGGCGGCGCTGCTTGCAGCGGCGGTGCGACAAGCGGCGTGGTGGCGACCGTGCTTGAGCTAGCGGCTGCTAGCACATGCGGCAAGGGCCGAGGGCGGCACGGGCCATGGGCGGCTCCCTTAGCAGTGATGGGTGAAGGGGCGGCGCGGTGGTGGGGTAGAGCTTCCCCCGTCGACCGGAGGTGAGGCGCACTGGCGGTGGGCGGGGTTGGGTCGATGGAGGAGCTCACCGACTTGGGCGCGAGAGGCAGCGGACGGTTCAGCGTGGAGGAGACATGGGTAGTGCGGCCCATATCTGGGCCCATTCGGGCCTGATCTAGGCTTGTATGGTTCTGTTGAATCTAGATCCAGGACAGGCGAGCCGAGATCCGGTGACTTCCGGCACCCCCTACCATGGCTCGTTCCGCCCTACATCCTGATCCTCGGCGGGGTCTAGATCAGGCGGGTCTAGACCGGGTGTTAGTTTCCTCGATTGAACCACTAACACACTGTCGGGCGCCTTCCGATGCGCGACGTGGTGTACCTCAGGCCGACGATGGTCCGGCATGCTCGGGTGAACACGATGGCGCCGTCACGGCTTCTTGGCGGCAGGGATCTGCAGTGGGTGGAGCCTCTGGTGAACGGAGGAGTAGGGACTAGGTTCAGGGCTAGATATGATGGTGGCACCCTTTCTCCAGTGCGGCGGTGGGGCTTCACGCGCCCATGCGGGCTCGGCCAGGTCAGGAAGGGCCTGGTTTGCCCCTATTGTTGCATTCACTTGGCTACTGTTTGTAGGCGTTGGAGGCAGTTCCCTCCCGCGTGCTGATGTACCGTCGGCGAGGTCTTTTCGGTTTTACCAGCCTCACAACGTGGGTCACGGTGAGATGACAATGGTACCTCCAAGACCGTCGTGGCGTGTGCTGGTGGATGACGTGTATGGTGGAGCTACCCGATGCATCTGGGAGTGTGGTTTTTTTGAGGGGTCGGGAGAAATCCTTGTCATCTTAACACCGACGCGGTGACGCCTAAGGGTGTCGCCGTCCTTCCTAAAGAGCATCGGGTGTACCTCTTTCCTACCTCCTGGTAGCATACCGGGGGAAACCCAAGGACTAGTCCGTGCAGCAGCATCGTGGTCGTCGCTTTCCTTTTTGGACGTGCTGCTTGGTACATGATGTGTCGGAGTGCTAGGAGCATGGTGATAATTTGCGGAGGGCGCAACGGTTGCGGGCTATCCTTGTTTTCATCGAGCCACTATTATCGGCTTAGCTTTCTCTTCTTTTTCTTCTTTTGTTTTCTTTGTTGTTTGTTTTAGGCATTGTGCTGTTTCGCCCAACAGCGGTCTCAATCGTGGTTGTTATATTTATATAGCTGGGCGTATGCCTGTTTCGAGGAAAGACGTCGACGGTGATAGCCGTGGGCATCAGAACCTTGATGGAGGCGTTGATGGTATTTTCATGTACCCACCCGATTTGCTCTAGGGGAAACCTAGATCTAGGCTCTCCAAATTGGACATTGGCGACGAGTCTGTTAGGAATAATAATCGCGATGGACATCGGAACAGTTTCGTGTGCGTGTGCGTATTAATGTTGCGTCGTCTTGTCGGGTATATATACGGCCATGTAATAGCTCTGTAATACATGTGATTTGATCGAGCTAGCTAGCTGATTGTTAGCTTGTTCTTATACGCGTGCGACTTGCCGGATCATCGTCGCCATCATGCCGGACTGCACTCAGTATGTTTGGGGCTGGGACAACAGTTGGTATTAGAGCCTCGTGGAGGATCTCCTAGTAACAGGAGGTCATGGAGATAGGGGTGGGCGAGTATTCCGGTGCGACTATGGGTGCACCGGTGTTGACGCAGTACCTACGGTACAGTCGCGGCAACTTCACGGTCTGGGTGATCCAGATGGAGTGGGTGTTAGAAGGCTCCAAACTCTGGGAGGCTGTCGATCCAGGCGGCGACGAGTTCAAGAAGGGCGAGTCGAAGTACCACATGGACCGACTGGCACTCACGGTCATCTGCTCGGTGATGCCGACGGATGTGATGCAGCATCTGATCTCGAAGAAATCTGCAAAGGAGGTGTGGGATATGCTCAAGACGCTAAATCTTGGGCACGAGCGTGTCCGTGAGGCGACCCTACAAACCTTGCAGAAGAAATACGAGAATCTGGAGATGGAGATGGGAGCAGATGAGATGCTAGATGCTTTTGCTTCAAGGGTCGCTACACTGGTCAAGGGATTCGCGGACTCGGCGAGAAGCTAGAGGAGATCTCTATAGTGAGGCGTTTCCTCCGCGTGGTGTCGCCGCGTTACTCGCCTGTTGTCTCAACGATCGAGCAATGCGTTGATCTCAAGACTATCACAATGGATGACTTGGTCAGATGGTTCAAGGCGCATGACGAGCGGATGAAGATCACCTATGGCGATGTGTAAGTGGATGATCATATCATGCTTATGGCTCGAGCATTGCCAACGAGAATAAGAGAGATACAACATCTGGCAGCGGTGATGGTTTTGTCCCGCGAAGAAGTCGGACAAGAATCCAAAGAAGAAATTAGACAAGAAGAATATTCACTTGCATAAGTGCAATCATCTCGGGCACTTCAAATCGGAGTGTACCAACCCTTCAAAGGAGAATGCTCTCATGGCGAAGGAAGGAGATGATGGACCAATGATGCTCATGCTCGGAGCTTGCAAGTTAATGGCCACCAAGGAATAAACTCCTCAGGAGTCCGCTACGGAGATCGTCACGCTCGTGGAAGAGAAGGTCTTCCCACGGAGGATGCAGACGGCTCACGACATTTGGTACCTCGACACAGGCGCTAGCAACCACATGACCGGAAACAAGGCTCGGTTTATTGAGTTAAACCTCATAGTGGAAGGCTCTGTTCGATTCAGTGATGGTTCAAAGGTGGAGATTACAGGGCAAGGCACTGTCCTGTTTGAGTTGAAGGATGGAGGTCACAAAGTACTCACTGATGTGTACTATATTCCCAAGATGAAAAACAACATCATCAGTCTTGGTCATCCCGCATAGCATGGATGCAAGGCCGTGTTGGAGGACGAGTTCCTGTGGGGATATGATCGCCAAATGAAACTCATCATGGAGGTGGAGAGGTCGAAGAATAGACTCTACATCCTCAATCTGGATCGACAGATCCAGTATGCTTGATGACAAGCATGGAAGACTCGGCGTGGAATTGGCACGCGCGCTACAGACATCTAGCTCTACGGCAACTTGGACAAAAGTAGATGGTGCATGGCTTACCGTGTGTCAATCTCGTTGAGCAATTGTGCGATAGTTGTCTCATTGGAAAACAAAGGCGAGCCCCATTTCTAAGGGAGGGACAATATAGAGCAATCAAGGTTCTTGAGTTAGTCCATGGAGACTTGTGTGGACCGATCACACCGGCGACCCCTGCTGGGAACAAGTACTTGCTCATCGTCCATGACTTCAGTAGATACATGTGTCTTGTGTTGCTGAAGACGGAGGATCAAGCTTTGCAAGCCTTTAGGATCGTGAAGATGGCAGCCAAAGTAGAGGTCGAGGCCAAGTTGAAGGCCCTCTGTACCGATCAGGGGGTAAGTTCATCTGCAATTAATTCAAGGATTTTTGTGAAGCTAACGGGATCCTGCGGTATCTCACCGCGCCATATTCATCGCAGAAAAATAGTGTTGTGGAAAGAAGGAACCAAACCATGGTGGCCATGGCTTGTAGCATGTTGAAAAGCAAAGACATGTCGGGCAGGTTTTGGGGCGAGACAGTTAGTATAGCTGTCTACATGCTGAACAGGGCACCAACTAAGAGTGTAGTCGGTATGACGCCTTACGAAGCATGGTACTGACACAAGCTCTCGGTTGATCATCTTCGCACTTTTGGGTGCGTGACGCATGTGAAGATGGTGTCCGGGCACACAATCAAGTTGGCAGGCAGAAGCACTTCAATGGTCATGATTGTCTATGAAGCCGATACGAAGGCATATCGTACATACAATCCAATGAACAAACAATTGTTGGTGATGTGCGACGTAATTCGTGAAACCGATACAGCCAATAACTATATTTACCTTTATGGTGATTCTCAGCATGCAGATGATCAACTTGGAGCAAGTACGGACGGGACGGGCGATGATGCATCTACTCCGACGCGTATGGATTCAATCGGGAGAGACTAGAAGCTGTCCCAGGCGGAGGCTCTCTGATCAGTAGTAGTCTAGCAGTAGGAACTGCACATGGAGTCCCAAGTCTAAGAACGTGCCTAGCAAGAGGAGATATACATGGTCTCAATATCAGGAGGAGTTCTACGTGGAAGCCCAGTAGAAGGTCACGCCCGTACATTGCCAAACACGCCAAGAGGTCCGTACACAGGAGCAGGTTCAGGAGGGACTAGCGACACCAGTACAGAAGGGACACAAGGCCACGCGCTGGAGAACTCGTCAGGATCGACTCATACGGCTATGTCGCTAGCTTCCGGTGATGCTGATACGGGCGCTACTACAGCAGATCGTGCGCCAAGTACCCATAATGAAGCATTGGATAATCGTGAAGCATATACTTAGGTATATCAAAGAAATAATAAATTTTGGTATTGTCTACTCGAAAGAGGAGGAGGTGAAGCTGCTTGGCTATAATGATAGCGACATGGCAGGAGATACTGACGACCGTAAGACTATCTCATGGCATATTTTTTGGGGAAAATATAGTAATTTGGCTATCACAAAAGAAGAAGTGGTGGCACAATCATCAAGTAAAGCTGAGTATATTGCGGCTGCAACTGCGGCGTGTCAAGGTGTGTGGCTAAAGAGTCTACTCGGTGATCTCACCAATCAAGTGGCGGAACAAGTGGTGCTCAATATTAAAAACAAGTCTATAATTTCTTTATGCAAAAATTCGGTGCATCATGACAGGAGTAAGCATATTGACATACGGCAATACATAGAGAAAGCAAGAGCGAAGTCAACTATGTTTGCACCGATGATCAGCTTGCAGATATCCTAACTAAATTTTGGAGACGAGTGAAGTGTTGAATAAATAAGCAATTACCATAATGTTTAATCCAAAATAACCAATAATAAAGCATGCCTATAATTGCAGGAATTAACCTAATCATGCATACTAGCAGAATAGATGAACAGATCACATCTAACCATGATAAACATATTACATCTATATGAAAATCTAGTACAAGAAACTATAACAGAAACTGAACTAGATAGGAGCAGATTGCATATTGTGCTACATGATGATTCAGATTCGCGTTCAAGTTGGCGTTGAGGTTCACGTTGACACCGGTGTCGTCAGCCATGTCGTCGATGTAGAGGCTGCCGATGTCCGTGAAGAAGTCCTCGTCGGGGAAGGAGTGGTCGATCGACGTGATGCCGTCAGTAGTCGCGCATAAACGCTCTCCCCAAAAACCTGATCGCCCCTCATGCATACAGGTTCATGAGAGGCGGTGGTTCTAGAGGCCTACTGTCCCGTCGTCCGATGCACGCCGGAAGAGGGGACGGAGAAGGTGTAGCGACGGCGCAAGGATCTGGAGGCAGAGGGAAGGAAATGTGTAACTAGCGTTAGGGTTTACACTTCAGCCGCTTATATAGCACCGGTCTGCTAAGACGTGGGGCACAACCCACGGAAAGACCGGAAACGGCTGATAGAAAAATAAGTCGTGGAATAATTTTCCCGAGCAACAAAAAGATAAGATCGGCACCGAGGCAAAATTCCGCAAACCGCGGCACACGCGCGCGTCGTTACTAGGCGAGGCACGGCGAAGGAGGAGGAGCGCGTGTGTATGCCACTCCTCTTCACTCTCTTTAGGTGGTAGTGAAACACTTCACTATATATATTGGTCCAACTCCCTCCAAACTAGCAAGGTGGGAACTAAACTTTGGTGCCACCCCTTGCTAGCATGAATGTGCCTTGAGAATTTTAGAATTTGTATTAGGTCATGGGCTTAAGCCCACAACCAAATTCCAACACCCCCCCCCCACAAAGTCTCATAGGCACATCTCATCACATCACATCAATCAGTTCCAGAACATTGTTTATATACCGATGCGAGGTGGAAACTGTTAAGTTGAACTTTCACTTAGAAATTTATGCTACACTAGATTGCAACTTGAATAGTGGACTATGCTTTGAACTATAATTTTAGTGCGCACTAGTTTCACACAAAGTCTATACCAATACAAGACTGCCGTGAGGCTTCCCCGTGGTTTGGAGCTTACACGTCATACTCCATGGCCTTTCATGAGTTTATTAAAGAGAACCCAACTCCGACATACTGCGACGTTGGACAGTCAAACTCATATAGGTGTGTTCTTCGGAAGATGTTCTGCAGGACAACATCTTTGCTTCATACAAGCCACTTAAAACATATTAAAATAAATATCAACCTACCATGCAGAATAGGAGAGTATTGTAACGATATAGAGTGGTAGTATAATGTAAGGATACTCTCCTCCTAGCTGGCCAACAACTTGTCTCCCAACTCTACTTCACGGGATCTCCGATCACATAGAGCGGGTTACCACCATGGGAAACTCAAAGTGTGGGTCTCAAAACCATCTCCCTCATTGCATTATCTATCACATTACGTGATAGACCCTTTGTGAAGGGATATGCCAGCTTTTTAGATGTTTGGATATAGTCGAATGCAATAACTCTGAAGTTTCTTATTTCCTGACAGATTTTAATCTCCTCTTCACATGCCTTGATGACTTTATATTTTCCTTAGAACTGTTTACTTTGATGATCACAGTTTGATTATCACAATTCATAGGAATTGCGGGTATTGGTTTTTAACCATAGGCAAGTTTATCAAGAGCTCACAAAGCCACTCTACTTCAACATTACCTGTGTCTAATGTTGTGAGTTATGCTTCCACAGTTGACCTCGTTAAAATGGTCTGCTTGCAAGACTTCCAGGAAACATCACCACCACCAAGTGTAAACAAATAACCACTCATGGCCTTAGTCTCGTCAGCATCATAAATCTAGTTTGAGTCACTATAACCTTGTAGTACCCTTGGATACCCAGAGTAGTGAATCCCATAGCTCGCAGTGCCTTTCAAATAACACAAAACACTTTCAAGGGACTGCCAGTGAACATCTCTAGGATTTGATACAAATCGACTCAACTTGCTTACATCAAAGGAGATGTTAGGCCATGTAACGCTGTAAATACATAAGCGAGCCAATAATCTGGGAATATCTCAGCTGATCGTTAGCATCATTAGGATCTCCTTGATTCTTTCGAACTAACATGCTAATATCATATGCTGTAGGCGAAGATCTATAGTCGCTATACCCAAAACGACTCAAGATCTTTTCCACATAGTGAGACTGAAGCAGTGTTATCCCACCATCATCATATTTCAGAAGCTTGATGTTCAATATCACATCATCCACTCCTAGATCTTTCATCTGAAAGCAACTAGATAGAAAGTCTTTGACCTCCTTGATAACATTAAGATTGGTCCTGAATATCAGTATATCATCAACATACAGACATAAGATGACTCCCTCGCCCCCACCATGGCGATAGTACACACACTTGTCAGCTTTGTTTACAATAAATCCGTCATCAGTTAAAGTTCTTTGAAACTTCTCATGCCACTACTTATGTGATTTCTTAAGACCATACAAAGACTTCAGCAACTTGCACACTTTTCCTTGTTGACCATTTACCATGAATCCATACGGATGATCCATATAATTTTTTTCATCTAACGCTCCATTAGGAGAGTTGTCTTAACATCCATTTGTTGAATGAGAAGACCGTGCAAGGTAGCCAAGGACAGTAGTACTCTAATGGTGGTCAATCTAGCCACAGGTGAATAACTATCAAAGAATTCTTTGCCTTCTTTCTGGGTATAACCCTTGGCAACAAGGCGTGCCTTATACTTCTCAATAGTACCATCAAGTCTTAAGCTTCTTCTTGAACACCCACTTACATCCTACAGGTTTGCACCCATAAGGACGATTAGTAATTTCCTAAGTTCCTTCTGCTATGATGGAATCCATCTCACTTCGAACGACTTCTTTCCAGTAGTTAGCATCTTCAGATGCATAAGCTTCTGAAATAGAAGTGGGAGTGTCATCCACGAGGTATACAATGAAATCATCACCAAAGGAATTCGCAATCCTTTGTATCTTACTCTTGGTAGGAGCTTCATTGTTATCCTCCACAGGATTATCAGAGTGTTTTATCAAAATGGTGGGTTTAGGAATTGTAATTAATTTTTGACTAGATGAACTAGGCATCTCCTGATTTGATGAGCTAGATGAATCTTTCATGGCAAAGATGTCTTCAAATAAAGTCACATAATTCGACTCCATAATAGTACCAACACGCATGTCAGATACTTCAAATTTTACTATAAAAAATCTATAGCCAATGCTATGAAAAGCATACCTCGGAAGAACACAATCCATGGTTTTTGGTCCAAGCTTATGCTTCTTGGGTATTGGCACATTTAATTTTGCCAAACAACGCCAAGTTCGTAAATAAGAGAGTTTTAACCTTTTCTTTTCCCATTCCTCAAATGGTGTAATTTCTTTGTTCTTTTTGGGAACACGGTTTAGGACATGACATGCAGTCACAATCGCCTCCCCCACCATGCCTTAAAGAGACCCGATGTGCCTAACATGGCGTTAACCAAATCAGTTAGAGTACGACGAGTAGGGAGGCGTCCTCTCATGGATTATACCATGTTTAGCACAAAAAATAATCAAATTCATTGGAAAAATACTCTCCACCATGATCGGATCTAAACCGCTTAATCTTACGATCAAGTTGATTTTCTGCTTCAGCTTTATATATTTTGAAAAAGTTCAAAGCTTCATATTTGGATTTCAGAAGATACGCATAGCCAGTATCTGGTGGATTCATCGATCAATGTTATGAAATATTTATTTCCACCTTTTTTCAACTCACCATTCATATCACAAAGATCTGAATGTATGAGCTCTAGTGATGCCAAATCTCTTGCCTCCGCAGTCTTGTGAGACTTGTGAGGTTGCTTTGCTTGCACACACACTTGACACTTAGAGCTCTTGACATTAGTAAATTTCGGAACTAAACTCATGTTGTCTAGTTGTGTCATGTAACCAAAGTTAATATGAAAAAGTCGTGAATGCCAAATATTGGACTCATTATCATTGCAAACATGATTGACAACTTTAGTGCATAAGTTTGACAAACAAAGGCAGAACAAGCCTCTGCACTCATAGCCTTTTTCAACAAATTGTCTATACTTATATATTACAACTTTATTGGACTAAAAAACCAACTTAAAACCATCTCGACAAAGAAGTGATCTGCTGACAAGATTTTTATTGATGGAGGGGACGTGCTGCACATTCTTCAGCTGTACGGTATTCGTCAAAGTAAACTTCAGATCCACCATATCAACACCTTGAACAAAAGCATGTGAACCGTTTCCCATCAGCACGGAGTCAGCCCGTGCGACCTGATAAGAAGAAAACATGGAAATGTTAGCACATACATGTATATTGGCACCGATGTCTATCCACCATTCAGGTGAATGACAAACTGAAAGGATAGTAGGAAATATACCGTACCCAGCATCCTTCATCTCAGTATCACCAAGAACAACATTAGCATACTTGCCACTGTTTCCGTGTGAATGCTTATCAAAGTGATTAGGGCAGTTAGGAGCCCAATGATTAGGATCACCATAGACATGGCATGATCCTTTCTTCTTATACTCAGTCTTCTTCTTAAAGTTGGTAGTCTGTGAGGCCTTGTTCTTGCCATCAAACTTTCCCTTGCCCTAAGACTTGTTCTTATTCTTGGACTTGTGGGACTATAAGTTACTTTTCCGCAATACATGTGCTAGAACTTCCGCCAAAACCTCGAGCACGTGTATCTTTTGCTCTTGATTTTTCTTCAACATCAAGAGATCCGATGAGATCCGAAATAGAAAACTCCTGTCTCTTATGTTTCAGAGAAGTAGCAAAGTTCCTCCACGAAGGAGGAAGCTTGGCAATAATGCCCCCGGCCACGAACTTGTCCGGTAAGGTACACTTGAACTGCTCGAGTTCTTTGGCAATGGATTGTATCTCATGATCCTGATCCACAATGGGACGGTTGATACGTCAGAAATGTATCTATATTTTTTGATGCTCCATGCTTGTTTAGTATCTACTTTGCATTGATTTGTCTACACTTTGAGGTGTTTTGTTATGTTTTCTGGTACTAACCTATTAACAAGTTGCCACAGTGCCAGTTTCCTATTTTCTTCTATTTTTGGTTCTAGAAAGGCAGAAAATCAATATTCTCGGAATTGGACGAGACAAAAGAAAAAGTCAATATTTTACCGTGGGCAACACGAAATCCAGAGGAGAGACGAAGGGGCGCCATAGGGCGGCCACCCCCCAGGCGTGGCCTAGGGTGGGCCTGCGCCTGGGTGTGGGCCCCCTGGCCGCCTCCCAGCCTCGCCTCTTGTAACATCCCAGCATTTAGGAACTAACAAAGGGTAGATTTAGGAATTTGGAATGTTGCATGCATTCATCTGTGAAAATGTGGGTAAAATTTTCGCCAAATAAAAACCTAAAGTGATCAAGGTTTCTTTCATACATTGAGATTCGGTTTAGTCTTAAAGGATGATTGCTATAGACTTTGATATGATCTTTGAGGAATTATGTGTTTTGGAAAATGAATTTGAATTTTAAACTTGAGTGTTTGAATTATAATTTAAATGAATTAGGAATAAGGTTTGAATCTTGATTTAATTAAGAGTTAATTATATAACTCAAACTTCATTCAAAGAAAATAATTAAGTATATGAAAACTTATTTCATATTTTCATTCCATAAATAAGTTACAAAAAATGTAACATTGAAATTATCCACAAACTTCACAATAGCAAATAAATAAAGAATAAGAATATTTCTTTATTGATAATCATATAATCTTTATTACAAAAGAATAAAATGAAGATTACAAAATAATAAAATGAAAATTACAAAAGAATAAAGAAGATTACATTAACTATCCTATAAAGAAAACCTAAACTAAAATCTTCATCTTCAAATCTGTACCTGCAAGATAAACACTAATAAAGAAAAATAATAAAGGTTAGAGTTAGAATTGTTTTACTCTCAGACATGTCAGTGAGGTGCACTGAACAAGTTTCATCATTGAGAAATTATAAAAGGGGCAAGTTTCACCAATATGAAAGAATCAATCTTTCATAAATTTTAAGCCAAAAAGTCAAATTGACAGCAAGGAGGGGCGAGTTTCACTAGCCAGGTAAAAGTAATCAGATCAAAGTAACTCTCAAGTCCAAAGCATATCCACAAGTGCACAGCAAGCACACAAGCAGGACACACACCTAAATGCATGTGGTGTGCTGTCAGCTTCACAACACAGCTCAAACACACAAAACCATCAGCACAGCCGTGGATAGGCACTAGTGCATCTCTTCACTACTCACACACAAGAACAGCCAGCAGCTAAACCAAGCACAACAGCCAGCACCAAACCAACCCAGGCCCAAGATCTCATCACCAGGATGGTGACATAAGGAGGGGGAAGGATCAGGTGGACAGCAAGACCAAGTACAGGAGCTAGGAGGAGCAGGCTAGCTCAAGGTAAAACACAGGAGCTCAGCAAAACAAGATCAAAATCACCACCTAGTTCCATAATCATCAGTTTTTGTGGTGAGTATCATAAAACCATCACATGATCTGATGATATTTTTTAGACAGAAGCATGTGTTGTTTTATGAAACAAACTCTCAGAAAACACCCAAGTGGGGTGAATCCATCATTGAGATTTTAAACTTTAAGAGCAAACACCAAAGTACAAGGATCCAACCAAAACTCAGAACAACATCATTGATTTGGTTGTCAAGCTATATATTTCAATCCAAGCACAAATATAGCTGAGATTTAATTTCTAGGCACATCCCTAAGATAAGGGTAGCACCTTAGAAGCTAATCTTTTGGATCCATGTAATGATCAAGCATACTATCATTTTATCCAATCTTTGATTCAAGAAGCAATTGAAGGGTTTCACGGCATAGTAAATCAAAATTTTCTACGGAGCGAACAGAGGGAAAGCCAAGATCTAATCTAGGAGATGCAAACAACGAGAGAGATTGGATTAGATCTTCATACCCTTGAAGATTCGCACAGCGGAACGTTCGTCGGAACATGGGTGATGTAGTCGTACTCGCTTCTCCTCCTCGCGATCCGATCCGATCTAGCACCACAAGTGGCGGTGCCTCCGTGAGATGCACACGTGCAGCACCTCGACGTCTCCTCCTTCCTCGGACCAGCGAGTATGGTGGAGAGATAGATTGGATCTACAGCACGACGGCGTGGTGTATATGGTGGAGAATTTCTTCTGCAGGGCTTCGCCTACAAACAGTCGGGAGGGAGAGAGGAAGGTAGCAAGGCTGCTAGGGCTTGGAGGAAGGTGTGTGGGGGGAGGGGGCGCACCACCCTTCTATATATAGAGGGGGGGCGGCCAGCCCTTGCCCCTCCTCCAAGCCTATCTCTAGTTTAAACAATTTAAACTCTCCCTTATCTAGAAATCCTATCTCTAGTTTAAACGATTTAAACTCTCCCTTATCTAGAAATTCTATCCCGAGATTTAAACGAGTCAAATCTCTCTAGAATCGGCTGGGCCCTATGGGGCCTTGTGCCCCTGGCCCAATGCGGCCAGGACACTCCCTCATAGGCCCATTCCCCCTCCCGGAAGGTGGGGCCACGTTGGTCCCCTTCCGGAAGGTTCTAGAAGCTTCCGGTACAATACCGATTAACCCGGAACAATTCCGAACTCCAAAAACTGCACTGCCTTATATGAATCTTATTCTCCGGACCATTCCGGAACCTCTCGTGATATCCCGGATCCCATCCGAGACTCCGAACAAAAATTCATAAACCAATTATCCAATCTATCCTAGCGTCGAGATACGTTAAGTGTGTGACCCTGCGGGTTCGAGAATATGCAGACATGATCTTCTATCAATAATCAACAGCGGGGTCTGGGCACCCATATTGACTCCCACACATTCATCGATGATCATATCGGATGAACCACGATGCCAGGATTCAATCAATCCCATATATATATATTCCCTTTGTCTCGCGATATTTTACTTGCCCGAGATTCGATCGTCGGTACCGTCATACCTAGTTCAATCTCGTTCACAGCAAGTACTTTACTCGTTCCGTAATCCGATATCACTTTGTGATTAACTCCTTAACCACATGCTTGCAAGCGGTGTTGATATCGATTACCGAGTGGGCCCGAAGTATATCTCTCCGACTTGGGAGGGACAAATTCCATCTCGATACATACAACCCAACAGATACTTTTCGATCACCTGAGAGACACCTTTATGATCACCCTCTCATAGGATGACGTTTGATGACCTCAAAGCTTTCTTCCGATACCAGGGAGTTGCATTATCTCATGGTCTAAGGAATACAATATTTGACATAGGAAAAGCTTCGCAAAGACGGACACGATGACACGATCTAATTGCTCTGCTTTGTTTGGGTCTATCCACCATATCATTCTCCCAATGATATGATCTCATTATCAATTAACAACTCATGTCTATGGTTAGGAAACCTTAACCATCATTGATCAATGAGCTAGTCCATAGAGGCGTACTAGGGACACGGTGTTGTTTACAAACCACACAAGTATTAAAGTTTCCGCTTAATACAATTCTAGCATGGAACATAAACTTTATCATGAACAAGAATTATAATAATAACATCTTTATTATTGCCTCTAGGGCATAATTCCAACAGCAATAGCTGGTACCACAACCAGGACTATCCATATGAATCAAATAGATAAGGCCTAAACCCCTAAGCCTCAGACCAACACCATTGGTCTTAGGGATTTCAGAGAAGAACATTTCTACTTATCTTTTAAATCCAAGCTTGTTTTAAGCTTAAACCAACCCAATCAATGAATAATAATTAATCTTGTGTGCCATACCAAGATGGTATCACAAGAACAATTCTACATGAATCAGGATAAACATTCAATCATCACAGATTCAATCAATTAATCTACTAATCATTTTCCTGTCATTACAGGAATCATAATTAGGATATTCCTATGTAAATCTTCACTGTCTAAGATCATTGTGATCTCAAACCATATATGAATTCTCAAGCCAACAACACTAGGACAGTAATTACATCACCATACTCATTATCCTTAATCAAGAAAGGACAGGGGTAAGTTATCAAACCCACTGACTCTACCAACCATTGATTTCAGAGAAACTATATCATCTGGATCATATGAAATCTAAGCATAAAATCATCCAATAAGCCACCAGAACCATTATAGTTCATCTCAAGCAATAAGCCTCAAGCTAATAACCATTTAGCATGCTTATAGACCATACACACATGATCTAATTCATTCATTATATGATCAACCACAGGATAAGAACCCTAAATGAAATAAATCATCTTAATCAGGACAAGACAATAACTAGAGAGGTCATTGCCAACATCTAGCATAGGATCAGGGAGCACAGAGAGCACTAGGGGAGAGGAACAGAACTCACGAAAGGCCCTCGCTGAAGACTAGAAGAGGAAGCAGAGGTGGCCGACGACCATGGCGGCACGGGGAGCACCCCCAGGGAGGCGTTGCGACCCATACATCGCCACGGCGGCGACCATGACCACGCCTTAAGGCGAAGAGCATCACCACGACGCACAACGGTAGCGGCAGCACCAAAATCCACGCCAAACCCCAAACCCTAAGGTTCGGGACGGCATCGATCCATCGCAGGAGAGCCCCATGCTCAAATCCAGTTGGATAGAAAGGATGGGCGTAGTAGACACCCTCCTACTACACCACGACGGCGACCAGAATGGCCCACGATGGCGGGAATCGCCGGCGGCGATATTATCGACCACGGGGTCGAGGAAGAGGAGGAGAGAAATGAGCTCGGGGGTGAGAGGCAACGTGGGAATGAGCTGATTTGGGCCAGACCCTTTGGGGGTGGCTATTTTGACTATGTCTAATGGGCCACCAGGGCCCAATAAGATTAAACCAGCCCAAAACCCTTTAAGGCCTATTTTAATAAATAGGAAAATACCAAAATACCCCTGAAATTAATTAAATTCTATAAAATAAAATAAAAGTCCAAAAATTATAAATAAAATATTTTTGGATTCACAATAATCCACACTATCCAAATAAATTGAGATATAAAATTTTAGACATTTAGATTTTCTTTAGAATTTTGTAATTCATATATTCCTTATGGAATTTTACAAAATTATTGAAAGATGATAAAAATAAATAAAAAACACTTTATATAATAATATTGTAGTATTTTTTTTAAAATACTAAATAAATATATAATAACATTTTTTGATATTCAAGTGATAATTCCTAAAAGAATTATTAAATCAATAAAAGTCAAATAAAAGAGAAATAAAATAAAAAAATCAATATATGTTATAAATATTAAAAAGTAATATTTATAAATCTTTTATTATCAAAAAGACTTTTTATAATACTAGGGAGAGTGCATATCAAGTTAAATGATGCATTACATTTCTTGCACAATCATTTTGCTTCTTTAAATATTGTCCTTACCGGGCAATAATGATGTTTTTGTAGACATAGAAGCTCAAGGTCCAGTGCAAGCATCAGACTTCACTACCTTGCCATCACAAGGCAAGTTCATCACTTGCTCATGTCCTTTGACGAGTCTTTATCAAAGTAATTGCAAATTGTGTGTTATCATATATGCTATAAAAGAAAGAAAATATTATTTTCACAAATAAAGAAATCATAGATATCATCCTAAGTGATGATATAATGGAGCAATAGAACTTAGAGTTATATTTGCACTAATGATGAACAGTTAGGGACTTAATAACCCTGCCATCAGTTATTCTAGCGCCATATATTACGCGTTAGCCATGAGATTTGGAATGGGATAGAGAAGTCAGATGTATCTTCTTCCTCTCGCATGAAGCCGGATGTGCAGGTTGTGGCTGTTATCCTCGTAGCGTGCATATTAATTGGTAATTCGTAGAGGATATGCAGCATATGGGTGGGAACCCTCATCGTCCCACGATAGTTCTGGCATCTAACGGTTTGTACAAACCATTGCCGTAATTCATTATGTGGGCATGGTGTACACCAAGTAGGCATGCGAGGTCGCGAAGGGGGCAGTGATTGTCTTGGACCAACTACTGGGCCCCACATCATGGAATTGTGGACGGGAAAGTACGCCCCGTTGTGCAACAAGGAGTTGATCTCTCATGGGTAAAGTAACGCACCTCTGCAGAGTGTGAGAACTGTAACTTGTTACTCCCTGTTCCGGGAAGGAGCTATGAACGCGGCAGGAAAGGAACTCCATGAAAGTTCTGGTCAACCTGTGAAGGCTGATGGTCATAGATTTTCATAATAAAATCAATCTTTGAAGAGAGATTTACAAAAATTGCATAGTGCCAAGGATTTATAATCCGAGGTGGTAATTAGAGCATCAAACTTCCCACCTTGCATATAATGAACTTGTTGGGTAACGTTGTTACTCATTCTTTCCTTTGATCCCTTGGTTAGACTCTAAGGATTCCGAAGACGTGCCAATGTATGCAGCTGAATGTCAATAAGATGTGTTCTACGAGGAACCTGACCTGTTAGGAGGTGTTGAAGGAGTGGATTACGAAATCCGCTATGGTGTTGACGATAACAAGTCCAACTAAGTACCTAGTTAGTAGTAACTAATGGAGCCGAGAAGCATGTACTCTATAGAATAAGTTGTTGAGCTCAACTCCTAGTCGGAGTTGCTACTTTTAAATTCCGCTGAAACACTTTATATTTTGGTTTGTAAGTTGAATCTTTAGGAAGTCTTGAACTTCTGGTATTGTAATAATAATGTGTGAATGTTTGTAATATGGACCCGCAATGTTTCTGTTGTACCACTCTGAGGGATGTGATATTTACGGAACGGTGTTCTATGAGTGTCATGTCAATGACTATAGTGTACTACATATGCAGGGGTATGCTGGGTCACCGCAGTTGGTATCAGAGCAAAATGCTTTGACCTTAGGTTGGAAACCTAGTAAAGGGTATTACCTGTAGGAAAGTGTAGCAACGATAAAGAATTCTCTAAAAGTAATATAATGGGTATTCAAATGAGAATATTTCGTTATATATTTTAGTGCGATAATTCTTTGTTATGATGCAATATATTATTTGATACTAATCAAAACTATTTTTCTGATATACAGAGCTATGGCACCAAAGTTTCCAAAACAGACTTTGGTAAGGAAAGAGGAGACTCTTGATGATTATCAAGGATCATTCATAGACCAACTTCGTCAACTTTTAAAGATATTTAGTTGTCCAACCAGAATTCCAGTGAACACTATCACTTACCTTGATGGCCGGATGTTATCCAAGTATCGTGTGAGTATCCAACTCCCAGAGGATCTTGGATTATATCACGATCTGCCTATAGGAGAAGGTAGGAGTCATTTAGCAGCATATCATGTTGCTGTTGCAGAGGCGATAGCTAATATCCGGGAGCATAAAACCAAGGAGTTAGAAGGTAGCACATTCTCTGTGATACCTCATGATTCTATAGACTCGGAGCCTATACCGGATCATCTTACTTTGGTTAAGGAGTATCCTAAGTTAGTTTCCAAGTTTATGGATAGATACCGAACACTCGTTGCGTCTTTTTATAAGACACATCAAGTGATTGTCGAAGATAAAAATGACATGTTAGAGTATCTAACTGATCCGGAAAGGAGGAAGCAGTTAGCATTCCAGTTAGAAAAGGAAGCAAGTAGTAGTGCAACACCTATATTTAAGGATATACCTATAGATCCTGAATCTTTTATACCATATCCTTATTCACCAAGACCTGAACCTATAAATGATCCTACTATGGATATGAGGTATGCAGTACCACAGGTCTCGGAGGATGGTTCTGACTCGGAACTTCCTATTGAGAATTCAGATGGTTGGAGAATGGGATCATATGATGGATCTCATGAACACCAGATGTCCACAGATGGTTCAGACAGAAATGTTGGACAATCTAGTTGGATGGGTGCAAGAATTAACCCTAGTAACAGTAGTAGAAATACCATGTCAATAGATGATCAGGATGAAGAAGAAGATCCTGAGGAGAGAGTGTTTGAATCATCAACATCTTCTCAAAACCCAGGGAATATACATTATCCAGTGTTTAACTATCTTGCCCAAGGGAGCACCTGGGAAGCAGCAGGATCTGTGTATCCTGTTGACAACTCAAGGAATGAAGCTCAGGAGATGTAGGCTGGAGATAATGTTGAATATGTTTCTGAAGACTTTTCAGCTGTGCTGGAGGGAGTCAATGTGCTCAGGTTGAGTAATGACTCAAGTCCTGACACTTCAGATACAGAGTATGTTCCTTCTGGAAGGCTGTTTGTTCCACAAACTGTGCGACGAACAACACGTCATCACGGTTGGACATCAGGCATGTATGATGAGCGTAGTTACTACTAGAAGGAGGCAACTAGTTAGTGATATCAGATACCGTGTATTGTACTCCAAGAAATAAGATAGTGAGATGAATAAGGTAGTTTTGTGATTATATCTATGTGGTATAAGTTGTAATGACTTTGTATTATTATGATACTATGTATAATATGTGAAATGCATATTTGGATCTTCTTTGGATTTTCATTGTGTGACTAGTTTTGTGCGTAAAGTCGAGATCAGAACACATGTGCATGATGTAACTATGAGTATTCGCTTTATGTTGCAGGACTAGAGGGTCATGGATACGGGTGTAGAAAACGAAACTGAGCAGCAGCGAGATGGAGCGAGAGGCCAAGGAGAAGGCCGATGAAGATGCAGCAAATCAAGGAGCATTACCACCACCACCAATGAGGCCGTTAATGGAGCAGAACTTTATGCAGTGCATGCAAATGATGCAAGAGAACCAGAACAAGTTCACGGAAGAGCTACTGGGACGAGCAAATCAGAGGGCACCTGAAGGTGGAGGAGTGAGTCTATCTGATTTCCAGAATGCAAGACCGTTACCTTTTGCATCATCTCCTGAACCAATGGATGCAGAAGATTGGCTAGCAGATACTGAAAGGAAACTGAAAACTATAGGTTGCAATGATGAGGAGAAATTGAGGTATGCAACTCATCTTCTGACTGGACCTGCAGCATCATGGTGGGAGAATCAGTTGTCCATGCAACAACCAGGAAGGGAGTTTACCTGGGAAGAGTTCAAGCAGAGATTCCGTGAATATCATGTTTCGGAAAGCGTTATGGATTTGAAGTGGAGAGAATTTGAGGAGCTTCAGCAAGGATATACTAGTGTCATGAAGTACATCCCGGAGTTTAGTCAACTGTCTCGCTATGCTGAGGAGGATGCAACACTGAAGAGAAACGGAAGAAGCATTTTCTGCATGGATTAAATCCATTTGTGAAGATGCAGCTAAGGTTAGCCAATAAGAAAATTTATCAGCAGTTGTTGGATGCAGCCATTACCTTTGAAGATGATTACAAGAATGTCCAAGAGGATAGGAGGAAGAGAGCCAAAAAGGAAACTAAGAGGATTCAGGCAAGCAAACCTAAACCTAACCTGGAGTTCAAACCTCGGAATAGGAATTATGGCAACAATAACAATAACAATAACAATAACAAGGGCAGTGGTGGAAATCAATCCAATCCGAGAAGGAATGTTATTTGTAACAATTGTGGAATTCCAGGGCATTTCTAGAGGGAATGCAAAAAGCCTGTAGTGATCTGTTACGGTTGTGGTCAGAAGGGGCATATCAAGCCCGATTGTCTGAGCAAACCACCAGGAGGTTGGCCTACCAAGGGAAGAGTACAAGCCAGTGTAGGAAATGGACAGCCCAATAAAGGAGGAAATGATGTCAAGAACAACAATGGCAAGAGATCTACCGGGAAACTGAACTGTGCAACCCTTGAGGAGGTGGATAATTCAGAGCATGCAGTGATAGGTACGCTCAATATCCTTACCAATCCCGGGAAAGTTCTATTTGATACTGGTGCAACTACTTCATTCATTTCTGAAGAATTTTGTGATAAGTTCGGGATTAGAAGGGCAACGTTAGAAAGTCCTATGACCGTAGTTACGGCAGGAGGGAATGTGATTATACGCCACATAAAACAAGATCAGGTTATCTCGATCTGTGGTTGTACATATTTCGCAGACCTTTATGTGATTCCTTTGAAGGGAATTGCAGTTGTGCTGGGAATGGATTGGATGATGGAACACGGAGCTCAGATAAATTGTGAGGAGAAAACCTTCTCAACCAAAACTCCAAGTGGAGCAAGGATAGTTTACCAAGCAGATAAGCACAGTCATATCATGGTGGATCTGCAGTTGAACTCAATGAAAGAGGTCAAATTGGAAGAGATTCCTATAGTAAATGAATTCCAAGATGTTTTTCCAACAGAGCTACCGGGAATGCCACCAGACCGGGAGATAGAATTCACTATTGACCTAATTCTTGGTACAACACCAATAGATCAAGCACCATATAAAATGGGACCCAAAGAGTTAAAAGAACTAAAGGAGGAAATTGATGAGTTGGCTAGAAAAGGATTTATTCAGGAAAGTGTATCCCCATGGGGAACACCAGTAATCTTTGTGGATAAGAGAGATGGTGGAAGAATAATGTGTGGTGATTATAGAAATCTGAACAACGTTACTATCAAGAATAAGTATTCTTTACCAAGAATTCAAGATTTGTTTGATCAAGTGAAAGGGGCTGGAGTATTTTCAAAGATCGATTTAAGATCTGGATACCATCAAATAAAAATCAAACCGGAAGATGTTCCAAAGACAGCATTTGTCTCAAGATATGGACACCATGAGTATCTGGTAGTACCATTTGGTTTGACAAATGCACCGGCAATATTCATGAATCTGATGAACAAAATCTTCATGCCATATTTGGACAAGTTCGTCATAGTTTTTATTGATGATATTCTGATATATTCCAAGGATAAGGAAGAGCATGCTGATCATTTGAGAATAGCATTGCAGACTTTAAGAGAACACAAAATTTATGCTAAGTTCAGTAAATGTGAATTTTGGCTTGATGAGGTGGAATTCCTCGGTCATGTGATCAGTAAGGATGGAATTTCTGTGAATCCATCCAAAGTTCAGTCAGTACTAGAGTGGACTGCACCGACCAATGTGAAGCAAATTTGAGGTTTCTTATGAATGGCTGGTTATTATCGGAGATTCATTGAGGGTTTCTCCAAAATAGCCGGACCAATGACCAAATTATTAAGGAAGAATACACCATTCAAGTGGGATGAGAAATGTGAAGAAAGTTTTCAAGAGTTGAAGACTAGATTAACCATAGCTCCAATCTTAGTAGTTCCTGAAACAGGGAAGGACTTCACAGTATACTGTGATGCATCTAAAGAAGGATTGGGGTGTGTATTAATGCAAGATCGTAAAGTGATTGCTTATGGTTCAAGACAACTAAAACCACATGAAGTTAACTATCCAACTCATGATTTAGAGTTAGCAGCAATAGTTTTTGCACTGAAAGGATGGAGGCATTTTCTATATGGAGCCAGATGTGAGTTATACACTGACCATAAAAGTCTCAAATACTTCTTCAATCAAAAGGAGTTGAATATGAGACAGAAGCGCTGGTTGGAACTAATCAAGGATTATGATTTAACAATCAACTATACTCCAGGAAAAGCAAATGTTGTAGCCGATGCTTTAAGCAGAAAGAGTGCAGATATTCAGCCTAGTAATCGGGAGTTACCAAAAGAGTTACAAATGGACTTGGAAAGATTAGAGCTTCAATTCATTAGAACAGAGGTTCTTGGAGGATTAGCTACTATGCAGGTAGTTGCAGAACAGGACAGTGATCTTAAGCAAGAAATTTTTAGACATCAAGCATAAGATCCTTTTATTGCTAAGGAAATTCGGAGGATATCTCAAGGGCAAAAATCAATTTTTCGTCTTGGGGATTATGAGTCTTTATGGTTTCAAGATCGTCTATGTGTTCCAGATGTGACTGAGATTAGAGATGTCATACTCAGAGAAGCACATGAAACACCATATTCTATACATCCAGGGAGTACTAAGATGTATATGGATTTGAAAGAACTATTCTGGTGGAATAACATGAAAAGAGATATTGCTAAATATGTATCTGAATGCCATACTTGCCAAAGGGTGAAAGCTGAACATCAAAGTCCAGCAGGACCATTACAACCCTTGGAAATTCCTGAATGGAAGTGGGAGGAAATAGGTATGGACTTCATCACAGGATTGCCCATGACACCAAAAATGAAGGATATGATATGGGTAATTGTGGACAGACTCACTAAGAGTGCACATTTTATTCCGGTGAATCAAAAAGATAATGTCGAGAAGTTAGTTGAAGTATATGTCAAAGAGATAGTAAGTAAGCATGGAGTACCCAAAAATATCGTAACTGATAGGGGATCGGTGTCTACTTCAGCATTTTGGAAGCAATTGCATGAAGCACTTGGCTCCAAGTTAGATTTCAGCACAGCATATCATCCTGAGACAGGAGGTCAAACTGAAAGAACAAATCAAATACTAGAAGACATGTTAAGAGCTTGTGCACTAGATTTTGGAGGTACATGGGAAGATCATCTACCATTGGCAGAATTTTCTTATAACAATAGCTATCAGAGTAGTCTGAAGGCAGCTCCATACCAGTTTCTGTATGGAAGGAAGTGTAGATCACCAATATGTTGGTATGAGCCTGGAAGCAGCGAAGAATTTGCGCCAGATTATATCAAGGAAAGACAAGATATCATTGATAAGATTAGGGATAGACTAAAAATAGCTCAGAGTAGGCAGAAAAGTTATGCGGATCAAAGTCGAAGATCATGGCATCCAGAAGTAGGAGATATGGTATATTTGAAAGTAAGTCCAATGAAAGGGGTGAAAAGGTTCGGAGTTAAAGGAAAATCGAATCCAAGATACATCGGACCATTCAAGATATTGAGTCAAAACAGAACTATAGCTTATGCTTTAGAGTTACCATCAAGATTATGTTTTCCGGAAGATGCAATCAAACACCAAGAGATAGAACTACAAGCAGACCTGACCTATATTGAAAAGCCCTGTAAGATTCTAGAAGAAAACTGGAAAATATTGAGGAACAGAGCAATCAAATATTGCAAGGTATAGTGGGAACATCACCCTGAAAGGGAAGCCACATGGGAGAAAGAAGAGGATTTAAGAAAAGCCTATCCAGAACTATTCAGGTACATCTCCACAAACTTCGGGACGAAGTTTAATTTAAGGGGGGAAGTCTGTAACATCCCAGCATTTAGGAACTAACGAAGGGTAGATTTAGGAATTTGGAATGTTGCATGCATTCATCTGTGAAAATGTGGGTAAAATTTTCGCCAAATAAAAACCTAAAGTGATCAAGGTTTCTTTCATACTTTGAGATTAGGTTTAGTCTTAAAGGATGATTGCTATAGACTTTGATATGATCTTTGAGGAATTATGTGTTTTGGAAAATGAATTTGAATTTTAAACTTGAGTGTTTGAACTATAATTCAAATGAATTAGGAATAAGGTTTGAATCTTGATTTAATTAAGAGTTAATTATTATAACTCAAACTTCATTCAAAGAAAACAATTAAGTATATGAAAACTTATTTCATATTTTCATTCCATAAATAAGTTACAAAAAAATGTAACTTATTGAAATTATGCACAAACTTCACAATAGCAAATAAATAAAGAATAAGAATATTAACAAGCATCCAAGTACTAAACAATCTTAGGCATGTGCTCTAAATATAGTCATATGTGCTCGCAATGAGAACTTGCACAACATCTTCTGTCCATCCAGCTCGTGGCAGCGAGGCCTCTAGGGAACTACTGGCAGTTAAGGTGCTCCTTTTAATAGAGCACCCGATCAAAGCATTAACACTCCGTGAACACATGTGATCCTCACACCACAGACATCCGCTCCGGTTGTCCCAATTATTGTTACTTTGGGGCCTTTGGATCCGGACAATGATATGTGTACACAACTTGCAGATAAAATCACAAACAATACTATCATAATTATTCAATAATAAGTTTAGATCTGAGATCATGGCACTCGGGCGCTAGTGACAAGCATTAAGCACAACAAGTTGCAACAAAGTCAAATAGCACAAGAGAACTAGTCACTATGCCCTAACAATCTTATTCGATTACATGATATAACTCATCCAATCCCTACCATCCCTAAGCCTACAGCGGGGGATTACTCACTCATGGATGAGGGAAACATTAGTGGTTGATGGATATGCGTTGGTGATGACGATGGCGATGATCCTCTCCAAATTCCCCGTCCCGGCAGGGTGCCAGAATGGAGTTTCTGGATCCAAATCTTGGTTTCTGGTGGCGGCGTTGGAGCATAACTCTTTCTGGAAAACTATCGAACCTCCCACGGTTTTTAGGTCGAAAAGCAACTTATAGGCGTAGAGGGAGGCCGAGGAGGTGCCTAGGAGGCTACACCCCCTCTAGGCGCGGCCAGTGGTGGGCCCGCGCCTGGGGTGGGTCTGGGCCCCCCCAGGCCTCCTCTCCTTCTCTCCTTCTGTCTCCGTGGATCTTCTGGTGAAATATAATTTTTGGCATATTTTCCGGGATTTTTCCTGATAGTTCATTTTCTGCACAAAAACAAGACACCAAGGTAATTCTGCTGAAAACAGCGTCAGTCCGTGTTAGTTGTATGCAAATCACACAAGTTTAGAGAAGAAACAATAGCAAAGTGTTCGAGAAAGTAGATATGTTTTGGATGTATCAACTCCCCCAAGCTTAGCTTATTGCTTGTCCTCAAGCAATACAGTTGAAAACTGAGTGCGATAAAAGAACTTTCACGAACACTTTGCTTCATATGATGTAAATGTTCTCAGCACAGGAGTAGATGCTTAGACAATTCATAATAATAAGTATGCAACTAAGTTTACTCAATAGTCATTGCAAGCTATGAAGAGAAACCAACTCAAGAATAATAAGTAGCATGAAACATAGACATAATCCACATTGCAATGCTCATAATAAGGTATGATAGAGTGGTATCTCGCTTGCCTTTGTTTGAAGAGCACAATAAATTCCAAGGCACCTCTGAAGTTCACATGAATACTAGAGATAAAGATATCAGAGATACAAGCATCAAAGTCATGACATAATTAACCAAGTTTTGGAACAAACACAAGAATGACAACTATGCTCTCAAGAAGGTGCTCATAGAATAAGTGGTGACTCAACAAGGTTGTGAAAATGGTTTTGTAAAGTTTGAAAGGATTACAAATGCTGAAAGGAAGGTACTCATTAGCTTTGAGCTCTCATTGCCCCTATCATAGGCATCTTCATGTCGTTAAGGTGAAAGTGAGGTCCACTCTGAATCATATGCTTGACGGACCATAGACTAGAAATCCCAAGTCCCTTGAGTACGAGGATCGCTCCGCATGCTACTCAACTTTGGTCACCTGAAAGTTCTTGTCATTGTAAATACATGCATATCATCGAGAACTGCCAACGGGGTACCCCTTGCACATGGTACAGGAGCTTTCCCATAACCAAAATGACAAGGCAAGCAGACAATGAGCATCTCAGCAATCTTTTTATTTACCATATGCATAGATTTTTATTGAGGATGCTTCATAGATGCTCATTATAGTGATGATACAAGTTTCCACCATGATTAAGCATGGCTTAGGCTAGCAGCCCAGGCATTTCTCTAACACAATGTATAAACTCCATGAACTCACAACCTCCCTTTTTATTTCACATCTTTGACATCCGTAAACAAAAGAGCAAGGAATCAACTAGATGATATATCCAAAAAGTGTTGAAAGCGTTCCCCGTGACAGCACGGTTCTGCTGACTCCCAGCATATAATTAGCAAGCATATAACTTTCATGGACTAGTCACAATGGTTCAAGATTATTAAGCACAAGGAATAAAGTGTGCCATCAAGTTCGTGAGAGCTTTACTAACTAACTTTATCAAAACAGACAAACATTTTATTTTGGAAGAAAACACGGCATATGGAATATGCGCTGAAATAGCAAATGATGCTAATAGGTAGGTATGGTGGACACAGCTGGCAATAATGGTTTTGGGGAGTTGGAAGCACAGGTAGAGCACATACTCAGTGCAAGTGAAGGCTAGCAATAGAGAGGGAGCGACAAACGAGAGAGAAATAGCTGTCATAATCATGCTTGTAACAAAACATGACTAATTATGGCATGAAAGTAATACCAGAACTCTGAGGCAAAATAAATCATCGAGGCTTACTGACTATTGATTAGTCATATGCATGCGTGAGCATGTGCCAAGTCGATTCACATGAACAGTCAGAGGAGGATACCGCAATATCATACCAAAGTATGAATAAAACAATGCAAGCAAACATTCATATGACATGCTACAAACTATTAGCAAGCTGGAGCTAATCATAGACAAGCAAGAACTACTAAGCATCCATAATGACATACACCTTACACAAACAGGCTAAGCATGCTCACAATGATGAGTATATGTACAAAAATGAAATAAAAAGAGTTAGTTACTAGCCTCTTACCACACCTCGAGTTGTCTTAATCTTCATTATTGCCCTTCACTTGTGTGACTTGAATAATTAACATGAAACCAAAATCCACTGAGAACGGCTGAACCCTGCAAAGAACTCACAAAACCAAAGAAGACCAACAAATATTTTTGGTGTTTTCGATTTTTTTAGAAACAAGCAAACAAAGAAAAACCAAACAAAAACAAAGAAAAATATTTTTGGATTTTTCTTTTAAGGCAAACTAAAGCAAAGAAACAAACCAAGAGAAACAACGAAAATATTTTTGGTATTTTTGGGTTTTTGAGAAAGAAGCAACAAGAACCAAAAAGAAAGCGAAACAATGGATATACAAAGAACCGACCGAACATGATATATAGATGAGTGTGATGTCGGTATACCTCCCCCCAAGCTTAGGCTTTTGGCCTAAGTGGGTCTCAATAGCGCGGGTAGTAACTCCAAGCTGGTGGGTCATCATAGGAATGATCATAGTCAGGCGCCTTGCGATGAAGAAGAAGACGCGCCCCAATCAAATGAGGGCTGCTGATATGAAGACTCTCCCAAGGTGGAGGGCTGAACCGAATTGTCTTCGACATCCTCTTCAACATTCTCTTATTGCTAGGAGAGTTCCCCCACATATGTGTCAACCTCCTCCTCCGTAAGTGACCATCCTTGCCTGTTATCAAAGTTAAACAAAGCAGGTGCATACAAATAAACTATTTTCTCAGTCCTACCCTTTTTCCGACCTTGCTGGGCAAAACATATTTCATATGGTAAACTTCTCACATTGGCCCCAAAAGAAACAAAACCATGTTGAATCATGGATTCAATATCAAGCCTCTCTATGGGGAACTGAAAATATGAATAATGAGGCTCTAAACCATGGAAAGCTAGCAACCTAGAAGCAAGAGACCTCCACAAATTCCCCCTTTCTCACGGTTGGTGGTGAGACGGTGAGCTATCAGAGCACCCAAACTATAAGATCTATTCCTATTCAGAGCAGCTGCAATAAAAGCTAGATCAAAAGAAGACAACTTTCTAGCAATCTTTCTAGCAAGAACACACTTGGTAATGAAATAGGCAAAGTATCTAATAGCTGGGAGCTGAATGTTCTGAATTTTACCACTTTACTTTGAGAAGTCGAAACCTTGGCAAATCTCAGCATACAAATCAATAAGTGACTTGGGCCTCTCCTTGATCTTCTCACAAGATCCCCACTGAGGTACTCTAATTGTTGCACATAAATCAGCAAAAGGCAGGTCGAGAGGTATATTATATATTTTGTAATGGACCATGGGATTAGAAGTAGACCAAGTGAACCGGAAGTCCTGCACAAAAGCCATGGTTAGCTTAACATATTGGATTGGTTCACTTCAACAAAGTGTTCCAACCCTGCATTTGTGACCATAGTTTGGAAATCTTGGAGGATCCCCGCAGCTCTCATAAATTCATGGCATGGATATATGGAAGGAAAAACTGCCTCCTCATGATGAACCTTCATTCGCTCATGCACCATCAAGTCATATTGATTCAGTGGATAAGCACTCATCTTACTTGCTGAAATTTTTAGACAACCATCAAACCAAGTGATTTCTAAGTTGATAAATGATGAGAACTACTATAGGAACTTGCTAGAGGACTACACATGCATCAAAACAAAGTTTCTAAGCATAGAACAAGCATGCAAGCTCAAGCAACCTGTCATTATAGCAGCAAAATACTCAAGATACAATCTACCAATCACAAATCTAATTGGACAAGTGGAGGAGGCACATACCAAGGAACAATCCCTCCAAAAATCACCACTTGAGATGGGATGAACAAGGAGATTGAAAATCACGAGAAAGAACAACAAGAACTCGAGCTTGAGCAAGTTTTCCGGTGTTTTTTTGGGAGAGAGAAAGAAGGTGGCTTTGAGGAGGCAGCCTGGAGGGGCCTAGGTGGGCCAGACCCCCCCAGGCGCTTCCACCTGGTAGGCCGTGCCTACCAGGGGTCTGGTGGCCTGGGGTGGCCCCTGGGTCACCTCAGGTGCCACTCTACCCCTTTTTCGAGGAAAAATTTATTTTGAATTTTCTGTGATTTTTCGGGAAACTTTATTTTTGGCCAATTTCCAGGGTATGAAAATTGATTTTCTCGCAGAAACAGTTTTTTCAAAAGAAGCAAAAGCAAACCAAAAGCCAAACTACAGGAGCTCTAAGAAACTCAAACAAGCAAACAACTAGCAAAACTAAAGCTAAAGAAAAGACTAGGAAGGAGAAAGGAAAAAAGAAAGCAAGTATAACCATAGTGGAAACATTATTTTGTTCATTAAAATCCTTTTGTTAACAAGGTTGATCAAGTCTTGTTACCAAAACAATCTTATATGAAGCAAAACTTTGGAATCCACAAGGTGATTATGTTACCTCATACTTGATAGTAATGGTCCCAATCATAATAGTTTCAAAATTTTCTTGTGTAATGGGACAATATATTTCTCCAACCTTGATGCTCTCAATATTTTCAATGGAATTCAGGCAATAGCTCTTAACAACCTTCTTGGGGAAATAGACAGTGTGCTCATTGTCATTAATATTGAATGTTACTTTTCCTTGATTACAATTAATGACAACACCTGTAGTATTAAGGAAATCTCTCCCAACAATAATAGACATATTATCATCTTCAGGCATTTCAAGCACAACAAAATCAGTTAAAACCATGCAATTATGAGCAACTTAAACAGGAACATCCTCACATATACCAACAGGAATAGTAGTTGACTTATCAGCCATTTGCAAACAAATATCAGTTGGTTTCAACTTTTCTAGCTGGAGTCTCTTGTAGAGAGAAAAAGACATAACACTAACTCCCGCTCCCAAGTCACATAAAGCAGTTCTAACATAATTATTCTTAATAGAGCAAGGAATAGTTGGTATACCTGGATCACCAAGTTTCTTTGGAACCTTACCATTGAAGGAATAATTAGCAAGTAGAGTAGAAATCTCCTCATTAGGAATCTTCCTTTTATTAGAGACAATATCCTTCATATACTTTGAATAAAGGAGGCAACTTAATAGCATCAGTCAAAGGAATTTACAAGAATAAAGGTTTCATCCACTCACAAAACTTGTTGTAGTGTTCCTCCTCCTTTGACTTATGTTTCTTACCTGGAAAAGGCATAGGTTTCTACACCCAAGGTTCTCTCTCTTTACCATGTTTATTAGCAATAAAATCTTCCTTTGTGTACCTAGTGTTCTTAGTGCGCTTCCCAGGTTCTTCCTCACCTTCCTCCTTATCAGGAGACTCATTTTTATCATTACCACTCTCAATTTCAGCATCAGAGACAGATATACTATTAGGATCTACAGAAGGTTCAAGTGGTTCCTCAACTACTCTATGTTTCTTTTTATTTCTCTTACGGGGACTACCACTATATACTTGTTGGGAATCCTGCTCAATTCTTTTAGGGTGTCCTTCAGGATATAAAGGGTCTTGAGTAGCTATACCACTCCTAGTTCTAATTTGATAAGAATGTTTATCTCTTGAAGCATTAACTAGCATATCCTTTTGTACCTTAGCAAGTTGATCAAGTTGGGTTTGAACAATTTGAAAGTGTTTACAAAGAATTTTAATATCATTAGAAGTCCTTTCCACAATATATTTCAACTCATGGATAGCTCTGGAGTTTTCCAATAAATGATCCTCAACTTGTTTATTAAAATACCCTTGTTTAACAATAAATGTGTCAAGTTCCTCTAAACATTGATCATGAGGCTTACCATAAGGAATATCACCTTCATCAAAGTGTTGGAGAGAGTGTACCTCAATTATAGATGAGTGGAGAATTGGCTTACATAATTCTTCTATATGAGGTAGATTATTCACATCTTCAGCTCTAATACCTTTCTCTTTTAGACACTTCTTAGCTTCCTTCATCACTTCACCATTTAATGCAATAACTCCCCTCTTCTTTGGTGTTGGTAATGGAACTGGTTCAGGCATAATTGGTTTGGGAGTAATAGGCTCAGGTGTATTCATCTTAGTTGAAGTCCAATCATCATAATTCTTGCTTATCTTAGTCATTAATTCTTCAACATCTGTAGGAGTCCTTTTCTTGAAAACACAATCAGCAAAGCTATCTAGGTAGGTCCTAGAATCATCAGTTAGTCCATTATAATAAATATCAAGAAGCTCATTCTTAGGTAATGGACATCTAGGATGTGCATGAATTAAGGCACAAAACCTTGTCCATGACTCAGGCAATTTCTCTTCTTCTCCCTATTTAAAATCAATAAGTCTCTTCAAAGCAGCATGTCTAGCACTGGGAGGAAAATATTTCTGGAAGAAAGAAGCAATCAAGCAATCAGGGCTATCAATGGGACCAGGAGGTAATCTATTAAACCAAGCCCTAGCTTCTCCTTTTAGTGAAAAAGGGAAGATCTTAGTAACAAAGTACTTGTGCATCTTAAAATCATCAGAGAACAAAGCACTCATAGTAGAAAGCTCATTCATATGAGCCACAACACTCTCATTTTCAGTCCCACAAAAAGGTTCTTTCTCAACAATATATAAATAAGATAAATCAAGAGACAAATCATAATCTTCATCTTTAATATCTATGGGAGAAGTGGCAAACTTAGGATCAGAGGACATCTTAGGCATAATAGTACGTCTAGCAAGGAGACTCTTAATAGCACTAGTACCATGTGTGTTTCGGCACTCTTCAACAAAATCATCAGTGAACTCAATGTAACCATCATTAATATCATAACTCTCACTAGGCTCAGGTGAGCTAACAGGTGTAACAGTGTCTTCACTAGGAGTTTTGGTATTTCCTAGACTAGCCATAGTTTCATCTAGAAAAGGACCTAATGGACCACTCGCATCAAGCAAAGTAGAAGTAACATCATGAGCATCAAAAGCAGTTTTAGACTCAGCAGTAGTAGCAGTGTGTGTAGCATGTGTATGTGGTGGTGGTGTATCAAGCTTACTTATAATAGACGGTGAATCAAGAGCAGCAGATGTGTTTAGGAATGTGCCTCTTATTGTAGTGGATGGTAAAATAGGGAACTTTCCATCATGAGACTTCCCCATGATGAAAGAAGTAGCAGTGAACAATAATAAATCCAAGTGAACTTACAAATAAAGCTATGCTCCCCGGCAATGGCACCAGAAAATAGTCTTGATGACCCACAAGTATAGGGGGTCGCAACAGTCTTCGCGGGTAGTATTACCCAACTTATTGATTCGACACAAGGGGAGCCAAAGAATACTTGCAAGCCTTAACAACTGAGTTGTCAGTTCAGCTGCACCTGGAAATAGTTCTTGCTCATAGAAGTTTATCAGTAGCAACAGTTTGTAGTAGCAACAGCAACAGCAACAGTGAAATAGGAGTAATAGTAACAGTAACAGTAAACAGTGGGATTCGAGTGCGGTAAGCATAGGGATGGATGGACGGGCGTTGCATGGACGAGTCTAAACATGTAACTTCAAGATCTAGGGCATTGCAGATAAATAATAACAAGCATCCAAGTACTAAACAACCCTAGGCATGTGCTCCAAATATAGTCATACGTGCTCGCAATGAGAACTTGCACAACATCTTATGTCCAACCAGCCAGTGGCAGCGGGGCCTCTAGGGAACTACTGGAAATTAAGATTCTCCTTTTAATAAAGACCGAAGCAAAGCTTTAACACTCCATGAACACATGTGATCCTCACACCACAACCATCCCCTCCAGTTGTCCCAATTATTGTCACTTTGGGGCCTTTGGATCCGGACATTGATATGTGTACACAACTTGCAGATAAGATCACAAATAATAATATCATAATGATTCAATAATAAGTTCAGATCTAAGATCATGGCACTCGGGCCCTAGTGACAAGCATTAAGCACAACAAGTTGCAACAAAGTCAAATAGCACAAGAGAACTAGGCACTATGCCCTAACAATCTTATTCGAGTACATGATAGAACTCATCTAATCCCTACCATCCCCAAGCCTACAGCGGGGGATTACTCACTCATGGATGAGGGAAACATCGGTGGTTGATGGATATGCGTTGGTGATGACGATGGCGATGATCCTCTCCAAATTCCCCGTCCCGGCAGAGTGCCAAAATGGAGTTTCTGGATCCGAATCTTGGTTTCTGGTGGTGGCGTTGGAGCGGAACTCTTTCTGGAAAACTATCGAACCCCCCACGGTTTTTTGGTCGAAAAGCAACTTGTAGGTGCAGAGGGAGGCCGAGGAGGTTCCTGGGCCCGTGTGGCATCCCGCAAAACCACTACTAGAAAATCGCGTTGAATTTGTGCATTGCATCGTCATCATCATGCATTGTTTGCTTAAAACTATTTTCACAAAGTCCGATTTGTTTTCCAAACGCCCCATCTTTAATCAAATATCAAACCCCGGGACTCCGGATTATTTTTGTGTGTCTGCTATCGGTTTGCAAACGGTGTTATTAAAACAAATAAAATTTATATTATTTTTTTAGTGGGGCAGTCGAACGGGCCGAATGACCCGAACGACCACCCCCGGAATTATAAATCGGTCCACCTAACCGCCCCTCTAAATCCTAAGTTCACCAACTAACCTACCCATCCCTCCCCTCCACCTCACCCGGACCAATCCGTGACCGCCACCTCACCTCTCCCCTCCCCCTAGCCAATCTAACTCTGCCACCTAGGCCACCCCCACCTCCTCTCTCTCTAAACCCACCCCCACAGCCCACACCACACACACTCTCGACCACACAAGCCACACGCACACAGGGCCACCCTTCCTGCCCACCCCACCAACCGCACGCAGCCGGGCCCCACCCCGCGGGACCGCCTCCCCCACGCCTGGCGCCCGCGCCCCCCTGGCCGTCTTCTTCCTCTTCCCCGACGCGGCCCGGCTCTCCCGTCATCCCTCTCTCCAGCCACCGCCCCCGGCAGCGGCCCCTCTTCCCCGACGCGGCCCTCCTCCCGCCGCCGCGCTCAGCTCCGCCGCCGGCCTGCGCCGCTCCGCCCTCGCTCACCGCGCCCCGCCTCCACCTCTCTGGTCTCCGGCCCCGAGCTCCGCTCCCCCCTGTCGCCGACCTTCACCACCCCACCGCCGGCGCGCGACCTCGCGCCCCTCCCGCTCTGCGCCGCCGCGCTCACCAAGCCCCAGCTCCGCCCACCGCCGTTCTCCTCCTCGGCGCCGGCGCGCGCCCGAGCCGGCCCCGCTCCTCCTCCCTGCGCGAGCTCAGGCCATCGCCGCCCTCTGGCTCCGCAGCGCCGCCCTCCGGCGAGCCCGCACCCTCCGCCCCAGACCCGCTCGCCCTGCAGCCTCCACGCGCGCGCCAACCGCCGTGGCACGCCACCTCGCCACCAGACGCCTCCGCCATGCGCCGCCCTCCATCTCGCCGGCCACCCTCCGCAGCTCCGCGCCGCCGCCGCCTAGCCTTCCCCGAGCGTCGCCGGAGCCCCTGCAGCCGCGCCCCCTGGAAACCTCCTCCTCGCCGGCGGCCGCGTCCGCTCCGGCCGAGCCCCGCGCCAAGGACGTTCGCGCCGCCCTTCCCTGACCCTGCTCCGGCCGCGCCTCCGCGTCCCCGAGCCGCTCCTCTGCGGGCCCTTCATCGGCAGCCTCTGCGCCCCCGGTTCCGAGCTCGTCGCTGCCGCGTCCGCAAGTCCCGCCGCCTGGGAGTCCGCGTCGGCCGCGCCGCACCGTGCATCCTCGACTCGGACGCCACTCTGCCCGCGAAGGAAGCACCTCCCGAGGACACGTGGGCTGAGTCAAGTCCATCGTTGACGCGGAACCCCAAGACCGCCGACAAGACCAACCCGATGCCGAACCAAGATAACCACGGACCCGTGGACATCCCCTTCACCGTTCCTCGAAGCCCGAGCGGCAAGGACGCCTTCCCAGAGTTCGAGGACCCATCCCGTATAGGCCATCAACCCTTCAAGTTAATTGCGACAACGAGCTCGACACCGACAACCGAGTGGAACCCCGAGTACTTCGTCGCGGAAACTAGGGGCGATGATGCCAAGATCGCCGATGCGAAAACGCCAAGCCCGTCTACCCCGGACATCGCACGACAAGTTCTTCTTCCCGGACGCCGAGACCGACCCGACACAGGACAACAAGATCTACCCCCGCTATCCGAGACCGCTTCCGTCGAACCCCGAACCCCAGATCCGTCGAACCCTGAGACCGACCCCGAACCCCGGAACACCAAGTTCGTCGAGACCCCTAATGTGAGACCTCTTATCCGAGAACCCTATTTTACAATATAATACAAATTGTTGCATATTAAATTGTCGTACTCGCATGCATATCATTGGTTTGGGGGCCTTATGCCGATTACCTAATAATTAAATATGGGGCCCATATGCGGGCAGATCTAGCCTTATATTGGCCTCATTTAAATTTGTGTAGCGAACCCGGTGCTATATTCTGCCATGTTAATACAACATTCAAATTTGCGGGGTAGATAAATAACTTAAACCACTTAATTAATTGTCGGGACCCCGGTTCCGCTTAATATGACCTAATTGCATCGCACCTTTGCCACGTCATCCATCATGCATGCATCATGCCGATCTTCTGCCGTTGTATTAAATAGTGCATCCGGTGTTTATTCTAGTGTTTTGCTTCTTCGCGGATAAGGCCGTTGAGTTGATGTGAGCTTCGCCCCGATCTTCGGTTGAACCTTCGACAATGTTTTCAGGCGAGCATCTCCCCCTTTCTACCTATCTTACTTTTATAGTATTTACTTCCCTCCTGTTGATCTATTGCTATCTGTGTTGCGATGCTCTAGTTTTCCGTACCCGTGATATCCCTTGCAGCCCTATATTGCCTCGGACACATCCTATTACCTATTGGTTGGTCGATAGTTGGACTTGCGCGTCGTAGTCGCTTGCTCAAGTGCTGTTGCGTGTCGTCAAGTGCCACAGTTGTTGATGTATTGCCGCATGTTGATGTTGGAGATGATCATAGTTTTACTTATTGTTCACTTTAATTCCTGTTTAACAACTAAAATTGAAGTAAGCAGAGGCATCGGTGGGTGATAGATAACATTTGGTTTCCGAACGCCCACTTGTGTCCCGTAGGACCCCGAGTACTTGATACCTGTTCCTTGATTTATCGCGCTATCCACATATGGGGAGTATGGGCCCCCCTTAGCCAGAGCTTGATTCCGTCTTATTTCTTGGGGCCACAAACTAGTTTGAGGTTTTATTTACGATCCCGTACTTATGCCATGCTACTTATGTATTTAAATTGTGCGACAGACAGCACCTTGTACTGTTTAGGATCGTGGCACGATTCCGCGGTGTCGACAAGCCCAGCCACACTTTCGGGTTCCCAGTCGTTCACAGCCGTCCCCACAACCTTAAGTCCGTCTCGGAGCCGGCCGGCTTCGTTGCGGGTTCTACTTTAAGGGGTGGCCCCCTGAAATATTTCTGAATCTTGTGATTGCTCTGTCGTGAAGACCTCGTTGGGTTTTGATTTGGTTTTTCCGAGGTTGATCGTGTGTGTGTTGCTATTTGTGCACCCCGGCCGGGTTAAAACTTTCTGAAAGCCGTGTCCGCGGTTATGGACGACTTGGAGCACAGTATCTCGACCATAGACAAGCATAACTAAAGTTTATCGCTATAAATTTGACTTTATAATGACTAGTAATCAGCTTCACTATAACGGAATGGCTAATTAATACTGCCCACAATTGCTTGTTTGGAGTGTCGCTTGCGACCATTATACTTGACTAGTAAGTATTGCAACCACAACGGAATGGCTAAATAAAAGTACCAACAACTGCTGGGTTTTGGGTCATCTCATGCTATCTGTATCTGATTATTAATCGTTGCAACTATAACGGTATGGTTAACTAAAAATGGCCCACTGCTTATTTTATCAGGATGATTATCTATACCTGACTAGTAATTGCTGCAACGATAACCGAATAAATAAAACTGTCAACTGTGTGAGTTCCTCGGTTGACTTCCTCGATCGGTGTCGAGGGGGAAACGCCAGGATGGGTTTGATTGGTGGTAGTACCAGGTTGGTTCCGAATAGGTTTTTCTCACCCCTCTCTGATAGCCGCCAGTTGTATCGAGTCTCTATAGGTTGTTTAGTGCATGCTTCCGCTGCCGCTCAGTCCACCACACCTATGTAGGTGAGGACCGCCGAATTCTAGCCTCGCCGTGTACTGGCCTCAGTACTGACGCTCCTTCTTTTTCCTTTGCCTTTTGTCGGCACCCCTTTTGTTTAAGCAGGTTTTGAGATCGACGTCGTTAGCAGGGTTACCCTTCTGGCTTGGCCTGGGCAGGGTTATGGACGCCATTGGTTATTCTTCAGGGCTCTTAGCCCCATTTGCATCTTGTCCGTAGCTGGGCGCTCTATCGTTTTCAAGGTGAATTGGATCTTTGTATATTATATCTGTATTCTTGACTCATGGAGTCGCTGTTATATATATCTGTTCTGTGGGTCCCATCGAGGACTGTTGTGTAATGTTATTACTTCGTTTTCCACCCGCACGAAAGTGCCTGGTGGGCACCTTTGAATCGTTTCTATGCGGGTTTGGCGGGTTTCGCTAAAACTTGCATAGGTCCGATTCTGAGGGTGTTACAGCCCGCGCCTGGGGTGGGTCTGGGCCCCCCAGGCCTCCTCTCTGTCTCTCCTTCTGGCTTCGTGGATCTTCTGGTGAAATATAATTTTTGGCATATTTTCCGGGATTTTTCCTGATAGTTCATTTTCTATACAAAAACAAGACACCAAGGTAATTCTGCTGAAAACAGCGCCGGTCCGTGTTAGTTGTATCCAAATCACACAAGTTTAGAGAAGAAACAATAGCAAAGTGTTCGAGAAAGTAGATACGTTTTGGACGTATCATCAACTGTTTGGCATAGGCCAGTGTGGGCTTCATGAGGCCGTTATGGTGATGGCCTCTTAGGTGGTCGTTCTTGGGTGGAGTCAAAGTCGCTAGCTCGATGAGTGATGACGATGACACCGGTGGGCAACCTTGACGATGGTCCTTCCTTTGGTGGTGTGTGTGCGGTTTGTGTTGGTAGCTAGGTTGACCGTGTGTGCCCTCGAGGTGGTCATGTTCCATGACCGTTGGTAAGGAGTATTTGTATCGGTTTTAGACTGGCTTCCCATTAATTAACTGGTCAATTATCTTCTACTTTTTTGAATAAAATAAGACAATACTGTATTTTTTTCAAAAATTTAAGTTCGTCCAGTAGGAAAAGAAGTCGGTTCTCCAGGAGGACTGCAAGTCTGCGACGGCGGCCCGCCAACAACCAACATGAAGGACAACCTTACCGCCCACACAATACTAGGCTGATGCCTACGAGTGTGAGCGTGCCAACAAACATATCCAGGTGGTGCCAAGGGTCGTACGCATCTCCTTCGTCGAGCACCAGATGGAACTCGCCGAGGAGGCAGTGTTCCACACGTAGCTCTAGGCCACCATAGCCCCGCCTTTTCTCTTCGGCAAGTCTCATGGGATAGAACCGACAACGGCTACGGTAGACCAGGAGGAGGAGGAAGATGAGTCCTCAAACGCTAGCTCCGGCATTGGTACCCTGTCTAGAGACGATAAGCAATCCCGCCTTTCCTAAGGTAAAACTTAACCATAGTTTAGCTTTCCTTAGATCTATGTTCTTAGTCTTAGTTAACCCTATTTTAGTTTAGCTATGTTAGGTTGTAATTGTTCTTACGCAATGTGTTAATTGTGCTAGTTTACCACTGGTTGTTAATGTTGCTCTATTTATGTTATATGCCTTGCTTATTTATGCCTACTGATAGTTGTTTGGTTGTTGTTTCCTTGCTCTCTTTATAATTTATAATCTTTCATTAACGATGCATGTTGGTACTTTATTAATTAGTTGTTCCATGTTATTAATTAGTTGTTCATGTTGCTATGTTAAGGCTCCCACTTTTGCTTTACAATGAAATGCATTAGCGCGAGGTGGAAGACCAACGACCATGAGGCATCCGTAAAGAGCGGGCATCCTTCCCCGATGTTGAAGCTGCTGGAGTCGATGGGATCCTGACTTTTTTGCAGTAGGACTAGGTAGAATGCGATGAACATCCGACAACGGTGAATACATAGGAGCAAGGCTCCATCCATGATGCGGAAGACGTCTACGATGCAGTGGTCATCAAGACGTAGCCGCGAAGCTCTAGCAACGGTACAAGAGCCGTTGCCGAGCCTAATTTTGGTCTATATGGTGCATACTGGAAACTAGTAAGGCTAAATAATGTGACGGTCTAATTCTGTAAGTGTTGCCCATATAATATAGTCAGCTAGATACTGGTCCTGGGAAACGAGCTCTTTTACTGTTGTCGATGAGGGTTTTGACCTGTGTCTATAGGGTCAGTCTATACTAGCGTGGAAATGCATTTTAAGGGCTTACCTAAACTCGGTGTTATGCGAATTGAGCCCCGCGGCTCATTGACACTTTCTTGCTATGATGAAATCTGATCAGTGATTACTCGAATTCAATCCTTGGATCGAGCATTAGTGGTTCATACCCTTACCCGCATGCATGTTGCATTATGATCATGGGTCCCAAGGTTCATGGGGTATATATATGCAGATTTATCATAGCGAACACTAATCTAAATCTAACTATGTTTTAGTACAGAGCGTATCAGTGTGAGTTTGTGTCAGTGTAATCATAAAGAAAAACATTAAACTACTTTTATTATACTTATTTGGGAAAAAAGATTCTATTAGATCATATATATAAGGCTTAGGACGTACCTACGCACGTGCTGCCTCTCGTGGGAGGCGGCACGGGCGGAATCCTAAGCCGCCGCCGCCCCCGACTCCTCCTCCCACTTCTCCCCCGCTGCCATCGGAAGACGCCGGTGGGCAAAGTCCGGCCGACGGTGGCAGCGGGGATGCTTCCTCGCATGGTGGCCTCTCCCGTAGGGAGCCCCTTGGACGCCCGAAGGTTGTCTCCCCGTCGGCGATGCGGTGGTGGCGGGGTCTGGAAGCCGGGGCGACGGCCTCGGGCTTTGATGGAGGTTCTCCCTCGGCGGATGGCGGCGCGGGTCGCATCTGCTGCCAGGGGTGCAGTCCTAGGGTTTCTCTCACACCAAGACGATGATCTACCTTTAGCCTATTTTCATTGATCTGGTGGCAATGTCGTGTTCCGGAAGGCTCCGCCGGCGAACTCCCATGGGCGATTCATGCCTAGATATTGCTGGAACGGATGGGATTCGGTCGCGCGCAGCCGATGTTTTTTCGACCGTTTGGTTTCAGAGGGAGCGAGGCGAAGCTCTACAGTCTGTTGCCATCGTGGAACATGTCTTTAGTTCCATGGTGAAGTCAGTGTGCGGAGAATGTCATGGAAGCCAATATTTGTGGACTAGCTATGGTCGGTCGAGTCCTAGTGGCTATGAGGAATTGGCTTGGTGATTTATGAATTATAGCAGCGGCATCGGAAGGTGGGGGCAGCAGCACAGGAGGAATTCACAGTCTTACCTTGCAGGGTGAAAATCCAAGATCTGGCCTTAATTGATTGTGCCTGACAATGACCTTGTTGAAGAAATTGTTTTGTGAGCGGGGACTTTCTCCAGGGTGAAAACCTCTGATCTTTGATCGGACGACGACGGTGCTTGTGCTCTGTTTTCTTCTTGAAGGCGTCGTTATTAGAGATGTTGGACTTCTGGTGTTGTTCTGGTGGGGTTAGTGTCGCTGCTACTAAGAATCTTATCACAGTAGTGGGACTTTTCTTTTTTATAATTCTTTTTTTTTGCTGTGTGCATCCGTAAAGCCAATAGGATAATGCGTTGTTGTAGAGGTTCAGTGTAATTGGTATCATCATGATATTCATATATGCTCCTTTCCAAATATATATATATATATATATATATATATATAAGGTTTACAGTTAAGTGGTTCAGAGTTACTGCTTCCTGCGGGCTACTTTCCAAGCCAACAAGCTGTTAAAGTTTGCTAAATCATGGCTATCTGTATTTTGAATTTATATATTATATCTATCGATTTTGTTGAGCACTTCACCTTTTGCACTAGGTGAACAGAGCAACTGAGCCGTTAGCGTCCTACATTGAAGTGAGCCTATCTTCAGAGCTATAATTAGTTCGAGAGAGTGAGGGTTGTGATTTACCATCAAAATTAATAAGACCTTGTTTTGTACTAGAGGTATTGAGGGGATTGGTGGGGTTAATCCCCACAGGGATGGGGTGATCTGCATATTATCTCCAATAAGCACCACTACTTCGCTTGCTCGGGAGAAACCAAAATGCGAGGTGAGGTTCGTGGGTTAGAGATACACTAAAGTCACGGGTTTTCCTTGAAATAAGTGGGGTTAATCCCCGTTAATCCCGGACAGCAACAACCAATTCAGATTTTCGGGCTGGGCCAGTTTAATCTCCTCTGATCCCGCAAATCTTCCTCACCAAAATGAGGCCTAAGTGAATGCTATCAAGTGAGAGTTCGAGAGGTTTTTTCACAAAATATTTTGTGAGGATTTGAATGCTCCAGTTGCCTCTCGGTGCTTTTCTTACAAGAGTTGTTCATACAATCACATATTCACATGTATAAATTAACCTCCACTAGCTTTTTTTTATTTGGTCACCTAGCTTGATACCCGTGCTATATAGAGAAGGAGCATGGTATATGTATGTCGATATCTTGCAGATCGATGGCATGCTTTCCAGTGGCGAACAGGTGAGTAACCTGCAAGAACCTGCCATTGAGAGGGGAACAACAACTAAAAACGGTTGCTAATACCCCATAGACTGAGAAGCAAAAGGAGAAATCCGACCAAGGAGGGGCTCGCGTTTGATTAGCTATTTGGTGAGGCAATAGCTTACCAAGACGATGATTAGTAGCTGGTCCGAGGATGATCAGTTACAGTGGGACTGAGACACGACCCAGACTCTATGAGAGGAAGAAATGTGGATTTTTCTATAGCCTGAACGGAGCAATGCCACGTGAAGGTGGAAAGCCTACGGGTCGTTAACTTCTTTTCTCCAAAAAGAAACAACGACATTATCTGAGGAATAAGCATAAGCTAACTTTGTGCCAGCAGCCACAGTAAGTCAGAAAGTTATGGATAATTTTTTTTGGGAGAGTTGTGCTCAACCGGCTGGTGCAGGTATCATGTTATTGGAACCGATTCACCTGCCATGCGTAGGTGTTAAGCAATAGTTGCTTGTTAGCGTATTCACAATGATGTTTGCAAGCATCTACCTTGCTCAATTAGCTTCTATAGAGCTATGTTTGCTTGTTAGCCGGCTTCAGGTTGAGTCGGCTAGTAGAAGGATGATGTTATTGGAACTTATTCACCTGCCGGCAGTGCGGTAGGTGTTAAGCAATGTTTGCTTGTTATCGTACGCACAGTGATGTTTGTAGGGATTTATATGGCCTATGGTATCTTGCTTTTTCCTCTTTTGATCCAGCTAACATGTGTCATTCTTGGTTATCCTGACCGTTTACTGCATCTCGATTCTCAAGTGGTATGAGACCCTGTTCAAAAAAAAAAAGTGGTATGAGACCATATTATACATATGCCAGTTTTAAACATAATGTGTCCCCAGATGCAATATTGTTCTAACCCGATACCTTTTCAGAACTAAATTGTTTTTGTGATTTGTGGATGACTAGCGTGCCACCTAATTTGATATGTAATAGACAGAAAATGTGATATGCAAGGATGGATGACTGATTTTGCAAGCTCAAGCTAACCTTGGCCTACCAATTCAATTATTTAGATTCTGCCTAAAGTGACACTTCACTCCATCGAGCTATAGCACTATATATACAGACCAAAATCTCAACAGCATGATATAAACTTATTGATCAGTAACCTTTTTTTTTTGTGGGAACTATTGATCAGTAACAACTACAGTAGGAGTACTAAATATGATGTCTCTCAACAACATGCATCTTTAAGTCTATAATACAGGCACTTCTGGCACCAAGTGCTTGCAATTCACACATAAAATATGTGCATGTGCATGCACCTTGGTCCACTGCGCTGGCGTCGATATATGGAGCCCAAAGAGATCCATTGATGAGGTTAACAAAGTTGGTTTGACAGACAGATGCATGCTTAGTTTAGATGAGCGTTCTATCAGCTTACAGGTTGGAAACAAGAGCAAAAGGCGCACAAACAGATGACATTTCTAGTCCGGATATTTCCTCGAATGAGCCTGGGACTGGTGCTGACATAGTAAAAAAACGTTTTATCTCTTTAAAGACTTGATCTGATCTCAAGATCAACGATAATTTTCCTTAAATCTCATTCCGTTGCTCTTTGTACGATGTCCATGAATTTTCGTAGCATATCATCCATGCCTGATGTGGCCATCAACATGGCATGTCTTTCCCTTCATTTCTTATTCAAAGGGAGAAAAAGGAAGAAAGGAAAAACTGGTCATCTCTTTACTCACCTGAGGGCTCAAAACGTGCTTGCCAGCGAGAGACAAGGGAGCCAGGAAGACTATGGGCCATACATTGATAGGGTACGCAGGCAAGTACTGTACTCATGATCATACGATTCTTGTGGCCTATGTCTCCAGTTTATCTTATCTTCTCAGATCTATAAAGAGATCCTTGGTATCATTTCAAGTTTTTCTGTGCCCAGGAATGGCCGAGCATGATCAGACAGATCAGAGCTCCTATCATCTGCATCTCAATATCTAACCATCTACAGTTGATTCTGGACATTCATTTATCTTTTCTATTGGACAGCAAAGCGTACTTGAGAATACAGTTCCTTGGTAATTCAGGATGGAGACAAGCCAAATATCTCCAAATGAGTGACGGGCCCTTGATTTATTAGTCTAAAGTTGGTCACTGCCTCACCGGTGAAACTTCACTGTTGAGACCCACCATATATCAACACAATCATGTATGTCCTTGCTTTATTGCTTCGGTGGATCTTCTACAAAATTATAAAAATATATAATTACCTCACTGGAAGAGACATTAACATTTTATCAGCAGACATGCTTCTACTGTACAATCCAATGGAAGGCATCAGTAATGTACATGGAGTATCACTAGTTCTTGGTATATCCCTACAATATATAATTTAATCACAACCAGATAAGAAAAGATTCGCTCTAGGGAATCTCCAAAGACCAATGTTCAGTTATACCATGGGAAGTCCAAAGAAAGTTGTTTAAAAAGTACATGTACAATGAACGCACCTGGTCATCTGCAACTGCAAAGGCTGGGAGCATCTCGTGAATGGACCAATACCAGAACGTGCCACACTAGTTCCTGCGGATATGATCGGGCACAGTGCTGCTGCTAGTACAGTACTACGAGCTCACTGAAAAATAGCATGGCCTTTTGTTTTAAACGATGATCACAAGGTTGATCAGAACCACCTGTTGCCTCTCTGAAAAGTTCAGCATGGCACATGGTAGGTGAGCTTTTCCATTACAGCAGAACAGGAGTGATTTTCATTTGCCAAACACACATCCACCCATTAAATAATGTCGCCATACGCCAGAGAACATAATCTATCATGGGCTCTCTCATACTTAATCACCATCTCTTCTCTCTCCTCTCCTTCTGCCTCGGTCTCTCTGTCTCTCCCCTCCTCCCTCCCTCTCTCTCCCTGTATCTCCATCTCTCTCTGAAGCTGACACTCAAACACACACAGAGCTGTTACGGTTCTGACTGGATTTTAGCTCCCTTGACCAAAAGATCCCAGGCATGCTTTGTTTTGTTAGTCTCTTCAGCATGTACTGATCACATAGTTGAAGCAGCAACTTCCATGGTTATTTCCAACTTCCAAGTCCTCTGATTGATCTGTAGCTGCAGGGACTGCTATGGAGGTAGCGGCGATGGCAGATTCTACAATCAAGATTCAAAATGCTGAAGCCAGGAGATACTTGCCTATGCTGATGTAAAATTGCTGTCGCTGGTTGTGGTTAGGCACCGTCCTCTTTGATAGTGACGCGGTGATAGATATGGAGCAAAGAAACTGGCTTGAAGGTCAGTCGAGCTAGTTGAGGAATTGAGGTATTGCAAAGTTTCTTTTCTTCCAATGCTTGAAAGCCTTATTTGACACTTGAATTACTCTGCAAGAAAAAGCGATGTACTCTTTTCTTTATCTTGCTTCATGATGGCCTCTGTTTTATCTAACCTATGAAATGCAGTAGTTGGAGGCCTTGAAGTAGAACTGACCTTTCCTTGAGAAGTGATAGAGACATGGGAACTCCAAAAAGGATTTAAGCAATGTATGGGTACTCCAGAGGAAACTCCTTTTGCTCTTGCATGCTCTAGCCATTTGACGAGTATGGAAGCACAGGTACGAACTACCATTATCTCGTTTATCTTCTACATGTTTGAAATTTCTCCACATCAAGTATCCTTTGCAAGTCTAACTTCAACAAAATACCTGGTCAGAAATTTATTAGAAAATCATACAGCAGTCTTGGATGTCAACTACATGTGGTAGACTAGTCATGCTGAAACAGTCTACTTTGGATTATGTTTGACTTCAACGGAATGCCACTCTGTATAATTGTAGAATCTCGTTCCAAATGGCAGGCATCATAGAGATCATCAATATTGGTTCTTGGTGACAGCTTGCTTGGCACCATACATGGATGGGCAGTCAGGGAAAACCATGCGGACTCTGCCAGATACACTCTCATCCCTCAAGGAGTTCAACAAGTACCTCACACCTAGTTGGATTGAATCAGTGTCTCACATCATCAAGGAGTTGACACCAACCAAGCCACAGAAAGTAATGGAAGATAAGGGTCAAAATATATTTGAGCGCGATGACGTAGAATCAGACACTAAAGTTGCAAGGATTCAAGGTATGCACTTCTAATTATGGCCTTCAAAACCTCTAGCCTTTTCTGAAATACTTTCTTCCCTTTTTATCATATGACAGATGAAATGGTTTCACTGAGTGCTCAACTAAAGGAGATAACACTGCAGAAAAGAGAGTCATTAAATAACTATTTGGATCTGAAAGGTAGAACTTTGTTACTGAATTTACTACTTGCATGAATTTAATTGTGTCTGGTTTACCATACTTCTAGAAAAATAATGGGTGGGCTTATCTGCTAATTATCATGCCTTTTATTCCACAGGAAGCATACGGGTATTCTGTCGTATAAGGCCTCTCAGCCATGAACAAAGTTACAGTTCGAGAACTATGTTCACCCTGGATGAGAGTAATGTTTTCTTAAGAGTTGCTGAAACCAAGAGAAAACAATACAAGTTCGATAAGGTTTTCGATCCATCCTCAACACAAGGTATTGAATCAGATTTTTTAATATGACTATAGGAGCCGTTCTTTTTCTATTGTTTCAATACAAGCTACTTATGATAATATGCTTCGCTAGGTGATGTATTTTCTGAAGTCGAACCACTGATAAAATCTGCTATAGATGGCTACAACGTTTGCATATTTGCCTACGGTCAGACAGGTAGCGGAAAAACTTACACAATGGTAAGATTTACTGCATCCAGCACTTTTATTATCTCCCTCCTTCCACACAAAAGAATAAATCAAACGTTTAAACACCATAAACAGACTGAAAGGAAAATATTGTACTTACAATCCATTGCCATATGAATTAGGAAGGCAAGCCTACAGATTTGGGTGTCATACCACGTGGGATTCAAGTACTGTTCGATCGAGCTTCAGAGAGCAACAGCAGATTTCTGTTCACTTTCAGTATGCTAGAGATATATATGGGGAACTTAAGAGATCTGCTAGTTCCAGGGAACAAGACCAATGGGTTTAAGAACGTCCCAAGGTAATTGCCTAAACTTGATGAAAGGAAAAGGAATGACTACTTTTGCAAGACAAGAAAATAGTGGGGTTCAATATGGTTTATTACCATAATAGCTAAAGAAACAGATATGCTGGTTCTGAACTCCCCACTTCTAACAAATAGAAGACAATGAAAGTTGGGGCCAGTTCCTGAATCCTGACTGTAATGTAGAAGCAGCAACGAATCTCGACTGTGCAATTATGTTGAATCAATATCCTATAATGTTGAATCCATATATCTAAAATATATTACAGATATGGTTTAATATTTTAAGATCTGCTGGATGCCATTCCAACCTCGTTGGATTCCATCTCCGGCTAAGCTGTACCCTTTGTTTCCAATCTAATGACATGAGAGCTTGCTCGGTGACTTGTCAATATTTTGCAATTTTGGATAGCATGTGCCTGCACTGATATGAGGCTGGCAAGCATGCGATTGTGTTGTGATGCTTCCTAGATCAAACGCAAATGCATGTTAGGCCTCCTGTACATATATGAACTACGAAAGGGTCTCATGTCAGTATGGACCTATTTAGATTAATTACTTTTGTCACATTGGTGCTTACAATACTTGTTCTTGTCCCTATGCTGCATAAATGTGCAACAGAGCCAACATTTGAATGTGGTCCTGGTTTCTTGAACACTGTAAATACCAATATGCGGAGAATCCAACTACGGATGTTTATGCCATTGAGGATGAAAGTGAAACAGAATCTTGTCCTAGGAAAGAGAATCTTACATTATCTACTGAAGATGTGTATTGTTTGGGCTGTTCCTGTATTTTCTGATAGTGCAGGTTAACTAATTCCTATATATATTCTTATCTGTTACGCAAACAATTGTTTAATGCATCTCCGCATACAGCCTCGCTATTAAAACGGATCCAGATGGTGGCATTGAGATTGAAAACCTAGTGGCAGTTACTGTAAATAATTTCCAAGAGGTGAAAAGATTATATGGCGTGGGGACCCGTCTTAGATCAACAGCTTCCACTATGGCTAATTCTACATCAAGCAGATCTCACTGGTAATGTATTTTATTCAATAAAGTACATGTCATTTTCTATGCCATTTGATAAGACATTAACCATGGAATCTGGCGGACCTGAATCAAACTCGATAACAAATTCTCACTAAAACCTACTATGCTTGCATAAAGAATAATGGCTGATTTTAGAAACAGAATATGATGGATCCATTGCTACCTGAAGCCTTATATTTTTTGGATATTCATTTATGGAACAGTTTGATTCGCATTTCAATGACTTCCTTCGATGCACCTGAGAGAAAAAAAGCAAGAAACAAGTTATGGATGATTGATCTAGGTGGAAGTGAAAGACTTGTAAAGACAAAAGCAACTGGCAAAAGGCTCAAGGAAGGCAAAGCTATAAATTTGTCATTATCAGCCCTAGGGGATGTGATTGATGCATTACAGACGAAAAAACCTCATGTACCTTACCGGTGAGTGGAATTCATCATGCCCATGTTCGGCAATAAGCACATAAGATTGCCATTTTATCGGTGAAGTTGAAGACATTGATAACCTTTTATTTGACAATTTCGCAGGAACAGTAAGCTTACACAAGTTCTAAGAGATTCTCTAGGTAAATAGAGCCTCAGTGACTGTTCCAAAGGAAGTTTTTTACTTTCTTGTTTTACAAACCCAGATTTCTTGTAGCTCACCATGCTGTATTCATGTCCACAGGATGCGAGTCCAAAACATTGATGCTTGTCCATATTAGACCAAATGAAAATGATTTGTGTGAGACAGTTTGCACATTGGGTTTTGCAACAAGAGTAAGAAGTATCAGTCTAGAAAGTGAAGAATCGCCAGTAAGTTTTTGCAATTACCATTAACAATATTGTCAGAAAAGTTACGATTAACAAGAATATACATCCAAGAAAAATCATGTTCATCATTGTTGTGAGTCAAACATTAGGTGGTTTAGTTAATGCAAAGCTAATGCCAAAACCTTCCAATTGACAAAATTACAACTTGAAATACCAATGTGAGACTGTATTAGATCTGGCAAAATTAATGAACAGTCCAGAAATTAACATGATGGATGCATTCATGTAAGCAGATAAGTAACCCAGTTATTTTAGATGTTGGCTTTAGTTTTTATCCACTTGAAAACACTCTTTGCTACAGGAAAACTAATATTTTGGTATCGATCAGGATGTAAAAGCAAGGAAGGAACAGTTATTAATGGAGTTAGGACAGAAGGTCAATGATTTGGAACAAGAATGTGATGATATTAGAAGAAAAATTAAGAAGCTTGAGGATACAATGGAGCATTTGAAAGGGCCCCAGTTATCTGTTAGCACAAATATTGTCATATCACGTCCATCCACTGAAGAGCTGAAGATTAACATATCAAAGAATGTAAGAAGTCTGAAGAATCATAGAGAAGTTTCGTCTGGGTTACCAAGGTTCATGAAGCCAACTGCTGCTAGCCGGCACAGGTTAGGCCTAAATAACAACGTTCCCAACATTAACAGATCGAAACCACCAGTACCACCAAACAGAAGGCCTTCATCCGTTTATGCTGAATCCGTAAGGCTTCCAGTAAATGCAGACACTTGGCAGTCAGAGTGTAGTTCTGAATGCAGTATCTCCATGACAAGTGACATTAATTGGACACCGAGTATACAAGATGGGACTGAATATAGCCAAGATGCATCAGAGTACGAGATCAAACAGGTGATTTTCTCTGAACATGAGACACCATCACAGGGTCAGGTGATTTCCTTCAAAGAATGGCAACTTGCAGAATCGGAGAATATGCAGAACAAAACTGAAGAAAGGGGCAATATAGACATTGATAATTGGATCCACCAACAAATACTTGAAAGCAATGTCACATGTCAAAGTAAAGATTTAAATGTCCCTGAAGTAACTGGAGATGAAACTTCTAACATTCCTTCACCAATTAAGAGTGAAAGGGCTAAAGATTGTAACCAGGCACAGGATGAAGAAAGCGACCTAACCCTTCATGCCCCACCACTCAATACAAAGGATATAAAGCAAGCAAATGCAGTTAATCATTTCTCCAGAGCAGAATTACGCAGTCCTCCAGCAAGAGAACGTTGCAGCAACAACGAAACAAACAAACATATGAGTGAAAGTTTTGCATATCATGGGAGGTCTAGACGATCTCTTCAAGAAAAGCTGGATGATTGCATGCTAAAGCAGCCAAACAAGGAAGCTGATCTAAGTACACATGCTGAAATCAGGTCCCAGGAAGAAGAACACCACATAGGTAATGTTGTCTAGCGTTGGAGAGTGCTTTCAGGATAATACATATTCCAAAAGGGCATTATACATCTAGTGACATCTGGATTGGTCTATGTTATTTCGTATAAACTTGAAAACATAGGAGAATGGCTTGGCGTAAGAAATTTTATAGTATACTGTATACATGTAGACAAGTAGATTACTTACAAAAACATGCCGGTAAAAAAGATCAGGACTCCAATCATGCAATGCTTCAAGTCATAGGCATTACTTACAAAAAGTCTACAGTATTCACAGTATTCAAGTTATGGCAAACATCTGCAATGATTTAATCTCAATTATATATAGGTGGTCTAGAGCTGTTGCCTCTCACTTACCCAGTCTTTATTTTGCTATTATAAAACACATTGAGAGAACACCACAGTACAATGGTTGCCATAGTATTATTACTGAAAAGATACTCACAAGCACAGCCGACGCAGAATAAATTGAAAGAATAGACAGGAGACAGATCATTCCCTAACACAACTGTTTGCGCATGCAAAAGAAACTTGAAAACACAAGCAGATCATGTGTATTTTACTCTAATTGAGTAATTTATGCTAGATAGTACTGTTAAACATGTGCCAAAAATGTATAATGAAGGTATAGAGTTACATCCCAGTGTGAAATTGGGATAAGTAGTCTATGGTCGATAATAAAGAGAATTTCAACTAAAATGGGTCTCTATGATTGTTAGCTGAGAATATGGTTAAACTTTTCTTGAAGCAGGAACAATATATTCAGCAAAGTCATGTCTTAATAGGATAATAGTTTATATAGTACTTAATGAAACACCGATGGAATATACTTAGCATCACACAACAAACTTGTAATGTAAGTCTTTGAGTTGTTATCATATTTTTTTATAAAACAAAAAGCAAAGCTAGCATAAAAACATCAGTACCATTTGTTCATTAATTAGTAGCATCCACTTCCACTTCTGAATTTCTATCTAAGTACACATAATCCCTATTACTGATGGCTCTATGTTTATTGAATTTGTTCTTTTGCACAGGAAAGCTGACAAAATTCTTTCAAGCTCTCCAAATAGCTTGGGCCAGTGTTCGTCTAGGATTAGGCACGGTCAGCATTGGTTTAGGGCACGACTTCTTTCATAGCTTGATGCTCTGAAGTAACTATAATCTTGTCATCTCTAAGATGTAATACTCAGTTTTGAGAGTAAACTACTCGAGGAGATGTATTGCTGGTTTGTCAAAGCAGCAGGTGAATTGCTATCTCAAGCTGTGTTGCACAACAGCTGGTTTGATGACAGATGATTCTTGTAGGACCAAAATGGAAGTTACAAGAAAATGCAAGTGTACAAACTATGATAATGAGACATGTGACGTATCATTCTAAAACAGCAACATTACAGTACATAAATATGAAACTGCATTGTATTAACTCAGAGAAAAAGTATTTTGTTAGCTGATTTAATTAGATCTCACAGTAATGCATACAATAAGGGCTTCAGAAAAGAAACCCATTTATACTACATATTGTTTAGCTAAAGCTGAAAAGGGAGTGGCCTATTTGTTCTATGTATGTTGCAAAAGGAGAAGAAGCAAGAGGGAACAAGTATCAGTAACTATCAAGTAAGAGGCTCCCAGTAGTCAGTATAAGCTTCCCATACCTGTAACAAAAACTGAAAGGCTTGTTTAGTTTGGATCATAAGAACAAATTTCCCATGCAATGACGAGCCCATCAAAGATCAGCTATCTGAATTTTGACCTTCTGTATACAAACACTGCCTATTCTCTTAAAAATATATATTACTTAATGTCTACGGTCTTACTATTCTTCAATATCATGCGGTACTTCAGGGAGCACGGCAACATAACCAATGGATTTCATGTCAGTGGCGATATCACATAATACTTTACATATCTCATGTAAGCATGGATGAGATCCATCTCTGGAAGTGAACTCATGAACCATGCCATCAATTTCAACAGAACTTGCCCCTGGTACATTTGTTAAGCCTCCGTCTTTCATCGCCTTCCGTAGTTTGCTCACCTCATCCCACCTCTCCTGTTCTGCATAAATATTTGATAGGAGAATATAGTTGCCACTATTGTGAGGCTCAAGACGAATTAGATGCAACAAAGCTTGTTCCCCAAGCTCAGCATCACCATGGGTCCGAGCGGCAGCAAGAAGAGCTCCCCATATTGCTGCATTTGCCATGAAAGGCATGCCCTTGACTAAGTCTTGAGCTTCTACCAAACAACCAGCACGGCCAAGCAAATCAACCATGCACCCATAATGTTCAACTCGTGGCTTAATTCCGTACTGTGATATCATGATTTTGAAATACCATCGACCCAAATCAGTCAGTCCAATGTGACTACATGCTGACAGGATTGCAAGAAAAGTGACATCATTTGGTGCCACATTCTCCCTTTCCATCCGGCGAAACATCTCAACAGCTTCCAAACCAAGGCCATGCAATGCAAATCCTGCGATCACCGATGTCCATGTCACTACGCTCTTCTGCTCCATACCCTCAAACACTTCCACCGCCTTCCCAACACACCCGCATTTGAGGTACATGTCAATGATGGCATTCATCAGTGGTATATGCCAGCATAATCCCCGCTTCACCACGAACCTGTGCACCCATTCCCCCAAATCAACCGCACCTAGATCACCGCAAGCCGACAGCACCGACAGCAATGCTATCCCATCAGGCTCGATTCCCTCCTCCACCTGCATCCTCCGGAACACCTCGATCGCCTCTACCGGCCGTTTCATCTGTGCATATGCCCCAATCAGAGTCGTCCATGACACCACGTTCCTCCGCGGCATAACATCGAACAGCTCGCGAGCGCAGGCCAAGTTCCCAGACTTCACGTACCCCGAGATCGTGACATTCCAGCAGAAGATGTCCTTGTGGATCGTTTCATCGAACACTCTACGTGCGGAGGCTATTCTGCTGCAGGAGAAGTAGGTCTGGATGAGGCTTGTCGAGACGTGCGCGTCGGAGGCAAGCCCAGCGCGGACGACAAGGGAGTGAAGCTGCGGGCCGAGGGTACCACGAAGGTGGGGGATCCGGGCGACGGCGTTGAGGGATACGGAGGGGTTTATGCTTCGGAGGAGAGTGAGGGCGTGGGAGCGGAGCGGGAGGCGGAGAGAGGCGAGGAGGAGCGCGGAGAGGAGGCGCGCGTTGTGGTGGCCGCCGCGGGGAAGGAGGAAGGCGTGGGCCTGCAGGAGGTGGCCTGGGGAGTCGAGGCGGGCGAGGAGGGAGAACGCGCGATGGAGCCCCAGGGGCAGAGGCGGCGGCGGCATGCGGGAGTTTGCGCCGCCGGGGTGACTGTCGGACGGTGGCTGGAATTCGCGCCGTTCGTGGCGCGGGGTACAGTGTTTTGAACAAGTTCGAAGGAATAATTTTAGTCTGGTCGATCCAACCGGGCCGGAGTTCAGTGTTCTAGACGTGCCATCTGTTTTCGGCCTGGCTTAAGGGCTTAAGGCCTCCTTCGGCAGGACGGGTTTGAACGGATTTTCCGTGTAATTTACCGGGCCAATGCCATCCTAACATGCTGAAACACTCCATGCATTGTTCGGTATGCTGGTTTTGGACGGGCCGAGCCCATAAATCCACCCCGATATGCTGATATACACCTCGGGTCGACCGGGATCGTAGACGCCCCACCTATGTCGCGTCTTTTTTGTCGCTCGAATCTCGCTGCTCCGTGATTTTAATAGCTTGAATCTCTTTCCGTAGCTCTGGTTGCTTCGATTAGACTGAGACCGGGGCTCATAGTCGGGTCGTCGTCTTCGCATTCCAGGGGACAGCCGACAGCAGGACGTAGCGAGATTGGCGACGTCTCACCCAAAACATTTCCAAAAACACTTGGAAAGACATGCTAATCCACGCGTGCCGAACGAGGCCTGAAGGATTTGTAAAACACGGGAACAGGGAGATGCATGAATAAAATGGCATGTCAATTCTAAAGAATAAAATATGTAGGAATTCGTAAAATAAGTTCTTTGATTGCATCCAAGAAAAAACACAGAAAATTTTCTATAGGATTTCGGTTCATGTCATAGTTGTTATACACGCGTAGAAATTTTTCCAAAAGATTTCACCTTTTATTAGAAATTCTGTAAAGAAGCAATGCATAGGAATTTGATACTCCCTCCGACCCATATTAGTTGACTTAGATTTATCTAGATTTGGATAAATCTAGACACTATTTAGTATATAGGTCCATCCAAATTTTGAGAATTCAAGTCAAGTAATATGGGCCGGAGGGAGTAGAATTTATTTCTTTAAAACATAGATGAAAGAACATGTGGGCCCTCATATGTGGTTTGATAATTAATAACAATCTCTATGGACTAATGCTTGTATCGAGTTGTACTTGTAGGAAATGTCCATAGACAATGCTTGAACCATATGTTGGCTTCAAGGTTTAGAGAAGAAGTGAAGAGGATCATGTGGTGAGGTGTTCAAAGAATGGTCCACAGATTGGTCATATGAGAGTTAAAGCTATGGCAAGTATGTCTTGAAGAATAAGATGGAGTAATATCACTGGTGTACCTTCAAGGCATTAACATAATGAAGAAAAGAAGAAATGATGTGCAATATCTAAAGATCTCATGCTTAAAGCTTGTCATCCTCGGTGATCATGGATCGATGAAGACAAGGTCAAAGTAAAGGTTTCCCCATGTTGTATGGGGGAGTAACTTGCAAGTCTTCATCAAGCAAGTGCGTACAAGAGCAATCAAGAAAGGTGTTCCATCTTGAGAAGGACAAGACCGTCTACATCATAATTAAGTGGAATATGCGCAAGGCAAAGGTATGATCTTGATAGGATTTCCTTCTTACCGGTCTCGTGGTGTTAGTTGGGGAGACCGGTTTATAGGATAGATAACCGTACTATCAAGAGGGGCTCTCAAGTGAGTAACTCGATCATATCTTTCCGAGAGAGCTCAAACCTTTGCATACTTAGCATCATCCTTTCTTGGTTGTTATTTGGATCTTATCCATGTGAGGTTCTAGCTCTTGTGGTAATATTCATAACAAGCTCTAGTTCATCAAAAACGGATTTCCCTTTTATATCATATTGTGTTTTTTATCTTTTAGGTTTTCTGTTTCTCGCCAAGAGAGGTATCTCACTTTATAATGCATGAAATGTTCTCTCTTGGTGGTATCCAATATTTTCACTTTTTGTTGGGTAGCTCTTGTTGTCCTCTTTCCAACAAAATTGGTTTCAGGTCAATCGGAGTTTCCAAACTCTAGATATAGCCATTTGAAGTTTGCCTCTTATTTGGTCCAGACCGAAGTCTCTGGTCTGCGTGGACCGGAGTCTCCGGTGTGGACCGGAGTTTCCGCAGGAGTCCCTGGAGGGGGCTCCGGAATTCAGCCTGGGACAGTCTGATAGGTGGTCCGGAGGCTAGTCCGAAGGTTGGGCCAGAATCTCTGGTGTAGGCCGGAGTCTCCGGTCTGTATACCGGAGTCTCCGGTCTGGCAAGTCCCCAATGGGCAGAAAACGGTCAGAAATCTATGGGCCTATAAAAAGGGGCCCTTCTTCCCAATGACCATGCTCGAGTTTTGACAGGCTTTCTCCTCCATTCTTAACCCTCTTGAGCTTGCTCCCCCTTCAATCCCTCCCTTGATTCTTGCATATACTTTAGGGATTTGAAAGAGGAGATCTAGATCTATAATCCCACCAATCCATCTCTCCTCTAAGTGAGGGGACATCTTGGGATCTAGATCTTGGGGTCTTTTGTGGATTTCCTCCTTTGTTCTTCCTCTCTTATTCCCACACAAGCTTTTGTAGCTTTGGTGGAATTTGGGCGAGAAGGATTTGAGAACTACTTGTGTTCTTGCCATTGCATTTGGTGCATCGGTTTGAGTTCTCCCCGGAGGATTTGGTGAGTGAAAGTTGAGAAGCTTTTTACTCTTGGGTTCTTGGAACCCTAGACGGTTTGTTGGTGTTGCGGGTTGTGGCCTTGGTGGCGTTTGTTGGGAGCCTCCAATTAAGTTGTGGAGAAGTGCCCCAACCTTGTGAGAGGTTTTGGTTTGCCACCGACAAGTGCACCGATAATGGAAGTGTGGATCGATCCCATTGGGATGAGATTCACCAGAGAATAAGGGAGGCCTTTTGTGGCGTAGGTGGTTAGATACTACCCCCTCTCCAAACGAGACGTACTCCATGTTGGGAGGAACTCGGTAAAATATCATCGTCCCCGCGTGCCTCGGTTATCTCTATACCCGAGCTCTTACTTATGCACTTTACTTTGTGATAGCCTTCGTGCTTGAAGTATATATATCTTGCTATCACATAGTTGTTTGTCTTGCTTAGCATAAGTTGTTGGTGCACATAGGTGAACTCTAGATTGTTCTAGGTTTTGTGCTTAACAAAGTAAATACTAGTTTAATTCCACCTTTGTTGAGCCACTCTCAGAAAAGTTTTAATTGCCTATTCACCCCCCTTCTAGGCGACATTTGTATCCTTTCAATTGGTATCAGAGCCCGGTCTCTCATTTTAGGCTTCACCACCTTAAGAGTAAAGATGTCGGCTAGGGGATTTGTGCACAATGACATGTTCATATTCGATGGCACAAATTATGATATATGGAAAACTCGTATGCTTATTCATTTTTGAGACATGGACCCAAATTTGGAGCGTATTGTAGATATAGGTTTTTCTCCTCCTATGGATTTCAAAAATCTATCTTGTAAGGATGAGAAATTTTATATCTCGATGCTCAAGCTTCTAATGTGCTTGTTAATGCTTTGAGCTATGTAGTTACCTCTTCAATCATTCCTTTTTGGAGCGCTCATGAGCTATGGACAAAACTTGAAGATAAATATGTTGTGTCCAATATTGTTGAGGATGATTGTGTTACTTCCACTTCCGGTCGAGATGAGTTCTCATCCTCTACCAGTTCACCAACATGTGACTTTTGACAAGGTAATGATATGGTGAGTGGTGATAGAAATTGCAATTTGGGTAGTGTGCTTACTATTTATAATCCCTCATCTCTATCTAGTTGCAATGATCTATCTTTGGACTTTAACACTTCTAGCACTACAAACTTCTTACATGCTTGTGTTAATAGTCCTTGCATATCATGTAGAAATGACTTGAATAAATCTCATGATGACATGCTTGTATTGTCTTGTTGCCATGATAAAAATGTTTCTATTTCCTCTAGTGCTTGTGTTGCTAACCATGTAGAGGAAACAGAAGATTCCATGGGCCAAGATAAGGTTTTGAATGAAGCCACAAATGCAATCTCATCTTCACCTTCTTCCGGTACCCACCCATGTCTTATGGCTAGGGATTCAAAGGTAACTCCTAATTTGGAAACCATTACCTCTTGTGATGAGGAGGATGTGGATAATGTGTAAGAAGAGCTTGATAGTGATGATTTATATGAAAAGGGTGAGATTATTTATCGTGCCCTTGTTAAAAATGATATTGCTTGCTCTAACTTTGTTGAAATCTTGGACTTTGCTATTAAGAGCAAAGAACTTATTGATAAGTTAGAAACACAAATTGAGGTGCATGATAACAAATTTGATAAAATGTGTAGTCTTGAGCGTGAGTATGCTAATATAATTGCAAACCTAAATAAAGCTCTTGAAGAGGAACAAACCACTAAGGAATCTCTTGAGGAGACCTTTGCTTTAGAGATGTCTAGAGTAAAGGAATCTCATGATAGAGATCTTGAGGTGTCAAGTGATCTCAAAAGTAAAAATGATGAGAATCAAAAGTAAAAATGATGAGGTGCATCGGTTTGAGTTCTCCCCGGAGGATTTGGTGAGTGAAAGTTGAGAAGATTTTTACTCTTGGGTTCTTGGAACCCTAGACGGTTTGTTGGTGTTGCAGGTTGTGGCCTTGGTGGCGTTTGTTGGGAGCCTCCAATTAAGTTGTGGAGAAGTGCCCCAACCTTGTGAGAGGTTCCGGTTTGCCATCGATAAGTGCACTGATAGTGGAAGTGTGGATCGATCCCGTTGGGGTGAGATTCACCGGAGAATAAGGGAGGCCTTTTGTGGCATAGGTGGTTAGATACCACCCCCTCTCCAAACGATACGTACTCCATGTTGGGAGGAACTCGGTAAAATATCGTCGTCCCCGCGTGCCTCAGTTATCTCTATACCCGAGCTCTTACTTATGCACTTTACTTTGTGATAGCCTTCATGCTTGAAGTATATATCTTGCTATCACATAGTTGTTTATCTTGCTTAGCATAAGTTGTTGGTGCACATAGGTGAACTCTATATTGTTCTAGGTTTTGTACTTAATAAAGTAAACACTAGTTTAATTCCGCCTTTGTTGAACCACTCTCTGAAAAATTTTAATCGCTTATTCACCCCCCTCCTTCTAGGCGACATCTATATCCTTTTAATAGAGACACTTTAAAATAATCCTATGAATTGAAATCCTATATACTAGTTTCTTTGAAAATCTTTTGAATCAAGCATGCCCTAAGCGTTTGAAGCCAGGTTCATGAGAGGCGTTTCGGCTCCTATGAGCCTGGAATTTAGAAATCATATTTGAAAATTTATAAATTCAAAAACTATTATATGGGGTACATATAAAAGTGTGGCTCTAAAACAAAAGGATGATGAAAACATGTTGTTTATTGCAATCGAAATGAGGTGTCTTATTTTAAAATAAGAAATAAATTTTATTTGTACTCAAAGCAAATTCTATAATTAAGGAACGAAATTCAAATCGCCTTATAGGGGCTGCTAATAACCAAATTGTCATACATAAAGAGATGCTAGGCACTTTTGTAGAAATAATCGAATAAATATTGTACTCCCACCCGGATGAGGATTCTAAACTTACACTAGATAGCACATAATAGCTGCCCCAAAAAATATTTTTTAAAAAAATTCCATTGATCTATTAATAATCATCAATAACTATACAATTGTTTTTAAAGTAATAAAAATTGCAAATAGCTCAATAGACCACCTAGCAACGACTAGCTCAATAGACCACCTACATACACTAGCATGAGTTGAAGGTGCGTTGCCGTCTTCGCTCTCCATCATCTGAGCCGAACAAAACTTGTCACCCTCCATCATCTGAGCCGAACAAAACTTGTCGTAGTAGAGCTTGTTGTAATAGACGAGCAGAAAGTCATCGTGCTAATGCCACCATCACCAAAGTTGATAACCATAGATCAGAAGAGACTAACCTCAAACCACATGATAGCTGTCCAAAAAAATATTCTTTTTTGAAATTCCATCGATCTATTAATAATCATCAACAACTGTAATAAAAAAATACAAATAGATCAATAGAGCACTTAGCAACAACTGCATACAATAGCATGAGCTGAAGGTACGTTGCCGGCCTCGCTCTTCATTATCTGAGCCGAGCAAAACTTGTCATAGTAGAACTTGTTGTAATAGACGAACAAAAAGTCGCCGTGCTAACGTCACCATCACCGAAGATGATAACCATAGATCAGAAGACTAATCTCAAACCATACAAATAAAAAAGACAAGATCCTAAGAGATCCGTTGGACACACTCCATGTGCCCTCTGTCGGCACTATACGCATCACCGGAGCGAAAATATAACGGAGAGGTCCTTATTTTTTGCTTGGGGCGTAGCCAACGCCTCAACATTCTAAATAAGACACTAAAAATAGCTAAACAGGTAATATAATCATTCACACCGAAAAAAAAATTGTAGTATGTTATACCTCCATGACACTAAGGTCAGGTCTATGATTTAGGGTTTAAGATTTATGATTTAGAAACCGCCGACAGAAGGAACGAAACCGGTAGATGAGTTTTACGAGCAACACTGCCGCCTCTCTTCTTCCATCACACCCGCGTGTATGGTGTACCGGTTCGTGCCCCCCAAAAAATATTTTCAATATTACAAGACAATTACAGGTTGGAACTCAGAAGCCACCAGAATAATCGTACCACGCCAAAATTTGCATAAATAAACGTTGGAAGTTCGGCTACCTCTTACTGCTCTTGGAAATGAAACTCTACTCCATCCCTTTGGTAATGTCTTTTTTTTCTTTCATTTTTGACAAATTTGGTCATTTCTAAAACTATGAGACACGTTTGCTCCCTAGTCGCACAACAAGGGGCGCAGTTTTCTTGTTCTGCATTCAAGTATTAATTTAAAGTACATGCATACAATTAGGAAGCAATTAATGGAAAAAATCGTGTCCGCTCACTTCGAGTTCGATAGTCTAAAACTGCCCGTTAGCTTAGCAAATTTTATGGGCGCCAATTTTCTAGATTTCTCCGTAAATAAATGTTGAAAGTTCGGCTACCTCTTAGAGTATCTCCACTCGTTGGCCGAACCCAGGCCGAACCCAGGCCGAACAGCGCAAGTTTTCGGTCTGGATACGCCCAGTTTCTCACTCGCGTACCCAGATCGAGTTTTCTTTCCGATCAAATTCGGCTTAAGTTCGTCCAAATTTCGGCATAGTTCATCATACGATCAATATGGAACACTTTAAGACCAAAGTTCGGCGAAATTTTAAACAGAGTTTGGCGTAAGTGTAAACATAGTTTGGTCTGCAATAAAAGTACAACATATTTCGGTCAAGTTCAACCTATGCTCAGCATCTACGTCGTGTTGCCCCTGCGTATCCATAGGTGCTCGACAAGATCATCTTGTAGTTGTTGATGCATCGCCGGATCTCGGATCTCCTGACGCATTGCGATGAATGCATCTCATGTTGGAGGCACCTGATGATCGGGCTCGGCAAGAGGACTCTGTCTGTAGTATGGATCGTCCTCGAGCAAACTCATTGGATCTTTCTCTCATACCCAATGATCATGTTGTGCAAGGTCACACAATAGTTCATCACTTCTCACATCTAATCTTTCGACCAGGTCATAGCAGGGAACCAGACAACTGCAAACCTCTGCTGGAGCACACCAAATGTCCGCTTCACGTCCTTCCTGCAAGCTTCCTGTTCCTTGGCAAAGTGAGAATGCTTAGGGAGCATTGGGCTTAAGATAGTCTTCACAAATGTTGGCCATCTGTCAACACCCGGATTTTTCAATCCTAGATGCCTGTTATACCATACATCGCAATCTCAGGATTACCATTTTTGCGAGACATAACAGAATTGGATACCATAGTACTTCATCCATTACAAACGATACATAAGTTCTTACACAAATAGGGATCTCATGATCCAGTTCTTAATACAACATCAAGCAGCGAAATACGTAATAATAACGGTAGCGTAGGTGAAGCTCCATCTTCGGGGTCACAGGCAATGCTGACGATGGGAGATGATCCTAGTTGTCGTAACCTTCCTGGGGTCCATCTTCCAGGTACTCCTCTTCATAGTCTGGCCATGGGAATAGCCAGGGACAAAGCCATGAGTACTCTTTAAGAACTCGCAAACTAATACTAACAGGTAAGGGGTTTTTGGATAATAGGACACTAGGCTCTAGGGTTGTTTTGCAAAAAGCCAGGTTTATCTCTACTAAGTTCCAAAGCTAGTCACAATTTTATAACTCCTAAGTGGGATCTTGTAATTCCAGTCACAACTCTGTTGTGGTCAATTCAAAGTCTCAATTTATTTCACAAGTCATTTTGAAAAGTCTGACGGGGGAACAGTATGGCCACTCCAACTGTCCATAACCGCGGACGCGGCTATTCGAATAGTTTGACACTCTGTAGAGATTGTACACTTTCACCACAACATTCGATACATCCGTCAGGAACAAATCCTGAATTCGCCATACTCAGTATGCGGATAATCAATCCTAACCTTTCAATTACACGCCCTAGTATAAGCACCTCTCCTGTGAGTTTGGCCTCCCAACCATGACCAGCTGTCATCTTGGGTACTGCACAGGTGGAAAATCTTCACAAGGTAGCCTCAGCTTAGACCTTGGCCGTGAGGGAACTAATACTAAGGTATATAAGTTTCCAGTCAAGCCCTACCCAATATTCGGGTATTGTGGTTGTACGCTAAAATTGGAATGGTATCGCATCCAGACAACCATCAGTTTTATAAAGGGCTAAGGCTCATGCCTCAACATTTTCATCACCAAAATCATCAAGTGTTTGGAAACACATGTCCAAAACATTTCAATAGAATGATCCATCATTCCAAGGTTTTCATAACCATTTTTCCACCAAGTATTCCCATCTAAAGTTGATCAAGTTTTATGCTTAGCACTAGCATCTACAGGTGGGGGTAAGAACTGATGAGGGGTGGTAAACTAGTGGAGTTTCACTAAGTCCAACCTTATATCTTAGGCTGATATCAAGGTTTCTAGCTTAGGCCAATTTAATGCTCTTGATGCAACCTTCAGCACAACTGCCTAGTATCTACCAAACTCTTAGGTAGACTCTAAGTAAGCTTTGATAAAGAAATAAAGTGAGAAGCTTGCACATAAAACTAGGATTGGTTTATCAAATGGGTATGATCACATATGCTTAAGGCATATAGTAGTCATATCACAAGTATGGGTTTGTGGCATCAGTAGGGTATCTTGCAAGTGTTAGCTTGCATCAATATCAGTATAAGATTGCATAGGTATAGTATCTTGCAAGTGTTAGCTTGCCTTGTGCAGAGCAGTGGTTGAAGTTCTCCTCGGCTTCTTCTTCGTAGTATCCTCCTTGCTCCTCGTATCCTTGGTCGGTACTAGCGTCTATGAATAAATACGAGGTACACAATCACCAAACAATACTTAACTACTTGCAATCATCACACACAAGGGTCCTATAGATGATCTAACATCATCTCTAACCTTACAAGGTTAAGGCTTGATTTAATTCTTTTTATTTTTAGAAAAGTAATTTCTACTCATTTGGAAAACTACTTAAGATTTAATATTCTCCAAACCAAATATGGGATCATGTTGACACATGTCATCACCACATATTGTAGTCCATGGGAATGTGATTTAAAGTGGTGTCACAATTTAATAAGGTTTTACCCTTTTATTTTAATTAATTAAAGTGGCTAGAAATGCTTATGAAGCATTCTTTTATTACTTGAACATTATTTCTGCAAGTAAACCTATATATTTTTATATATTCTGAAAGGTATGGTTAAATGTGATTTTTGAGAGTTGGAATCAACTCAAAAGCTTTTAAGGTTTAAATTTTAAAAATGTTTGAATGCAGAAAAGCTTGTGCCTTGTTATTTTTACTATGGGTGATCTACAGATCCAAATGACTTGAATCCAACGGGCTTGGATTAAGCATTCACAGACCTTTCCAACAAAATTGGTTTCATCAAATTGGTGCACTGAATCGATCTGGGTTGATTTTTGAAGTTGAGTGCTGAAGTGTGTTTGAATTGAAATAGAAAAAGATTTAATTTGAATCGCTGGGCTGCGCGGGAAAAGTTACTGGGCCGGCCTTCTAAGCGCAGTGCTCCCGCGGGCTGCTTAAGTGGGTGTCCCCACTCGTCAGTGACACGGGGCTGCGCAAAGCGGTATGGGGCAACGTGGATCGTTCGATCTAGTTCTAATCCAACGGCTGAGGGTCATCGTCGATGCGAGACAACTCCGGCAAGAACGAAACCTAGCGCGGCCAGTGAGGGGTGCTGGGGGCTCACCGGGGTACGGGCGAGGGTCGGCGAGGCGGGCGAACGACGAAGTCGACGACGGCGAACTCAGGGGTGGTCGCGGCAGCTCCTGGGGTGGCTCCAATCGCTAGCTCCTTTCTTCTCCGGCAGCGGCAGGCTCCAGTGAAATTCCGGCGAGGTGGTGCTCGGCTTGCTCTGAGAACGGTGTGGCACGATCAGTGAGGAGAGGGGAGTGATATGGTGTGAAGAAATCATGCGGGAGTGGCCTCTATTTATAGTCGAGCGAGGGGACCGTCGGGGCGCACGGTGAGCTCGTCGGGGGCGACGTTACAGGCGGCTAAAGGCATGGGCAAGGGTAGGGGACGGTGCGGTGTCTCCTGGCGATGCTCAACGACATGGTCTCGAGGCATGGGGCGGTGTGGTTTGGTCTGGAACAGGCGGTGCTCTGCGCGGCAAAGGCGGCGTCTTCGACGGCGGGCGGTGGATGTATGGCACGGGGCGGCAAACGGGGATGTCTGGCGGTCTCCTGGGTCGGTGGTGATCGTGTGTGCACGTGGTGAGGGCGGCACGCGGTCTGTGGATGCTGGTCGAGGATGGCGCTCTGGCGCATGCTCGGCATGGTCTGGGCGCGACTTGTGCGCGTGGTCCAGGGCTTGGCAACGCTCGCGGCTGGGACAGGGAGTGGTGATGGACGGTGGGCTGCCTCCCAGACAAGGTTGGCACGGCTAGTTCTTCCTCTAGCTTGTTGTCCACAATGGGGTGGCATTGAGGTGCTCGGCTGTTCACCATTGATGACAATGGCAAGCTCATAGTGGTGCTAGTGCCTGGCTAATCTTCCTAGATGATCTACTGAGTTGTGTGTGAGCTAACTAGGGAACAAGTTAGGCAAGAATCACTGCACACTATAGTGTTTGATGTTTGTTTGATTTGTGTCTGCAACATGTTTGATGAAATGGCCGCATGAAATCAAGTTTTGAATTTTGAAATGATTTTTGGTGGGTTTGCTAGATTGGTGCTGGTGAGTCTGCAGATGCTTGGGTTTTGAAAGTTGAGCTTGTTTGAGTGTGTTTTGGAAAAGTGGGATCTTCCCATATGAAGAAGATTCAATTTTGAATTGTCATTTAAACTATGCATTTGAAAGTTTCTGGATGATCACAAAGTGGGCCTTGATACCTTGTTATGAGTACATTCAAGGGGTGCAAAGATCCAGAAAAGTTTCTGTTAGGTTTTGAAAGTTTGAGACAGCCAAAGTAGGCATGGGAGTTAAATTGGTCAAAATGACCATTCACTTAATATATTTGTTTTGATTTACTTGTCTTTAGGAAAAGTGTGGGAAATGTTTTAGATGATGTTCATTTCACCTAAAAAACATTTTACAAGCAATGGATCACACAAACAAGGTGGGTTTTAAAGAAATTCAAAATCAATGCATACATATATGCATGCATTCATGAGTTTATTTAGAAAAGTTTTTGTTAACCCTAATCTTGATGATTAGTGTTTGATGATTAAGGTTTGGTATTTTTGGGATGTTACAAACCTTCCCCCCTTAAACAAAATCTCATCCCGAGATTTGAAAAAGGACGAAAAGATTACCTAGGATTTGAAGAGATAGGGAAACTCCGTCCTGATGTGATCTTCGCGTTCCCAGGTAGCTTCCTCTTCTGTGTGGTTGCTCCACTGAATATTGAGAAACTTGATGCTTCGGGTTCTGGTAGTTCGAAAGGCTTCTTCCAATATACGGATGGGTACTTCGGGATAGGTTAGGTCATCGTTGATCTCTATGGTCCGGTGATCGATATTCTTGAACACTTCGGTCTTCTTGGGGACTTCGAGATACTTGCGAAGTAACGAGATATGAAACACATTGTGCACAGCTGACATCTCTTCTGGTAGTTCCAGTTGATACGATACTTCTCCTCGACGGTTCAGAATTTTGAAAGGTCTGATATATCTGGGGGCTAACTTGCCCTTGAGTTGGAAACGCTGCATTCCCTTCAATGGCGACACTTTCAGATAAACAAAATCTCCTATGTTGAAGGCGAGGTCTCGACGTCTCTTGTCGGCGTAACTCTTCTGTCGGGATTGGGCTGTCTTGAAGTGCTCACGAATCTTGTGAACCTTCTCTTCTGCTTCTCGTAGGATGTTGGGTCCGAAAATCTGACTCTCTCCTACTTCTTGTAACCAGAATTCACATTTGCTAAATTTTGCATACAGCTGATGCTCTCTAAGGGTTCCAAGAATGGTCCTTAGGTGTAGCTCATGTTCTTCTTCTGATTTGGAATAAATCAGAATGTCATCGATGAAAACAACGACAAACTTATCCAGGAAGTCCATAAAATCCTTATTCATGAGGTTCATGAAATAAGCGGGGGCATTGGTTAATCCAAAAGACATGACTGTATACTCATACAATCCATATCTGGTGGTAAAGGCAGTCTTTGGAATATCCTCTGCACGAATTTTGAGTTGATGATAGCCAGTCCTAAGATCAATCTTAGAAAACACCTGGGCACTGGTCAACTAATCAAACAAATCTTCTATCTTAGGCAAGGGGTACTTGTTCTTGATGGTGACATCATTCAACTTCCGATAATCCGTACACAAATGGTTACCTCCATCTTTCTTGTCCACAAACAAGACAGGTGATCTCCATGGGGATGCACTTGGTTGAATCAATCCGATTTCCAACATGGAATCCAGTTGCTTCTTTAGTTCTTCTAGTTCTGACGGGTTCATACTATAGGTTCTCTGGGCTATGGGTCCTGTTTTGGGGATTAGTTCGATGATAAACTCGATATCCCGATCTGGGGGCATACCGGGCAAAACATCTGGAAATACATCGGGGTATTCGCAGACTATCCGGACTTGGTCAATGGTAGGTTGGGCTATACTCTTGTTACACTTGAATTGGCGAGGTAAGGTTTCAGATATATGCCCGACTGATATTCCGGTGGCACTGGTCATGGTGATGGCTTTCTTGGCACAGTCAATCAATCCCTTATGTTTGGATATCCAATCCATTCCTAGTACTACTTCCAAACCTTTAGTTCCGAGTACTATTAGGTTAGCATAAAAATCTATGCCATGGATTCGGATAGGGACAACCTTGCAAATTTGCCTAGCCTTGGTGGTTGATCCGAGAATTTGTACAATCATCACATGCTTCATTTTGGTTGGTTGAATTTTACTAGTGCAGGCAAATTCTTCGGTGACAAATGAATGCGATGCACCAGAATCAAACAACACTCTTGCAAGTACTGAATTAACCGAAAACATACCCAGCACGACGTCTGGCGCTTCCTGAGCTTCTTCAGCATGCATGAGAAAAAGACGGCCATTACGGTTGAGTGAATTTCCTGGGGCAAATCTTCTCCCTGGCTGGACACGACGCTGCTGCTGAGCTGGGACATTGGCGTTGGGTACTGTAGCATTCTTATTGTTGGGGCACTCGTTGGAATAGTGGCCTTTATTTCCACATTCATAATAGGTCACTTGTGACTTGTCCTTGGCTGCGAGAGGCACATCATTGCTTCCAGTCCTCGGGGCAGTGTTGGGGTTAGCGGTAGCATTGTTGTTGTTGAACTTGGGTGGGGCACGGTGAAATTGCTAGAGTTGCCGGGGTTTTTGTGATTTCCTCCGGGTCTAGGGTTTCCACGGTTGGGGTAGGTCGGACGGGTCATAGGGGGTCTGATGGTTCTTGGGGCAAATCCTGGAGATGGGTTGGGGCGATACTTTGGGGTCTGATGGGTTCCTGGTTGATGCATCATGCGACGCTTGCGGTTCTCATTGGCTTGGTTGATCTTTCCTTCCATCTGGATAGCAGAGTCGACAAGGGCTTCAATATCAACAACGGGGATATTGACTAACATTGTCTGCATCTCGTCATGCAGACCATTCAGGAATCTTTCTTTCTTCTTGGCTTCGGTGTCTATCTCGTCCGGGGCATACCTAGCTAATGACAAAAATTTGTCACGGTATTCCACTACAGTCATCCTTCCATGCTTCAGCTCTCTGAACTCATCTCTCATTCTCTTGATCAAACCTGGTGGCACATGGGTTCTGCTAAACTTGACCTTGAATTCCTCCCAGGTCATCATCTGGCCTCCGGTCATTGCACGGACACTGTTCCACCATGCTCTGGCATCTCCGGCTAGATAATGGGTGGCGAACAGGAGTTTCTCATTGGCTTCGACTCCTGCTACTTCTAAGTTGTTCTCCATGGTTTGCAGCCAATCATCGGCGTCTATGGGTTCTTCGGACTTGGTGAAAACGGGTGGGTTGGTATTCTGGAAATTCTTGAGCTTAGTTCCATGGTTGTCCTGATTTCCGTGGCCTTGGTTGTTGTGGGCTAGCTGGGCTATCTGTTGTAGAGTGGCTAGGTTGGCTTGACGTTCCGCTCTTTCAGCTTCGCGGTCAGAAGTCAACATTTGCAGGATCTGCAACATCGGGTCCGGGGCTGAACCACTTCCTCCACGTGGCATCTGAAGATTGATATAGATCATGAGAAAAGAGGGAAATTTCTAAGGTTTTGGGTTTTTGAAAAGTTTTTAGAGTTTGACTCAGGTTTTTCTAGCAACTTGATTTTTCATTCATTCATTCACTCGATACAACGCACACCACAGCAAGGAAAAATAGATGGTTTTAAGAACCATTCTGGAAACTACGATACAGTGGGACCGACTACTACTCACTACGGTAGTGCTCAGTGCTACTACTCCTCGGAGTCTGTGGCTTCATCATCTTCATTATCATCGATGAAGGCGAAATCATCCTCATCGGTGAAGAAGTCCATGGCCTGATCCTCCAGAAAATCATCGTCATCGCTGAGATAGGAGTAAGGGTCTCCACGAAGATCCTCTCCGGCATTCTCCATTTCCTCCAACTACATGTCTCTCTCGTGGATGGTCTCCTCCAGAGATGAGATGCGATGGCGAAGACGGGCAATAATGCGCTCCTTTTTATCGAGCTGACGGCGGCGAGACTTGCGATCCTTTGCTAGCATGGCGATGGTCTGGTCCTTCGTCTTAATGATGGCAGACTTATGGTTGCAATAGTCACGGCAGTTGTCCAATTCCTGCTGACGATCATACATCATGAAGCTAAGGTGGTCCAACTGAGTCTTTAGCTCGGGGTGGTATGGGGCTTCCAATGGTTGGCCATTTGCATCACGCCTTGGGCAAAACTCAAAGAGAGTACCCTTGATCTGATTGATGCTCTGCCCACACAGACGGGAAAGAGCTTCCTGCATTGCTCTGGCAAGTCCATCGAGCCAGTTGTTTTCCCTCAAGGTAAACTGAATTCCCTCCATAGTGGGAGGTTCAATCTTTCCTCGGAGACTTGCAACAATTAGCCACTGCAGATCTTCTCCTCCTTGATCATTGAGCTGAGCTCCGAAGAACTCGGGATGCGGACGTTCCAGAAGTTCCGAAAGCTGATCCAGATCCCTCTCAAAGATAAGGTCTCCTCCATTCCCAAGTTGATAAAACTTGCTGTACTTCACGTCCATCTATAAAAATAGAGGATGAGTAGATTAGCAGAGTGATCAAGTGTGTCAAAATTTTATGTATTTTGCAAGAGTTTTTGAGGAACATGAAGTTTTATTAAAGAATTAAAGAGGTAAGAATGAGAATAAGTTTTCGTAAATATTTTTGTTCTTTGGTTTTGAAACTAAGTTTTGGTTCAACGTCCAATCTAACTAGGGTCTCCTATGGTCAGGATCGCTCTGATACCAACTTGTCAACACCTGGATTTTTCAATCCTAGATGCCTGTTATGCCATACATCGCAATTCCAGGATTACCATTTTTGCGAGACATAACAGAATTGGATACCATAGTACTTCATCCATTACAAACGATACATAAGTTCTTACACAAATAGGGATCTCATGATCCAGTTCTTAATACAACATCAAGCAGCGGAATACGTAATAATAACGGTAGCGCAGGCGAAGCTCCATCTTCGGGGTCACAGACAATGCTGACGATGGGAGATGATCCTAGTTGTCGTAACCTTCCTGGGGTCCATCTTCCAGGTAATCCTCTTCATAGTCTGGCCATGGGAATAGCCAGGGACAAAGCCATGAGTACTCTTTAAGTACTCGCAAACTAATACTAACAGGTAAGGGGTTTTTGGATAATAGGACACTAGGCTCTAGGGTTGTTTTGCAAAAAGCCAGGTTTATCTCTACTAAGTTCCAAAGCTAGTCACAATTTTATAACTCCTAAGTGGGATCTTGTAATTCCAGTCACAACTCTGTTGTGGTCAAGTCAAAGTCTCAATTTATTTCACAAGTCATTTTGAAAAGTCTGACGGGGGAACAGTATGGCCACTCCAACTGTCCATAACCGCGGACGCGGCTATTCGAATAGTTTGACACTCTGCAGAGATTGTACACTTTCACCACAACATTCGATACATCCGTCAGGAACAAATCCTGAATTCGCCATACTCAGTATGCGGATAATCAATCCTAACCTTTCAATTACACGCCCTAGTATAAGCACCTCTCCTGTGAGTTTGGCCTCCCAACCATGACCAGCTGTCATCTTGGGTACTGCACAGGTGGACAATCTTCACAAGGTAGCCTCAGCTCAGACCTTGGCCGTGAGGGAACTAATACTAAGGTATATAAGTTTCCAGTCAAGCCCTACCCAATATTCGGGTATTGTGGTTGTACGCTAAAATTGGAATGGTATCGCATCCAGACAACCATCAGTTTTATAAAGGGCTAAGGCTCATGCCTCAACATTTTCATCACCAAAATCATCAAGTGTTTGGAAACACATGTCCAAAACATTTCAATAGAATGATCCATCATTCCAAGGTTTTCATAACCATTTTTCCACCAAGTATTCCCATCTAAAGTTGATCAAGTTTTATGCTTAGCACTAGCATCTACAGGTGGGGGTAAGCACTGATGAGGGGTGGTAAACTAGTGGAGTTTCACTAAGTCCAACCTTATATCTTAGGCTGATATCAAGGTTTCTAGCTTAGGCCAATTTAATGCTCTTGATGCAACCTTCAGCACAACTGCCTAGTATCTACCAAACTCTTAGGTAGACTCTAAGTAAGCTTTGATAAAGAAATAAAGTGAGAAGCTTGCACATAAAACTAGGATTGGTTTATCAAATGGGTATGATCACATATGCTTAAGGCATATAGTAGTCATATCACAAGTATGGGTTTGTGGCATCAGTAGGGTATCTTGCAAGTGTTAGCTTGCATCAATATCAGTATAAGATTGCATAGGTATAGTATCTTGCAAGTGTTAGCTTGCCTTGTGCAGAGCAGTGGTTGAAGTTCTCCTCGGCTTCTTCTTCGTAGTATCCTCCTTCCTCCTCGTATCCTTGGTCGGTACTAGCGTCTATGAATAAATACGAGGTACACAATCACCAAGCAATACTTAACTACTTGCAATCATCACACACAAGGGTCCTATAGATGATCTAACATCATCTCTAACCTTACAAGGTTAAGGCTTGATTTGATTCTTTTTATTTTTAGAAAAGTAATTTCTACTCATTTGGAAAACTACTTAAGATTTAATATTCTCCAAACCAAATATGGGATCATGTTGACACATGTCATCACCACATATTGTAGTCCATGGGAATGTGATTTAAAGTGGTGTCACAATTTAATAAGGTTTTACCCTTTTATTTTAATTAATTAAAGTGGCTAGAAATGCTTATGAAGCATTCTTTTATTACTTGAACATTATTTCTGCAAGTAAACCTATATATTTTTATATATTCTGAAAGGTATGGTTAAATGTGATTTTTGAGAGTTGGAATCAACTCAAAAGCTTTTATGGTTTAAATTTGAAAAATGTTTGAATGCAGAAAAGCTTCTGCCTTGTTATTTTTACTATGGGTGATCTACAGATCCAAATGACTTGAATCCAACGGGCTTGGATTAAGCATTCACAGACCTTTCCAACAAAATTGGTTTCATTCAAATTGGTGCACTGAATCGATCTGGGTTGATTTTTGAAGTTGAGTGTTGAAGTGTGTTTGAATTGAAATAGAAAAAGATTTAATTTGAATCGCTGGGCTGCGCGGGAAAAGTTACTGGGCCGGCCTTCTAAGTGGTATGGGGCAACGTGGATCGTTCGATCTAGTTCTAATCCAACGGCTGAGGGTCATCGTCGACGCGAGACAACTCTGTCGAGAACGAGGCCAGTGAGGGGTGCTGGGGGCTCACCGGGGTACGGGCGAGGGTCGGTGAGGCGGGCGAACGACGAAGTCGACAAAGGCGAACTCAGGGGTGGTCGCGGCAGCTCCTCGGGCGGCTCCAATCGCTAGCTCCTTTCTTCTCCGGCAGCGGCAGGCTCCAGTGAAATTCTGGCGAGGTGGTGCTCGGCTTGCTCTGAGAACGGTGTGGCACGATCAGTGAGGAGAGGGGAGTGAGATGGTGTGAAGAAATCGTGCGGGGGTGGCCTCTATTTATAGTCGAGCGAGGGGACCGTCGGGGCGCACGGTGAGCTCGTCGGGGGCGACGTTACAGGCGGCTAAAGGCATGGGAAAGGGTAGGGGACGGTGCGGTGTCTCCTGGCGATGCTCAACGACATGGTCTCGAGGCATTGGGCGGTGTGGTTTGGTCTGGAACGGGCGGTGCTCTGCGCGGCAGAGGCGGCGTATTCGACGGCGGGCGGTGGCTGTATGGCACGGGACGGCAAACGGGGATGTCTGGCAGTCTCCTGGGTCGGTGGTGATCGTGTGTGCACGCGGTGAGGGCGGTGCGTGGTCTGTGGATGCTGGTCGAGGGTGGCGCTCTGGCGCATGCTCGGCATGGTCTGGGCGTGGCTTGTGCGCGTGGTCCAGGGCTTGGCAACGCTCGCGGCTGGGACAGGGAGTGGCGGTGGACGGTGGGCTGCCTCCCAGACAAGGTTGGCACGGCTAGTTCTTCCTCTAGCTTGCTGTTCATGATGGGGTGGCATTGAGGTGCTCGGCTGTTCACCATTGATGACAATGGCAAGCTCACAGTGGTGCTAGTGCCTGGCTAATCTTCCTAGATGATCTACTGAGTTGTGTGTGAGCTAACTAGGGAACAAGTTAGGCAAGAATCACTGCACACTATAGTATTTGATGTTTGTTTGATTTGTGTCTGCAACATGTTTGATGAAATGGCCGCATGAAATCAAGTTTTGAATTTTGAAATGATTTTTGGTGGGTTTGCTAGATTGGTGCTGGTGAGTCTGCAGATGCTTGGGTTTTGAAAGATGAGCTTGTTTGAGTGGGTTTTGAAAAAGTGGGATCTTCCCATATGAAGAAGATTCAATTTTGAATTGTCATTTAAACTATGCATTTGAAAGTTTCTGGATGATCACAAAGTGGGCCTTGATACCTTGTTATGAGTACATTCAAGGGGTGCAAAGATTCAGAAAAGTTTCTGTTAGGTTTTGAAAGTTTGAGACAACCAAAGTAGGCATGGGAGTTAAATTGGTCAAAATGACCATTCACTTAATATATTTGTTTTGATTTACTTGTCTTTAGGAAAAGTGTGGGAAATGTTTTAGATGATGTTCATTTCACCTAAGAAACATTGTACAAGCAATGGATCACACAAACAAGGTGGGTTTTAAAGAAATTCAAAATCAATGCATACACATATGCATGCATTCATGAGTTTATTTAGAAAAGTTTTTGTTAACCCTAATCTTGATGATTAGTATTTGATGATCTAGGTTTGGTATTTTTGGGATGTTACACCATCTTGGATAGATGCCATCTGCTAGATAGTATCTCTTGTTGTAGTGGTGTCCACAGATCTCAAATTCCATAGGGAGAGCATGACCCTCAACAAGCTTGGAAAAGACAGTTGAGAAGTTGAGGACGTTGATGTCGTTGTTCGATCCTGCCATGCCAAAGAAGGAGTGCTAGATCCAAAGATCATGTGTAGCAACTGCCTCAAGTATCACATTGCATCCTCCTTTGTGGCCTTTGTACATTTCTTGCCATTCAAATGGACATTTCTTTCACTCCCAATGCATGCAATCTATGCTTCCAAGCATACCAGGAAATCCTCTACTTTCATTGACTGCGAGGATCCGAGCAGTGTCTTCAGCAGTGGATGATCTCAAGTACTCTTCCCCGAACACTGCAATCACTGCTCTACATAACCTGTACAAGCAATCAAGGGTGGTGGACTCGGCGATGCGGAGATAGTCATCGACAGCATCAGCCGGCGCTCCATATGCAAGCAAGCTCATTGCCATGGTGCACTTCTGAAGCGAGGAAAACGCAATCAAGCCGGTGTAGTCCTTCTTGCAAAGGAAATATGGGTCGAACTCCCGGATGGCATGCACGATCTTGAGGAAGATCTTCCAGCTCATCCTGAAACGGCGGCGAAACACGTCCTCTCCATGTGGCTGGTCGGCGAAGTAGTCGACATACACCCTCTATCCTCTGTCTCGCCTTGCACTTCATGCGACCTGGCGCTGAACCACCGCGCTTCGGCTTCGCCATCTGCATGTACAGCTGGACGAGCGATACGAGGATCTGCAAGTGCTCTTCACCTTCGGCGACCTCGGCGCTCTCCTCCTCCAGGAGTACGGCGAGCAACTCCTCGTCGTCGGAATCCATGGCGAGTATCTCGTTCTCGTCAGAGTCAGTGGACAGTATCTCGTCGCTGTCGGAGTCCATGGCCGAATCCGGCCAAATGTCGAACACTTGGCGGGCGTGGTGGTGGGAGCACGGAGCGAAGCGGAGCTACGACGAGGCTAGGTCGGCGAAAACGGCGGCGGAGAAGCTGTGGAGGTGGGCGACAACTACGGCGAGCGTAGCTAGAGGCGTGAGCATGTCTCAGCGCGGGGGAGCTCCGCCGACGAACTCATGGCGACAGAGCTCTTCGCGGCAGTCTTGGCGAGTGGAGTGGGTGGGAATGAGACTGTCTCGCCGACAGAGCTGACCCACGCCCTTTTTTGCGGCGTCCGGCGTCCCCAGGGCGTACCCGAGAACCTCGGTTCGACCTGGATAGGCCGGACCAAAACACGCCGAAATCCGGACAAAAACAGGTCCCTGGATACGCGACTAAGCCGATTTTCGGCGTCCGGATCGGCGTACTGGGTAGGCGAGTGGAGATGCTCTTACTGCTCTTGGAAATGAAACTCTACTCCACCCTTTGGTCTTGTCCTTTTTCTTTTTTCCTTTTTGACAAATTTGGTCATTTCTAAAACCATGAGACACGTTTGCTCCCTAGTCGAAACTAAATCGTGGGGGTGCAGTTTTCTTGTTCTGAATTCAAGTGTCTCTCTTCCGGAAACACTTTGATTAAAACTTTGACCAATGAACGCGGATTTGCAGCTCCCCAGCGCCTAGGGGCAGAGCCGGGATTTGAACATGAGAGGGACGAAGATTTTTTTTAACGGGAATACTACATCACATATATCAAGTCAAGATACCCACATCAAATCCTATCAATATAAATGTTTGGCGTTGCCACCATACAAAAAAAATCTACAAATTAAATTTAGAATGAAAGTGGCTTGTAAAAAATCTTTATTGAGTTAGTTTTTCTTCCAAAGATATATAATAGGTGCATAGAGGATTAGAGAAACATATCCAACTAGTAAACAAATGCATTATCATATATGCAAGTAAAACAATTAATCAAACTAACAAGTTGTAAACTTGTAATCCATACTCCATGGACTTATGCCGTGAAATCACGACAAGAACTAATGTAGGATTAAGAGCGTCGGCACCGGGGCGGCATGCCGGCACCACATCGGCCGCGACCTTCGTCGTCTCATGGTTCATGGCGTCTAGAGGACATCAATGAGCATCGATGGAGACGTAGTTCAATCGTGAAAGAAGGAAGGAGTCCTAGGTTAATAGATCAATCAGTGACACTCTGTCCGGCAAACTAACGCACAGAAACATGAGAGTTTTTATTTTTTTTAACTCTCCATGATAGCTTGATGGGCTATTTTTTGAGGTTCCATTGAATACCTAGATGCACACATTAGACTTGGACCTCTCAAAATAATTAAGTTATTAGGTAAGATAATTAATAGTACATATTTATAAGGGGGGCTGATGGTTAGGAGGGGGGGTGGGGGGTGGGGGGTGGTTCTAGCCCCTGCTAGCTCCCCCTTCGCTCCGCCCCTGCCAGCGCCAGTGCTCAAAATTGCACTCCGGGAATACATGGCCCGGGTGAGTATCCGTGACAAGTTTTGCTAGTAGAAAACTCGTTTTGTTTCGGTGGAAATATATATGTTTTCCTAATTTTTCAAAAAAAAAATTGAGAGCTCGGGAGCTGGCTGTGGTTTTCGTCAACTAGTAAACATGCACGTGCAACGCACGTCTCATTTTCTTATCGAGCCATTTAATTAGGTCTCATGTCCAACAACATGAGTCCAAAAGTAACACACTATTCACATACATGTCTTCACATAAAATTTGCAAATATCTATAATGATATAGAGCAAAAAAAAGTGTCACACAAAACATCTACAATTTAACATTCAAAGACCACAAGATGACTTACTTAATTACGAAATTTTATTATGTTCAAATCTTAATATTTAATAAAAACAATTATTAACTTTTGTAATTAGTTATATAATAAAACTTTTCAAACCATGAAATAACCATGATCCAACATTTTATTTTTTAAATTCATGTGATAACATCAATCTTACGAAAAGATGTCACTACAGCTGAAACGGACACGGTCGATAAAAAAATTGGATAACGCTCCACACTCACTCTTAGTTCTTCACTCTATATTCTCCTCACAATCTCTTTGACAAAAGACGTCACCTACCTCCCCACCGCCCTGTTGCGCCTCCTCCCATGTCTCCTCGCCTTTCCCCATTCGCTGGTCACAGCTCCCTCTCTCGACCATGCCAGGCCACCCTTCCCCTCCCATCGCCGGCGCGAGGCCCCTCCTCGTCGAATACGGTCGCCGAAGTGCCCGAGGAGGCGCTCGAGCTCGGGATGCTCGCGGGTGACCCAGCGCTGGGCATCGTCGGAAGAACCAGATGCTGATGCGCGGGACCCGTCTCCACTGGATCGGTGACCACGACCACCTCGCCTTCAAGGGCTCCAAGCGTTGTGGCCTCCTCATTCCGCGGGAAAAGCAGGTGAACTGTAGCGAGGGCTGAAGGACGCCATCACTGGTCTATGTGCCTCCGCCGCAGGTCCGTTCGTGCTCTGGGAGTCGGCATAGTACATGACAGTGCAGGCGGAGTCAGACTCCGAGGTGCTTCTCTACCACGACACCATCTGTATGTCCGCCCACTCTGACAACATATCTTCCCTGTCGTCCAAACTCGGCTTCCATAAGGTAATTTTCTTTTGGAAGCCCCTCGAATAAGCTGAATTTATTGGTACGGATACCTAATTGTAGTATTTGAGCCTGCAAGTACACGGACGTGGGTCTGTAGTCCATGGAACTAAAATCTAGCCGCTCTTCGGTTTTTTGTTGATTCTTATGCGGGATGAGGAATTGGCCAAGAAATGAATGGATTCTAAAGGAAACTTGTAGGGAAGTTAGGCGGGTTGTCCAGTTCACCTTTTTAGTATGCTTGTAAATCCCAGTTGAGTCTTGAGTTAGTAGAGAGAAAGAGAGTTCTGACATTAAGAGAAATCAGTGAACATATATATTTCAACATTTTTATTGTAGGTCAGATGTAGTACTTAGGTAGCTAATTTTTGCTTATCTTTACTGAGCAATCTAATTTATTGTTCAGCAGTTCTAGCAAGTTAGGTGATATAATGTTTGACTGTGCTCTGGTGATATTCTCTATGGTTAACTGCTTTTCAGATAATATATGTAGCACGCTATTTCAGTCTCTCACAGTTTAATTTACGGTTTTATACCATAATATTTGAATGATCTCATTGTATTCTGGCTAAGAAAGGTTTCTTACATACTACTATGTCTAAAACCTGGTAGAATAGATAAAGCAATAGATATATGACACTAAGGCTGTTTAGTTTAGAATTTCCTTTTTTCAACAACATTCCAGCCGCCAACCGCACTAATCCCACAACTTGAGAAAATCCAAAACTGCTAGGTACCAATGAAAGTTGTCAATGTTTATTGGAACGAATATCTGGAAAAAAAGGATTTTTGTTAGCTTAGGTTCCATATAGAAAAATATTCATCCTTAACTGAATTCATAGTAATATGTACAAAATTAAGACTTAACCATATCGTGTTCCAAATAAGATTTGACTCTCTTCAATACCCATGCTGGTTCTATTTTACAGGTTTCTTGAAACAAGGTCATTATGGTTACTACATCTAGGTTGGAGAGGATAGGAAAGGAATTTCTCTGTTCATTATATGATTCTTTTCAGATCCCGAAGAACTGGCGTGAGTCTCCTGAACTTATTATTTGTACTTGCAGCGTCTTGTTTAGGTTCCATGCCAATGATTGCTAGTGTTAACCCAGTTTGTCCACTTGGTTCGTTCTCTAGCTGATGTTCTATGTGGCGGTGCAGGTTTAGTCTTTCTCAATGGTGGATTTCAGCAAGCTCAGAAGCCTCATGAGGCAAACTGCTTAGAGGAGCAGTGCCTCAACTGTCTCAGCTCCTGTCATGTTCAACGCTGCCCGCTTCATGTCCTCGAAGCTTTTTTTTAGCGGTGAGTTTTTTGCTAAGCTTCTCATGCGTGTCTACAGAAGCATGTCTAATCATCAGGGCTTGGTATGTTTTCTTTTTCACCTGTCTTTCGTGGCGTACGGATGACACATCACTGAGAGATGTGTTCACCAGCTAAAGAGGTCACTGAAGGTCAGTGTGCACATTGAACCTTTAATTCTCAATAGTCACTGTGTCTATAGTTCAGTTATTATCCCAATGTGCTTATTGCTTCATAATGTCGTAATGTTAACATTTTTTTAGGATGGCAAATTTGCTGGAGGGAGGTGGCGATGTGTCGGCAGTGAGAAGTTGTGAAGGAGCAGCAGTGAGGAAGTGTCAATGGGTGCGTGTAGAGAAGTTCTTGTTTGCCCTTTTATAAGTAGTAGAGGTAGAGATAGAGATGCGAATTTCACTAATTTGGGTATTTTGTTCCTCTAATTTGCAGGCATGGACAAGATCAGGTTCGAGAGCCTTACGGACAAGATCACGTGGAACTCAATAAATTTTGATGAAAAGACATGTCAAAGAGGTAATAGGAATACATCATCCCTACTAAAAATAGAAGTATAGTAGCACTCCAGCAAGTAACACTCTAGGAAAATAAATCAAGAACTAACAAGAAATAATGCAATACTTCATCTGAAGTCGGCAAGACCAATGCATCAACTCTCTAAGACCGATATCCTCTTGCCTGAATGTTCTACTTTATTATTTGATGATGTTTATCTCTTGAAGGTCCATCTTTTTATACGCTCTATAATGCTTCGCTCCATTGCCGGGATATTATTTAAAGCCTCATTTTCTTCGTACTTCAAAATATGAACCAAAAATCGCCTTCTCAGTTCAATATCATCCTACATATGCATTATAAATCAGTAAGTTAAAAAAACATGTGCACCTTTGTACAAATGGGCATGGTGTAAATACTCACCTCGGGTATTGGAAAATGTAGCACTCCATCATCCCAGGAGTGCATGAAATTGAAAACTAAATAACCTGATATAGGACTGCATGTATGAAATATTACATTAGGCCTTGAATGGATCAAGTAAGATTGTAATACATTGACGGGATACATACCCGTATGGGTTCGATGGAACAATTGGAACTTTGCATCCCCATTTAGAGATGTTTTCCTTAAATGCCGGGTTGGCACCTTGGAGTGCAAGGTTTAGATTATAGACAATGGTTTTTAGTATATTCTTCCCCAAATTAGGTATTGGAAGCGGGTCCAAAATAGAGACAACTTTTTTATTTTGATCCAATACAAATAATTGGAACATCCCAAGAACATCCCAAGGCAATAAAATCTGCAATGACACAAATATGTAAGTATAATACCAAATAAACTACTCTCAGTAATGAAGAATTAAAACCTTACCGTGATGCATTCTGAGATATGGTACTCATTGCTATCAGGCCAGCTAGCAAACAATTGTTCGAACGTAGCAACGTCGAGGTTTTGACGATGGTTTGGGTCACGTGAATAGTGGGTCATCGACTAAAATAAAAATAAGAAAACATTAGTAGTATTATGTGTAAAAATGTAGTATGCGATTGTAGTAACTTACGCAAAAGTTTAGATCCATATAGTGAACCGGAGTATCTCTAACAAGCTGAATGTCGTGGCACGCTAGTATCCGCACGGCCATGTTAAAGCAATCAACTTCCATGTATTCATCTGTCTTTAATATTTTGCTTAACTGTCTCAAATTTAAACTAATTGGATAAGGATTGGAGCTTTTCACCCATTCTCTCCTATGAAATCAAAATTCTGTCAATTACAAAGACACAAGATTAGCTTCTAAGGACTCAAAATGAATTGGAAAAATATACTTACTCCAGTGAAGTGACATCATCAGTCATGCTGATTAACAAGCAAAGTTCATCTATTAAGTCATCATCCGTTGGATTGACAGACGGCGACAAGATAAATGGTTGCGAGATGTACTCAACACCTGATAGTCTCGCTAAGTCGGTGTTTGTTGAGTTGGCGGGAAGTAAAGGAACCTGTGATGGCGAAATGAACTCAACCTTTGTTGATGAGTTTGCTGATTTGGTCTTCTCAGGTGGACCATCCAACATCATAAAATCTGTTGGGTCTGTTTTCATTTCCTTCACTTCCAAATTTAGGTTTCTCACATATTCATTATTAAATTCCGAGTCAATCAAAATTACGGCCAACTTTGTCCTGAAATTTGTCATATGGACCTATAAAAAATCAGAATTAGTTCTTGAACTAATTATAATGTACAATATTTAACCATGGAGAGAAATATACATGGAGAGAAATATACCTGATCAAAAATTTCTGACAAAATATTTCCTGTCCAGTACTCCATGAAGTTTAACATCCACAAACCACATGATGACCTACACAATTACAAGTTTTCGATCATACACAGTTTATAACATATAACAAAATTAGTAGCTTTCAAATAGAAAGTCTGTTTCTGACATTTGGTGATAAATAATCTTGATCTGCAGATGTTGGAAGCACTAAAAAGTTCAAGCAAATTGAATGACCCTAAAAATTTCATGGATATCTTGAAAGGGGCCTTGGAAAGTTCATATACGGGCAAGGAATTATCATCTCTCCATCAAGCACGATAAAGAAGGTATGTTGCTATGAAACATCCAAATATTTGCTTCCACCTTTATGTGCCGATATTGTGTTTGAGGTAATGGAAGAAGCCGCAGCTAATGCTCCTCCACATTGGATTGTACCTTTACGAAAAACACATAATATCGATACCATTGAGTCGGGAGGTTTACCCATCTGTCTGTAGGCTTCTCTTAATACACTCTTCCCTTTGCCATGTTGTGATGTTTAAGTCCTTCCACTTATCTGATTTTAGCTCCATTTTAAATGATGCAAGTTTAAATACATTTTCCAGTCCTTTGAGCTTTTGCAAGGCATAAATGACAAAGTATCAGCATTAGAAGCCAAGAATAACATATAATCATCTTGTCAAAAGATCCGGGAGTGGAACTAATTGCTAACCATATCATCAAGATCTTTGCGGTGCATTCTACTGCCTAGCGAGTCGAGCACTTGGATACATCGTTTTGTAGTATTTATAACTGCTAGGTACCAATGAAAGTCATCAATGTTTATTGGAACGTATATCTGAAAAAAAAGAATTTTTGTTAGTTTAGGTTCCATATAGACAAAAATTCATCATTGATTGAATTCATAGTAATATGCACAAAACTGAGACTAACCATATCATGTTCCAAATAAGATTTGACTCTTTTTAATAGCCATGCTGGTGCTTCGTCCCTTAGACAGCTACCGGTCTTTATCATCTTTGAGATACATGCATTCTCTAAGAACACACTTCCACCTGACCTCACCTGCAGATGCTCTGTAGCACTTAAGCAACATATGTACGCGTTTATGATCTACAATTTGAAGTACATACATTGGTTATAGGATATAATAGATAATTATATCAAAATAGCTCTTTCTTATCATAAAGCTCCATATTCTTACCTCATCGCCAATGAATTCTCCTGGTTTTAAAAGTTCTACTAACTGTTTCTTATTTAGATATGCATCGTCGATGCTCACTAAAATTTTCTTTTCGCTTGGTTCGTTTCTGATATTTTCAATCACACGCCAATCATCGACAGTGCAGGCATAATCTGTCATGATGGAATTAATAACATTTGTTAGTAGTATAGAGAAAATTAACGTAGCAAAAGCATGGCATAGAAGGATTTTTTTCGTGCCTTGTGGAGTTACCACGTAGTCTCGTGCCTTCTTAGGTTTGTTATGCCTTCGTATAGGTTTGTCTATGTGCACGGGTATTGTGAGCTTGTCCCCTGTAGTTTCTGGCCCTTCCATGCTGGCCCTTTATGCTAATTCCTCGTCCTGAGCTGGCAGCATTTGTTTTCTTGTTTCATTGTTGGTTAATTCCTGAGAACAAGATTACAAAGAATTGTAGTTATGTAAGATAGAATATAATTTAAATAAGAACTATTTGGGAGAAATATATCTATTGTTAAAGAAAACATGCCTTTGTCACGTCGGAATCTGTGAACTCCATGATATTCTTTTTCTCTACTTCATGTTTGTCGGCTATTCCACGTAATTCTTCCTCGCTTAGTATCTGGAATACATAATAATATAATTTGCACTATGTTTAAAGTTCTAATGTTATAAAAGGAGAGTATGAAACATACAGATATTATATTATATTATATAAAAAATACATGTATATTTTCTGTGCCGTCAAAATTAGAATAAAATACATGTGAATAGAAATCTCGCCTTTGTAGATTGGGGGTTTGTATGCTCATATTTGGTTTTCAACTCTTCAATCTGCATATATTGTGGATCCTCTGTAATGGCTTCTTCTTGTATGGCCTTCGTCGACTTAGGGTTTGTGTTCTCATCTGTGGTTATGACTTCTTCAATCTGCATATTTTGTGTATCCTCTGTACTGGCTTGTTGTATCGCATTTGTCGACTCGAGGCTTATATATTCATCTATATCATTGTCCTTTGCTCCATCGTCGATGTTTTCCTGAAAACCCAATTATAGCACTTTTAGATACGAACCTTGCATATGATGAAGTTACAAAAATTCATCATTACCATGTTGATAGCATGGACAATAGTACCGACTCTGGTTGGAGATTGATCTGTAGAGGCCAGTGGGGATGGTGGCGCAGACATTGAGAATGATGCACCACTTGCAGTTGCGTGCAGTGATCTGAGAGACCTGCGATGGAGGAGGCCGGCGAGGTGGAGGAGAGTGGGGATGCGGCGGCGAGATCGTGAGGGACGATGGAAGGGGTTCGACGGTCCCCTGCAAAACCCTACAGCGAGAACGCAATATGATGTGTATCACGCTTTTATCTCAGGCCCACGTTTTTTTGCTCTTTTCTTATACCCCACGCATACAATAGTTTTTTCTAAGCGTGACATCTATTTGGTTAGGCAAACTGTCAGCTTTAAAGTGGGCTATACCAATAGTTGGGCTTGACGGTACGTAGCTCTCTACTTCCTCCAAATAAATGTGGGCATCACCTTGCTAAGAGCAACAAACAAAAATCTATTATATTTTATAGTTCTGACCAATTGTATTTCCAACGGTAATTATTAAAATACCCTCATTAATAAAGTTAAATTGTGTGTTTTTTATTCCATTATAGTAACGATGTATCTTTTTTATAAAAGCTATGAACTTTCACGTTTTAGTCTTATTTTTCCTTATGGACCCTTCAGCCAATGCAACATGGGGATTTGCCTTGCTCACCCTAGTTATTTACTTGCATTACTTGCAGAAAAAAAGGTCCACACCCTCTCCTATCTTGATGCAAATTGTGGCCATTCTGATTTCATAGGTTGGATACCACGTTCAGTGACTGAACAACAATGATCATAAACTTTGAATCCATTAAGATCAATAATGGAATAGTAATTATCAATAAACAGATTTAGCATCATCTAAATTGAGGTGCAAGACCGGAACTTGGCAAATGAAAGACACAATAAAATAAGCCAAACCCATTTTTTATCAAACCGTTTGCCAGTCTATAGTAAATTTATTACAGTCTGAATAGGAAACAAATAGAACCACGACCAATCACTCAGCTCACACCATTGTTCCACCGCACTCTATAGGCCATGTACTTGTCTCAGTAAACTGCCAAAACAACAATTGAACCTTGTACATCTGATATGTGTTCTAGCAATTCACGTGTCATATGTATACTCCTGATTATTTTTGGAGATGTCCTTAAAGTTCCAGCGGTTCATGCTCCTTCCCGCGGCTGCAATTTGACATAGGTTGAAGGTAGAATCAACAGAATGATAGAAGAAATATACATCAGTTGGGTGCAACCTAGGATAGCTAAATGTATCTCTAAATTACACATTACATAAAACTACAAATGTATCTCTAGAAGAAACATACATCAGTAGGGTTGTCATATCTGGTTCATGTGCAAAGGGAGTAGCATGAAAATTATGTGTCTAGATAATATACAACGTAGATGCAACAAGCAATAGCAGAACGCACCTGTCTCACCCCTCCAAAACATCTCTGTAGACAATGTTTTTGGTGCTTTTCCCAGATTTGTCAACATCCTTGTTCGGCTTGGCCAAAATCCGTGTCATCTGCCTTGACACGCCCCTTGACAATGCAACATATAGCTGCCCATGTGAGAATACTGGCTCAGGAAGGTAAATACCAACGTTTGGTATGGTTTGACCTTGGGCCTTGTTAATAGTCATCGCAAAACTAAGGCGGATGGGAAACTGTTTTCTCTTAAGTTTGAAGGGAAGTGAGATGTCTTCCGAGGGCGACATAGGGATCCTAGGTATGAACACCCTCTTTCCAGCATGTTGGCCAGCAACAATCTCCGCGTCGATTGCATTATCCTGGAAGGCTCTGATCATGAGCCGTGTCCCATTGCATAAGCCGTTATGAGGGTCTAGGTTCCGGAGGAGAATGACCGGGCAGTTGACCTTTACTCGCAAGACATGTGGGGGCAAGCCATTAGGTGTGATGGCATTCAAAAAGTCAATGGTGTAATTACTCTGCAAGTCATCCTCGATTGAGTCAAAGCTATGATATACCTTCTCCTCGCCTGGAAACCTGGAGATCATTTTGTCATTGAGTTTATCCACATGCTCGTTCTTGGTCGAAAGAATTGCACGTGCGCTCATGTACTCTCTTGACCTAGCATTTTCATGCAGCGATGGAAATACATCTTCGATGAGTTCGTTAATTGATTTATCATCCTCGGTATAGCCGATCACAATATCATCCGGGAGACGCACATAGTCATCACCTATTGTCTCTTCTGTTCCATTGCCGATTCTTAGGAGGTACTCAGAAAATGAAGGATCGGCATGTGCACGCATATTGCGTGTCAAGGGAATCTTGCGGATCTTATCCCACAAATAGGATCTCCGTAGTGTAGCATCCGTGATTTGTGCTCTCGTCCCTCGTGCCACAACGGGAAGGACCTGCCTAAAATCCCCACCAAAGACAACAACCTTCCCACCAAATGGCAAAGAACACCCCATTATATCCTGGAGTGATCTATCTAGCGTTTCAACTGCTTGACGCTTTGTCATAGCGACTTCATCCCAAATTATCAAGGATGCTTGTTTAAGCAACTCCGCTGTGCCACTTTGCTTAGTGAAACCACACATGCTATAGTCAGTGAGTTTGATCGGGATTTTAAACCTGGAATGTGCAGTTCGGCCTCCAGGCATAATAGATGCCGCTATACCCAATGTAGCTGTTGCGATTGCTATTTGGCCCATGTCACGCACCTTTGCAAGCAATGCCTTGTACAAGTACGTCTTCCCGGTGCCTCCTGGACCATCAACAAAAAATATCTGGCTCCTTTTGTTCCTCACATGATCCATTATTTCATTGTAACCAGCGAGTTGTTCATTGTTCAAACATCCAATTAGATCTAGATGTTCTTGGTCTGCAGTGACTTGTCTCTCCTCTGTTACCTCTCTATACTCGTCATTAGAAGTACCGTCTGTCTCAACCAAATCTGGAAGTCCATAGCTTTTAATATCCTTCCCCATGGATTGCACAAGATCTCTGATATCTCTTAGGACCATCTGCTCAAGTGCCGCCTCATTGCATTGGTTGAGGCGGTAATCCTCAGACATCGATGCAAGATGTTTATCCCACAACTGTCGGATTTCTGTTGCCTCGCAGAATACCAGTATAGTTGCGAACAACCGTCTAAGAGCACAAGGCATCTGAAATGTGGCTGCCTCAGTCATGCAGTCATCGAGGGACCTGTCGTGCTCAATGAGGCCTAGGAGCTCACACGCCTCTCTGAATGAACTGCATAGATTGCCATTTACTGTTTTTAAGTCATCAAATGAAGTAGCACCTCGGACATGACTTAGGAGCACCCGCAAGTAGTACCTCTCTCCTTCAGCAGGGTGTGCATACATAAGTCGTCCAATCTGTGATTTCTTATTTTGTCTCTTCTGCCACTTCTTATCTCCAGCGATCCACCTATATTGTTCTGGAAACTCTCTATACAACCATTTCCGTGCCTCCAAATACTTCCGGTTCATCTCAAAGTACTCGGTAAGCATGGATTTAGATGAAGATGGCCGAGCGACAACATCTTCTAGATTATCACCGGCTTTAAACGCAATAGTATGCATGTTGGGCAAATGAAGCTGCAGTTGTAGAACAGACGGACTGACACCAAACATGCGGAATCCGAAAATCCTATAAATAGCCTCTAGAGGAGATACATAGCGTGCATCTCTGTATTGACGAATTTCATTGATGATTCCCCCGTCATTGATGACATCTTTCTCGAATGCGAAGGATGTTTTATCATGCCCTTTGTAGATGTACTTGAACAAATACTTGACCGCCTTGATGCTCGAGCAAGCTTCCACATTTATGTGGCAGTTATAACGCATGAGAAGAAATGGGTTGTAAGGGACCACCCATCTATTGTCCAGTTTAGCTCCTCTAATCTTAGCTACACACCCATCAACCCTCCTTCTATAGATGGGATATGAATCTTTTCCCTGCTGCGTGTGGCTGCAAAACTGTCGAGGATAGTGAAAACGGCACTGTCCATCAATCATGCAAGGACAATTTTTTTTCAACTCACCACAAGGCCCATGCAACATGTGTTTGACGACCAGATCATGTAGGACAGGATACTTCTCTTTGTCAGGTATCTCTGCAGATATCACACGGTCATAGTCATCTGGGGTTTTTAACTTGCTATCTGATTTCATTATTAGAAGGATATGCTCGTGCGGGAGACCTCTTTTTTGAAACTCGGTGACATGTACATAAGCAGCGACTTCTCCAAAATGTTTCCCTTTGGTCAAAAAATCCATCATATCGCGCTGCTTAGCCTTGTAAACTCTTGCCACAAGGTCTGGACGATCTTGTGGTAGTTGACCTGGCAATAGTTTCTCTGTTATCTCCTCCCAATATGGATTGCAAGTCATTGTGATAAAATAGTCCGGTTTACCCCAACGCTGTACTATAGCCATTGCATCTAGGAACCTCCTCTGCATATCTCTGTCACCGCCTGGGAAACTCCGTGGCAGCACAATTCTCTTGCCAATCCGATCACCACGTGCCTCTCCAGCAACAATAGTGTCAACCAGACCCTATAGGGTAAACAAAACACTTAAATGAGGACATTTTAACGATTGTTTAGAAACGTTAACAAACCAATTATAATATGGTGGTGTTACCTGGTAGAGGTCAGCTCGTATAATCTTTTGATTGCTTGGCTTCGAGTACCAATCAAGCCTCATAGTTTCTATCTTGATATACATATCAACAGCCCATTGTTGGAAGAGGCGACCCCCGAACAAGATGATGTTAAAGAGATTTTTGCGGACTTGCAACTTGAAGCAGTAGTACTCCCTTGCGCTCACAAATCTGGTGGATTGTGCAAACTCGATTACATCCTCCAATTGGTTGTCAACGATGTCATCTATATATAAAATGGTTTAGAAACAGAATAATTCAGAATGCTGTTTGTAAATTATTTAAAACTGTCAATGATTATCATACCTGCTGGCAAATCAGTAGTATTGTATTCATCTTGCTCAGGTAGATCAGTGGCCTGGTCTTCTTGGCGTGTAGACGTACCAAGTGGATCTGGAATGAAATTACGTGAATAATATAATAGATATGCATGACCATTTAAGTATAACAATCCAGTAATAATAAAGTCACGACATTGAACAATTGAACACCTGTGAGTAAATCAGAATTGTGAGGTGTCTGATTAGGGGGCTCAATATATGGAATCTTTCGATTCCAGCCTGTTTCCCCACCCGGGAAAAATAGTGGATATGCCAATGGATCGTAGCACCCATAGTATGCCCTAATATACAAGGGACGGCCTCCTTTAGCATGCACAACAACACTCCTGTCGAAGCAGTTCGTGGGGTCATTCCCTTCAACCCATATTGCAGCAACTTCCGAAGTAGTGGGTGAATTGTACCGGCGTTGATCTAGGGTTATATTTGTGTTCAACTCAATCTTGTACTCATCTAGATTTGAAAAAGAACCGACAGTTTTGAAAGTCTGCACATAAGGGTTGTGCTCAAGTATCCTCAATATTTTCCGAATGAGGTCTAAATTAAGATCAGGAGACCTGAGGACCCTATGAGACAAGGTTTCATCGCCGTCATAAATATAAAGTTGCAAATGACGTGGCCCATTACTGCCAGGCACCAGATCATCAATTTTATAGTACAACATGCCATGTGCACGGAATGTATAGTTGCCAGTTCCTGCCGCAGTGCTTACTCCGCGGTCAAGTGTAACTCCAAGACTCGTGAATGAGAAGTGGGAGTTAAAGTAGCGGATATGCTCTCTAAAATATATAGCATCCTCGTCATCCTGACTTGTCCACAGCCGTTTCAATTCTTTGGGAACCTCCGGAATGAATATACCGACTTTCCCTTTTCTACAGCAAAATGCAGGCCCCTCGAATGGAAACCGCATTGATCCACAGTGGTTGCAGTCTTGAACCTTTCTAAGTACGTGGTGTCTACTTGGTAGGTTTCCGTAGATTCTATTGGCAATATCATCATTCATGGGATTTCCTTCAGTAGCTTGGGGTTCTTGTTGAAACGATTCATAATCAACACCTATAGATGTATATGAACAATAATTTAAAAAAATTATAGAAACAGTGTTACATTTTAAATTGAAGGTGTAGCTATACATACGATGTTCCCTTAATATCCTTGCTTCCTCATCAATCTCATCGTCTGCGGCTTGTCCATTATTATTATTATGTACTTCGTCCGAACATTCTAGTATGCACATATATGGATAGGGACATGTATGTGAGTAAAATATTATAAAAAGATTTTTTAAGGAAATAAAAGAGTGTAAATACCATCAAAGTTTAGCAGGTGACCATTGGGCTCAAATATTCCGTATGTATCGTCTTGTTGGTCGGTACCTGTTATGGCAATTGTACATCAATTCCAGCGAATGAGAAATCAAATGGTAGTAAATGTGGCACGATCAATAAAATGACATAACAATTTACACAAATATTGATATTAGCATTAGAGTACATACCAATATTTTCCTTTCTAGGCACCTCTGTAGAATGCATAGATGTAGGGTAGTCAGTAGTACTGTACAAATGTTGACTGTCATAATTTTCTTGGATCATTTGAGGTTGATTGGAGGCATAAAAAGGACCTCGAAATGAGTAAAAAAGAAAAGAGCATTCACATTAAGTCCAATTAAACACAATCGAATATATGCAGTATAATCAAATCTATGTACTAACCTGATTTTTCAAATGTGTGACCTGAGGTGTGTAAGTTGACGGTTCTTCTCAATTGGGGTATTTCAACACCTGACAATTGTGTGAGGGGTTGTGTATTGTATTTTGTTCTTTCTGGATTATTATGACAAAGAGGCACAGCAACTGCTCTCATCCTTCCTGCAATTTTTTGCATTTGGTATGCATCATTCCTGTGCATCCAATTGCCCTCATTTTCGTCAGTCACATTATTCTCGTTCTCTGGGGGGATACCTCCAAGTGACATAGATGATTCTGGTATAGTTGATAAATCTGTAAGAATATTGCACATAGAATTAACAATTGACAAACTATAAACATTCAATCAATAGTTGTGGTAGTAGAGAACCTGCAGATGTTATTTTGGGTAGTTCTGTGACAGTTGATTGTCCTGTAGCTATTGTAGGTGTCGAAGTGTCGTCTATGTTCAGGAGCGCGGCAGCTTCTTTTTTTCGTTCACGGGATTGTCGTTGTCGCATCAAAATTTTTCTCGAATTTCATTGATGATTCCCCCGTCATTGATGACATCTTTCTCGAATGCGAAGGATGTTTTATCATGCCCTTTGTAGATGTACTTGAACAAATACTTGACCGCCTTGATGCTCGAGCAAGCTTCCACATTTATGTGGCAGTTATAACGCATGAGAAGAAATGGGTTGTAAGGGACCACCCATCTATTGTCCAGTTTAGCTCCTCTAATCTTAGCTACACACCCATCAACCCTCCTTCTATAGATGGGATATGAATCTTTTCCCTGCTGCGTGTGGCTGCAAAACTGTCGAGGATAGTGAAAACGGCACTGTCCATCAATCATGCAAGGACAATTTTTTTTCAACTCACCACAAGGCCCATGCAACATGTGTTTGACGACCAGATCATGTAGGACAGGATACTTCTCTTTGTCAGGTATCTCTGCAGATATCACACGGTCATAGTCATCTGGGGTTTTTAACTTGCTATCTGATTTCATTATTAGAAGGATATGCTCGTGCGGGAGACCTCTTTTTTGAAACTCGGTGACATGTACATAAGCAGCGACTTCTCCAAAATGTTTCCCTTTGGTCAAAAAATCCATCATATCGCGCTGCTTAGCCTTGTAAACTCTTGCCACAAGGTCTGGACGATCTTGTGGTAGTTGACCTGGCAATAGTTTCTCTGTTATCTCCTCCCAATATGGATTGCAAGTCATTGTGATAAAATAGTCCGGTTTACCCCAACGCTGTACTATAGCCATTGCATCTAGGAACCTCCTCTGCATATCTCTGTCACCGCCTGGGAAACTCCGTGGCAGCACAATTCTCTTGCCAATCCGATCACCACGTGCCTCTCCAGCAACAATAGTGTCAACCAGACCCTATAGGGTAAACAAAACACTTAAATGAGGACATTTTAACGATTGTTTAGAAACGTTAACAAACCAATTATAATATGGTGGTGTTACCTGGTAGAGGTCAGCTCGTATAATCTTTTGATTGCTTGGCTTCGAGTACCAATCAAGCCTCATAGTTTCTATCTTGATATACATATCAACAGCCCATTGTTGGAAGAGGCGACCCCCGAACAAGATGATGTTAAAGAGATTTTTGCGGACTTGCAACTTGAAGCAGTAGTACTCCCTTGCGCTCACAAATCTGGTGGATTGTGCAAACTCGATTACATCCTCCAATTGGTTGTCAACGATGTCATCTATATATAAAATGGTTTAGAAACAGAATAATTCAGAATGCTGTTTGTAAATTATTTAAAACTGTCAATGATTATCATACCTGCTGGCAAATCAGTAGTATTGTATTCATCTTGCTCAGGTAGATCAGTGGCCTGGTCTTCTTGGCGTGTAGACGTACCAAGTGGATCTGGAATGAAATTACGTGAATAATATAATAGATATGCATGACCATTTAAGTATAACAATCCAGTAATAATAAAGTCACGACATTGAACAATTGAACACCTGTGAGTAAATCAGAATTGTGAGGTGTCTGATTAGGGGGCTCAATATATGGAATCTTTCGATTCCAGCCTGTTTCCCCACCCGGGAAAAATAGTGGATATGCCAATGGATCGTAGCACCCATAGTATGCCCTAATATACAAGGGACGGCCTCCTTTAGCATGCACAACAACACTCCTGTCGAAGCAGTTCGTGGGGTCATTCCCTTCAACCCATATTGCAGCAACTTCCGAAGTAGTGGGTGAATTGTACCGGCGTTGATCTAGGGTTATATTTGTGTTCAACTCAATCTTGTACTCATCTAGATTTGAAAAAGAACCGACAGTTTTGAAAGTCTGCACATAAGGGTTGTGCTCAAGTATCCTCAATATTTTCCGAATGAGGTCTAAATTAAGATCAGGAGACCTGAGGACCCTATGAGACAAGGTTTCATCGCCGTCATAAATATAAAGTTGCAAATGACGTGGCCCATTACTGCCAGGCACCAGATCATCAATTTTATAGTACAACATGCCATGTGCACGGAATGTATAGTTGCCAGTTCCTGCCGCAGTGCTTACTCCGCGGTCAAGTGTAACTCCAAGACTCGTGAATGAGAAGTGGGAGTTAAAGTAGCGGATATGCTCTCTAAAATATATAGCATCCTCGTCATCCTGACTTGTCCACAGCCGTTTCAATTCTTTGGGAACCTCCGGAATGAATATACCGACTTTCCCTTTTCTACAGCAAAATGCAGGCCCCTCGAATGGAAACCGCATTGATCCACAGTGGTTGCAGTCTTGAACCTTTCTAAGTACGTGGTGTCTACTTGGTAGGTTTCCGTAGATTCTATTGGCAATATCATCATTCATGGGATTTCCTTCAGTAGCTTGGGGTTCTTGTTGAAACGATTCATAATCAACACCTATAGATGTATATGAACAATAATTTAAAAAAATTATAGAAACAGTGTTACATTTTAAATTGAAGGTGTAGCTATACATACGATGTTCCCTTAATATCCTTGCTTCCTCATCAATCTCATCGTCTGCGGCTTGTCCATTATTATTATTATGTACTTCGTCCGAACATTCTAGTATGCACATATATGGATAGGGACATGTATGTGAGTAAAATATTATAAAAAGATTTTTTAAGGAAATAAAAGAGTGTAAATACCATCAAAGTTTAGCAGGTGACCATTGGGCTCAAATATTCCGTATGTATCGTCTTGTTGGTCGGTACCTGTTATGGCAATTGTACATCAATTCCAGCGAATGAGAAATCAAATGGTAGTAAATGTGGCACGATCAATAAAATGACATAACAATTTACACAAATATTGATATTAGCATTAGAGTACATACCAATATTTTCCTTTCTAGGCACCTCTGTAGAATGCATAGATGTAGGGTAGTCAGTAGTACTGTACAAATGTTGACTGTCATAATTTTCTTGGATCATTTGAGGTTGATTGGAGGCATAAAAAGGACCTCGAAATGAGTAAAAAAGAAAAGAGCATTCACATTAAGTCCAATTAAACACAATCGAATATATGCAGTATAATCAAATCTATGTACTAACCTGATTTTTCAAATGTGTGACCTGAGGTGTGTAAGTTGACGGTTCTTCTCAATTGGGGTATTTCAACACCTGACAATTGTGTGAGGGGTTGTGTATTGTGTTTTGTTCTTTCTGGATTATTATGACAAAGAGGCACAGCAACTGCTCTCATCCTTCCTGCAATTTTTTGCATTTGGTATGCATCATTCCTATGCATCCAATTGCCCTCATTTTCGTCAGTCACATTATTCTCGTTCTCTGGGGGGATACCTCCAAGTGACATAGATGATTCTGGTATAGTTGATAAATCTGTAAGAATATTGCACATAGAATTAACAATTGACAAACTATAAACATTCAATCAATAGTTGTGGTAGTAGAGAACCTGCAGATGTTATTTTGGGTAGTTCTGTGACAGTTGATTGTCCTGTAGCTATTGTAGGTGTCGAAGTGTCGTCTATGTTCAGGAGCGCGGCAGCTTCTTTTTTTCGTTCACGGGATTGTCGTTGTCGCATCAAAATTTGCTCTCTATTTTGTGCATAATACAATTTTGCCTTTTGCCTCTTTATCTCTTTAGGATCTGCATATAGATGAAAACAGTATTAGAAAGTATATCAAAACACAAGGGGCGTATGCAGTAGTTGATCTTCATCATTACCAAGTAGTTGATCATCGTTACCAAGAGATATCGGTGTTTGTGCTTTGTTTTCTTGGACATTGATGTTGGCAGGAGCAGGAGGCATCATTTGCTCATTACTAAGCAGATTTGATGAAGCAAGTTTGTTTTGTAGGGCATCACGTCGTCGTTTTCGGATATCATCTGCATGTCGTGCATAATATTCTCTGTCTCTAATCCTTTTCAATTCTCTTGGGTCTGTAGACATACATACCGTTATTTAGCAGTAAAACACAAATATTGTTCACTATACCTGATAAAATAGAAGTGCTCATTTTCATTGGTTGCTAATATTACCCAAAGGTCGGGTGTTGCTTATATCCTGAAATGGGGTGCGCGCCCCTTCGCGAGTTGGAAACAACATACCAGTTGGCTGTTCACTGTCCTGTCAATATGCATCTCATGAATATGTAGAATGTCATGATATGGTGGTGTTGCATATTCTTTACCTATCAATCTTCTAAAAGATTGTATTATCACCGTTTACAGGATGGCCAATCTGGAGTAGGCGATGGAGGGGCGCCTGCACACCCGACGGTGCGATGCAGTAGGGCGAAGGCAGCAATGATAATGGCGTCAATGTCGTCGTCCAGGATGGCGTCGATGGCAGCTGCGAGGAAGTCGTTGCTGCGATGGAGTCGTCCAGGAAGGCGCTTGATGATGACGGCGGTGATGGCGGCTATGGTGCCATCAAGTGTGGTGATGGAGTCGTCGAGGAAGGCGCTTGATGATAACGGCGGCGAAGGCGATGATGGCGGCACAGGAAGGCGTTTGATGGCGGCGACGACAGTTGCGGCGAAGGACGGCGGCAAAGGCGGTGATGGCGGCACAGGAATGCGTTTGATGGCGACGATGGCGATGGACGGCGGCGAAGGCGGTGATGGCGGCGATGGAGTAGGATGGTGCCAGCAATGGTGACCTAGGAGGCGCTGGTTTAGGGATACCAGGTCAGGTCATGGGTGTGATTGTTTCCGTATGTCTATTTTTAGCCAAGTCTATTTTTAGCCAAGATGTACGCGCGGGTGTGTTGTTCTGCGTCAGAGAACAGTCCGTCGGAGCTTATTGCTATGCGCACCCAGGCTAGTAGTTAGGATATTGTGTACCGTTGGATGGAGATATCGTTTGGTTGTAAGTGGCTGTATATGTCTGTTCGGGATGTTTGTAGCAAAGTTCGTGTTCGTGGCTTTATTAGTAGTAGAGATAGAGATGACTTGCGTGGGCAGGAAATTGGTACTGTCATCAGTCATCACTCCAGACCAGACTCTGTACTGCTCAAACTCAAAGCAGCAGCGCGATCCATCAGGATGCCCAAGAGCCGGCCGCACCGCCCGCACAGACTTGCACGTACATACCATACGTACTGGACTAGCTGATCGATGCCGACACCTTGGCCACGAGGACACACGTGACCTTGGCGTCCCACCGCCGTACCTCGAGAGCGCAAAACGGGTGTGCTGCGCCACCGACCGCGGGAGCTGATGCTGCCGGCCTTGGCCGATCGATCAGGTACGTGGTGGGCGCGGCCGCAGTGTGATCGCAGACTGACAAACTTACTCCTCGTCAAGCCAGTTGCTCCATGATGTGTACTCTCTCCACTCTGCCGTGGCAGTACCTCTCGGAGCAAGTTGCACGAATAATTTACAATGCCGTAAACACGATTAAAATGTCCTCATGCCAACATCCCAAGCGTAAACAACTGAGCCACGCACGTGAGGAGATTCATGGATATTTGGCACAAGATGTTAAATGCTTTTGCCCTCCATCGCTAGAATCGGTGAAATGGATTGTATGGACACATAGAGGAGGTGAATAGATGCTAACCAATTTTTAATATTTTTCAATTTTAGGCTTGACACAAAGTAAATTCTCTAGATATGCCACTACGAGAATTTCTCTATATGCAACCCTAACTACTAAGCATGTAAAGAGAGGAGTGAAGGAACCGTAGCACGCGGAGACACAGAGATTTAACGCAGTTCTTTCCTTGTTAAGGGAAGTACATCTGCGTTGGAGGGGTGTAAACCATCACGCCACAATAGGCCTCTCCCTATTCTCCGATGGATCTCGCCACGAGAGGCCTGATCCACCTTCTCCACTATTGGATCCCCTTCTAGGCGGGAACCGGTGTCTTTTACAACACTATCGGGGCACACACCCACAACCGAATTGGGGACTCCCGAGATGACAACAAACTGCCATAAAGAACAAGGTTTATCAATATAAACAAAAACAAAGATCTAGGTATTTGCAAGAAATACTAGATCGGTGGTTCTCCAAATGAATGGAGAGGAGATAAAGCGCTTGATTGCTGATGATGAAGATCGAGTTCTCCTCCTTCGATTCCCCAAGGGACGGTGCCTTTGGGTGGATCTAGGTGGAGCTCTCTTGGATGAAGGTTGCAGATCAGATCTCAACTTTTTCGAATGAATCAAGAGATCTGGCAGGAGGGGGAAGGCTGGCTTAAATACCCCCTCCCCAGATCTGGCCGTTGCACAACTTGGGGCGGATTATCCGCCCCCTGGGAAAACTCCGCCCCAAGGGCGGATTCTCCGGGGGAAACTCCGCCCCCTCTCTGGGGCTGCGCCTACGAAACTTGGTGAATGTAACACCCTCAGAATCGGACCTATGCAAGTTTCAGCGATTCCCGCCTAAACCCGCATAGAAACGATTCAAAGGTGCCCACCAGGCACTTTCGTGCGGGTGGAAAACGAAGTAATAACATTACACAACAGTCCTCGATGGAACCCACAGAACAGATATATACAACAGCGACTCAAAGAGTCAAGAATACAGACATTATATACAAAGATCCAAATCACCTTGAAACAATAGAGCGTCCAGCTACGGACAAGATGCAAATGGGGCTAAGAGCCCTGAAGAATAACCAATGGCGTCCATAACCCTGCCCAGGCCAAGCCGGAAGGGTAACCCTGCTAACGACGTCGATCTCAAAACCTGCTTAAACAAAAGGGGTGCCGACAAAAGGGCAAAGGAAAAAGAGGAGCGTCAGTACTGAGGCCAGTACACGGCGAGACTAGAATTCGGCGGTCCTCGCCTACATAGGTATGGTGGACTGAGCGGCAACGGCAGCATGCACTGAACCACCTATAGAGACTCGATACAGCTGACGGCAATCAGAGAGGGGTAAGAAAGACCTACTCGGAACCAAGCTGATACTACCACCAATCAAACCCATCCTGGCGTTTCCCCCTCGAGACCAATCGAGGAAGTCAACCGAGGAACTCACACCGTTGGCAGTTTTACTTATTCAGTTATCGTTGCGGCAATTACTAGTCAAGTATAGATAATCATCCTGATAAAATAAACAGTGGACACTTTTAGTTAATCATTCCGTTGTAGTTGCAACACTTACTGATCAGATACAATTAGCATGAGATAACCCAAAAACCCAGCAGTTGTTGGTACTTTTATTCAGCCATTCCGTTGTAGTTGCCATAATTACTAGTCAGGTACAATGGTCGCAAGCGACAATCCAAACAAGCAATTGGGGGCAGTATTATTTAGCCATTCCATTATAGTGAAGTTGATTACTAGTCATTATAAAGTCAAATTTATAGCAATAAACTTTAGTTATGATTGTCTATGGTCGAGATACTGTGCTCCAAGTCGTCCATAACCGCGGACACGGCTTTCAGAAAGTTTTAACCCGGCCGGGGTGCACAAATAGCAACACACACACGATCAACCTCGGAAAAACCAAATCAAAACCCAACGAGGTCTTCACGACAGAGCAATCACAAGATTCAGAAATATTTCAGGGGGCCACCCCTTAAAGTAGATCCGCAACGAAGTTAGCTGACTTCGAGACGGCCTCAAGGTTTGGGTGGACGGCTGTAAACGACTGGGAACCCGAAAGTGTGGCTGGGCTTGTCGATACCGCGAAAACGTGTCCCAATCCTAAACAGTACAGGTTCTCCTCGCACAATTTAAATACAGAAGTAGCATGACATAAGTACAGGATAGTAAATAAAACCTCAAACTAGTTTGTGTCCCCAAGAAATAAGACTGAATCAAGCTCTGGCTAAGGGGGGCCCATACTCCCCATATGTGGATAGCGCGATAAATCAAGGAACAGGTATCAAGTACTCGGGGTCCTACGGGACACAAGTGGGCGTTCGGAAACCAAATATTATCTATCACCCACCGATGCCTCTGCTTACTTCAATTTTAGTTGTTAAACAAGAATTAAAGTGAACGATAAATTAAGCCGAGATCATCTCCAACATCAAACAGGTGGCAATACTCCAACAACTGTGGTACATGGCGACACGCAACAGCACTTGAGAAAGCGACTACGACGCACAAGTCCAACTATCTACCAAACAACAGGTAATAGGAGGTGGCCATGGCAATATATGGCTGCAAGGGATATCACGGGTACGAAACTAGAGCATCGCAACACGGATAGCAATAGATCAACAGGAGGGAATAAATACTATAAAGTAAGATAGATAGAAAGGGGGAGATGCTCGCCTGAAAACATTGTCGAAGGTTCAACCGGAGATCGGGGCGAAGCTCACATCAACTCAACGGCCTTATCCACGAAGAAGCAAACACTAGAAGAGACACCGGATGCAATATTTAATACAACGGCAGAAGATCGGCATGATGCATGTATGATGCATGGCATGACAAAGGTGCGATGCGATTAGGCCAGATTAAGCGGAACCGGGGTCCCGACAATTAATTAAATGGTTCAAGTTATTTAGATACCCTGCAAATTAAATGTTGTTTTAACAAGGCAAGATGAGTTACCGGTTCGCTACACAAATTTAAACGAGGCCAATATGAGACTAGATTTGCCCGCATATGGGCCCCATATTTAATTATTAGGTGAATCGGCATAAGACCCCAAACCACATGACAAGGATGCATGCATGAACAATTAATATGCGACAAGTTGTTATATTATAAAATAGGGTTTGCGGGAAGGGGTTCACACATTAGGGTTCGGCAGATCTTGGGGTTCCGGGGTTCGGGGTCGGTCTCAGGGTTCAGGGTTCGACGGATCGGTCTCGGCGGAATCGTTCTCGGTGACGGGGTAGATCTTGTCGCATCCGGAAAGCAGGACTTGGGTTGGTGCCGGGGGCGCATCGGGTTCTCCTGGTCGTTGTCGTTCTTGTCGTCGTGCAGATCTTGTCGGGTTCCACGGGGTCGATCTTGCCGTTGCGAAGGTCTTGTCGGGCCCGCGCCATCGAGTCGTACTTGGCGTTCGGGAAGCCGAGCTTGTCGTCCTTGTGGCGATCTTGGCATTTCTCAGGTCCGGGTCTTCGGGCATTGGTGCGGGAAGGAGTTCTTGTCGGACCGGGGTCTTGGCGTCCTTGGGTTCCGATAGGAGATCTTGGCGTTCGGCGGGATCGGCCTTCGGATCGGGCTTCGGATTCCCGAGAAGTAGATCTTGAGGCCCGAGGAGAGGTCATGTTGTCCCGTGACGGTCTTGCGGTGCCATCTTGGTTTGCCGGTGTCGGGATCGGGTTCCGCGCCGTGGTTCGAGGCAGCACCCACATCTAGCATCAAGCATGCACCACAGTCCTGGAGGTCTCTTGGCCGCAGCACATGGACGCAGGGGTCACCTGAAGACGTGGCGCCGGAGACGAAAAGCGACGGGACAGGAAAATCCGGGTTGCAGGGACGGTGGCCGGAGGACGTTGGGCTCGCGGAAGCCGGTGCAGAGCTCGGTAGAGGTGGCCGGCGACACGGCTCAGAGGCGAGCTCCAGAGGGAGGCACGTCGGCCTCGCTAGCGGCGGAGGCGGCGGGATGGTGGCAGCGCGCGGTCGTCGGGTCGGAGCACGCGGGGCAGGGACGGCGCGGCGAGGACGTGCTGGCGGCGGGCAAGCAGAGGCCGGCGGGTGGAGGCGGCTCGGGGGCGACGAAACTGAGCGGGGAGGAGCGAGGCGGGGCGGCGTCTGGGGGTGGAGCTCGCGGAGAGGTGGCTCGGGCCGATTGGGGACGCGGGCGCCGGCGGCGAGGAGCCTAGGGGCGGCGCGGGGCGGCTCGAGCGGAGCTTGCTGGCGTGGTCGCGGAGGAGGACGGCGGCTCTGGGGCGTCGGCGGCGGGGAACAGGGAGGCGGACGGCGGAGCGGTGGCGTGGAAGCAGCACGTCGGGGAGGGGCGTGCGGCCGGAGGTGGGCGTCGGGAGGGGCTCCGGTGGCGGGGCGCGGGGCCGGCGAGGGTCGACGGGGACGCGGACGGGCGCGCCGGCGCGGGAGCGGTCACGGGGAGCTCCGGCGAGGAGGGAGGCGAGGACGGGGTCGACGTCTGAGCGGCGAGGAGAGGAGCGGCGACGGGCGGCGGTGAGGTGAGGGACGGCGTCGGGGTCGCCGGCGAGGGGCGGCGTAGACGCTTCCGGAGGAGGGAAGGAGAGAGAGGCAGAGGAGGAAGGAGAGTGGGGGAGGCGAGCGCGTGCGGTGAGCGGGTGGGGTCGGGAGCGGGGCCAGGGTGGGGTCCACGCGGGGGTTGGTGGAGAGTGGGCAGGGGGGTGCTGGCGCGTGTGTGCGTGTGTGTAGCGCGTGTGTGGTGGGGTGTGTGTGCTGGTGAGGGTGTGGGGGTGGTTGGTCTAGGTGGCAGCATGTGAGTGGGTAAGGGAGAGGGAGGAGGTGAGGTGGCAAGAGGGGGTTGGTTGGAGTGAGGTGGAGCGTGGTTGGGTAGGATAGGTTGGGTAGCTTTAGGAATTTAGGTGGGCCGTTTTGAACATGGGGGTGGTCGTTCGGGTCGATTCGGCCCGTTCGACTGCCCCCACTAAAATAATTTAATAACTTTATTTATTTCAACCGGCGCTTTTGCAACCTACAGCGGACAAAACAAAATATTCCGGCGACCCGGTTTGCGTTTGAACAGAGGCGGGGCGTTTTTTAGAAAACACAAAATAGGTTTTCTGCAAATAGTTTTATGCAAGCAAATGCAAGATGATGACGATGCTCAAATGCAATGTGGCATGATGACATGAGCATGCGGTCATGATGATGCAATGCACAAAAACAACGCGATTTTCTAGTAGTGGTTTTTCGGGATGCCACAATTCGACACCACTAACTATGGATCTCGCCCTCGAGATCCGCCTCATGGTACCGGGAGGAAAGGTCGGCGGTCTGATCCTTCGTGCTTCGTGTAGATCCTCGCGACACCACTAACAAGAGGTCGTTGTCCGTGATCGTCGAGAGAACACTCCGGGAACAACAGGTCGAAGGTAAAGGTATCAACAAATAAAGCCACCCCTATCTTCGATAGAAAGAGGGAACCGATGCATTCTCATCCACTTCAATGTACAAAAGCGAATAGAAGGGGTAGTCGGCATGGGGGCCAATCCATCACGCACCCAAACTATTACTCTGCACAATCAGTAGAAAGAGTGCAACCATTCTCGGAATCAGACTGAAGATCTCGACAAGCGAGGTTCAGAAACAAAGGAGTGACGCAGACTCCGCATCGGATCTGGCGTAGAGGATGTCGTCGCGTCGGAAAACACCGGAAGGCACAAACAAGGAACAAAGAATGGTAACACCGTAGACGGATTCATCAGGCAGCTTGAACACCGGATGGTAGACACCGTTATCAGAGGAGGAAGCGAAACCCTGAAGGTACGACGGAACCCAACCACGAGAATTCCTGGACTCGAAGAAAGAGACGAGAGCGGATTCAAAACACGTGGAGGTAAGAGGAGAACAGCAGAGGGGTAAGGAGTAAAATCAGACCTAATCAGAACTATCCAACCGATTTTGCAAAAAAAATAGTTTTGACACTCTACTTCGACCGTTAGCTAGGTTATCATACAGGCTGGACTTGTGGGGTATCGCAACTGCTGAGCTCTGATACCACTCTGTAACACCCTCAGAATCGGACCTATGCAAGTTTCAGCGATTCCCGCCTAAACCCGCATAGAAACGATTCAAAGGTTCCCACCAGGCACTTTCATGCGGGTGGAAAACGAAGTAATAACATTACACAACAGTCCTCGATGGAACCCACAGAACAGATATATACAACAACGACTCAAAGAGTCAAGAATACAGATATTATATACAAAGATCCAAATCACCTTGAAACAATAGAGCGTCCAGCTACGGACAAGATGCAAATGGGGCTAAGAGCCCTGAAGAATAATCAATGGCGTCCATAACCCTGCCCAGGCCAAGCCGGAAGGGTAACCCTGCTAACGACGTCGATCTCAAAACCTGCTTAAACAAAAGGGGTGCCGACAAAAGGGCAAAGGAAAAAGAGGAGCGTCAGTACTGAGGCCAGTACACGGCGAGACTAGAATTCGGCGGTCCTCGCCTACATAGGTATGGTGGACTGAGCGGCAGCGGCAGCATGCACTGAACCACCTATAGAGACTCGATACAGCTGACGGCAATCAGAGAGGGGTAAGAAAGACCTACTCGGAACCAAGCTGATACTACCACCAATCAAACCCATCCTGGCGTTTCCCCCTCGAGACCAATCGAGGATGTCAACCGAGGAACTCACACCGTTGGCAGTTTTACTTATTCAGTTATCGTTGCGGCAATTACTAGTCAAGTATAGATAATCATCCTGATAAAATAAACAGTGGGCACTTTTAGTTAATCATTCCGTTGTAGTTGCAACACTTACTGATCAGATACAATTAGCATGAGATAACCCAAAAACCCAGCAGTTGTTGGTACTTTTATTCAGCCATTCCGTTGTAGTTGCCATAATTACTAGTCAGGTACAATGGTCGCAAGCGACAATCCAAACAAGCAATTGGGGGCAGTATTATTTAGCCATTCCATTATAGTGAAGCTGATTACTAGTCATTATAAAGTCAAATTTATAGCAATAAACTTTAGTTATGCTTGTCTATGGTCGAGATACTGTGCTCCAAGTCGTCCATAACCGCGGACACGGCTTTCAGAAAGTTTTAACCCGGCCGGGGTGCACAAATAGCAACACACACACGATCAACCTCGGAAAAACCAAATCAAAACCCAACGAGGTCTTCACGACAGAGCAATCACAAGATTCAGAAATATTTCAGGGGGGCACCCCTTAAAGTAGATCCGCAACGAAGTTAGCTGACTTCGAGACGGCCTCAAGGTTTGGGTGGACGGCTGTAAACGACTGGGAACCCGAAAGTGTGGCTGGGCTTGTCGATACCGCGAAAACGTGTCCCAATCCTAAACAGTACAGGTGCTCCTCGCACAATTTAAATACAGAAGTAGCATGGCATAAGTACAGGATAGTAAATAAAACCTCAAACTAGTTTGTGGCCCCAAGAAATAAGACTGAATCAAGCTCTGGCTAAGGGGGGCCCATACTCCCCATATGTGGATAGCGCGATAAATCAAGGAACATGTATCAAGTACTCGAGGTCCTACGGGACACAAGTGGGCGTTCGGAAACCAAATATTATCTATCACCCACCGATGCCTCTGCTTACTTCAATTTTAGTTGTTAAACAAGAATTAAAGTGAACGATAAATTAAGCCGAGATCATCTCCAACATCAAACAGGTGGCAATACTCCAACAACTGTGGTACATGGCGACACGCAACAGCACTTGAGCAAGCGACTACGACGCGCAAGTCCAACTATCTACCAAACAACAGGTAATAGGAGGTGGCCATGGCAATATATGGCTGCAAGGGATATCACGGGTACGAAACTAGAGCATCGCAACACGGATAGCAATAGATCAACATGAGGGAATAAATACTATAAAGTAAGATAGGTAGAAAGGGGGAGATGCTCGCCTGAAAACATTGTCGAAGGTTCAACCGGAGATCGGGGCGAAGCTCACATCAACTCAACGGCCTTATCCGCGAAGAAGCAAACACTAGAAGAGACACCGGATGCAATATTTAATACAACGGCAGAAGATCGGCATGATGCATGTATGATGCATGGCATGGCAAAGGTGCGATGCGATTAGGCCAGATTAAGCGGAACCGGGGTCCCGACAATTAATTAAATGGTTCAAGTTATTTAGATACCCTGCAAATTAAATGTTGTTTTAACAAGGCAAGATGAGTTACCGGTTCGCTACACAAATTTAAACGAGGCCAATATGAGACTAGATTTGCCCGCATATGGGCCCCATATTTAATTATTAGGTGAATCGGCATAAGGCCCCCAAACCACATGACAAGGATGCATGCATGAACAATTAATATGCGACAAGTTGTTATATTATAAAATAGGGTTTGCGGGAAGGGGTTCACACATTAGGGTTCGGCAGATCTTGGGGTTCCGGGGTTCGGGGTCGGTCTCAGGGTTCAGGGTTCGACGGATCGGTCTCGGCGGAATCGTTCTCGGTGACGGGGTAGATCTTGTCGCATCCGGAAAGCAGGACTTGGGTTGGTGCCGGGGGCGCATCGGGTTCTCCTGGTCGTTGTCGTTCTTGTCGTCGTGCAGATCTTGTCGGGTTCCACGGGGTCGATCTTGCCGTTGCGAAGGTCTTGTCGGGCCCGCGCCATCGAGTCGTACTTGGAGTTCGGGAAGCCGAGCTTGTCGTCCTTGTGGCGATCTTGGCATTCCTCAGGTCCGGGTCTTCGGGCATTGGTGCGGGATAGAGTTCTTGTCGGACCGGGGTCTTGGCGTCCTTGGGTTCCGATAGGAGATCTTGGCGTTCGGCGGGATCGGCCTTCGGATCGGGCTTCGGATTCCCGAGAAGTAGATCTTGAGGCCCGAGGAGAGGTCATGTTGTCCCGTGACGGTCTTGCGGTGCCATCTTGGTTTGCCGGTGTCGGGATCGGGTTCCGCGCCGTGGTTCGAGGCAGCACCCACATCTAGCATCAAGCATGCACCACAATCCTGGAGGTCTCTTGGCCGCAGCACATGGACGCAGGGGTCACCTGAAGACGTGGCGCCGGAGACGAAAAGCGACGGGACAGGAAAATCCGGGTTGCAGGGACGGTGGCCGGAGGACGTTGGGCTCGCGGAAGCCGGTGCAGAGCTCGGTAGAGGTGGCCGGCGACACGGCTCAGAGGCGAGCTCCAGAGGGAGGCACGTCGGCCTCGCTCGCGGCGGAGGCGGCGGGATGGTGGCAGCGCGCGGTCGTCGGGTCGGAGCACGCGGGGCAGGGACGGCGCGGCGAGGACGTGCTGGCGGCGGGCGAGCAGAGGCCGGCGGGTGGAGGCGGCTCGGGGGCGACGAAACTGAGCGGGGAGGAGCGAGGCGGGGCGGCGTCTGGGGGTGGAGCTCGCGGAGAGGTGGCTCGGGCCGATTGGGGACGCGGGCGCCGGCGGCGAGGAGCCTAGGGGCGGCGCGGGGCGGCTCGAGCGGAGCTTGCTGGCGTGGTCGCGGAGGAGGACGGCGGCTCTAGGGCGTCGGCGGCGGGGAACAGGGAGGCGGACGGCGGAGCGGTGGCGTGGAAGCAGCGCGTCGGGGAGGGGCGTGCGGCCGGAGGTGGGCGTCGGGAGGGGCTCCGGTGGCGGGGCGCGGGGCCGGCGAGGGTCGACGGGAACGCGGCCGGGCGCGCCGGCGCGGGAGCGGTCGCGGGGAGCTCCGGCGAGGAGGGAGGCGAGGACGGGGTCGGCGTCTGAGCGGCGAGGAGAGGAGCGGCGACGGGCGGCGGTGAGGTGAGGGACGGCGTCGGGGTCGCCGGCGAGGGGCGGCGTAGACGCTGCCGGAGGAGGGAAGGAGAGAGAGGCAGAGGAGGAAGGAGAGTGGGGGAGGCGAGCGCGTGCGGTGAGCGGTTGGGGTCGGGAGCGGGGCCAGGGTGGGGTCCACGCGTGGGTTGGTGGAGAGTGGGCAGGGGGGTGCTGGCGCGTGTGTGCGTGTGTGTAGCGCGTGTGTGGTGGGGTGTGTGTGCTGGTGAGGGTGTGGGGGTGGTTGGTCTAGGTGGCAGCGTGTGAGTGGGTAAGGGAGAGGGAGGAGGTGAGGTGGCAAGAGGGGGTTGGTTGGAGTGAGGTGGAGCGTGGTTGGGTAGGATAGGTTGGGTAGCTTTAGGAATTTAGGTGGGCCGTTTTGAACATGGGGGTGGTCGTTCGGGTCGATTCGGCCCGTTCGACTGCCCCCACTAAAATAATTTAATAACTTTATTTATTTCAACCGGCGCTTCTGCAACCTACAGCGGACAAAACAAAATATTCCGGTGACCCGGTTTGCGTTTGAACAGAGGCGGGGCGTTTTTTAGAAAACACAAAATAGGTTTTCTGCAAATAGTTTTATGCAAGCAAATGCAAGATGATGACGATGCTCAAATGCAATGTGGCATGATGACATGAGCATGCGGTCATGATGATGCAATGCACAAAAACAACACGATTTTCTAGTAGTGGTTTTGCGGGATGCCACAGTGAAGATCTTGGGGGGCGGATAATCCGGGCCCCTCCAGGGGCGGATTATCCTGCCAAGCCGGAAAGTCTGGCCAACACTCCGCCCCCTCTCTGGGGCTTGTGCCTTGGCGATGAGCAAGGGGGCGGACTATCCGGCCCTCCTGAGGGGCGGATTATCCGGCGGGGCCGGAAAATCCGGCCAAAACTCCGCCCCCTTCTGGGGCTTGCGCCTGCTTAGGAAGAAGGAGGGGCGGATTATTCGCCCCTGGTGGGGGGGGATCCGCCCCCAAAGGCATAATCCTTTTCCCTTTTTCTCAAAGAGAGCTGCAACACTTCAACACACATTAAATAATCCTTGATATTGTTATCTAACACACAAAACACTAGGGATTAAAAAATGTTCTTTCAATCTCCCCCTTTTTGGTGTTAGATGACAATACTAGGATTTGCAATGAAACCGACTAACGCCACCTTAAAGTGAAAGGCGCTCCCCCTAGATGTGTGCATATTTAAAATTTGCATTTGAATACAAATACACACACTAGAGAGGACACAACTTCCATAGCAAAGATAATTGAAACAAGGTGGGTTGGGAAACAAGATCATACCACCGAGATGTGATTATAGCCAAAGAATATAATTAGCTTGATAGCCTCCAAGCACATCCCAACAATACTGATGCATACATTAGATAATCCCATGAATCCATATGCCATCAAATATGCCCCATAGATAAATCCAGAATTCCATGAGATTCACAATAGATAAATCCAGAATTCCATAAATACCAAACATAGTGGAGCACGACATAGTCTTACATAATCAAACACAAATAGCAAATAAGTTCACGCTAAAAAGGCACAAGCAAGCAAATAAGACGACTGAAAGATAGATGCTTGCGCCCGACCCTTGCAAATCCACGAGACCTAATAGAACTACTTCTCCCCCTTTGGCATCGAAACGCCAAAAAGGAAGAAGAGCGATGCTAACGCCCCTGAAGATCACTCCTCCTCATCCTCGTCGTAGTCATTCCCGTACCCTTCCTCTTCATCATACTCATCATCATCGTCATCAGCTGGAGGAGTGGGTGCCCTCGGTGGAGGAGGAAAGAGGCAACTCTCGAGCTCGCCATAGTTGATCCCTGAGGTGTTCCACTGAGCATACGGATTCGGAGCAGTGGGAGGAGGTGGATGGCCAGTGGCACCTGAGATATGGTGGAGAATGAGCTACTGTGTGTGATCCCTCGCATGATCCCTGCGGTAAGCCTCATATTGGCCCTTGTGAGTGTCAATGCCCATGCAAAGAATGTGCCGCTGGAACCAAGTGAGCTGATTAACCTCGCGTGCCATTGGGGACACCATGGAACGACGACCACTAGCCCGAGCATCACGCATGAAGGACTCCGGGGCAGTGGAAGGGTGATGGGTCTTCTGAGCCTTGTTGTAGATTTTCTTGGGCTTGTGAACCCCATCCAGAGCAGTGCCAAAATCCTCATGGGGCAACATATGCTTGACGAGCATCATAATGAAAGGAGCATAAGGAATAGAGAGCCTGTTGATCATAGCATCCGTCATTTCATGATATATGTAGTCCATGACATCCAGTTTGTAACCTGTGGATGATCCAGAGTTAGTGGCACACTCGTGAGCAAAAGCAAGGAGAGGAACCAGGTGGCCACGGATTTTGTCATTGTTGCCACCACTAGGAACGATGCAGTCCCTAAATATGTCAACAAGGGAGAGAGACCAGCGAAAGTACCAGCAATACCATCAGAAGAAAGGCAAGGGGCAAGCACAGTGTCCTTGGATGGCTTCAGCGGAGAAATGATGCGGTGGCCAGAGGGAGTGTCACGACCATGGAATGCATAACCAAGAACCTGCCCAAAGGTGCAAAAGTCCGACTGAATCATTGTAGTCCCGATCATCCACTTCATAGTGCGGCGCTCATCACCGCAGATCACAAGTGGAGAAAAACTGCCGCACCACGGATGAGTCATAGTTGCATTGAATAGTCATAAGGTGGTGGAGCCCCATCTTGTTGGTCACATCCAATGCCTCAAGGAGCCTTGCCTTGGATTGAGCCTCTGTCAAGTTGATGGGGTGCATGGGGTGAATCCTGAGGGTGGCATACACATCATCATGAATAGCCCGAAAGTGGGCATTCCAAAACATAGAGTCCTCGGGGGGACCATCACTGTCAGCCGCATCATAGTAATCCGTCTGGCGAATGGTGGCATACTGAATACTGTCCATAGTCTTGTAATTGGGCCGATATTGTTTGTCCTTGCGAGATGCGGTCCTCTTAGTTTTCTTACTTGCCTCTGCCATCCGTTCAGCCTCTCTTGCTGCTCTGCTGACCTCGGTCTCGTCAATGAACTTCCCTTCTGTAGTAGGCTTGAGATAACGGGCACGGGAACGACGGACGAAGGTCTTGGTCGGCTTGGAACCACCTGTGAAAATCATTAGAGGGATAGCATGGAGATAAGCATACACACAAGTCCAGGAGAAAGCAAGAAGAAAGAATAGCAAAGCAACCCAGAGCCAATGATGTGTATTACAGGAGCAGGACCAAAACAGACCAGAGTTCAGTCTCCAGGCCGGATTATCCGGCCCTGGCAGGGGCGGATAAAAGGATCATATGGGCACCTAGATGGGGGTGAATAGGTGCTACTTCAAATTTTACTCTTTTTCAAATTAGGGTTTGACAAGAAAGGTAAATTCTCTAGAATATGCAACTATGGTGAATTTACCTATATGTCAATCAAGCACAAACTACCACAACACTAAGCAAGAACAAGTAAGTGAAGTGCGGTAAAGGATAGAAGTAACCAAGGGAGTGGACGCGTAGACACAAGGATTTGTTTCCCGTAGTTCCTTCCTTTTGAGGGGAAGTACGTCTACGTTTGGAGAGGGGGTGGTTTCAAACCACCAACGCCACGAGAGGCCTCCCTTGTTCTCCGATGAACCTCACCCCAACGGGCTCGATTCACCTTCCACTATATCGGCAACATTCAAGGTGGAAGCCGACACCTTTACAACAAGTTCGGGGCACACATCCACAACTGAATTGGAGGCTCCCAAATACAAGCAAGCTGTCAAGACAAATCAAATACAAGCTTGTAAGAACCAAATCAAAGTTAGGGTTTCCAATGAAACACTAGATCTTGGGGCCCTCAAGTGAATGAGGGGGAAATGAAGATCTCTCTTGGTGAAGATGTAAATCAAGGCCTCCTCCTTCGATTCTCCAAAGATCAATGACTTTGGATGGTTGAATGAAGAGATCTTGTAGATTTGGTGGCTCTAATGGGGTTGGTGTTCTTGATCAGCTCGAGCAACTGGAGGAAGAAGATAAGGGTCCTTTTTTATAGGCAGCCCCCTCCACGAACCGTTTTCTGACCGTTGTAGAAAAGTCAGACCGGAGACTCCGGTCTGTAGACCGGAGAGACTCCAACCAATCTCCGGACCAGCCTCCGGACTACCCTTCTGACTGACCCAGACCAATTCTCCCCTAGCAACACCGGAGACTCCGGTCTTCCAACACCGGAGACTCCGGACTGAACAAAGTCCGAAGACTCTGGAGTAACCTCCGGTGCAGCCTCCAGACCCCTAGTCAGAATGTCCCAGCCAGATCCTGGGAGGCACCACCAGAGCCAGAACCGGAAACTCCGGACCACACCGGAGACTCCGGTCTGGAGTTTCGAGAACAGTGGCATATGAATGTGGTCTTTTCCCAAGAGTGAGGGTGTTGTTTATCTGTGATAATACCAACCTGTGGACAATAACAAACTGTAAAATGATCTACTTGTTGTTAACGAACACCAAAAGTGATTATGAAAATAAATGCCCTTTCAATCTCCCCCTTTTTGGTGTTCGATGACAACAAGTGATTTGCATGGAATAACATATAAATGTGGCTCCCCCTGACTATGTGCAGCAAGATAATGAAGTAAATCATGTAAGGAAGATAATATCAATGATAGCACACATAGATCTCACATGGGTTACAATAGGTGGTGCACATAAGCACATAGTCATAAACACACATAAGAACAGCAGATAACACACATAAAGTTCAAGTTCGAATATCCAAATAAAAGGAAAATAAAGGCAGATAATCGCAAATCCCAAATCCCATGCAAACCGATGAGAATGTCTTCTCCCCCTTTGGCATAGAAACACCGAAAAAGGGAAAAGGCCTACACTAGCGCCCCAACAACTCAGTAGTCATCGTTATCCTCGGCATCCTCATCCTCCTCCTGGTCACCATCATCCTGATCATAGTCATCATCATCGTCTTTAGGGACAGCAGGCCCTTTGCCGTGAGGGCGAGAAGAGGAAGTACCCTGGTATCCAAACCCTGAGGTGACATCAGCAAACGTCTTCCAGTCCACCAGACTATCCTGTTGGGAATTCCATGCCCCAAATGAGAGAGTGTGATCAGACTCTGTGGACGGCTGAGCCCCATGCTCATCATTGTATTCATCTTCACCTTCCTCATTATCCTCAGCACCTTGTTCCTTGATCTCTTTGAGATGCTTCTCAATGCGGTGGTTGCTTTGGTAGGATGCATGCTGCTGTTTGCGAATGTCGACGTTCATGCAACAAAGGGTCCTCTCCCAAAATCTGGCCTTCTTGACCCTCTCATGCACATAGTCTCGAGTCATAGTAGGCATAGGGGCATTGGAGGCATTCTTCCTCCAAACTCTAGGTAGAGAGGGAGCCCTCTCCGTCTCAATCTCCTCATCATCATCCCCATAGCGACGCCTTGGGGCAGGCCCCATGCACCCCTTCTGCTGCAGAGAGACCAGAGTGTGCTCAGTGAGGTGTGGTGGTATGCCATGTGGAGAATCATGCTCCTGGGAGTTGATGAGCCTCATAACCAAGGGTGCATATGGAGGAGATTTCTTGTAAATAATGGCATGGAACATCTCCTCGAAAATGAAGTCCATCACATCAATAGGTGTAGCATCAGCCTCAGGTCCAGCATTGAAGGTCCGGTGAGTATGGTACAGGAGGTTGACAAGCCCACCCCTGATAGCATCATCATTTCCAGTGCTCGGAGCAATAGTGTGACGGAAAATCCTCAGCATAAGGTTGTAGAGGGTCTTGAGTCCCTTGGAACCCCCCACAACACCATCATCATACAGAGGTGCCAGCTTCAACTTGTTCTCACCCAAAGCTGTCGAGTGCATACGCAGACCCACAGGAGTGGATACTCCATGGAAGGTCTCAAAGATGACATTGGCAAAGTCATGAAATGTAGCCGTGCAGCGGGTGGTGCCAGTCATCCACACCATGGTCCTATCAAGGTCAGTCCCAAACACAACTGTGGCATAGAACTAATGGACAATATGGACACTGTAGTCTTCACGCAGCTCCATCAAGTTGTAGAGACCCAGCTTCTCACAGATCCATAGGGCATCATTTAAGTAAGGGCTCTGGCGCATTTTCTCAACACTCATGAACTTCTAAGGGCAGACAGGTGATCTGGTGAGTACACCATACACATCCTTCATGAACACAGCCTGTTCTTTCCTCCAGTAATGAGGGTCATCACTGGTACGAGGCAGCGCATAGAAATCTGTCTTTCTCAGCTCACGGTACTCCTCTTTAGACATTTTGGCTAAGGTCTGCAGGTTGTCATACTTGTCCCTCTTGGCACGGTCCTCCCATTCAGCCCTCTCCTAATCCCTCTTCATGTAAGCTGCAGCACGTGCTCGCTGTTTCCGGTTGGACGGAGGCATGATAAACTGACCCTGAGCTTCATCATAGCTAGGATTGACCCTTTGGGACTTGGCCTTGGTACGACGAGGACGACTAGAACCATCACCTGTGAACAACAGTGAGGGAGATAGCATGGAGATGAGTATATATGTCCCAAAGATGCAGTACAAGATCTTTGATGCATTTCTGGATTAATTTGATTCACCCAACACCGGAGTCTCCGCACCTGATACCGGAGTCTCCGGTCCTGGGGACCGGAGTCTCCGGACCTAAGTCCGGAATCTCCGGTCAGGAGGCTCAGGTATGAGATGGGAAGACGCTGGTGAGGGTGAATCTAGTAGATCGGACAATGCAACAAGGTTAAAGTACTAGAGTGCATGCAAACAAGTGATTCCAATGGACAAATCAGCAGCAATCCTCAAAAACACATCTAGAGATGAACCCTAGGAGAAAAATAGAGGCGAGGTACCAGATCTGTCCATGGGATCAATTCCTTCGGTGGGAATGACCCAATGGAGGAGAGGGGAAGGTTGGCCGGCGGCACGGCGGGTCCCGTGGGCTTCTTGACCTCCGGGGAGGATTTTTGGAAGAGGGGCGACGGGGTTGGAGGTAGGGGGACGGGGTGAAGAATGGTGAACTATTTTCCCAGTTCACCCCGATCCCCCACTTTAAGTCACAGAAACCGTCTAGACCGGAGACTCCGGCCTACACCGAAGACTCCGGTCCTCCTCGACCAAAAGTTCCAGGAAAGGTGTTTGGGGACATATATGAGAGATAGATGGTTTTTTAAGATAGGGAAAGGGCTTGGGTTGAGACATCAAACTGTGAAGAACCAACAAGAGCCATAGGGATTCAAAAAAATGTTCAGAAAAGCTCCAAGAGACTAGAATCAAGCAAATGGCAAACATGAGTAAGTGCCAACCTCTCAAATGAGAGAGGGCGGTGGCCTAGGCCGCCATATTTGAGTATACTTGGCTTGGCACCACGAAGATATATCTTGGGTCCATTACCAAAACTCATCATTAAGCTCACATATCACTAAATGATATTAAGAGGAATGATTTTGATTGCTTTGGGCATAATGGGGGGAGGGATGGTCCAATCAATTAGGACCGCACTTCCCCTATATCCATGCCTACACCTAAACCAAATATGAGATGAAACATAGGTGAGAGTGCAAGAATATCAAGTCAAGCTCCTTGAATCTATGATATTTAGTTCATTCCTCAAGTAGCAAAACCTTGCTTCATCAAGTGGCTTCGTGAAGATATCGGCAAGTTGATCTTTGGTTGATACATATGATAGATCAATATCACCTCGAGCAACATGATCTCTAATGAAGTGATGGCGAATCTCAATATGCTTTGTCCTTGTGTGATCCACCGGGTTGTAGGCAATCTTGATGGCACTTTCATTGTCACATAGAAGAGGCACTTTGTCACAATGGACACCGTATTCCTTTAAAGTTTGCCTCATCCATAGCAATTGAGTGCAAGCACTAGCAGCTGCCACATACTCGGCTTCGGCGGTGGAGAGAGATATACAATTTTGCTTCTTGGAAGACCAACATACCAAGGACCTACCAAGGAATTGGCAAGCCCCGGATGTTGATTTTCTATCATCCTTGTCACCCGCCCAATCCGAATCCGTGTATCCACAAAGAGCAAATGTTGATCCTTGAGGATACCAAAGACCATAAAATGGCTTTCTTTAGGAGCCGCTTGATATCTTGCACACACACCTACACTCAACACAATATCGGGTCTAGATGCACAAAGGTAAAGCAAAGAACCAATCATAGACCGGTATACCTTTTGATCCACATCTTTACCATTTGGATTTTGTTCTAGACGAGTCTTTGTAGCCATGGGAGTAGGAGCTCCATTTAAATCTTGCATTTTGAATCTCTTGAGCATATCTTGAGTATACTTGGCTTGATTGAAGAATGTCCCTCCTCTAACTTTCTTGATCTCAAAGCCAAGAAATACTCTCAACTCCCCCATCAAGGACATCCGGAACCTACTAGTCATAAGCTTTGAGAATTCATCATTAAAAGCTTTGTTAGATGAGCCAAAGATAATATCATCAACATATATTTGGCATACAAAAAGCTCCCCATTGACCCTCTTAGTAAAAAGAGTGGGATCAATTTTCCCAACCTCAAAGCCATGGTCAAACAATAACTCTCTAAGGTGCTCATACCACGTGCGTGGGGCTTTCTTGAGCCCATAGAGCACCTTATCAAGTTTGTAGACATGGTTTGGGAAGTTGGGGTCCTCAAATCCTGGGGGTTGCTTAACATATACCAATTCATTTAATGGATCATAAAGAAATGCACTTTCTACATCCATTTGTTGCAACTTAAAGTTATGATGTGCCGCATAAGCAAGAAGGATACGGATGGACTCAAGGCGAGCCACTGGCGCATAAGTCTCTCCATAATCAATGCCTTCAATTTGAGAATACCCTTGTGCAACCAATCTAGCCTTGTTCCTTACTATAATTCCATGCTCATCTTGCTTGTTCTTGAATATCCACTTTGTTCCAATAACATTGCGGCAATCCTTTGGCTTCTCAACTAACTTCCATACTTTGTTTCTCTCAAAGTTGTTGAGTTCTCTAACCAATCTGAATCTTCAAGGGCTTCCCACACTTTCTTTGGTTCAATCATGGAGATGTGTGCTTGGTGTTCACTGAACCTCTTCAATTGTGCTCTTGTGGAAATACCTTTCCTTAGATCACCAACTACATTTTGTAGAGTGTGATCTCTTATTTCCAACATTCTTTCCTTTCTAGCTTCGCGACGAGCGTGGATCTCCGTGTTGTTTCTTGGGGGACCCTCTTCATCATTTTGATCCTCGTCTTGACCATCATCTTGACCTTGATCATCATTGGAATCATCCTCTACATTGGGAGGCAAGGATTGACCTTGGTCTTGATCAAGTGCTCTTCTAGCGTCAATTTGAGCTTGTCTCAAAGCAGCTTGTACGGATCTTCCTTGAGAAATTGACTTGGAACCACTTGACAATCCGTCGAATGGACCAAGCTCCCTTTGACTAGAGTTGTCACTTTGATCACCATGTTGAGGGTCCACATCTTGTCTTTGGCTTGAGTCAATGTCCTCTTCGGTGGATGGAGCATGTTGAGGTTGTGAAGATGAGGGCTCCACTTGAGTGGAGCATAGTTCTTCTCGATCCGCCATAAGGGGTTCCTCAACGGGGCGGATAAATCGCACACCCATTCTTCCTATGGCATCCTGAGGCATTTCATCATCTGCATCACAAGCATCAACACGCCCCCCCTTGGGGACCATCATATTCTTCGAAGGTCACACTACAAGATCTATGACGGCTCCGGAGAGCTTATCATAGATTCTATAAGTGTGAGATTCGAGACCATAGCCAACAAAAATATCCTCTAATGCTTTAGACTCGAATTTAGACAAACGAACACCTTTTATGAGATAGAAACACTTACAACCGAACACCCGGAAGTAAGATATGTTGGGCTTGTTACCGGTAAGAATTTCATATGGAGTCTTGTTGATTTCTTTGCGGAGGTAGAGCCGGTTTGAAGCATGGCAAGCAGTGGAAATGGCTTCGGCCCAAAAGATGTGTGGAGATTTAAACTCCGCCAACATGGTCCTAGCCATCTCAATAAGAGTCCGGTTCTTCCTTTCGGCCACGCCATTTTGTTGAGGGGTGTATGCAGCGGAATATTGATGTTTAATCCCCTCATCACTAAGGAAATCATTCAAGGTGTAGTTCTTGAACTCGGTGCCGTTGTCACTTATAATGATCAACACGGGAACATTGTATTGCCTTTGGACCAAATTGATGAAGTCGATGAAGGTCTTTTGAGTCTCACTCTTCAATTTGAAGAAATAAACCCAAGAGTATCTTGAAAAGTCATCAATAATCACCAAGCAATATTTCTTCCCACCAAGACTTGCATGAGATGGAGGACCAAAGAGGTCCACGTGGAGGAGCTCCGAGATCTTGGTGGACTTGATGCGGTTCTTAGGCTTGTGAGGAGCATCATGCATCTTCCCTAGAACACATGCCCTGCAAACACGATCTTTGGCAAAGGAAACATTTTCTTTTAGTCCAACAATATGGCCCGCCTTGTGGAGACTTTGCAAAGTTCTCATATTGACATGGGCCAGTCGGTGATGCCATAACCAACCCCCATCGGCCTTTCCGAATAAGCACATCGCACTTGTAGTGGCTTTCCCCGAAAAGTCCACCACATACAAGTCATGTTCGACATACCCAACGAAAGCGACCTTGAGAGACTTGCTCCACATGAGGACCACAAGATCATTATGTAAAAAGACGGAAAAACCATCTTTCTAAGAGCACAGACTGAAAGTAAATTGTACCCAAGGGTCTCAACAAGCATGACGTTCACGAGTGTAATGTCGTGAGCAACCACAACTTTGCCAAAACCCAATACCTTAGATTTTGACTTGTCGACATAAGTCACGGTGATTTGATCATCATTTGGCTTTAAGTCCTTGACAATAGATGAGCTTCCGGTCATATGACTTTTGCAACCACTATCAATCACCCACTTTGACCCTCCGGAAGCATAAGTCTACAAAAGACCAAGCTAATTTTTAGGTACCCATTTTTCAATGGGTCCTCTTTTGTTAGCATCAAGGGTCTTCGGAACCCAAATAGACCAAGCAATATAACCATCAAATGGGCCAACATATTGTGCATACACATCACCATAATAATCACGCATTAGAACATAGTGAGGGTTAGCACTACCCGCAAAGTCATCATGAGACATAGTTTTACCACTTGTGGTCTTACTACCCACAATGGCCTTGTTAGTTTCTTGTGTGGGCTTGGCCTTCTTCTTCTTGTTATTCTTCTTCTTCTTAGAATTGGAGACAAATCCAATCCCCCTTTATCACCACTAGGCCTTTGCTTACTCAAAAGATCATCAATGGACTTGTTGCCTTGTGGAAATGTGGTCTTAGCAAGCTCCCCCTTCAACCTAGCATTCTCTTCAAGAATAGTTGTACTACTAGATGGAATGAAGTTACTAGGTGAAGGAATATTGGCCAATTGAGTTTGAAGCGTTTCATGGGACTTTTTGAGTGACAAGAGTTCACTCTCCAAAGCCTTGTGGGCCTTGTTAAGCAACCTAAAGTCCTCGGCAAGTTTTTCATGAACCACACCAAACTCAATCTTGTCCTTTTTAGCACTTTTGTATTTAGCAATAGCATGATCACGCTCTTTGATGAGTTTGTTAACAATATTGTCATTGGTCTCATCAAGCCCTTCAAGTTTTAATTCAAGTGATAACCTAGTTTCTTGTTCTTCTTCTAGAGCATTGTTTAAAGCCTCTAGCTCAATCATGTGTTCATGCCCAAGTTTACATCTTACATCTAGAAGCTATTGAGTATGTGAAAGTTGATCTAGGATGTTTTCAAAGTGTAACTTAGCATCTCCTTCTAGGTTAGTCATAAACTCATCAAAGGCAATTAATTCCTTTTTAACATCAAGAGACATCTCATCATCATGTTCATCATTATCTAAGGGAGTAGAGTGGGATTATGAGGATACCTCCGTTCCTCTTGCCATAAGGCAAGTGACGTTCTTGGTGGGAGAGTTCTCATTTGGAGAATCAAAGAGTGAGAATGTCGGAGTAGAGGTGGTGGCTAGAGCAGCCACACCATGTGAAGTTTCCTCTTCCTCATCTTCATCATCTTCATTGTCGGAGGAGTATTCTTCATGAGTGATCAAGACAATTTCTCCCGACTTCTTGTTGATGGGATTCTTCTTGATGAAAGGTTTCTTGTAAGGTGCCTTGAGAGTCTTCTTCAACACAAGCTTACCCCCATGATCTTCTCTCTTTTCATAGGGACAACTTGCTACAAAGTGATAACGGTCACCACAATTGAAGCAAGTTTTCAATCTCGTTGTATTTTATCTTTTCCCATTTGGGTTGCTTTTTCTTTGCATTTCCATCTTGGCCTTGGCGGGGTTCTTCCAAAAGTTCTTTGCATAGAAGGCCATATATTGACTATGATCAATCTTGACTTCATCGGGGTGGTCCATGGAAGGCCCTTCATCACTATCATCTTCATCCCCATGGTCCACAACTTTGGCCTTTAATGCAACATTGAAAACATTGCTCATACCAAGGGCACGAGCACGGGCATCTTTGGCATTCTTGGCGGCAACCTTGAAAGCGGCCATCTCTTGCATAACTTCATTTGAGGTCATGAGATGGTAGTTGTGTCTTCCTTGTAGACTCTTCAAGTCGGTGGGCTCAAAAGGCATGAGTGCACTCACATATTTCCTTTTTATCCATGCATCATCCACATGTGAGGCACCCACATTTCTAAAAGCGGTGGCGGTGGTCTTGAGCCTTCGGTACATGTCTTCATGATCTTCACCTTCTTTCATGTAGAAGCCTTCGGCTTCATTGCTTAGAGCATCATATCGGTTCCTCCTCATACTCTCATTTCCAACAAACAACACAGTGAGAGCATCCCAAGCTTCCTTGGCAATGCTAAAGTGCTCAATGTGTGGGTAATCCTTTGTTCCCAATCCTTGTTGAATCATAGCAAAGCAGTGGCATTGAGTTGACTATTGACAACCTTTATTCTTGTCAAGTTGTTTGGATCCCCAATAAAGAGTCCATGCTCGATGATGTTCCATAGTTCAATGCAAGAGCTGCGCACATGAGTTCTCATTAGTGATTGCCATTGAGCAAAAGTAGCAGACTCTTCTGGCTTAGGTGGGTCACCTCTATTGTACACATGAGGGTGAGGGATGGGAGGATCGGAAGAGTACCAAGAATCACGGTGCTCACCCTTCCCCCCATCGAGTTGTGTGGAGGAATTTGCGTTGTCTAGTTTGCCCCCTACCACCATACCCTCGGGGGATACCAAAGTATTCCCTTTAGGTAAAACGGATGGTAGATCATCTTGAGGAGATGGGAGTGATGAGCCATCTTTGTCTTTAAGAAGTTGATCAAGCATCTTCTTGACTTCGTTGACCAAGGAAGAGCTCAATCTTGTTTCCAAGTTTCTGAGATCTTCAATAGTCACCGGGGTCGGCTCACTACCACCATCCCCTTCTTGGCTACCCATATTCTCTTAGGCGGTAAAGCCCAAATAAAGAGCCGAGGCTCTGATACCAATTGAAAGGATCGTATGGGCACCTAGAGGGGGGTGAATAGGTGCTACTTCAAATTTTACTCTTTTTCAAATTAGGGTTTGACAAGAAAGGTAAATTCTCTAGAATATGCAACTATGGTGAATTTACCTATATGTCAATCAAGCACAAACTACCATAACACTAAGCAAGAACAAGTAAGTAAAGTGCGGTAAAGGATAGAAGTAACCAAGGGAGTGGACGCGGAGACACAAGGATTTGTTTCCCGTAGTTCCTTCCTTTTGAGGGGAAGTACGTCTACGTTTGGAGAGGGGGTGGTTTCAAACCACCAACGCCACGAGAGGCCTCCCTTTTTCTCCGATGAACCTCACCCCAACGGGCTCGATTCACCTTCCACTATATCGGCAACCTTCGAGGTGGAAGCCGACACCTTTACAACAAGTTCGGGGCACACATCCACAACTGAATTGGAGGCTCCCAAATACAAGCAAGCTGTCAAGACAAATCAAATACAAGCTTGTAAGAACCAAATCAAAGTTAGGGTTTCCAATGAAACACTAGAGCTTGGGGGCCCTCAAGTGAATGAGGGGGAAATGAAGATCTCTCTTGGTGAAGATGTAAATCAAGGCATCCTCCTTCGATTCTCCAAAGATCAATGACTTTGGATGGTTGAATGAAGAGATCTTGTAGATTTGGTGGCTCTAATGGGGTTGGTGTTCTTGATCAGCTCGAGCAACTGGAGGAAGAAGATAAGGGTCCTTTTTTATAGGCAGCCCCCTCCACGAACCGTTTTCTGACCGTTGTAGAAAAGTCAGACCGGAGACTCCGGTCTGTAGACCGGAGAGACTCCAACCAATCTCCGGACCAGCCTCCGGACTGCCCTTCTGACTGACCCAGACCAATTCTCCCCTAGCAACACCGGAGACTCCGGTCTTCCAACACCGGAGACTCTGGACTGAACAAAGTCCGGAGACTCCGGAGTAACCTCCGGTGCAGCCTCCAGACCACTAGTTAGAATGTCCTAGCCAGATCCTGGGAGGCACCACCGAAGCCAGAACCGGAAACTCTGGACCACACCGGAGACTCCAGTCTTGACAGACCGGAGACTCCGGTCTGGAGTTTCCAGAACAGTGGCATATGAATGTGGTCTTTTCCCAAGATTGAGGGTGTTGTTTATCTATGATAATACCAACCTGTGGACAATAACAAACTGTAAAATGATCTACTTGTTATTAACGAACACCAAAAGTTATTATGACAATAAATGCCCTTTGAGCGGATAATCCGCCCCCCGCAGGAAATTTCTGGATTGGCCCAGATCTACCATGGCAAAACAGATCGAGCACAAAGGGTGCAATTCTACTGATTCTAGCATGTAAGGAACAACACCAAGGATCTTCTACAATGAGATTTCCACCAAATAAAATGCATCCCATACAAAAGGAGAGAGATGAGGGTGTTACCCTCACTCATTGGAGGAAAATCGTGGAGGAGAAGATACCCGAAGGCGAGGTGAAGAAGATCCGGGGAGAGCCCGCAGAATCCGGTGGTCATATCGACTCCGGGAGAGGCGGATGCTCCGACGGCGGCTGGGGGCAGAGGTAGGGTTGGGGGAGGACTGGCTGCTCTGTTTGAGCCTGCCCTCCCCAACCCTGCCTTTAACAGGAAGATTTCGCCCGGGGCGGATAATCCGCCCCCCACTTAGGGCGGAAAGTCCGCCCCCTCTGAAAATTCTGTAAGTTACAGATTCAGGCCGGAGCAACCTAGCAAAACCCCTCGATGGTGTGTTAGAGGACTTGTGTGCAAGATGGTTTAAGGAGGGAAAGTAAGGCTTGGGTTAAGAGCATCAAACTGAGATGGTACTACACACCCAAATTTGTAAGATTCAAATCAAACAAAAGCCAAAATTGGGTGTGTTTTCCATAAGAACAAGAGATATGCAAGAAAATCCAACGAGGCCCATGAGAAACCAACTCTTATCTAGGAAGAGGGTGGTGGCCGAATCCACCATATTGGAGCACATGGCATGACACCGCGAGGATGTATCTTGAGTTCAAAACCAATGCTCATCGATGACCCACATATCACAGAATGATATTAAGGGAAATGATTTTACTTGCTTTCGGCATTATGGGGGGAGGGTTGGCCCAATCAATTAGGACCACACTCCCCCTATGACTATGCCCGCATCTAAACCATACATGAACAAGAGCAAGTGAGTGTGCAAGGGTAGTCAAGCCAAGCTCCTTGAATCTATGATATTTAGCTCATTCCTCAAATAACAAAATCTTGCTTCATCAAGAAGCTTCGTGAAAATATCAGCAAGTTCTTCGTTCTCACAAAGGATAGGGCAATATCACCATGAGCACCATGATCCCGAATAAAGTGGTTGCGAATCTCTATATGTTTTGTTCTTGTATGTTGCACGGGATTGTAAGCAATTTTGATAGCACTTTCATTGTCGCATAATAGAGGCACTTTGTCACAATTGACACCATATTCCTTTAAAGTTTGCCTCATCCATAACAATTGTGTACAAGCACTTGCAGCAGCAACATATTCAGCTTTGGCGGTTGAGAGTGAAATACAATTATGTTTCTTTGATGACCAACACACTAGAGACATGCCCAAGAATTGACATGCACCAGAGGTTGATTTCCTATCATCTTTGTCACCAGCCCAATCTGAATCAGTGTAACCACATAGAGAGAAACTTGAACCCTTGGGATACCATAACCCAAAATTTGGGGAATGAACCAAATATCGGAAGATTCGTTTGACCGCCACTAAGTGGCTTTCTTTAGGAGCGGCTTGGTACCTTGCACAAACTCCTACACTTAACACGATATCGGGCCTAGATGCGCAAATGTAAAGGAGAGATCCGATCATGGATCGGTATACCTTTTGATCCACGTCTTTACCCTTCGGATTGAGCTCAAGATGACACTTTGTTTGCATTGGAGTAGCAACGCCATTGACATCCGTCATCTTGAACCTTTTGAGCATGTCTTGGATGTACTTATCTTGATTAATAAAGGTTCCCTCTTTAAGTTGTTTGATCTCAAATCCAAGAAAGAACCTTAGCTCACCCATCATGGACATCTCAAACTTGTCAGTCATAAGCTTTGAAAATTCATCGTTAAAAGCTTGGTTAGTAGAGCCAAAAATAATGTCATCTACATAAAATTGGCATACAAAAAGCTCCCCATTAACCTTCTTAGTAAAAAGAGTGGGATCGATTTGCCCAACTTCGAATCCACGGTCTAGAAAAATCTCTTTAAGGTGCTCATACCACGCACGTGGGGCTTGTTTAAGGCCATAGATCGCCTTATCGAGTTTGTAGACATGGTTCGGAAATTTGGGGTCCTCAAAACCCGGGGGCTGCTTGACGTATACTAACTCATGTAGAGGACCATTAAGGAATGCACTCTTAACATCCATTTGCTGTAATTTAAAATTATGATGGGCTGCATATGCAAGAAGTATACGGATGGACTCAAGACGAGCCACAGGAGCATAAGTCTCACCAAAATCAATTCCTTCCACTTGAGAGAATCCTTGAGCCATGAGTCGTGCTTTATTCCTCACAACAATGCCATTTTCATCTTGTTTGTTCTTGACGATCCACTTGGTGCCGATAACATTGCGACAATCCTTTGGTTTCTCTATGAGCTTCCAAACTTTGTTGTGTTCGAAGTTATTTAATTCTTCATGCATCGCAACAACCCAATCGGGGTCTTCAAGAGCATCAAAAACCTTCTTCGGTTCAACCATGGAAATGTGAGCTTGATGATCACAGAAGCTTGCAAGTTCTCTTCTAGTGGATACCCTTCGTCGTAGATCACCAACAACCTTGTCAAGAGTGTGATCCCTTAGTTCAAGGTTTCGATCAGCACGAACCTTGCGACGAGCCTCAATGTCCTTATTGTTTCTAGAATGAGTTGATTTAGTATTTGTATCCTTGTCTTGAACACTGCCTTGCCCTTGATCTTGATCTGAGTTAACACCAGGAGGTTGCTGCAGAGCTTGTTCTTCAGGGCCGGATAATCCGCCCCTTGGAGGGGCCGGACTATCCGGCCTGGGAGATGAAACACCAGTGGCTTCTTCCTGAGCATGCCTGACAGGACTTGGAGACTCAGAGTCGGATAATCTGCCTTCTGGGGCCGGAGAATCCGGCCTGGGAGTTTCTTGGCTGTTGTCTTCGCCTCCGGATCCCCTGGAACGAGTTGGAGTGCCAGGAGAGGATTGTCTGCCCCTTGGAGGGGGCGGATAGTCCGGCCTGGGACTACCAACTTGTCCAGGGGACAGATGATCTTCAGCAGGTTGTGGTGTTGGTGCAGAGTTTTCTCCAATAGTAGGAGCTTGTTGAACTTGTGTAGATGAGGGATCCACTTGAGTGGAGCATTGTCCTTCCCGATCCGCCACAAGGGGTTCCTCAATGGGGCGGAAAAAATCCCATGCCCATTCTTCTTATGGCATCTTGGGGTATTTCAACATCTGCATCACAAACATCAACTTGCCCTACAAAGGAGCCGTTATTTTCATCGAACTCCACACTACAAGATTCTACAACAGTCCTAGTGAGCTTGTTGTAGACTCTATAAGTGTGGGATTCAGCACCGTAACCAAAAAAAATACCTTCTAAAGCCTTGGACTCAAATTTTGACAAACGGACACCTTTAATAAGAAAGAAACACTTACACCCGAATACCCTGAAGTATGAGATGTTGGGCTTGTTACCGGTAAGTATTTCATATGGAGTCTTGTCCAAAATCTTTCGGAGGTAGAGCCGGTTCGATGAGTGACAAGCAGTGGATATGGCTTCAGCCCAAAAATTATAAGGAGACTTGAATTCAGCCAACATTGATCTTGCCATATCCATCAAAGTCCGGTTCTTCCTCTCGGCTACACCATTTTGTTTGAGGGTTGTACGCAGTGGAATATTGATGTCTAATCCCCTCTTCGCTTAGAAACTCATTCAAAGTGTAGTTCTTGAATTCGGAGTTGTTGTCACTTCTTATTGCCAAGATAGGAACATTGTGTTGACGTTGAACTTCATTGGCAAAGTCAATGACAGATTGTTGAGTCTCACTTTTTAGCTTGAAGAAATAGACCCATGTATATCTTGAGTAATCATCGACAATGACCAAGCAATATTTGTTCCCACCAAGACTTGCATGAGAAGGAGGACCAAATAAATCCACACGAAGTAATTCCAAGATCCTCTTTGATGACACAATAGTCTTCCTCTTGTGGGGAGAGTCATGCATTTTTCCTTCTACACAAGCCCTGCAAACACGATCTTTGGCAAAAGAGACATTGTCTTTTAGTCCAAGGATGTGGCCACCCTTCTGGAGACGTTGCAAAGTTCTCATGTTGACATGGGCTAAACGGCGATGCCATAGCCAGCCCACGTCGGCCTTTCTGAATAGACACATCGGACCCGAAGTGGTTTTCCCCGAGAAGTCCACCACATACAGGTCATTTTCGACGTATCCAACGAAAGTGACCTTTAGAGACTTGCTCCACAAGAGTACCACCAAATCATCATCGATAAAAACAGCAAAACCCATCTTGCCAAGGGCATGAACAGAAAGAAGGTTGTAACCGAGGGTCTCAACAAGCATGACGTCCACAAGAGAGATATCGTGGGCAACCACAACCTTGCCAAGACCCAATACCTGAGATTTAGACTTATCACCATATGAGACTATGATATTATCATGATTTGGACGCATCTCCGTGATGGTCTCCTTGCTTCCGGTCATATGACTAGTGCAGCCACTATCCAGCACCCATTTCGACCCACCGGAAGCATAGACCTGCAAGAAAATTACTTCTTGGTTTTAGGTACCCATTTTTCAATTGGTCCTTTCATGTTAGTAACAAGGGTCTTTGGGACCCAAATAGACCAAGCAATATATTCATCAAAGGGACCGACATAATAAGCATAAACATCACCATAGTCATCACAAAAGAGTTCATAATTCGGATTGTGAGACCCTGCAAAACCAATATTGTTAGTCTTGTCTTTTGTGACATTCTTCTCAGCGGTGCTTATCTTTGATTGCACATTCTTGGTCTTGTTCTTCTTGGTTTTCTTTTTCTTGGACCTGGTTACATACCCAAGTTCCTCTTTACCATGATTTGACCTTTGTTTGCCAAGGACTTCATCAAGCACACCTTTATCCTTGGGAGTGATGTCCTTGATCACTTCTTTTTCCACACTAGCATTTTCCTTGTTACTATATGTTGAGTTGGACGAGCTAGGAGTATCATATTTGGCCAATCGACTTTGAAGCTGATCATGTGACTCATTGAGAATAGAGAACTCGTTTTTCAACACCTTGTGAGCATTGTAAAGTTTCTCCAATTCCTCGGAGAGTATATCATGAGCAGCCCCAAAGTCAATCTTTTCCTTCTTTAACTTCTTTGCTTTGGTGACAGCATTGTCACGTTCCTTAACAAGTTTAGTAACAAATTCATCATGTGACTCTTCAATAGACTCAAGCCTCTCTTCAAGAGAGACCCGAGCCTCTTCCTCTTCTTCAAGAGCATTTTTTAAGGATGCAATTTTCATTGCATCCTCCCTTTCAATTCTGCCCTTTTCTTCAAGGAGAGCTTCGTTTTGGGCCAGCTGATCCATAAGAGCTTCAAAACAAACTTTGTGCTCACCTTGCAAGTTAGTATAGAAATAATCCAAAGCAATAATCTCTTCTTTAACCTTAAGACTAGTAGGATCATCCATGTCAATCATAGCCTTAGGAAAAGAAGAGTTAGAAGAAGTTACCTCGGAGCTTCTTGCCATGAGACAAGTAGCATTCTTGTTGATGATGTTTTTGTTCGGAGAGTCGAAGAGAGAATTTGATGTAGATGTGGTGGCTATAGCAGCCACCTCTTGAGAGCTCCTCCTCGTCCTCATCTTCGCTTCCCGATGAATATTCTTCTTGAGCCACTAGAATAATCTTTGGTTGCTTCTTGAAAGGAGCATTCTTCTTTACAAACTATTTCTTGCGTGGAGCCTTTGACTTGTCCTTGAAAATGAGTCTTACTCCATTATCTTCCCTACTTTGATATGGACACTCAGCTACGAAGTGCATCCGGTCACCACAGTTGAAACATGTTCTCAGCTTGGGACCATTTTCTTTTCTTCCATATGCTCCACTCTTCCGTTCCAGTTCAGCTTTAGCCTTGGCTGGATCTTTCTAGAAGTTTCTAGCATAAAGAGCCAAGTATTGTCCATGAATCCTTTTTATATCCTCAGGACAGTCCAGACCTTCTAGGGCATATTCATCATGATCAATCACACTAGTCTTCAAGGCCACGTTGATCCCTTTTTGCACCCCCATAGCTCGAGCACGAGCATCTTCGGCATTCTTGGCAGCCACTTTGAAGGCGGCCATTTCTTGCATTACCTCATTGGATGTCATGAGGTGATAGTTATGCCTACCTTGGAGACTTTTCAAATCTGTGGGCTCAAACGGCATAAGAGCACTGACATACTTGCGCTTGATCCATGCATCATCAACATGAGCGGCACCATGATTTCTGAAATTTGTGGCTATAGCCTTAAGCCTCCTATACATGTCTTCATGGTCTTCTCCATCAAACATATAGAATCCTTCAGCTTCGTTGCTCAATGCATCATATCTATTCCTTTTCATACTTTCATTTCCGATGAAGAGCTCAGTGAGAGCATCCCAAGCTTCCTTCGTTGTACTAAGATGCTGAATGTGTGGCATATCTTTGTCACCCACACCAAGCTGTATCATGTGTAGAGCTATAGCGTTGAGTTGGCTATCGACCACTTCTCTTCTTGTGAGATTGTTGGGGTTTCCAACATGAAGACCATTTTCGATGATCTTCCACAACTCTATGGAGGAACTGCACACATGAGATTTCATCAAAAAATTCCATTGAGTAAAAGTAGATGCAGAAAGCTTGGGTGGATCACCCCTATTATGTATATGTGGGTGAGGAATAGGTGGATCTGGGGAATACACATGAGAAACCTCATTGTATCCATCCTTACCGCTATCCTTTTTCGAGGAGGATCTCTTGCTAGTGTCATCACCAACCACTTCGTTATCTTTAGAAACAATTTTACCCGTTTCCTTGGATTGCGGAGTGGTATCCTCAGAGTTAGATGGAGGTGATGCTACGGATGTGGAGAGACGCATTATCAATTGACGCATCTCTTCCATCTTAGCCTCCATTGAACTCACCAAGGTTGTTTACAACGTCTTGAGATCGTTCATGGTGACTACCTCCAGAGCATCACTTCCATCTACCTTTGAACCCATACTTCTCTTAGGCGGTTAAACCCGAAATAAGAGCCGAGGCTCGGATACCAATTGAAATGGATCGTATGGGCACCTAGAGGGGGGGTGAATAGGTGCTAACCAATTTTTAATACTTTTTCAATTTTAGGCTTGACACAAAGTAAATTCTCTAGATATGCCACTACGAGAATTTCCCTATATGCAACCCTAACTACTAAGCACGTAAAGAGAGGAGTGAAGGAACCGTAGTGGAGCACGCGGAGACACAGGGATTTGTTTTACCGTAGTTCCTTCCTTGTTAAGGGAAGTACATCTGCGTTGGAGGGGTGGGCGGTTCAAAGACCACCACGCCACAATAGGCCTCACCCTATTCTCCGATGGATCTCGCCACGAGAGGCCTGATCCACCTTCTCCACTATTGGATCCCTTCGAGGCGGGAACTGATGCCTTTTACAACACTATCAGGACACACCCACAACCGAATTGGGGGCTCCCGAGATGACAACAAGTTGCCACAAGAACAGGGTTTATCAATATAAACAAAAACAAGGATCTAGGTATTTGCAAGAAATACTAGATCGGTGGTTCTCCAAATGAATGGAGAGGAGATGAAGCGCTTGATTGCCGATGATGAAGATCGAGTTCTCCTCCTTCGATTCCCCGAGGGACGGTGCCTTTGGGTGGATCTAGGTGGAGATCTCTTGGATGAAGGTTGCAGATCAGATCTCAACTTTTTCGAATGAATCAAGAGATCTGGCAGGAGGGGGAAGGCTGGCTTAAATACCCCCTGAGAGACACTTGGGGCGGATTATCCGCCCCCTGGGAGAACTCCGCCCCAAAGGGCGGATTCTCCGGGGGAAACTCCGCCCCCTCTCTAGGGCTGGCGCCTGCGAAACTTGGTGAAGATCTTGGGGGGCGGATAATCCGGCCCCCTCCAGGGGCGGATTATCCGGCCAAGCTGGAAAGTCCGGCCAACACTCCGCCCCCTCTCTGGGGCTTGCGCCTTGGCGATGAGCAAGGAGGGCGGACTATCCGGCCCTCCTGAGGGGCGGATTATCCGGCGGGGCCGGAAAATCCGGCCAAAACTCCGCACCCCTTCTGGGGCTTGCGCCTGCTTGGGAAGAAGGAGGGGCGGATTATCCGCCCCCCAAAGGCAGAATCCTTTTCCCTTTTTCTCAAAGAGAGCTGCAACACTTCAACACACATTAAATAATCCTTGATATTGTTATCTAACACACAAAACACTAGGGATTAAGAAATGTTGTTTCAATCGGGCGAAATTTGTCATAGTGGTTTTTATTATAGTAGATAGACATGAAGCTATCGTGCTAAGGCACTGAAGGTGCAGCGCACCAGGTAGCAACCATTGGGAATGATGGCAATCATAAACCAGAAGAGAATGAACTAAAACTACACCAACAAACACCAAACCGATCAGATCTCGAAAGATCATGTACGATGTTGCCTCTGAGTCACGGGTGGGTGCTCCGAGAACAAAGTGGAACACTTAGCATCTATTCTGTGTTTGGTTGTGTACGAAGAATGTACAACTATTTCTTTGGCGGGGTAATCATATGGGTTTTCGAAAAGGAATGTATTCCTCATCAGAAAATGTGTCCACTCCACCAAATCCGTGAAATCTGGTGGAACGGGTTGCTAACCATCACCGCACCGACTCAATGTCACTTGAAAAATAATACTATATTATCTTTACCTAATTGATATGATCCTATCGTCTCCCTCACCATTTCACCCATTTCCCCCTCTCCTTGTCCCACCCAACCGGTGGTGGCGCCACTTAGCCTGAAGGCGAAGCAGGCGAGGTGGTTGCTTCATCTAGAAATTTAAACAAAATGCTGCTGAATTTTTAACTAATATGGTGATACAAATGTCAAAAGAAATGCACTACATATACACATACGATAGATAAGCTCACCATTCTATGAAAGTATTATAAGCTCACCATTATATTTTACATTGTTGTCCCAACTAAACACAAGATGAAACGACACATTCTAGTGGAAGGGAACCATAACATAACATTCCACTCCGTTCCCAAACCAAACACACACCCTTAAGCAATGCCTTTTCAAAGCCACGCTTTTACCAATGCCATTGTATAGACAAAGTGCATTAGACAAGCTTCTGGAAAACTGAAAATATATATGTGAGAATCTCTTTAAACTTTGAGGTGTGCTTCGGTGTCCCCCTTTTCTTCAAACTAACAAAACTAAAGAAATACAAGAACGGTCAGGATTGACCGATATCCCTTCGGTTTGGAGGGCGGGAATAGGTATCATCCAATCCTGGCCGTCCTTTTGTTTTCAGTTTCGTGAGTTCGAAGGAAGGAGGACACCAAAACAAAAGTATCTCTTTAATTAGACAATCGTTTTTTAGATAAAAAGGGCTCCACCCCCGGTTCCGTTTAAGAAACCACAAGTCAGTAATTAGACGATCGTGTACATGGAGATATATTAGAGCCAAATTTAGATCTAGAGATACTCTATCTTATTGATAAAAGTGTACTGTTCAATGTCTATGGTATGAAAATGTATTTCATGCATGATGGATCTAGTCATACCGATTTAGTGTTACAAAATGTTTTTAACCTTATTCCCATAGAGCAATTAAACTGTAAAAAGGAAAAATGTTTAACCAGTACAGACTCTAAACAACCAAACTACTCCCTCCTATCTATATTAATTATCGCAAAATCGAATATATCTAAACATGTTTTAGTGTTATATACGTCCAATTTCGCGACAATTAATATGGATCGAAAGGAGTAGTACAATACCACTCAGAACAAGTACCTTCCGTATCATGCAAGTGTTTGCCGTGTGCACATGTTGTGGGAGTGCAATAGTAAATGCATCAGTCATCCAAATGAAAATAAGTAAATGCACGAAGATTCACTATGGATCTCGGGTACCGGCGCTCTTGGTACCAAAAAACGGAGTTTCACTCAATTTTTATAAGTTTGTCAAAGGTCACCAACAAAATCACCAACGTAGATGCGTAGTAATCTATATGTTCATCAAACAGATGAATTTGCATGAATATAATTCAAAAGAATTCCACCTGTGAAAAAAAAGTTTGTAGTTCATGAACTTATTTGTATTTTTTATCACTTTTGATGATTATTAATATATTGGTAGAATTTTCGAAAAAAAAACAAAGTTTGAGACGCAGCAAACCGTGGCAGTAGTGTTTGGCCGCTCGCAAAGGTTAATTAGCAGTAGCTAGTACCGTTTGTACGATTGGTCCAGGTGCGGTGCGGTGTCCCCATGCAAATCTGCAGGAGGAGAGCTATATATCACAGTATATTTACATAATTGGCAGTTTCTGCACCCCGCAAGTGGGCATCCGATCCGTGCACGCAGATAAGATCGATCTGCCTGTCTGTATGCTGGCCTAGCTAGGTAAGCAGAAAGAGATTGTATATGGCGGCTCAAGAATGGCAGTCAACTGAAGATATGCATCGGGGCTCGGGTCGGGAGAAAAAATTCAAATCAAAGACCGACTACCTCCGCAAAAACATTGCTTGGAGCAATGAGCATCACCTTGCTTTGGCCGGCCTAACATGAGGAGCAGGAGCTAAGGTGTAGCCAAGAACAACTCGCCGATCGATGAGCGCGCGTGGATCATATCATTGATTCAAATGACCAGAGATCGCTGAGCGTGCATGGATGGATCGATCGGCAAGTCATCCTTGGCTGCATCATAGTCCCCAAGCCTAATGTTAGGCAACGGGCAAGCGAGAATCCATGGCTGAAGAGCTCATGCTAGGGGGAAGAGAAGAAGGAAACGGGAGAGTGACGGAGATGGAGGACACTTCGATTGAAGGGTTGGCCGGGCCTTTTATAGATGCAATAGCTGCAGGCAGGCAGGCAGGGTGGCTGGTGAGAAATATAAATAAGCTTTAAACAGCACTGGAAAAGCTAGTTTGAATTAAGCTCATCAGATACATACACTGAATGCAATATCATGTGAAGATCTTGAAGAGGACGACAGGTCCCGGAAGGATCCTGCGTGATGCCGCACATGCAGCAGGTATGGTCCAGAGCAGGGAGCTAGTAAGGCGATGTATGCAGCCCATGCACTACTGCCGTGCCGGTGGTCGGTACATTTTTGGCATCAGTATTCAGTACCAGAACAACTCTACATCTGCATTAGTAATATATTGGTACCCCAAATCAGCTCTTCCTTGCATTGCGCATTTGCATCAGCACACCATTCAGCTGGACATGTATCCGCCCGTACATGATCTTTGTCCCCTGAAATAATCTATTACTACGGAGTATATATTCAATTCGCATAAAAACGTATGGTAGTACAAAAGAAGATCCTGGATTTCTAGGTAAGTAATACTGTCAAGTCTGAACTCTTCTGAAGAAGCCTTGTGATCTCCAAAGGGACCTTGTACTCTATGTTGAACAGATCCTGCCGTGATCTTGAAAGCGCTGACGCCGAGCCATGCTGTTTTACGACATCATAACTAGATTCCTCTCGGTTCTCTGACTGACGGATTGATTAGCTACCGCCTCCTAGTTAGGAAAATCTGTCTAAAAACCCGAGGAAAGCTAGTCGATGCGCGAAACATGCGTGCGTGGGGTGTGCGAGTGTGAGGTGACTGACAGCCATGGATCAATCATGCGCTCCGAATCATGATGAGTCCGGCCGGCCGCCGGACGGTAAGTACACGTACGGCGTCGTGCCGCTGTCTGAACTCTGTTGCGGCATCTACTAAGTGTGTGTAGCGAGATCCAGTCCAGTCAGTTTGAGAGTAATTAAGTGCTCCTGTAGGTAGAATGAAAGGATTGTAGTAGCATGACGATGCAAGAGAAAATTTAAATTCCTGCACAGATATGGATGCCCATTCTATCCCACTATACAATACATTTTTCTTTTCGAAAGCTTGTGCCATATGGTTGCAAGAGATAAACCTGTGACGTGATGCGGATGCTACTAGTACAAACAAGATAGGATAAGGGCACGCACAACAAAAGAAGATCATGTGGCGGCGGATTGCCCACAATTCCTTGAGGATGTTCAAACCTGCTGATCGAAGGCAGTATCCATCCATGGCAGGTTTCAGAGTCTTGTATACGTATGCTGTGTTGTTTACTCGCTTCTTCACCTGAATCAGCCCTGCTAGTTCCCGAAGCGACCAAAAAGGTATTAACTGAGAACAAGGCAAGCTTCAGCGGTGGCTAGCAACTCTACTAAGCTGAACAAGTCGTATGCATGATTGGTTGGGAGAAGAAGCCGCGAGGCCTTGGATCAATGCGCAAATAAACATCTCAGCAGGAGCTCGATGTGAATCCGCATACATGTCGAATCAAAATGTCACGAAGCCTCAATAGGTTTCTTTCATCGCAATACAAAGGCCAGCAACGTAGAACTGAACTGCTGAGGAACAGGCAAGAAAGACCGACGCAGTAACAAGGTTTAGCCGTTGCCAACTTCCTTGGGTCAGACCGCCCGTGTCGGCTCAGGAGTGTTAGGATGCCCAAGGACTAGGAATATTTCCTGGTTAAGATTAAAACCATCGAGTATACCATACCGATTGTGTGTCCTTCCTCCGCTAATGCCAAAGGCCCAAGACTAACTACAGAAGGAAGAAGAAACTCCTTCTTGGTATCAAATCACACAAGACCAGCTTAGATGCATTCAAAAACGCTTAGAAAAACCCGGCCAAAATTACAGGAAAAAAAAGGACAACAAGGGAAGAACTATCACATCGTCTACTCAAGCAGTGATATAACACACAAGTCTTTCCACGACAAAGACGACCCACAGCTGCTGATAGTTCAGGGAAAATTAGCTTCTCTTCTCCAAGGTGGCTGGACTGATGATGGCACTGCTGCTGCTGCTACTCAGCAATCCTAACCTTCTTCTTCTTATTATTGGATTTCTCTACCGGCGTTTGCGGCATCTCAGAGGTTGTGTTGCTTTCTGTGCCACGGGCCTGGGATCCTTGGTTGGACTTCTCAGAGTGGCCCAAGCTGCTTTCGTCCCTTCTCCTTTTCTTGTGTTTGGACCCAGGCTCCACGCTATGTTGACCCAGAGAGAATGCTGATCCTTGGCTGCTGCGGTTCTTCGATCCCCCAGTGAACCGAGACATGGTCTTCCTGGAAGAACCTGGAAGGTCATATGCACTCATCAGTCACTGCCACGGTTATCACTACTAATATTTACTTGCTGATTCCATTCCTATATGACAAAACGACATTTTGGGAACTGGCAGACAGCAGTTCACCAGAGACAAAATCTATGGCATGGCGGCATTTTAGTACCACTGAATTCCGCACCTTGCTATGACAGTTAGTACATTCTACGAGGCAACTTTGGTGATGTTTTACATATGCAGCTATGGCTTAGTTTAGCAGAGGTAAACTGCACTTGCATACTTAATCTTTCTCTTCAAATGCGCCATGGATGGATGAGGCCTACATGTACTTGATTCAGATTTTTTTTTTGGCAAATCAAGCTGAATCTTCCAGGTTTAACACATCGTAATCTAGTGATTTGGACCGGTTGACAGGGAGTAAACTGGAGTCTCCTCCTGCCTAACTTGTCTAGGGCATTGAGAGCAAAAAAGTGGCTCCCAAAACTAAGTCGCTGTAATCCTGTGAAGAAAAAAGTGTTTAAAAAGAAATACCTGCAGATCTCTTACTGCTAGGAGTACTCCCAAAACCTGGTTTCTCTTTCTCCAATTCTCGAGGTTCAGGGTAACGGACCAAGGAAACTCTGCGCGAAATCTTCCCCACTGGAATTTATTCATTTATTTGTTAGTGAAAAGGTCAGTTTGCATATAGAGATCATAGGACACAAATAAATACAGGGGGAAATAGACTGCCTGTGCTTACAGCAAATTGGAAAGAACACAACCAGCGAGAACTGATATGTTACTCCGAGGTTTGTTAAACCAGTGTGAAGTAAGCACAACATATTTGTTATCTTTCCCCAAATTGTTGTCTTTGTGTTAAAAATAAGAACAGAGTAGAGTTAAATACAGGGTATTCTTTTACATACTTACACAGTTGGCACACAAATGTTCCAACTCCTAGTACGTCAGTCAAACTCTAAGATTCAATTTATCTCCTCTTTACTGTGTTTGACATTGAATTCCTAGTTGCTTTAACACAGAACGATAAGCATATACTGTAACTCATAAGTGTTAGATATTTTGGAACAAACATTCAACGGTGGGTGAAGTGTCACATACTGCTCCTACTTCTCTTGTTTGTTAATTCCCTTGAAGACCAAAACAGATCAAGTTGACAAGTAACACAGCAACATGCCATAACAAATTAAAACACACATTTTAAGAAATCAAATGTGGTGTTACAAACCATCCTTCACTAGTATCCAGTGAACTAATGTTTTGGCAAACAAGCAAAATATTAATGTGTTTCTACCTAATGCAAATTAAATTAGGGTGTGTACATACCCATCAACTCTGTCATCAATAATTCTTGAAAATATTAAACTAAGACAAACATAATATTTCAGCCAATTTCACATTTCTTCAAGAATGGTAAATAAATAGCAGCATACTAGGTTGACATTTCAAGTACCAGCTTTCATTTCAGACCCTGATGGAATGAATACGGTTGCGTCTGGCCGCTGAGCAGCAAAGCTGACGAGTTCATATGATTTCCCTGACAAAGAATGTGAATTAGATATAAATGAATGTTTGCTGAGAAGTATTAATTGTTATCTTAAATGAACAATGGTAATTTAAGCTTCTGAGAATGGAGAAGGGACTAGACAAGTCAGATAGCACCGAAACTTATCACTGATGTAGTGATGGATGGCATGTTAAGGAACCAGCATTGCTAAATCATATTAACAGAATGAGAGACCAGTTCCACCATTGATAAGCAAGTAGTTTCATTTGTATGATTAATATGCTATTTTTTACAATTAAAAACCACAGTTCTGAAAAATAGGCCTGGTCAACACTTAAGTGTGACAAAACTCACTAAACGCAAACTCGGTTTTTGCTGAATTTAATCAATCAAGTGAATTTTTTTAACATAATACATGGTATTTATCTTACCCGAGGAATCCTCCAAATTTCCCAAGTTTCCGTCGTGGTGAAGCTTAAGGGAAACTTCTTTGCCGTCAAAATCTGAAGCATCCACCTGTGTGATAATAAATAGAGCAATAAGTTACCAAGGAGCCCAAATGCAGCACCCAGTAACATGACACAGAGGTGGAAAAAAAATCCAACTTCCAAGTTACATGGTTTATAGGCCACTGGATTAGCCAAAGTTCAGTCGAGTCTGATGGCGAGATTTCAAGCATACCCTCCTCTACGCTCTCCTGAAATGCCGGTCCAGGCTCATAGCTACAAGGTTGCAGCAAGGTTCAGAACAAACACTTAGCTTACACATATAAGAAGAGCAACGCAAGTAAGGCCAAGCCAATACTAGACGGATTCCACAAAATTGTATTGATAAAGGACGTCTGATTTCTGAATTGCAATATCCTGTTTATTGATTATGTTTCAGGTGTAGTTGGCTACTGGCATGTAGAAACTCGGAACGTGGAACTTGGTCCACGGAGGACGCCTAGGCACCACACACTGCTTTTCTTCGGTGGCGATTCTCGCCAAGACCGTGCACAGAGCATGCGGCACCGGTGGAGAGAGGGGGGCTGGCGGTGTTAGGGTTTGGACGCTCCCGGGTCGCCCAAAGGAGCGAGACGGAAGCGGGTTGTTTTTGTTCTTCTGGAACTGAAAACTTGACGAGACCAACGCTACCGGAAATAAATCAAGCGGGTGAGAGAAGTGCTCATACCGGATTGCTCCTTTAACCATCTCTACCGCCCAGTACTGCTACCGCCGGCGATGGAGCTCCGGCGTAGGGAGAGGGGTTGGCGGCGGCAACGGAGGTGAGACCGTGGAGGACAGGTGATTGGGGCTTGCTGGGCTCACTTGGTCACAGATTAGAAAATCGGAAATGCCTATTTTGCTGTCGGCGGACTGGAGCCTGGAGGTTGGGTCGGCGGCAGGCTGGAGGTCCAGGGCGAGCTCGGGATATGCGGCGGGCCGGGGATCGGGTAGCTGCGGCGGCGGCCGAACCCTAAGCGCGAGAGATGAGAGCCTAGGCCCTAGGGCTTGGTCTGCGGCTGTTGGGCTGACTAGCGGTGGCAAGCGCTATTACCACCCTTTCGCTGAAGAAATTCGAACATGTGCCGGCCCAGTTTCCAACAGTCCTGACCAGTCTACTGCATACTAATCAAGCGAGTAAAACAATTTAGATGAATCCACCTGTTTGTCGCAGTGTTAAATTATATTTTAATTATCGCTTGTTGAATTTATGACCTATTTATTGTCTGTTATATTTTTTTTATATACAAACTAAGATATTATGTCACTATTATATTTTGATAAATGAATGGTGGTCTGCGGCTGCGGCTGTTGGTCTGCGGCTGTTGGGCTGACTAGCGGTGGCAAGCGCTATGTACCACCGTTTCGCTGAAGAAATTCGAACATGCGCCTGCCCGTAAGTGAGTGTCTTGACTTTTATGTAAAACTATTTAGTATATAAATTTATGTACGTGTTAAAGTGTTAAATTATAAGTGTTATTTTATGTTCAATTGTTCCATATTGAAGTTGTGATCTATTCTTTGCTTGTTGTATGTTTCTTTCGGTGTATACATCAGGATATTATGCCACTATTATATTTCGATAAATGTCCGTTTTCCTATCATATACGTCCAGTATTCGTTCCATATTGGTCTCTGATGATTTTTGATTTCGTGTTTGTTTCTAGAGTTTTACGTTTTATTTCTGATTCCGGTGATATAAGAGAAAAAGAAACGATAATGCATGTTTTTGTCTGTTTTCGTTCCGTTTTCAACCCTAACCACCATGGCCGGCTGAGAGAAGAATCGAAGCACTGAGGTCGTCATGATAGAACCGGTGGAGAGAATTGAAGAGGATGCCCGCCACGTGCTCGTTCTTCTTGTCCTCCTTCCTTGTGAGAAGATCGAAGAAGTCGCCCGCATACTGCCTAGTGCTGCGCCACTGGACCAGCACATACGAGCCCGACCACCTTGTCGTGGCATAGATCACCACATTGCTCCGCTTCCTCCCCTTGTTGACATAGCCGGCCGGAGGAAACTTTATCACACCACAACCCACGCTGTGGCGCGTCCTTTGCTGATGTAATCGAGAGAAATACCAGCACGAGAACTCCACCATGTAGGCTGATGAATAACATCGCCCCAACACTCCCTCGAGGGTTTGCAGGAGACAAAAGGCAGAACTCTCCACCTTCTTGTTAGCCGAAGAAGAGAAAAGGAGGAGCAACTTCAAACACATCTGCATATATAGCACCACACCACGAGCTTATTGGGAAGTGCGCCATGGAAGAATCTTCTGGCAACCACATGCACCACACCGCAGCCGCCATCAAGATCGCCACCAAAAGCCATCACACACTACTCGAACACATCGACGACACACACCTCATCGGTATCGTGCTAGAATCTGGAATCACTCCAAATGACCTACTAGAGGAAGACTTATTGAACTACGGCTATACGTAGGAGGGGACCTGCTGACTGCAAGTGCACATGTAAATTGTAACTAGATTCAAAAGTAAGAGTATTGAACCATGGAGAGCTATTTGGTTAAAGTCTTTATGCCCCTTGTCACTATCTATCAAAAGACACTTGTAAGTTGTTCTTTATTTCAAGAAAGAGTGTTTTAAGAGAGTTGTTTTTGGGTGCAAAGTAATAACAAAAAGTGAAGTAAATAGAGAGTAAAAAGAAGTGTAAAAAGTAATGAAACTTCAGTAGGGCAAAATATTCTCGGGAAATTTAGGATACACCTCTAGCGTTGGTATTAATTGTAGTTAGAATGAACCTATGTATTTTCGGTATAACATGTGTGGGAAGAGCTCCATAATAAGATGTTCACAGACAATCCATATGATATTACACCCCTAATAACCGAGGAGGAGGAGGAGCTCACCGGGGTGGAGGAGGGAGGAACTCACCGGGGTGGAGGAGGGAGGAGCTCACCGGGGTGGTGGTGGTGGAGGAGGAGAAGGAGGAGGAGGAGGAGGAGGAGGAGGAGGAGGAGGAGAAGCTCACTGGGGTGGAGGAGAAGGAGGAGGAGAAGGTGAGGAGAATGAGAGAAGAAGTGGAGGAGAAGAAGGATGGAGGAGTGGAAGAGTATAAGAGAGGGAGAATGGGGGAGGGATTCAAAATTCGAATCCCTCCCAAAACTTCTGTGGCGCATATGGAAGAAATGTGCCACAGAAGTTTGTCCTCCTTTTTTATTTTTTTACAGGAAAAAACGATCTTTTAGCCATAACTTTTTACTCTTTTTGAATTTTGAAAATCTAAATAATCGCTAAACGACCGAAAGGTGGTTGCGAGCGGATGCGAAATCTTGTTCTCGTCATTTTGGTATATCATACGTATTTTTTTCGACATGGTATGCAAAAGTTACGGCCGTTTTACCGTGGCATAAACTTTTTTTTGTATAAAAAGTCGAAATGCATGTTTGTTAATTTTCCTACAAACTAGACCATATTACCTATCACTATGTGAAAGGATTTTATTTTTTGAAGTGTTTTTCATTTTCTATTATTTTTACAAGGCTAAAAAGGCGATCGGGGAGGGGGGGGGTAGAATTTGTTTTTTCTATAAAAACTTCTGTGGCGCATGCCTTTATATGCGCCACAGAAGATAAACTTCTGTGGCGCATATGGTCATATGCGCCACAGAATGTTGGTCAGAGTACAGTCAATGAATTCTGTGGTAGGGTCCACCCGAGCTTTCTGTGGCGCATATGTCCATATGCACCACAAAAGTTGGAACTTCTGTGGCGCATGTGGACATATGCCGCCACGGAAGTTAACTTCTGTGGCGCATTTTTCCTATATACGCCACAGAAGTTGGAAGACTTCTGTGGCGCATTTGATGAAATGCGCCACTGGACAACTTTTGTGGCGCATGGTCAGAACCATGCGCCACAGAAGGTCTGTCTATCTATAGCTAGTTTCCTAGTAGTGTTATCCCCCTTGATCTATATGAATAGCATGCTAGCATGTTATGTCTCTTAGCACCATAGATACTACCACATGTCCAACTATAGTTTCGTTTCTGGTAGCGAAGGCAAATATTACATGATCAGCTTCATATAATATCTAAAGATAAAACTAACACATAATCATACATCAAAGTTATATCTTTATTTCATATCATACTATTGCTAGGGTTTCTCGATCTTTCCCCAAGAACAAAGTAGACTATTCACACATGGAGGCAATTAACAACATCATCATAATTGTATGAATGGAGTACAAATATGTGAATGAATTCAAGTGCAAATCCACAATAGTAATTGGAATTACACCAAGATGGAATTGAATGAGATGGGAATGGTGATGTGATACTTGCATTTTGTATCATCACAATAGCCACATATAGAACTAGTTTATATTGTTATTGACATTGATATATTATTGTATATGCAATTTTTAGATGATTTATGAGACTTTCCTATAAAGTTTCTTGTTTTGGTATTTAATTTCTGGGAGGTAGAAAACCTCCTATTTGTTGTTCCAGGGACGTTCAACTAGTCAAGTTATGGCGTGATGAGTGGATTGAAGGCCAATTAGTGCAACTCATCGTGCCACATCTCTTTGCATCCATCAACGCGTCTACAATCGTCTCCTCCTCCGTTAGTCAAGCCCTCATCGAGAACGTGTGGATTGGTGATATCACCAGCATCGTCACTGTCCCAGTTCTCTCGGAGTTCCTTATGTTGATCGATCAGCTTCGTGCCCTGACGCCCCAGAATGGCGACAATGATAGTCTTGTCTTGAATGGATGCGTGACATGATCTACTCCACCGCCTTGCCCTATAAGGCCCTCTTCCTTGGGCTGGAGCTATTCCTATGTGGCAAGGTGGTTTGGAAGGCGTCGACTATGTGCAAATGCAAGCTTCATGCCTGGCTTCTGTTGCATTGTTGTCTATCAACGGTTGATCAAAGGATGCTCCATGGGCTTGCTAGCCATGTTGGTTGCCCCCATTCGATGACAGTATGGACCGAGGAGTTGGGTAAATGTGGGCATGCCGAGCTAGCTCCTGATGTGCCTGCCCTCGCTTAGTGGTGGCCGCAAGAGGCTTTGTCTAGACAAGTGTTTTCTCAAAAGGTTTCGATTCCCTTGTCCTTCTCATGACATGGAAGATCTGGCTTCAGCACAACGCGAGGGTTTTTGATGTCTCGCCCTCTTTGGCTCTTCACCTCTGCTCTGCCATTGCTAGGGAGGTTTTTCTCTGGAAGAAGGCGGGTGCCCATAGAGTTCTCATTTTTTAGATAGTGCACCACTCACCCATCTTGTAAGAGCAACTCTAACCCATCCTCAAAATTTAGGAGTAAAAGGCTCCCTATCCTTTAGAGGAGCAAATATAGACTTCTAAATTTTGCGCGCCGCATATCCGATCCCCAATAATTTGGAGATGTAAAAATATTTTTGAACATAATTTGCAAAATTGATCACATGGATACATGAAAACATGCCACATAATGATTCCTAATTCATAAATATCAATAAATTAGTCATACAAAGTGATAATATCATCCTATTTGCTAAAATCACATGTAAACACCATTATTTAGCGTATTGGAGCGCATTACTAGCAAAGTGATAGCATCATCCTAATTCATACTACCATGTTCTACCTATTCATAATCATAGATTCCAGTCAGCCGCATTGAGCGCATGACTAGCAAGGCCCACCTATTCATAATCGATACTAATGACCTAGCATCTCCACTAGTTCTTTGATTAAAATTGTCATGTATTTCTTTCCAAATCATTGTCCTCATCCTCCGACCATGTAGCTTTTTTCTTCTTCACCTTGCTACAAAGAATCATCATTTTCACATTAGAAAACTCCCAAGCTTTAAAACAAAAAATGGGGATATACCAAACTCACCTCGTTCCGTCGGCACCAGGATGGGAAGGTGCCGGTGCGGGTGGTGCCGCTGCCGGAGTAGGTGCCGTAGCAAGTGACGGGGCTCCCGCGGGCTTTCTATCTATATATTTGACGCGTAAAGCTTTTACGTGTCGGCAAAAATAATGATAAAGGCTAAAAGCCAAATCCAGAACACATTTTTTTACCAGGTGTTTCTCTGACTTATAAGTCATGTCCAAAAGATAAAAGTAAGTCTAATCAAACACCCCACAATATTGACCAAAAAATAGGACAAAGAGGGGAAATAACAATCACGACATGACATGAGCCACCACTGTGGAGCAGTCCACGGCAAAACCGATCTTATTTGTTCTCACAAACCGCTTTTTTCCCTTGAACTTAGCTCGAGGTTGTGCTATACCTTGCATGATGAGTCAGCAGGCATTGGACCGGAATCCGAGTCTACGACCCCCAACGTCGTACAGCATCTCCAAGGTACGCTGGTTGACATTGCCGATGATCCCGACGTAATCATCTGGCCCGGATTCGGTGAAGGCCAGACAGTCATCCAACAGAACCCCGTTCGGCACGTCCAGGTCGACCGTGACGCCGCCGCTGAACGTGAGAGCGACCCTCGGCACGGTGACGTTGCTGTACCCTGTGAAGTTGTAGCACGTGTCGTACTTGTCTGGCAAGAGCGGGTACGCCGCCATGGCCGCCCGGAACGCCGACGTCAGTTTCTCGTAGGCCGTCTCGGGTAGGTGCGTGATGATGTTGCCGCAGTCTACGATCATGCCGCCCTCGAACACCTTCCTGGGGATGCTGAGCTGCTTCCCGCCGACGCTGATGCCGGTGAGCGTCACCACGTAGAACGTGGTCTCGTGCATGAAGGGGGTCATCGGCGTGAACAGGAAGCCCGAGGTGTTGCTCGGCGCTCCGAGGGCGAGGAACCCGGCGTCGCTGCTCACCGCCGGGAGGCAGTAGGAGAAAGCGCCGCCGTAGGCTTTGGACGTCTGGACCGGGAGCGACTCCGGCGAGCCGCCCAGACCGAGGAGGCCGTCGTACTTGTCGTTGGGGCCGCCCTGGCGGTAGCCGCAGCCGAAATGGAAGTCGTTGATCACGACGCCAGGTGCCAGCGTGAGCGCGTCGTTGCTGTACACGCCGGTCGTCTTGGACCCGCCCCCGTACTCCACCCGGTACCCGCACTCGGTGCCGTTGTTGGTGCAGCCATTGCCGAAACGATCGGACTGGAGCGTCTTGCACAGGGCGGAGCCGCAGGGGATCGGAGCGTAGGTGGACGACTTGCTAGGGTCGAACAAGGGGCCCTTCTGAGGGTAGCAGAAGCTGGAGTTGCAGGGCTTGCACTGCACCCACGACAGGTCGCTTCCGGTGTCCATGAGGACGACCTGCTCCACGGGCGGCGTGCCGAGCCCTACCTTGACGACGTACTCCTGCGAGTGGACGGAGTCGCCCAGGTACGCCGGGATGCTCACCTTGCCATCCTCCTCCGTGGTCCTTCTCCTGGACGCTCTGCCCATGATGTAGTCCGCGCGGGCGCGGCTTCTGTGGAGCGCCTGAGCGAAACATGTCTCGACGGTGGACGGCGACGGTGCGCACGGCCCGTGCCTGTGCATGAGCGGCACGGTGGCGCGGTCCGGCCGCGGCGTCGTCACTGAAACATTGCAATATCATCCAAGTGTTATACTTGTAGAATTACATGGAAACGCCAAGTTCAGTTGGTGCACATTTACGTACCCGTGGATGTGGAGCAGACTTCTTTTGAGCTGCTGGTTGACACTACGACGAAGCTGTGTGGACCGGCGCCTGCAACAATATTGTAACTGGAGCTGCATACGATCAGGAGGATACACAGGAGCAAGGGAGAAGCCATTGCAACTTGGTAAGCACCGACCTTATTACCCGAGTCTGGGACGATGCAAGTATATATGGACCAACCACAGAAATCTTGCTTGGAGTGAACGATCACCAACAAAAAAAATGGGAAGATACCTATGATGGGCTGAGGTGTTTAACCTCGCGCAGTAACCAGTATTTGTGAGCAGTCAAAAGAAGCACATTTTTTCTTGTCGCGTTATCTTGCAGTGCTTTGTAATGTACGGTCAGTGCCTTTTATCCTACCTTGTTATTAGGTAACATTCATGTCAGGGGCGATCAATTCGTAGTCTATCTTGTGATCATGCGTCCCAGTGTGTCGAGACACCAATTAAATGAACATTAGGAAACGAAAATGTAGATTTTAGCCGTTATAATAATCAATCCTTCATGACTATTCAGGTCACCATCTAACGTTGACAGGTTTATAAGTGTCGCGTGGTGGCTCTGGATTATTCGATCTATGCTCTTATCCAATTTTTGTTGAATAAATAAAGTTTGTTTGCTCCTTTTTGATGCAGAGCTCGGGTTCTAAACTTCCTTTTTGAAAAAAAACATGGAACCTTCTTCGAGGCTTGTGAAAATAGAAACATTATTAGACTTTTTTCAGAACCTTGCAACTTAGGAAAATGCAGGAAAGTAGTATTTAAAAGCACATAAAGCAAACGATCTACCATTTGAACAATTTATTAAACTAACACCGCCTAGAAAAGCACATATTTGTGATAAAGTATAACCTATGTCACATTTGACAACATTTTTCAACATATAAAAATCAAAAGGTTAATATAGTTAGAAGACCCGCAATACCGAGAAGCTTCACATTGTGCAAGGTTCCGAGCCACATGAATAATAATAGGGTGAATGCATCTAACTTGGTTCCTTCCCAGCACCAATAAAGTCAATTTTCTCCATGAAGTGGGTGCATGATCGTGTCATGGCTATTTGTTTTGACGGGGATGAGTGTTAGAGCCTGATATTATCAGGTTGATAAGTTGATAATCACATTAGGTTAATTTAGTATTTGAAAATAATAAGGTAAGTAAGTTGTATTGAATTTGGCAATGTCACCTAGATAATCTAGTAATCACACTATAATTTAGCAAGTAAAAATAATATGACAAGTAAGCAGTATTAAACTTAGAAATGACGCCTAAATAATTTGGTAATCGTACTAGGTTCATTTGGCAACTGAAAGCAATAAGCAAGTAGTATTGAACCTGCTAATCTCACCCTAATATTTTGGCAACCGCTCGATTAATATGGCAAATACACATATTGAATCTGGTAACATCATCAAGAAAATCTAGTAATATACTAGATAATCTGGTAATTGAACAAAATGGAAAGTAGGCATATTAAACCTGGTAATTGCACCTAGATAATATGGAAAACACCTTGAATACTAATATTATAATTAAAAAAACATGTGCTGAATGAAAAATATGGTGATTTCACCTTGGCAATCTGCTAGTTGACATATTAGACATGGTAGCAAGTAAGTGTATATTTTTACGCTAAAATCGTGGTCTTAATGTTGAAGGTGTGAATGAATGTAAAAATAATATGAACCATTAACATTTAAAAATTCAGAGGTTAGTAGAGTTATGTTGATATGATGATTTTTGTTTGATCTACTTAAATATGTTTAGTGGATATTTGCACCGTGAGAACTAGACATAGAAGCACAAAAGGGTCAAGTGTAAAGTGTGAAAAACCGATAGTACTATAGCAACTAATTTTGACAAGTCAGCTAAATGGGTGTTTGACATGCAGTGTCTTTTCATGGTTGATGTGTAGAAACTCTATGGTGAGCGTGCTTTTTGTGGCTATGCATAAACACTAGGCATGTCTCCCACTAGAAGGAAACGTCATGGAGACGTGCACTAGAAAAAGGCTATATGGAGGGTGTTGTATGGGATCACAATTCACAATTCAAAATTAAATACACTTGGCATTAAATAAAGTAGAATGGATCATTCCTTAGGAAAGGCCTTGAACTTATCCATCCAAATAGATTTTTTCCTTTAGCAAGTAAATTAATACTAAAAATGTGCATGCACATAGCAAAAATGCTAAACATTACAATATTATTTGTGATGTGAAACGACCTACAACCCTCTCCACATACAACACCGTGTCCGACTCTCCAACACATGCCAAGTCATCATGAACTTCAAAGGTGAATTATATCCTCTCTGAGAGTCCACTTCCTACCCTAGTGAATGGTATACTACTTCATACTCCAACCTATGACCATGCAAAGTTCACATCGACAAGGTCTAGAGACAAGGAAGAACGCCCAAAGAATCAAGCCCGATAAAATGTAAGCTTGGAAGAGGAGGAAGAAACCTACAGGAGCGGTACTACCGCTCCCTGCCAGCGGTACTACTGCTAACTCCTCCAGAGCTGATACTACCGCTACAGCTACCGCCGCCACTACCGCTCCGGACCCTCTCGGATCATGTCAATAGGTACTTGCAACAGTACCACCACCAGTACTACTGCCACATATAGGTAAACGACCAGCCTCAACATGAACAACAATATTACTACCGGCGCAAGCTATACTACCGTCACCTCAACGGAGCATGAAGAATACCTGTAGTGGTATTACTGCTAGGATCAATGTGTAACATCCCAAAAATATTGATCATGATTATCAAATTCTAATCACTAAAATTAGGGTTAACAAACTTTTATTAAATACAAACCATATGAATGCATGTGTGTATGTGAGGATTGTATGAATACATGTTTGGACTTATGTGATTAACCTAAATAACAAGAAATGGTTTAAAGATGAAAATAACATCATCTAAAATATTTCCAAGCAGAAACAAATCAAGAGAAAATCAAAAATAAATTAAATAAGGCAAATGGTCATTTTTGCCAATCTTGCTCACTAGGTCACTTTGAGTGTTTCTAGTCCAAGATTTCAAATGGAAACTTTTTCATTTCTTTTCACCCCTTGCGAGACCAAGTAAAAGTGAATCAAAGCCCACCTTTCAAACTTACAGAAACATTTGGCAACCTCATTATCACAATTCAAAATTGAATCTTTAACATATGTGAAGATCACACATTTTCCAAACCCAACCAAACTAGTGCCCCTTGACCAATCCAACTAACCAGATACTCCCTAGTATGTAACCAACAAATCTTTGAATTTTTTGCGGCCATTTCATCAAACACCTTGTTTGCAGCAAACAAACAAACAACAAACACTATTGGTAGTAGTTATTTTGGCCAACCTTGTCCCCTCTTTATTTCACTCTACACTCTCAGTAGATGATCAAAGTAATCTAACTAGCTTTAGCCTCACTGTGAGCAAACATAGCCATTAATGGTGAGCATGCCGAGAGCACCATTGCCACCCCCATGTCACCAGCGAGCTAGAGGAAGCACTAGCCTCGCCAACCTTGTCTGGGACACTCTCCATCGTCCACCGTCCACCGCCACCCACTATCCAAGCCCCGAGCGCAGCCAGCCACTGGACCACATGGCAAGCTCATGCCTAGTCTCTCTGCATGCGAGCCGAGAGCACGCCAGAGCGCCGCACACGACACCAGCCCACAGACCGCGCGCCGCCCTAGCCGCTTGCAGATGTGATCGCCAGCACCCCGCCAGACAACCCCGTTCGCCGCCGCGCGGACCATGCACGCTGTGCGCCATTAAACTTGCCGTTGGACCCGCCCAGAGCGCCGCGACGTTCCGACCGTTCAGCACCGCCCCACGCCGCGCCATCAAGCCGTTGAGCTTCGCCAGGAGGCAACACACCGCCCCCTACCTTTGTGCATGCCGTTAGCACGCTGTGCCGATGACACCGACGAGCTCCACCCGCGTCATTCGGTCCCCTTCAGCCATTTATAAATAGAGGCCCTCCCAGCTCAAACCCTTCACACCATCTCACTCCCCACCTCTCACTGATCACACACACTCACGCCGGAGCAAGGCGAGCACCAGGTGGACGGAATTTCATCGGAGTTCGCTGCTGCAGAGGAGGAGAGGCGCCGTTGATTGGAGCCGCCCTAGGAGGAGCTGCCGGTACCAGGAGGGTCGCCGTCGTCGACTTCGTCGTTCGCCCCCATCGCCGACCATCGCCGGAGCCCCGGTGAGCCTCCCACGACCCCCACTGGCTGCGCTAGGGTTCTGTCTCACCGGCGTTGTTCGACGTGGATGATGAACCACAGCCGTTCGATTAGAGCTAGATCGCACAGCCATAATCGCCCCGTACCGCTTCGCCACTCGCTGTCTCACTGACGAGTGGGGTCGCTCACTTAACCAGCCCGCGCGCGTGCTGTGCATAGTGCGCCAGCGCAGTGAAACCTCCCGCGCGACCCAACAATTCAAACTTAGGTTTATTCATTTAATTTCAAACTCAGTTCTGTACCTAGATTCAAAAATCAACCCAGCTCGATTCACTGAACCAAAAATACATGAAACCAATATTGTTAGAAAGGTACTAGAGTGCTTAATTCAAGCCCGTTGGATTCAAACCATTTAGGTTTGTAGATCACCCATGGTAAAAATAACAAGGCAGAAGCTTTTCTGCATTCAAACATTTTTCAAAATTCAACTAAAAAAGCTTTTGAGTTGATTCCAACTCTCAAAAATCACATTTGACTATACCTTTCAGAATATATAAAAAGATATAGGTTTACTTACAGAAATAATGATCAAGTAATAAAAGAATGCCTCATAGGCATTTCTAGTCACTTTAATTAATTAAAATAAAAAGGTTAAACCTTATTAAATTGTGACACCACTTTAAATCACATTCCCATGTACTAAAATATGTGGTGATGACATGTATCAACATGATCCCAGGTTTTAGTTGGAGAATATTAAATCTTAAGTAGTTTCTCAATGAGTAGAAATTAATTTTCCAAAATAAAATAAATAAGATAAGTGCTTTAATCCTTGTGATAATAGTGATGATGCTAGATCATCTAGTGTGAACCTTTGTGTGATAAATAGAAATAGTTAAGTATTGTGTGGTGATTGTGTACCTCGTATTTATTTATAGACGCTAGTACCGACCAAGGATACGAGGAGGAAGGGGGATACTACGAGGAAGAAGCCGGGGAGAACTTCAACCACTGCTCTGCACAAGGCAAGCTAACACTTACAACTTAGCAAGCTACTACTTGCATTGTTACATATGCAAGCCTATATTTACAATCTTGCAAGCCTTACTACATAAGTTGACCTAGCAAGCTTACACCTTGATGATACCCAATCGTAGTTTTATTTGCAAACTTAGTATTTTCTTTTCTTTATCAAAGCTTTCTCTTAGAGTTTACTTAGTAACTTGTAGATAATAGAAGGATATTGGAAGGTAGCATAAAGAGCATAAAACTTGGCCTAAGTTAGATAATCTTGATGTCACCCTGAGGCATAAGATTGAACTTAGATAAGATACACTTGTTTACCACCCCTCATTAGTATTTACCCCCACTTGTAGATGCTAGTGCTAAGCAGAAAACTTGATCAACTTTAGATGAGAATACTTGGTGAAAATGGTTATGAAAACCTTAGAATGATGAGTCATTCTACTGAAATGTTTTGACATGTGTTTTCGAATACCAGATGGTTTTGATGATGAAAATGTTAAGGCATGAGCCTTAGCCCTTTATAAAACTGATGGTTGTCTGGATGCGATACCATTCCAATTTTACCGTACAACCACAATACCCAAAATTTGGGTAGGGCTTGACTGGAAATTTATATACCTTAGTATGGGTTCCCTTGCGTCCAAGGTTGGAGCTGAGGCTACCTTGTGAAGATTGTCCACCTGTGCAGTACCCAAGATGACAGTTGGTCATGGTTGGGAGGCCAAACTCATAGGAGAGGTGCCTATACTAGGGCGTGTAATTGAAAGGTTAGGATTGATTATCCGCATACTGAGTATGGTGAATTTAGGATTGTTCCTGACGGATGTATAGAATGTTGTGGTGAAAGTGTACAATCTCTGCAGAGTGTCAAACTATTCGAATAGCCGCGTCCGCGGTATGGACAGTTGGAGTGGCCATACTGATCTGTCTTCAAATGTTTTAAAACTGACTTATGAAATGATTTATGACTTTGACTTGACCACAACAGAGTTGTGACATGAAATTCAAGTTCCCACTTAGGTGTTATAAAACTTTCAACTACCTTTCTTTGTTTCTGAACTCAGTAGAGGTAAATATGGCTTTTTGCAAACAACCCTAGAGCTTAGTATCCTACTCAAAACCCGTCACTTATTAGTATTAGTTTGCGAGTAGTTAAAGAGTACTCATGGCTTTGTCCTCGCTATTCTCGTGGCCAGACTATGAGGAGGAGTATCAGGAAGATGGACAACAGGAAGGTTACGACAACTAGGATCATCTCCCGTCGTCAGCATTTCCTATGACCACGAAGATGGAGCTTCGCCCACGCTATCGTTATCTTTACGTAATTCCTCTGCTTGAATTGTATTAAGAACTGGATCATGAGATCCTTATTTGTGTAAGACCTTATGTATGGTTTGTAATGGATGATGTACTATGATATCCAATCTGTTATGTCTCGCAAAAATGGTAATCCTAGGATTGCGATGTATGGCATAACAGGCATCTGTGATTAAAAATACGGGTGTTGACACAATGGTACTACCATAGTCTGTGTGCTCTAAAGGGCCATGTGCCTTGTTTCTTACCCTTTCGCAACTACCTTATCTTCTACCCCTCATGCCTTTGCACTATAAATATCCCATAGGGCTCTCCACTTACTCTCTAGAAAAAGCTAAGATGAAAAATATAGAGCTTTGCTCTCATTCCTCCTCATATGGAGAAGACCCTTGCGGGGTAACAAGGGCACTAGATTTAATCTATGAGATGTTCAAGGTTCTCTTCAAGTACATAGATTTTTTATATTGTGCATTCTATTGGAATTGATCTGTTCCTTTGGGTCTCTATCACTTGCAATCTCTTCACAATAGGATTCAAGCCTCTTGCTTGCCAATCTTTCCTCCATAGAACTCTACCCTGTGTCAATTCCGCGTGGATTCAATTGGGTTGGTGTTTTGGGCCAATGAGAGCAAACCAATTTGGGTGTAGTGTGCATTTGTATCTTCGATTTCCACTCGCGTTTTCGACGTGTTCTCCGCCACTCCCCCAAATCCCCTCGAAACTATGAAGATCAAGCCACACTTGAGGTTGGAGCCTTATCAATTTATTTATTTATGTAAAAAATAGCATAGCAATTATAATTTTGCACAATATGACACTAAGGAATTTTTAGTAGCTATATTTATTCAAAAGACTAACAAAGCAAAAAGGACACTCTATGCAATAACCAAAATGAAGAGAGGATAAAAGGTAAGAACCAGGGTAGATTGACTTATTGATGGTCCATGGTGAATAAAAGGGGGCGTGGGGGCAAGCTTAGCCTTTTTTCACCTTCTTGTAGATGTTTATACAATTCGACCTTGATCTTTGTAAAAACTCCTTCCAAAACGTTATTTCTGTTGGAGATATGCCCTAGAGGCAATAATAAATGTAGTTATTATTATATCTTTGTGTTTATGATAAATGTTTACATTCATGCTATAATAGTATTAACCGGAAACATTAATACTTGTGTGATTTGTAAACTAAATTAGAGTCCCTAGTAAAGCCTCTGTATAATACTAGCTTGTTGATTAATTGATGATTGTGGTTTGTCAATCATGAGCATTGAGATGTTGTTAACAACAAGATCATATCATTAGGAGAATGGTGTGATGGACATACTCCTATAGATAAGCGTAGCATAAAGATCAAGTCATTTTAATAGTTCAATTGCTATAAGCTTTCTGATACATAGTAACCTAATTCCTTCGACCATGAGATCATGCTAATCACCATCACCGGAAGGATGTTTTGATGACATCAAACACCACACCGTAACTGGGTGGCTATAAAGGTGGCATTGAGTGTTCGGAAAGTATGGGTTGAGGCACATGGATCAAGAGTGGGATTTGTCCATCCATATGACGGATAGATATACTCTGGGCCCTCTCGGTGGAATGTCATCCAATTAGCTTGCAAGCATGTGACTGGCTCACAAGGGATCACATATCACGGGAACGAGAAAAGAGTACTTATCAGTAATGAGGTTGAACTAGGTATGCAGAGATACCGACGATCAAAACCTCGGATAAGTAAACTATCGTGAGACAAAGGGAAATTGGTATCGTATGTAAGTGGTTCATTCGATCGCAAAGTAATCGTAGAAATATGTGGGAACCATATGAATTTCCAGATTCCTCTATTGGTTATTGATCGGAGAAGTGTCTCGGTCATGTCCGCATAATTCACGAACCGTAGGGAGACACACTTAAGGATTCGATGTTGTTGAGTAGTTATGGAATGATGAGTAAGAGACCGAATGTTGTTTGGAGTCTCAGATGGGATCCGGGATATCACGAGGAGATCCGTAATGGTCCGGAGAATAAGATTCATATAAGGAAAGTCCTGTTTCGGAGTTCAGGAATGATTCCGGTGTTTTCACCAGGAATGTTCTAGAAGGGTCCGGAAGGTCCGGCACTCCGGAGGGGAAGGGTACATAAATGTGTCATGACAATGTGGAATGATTTCATCATGTACTAGGTCACTTGGCTGGGCAAAATAAAGAGAGAAATCAAATCGAAGTTTGAAAGTCAAACGCCAATTTGAAAAAGTCAAATCTCAAGTTTGCTTGGTGGAGGGAGAGTAGGAAACCTACTTGGGGAGGAAGTACCCTCCCTCCACCCGCCGGCCAAGGAGGAGGACTTGGAGGAGGACTCCCTCCTCCCAACCGGCCACCCTCCACCTATATAAGGAGGGGTAGGGCTGCCCCCTACCCACACACCTCAAACCCTAGCTCTGGCGCCTCCACCTCCAAGTGCAGCCGCCGCCTAGGGTTTCCCCTCCAACTGGGCGACTTGGGGCTTCTCCAAGCCCTATCCACCGGCCACACCCTCCCCTTGGTGCCCTCTAAACCCTAGATCACCAAGGCCTCTCTCATACTCCACCATACTCGCTCCGGCTTAAGGCGAAGCCCTGCGAGATCTCCCCTCTACTTCTGACACCACGCTGTCGTGCTGCCGGAATCGCGAGGAGAGTGATGCAACCTCCACTGCCTGCTGGAACAAGGGAGAGGAAGGTATTCATCGAGTACCGAACGTGTGACCGACTGCGGAAGCGCTGCCGGAACACAGCGCCGGAAGGATCGTCTACGCGATCTTGAGATCGGCAAGAGTACGACTGCATCACCCACGAGAATCTGCTCTCGTTAACCGTTTTGGAATCTTCGAGGGTGAGTTCCTCTATCGACTTGTTGCTACAGTCTAGTAGATAGATCTTGGCTTGTTTGTTTGCATGCGGTAGAATTTTTTTGTTTTCCATGCTACGAACCCCTACAGTGGTATCAGAGCCGTGTCTATATGTAGATTTGTTGCACGAGTAGAACACAATGGTCATTGTGGGCGGTGGTGCTTTTATTATCAATTGCTTTTTGTATACTTTGCATCTTGCGGTATGATTGGATGAAGCGGCCCGGGCTAACCTTACATGACATCGTACATGAGACTTGCTCCACGCTCAACATGCAACTTGTATTGCATAAGTGGCTTTGCGGGTGTCTGTCTCTTCCATTATAGTATAGATCCAATTTACAACAGGCACTTGATAGTTCAAACATCAACGTTGTGGTTCTTGTTCGTAAGTTAGAACGACACTTATTGAAAGCCCCAAACCACGTAAAATATGCAAAGAAAATTTGAGGCGTCTAACTTTGTTTTGCAGGGGTGTGCTGTGATGTGATATAGCCATGATTGTGATTATATATGATGTATGCAATGTTACTTATTGTAAGTTTTGACAACCGGCAGGAGCCATATGGTTGTATTTAAATTCCGTTAAGACCCGCGTATCTATTCAAAGTAGTTGTAATAGTTGAAGCTGGTGGACGACAACCATGAAGCGGCGCCATTGACTTTGACGCCATACCGGTGATGATGGAGATCATGTTCGTGCTTGAAGATGGAGATCGGAAGCACAAGAAGAAAGGCCATATCATATCACATATTATGAATTGCATGTGATGTTAATCCTTTATGCATCTTGTATTGCTTAGTTTGCGACGGTAGCATTATAAGATGATCCTTCAAGCACACAAATTTCAAGTTTTAAAGTGTTCATCCTTAGTAAGCACCGTTGCTAAAGCTCGTTGTTTCGAAGCACCACGTGATGATCAGGTGTGTTATATTCTGCGAGTGTATACAACGTGAGCAAGCCAGATTTGCTCATGCAGAAGCTAAGGTTTGATATTGACGAGCCTAGCATGTACAGATATGGTCTCGGAACACGGATCACCGAAAGGTAAAGCATGAGTCATATAGTAGATATGATGAACATGTTGATTGTTCGCCATTAAAGTTACATCAACTCTCGTGATGATCGGTTTTGATGTGGTGGATTTGGTTCGTGTGATCACTAAAACAATGTGAGGGATATTGTTTTGAGTGGAAGTTCACCTAGATTAATTTAACTATTAATTAGAACTCAATTTATCATAAACTTAGTCTAAACTATTGCAAATATGTTGTAGATCAATGGCGGCCCCTACCATCAATTTTAATGCGTTCCTAGAGAAAGAAAAGTTGAAAAACAATGGAAGCAACTTCGTGGATTGGTTCCGCAATTTGAGGATTGTCCTCAATGCTGGTAATTTGACCTATGTGCTGGATGCACCGCTGGGTGACCCGCCTGCAGCTATTGCTACCAATGAAGTAAAGAATGTTTACCTCACTCGGAAGAATCAGTACTCCACAGTTCAGTGTGCTATCTTGTATGGTTTGGAATTGGAGCTTTAGAAAAGGTTTGAGAACCATGACCCACATGATATTGTCCGTGACCTCAAAATGATATTTGAGGCTCACGCGGAAGTTGAGAGTTATGAGGCTTCTGAAAAGTTCTTTAAGTGCAAGATGGAAGAGGGCAGCTCCGTCAGTGAGCACGTGCTTAAGATGTCTGGGCACGCAAAAAAACTCCAAAGTTTGGGTATAGTGATTCCTAATTCTTTGGGGATTCACCTTGTCCTCCAATCACTACCACCAAGTTACAAGAACTTTGTGATGAACTACAATATGCAAAACATGGACAAGACGTTGCCAGAACTCTTCTCCATGTTGAAATCTGCAGAAGTGGAGATCAAGAAAGAGCACCAAGTGTTGTTGGTCAATAAGACCACCAAATTCAAGAAGCAAGGCAAGTCTAAGCAAAAGGGAAACTTCAATAAGGGCGGTAAGAAAGTTACCGCGCTGGCGAAGAAGACCAAGGCTGGGCCTAAGCCTGATACTGAGTGCTTTTACTACAAGGGAGAGGGTCACTGGAAGCGGAATTGCCCAAAGTACTTGGCGGATTTGAAGAACGGCAACATCAAGAAGAAAGGTATATCCGATATACATGTTATTGATGTGTATCTCACTAGTACTCGTAGTAGTGCCTGGGTATTTGATACTGGTTCGGTTGCTCATATTTGTAACTCGAAACAAGTGCTGCGGAATAAACGGAAGCTAGCGAAGAACGATGTGACGATGCGCGTTGGAAATGGATCAAAGGTTGATGTGATCGCGGTCGGCACGCTACCTCTTCATCTACCATCGGGATTAGTTTTATACTTAAATAATTGTTATTTGGTGCCTGCATTGAGCATGAACATTATATCTGGATCATGTTTACTGCGAGACGGTTACTTGTTTAAGTCCGAGAATAATGGTTGTTCGATTTATATGAGTAATATGTTTTATGCACATGCACCTTTGATAGATGGTCTATTCTTATTGAATCTCGATAGTGGAAATACACATATTAATAACATAGAAGCTAAACGTTTGAAATTGAGCGATAACTCGACCTATATGTGGCACTGTCGTCTTGGTCATATTGGAGTGAAGCGTATGAAGAAACTCCATTCCGGTGGACTTCTTGAATCACTTGATTTTGAATCACTTGAAAGATGTGAAGCATGACTGGTGGGTAAAATGACTAAGACTCCATTTTCTGGTATGATGGAGCGAGCTACAGACTTGTTGGAAATGATACATACTGATGTGTGTGGCCCAATGAGTGTAGCATCGCGCGGTGGTTATCATTATGTTCTTACCTTCACGGATGACTTGAGTAGATATGGGTATATCTATTTCATGAAACATAAGTCCGAAACTTTCGAGAAGTTTAAGGAATTTCAAAGTGAGGTAGAGAATCAACATAACAAGAAGATTAAATTTCTACGATCTGATCGTGGAGGTGAATATCTAAGTTACAAGTTTGGCGAGCATTTGAAGAAATGCGGAATACTTTCACAATTGACACCGCCGGGAACACCATAGCGTAATGGTGTGTCTGAACGTCGTAATCGAACTCTCTTAGATATGGTTCGTTCTATGATGTCACTTATAGATTTACCGCTATCATTTTGGGGTTATGCATTAGAAACAACCGCATTCACTTTAAATAGGGCACCATCTAAATCCGTTGAAACGACACCGTATGAATTATGGTTTGGGGAAGAAACCTAAATTGTCGTTCCTTAAAGTTTGGGGATGCGAAGCCTATGTAAAGAAGTTACAGCCGGACAAGCTTGAACCCAAAGCAGAAAAATGCGTCTTCATAGGATACCCGAACGAAACTATTGGGTATACCTTCTATCATAGATCCGAGGGCAAAATCTTCGTTGCCAAGAATGGATCCTTTCTAGAGAAGGAATTTCTCTCGAAAGAAGTGACTGGAAGGAAAGTAGAACTCGACGAGGTTGTTGAACCTTCTCTCGAACTTGCGAGTAGCGCAGCACCGAAAGCAGTTCCTGTGGCGCCTACACCAATAAGAGAGGAAGCTAATGATGTAGATCATGAAACTTCAGTTGAAGTTACTACGGAACCTCGCAGGTCAACGAGAACTCATACCACTCCTGATTGGTATGATCCCATTATGAGTGTTATGTTGGTGGATAACACCGATGACCCTGCGACATATGAGGAAGCGATGATGAGCCTAGATTCAAATAAATGGCAAGAAGCCATGAAATCCGAGATTGGATCCATGTACGAAAACCAAGTATGGACTTTGGTGGACTTACCAGATGGCCGGAAGGCTGTAGAGAACAAATGGATTTTCAAGAAGAAAACATATGCTGATGGTAATGTTACTGTCTATAAAGCTCGACTTGTCGCAAAAGGGTTTCGACAAATTCAAGGAGTCGACTACGATGAGACTTTCTCACCAGTAGCGAAGCTAAAGTCTGTGAGGATTATGTTAGAAATCACTGCATATTATGATTATGAGATATGGCAGATGGATGTCAAAACGGCGTTCCTCAATGGAGACATTGTTGAAGCGTTCTATATGATGCAACCCAAAGGTTTTGTCGATCCTAAAGCTGCTAACAAGGTATGCAAACTTCAACGGTCCATATATGGATTGAAGCAAGCATCCCGAAGTTGGATTCAACGTTTTGATAAGGTAATCAAAAGTTTTGGTTTTATAGAAACTTATGGAGAAGCTTGTATTTACATGAAAGTGAGCGGGAGCTCTGTAGCATTCTTAATACTATATGTAGATGACATATTGTTGATTGGGAATGATGTTGACCTTCTTAATAGTGTCAAGGATTATTTGAATAATAGTTTTTCAATGAAAGATCTTGGCGAAGCAGCTTACATATTAGGCATAAAGATTTATAGAGATAGACCGAGACGTCTAATATCATTGTCTCAAAGTACATATTTGGACAAAGTTCTAAAGAGGTTTGGAATGGAAGATAGCAAGAAAGGGTTCTTGCCCATGTTGCCCAATACGACCTTGAGTAAAACTCAAAGTCCTACAACGACAGAAGATAGAGAAAGGATGAGTAAGACTCCCTATGCCTCAGCCATAGGATCTCTTATGTATGCCATGCTATGTACTAGACCCGACATTGCATATGCTGTTAGTTTGACTAGCAGATATGAAAGTGATTCAGGGGTGGATCATTGGACAGCGGTCAAAAACATCCTTAAGTACTTGAGAAGAACTAAGGATATGGTTCTTTCTTATGGAGGTGATGAACAACTCATTGTTAATGGTTACACCGATGCTAGTTGGAACACCGATCCGGATGATTCTGAATCTCAATCTGGATACGTATTTACTTTGAATGGTGCAGCAGTTAGCTAGAGGAGTGCAAAGCAAAGCGTTGTGGTGATATCTTCAACTGAATCGGAATACATAGCTGCTTCGGAGGCTTCACAAGAAGCGATATGGATGAATGAGTTCATTACAGAGGTCGGTGTGGTTCCAAGTGCGCTGGACCCAATGTCTATATACTGTGATAACATGGGTGCCATAGCCAATGTGCAAGAACCAAGGTCACACAAGAAGTTGAAGCACATCAAGCTACGTTTTCACGCTATTCGAGAACATGTCCAAGATGGTGACATAAAGATTTGCAAAGTACACACATATCTGAATGTGGCGGATCCGTTAACTAAACCTCTCCTGAGGGAAAAACATGACCAACACCAAACTGCCATGGGTGTTAGGTATATTATCATGTAATCTAGATTAGTTGACTCTAGTGCAAGTGGGAGACTGTTGGAGATATGCCCTAAAGGCAATAATAAATGTAGTTATTATTATATCTTTGTGTTTATGATAAATGTTTACATTAATGCTATAATAGTATTAACCGGAAACATTAATACTTGTGTGATTTGTAAACTGAATTAGAGTCCCTAGTAAAGCCTCTTTATAATACTAGCTTGTTGGTTAATTGATGATTGTGGTTTCTCAATTATGAACATTGAGATGTTGTTAACAACAAGATCATATCATTAGGAGAATGGTGTGATGGACATACTCCTATAAATAAGCATAGCATAAAGATCAAGTCATTTTAATAGTTCAATTGCTATAAGCTTTCTGATACATAGTAACCTAATTCCTTCGACCATGAGATCATGCTAATCACCATCACTGGAAGGATGCTTTGATGACATCAAACACCACACCGTAACTGGGTGGCTATAAAGGTGGCATTGAGTGTTCGGAAAGTATGGGTTGAGGCACATGGATCAAGAGTGAGATTTGTCCATCCATATGATGGATAGATATACTCTGGGCCCTCTCGGTGGAATGTCATCCAATTAGTTTGCAAGCATGTGACTGGCTCATAAGGTATCACATATCACGGGAATGAGAAAAGAGTACTTACCAGTAACGAGGTTGAACTAGGTATGCAGAGATACCGACGATCAAAACCTCGGATAAGTAAACTATCGTGAGACAAAGGGAAATTGGTATCGTATGTAAGTGGTTCATTCGATCGCAAAGTAATCGTAGAAATATGTGGGAGCCATATGAATTTCCAGATTCCTCTATTGGTTATTGATCGGAGAAGTGTCTCGGTCATGTCCGCATAATTCATGAACCGTAGGGAGACACACTTAAGGATTCGATGTTGTTGAGTAGTTATGGAATGATGAGTAAGAGACCGAATGTTGTTCGGAGTCTCGGATGGGATCCGGGATATCACGAGGAGATCCGTAATGGTCCGGAGAATAAGATTCATATAAGGAAAGTCCTGTTTCGGAGTTCAGGAATGATTCCGGTGTTTTCACCAGGAATGTTCTAGAAGGGTTCGGAAGGTCCGGCACTCCGGAGGGGAAGGGTACATAAATGTGTCATGACAATGTGGAATGATTTCATCATGTACTAGGTCACTTGACTGGTCAAAATAAAGAGAGAAATCAAATCGAAGTTTGAAAGTCAAATGCCAATTTGAAAAAGTCAAATCTCAAGTTTGCTTGGTGGAGGGAGAGTAGGAAACCTACTTGGGGAGGAAGTCCCCTCCCTCCACCCGCCGGCCAAGGAGGAGGAGTTGGAGGAGGACTCCCTCCTCCCAACCGGCCATCCTCCACCTATATAAGGAGGGGTAGGGCTGCCCCCTACCCACACACCTCAAACCCTAGCTCTGGCGCCTCCACCTCCAAGTGTAGCCGCCGCCGCCTAGGGTTTCCCCTCCAACTCGGCGACTTGGGGCTTCTCCAAGCCCTAGCCGCCGGCCACACCCTCCCCTTGGTGCCCTCTAAACCCTAGATCACCAAGGCCTCTCTCATACTCCACCATACTCGCTCCGGCTTAAGGCGAAGCCCTGCGAGATCTCCCCTCTACTTCTGACACCACGCCGTCGTGCTGCCAGAATCACGAGGAGAGTGCTACAACCTCTGCTGCCTGCTGGAACAAGGGAGAGGAAGGTCTTCATCGAGTACCGAACGTGTGATCGACTGCGGAAGCGCTGCCGGAACGCAGCGCCGGAAGGATCGTCTACGCGATCTTGAGATCGGCAAGAGTACGACTACATCACCCACGAGAATCTGCTCTCGTTAACCGCTTTGGAATATTCGAGGGTGAGTTCCTCTATCGACTCGGTGCTACAGTCTAGTAGATAGATCTTGGCTTGTTTGTTTGCATGCGGTAGAATTTTTTTGTTTTCCATACTACAATCTAGGACGGGAAGTCGACGAACCTCGAACCCCGAAGAGCCTCCACCGCGCTCCGCCGACTCGAATGCCGTTGATAACATCAGCAACCTTCTCGAGCACACCAACACCGGAGTCGCCTCTACTCGACCTCCGGACAGGGGAGAGCTCGCCCAACACCTCCAAAGAGAAGCGGACGAGGGAGAGACGGTTGACCTGTTGTGGAACTCCGCCGGAGCACCACCCGCAAGGGGGAAGAACACCATCTCCAAAATGCCGCGCCGCCGGCAGGCCAACTACCCAGCCCTACCTTATATACACCACTAGATCCGGGGTTCCCCCACCCTCCCGCCGCCGGAGCGGCCGACGGAGGGGAAGGGAACTGGCGAATCACCAGGGGAGAGGGTGGTTTGGGCAGAGGTTCCAAGAAAATCGCCCACTTTTACTGTAGCAAAGGGAGGGGAGAGGTCCAGGGTCCTCTTCGTAGGAGTGTTTTGCATTAATGAGCTGAGAGTAGAGATAGATAGAGTGTAAGTGGATTGGATTTCTCGGTGGAACTCATGTTAAGATTCCTATAAAACGGAGGACATAGGAATAGATTCTATAGGAATTTGATGGTTATCCAAAGGGGTTCCATAGAAAAAGTTTCTAAGAGTTAGAATTCTCAAAATTTTCTATGAAACTCCTCCAATCCAAAGCGGTCCTAAGAAACTTTGTGTTGGCCTTCAGTTACTTTTAACTTAATTAACGGGCAGTCGCTGATCCTACTTGCAAAATTAAAAAAAGACTCTCTAAGTATATGCTAGTATATTGTTCTGCACTAGATAAACAGATTATTACAACCTGCGCAGAACATTCTTTTAGATCAATATAAAAAGTATTTAAAATTGACTCAAGACCGAGACATAGACAGAATAATAGATCATATCCCGGATCTCTGAATACAGTAGAACCTATTGGTGTATTCTCTTTTCTTATATTTCCTTCTATCCATATTAATGGTTCCAAGTTAATCTAGATATGAATGCATTTAGTGTAAATATTTAACTAGATATATACTCTATCTGGATAAAGTTAAGACTATTAATATGGACGAGAGCTCGGCGACAGCTGGAATTAAGCGCCGTAAGTGAGTGCCTGGCCATCGTGGTAGTACTTCGTATGCACAGGTCTCCGGCTGTCGTCCTCCCTCGGCCGGCACACAGTGACATGGGCGTCTTGCCACAGCCACGCCTTCCGGATCTCTGACACGTGTTCTCGGACGATCTTAAGGAGCAGGCTGACGTTCTGCTGCTGGTCATGGTCTCCCGGAGCACCCTCCTCTTCAGGGGTGACAAGCACCAGCTGCTCCAGGACAGGATCCCTGCGCAGGAGGAACCTGATCATCCTCAGCTCCCGCGCCGTCCCGTGGAAGTTCACCACCTTGATGAACGTCAGGTGATCGAGAGCGATCTCGTCGAGAACGATATCCGCGTCCTCGCCGGTCGCCGCCGCGCTGTCGTCGCGAGCGGCTGGGAGCTGCAAGTTAGATCCGGGAACTCGCTGGTGAGGCCAGAATAATTGCGGTAGGTGGTTCTGCGTATCGGGATGTTTACCCGGACGAAGAGTCGCTGGAGGAGCGGCGGTTCGGTGAGGCCGAAGAAGCCGGCGAAACGAGTGACATCGTCGTCGCCCATGGAATCCATGAGTAGCTGCACTTCTTCTAGGTTCGGGGTATCCATGGTGAGCTCGTAAAACATCCGCGTTTCTTCGATGTGCTGACGACGGGTAACCAATAATAATTAGCTAGGCAAGATCAAATGGTGTGTGTTGAATGATTCGTACTAGGCAAGAAGAAGTTTTAGTATCGTACCAGTAAGCCGACGGAGCAGAGTGTCAAAATCCTGGCATGCGCCACCGTCTCCAAGAAGCATGAGTAGGCGAACTCGTGAATCAGCTCGTCGTATCCGCCGAAGCCGAGGTGGGACAGGTACGCGTCCCTCAGCTCCGGCGTGGCGGCATCCGACGGCATCCTTGTGTTGCCTTTGCCAGTGAACACGACGGACTCGGTCACGTCGTCGTAGTCTCTGGAGCAGAGGATGTCCCCGTGGAAGGCGACGGACTCGAGCGCGGGGGCGGCCACCTGCATGTCGCGCATGGCCAGGCAGCCCGAGATCTCCAGGCCCCGTAGCCTCTCGCCGGCGACCCTCACCGACACGAGGAGGTGGCAGCTCCTCAGGCTCAGGTACTCGAGCAGCCGGCACTCCAGGACGACGTCCCGTAGAGCATCGTCGGTGACGTCGACGCGATCGAGGGAGAGGGATGCCAGGCCGGCGAGCCCCGCCGCACCTGGCAGGACGTGTCGGAGGCTGCACCCGCCGAGGCCGAGCACTGACAGCGAGTTCTCGACCTGGAACAGGTCCGCAGGAAGCTGCAGCAGTGACGCGCGGCCGTCGCCCTCGTCCAGGACGCGCCGCCGCCCCAGGTCCACCCCGACCTCCCTGGCGCCTCTCCCCAGGGCGGCCGCGATCCACCCAACGACGACGTCTGGGTCTGGCCCGAGCGCGTTGAGCGGTGACAGCGCCACGCGGAGGACGTCGATGGGCGCCGCCCCGTGGATCCCGAGTACCCTTCCCACTATGGCCGTGATCTGCGCCGGCGACTGGCCACGCACGAAGTCGCGGTCGGTGAAGTCCAGGACGGCGGAGGCGGCGAGTGCGTGGAGCCATATGGGCGCCCATCTCGTGGAGAGGGCGCTGGTGCGGACGACGTGCTTCAGCGGGAGCACTCCGAGGATGGAGTGCAGGACGTCGTCAGGGAGGCCGCTTAGCCGGTCCTCCTCGGATGATGCTCCTCCTCCTATAGCCCTTGCGCACTTCTTCCGGTCGGATTCGGACTCCATCACCCTTGCCGCGCACTTGAGGTATTTTAGAGCTTTTTTTTTCTGTTTCAGTGGCGTGGTACTGCGACTTGTTGAATTCTCTGAGTGATTGTGTTCTTGGTCTGAGCTTTTTATGTAGATAGCAGTTCAGAACACGGATGTCGCGTGGAAATGTTTACTCGCCTTCCCTTGCAAGATTTGACCGAAACAAGTGTAAGATGAGGCGAGTGAGAGTGACATATCGCGGCGGCTTGCTAGAGAAGGAGGCGTGCGCCCGGTTCAGCGGGTAAGAGAGAACTGCTTTTAGCACACGATAGGCAAAAACAGTGCACACGATAGGCAAACATGGCCAAAACATCCGGGGGTGGAGGGGGCGGCTCGGGCTTCGATCTGAACCGAACCATACCGTACCCGCGTCGCTCCCAGGGGGCGGCTCGGGCGACCGTCCCCAAATCCCCGCCGCCACCCCTCCTCCCCCTCCACCTCCGCCCGCCGCCGCCGGTCGAAGGCTGTGCGGCTGACGACGGCGGCTGGCCTTCCTCCTCTCGCGCGACAGGATCTAGGCAGGGGCCTCTTCCCATCGGGCGGCGGGAGCTCCGGCCGGAGCGGCGCGGCGGCCCTGGACGGTGCGTCTCTACAACGGAGTTTGGGCGCCAGGGTGGCGGCCCCGTATTGCGCCGGGGTGGCGACCCCGTATTTCCTCGGCGGTGCGGCGACTGCGGTGGCCGCGTGGGCGGCGGATCCTGGGAGCTCGTGTCTGCGGCCTTTGGCGTTCGTTCTCGAGTCCCGCGCCGGCGTCGGTCGGCGCCCCCCTCTTCGTGGCGGTTCGGCGGCGCCCTCGATGCTCTTCGGCGGTGCGTCTTCGGCGGCAGGCTGATGCTGCCCGACCTCTCTTCTCCGCGTGGTGCGGTTGGTGGCGGCCGTGGTTGTGGGGCTCTCTGATCTGGTTTGATGGCGGTGGTGGCTGCTGTGCGGCGTTCGGCGCTGCCGGCGTGCGAGGTGGAGGATGGTGGTGGTTGTGGTCTTCGTTCCTGTCTGCGGCGACAGCTGCCCGGGTTCTCTCTAGTTGCTTCGGCAGCTATCTCGTGGGCAGCGGTGATGATCTGTACGACGGCTTTTGTCGCAGTGACGGGAAGCCTAGGTGTGGCGGTGTGCAGGCGGCCGGGTCCAGCTACCCAGTCTGATGGCTTCTAAGGTGGACGTGCAGGAGGGTGATGGTGGTCTGGCCGGCCTCGAGTGGCGGGTGTGAGGTTGCGACTCTCTGTCGGGCGAAAGTCTTGCTCTGGCTGCGGCTGGAGCCAATGACGGCGACGCCTTTTGACGCTGTTTCCTCCTTGGGGGCGTTGTCGTGGTGGTGTTCTTGCGCCTCCACCCGGGTTCTCCGGGGGAAAACCTGATCCCTCGCAGGATCGGGCGAGGGCGGCACTTTCTTGTGTCGTTTGGCCTCCTAGGTCCTTGCCTTGGTTGCTCCGTCGGCCAGAGGGACTTGTGGATCGAGTTGGTTGTTGGCGTCGACGGGTTGTTGGGATTCCTTGACTCGGCGGTCTGGCGGACGCGACTTTGGTTTGGTGTGCTCCGGGTGAAAAGCCTGCTCTGGCCACGGCCGATGCCGGTGATGGCGACGCTCTTGGTCGTCGCTCCCCTCGTTGGAGGCATCACTGTGGAGGCCCTTTCCTGTGTTGGTGTTCGGTTTGTCTGTCTTGTCGGTTTTGTCCTTGGCCCGTTTTCGGCTAGGTGGTGCGTGGCCCCGGGGGTCGGCGTGGTTGTTGGAGCGGCAGCTCCGAGTCTTTGCCTCCGCCTTGTTGCGTTTTGAGGTGTTTTGGGTGTCGGCCTTGGCCACTTGGGTGGCTAGACCTTCGGCTCGTGTGGTGCGCGGCCTCGGGGCCAGTGTGTGGTGTTTTGTTGTATCAGTTTTTGGCTGGTTTCCCTTATAAACTGGCCATCTCTCTTCTACTATATCAATGAATGGCAAGCCTCTTGCCTAGTTTAAAAGAAAAACATCCAGGGTGAGAAGAACGAAGGGGTTGGGCTGCCGAAGCTTGATGTGGTCGAGCATGGAGGAGCGGGAGGGTGTTTTACTCGCGGAAGGAGTAGGCGAGCGCTAGGGCGGAGCTTGCTGTTCTTGTATGGGCAGAGGAGCTTGAGGCCAAGGCGTGCATGACGACGGAATGGCCCTAGTGGGGGTGGTAGGTCGACGAGGTGGAAGGGAATGAGGCAAAGAGGTGCTGGAGCAAGCGAGACGAGACAGTCGTCTCAATCTCGATTTCGATAGAATTTGTTGGCTTATTGTCAATCTTTTTTATTGATTTCAATTCCCCGACCAATTCCTCTCTTCGGATCAATCTTTGTCGCTGGTGTTGCATCACGCAACTACCATCTGCCTCTTTGTGCATGTCTTCGATGTACTAGACGTTCATGTTGCTGGCCTTCTATGTATGTGTTCCTCTGCTTCTAGATGTATGCTTGTGTGGATGACCCACAAGTATAGGGGATCGCAACAGTCTTCACGGGTAATATTATCTAATTTATTGACTTGACACAAGGGGAGCCAAAGAATACTTGTAAGCCTTAACAACTGAGTTGTCAGTTCAGCTGCACCTGGTAATAGTTCTTTCTCATAAAAGTTTATCAGTAGCAACAGTTTAGTAGTAGCAATAGCAAAGCAACAACAACGAAACAAGAGCAATAGTAACAGTAACGGTAACAGTAGGATTCGAGTGCGGTAGGCATAGGGATGGATGGACGGGCGTTGCATGGACGAGTCTAAACATGTAACTTCAAGATATAGGGCATTGCAGATAAAAAATAACAAGCATCCAAGTACTAAACAATCCTAGGCATGTGCTCCAAATATAGTCCAACGTGCTCGCAATGAGAACTTTCACAACATCTTCTGTCCAGCCAGTCCTGCCATAGTAGGCAAAATACCCCAGGCCACCAGACCCCTAGTAAAGGAGAAACTCTCCACAAATGTTTTATTAAGCAAAGAATATTGTGCACTCTCATCCTGCATGTAACTTGTTAGTCCAGCCCTCTGTACCAAGGTCATGAAATCATTAAGAATCCCAGCAGCTCGCAAGAAAGTTTGACAAGGAAAGGCGGAGGGGTGCGCATCCCCTTCATCCCCCTCGTCACCAAATCGCGGAGTGATGAGATCCTCATTGTATGAGGGTCTAGAGCTGGTAGATGACCTTGGAAGACTTGCCCTTCTAGGTGCATCACTCTCAAATATGTCACCAAAGGTGTGGTGGTCCATGACTTCCATATTCTGAAATTTTTAAACAACCATCAAACCAAGTGATTTCTAAGTTGATAAATGATGAACAACTACTATAGGAACTTTCTAGAGGACTATACATGCATCAAAACAAAGTTTCTAAGCAAAGTACAAGCATGCAAGCTCAAACAACCTGTCACCTATAGCAGCAAAATACTCAAGATACAATCTACTAATCACAAATCTAATTGGACAAGTGGAAGAGACACATATCAAGGAGCAATTCCTCCAAAAATCAGCACTTGAGATGGGCTGAACAAGGAGATCGAAAATCACGAGAAAGAACAGCAAGAACTCGAGCTTGAGCAAGTTTTCCGGTGTTTTTCGGGAGAGAGAAGAGGCAGCCTGGAGGGGCCCAGGTGGGCCAGACCTTCCCCAGGCGCCACCTCCTGGTAGGTCGCGCATACCAGGGGTCTGGTGTCCTGGGGTGGCCGCCTGGGTCATCTCAGGTGCCACTCTGCCCCTTTTTTCGAGGAAAAAATTATTTTGAATTTTCTGGGATTTTTCAGGAAACTTTATTTTTAGCCAATTTTCAGGGTATGAAAATTGATTTTCTCGCAGAAACAGTTTTTTCAGAAAAACCAAAAGCAAACCAAAAGCCAAACTACAGGAGCTCTAAGAAACTCAAACAAGCAAACAACTAGCAAAACTAGAGCTAAAGCAAAGACTAGGAAGGATAAAGGAAAAAGAAAGCAAGTATTACCAAAGTGGAAACATTATTTTGTTCATTAAAATCCTTTTGTTAACAAGGTTGATCAAGTCTTGTTACCAAAACAATCTTATATGAAACAAAACTTTGCATTCCACAAGGTGATTATGTTACCTCATACTTGATAGCAATGGTCCCAATCATAATAGTTTCAAAATTTTCTTGTGGAATGGGACAATATATTTCTCTAACCTTGATGCCCTCAATATTTTCAATGGAATTCAAGCAATAGCTCTTAACAACCTTCTTGGGGAAGTAGACAGTGTGCTCTTTGTCATTAATATTGAATGTTACTTTCCCTTGATTGCAATTGATGACAGCACCTGTAGTATTAAGAAAAGGTCTCCCAAGAATAATAGACATATTATCACCTTCAGGCATTTCAAGCACAACAAAATCAGTTAAGACCATGCAATTATGAGCAACTTGAACAGGGACATCCTCACATATATCAAGAGGAATAGTAGTTGACTTATCAGCCATTTGCAAAGAAATATCAGTTGGTATCAACTTTTCTAGCTAGAGTCTCTTATAGAGAGAAAAAGGCATAACACTAACTCCAGCTCCCAAATCATATAAAGCAGTTCTAACATAATTATTCTTAATAGAGCAAGGAATAGTTGGTATAAATGATTCTGAACTTGTTTATTAAAATACCCTTGATTAACAATAAATGTGTCAAGTTCCTCTAAACATTGATCAGGAGGCTTACCATAAGGAATATCACCTTCATCAAAGTGTTGGAGTGAGTGTACCTCAATAGCAGATGAGTGGGGAATTGGCTTACATAATTCTTCTATAGGAGATAGATTCTTCACATCTTCAACTCTAATACCTTTCTCCTTTAGACACTTCTTAGCTTCCTTCATAACTTCATCATTTAATGCAATAACTCCCCTCTTCTTTGTTGTTGGTGTTGGAACTGGTCCAGGAACAACTGGTTCAGGAGTAATAGGCTCAGGTGTATTCAGCTTAGTTCAAGTCTAATCATCATAATTCTTTCTTATCTTGGTCATTAATTCTTCAGCATCTGTAGGGATCCTTTTCCTGAAAACACAATCAGGAAAGCTATCTAGGTAGGTCCTAGAATCATCAGTTAGTCCATTATAATAAATATCAAGAAGCTCATTCTTAGGTAATGGACATCCAGGATGTGCATGAATCAAGGCACAAAACCTTGTCCATGACTCAGAAATTTCTCTTCTTCTCCCTGTTTAAAATCAAAAAGTCTCTGCAAAGCAGCATGTCTAGCACTGGGAGGAAAATATTTCTAGAAGAAAGAAGCAATCAAGAAATCAGGACTATCAATGGAACCAGGAGGTAATCTATTAAACCAAGCCCTAGTTTCTCCTTTTAGTGAAAAAGGGAAGATCTTAGCAACAAAGTACTTGCGCATCTTAAAATCATTAGAGAATAAATCACTCATAGTAGAAAGCTTATTCATATGAGCCACAACACTCTCATTTTCAGCCCCACAAAAAGGTTCTTTCTCAACAATATCTAAATAAGATAAATCAAGAGAGAAATCATAATCTTCATCTTTAATATATATGGAAGAAGTGGCAAACTTAGGATCAGAGGACAACTTAGGCATAATAGTACGTCTAGCAAGGAGAATCTTAATAGCACTAGTACCATGTGTGTTTTGGCACTCATCATCAGTGAACTCAATGTAACCATCATTAATATCATAACTCTCACTAGGCTCAGGTGAGCTAACAGGTGTAACAGTGTCTTCACTAGGAGTTTTGGTATTTCCTAGACTAGCCATAGTTTCATCTAGAAAAGGACCTAATGGACCACTCGCATCAAGCAAAGTAGAAGTAACATCATGAGCATCAAAAGCAGTTTTAGACTCAGCAGTAGTATCAGTGTGTGTAGCATGTGTATGTGGTGGTGGTGTAACAAGCTTACTTATAACATATTGTGAATCAAGAGCAGCAAAGGTGTTTAGGACTGTACCTCTTCTTGTAGCGGATGGTAAAATAGGGAACTTTCCATCACGAGATTTCCCCATGATGAAAGGAGTAGCAGTGAACAATAATAGATCCAAGTGAACTTACAAATAAAGCTATGCTCCCCGGCAACGTCGCTAGAAAATATTCTTGATGACCCAAAAGTATAGGGGATCGCAATAGTCTTCGTGGGTAGTATTACCCAATTTATTGATTCAACACAAGGGGAGCCAAAGAATACTTGCAAGCCTTAACAACTGATTTGTCAGTTCAGCTGCACCTGGAAATAGTTCTTGCTCACAGAAGTTTATCAGTAGCAACAGTTTGGTAGTAGCAACAGCAATAGCAAAACATGAGCAATAGTAACAGTAACGGTAATAGTAGGATTCGAGTGCGGTAGGCATAGGGATGGATGGACGGGCGTTGCATGGACGAGTCTAAACATGTAACTTCAAGATATAGGTCATTGTAGATAAATAATAACAAGCATCCAAGTACTAAACAATCCTAGGCATGTGCTCCAAATATAGTCCAACGTGCTCGCAATGAGAACTTGCACAACATCTTCTGTCTAGCCAGCCCGTGGCAGCGGGGCCTCTAGGGAACTACTGGGAATTAAGGTGCTCCTTTTAATAGAGCACCGGAGCAAAGCATTAACACTCCGTGAACACATGTGATCCTCACACCACAGCCATCCCCTCCGGTTGTCCCAATTATTGTCACTTTGGGGCCTTTGGATCCGGACAATGATATGTGTACACAACTTGCAGATAAGATCACAAACAATAATATCATAATGATTCAATAATAAGGTCAGATCTGAGATCATGGCACTCGGGCCCTAGTGACAAGCATTAAGCGCAACAAGTTGAAACAAAGTCAAATAGCACTAATAGAGATACTAGGAACTATGCCCTAACAGATCTTATTCGATTACATGATAGAACTCATCCAATACCTACCATCCCTAAGCCTATAGCGGGGGATTACTCACTCATGGATGAGGGAAACATCGGTGGTTGATGGATATGCGTTGGTGATGATGATGGCGATGATCCTCTCAAAATTCCCCATCCCGGCAGGTTGCCGGAACCGAGTTTCTGGATCCGAATCTTGGTTTCTGGTGGCAGCGGCGGAGCGGAACTCTTTCTGGAAAACTATCGACCCCCCTCGGTTTTAAGGTCGAAAGGCAACTTATAGGCGCAAAGGGAGGTCTAGGAGCTTCCTGGGGTGGCCAGACCCCCTCCAGGCGCAGGGTCAGGTGGGCCCGTGCCTGGGGTGGGTCTGGGCCCTCCAGGCCTCCCCTCCGTCTCTTCTTCTGGCTCCGTGGATCTTCTGGCGAAATATAATTTTTGGCATATTTTCCGGGATTTTTCCTGATAGTTCATTTTCTGCACAAAAACAAGACACCAAGGTAATTCTGCTAAAAATAGCGTTAGTCCGTGTTAGTTGTATCCAAATTACACAAGTTTAAAGAAGAAACAATAACAAAGTATTCGAGAAAGTAGATACATTTTGGACGTATCAGTGTGTTCTTCTATTACTTGCACACTGCTCTTGTTGTATTTTAGTCTTATTGGCTGAAATGCTATGTATGATGATGCAGCTCATCATATGGAAAACACCATGCTACCCATCAAATAAAGTCATGTTATTCCAATAAATGTAAATGCACCTAAGGTAAATCCCTTCCATCACTTTTCCTCCTTAGGTCCCCACTTGAATGAAATACTACTTGAGTAAAATGCCCATCCTATGAATAGGTTCATGCCCATGGTCATGATGCCAAGAGGAGATGCAAAGGATGCCACATGATCCTAGACACCCAAGCAAGAAGCATGGAAGAGAAGGCTGAAGCATATCGCGAACAGAATCACCTGCGACCAAACCGGCTCAGACCCCGACGCTACCAATCCTACCGTCGAACAAACCGGCGCACCAACAGCAAGCCGGTCTTCCCCGCCAAACTGAACCATCCTAGAACGGTTCCCCAGGCGGTGCACATAGAACCGCTATACTGCACACCGAATTGTCGGTTCCCACACTAAACCTATCGGCGCTAGTCATGCCCCCCAACTTACCGCCAGATTGCACTGTATGCGCACAAAATCGGGATTGATGACCTAGAATATTCTCCCTACCTACCACTTCATCACTAGTACTGATCTAAGATTTAGAGATGGTGATGAATTAGAGAGAGTTTTTATCCTTTCCCCCTTGTGTGGAACTCCCTCGGAGATAATTTAGCTTCTCCATATAGGTACTCTTTCCCCATTTGGATTCTAGCATGGTTGTGACAATCTTCACTATCAAGGTTCTAGTAGTGCCAATCTTTCTTAGTTTTGTATTAGTTTCCATTCTTCCTTGCTAGGGTTTTATTGGAATGGTGGACTGGCCGTTAGAAAGAATTAGTTTAATTTAGAGCGAGTTTCAGAGGTTGCTCCGTTGGGGGTTTATTGCCAGGATCGATCCTACGGGTTTGTCTTGCTATTTATCTCCACGTATTATTGTGTTCTTCACCTTCCCCCTCGAACCCCTCTCGAAACAAACAAATCTGTGGTGATCGGGTAACCCGGTGTCCACAACATGTCTCCCCACATGTGTCACCGATGTACCTAACTTTCGTGTTGCTGGCCTGCTATGAACGTGTTTCTCCTATGTTTCTAGATGTATGCTTGTGTACCTAATGTTTGTGTTGCTGGCCTGCTATGCACGTGTTTCTCTTATGCTTCTAGATGTATGCTCGTGTGTCTTGCTACTCCTTGCACGCATCTTTTGTTGTATTTCAGTCTTATTGGCTGACATGCTATGTATGGAGTATGTACATGGGAGTTTTTCCAATGACACAACAAACAAACAGAGTAAGAACCAACAAATGTCGTAGACTCGTCTCTCTCTCTCTCTCTCTCTCTCTCTCTCTCTCTCTCTCTCTCTCTCTCTCTCTCTCTCTCTCTCTCTCTCTCTCTCTTCCCGTCATTAGTTCTTATACCCTGTTTCCTATTTTTAAACATCTGAAATTTTGGTTGTGCCCTACCCCCAGATTAGGATTGCTTGTTAATAGTTGATAAATCTTGATGGATCCCCCTCTGAACAATAAGCTCTGGCCCGGGGGCTATAGTATCAATCACTTGGCGTCAATCCGATGCATCAACTATGGATATTTCATACCACCTATTTCTTTACATAGTATTTGTCTTACCATACCTATTTATGTATCATTATATACTGTATTGTTACTCTTGCTACCATTAGGATAGATCCGTCCTCTCATCGGTTTGTCCTACATATATGAGATATTTCAAGAAATGAGTATCTTTCTTCATAGGAGGATCAAGGAAAAGAATGGGAAAGACAATTTCACTATATTTCTTATCAGGAACATGACATATTACAAGTTTTTTAAGAGGGACAATAACTTTAAAAAGGTACATTTCCTATCTTTTATTTTATATCATCTAGAATGTGTTCCATGCCCTAAAACCTCAAAAGTGGTGCCCTAAATCAGTCTTCGGGTGCTCTATTTTAGGGCATGGTCTAAGTTAATAATTTTACCTAGACCACAATTTTTTTGAGAAAAAGTCCAATATATACATAAATATGATATATGTGAAAATTCATCTTCATAGAAAAGATAGCTATGATAGAGTTTTATTTCAATAAAAAGCTGGTGTATACTTCCTCTATCCAGAAATAAATGACTCATATTTATCTAAATTCGTATGTATAATTGTATATACACTAAAACGCGCTTAAATACATGCGCATCTAGCTAAATGCGAAGCACTTATTTCGGCATGGGAAATATTTGTGAATAACTAAGATCTACTCTATGACACCCTTTCTCATGCAACGTTAGATATGTTGCCTTCAGCTTCACCGTACACTTGTGCAGAACGGCCATATGTCCCGGTTGATAAGGGCCTTTAGTCCCGGTTCCCAACCGGGACGGGGCAATCGGGACTAAAGCCCCAATCTTTAGTCCCAGTTGCCCCACCAACCGGGACAAAAGAGCGTACACGTGGTCGCTGCTCCGTGCGAGGGGGGAGGAGCAATCATCCCGGTTTGTAACACTAACCGGGACAAATAACACTCTGCCACGGCAGAGATTCGGCACATTTATCTGCCGCGGCAGAGAATTCATTTTGGCAACCTTTTTTTTTGTCGCGGCAGCATTTTGACCACTTTTTGTGCCACGGCAAAGAATTCATTTATATTATTTTATTTTTTATTTAGTGCTTTGCACTCATCAATGAAGGAACCATTATATTACACAAGATCATCATGGGAATATAGATCCAAGTGTCGAACATATTACATTCGATACACGGAGTTCATGTACTACATATAAAATAAGCTCTTTGTACAATCCCTATTGGATATACACACCCGTATAGTATTCTTCTTTTGGGTCTAGGACTTCTGCATCCAAGAATCTCGTCAATTCCTCCTGAATTGCTCGTATGCGATCCTTTGGCAGAAGACCGTCCCGTAGACGTTCGATCTGATTTAAAAAAGGAGTAAACCGATATGAATAAAACTAAACATAATTTGATGGTAATTAAAAACTATAGAAATTGTTTACGTACGTTAAGTTGCTCTAAATTTCTCCCCTTCTCACAGCACGTCTGACGGATGAACTCGCAAACATAGTATCCACATAAATTGTTCCCTGGTCCCTGCGTCAGGAACTTTACGAGAACATAGTTCAATCAAATAATAATCAAGCATGATAATAACAGTATCAAAACTAGAATCAAAGAGATGCGCAGATATAGCTAGTGGTGCTTACATCTAATGGTTTAAATGTAAGCTCCTCTTTCCAAACACCCCTAGCCTTCTTGGTAAACCGTTTCCAAGCACTGCCCCACGAAGAAAACGAATAAAAGAAGTTATTAATTACTTGATATCATAAAATTCACGAACGTTGCCGATATAGTGTCATAATGATTAGAATTACCGCTGGAGAATCATCTGCATGTCCTTCCACGTCTCAAGAGGTTTATGTTTCGAGTCCATGACTAGTACACGCCCTTTGTCAGGTTGAATGATTAACAGAATATAGTGAAAGCTACGCATGTATAACTAATCAATTATATACTTAACGTCGAGTAAGCGAAATAGAAAGTGTATATAAGACAATAACACTCACTCGAAGTTGTAAGGAAATAGTATTTACCTTCTGGTTTCTTGAAACCTTAACGCGTGTACGATATTATCCTCCGTATCCTGTGGGTTTGTTTTGAGATTATCTTAATGAACCTAATATGGGTCAATGAACTCAATGTCATAGATTTGTCCTCTACTGTATTCTAGAATCTTCATTCTGCGTATTATAGTATGATTATATACATGCAATAAACAAGGTGAGATAGCTAGAGACTAAATTAATTATAGAATTAGTACTTACAGACAATAGACACTGATGATCGATTTTCCTAAGGCGTCTTGATTGAATAATTTAAATATTTCAACAAATTCAATGGATATCATGTCATCTATTTCTTTCCCATAATGCTTTTTTGTAACCCTCAGCATTATCCAGTTATCTCCGGCCTTTGTGGCATGCATGTACCAGTTATGCAATCTTCACATTTTTGTTGGAAGATTATTTACCTCCTCAGGTTTGACGAGAGGTTTGCCGTACTAGTATTTGTATGCTACTTCACCCACGGGGAAGTACTGTAACTGGGATAAGTAGTGGACAATACTCATACCTTGAGCAGCGGCAGCTTCTCCGTATTGTGCAACTATATCTGGATCATACTGCTCTTCGGCCGCATATTTGCTTGACCCCACATTGGTATGGGAAATCACCTTGAGAGGGGCGCAAGATTGTTTTGCTTGTTCTTCGAGCCATGTGGAACCGGACGACAATGGTAAGTTAGTGTGGGTCCAATTGGTAAGGCATAGCCGACCGACACCTTCATTGATATGTTCACAACTTTGACATGTAGATCGCAGTGTGTCATCTGTGTGATATCATCCACTGGGTAGCCAACACGAGCCATCGTCGGTGCACCATGTCATCGTCATTGTCATCACCTGGGACCTCGGTGGAAGCCACACTGCTTTTTCGATTATTCTATAGGCCGGTAGCATCGAATGCAGGTTCTACCACCATGTGCTGCTGAGATGGGACGGTAGTACCTTGCTGGCTAAGTGCATTAATTTGATCTTATTATTGCTTTATTCGTTCTTCAATTATACGCATTCGCTCTTTCTGAATATCCGCTTCAACTTCCGCCTTGTCATTTCTCCTCTTACGGCTTCTATCAGGATATTTCTTCCTCTCTTCGGGAAACCCAGTCCTCCATGGTTGGGATCCTATTATGCCTCATGTTCGTCCATCATGTTCCTTATTTCCAAGGACGAGTGTCAGCTCATCATTCTCTCTATCGGGAATGAAGTCCCCATCTTTAACAGCCTTTACTGCGTTTCTCATCTTCTCGATTGGCAAGGGGTCTTTTTTATGTCGTATGTTATATATACACTTCCCTTCCAAGTCCAACGTGCCTCCATGCCCGTAAAACCAATTCTTTTCACGTTCGATCCAATCGTCTGTCTCTGGGATGATATTTTTAGCACGCACTTCATCCTCAAGTTTCTTCCACTTAGGAATCTAGCCTTGTAGCCACCTTGCCCCATAGTATGGTGATACTTATTGTTAGCAGCATTCAGCTTATTCGTTGTAGACATTTTCTTAGTTTTTTCTAATGTCTTGTAATTCACAAACTCAGCCCAGAATGGTTTTATCTTCTAAAACTGAATCTTCTCGAAATCCGGAGTCTTCTCTTTCACGACATAGTCAAGGTGCAATCTTTTCTTCCATTTGGTGAAACACTGGGCCATCTTCTTCATAGTCCACTCCCTAACCTTCATCTCCATGGCTTTCGCATGTTCTAAGGCGTCCTCAACTGGATCCTCTGCGTTTGGATCCAGCTCTATCTTTGGTAGTTTGAAATTAAGCATGAGCCTCTTCCACAGTAAATCTTTGGCCATGTTAGGGACATATAAACATGTTCCCTCTTCTTCCGCATCAGCAGACCTTTTCCAATTTCGAATGGTGATCGGGACGAAGTCCCTAACGATTACTCCACATTGTGCCACAAATTTTTGCGACAACAACGGGAGCCGTCGGTTTGCCGTCTTCACCGGTATCTTCGATCCTGAACCTCTCATGGTCTTCCAACTTTTTGGTTGGGCCTCGTCCGCTCTTTTTAGTAGATTTGTTCGATCCGGAGGGGTAAAAGAAGAAAGATCATCGTTACTATTTCTATATAGATAGCAGATGATTAATTAATGAATTTTTATATTACATGCACCTCGCCGAAGCGGTCGTCTTCTCGATCATACAAGGCATCGCCTTCTCCCTCGCGGAAGGCATCACCTTCAACCTCAAACAAGTCATCTCTTCCGGCAAAAAGAGGATCACCCTCACCGGAGTTGTTCAGAAACATCGATACATCTAAATTTTCTTCCCCGCGGATCACACCTTGGATCAAATTTCCCTTTTCTTCGTCTCTGTCGTGTGGGTCCATATTTTCTGCATAGGTGGAAAAACGGATAAGTCAAAGCGGTTAAGGGAGAACATTAGGTAGGGTGTTGAGAGATATAAACACTAATTCGGAGAAACCCTAATATATACATACACAATAATAAAAATGAATTTACAATATCAGAAACCCTAATTCGGAGAAACCCTCGGGCTCAGATCCTATCGCGAAGAACCAATACCGGAAAGAAAGGCGGCAATCAATACGTGGCATAATACAATGCGCAATCAATATGTATGACATGTCAGATTTAGAGATCCTACACTAACCCTAGGTGCAACATTGATTTAAAAGGGTTCGGGATGCCCTGGCGAGGACACACCGGCTAACCCTAGGTGCAACATCGATTCAACTGGGGTCTATGACAACTAATATCATGGCTAAGCATCTACGTCAATGGCTATCAAGAAATCAACTAGGGTCTATGACAATTCTATTGGATACTCACACCATAACATAGCATATATAATATAAAACATTTCCTTCAATGCAAGCTACTGAAAACTAAATGCATAATAAAACAAAAGGAGATTATGATAGTGACACTTGCCTCAGTTGTAGTAATCGTTCACACAGTCGTCGTAATCACAATAATTGCACTCCGGGCAATCTATCGCGCAAAACAATAGTTGCAATCAATCATACAATACATCAACACAATAAAACACTATGCATGCATTTTAGAAAAGAGAAACAAGATCAAAAGCTTCCCATAAACATTTTCCATTAAACAAATAGGCTTTAAATAGGCATTAATGAATTCTGAATACTTTCGGTATAAAATAGTTTCATATAATTATGAGAACCATTCTACTGGATAGGTAATATTCATAGCTTTCATTTGCCACTGGTTAAAAGTTATAGCAAAATACTCATTTAATGGATTTAATAATAGGAAATTATTTTGTACTGTAACAAAATCAACTAATCCTAGAGTGACGTAGATTACAATTTTCTGAATCCATAGACACCAAATTTGCCAATTTTGGAGTTGTGGATATTTTCCTATGAATTATTTACCATATAATAAATTTAAATATTCCTGAGAATATACATTGGTCAAAGTACGAATTTATTGCATGATAATATTCTACACATTATTTTGAATCCAGGGATATATCACATGTATTTTTATGATCAATATTCAATTTTATATGAATTTTACAAATTTGCACAAATTTCTGTCTATTTTCTTATTCTAGAAATCCCATGGGAATATTCCCTCGCATATTCCCGCTGACGCGGCAGCTGACTCAGTGCTACGCTAACTGGTCACGCGGTCAAAGAAACAATCTGGGCGGGTTCTCGATCCGACGACGTGGGCTAGTTGGGCCAGACGGCGTTGGCGGGCGTCGGAGGCTCGATCTGGGCGGGTTCCTGTGCACGATTCGATGAATGAGATGGGGAGAAGAAGAGGCACACAAGTTATAAAGGAGGGAGTATACGTCCCGGTTGGTGCCTCCAACCGGGACTAAAGGGTCATACGTCCCGGTTGGTGGCACCAACTGGGACGTATGCTCCACTTTTTTTTTCATATTGTGGGCTGAGCCCAAGCCACGCGCGCAGGGGGCCTTTAGTCCCGGTTGGTGGCTCCAACTGGGACGTATAACCCTGTTTTCAAAAAAAAATCACGAAATTTCTCTCTGTTTCTATCTTATTTTTTATTTTGGGGTTTAAATTTATAATGTTTTTTAAATGATAATTACTTTGGAATTTAGAAAAACTTTAAACATAAAAAGTGTTTGAATTTGAATAATTAATTCAAAACCATTTTCTGTTTTTAAAAATAATTAATGTAACCATTTAAACTATGAACCATTTAAAATAAAAAATGAATTAACTTATATTTTTTGGATATTAATTTGGAATTTAGAAAAACTTTAAACATAAAAAGTGTTTGGATTTGAATAGCTAATTCAAAACCATTTTCTGTTTTTTAAAATAATTAATGTAACCATTTAAACTATGAACCATTAAAAACTAAAAATGAATTAACTTATATTTTTTGAATATTAATTTGGAATTTACAAAAACTTTAAACATAAAAAGTGTTTGGATTAGAATAACTAATTCAAAACCATTTTTTGTTTTTAAAAATAATTAATGTAACCATTTAAAATTAAAAATGAATTAACTTATATTTTTGAATATTAATTTGGAATTTAGAAAAACTTTAAACATAAAAAGTGTTTGGACTAATTCAAATTCATTTTCTGTTTTTAAAAATAATTAATGTAACCATTTAAATTTGAAAATGAATTAACTTATATTTTTTGAATATTAATTTGGAATTTAGAAAAACTTTAAACATAAAAAGTGTTTGGATTTTAATAACTAATTCAAAACCATTTTCTGTTTTTAAAAATGATTAATGTAACCATTTAAAATAAAAAATGAATTAACTTATATTTTTTGAATATTAATTTGGAATTTAGAAAAACTTTAAACATAAAAAGCACGACTGAAGATTAAGATACATAATAGAACTGGAAATTAAGATACATGGCCAGATTAAGTTACAATCGGCCGAACTTGTTTTGCAATGTTGGAGTGATTCAGTCATGCTCCTGCCTACACCTGTAATACTCGCCACTATAGTCGTCGTACTCGCTGCGGCCTTCGTCGCTGTCGTCGTCGGGGTCGTCGTAGTTGAACCTTGAAGTCTGAGTACGAGTGGGCTGGACTTGAGGGTAGCGCAGGCGGGGGTTAGAGTCGACGGCCGTGTCGTACGCCATGACACTCTGGAGAGTTCGACCGCGCCACCACAGCCGACGGCCGTCCTTGTTGAAGTTCGGAGGAGGTGGGCCGTCCTCCTCATGTCTGGCGAGCGTCCTCTCATGCCGATCCCCGAAGAAGGCTTCCCAAGTCGGGAAATAGTCGGGATGCCAGTTGGGATTCCTCCGCTGCTCCGGCGTGAGCTCGAAGTAGTAGTGGTTCGTGATGGCCATCCGGCGCGCCACACCTAGAGGGACAAGAGGAACCGGCATGCCTTCGGCGCTCAACATCCAGCCGACGGGGATGCAGTAGCCCGACGGGCAGGGGTAGTTCGAGGCGCAAAGCGCCTCCGCTTCCCTGGAGGTTAGTCGTATGGTGGAAGCCATGGGAAAGAGTGACGAGGTTGCAGATATGAGTCTAGAGATGTGCAATGACAATGGAGGCCAATCCTATATATATGTAGTGAGAAATGGCGGGAAAAAAACTACGGGAAGAGAAATGGCGGAAAAAAACTGCGCGAAGAAATGGCGGGAAGAAAAATGGCGGGAAGAAATGGCGGGAAGAAACTTGGGTTTAGGGTTTAGGGTTTGAGATGTCCTGGTTGGGAGATAGTCCATGTAAGGTGGTCTAGTATTTTAGAAAAATGGGACGGTAGCATTATTAAACAGCATTTTGGTGGTTACTTCACAAAATTTCTTCCTGCAACATTGTTCTCCATACCAATGTCCACATGCATGCATAATATGGGCACAGCATCACAAACTATGCCGTGATTCAGCACATAACATCGGTCATTTAGACCGAAAGCCATGAAACCTCGAACATGATAGGTCATTTTGGGAAGGTTTTTTTGAGACATGATCAATATACCAAGTCTGGTATTTTTCCTTGCAACTATGTCACATAATATGACACCGCGTGAAGGATTTATATTGTTCGAAATTTTTTGAATTTATTATGCCCGTTTTGAATTTTTGAATTTCTAACTATGGTCGAACCAGCGTGCATAAAGATAGGGGACGAGCATCATTATAACTTGCATTGAATCTCTGAAGAAACCACATATTGCGAGTCTAAAAATGATTTTTTCAAAAAATCACGGGCGTTAGATCATATATCTGTAGTACAAACCGGATCCACTTCCTACCGATTCGGCAGACATTTGTCCTTTTTACCCGGGATGGACGAGAAGGTTTGAGATATCCCGGTTGGGAGATAGTCCATGTAAGGTGGTCTAGTATTTTAGAAAAATGGGACGGTAGCATTCTGAAACAGCATTTTGGTGGTTACTTCACAAAACGACCCGTTTTTTATGCTTGGAAAATGGAAAATGGATTTTCCATGTGACGAAAAGGAAAACTTCCTCCTACAACATTGTTCTCCATACCAATGTCCACATTTGGACTGAAAGCCATGAAACCTCGAACATGATAGGTCATTTTGTGAAGTTTTTTTCGGGACATGATCAATATACCAAGTCTGGTATTTTTCCTTGCAACTATGTCACATAATATGACACCACGCGAAGTATTTACATTGTTCGGACTTTTTTTTTGAATTTCTTATGCCCGTTTTGAATTTTTTGAATTTCTAACTATGGTCGAACCAGTGTGCATGAAGGTAGGGGACGAGCATCGTTATTATTTGCATTGGATCTCTGAATAAACCATATATTGCGAGTCTAAAAATGATTTTTTCAAAAAATCACGGGCGTTAGATCATGTACCTATAGTACAAACCGGACCCACTTCCTATCGATTCGGAAGACATTTGTTCTTTTTACCCGGGATGGACGAAAAGGTTTGAGATGTCCCGGTTGGGAGATAGTCCATGTAATGTGGCCTAGTATTTTAGAAAAATGGGACGGTAGCATTCTGAAACAGCATTTTGGTGGTTACTTCACAAAACGACCCGTTTTTTGCGCTCAGAAAATGGAAAATGGCCTTTCCGTGCGATGAAAAGAAAAACTTCCTCCTGCAACATGGTTCTCCATACTAATGTCCATATGCATGCATAATATGGGCACATCATCACAAACTATGCCGTGATTCAGCACATAACATCGGTCATTTGGACCAAAAGCCATGAAACTTCAAACATGATAGGTCATTTTGTGAAGGTTTTTTCGAGACATGATCAATATACCAAGTCTGGTATTTATCTTGCAACTATGTCACATAATATGACACCACGCGAAGGATTTACATTGTTCGGGCTTTTGTTGAATTTCTTATGCCCGTTTTGAATTTTTTGAATTTCTAACTATGGTCGAACCGGCGTGCATGAAGATAGGGAACGAGCATCGTTAGAACTTGCATTAGATCTCTGAAGAAACCACATATTGTGAGTCTAAAAATGATTTTTTTTCAAAAAATCACGGGCGTTAGATCATGTACCTGTAGTACAAACCGGACCCACTTCCTGCCGATTCGGTAGACATTTGTCCTTTTTATTCGGGATGGACGAAAAGGTTTGAGATGTCCCGGTTGGGAGATAGTCCATGTAAGGTGGTCTAATATTTTAGAAAAATGGGACGGTAGCATTCTGAACCAGCATTTTGATGGTTACTTCACAAAACGACCCGTTTTTTGCGCTCGGAAAATGGAAAATGGCTTTTCCGTGCGACGAAAAGGAAAACCTCCTCCTGCAACATTGTTCTCCATACCAATTTCCATATGCATGCATAATATGGGCACAACATCACAAATTATGCCGTGATTCAGCACATAACATCGGTCATTTGGACCGAAAGCCATGAAACCTCGAACATGATAGGTCATTTTGTGAAGGTTTTTTCGAGACATGATCAATATACCAAGTCTGGTATTTTTCCTTGCAACTATGTCACATAATATAACACCACACGAAGGATTTACATTGTTCGGACTTTTTTTGAATTTCTTATGCCCATTTTGAATTTCTAACTATGGTCGAACCGGCGTGCATGAAGATAGGGGACGAGCATCGTTAGAACTTGCATTGGTTATCTGAAGAAACCACATATTGTGAGTCTACAAATGATTTTTTCAAAAAATCATGGGCGTTAGATCATGTACCTGTAGTACAAACCGGACCCACTTTCTACCGATTCGACAGACATTTGTCCTTTTTACCCGAGATGGACGAAAAGGTTTGAGATGTCCCGGTTGGGAGATAGTCCATGTAAGGTGGTCTAGTATTTTAGAAAAATGGGACAGTAGCATTCTGAAATAGCATTTTGGTGGTTACTTCACAAATGACCCGTTTTTTGCGCTCGGAAAATGGAAAATGGCTTGATCATTTGGACCGAAAGCCATGAAACCTCGAACATGATAGGTTCATCTTTAGTCCCGGTTGGAGGGATTTCGGCAGGCTGGGCCAGACAGCACTAATGATAGGGGTGAGTGTCGACATTATGTCGTGCGACTTGTACCTTGTCTCGGATGGTGTCACCAACCGGGACTAAAGATGAACCTTTAGTCCCGGTTGGAGACACCAATCTGGACAAACACGAGTCAACACTAATAATAGGGGTGAGTGTCGACACTATGTCGTAAGTGTCGACACTATGCCGAGCTGCTTGTACTATAAATAGGCATCCTTGTGAGTCCAGTCCTCAAGCCAGATTGAGCCATCTCCAATATGGTTTTCAAGAGCAGGGACACCACTACGACCAGTTTCAGGGAGATGCCGCCGGATCCCAGTCCTCCGTCATCTCCAAGAAACTGGTCATAGAGGCACTCCCTAATATGTGAAATTAGTTAGCTCCTAGGTGTATTGATCTAGTTAGAGAAGTCACAAGGTGCAAGATGGTGTGCGAGAGCAGGGACACCACTACGGCCAGTTTGAGGGAGATGCCGTCGAAGCCCAGTCCTCCGGCATCTCCAACAAACTAGTCATAGAGGCACTCCCTAATATGTGACAACGCGCGTTTAGAGATCAGATCTTAATGGTAAGTACGAATCGGGACAACTTCTTCATAGTTCGGGAAAGTCGTTCTACGAATTGAGACTAAAGGCCCCCTTTGGTCCCGGTCCAGCCACAAAATGGGACTAACACTTAAGACATTTATTAATATTAAAAACTGAGACTACAAAACTGGGACTAAAGGCCCCCCTATATATAGTCCCGGTCAAGCCACAAACCGGGACTAACACTCAATATATTTATTAAACTTGGAAAATTGCAAACATCATAAAATATCCTTCACAAAATGAACTATCATGTCTCATGGCATTTAGGTTCACAATATGTAGCCGACCGACCAGACATGAACTAGAGGTACACAATATGAGCATGAACTTCTTGGCGTATGTCCTTTCTTATGATCGCTTCAGACGTAACCATGGAGTATCTTCTTTACTTAACGGAATGCTTGGGTCAGTTTTCACTATAAAGGGCGGAATTTCATCAAAATTATTATAATTTTCTGACATGTCTGTCTTGTCCTTGATTCCCACGGTGTTTCTTTTCCCTGAAAGAACTATGTGACGCTTTGACTCATCATATGATGTATTCGTTTGCATATTTTTTTCTTTTTTCGGTCTGGAGGACATGTCTTTCACATAGAAAACCTGAGACACATCATTGGCTAGGACGAATTGTTCATCTCTATAACCAAGATTGTTAAGATACACTGTTGTCATTCCGTACAACTGGTCTATCTTTACCCCTTCCCCATTCAGGTTGACCCATTTGCAGCGAAACAAAGGGACCTTAAAATAGACTCCATAGTGAACTCCTCTATGTAACCATAATATGTGTCCTTTTGCCCATTCTCGTCCGTTGCATCAAAGCGGACACCACTGTTTTGGTTGGTGCTCTTTTTATCTTGGGCGATCGTGTAGAATGTATTCCCATTTATTTTGTACCCTTGGAAATTCAATATAGTAGAAGATGGTGACGCGGCCAACAAGTATAGCTGATCTCCAACAGCGGTGTCATTCAAGAGATGTGTCCGTATCCAACCACCGAAAGACTTCATGTGTTCATATGTAATCCATGAGTCAGGCTTCCCCGGGTTTTTGGAGCGTACAATATTCTTGTGTTCCTCGATATACGAAGCTGCCAAGGTGGAATTATGTAGAACCGTGTAGTGTGCTTTAGTGAAAGAATCCCCGTCCCTACATATCATTGCTTTCTTTCCCATCGTGCCTTTTCCACTTAGTCTTCCCTCATGCCGCGAGTCAGAAACACCAATCGGCTTAAGGTCAGGAATAAAGTCAACACAAAACTCAATGACCTCCTCTGTTCCATATCCCTTGGAGATGCTTCCTTCTGGTCTAGCACGGTTATGTACATATTTCTTTAAGACTCCCATGAACCTCTCAAAGGGGAACATATTATGCAGAAATACATGCCCGAGAATGGCAATCTCTTCCACTAGGTGAACCAGGAGATGCGTCATAATATTGAAGAAGGATGGTGGGAACACCAACTCAAAACTAACAAGACATTGTACCACATCCTTCTGTAACCTTGGCAGAATATCTGGATTGATTACCTTCTGAGATATTGCATTGAGAAATGCACACGGCTTCACAATGGGTACTCGAACATTTTCCGGTAGAAGCCCCCTCAATGCAATTGGAAGCAACTGCGTCATAATCACGTGACAGTCATGAGACTTCAGGTTTTGGAACTTTTTCTCTGCCATATTTATTATCCCCTTTATATTAGATGAGAAGCCAGACGACACCTTGATACTGTAAAGGACTTTAAAAAAGATTTCCTTCTATGCTTTGGTAAGAGCATAGGTGGCACGACTTAAGTGACACTCTTTATCCGTCTTGTTCTGTGTATGCATGTTGTTTGGGTCTTTCATAATTTGTTGGTCCTCCCGTGCTTCTGGTGTATCTTTTGTCTTCCCATACACGCCTAGGAATCCTAGCAGGTTCACGCAAAGATTCTTCGTCACGTGCATCATGTCGATTGAAGAGCGGACACGTAGGACTTTCCAATATGGCAGCTCCCAAAATATAGATTTCTTCTTCCACATGGGTGCGTGTCCTGTAGCGACATCGTTCGGAACTGATTGACCGTCGGGACCCTTTCCAAAGATTACTTCTATGTCCTTGACCATACCAAATACATCATCACCAGCAGGGAGTTCAGGCTTCTTCCGGTGATCTGCCTCACCTTTGAAATACTTGCCTTTATTTCTTACAAAATGATTGGTCAGAAGAAATCGTCGATTCGCCAGGTACACAGCCTTCTTGCATTTATGCAAATATATACCTTTAGTCTTATCTAAACAGTACGTGCATGCCTTATATCCCTTGTTTGTCTGTCCTGAAAGGTTACTAAGAGCAGGACAATCATTGATGGTTACAAAAAGCAACCCTTGTAGGTCAAATGGCTCATGTTTGTTCTCATCCCACGCATGTACACCTGGTTTGCCCCACAGCTGTAAGAGTTTTTCAACTAATGGCCTAAGGTACACATCAATGTCGTTGCCCGGTTGCTTCGGGCCTTGGATGAGCACTAGCATCATAATGAACTTACGCTTCATGCACAACCAAGGAGGAAGGTTGTAGATACATAGAGTCACGGGCCAGGTGCTGTGACTGCAGCTCTGCTCCCCAAAAGGATTCATGCCATCCGTACTTAGACCAAACCATAAGTTCCTTGCGTCACCTGCAAAGTTCGGGAAGCCTCTCTCAATTTTTCTCCACTGTGACCCATCAGCAGGGTGTCTCAACTTCCCGTCTTTCTTACGGTCTTCTTTGTGCCATCGCAACAACCTGGCATGCTGTTTGTTTCTGAACATGCGTTTCAACCTTGGTATTATAGGAGCATACCACATAACCTTAGCAGGAACCCTCTTCCGAAGGGGCTCTCCCTCAACATCACCAGGGTCATCTCGTCTGATCTTATACCGCAATGCATTGCATACCGGACATTTATCTAAATTCTCATACTCCTTACTGCGGTAAAGGATGCAGTCATTAATGCATGCATGTATCTTCTGCACATCTAATCCTAGAGGACAGAGAGTCTTCTTTTCTTCATACGTACTCTCGGGAAGTTTGTTATGTTTTGGAAACTTTGGCTTCATTATTTTTAGCATCTTTTCAAATGAGGAGTCAGTTAGACCACACTCTGCCATCCATCGCAGCAATTCCAGTGTGGTACCGAGCTTTGTGCTGCCATCTTCTCAATTTGGGTACAACAATTTCTTGTGATCTTCTAACACGCCCTCTAACTTCAACTTCTTATTTTCTGTTTCACAGTCTCGCTTTGCATCAGAAATGACCCTACCAAGTTCATCAGCGGGCTCATCTGATGCCCGTTCTTCACCTCCTTCCTCTTCATTGTCTTTCATTGCAGTATCATTGTATTCAGAAAACATATGATGATAGTTGTTATCATCATATTCTTTTTCACTGCCTTCCATCATAACCCCTCTTTCCCCGTGCTTGGTCCAGCAATTATAGTTGGGCATGAAACCTTTCATAACCAGGTGGCCGCGAATGATTTTCGAGGAAGAGTACTCCTTGTTGTTTCGACATTGAACACATGGACAACGTATAAAATCATTCTCTTTGTTTGCCGTAGCCACATCGATAAATTTATCCACGCCTTTAATATACCCGGGTACACGCCGGTCACCGTACATCCATTCCCGACCGTTCATCTGCATCATATAATTAAGTTTATCAAAAAACAGGACATCATAAATAGTGAAATGACCAATTCACATCGACACATGCATTGTATCAATGACAGAGAAAAGATAAGATTGCTAACCTCGATCGATGGAAATAAAGAGGAGAAAGCTCAAGTGCGTCTCGGACACCTTCTATATTTTTGTTCCGTGAGAAATTGAACGGGATCATTCACTCAAACACCTTGAATGCATGCATAGAAAAAAATAAACTAGCATACCTCTCACACCTTCCACTAAGAAAAAACAGAGGGAAGGCAGAGGGCTGGTGCGTCGTATTTATAGAAGGTGGGATCACAAACCGGGACTAAAGGTGTGTGTCAGGCCACGTGGCTGGCACCCAACATTTAGTCCCCACGCAGGCATCCCTACCAACCGAGACGCATGCCTCCGGCCATCGTGTTCGTTCGAACCAGGACATGTGCTAGCATTAGTCCCGGTTCGTGGCGCAATCGGGACTAATGCTGTTAGGGGCGTGAACGGATAGCCTGTTTTTTTACTAGTGCTATTTGATTAAACATCAAGCAGAGTGAGGTTTATGTATGAATGAAAGTCGCTCTTCACGGCCGAGGCAACCATATAATCATTGTTGTAATATGGGAGGATACTATAGTAACTACCCGGTCACACGAGGGTGAAGGGGAGGTTCTTGCATGCCTTTTATGTCGAGGAGGCGTCGTGGGGTACGACATAACAGGAAAGATGTCCACAGCCATACTATGAAACAGAAAATACATGAATTTACGCAATCAAGCTATAATTAGGTCCACCTTGCACAAATACTAAACACGGGCATTGGACGACAGAAGATGAGTCGAAGCAGCCTGCGATCCATCGTCTGCGGCTCTGTTCCTGTAGATTGCATAGATAACCAGTTGGATGCCTCCCAAGAAGCAGCCAATTCCATTTGGGACCTGCAGAGGCAAGATTTCTCACGCGGATTAAGCAAAGTTCAGTATGCAGTTAAGCTAAGTAAGATACACTTACCCCAAGGAAGATGTCTCTGTCGAGTACGGCATACGTAGCCCAGACTGCTCCGTTGAGGAAGAGGAAGAAGGACAGGAAAAAGGGCATGAACTCCACGCTCCTTGTGGTGATCACCGTTCTCTGTTTATCGGCAAATTGGCAAATGCATTGTTTTTCAGATTTTTCACTCTAGTCATCTGGATTAGGAAATTTAAGGAAACATGAAGAGAAGTCGATGAACGATCAGCCAGCCCCACTAAAAGGCCAACTTGCACACGTAATTAGAAAGAGTATAGTTATACTGCCTCCAGAAAAGACAGCATAGTACTCCCAATTAATTCATTCACGCAAGAACGTGTGTTTCTGACTTGACATCGGGGATGCACTGATATGCTAATCCCAATACTAATATACAACATTGATTTACATAGTCCGCATGATGGTGACCAGCACGCAGTACTCAGCTTAAGAAAATTATAATATGGTTTACACACACTAACAAAATTTACTACTTGCCGGGAAAATAGTGACAAAACAAAGATATTGTTCCATCTCGAAAGGAAAAATTAGATAGACGTGTCCCCTGAAAATATTAGTATGTTTTGCATGGATTCAAACAACCCAACAAGGTCATAAGCATGCCTTGGTATAATATAAGATATATTCCACATGTCATGTTGAAGTACCGCCCATATATATGCTCTTTCCAAAACTAGATGAGTTCCATGTCTATCATTACACGTTTGATAGCTCTATTTTTTTTAATAGAAGTAGATGTATGTCGACATATATGTATTTCTTGTGTGTACGATTTGTCACAGCGCAGTCTTTGAGCACGCAACGCTTTTGACTATTTCCAATTATTGATTTCCATTCTACACTTTCTTTTCATCATTTCCATTCTGCACTTATGAAAGATATTGGAATATAAATCATAAAAGGCACAATATTTCGTGCACTGAGGTATTTTTTTTGGTTTTCCTACCCAGCCCCGAATTAAATTTGGCAAACAGTACCATAGATACACTACTTATAAGCAGTCAAAAAAGTATATAGTGCTTAATTAAATAGCTCTAAATGAAAATATAAGTTCGAAGTTCAAATTCGCAATGGAAGGTAAAAGAATAAAAGTTTTTTTGGAAACTTTGAATTGCAAATTTAGTCTTTTCGCCCACATGGATGAATACAAGTCCTAATTAATTTAGGTACTAGTAGTATATTGATCTGATAACTGAAACCAAGGTTACTAACTTATATACCTAAATGGGCTATTTATCTACTCTCTTAATAAACCAACTAAATCATCCTACCCCCAAAGCATGATTTTGATTTTGTGATGCATGCATCCCATACAAGAAACTGTCATCTAGTGGAAGTGGTAGTTGTATTGAATTGCATGCACTAGCCAATGCAGCCAAAAGTCCGAACTGATAAAAAGAGCTAGCAATATATTTCAACACTCACCCTATGTCTTTGCCCTTTGGCCTATTGTGACGCGTGTTTGGGGAGCCGCAATATTTATTTTTAATTTTTTGCGTTGGTCAGGATTTGATCCTAGGACCTCCTGCTCTGATATCATATTGAATTGCATGCACTAGCCAACGCAACCAAAAGTCCGAACTGATGAAAAGGGCTAGACAATATATTTCAACAAGTTAGACCAAAATATTTCATATCCCATGAAATCATTGTTTTACATATACATGATCACACATGATCTTGTAGTGCTTTCCCATGTCCAATTAAGATATAGTTGTATATAACAAATGGTACAAATTTATCAAAAACATAACAAATGATACAATGGTTAACAACAATAATTATTGTATAAGTTCAGAGTTTTATCTGTATAGTTTTATGGTGGACCGTCAATACCTTTTTTAATGAAAATGTAATTATTTTTTTGGTGCTATACAACTTCGAGAAGATATTTACGAGTCTTGAGGAAAGAAAAGGTTCTACCTACTCAAGCTGCTTCAATAGCATGGCTTATATTTAAAGTGGTTTTCTCTTAGCTTTCTTGCAAAATGAGTTTGCTAAAATACAACGACTATTTTTCATTATCTACATATGTATGGAAACTAGTTGTCCCCCTATCGTAGTTACTCCCATCATATCTCAAGCCATGTCAATGTAACCCACAAAAGAAGCAAATTATTCCTGAAAAATACGCAACAACATCATACAATTTATTTGTGGGTGTGTGACGATCTTACCACGGCAGCCATTGGGGACCCGTACATGGACACACTAAGGCAGGCACATATCAATCCTATAATCAAGATTTTCATGTCAAGCCCATCAATGGCCAATGTCGTAGCTGTGACCACAAGGCCAAAAAAACCAATGTCCAACGCTGCCACCAACTTCACGGTTTTAAACTGCAAAGAGTAACATGAAATGAGGCTGCGACCAAAAAGTCTTTAATTGTGTAGTGATGAACTTACTTGAGCATCCCTTTGTGTCCCATTAATGGGGAAACAACTAACTTGCTCTTCCTAAGATTCAGGTGTAAAAGGATGTACTAGAAAATATTCATTTTTAAGAATAATACACAGATAAGCTTATGTTTGTGGACCATGCCCACGGTGGACTCACCCTTGTGGCATGATCGGCGGCGTAGACGAGGAAGAGCACGACGTAGATGGTCGACATGACAGCCCCGAACCCGTTGACGGTGGCGACGAGGAGGCCGTCCGGCTTGGTGATGCCATAGTAGAACCATAGCAGGGTGGTGAGCAGCGTGAGCACGTACGGCGCCGGCTCGAACTCCTCCGTCGACTTGCTCCTCACGATCCTCCAGAACGTCGTGCTGCTCCACCATGCGTCCACACCAGCAGCCATCAGCCATGCATATCCATGTAAGCAAGAACTAAAACAGAATAGATGCTTCTGTAAACGCACGCATGATCAATGGTAATCTCTTACATGGGAGAAGTGAAGACCAGAACCGAGATGATGTTTCCTGCAACACGCAAAGAAAGCTGTGTGTGAGAGAGAGAGGGAGAGAGAGAGGGAGAGAGAAGGAGAGATTTGATGCATTTGCCATATACCTATGATGCCGATGATGAACAGAATGGAGTCCATGGCGCACAGCTAATACACCGGTCGATCGATCGGCCGGAAGGGAAGACGAAGAAGTACGTTCTCAATCCGAAAGGACGGTCGAGTCAGCTACCTACCTGGACGATGGCGAGGAGTGCCCGCCTACTTAATGAGGAGATGAAAACAGACGACGTGCCTGGACTGTTCTATGACAGAGACAGACGGTTACGAATTAAAGCTGGGCCAGCGCGGCCTCGCTCCTGTAACACAGGAATAAGAAAAACACAAGTATAGAACGCCACCGGCATTGCAGATCCAGTTACTAAAAGCCACAGATCGGTGTGCTCATTTGTCTCTCTTGTTTTCTTGCATATAAATATAGTGATAAGTACATCTTTGTGATGTCGGCTTCACCCTAGCCGCCGCTGGCTCCTCGCCCCCCGTCCCCCTCTTCCTCCCTCGCCACCGCCAGAGGGCGTGACCAGGAGAAGCCCGGCTGGCGTCGGCGCCAGCGCCGGCGGGGTGCTTTCTACTCCCCAAGCAGTGGGCTGGCGCGGGCCCGTGATGGTGCTCCAGGTCGTTGTGGGGCGCGGTCTGCAGCGGCACGGAGGGCCGTGTGGCGTCGAGGATTCGCGCGGTCGCGGCGCTCCTTGGGCGGAGGCAGTGGCGGCCTCCGGGCTGCCTTCTTCTCCGACGGCGGGCGGCCGGGCTCGACATGGGGCTGCAGAGATCCGGCATCAGCTGGGGGCAAGTCGGCGTGGCGGCGCGGCGGTGGGCTGCGGTGCAGCGTGGTGCTGCAGCGGCAGATCGAGCTCGGGGCGGTTGGGGCCATGACGGCCCAGATCGGGCCCTTTTGGGCCTGGATCTGGGTCAGGCGGGCCGGCTTGGCTTGGCCGCTCTGTAAATCTTGGCGGGTAGGGTGGGTGGGTTCTGTGGCGCCCTCGGCCGGCCTGTTGCAGCGTGGTGGCGGACTTTGCGGACCCATCGGGGCTCGGCTGGTTCGCCATGGGACTGGTATGCGTCTGCTGGATCCAGCCGGACCTATGGAGGACTGGTTTGTCTACGGCCGCGGCCGGGAAGCTCCCTCCCGCACGGCTGTGAACCTGTGGGCCCATTTCATTTCTACATGTTCCACGATGTTGCAGACCTCACGACAGCTTGCTCGGTGAGACGTTGACAACGAAGTCGGAAACGGAGTGGCGCATGCTCGTGGGCGGCAAGTTTTGGTGGTGGCAAGGCCTCGCCCTCGCGGGTCTCCTGTGCAATGGCTCGTCCGGGGGTGGTGGATAGGGCCCTCGGGACAAATACTTGTCGGCTCGACCGACACCGACGCGATACCGCCCGCGGGTGGCATTTTCCTTCTTGGAGGGCATCGTGGCTTCCCTTCATCCATTCTCCTATGTGTGCCGGGGCAACCCGTAGGGCCAGTCTCTAGTCCGGACAGCAGCAGTCGCTTTCCCTCTTGAGTGTGCTGCTTGGTGCTTGACGAGTCGGGGCTAGGAGCGTGGTGGGCGTTTTTTGGTGGACGCAACGGTTGCGGTCTTCCTCGTCTAGTCAAACCGTCTCCGTCTTCATTCCTTTTTGTTTCTTTTTGTTTTAGTTCAAGCGTGTGTGTGTTGCTGCCCCATCATCGTGTGTCGTGTTGTGTCTCTGACTTTAGACGTTGTGCTGTCTGGCTCAGCAGCGGTTTTACCTGTATGCTTTATTTATAAAGATGGACGAAAGCCTGTTTCAAGGAAGTGCATCTTTGTAGTTACCATCATGAATCTACGTTTGCTCCTTGAGTTATTTTAAGCACTCCTCATCTGTCTAATAAGCAAACTAGCAGGGAACATGGAAACGGAAAAAATTGTGAGAAATGTCAAGAATGGTGCAAATCTTCACACGCTTTCTCGCCCTATCACATTTCACCAGCGGATGCACTCTTTTTTGCATATCTCCTCTCTGCTCAAAGGAATTGACAAAAATGACCCCTCTAAAGCGAATTGAAAAATATACGTGACAAGCAACGTGTCACTTGTTCACACCCAGTTGAATGGGATTGCCTAAACAAATGATCTCACTCTAACTAATTTGGCTAAACAAATGATCTCACTCTAACTAATTTGGCTAACAGCCTAGCACGAGGTTGGACACAACGGGTATATCCAAGAGGCATGGTAGGGAGGCTTATACTAACCATTTGTGCGACGAATCCACTTTGAGGAATGGGACAAGGAAATGCTAACATTTTCATACATTGGGTTGCGTGGAGAAATTCAACATGTCAATTCCTAGAAAGGGTATATTTGGACCAAGAACCACGGATTATATATTTGTGGGATATGCTTTTTATAATAATGGGAAAATGGTGAAATCTGATGTACCCTTCTACTCCGCGATTTAGTAGTAAAGAAACCTAGGAAAAGGTCAAGACATTGTTTGACTCTTTGTCACAGTGCACGAATTAATAAAAAATTAAACTTGGTCCAAGATGAAAGGTAGAATGAGACTTTCAAAGAATATAAACTTGATTTCTTCACGATTTTAGAGACCAGGAGGTCAAATTTTGCAAGTCCTTTTTTAAGTCACATTTCTGAAGGACTTGACGTCACATGGTACTGCCTACCGCCTCTAGAGAGGCCTGACGGTATGTTGGTTGGCATTAATAGTGCCACTTTACAAGTGAAAAATGTGTTGACTAGAGACCAATGTGTGAAGTTACATTTGGCTTCTAAATCTGATGATTTCTAATGGTTTTTAGTTCGAGTGTATGGGGCAGCTCTGGATGCCAAAAACCAAGCTTTTTTGCAGAGCTTGTCTGCATATGTGAAAATGAAATCCTTTCTATGGTAGTTGGTGGTGATTTTATTATCATTCGTCGTCATCAGGAAGAGAAGGATAATGATAATTTTAATTTGAGATGGCCTTTTATGTTTAATGCAATCAACCAAAGTCTTAACCTAAGAGAGTTAGCTCTCTCGGGTAGACAATTCATATGGTCTAATTAAAGGGACATACCTACTTATAAAAATTGGATAGAATTTTAACAAATGTTGAGTGGGAACAAAAAAATAACTTGTTAACTGTGAGGGATTTAACTAGATCAGTCTTGGATCACACTCTTTTGTTACTTGATTCCGGTGAACAAGCTCATCTTGGAAACAAGGCTTATTTCTCTTTCGAGTTATCTTGGCTGCGACAAGATGGATTTTATGAAATGGTATCACAAGAGTGGGCATCCATTTCATATGAATATTCGCCAACGGAGAGATGGCAGAATAAAATCTGACATCTCTAGGATTTTCCGCGGGATGGGCTAAAAATCTAAGCAGTGTCTATAAGAAGGAAAAAATAATATCTTCTAAATCTAATTGATTTCTTAGATCTAAAAGCTAAAACCATCTTATTAAGTTTGTTAGAAAGAGATATGTTAAATAAAGATAATGATGATCTTGCTAAGCTTGCGCAACGAAGATTCCAAGTGGGCTCAAAGCAAAAAAAAAGGTTGAGCATATCCAAGAAGGGGAAAATAACACAAAATATTTTCATATCATTACTAATGGCAAACATAGGAGGAAGATGGCCGAGAACAAGATGAAGGGACTATCATTAGGCAAGAGAGTCTTAAGGTTTACATATCTGAATTTTATAAGAACCATTTTGGAGAACCGATGCATAAATTTTTCTCTACGGTGGAAACCGAGAGAGAAGGCATACCTCAAATATCTGCAGAAGAAAACACAATACTTATAGCCAAATTTACAAAGAAGGAGGTTTGTGAGGCAATTATGCAAATGGAAAAAGCTCCGGGTCCAAACAGATTACTAGCTGAATTATATCAAACTTTCTAGGGTATCATTAAGGAGGATTTAATGGGTATGTTTGCTAATTTTCATAGAGGGGATTTACCACTATTCCAGCTAATATTTGGTACCATCATACTCCTCCCGAAAAAAGAAATGCCATCAAAATCCAACACTATCGACCCATTTTTCTACTAATCGTGGGTATTAAGATATTCACTAAGGTTGGAATAAATAGAATAACAACCATTGCTCACAAAGTGATAAAACCAACGCAAACAGCTTTTATGCCGAGGAGAAACATTCTTGAAGGAGTGGCGGTCCTCCATGAAACTATTCATGAACTTCATAGAAAGAAATTGGACGGTGTTCTTCTCAAAATCTATTTTGAGAAGGCCTACGATAAAGTTAATTGGTATTTTTTGCAACAAACTTTGCGGATGAAAGGGTTTGATCCTCTATGGTGTTGATGGATTAAAGACTTTATCAGAAAGGGGAGTATGGTCATTCGGGTTAATTAGAAATTTTCCATAATGTCCAAACAAAAAAGGCCCGAGACAGGGGGGTCCACTATCTCCAATCTTGTTCAACCTAGTTGTAGATATGCTGGACATCCTAACTCCCATAGCCAATAAAGATGGTCAAGTTTAAGGTCGCATTCCTCACCTTGTAGAGGATGGAGTTTATATATTACAATACGCGGATGATACTATTATCTTCATTAAAAACAACTTGCAAAAAGCCCTTTGTCGACATAGTGGCTACCGGGGTACCCCGGATTGTTCCTTGAGCACGTGGACCAGCTCACTCTACACCGTCAAGTGCTGACACGGAATTCTATTTCTTGGGGCTGGCCAAAAAGGGAGCCACACTGGTCAAGTGGAGGACGCACCAATGGTAATATAAACATGTAAACTTCCTATGATATGCAGGAAGAAGGCCAAGAAGAGCGTGGAGATGTACAAGATCTACACCTTCAAGGGACACACCATGAGCGTGTTAGATATCTTTGTGGATCCCTCCCTGGAAGCGTTACTGGAAGTACAGAACAGAGGCATCCACGGTGTGAGGTGCCTCACCTGCGTGGGCTTCGGGGGCCTCCCGACTAGCATCACCGGGAACCCATCCGTCCCAGCTGCCATGGCGGGTGATCCGTCCAATTTGCTGTAGGGGTTCGTAGCATGGAAAACAAAAAATTTCTACCGCATACAAACAAACAAGCCAAGATCTATCTACTAGATTGTAGCAACGAGTCGATAGAGGAACTCACCCTCGAAGATTCCAAAGCGGTTAACGAGAGCAGATTCTCGTGGGTGATGTAGTCGTACACTTCCAATCTCAAGATCGCGTAGACGATCCTTCCGGCGCTGCGTTCCGGCAGCGCTTCCACAGTCGGTCACACGTTCGGTACTCGATGAAGACCTTCCTCTCCCTTGTTCCAGCAGGCAGCGGAGGTTGTAGCACTCTCCTCGCGATTCCGGCAGCACGACGGCGTGGTACCGTAAGTAGAGGGGAGATCTCGCAGGGCTTCGCCTTAAGCCGGAGCGAGTATGGTGGACTATGAGAGAGCCTCGGTGATCTAGGGTTTAGACGCACCAAGGAGAGGGAGCTAGGCCGGCGGCTAGGGCAAGGGGATTTCCCCAACTCGGCGACTTGGCAAACCCTAGGAGGCGGCGGCGACAATGGTGGAGGCCGGCGGCTAGGGTTTAGGTTTAGAGGAGAGAGGTGTTGTGTGCTAGGAGGGGAGCCCTGCCCCTCCTCTTATAGGAGGGAGGCGCCGGCCAAGGGGAGGGGAATCCCTCCCCAACTCGGATCCCAAGTGGGCCGGCGGTGGAGGCGGGACTCCTCCCCAACTCGGTTTCCACCTCCCTCTCCACTTCCCAAAATTAGCCGTTTGACTTTCAAATTGGCGTTTGACTTTTCAAACAAGGATTTGATTAAACCCTCTATTTTGTTCAGCGATGACACTTAGTACATGATGCAATCATACCAACTTGATATAACACATTCATGTACCCTTCCCCTCCGGAGTGCCGGACATTCCGGAACCTTCTAGAACATTCCCGATGAAAACACCGGAACCATTCCCCAACTCCGAAACAGGACTTTCCTTATATGAATCTTATTCTCCGGACCATTCCGGATCTCCTCGTGATATCCCGGATCCCATCCGAGACTCCGAACAACATTCGATCTCTTACTCATCATTCCATAACTACTCAACAACATCGAATCCTTAAGTGTGTCTCCCTACGGTTCGTGAATTATGCGGACATGATCGAGACACTTCTCCGAACAATAACCAATAGAGGAATCTGGAAATTCATATGGCTCCCACATATTTCTACGATTACTTTGCGATCGAATGAACCACTTACATACGACACCAATTTCCCTTTGTCTCACGATAGTTTACTTATCCGAGGTTTTGATCGTCGGTATCTCTGCATACCTAGTTCAACCTCGTTACCGATAAGTACTCTTTTCTCGTTCCCGTGGTATGTGATCCCTTGTGAGCCAGTCACATGCTTGCAAGCTAATTGGATGACATTCCACCGAGAGGGCCCAGAGTATATCTATCCGTCATATGGATGGACAAATCCCACTCTTGATCCATGTGTCTCAACCCATACTTTCCGAACACTCAATGCCATCTTTATAGCCACCCAGTTACGGTGTGGTGTTTGATGTCATCAAAGCATCCTTCCGGTGATGGTGATAAGCATGATCTCATGGTCAAAGGAATTAGGTTACTATGTATCAGAAAGCTTATAGCAAATGAACTATATTAAATGACTTGATCTTTATGCTACGCTTAACTATAGGAGTATGTCCATCACATCATTCTCCTAATGATATGACCCTATTGTTAATAACATCTCTATGTTCATGATCAGGAAACTATGATCATATATTAACCAACAAGCTAGTTTAACAAGAGGCTTTACTAGGGACTCTTTTATGTTTACAAATCACACAAGTATTAATGTTTCCGGTTAATACAATTATAGCATGGTATGTAAACATTTATCATAAGTATGAAGATATGATAATAACCTACTTTATTATTGCCTCTTGGGCATATCTCCAACACTCTCCCACTTGCACTAGAGTCAATAATCTAGTTTCAAACCTTTGTGTATTTAACACCTATGGCTTTTCGGTGTTGTAAGTACACGTTTGCTAGTGGTCAACTGATCTCCGGATCTGACACTTCCAGGTCCGTGTGTAATTTCATGTCTTTGCGTCTCTACGCATCACTCATTCTCTAATGAGATGGCTTTGTATAAATTTGGTCCTTTGGTGAGACATTTAGTTCTTTGGGGTTAAAACATGTTGATAATATTGTCGTACAATATATCTTCATAGTATTATCCCGCTGTGAACTACACCTAGTTTGATAACAAACTACTTGACACAAATGCCCTCTTTAGCTGCTATAATAGCAGTCATATACTTAGCCTTTTGTTGTAGTATCTGTCACAATGTCTTCACTTTGGAATTCATCCAAATCCATTATGGAACTTACTTTCCATTATATTGTGCCACCCTTAGTTTAGATTGAGATAAACTTAATTTGTACTTTGTGACAAAACTAGTATCAATGTAGTACTTTTACAATGAACTAACCATCTATTTGCCACTTCTACAAAATAATATACTCTTAGTTCTTTCCAAAAGATCATAAGAATATCCTTACTATCGTCCAATGATCATCTTATGAATCATTCTGGTATATGCTCATAACATTTAGAGCATAGGACATATCTGGATTTGTACATATCACATTATAATTGATATAAATACTCTTTGTGATTTCATACATCAAGTATCAATCTATACTTGAATCTTTGTTTCACTTACCAAGTGTCAATACACTTGAATATATCATCAATATTGAACTCATTCAATCCTTTCTGTGCGACAAGAACCTTTCTTGTAGTTTTATATTGAACTCATTCAATATATCATTTATGTACTTTCGGCATAACCATATTAGCGTCTATTGATGCCAAATATTTGGGTTTTCCCTAAGTCTTTCATCGGGATGAAATTCTTAATATGTGTTAATAAAAGATACATCATTTCTAATCAACAATATGTCTTCCACATAATGTATTAGAAACATGTCTTAGCGCTCCCACTTAATTTCTTGTAAATGCAAGCATATTCATCGTCTCTGATGAAATTAAACTCTTTTAACAGTTTCATCATAGTGAAGATTCCAACTCCACGATGCTCACTTCAACCATTGAAGTTTGCATATGCTTTTAGCATCCTTTGAATTAACAAAACGCTTTGGACCATGTTATGCACACGTCCTTGGTAACCCTTCTATTAGAAGAACTTGTTTTGTTTATCCAACACATAACAAAATTATATGTCGTGGTTGCTACATTAATCCGTCTAGACTAAATATTGCTATGAAAGATCAAATCTTGTCATAGTCAACCTTTGAACATTGTTGTGAACTCTTTCCCAACATGTCGACCATTTCATAGATGTGAAACATCCATGTCTATTTCTTTATAGATCCAAATATGACTGTAAGGTCTTGTACCTTTCTAGAGGGTCTTTCAAGTTCAAAACTTGATCTCTCGTATATGGAACTATCACGGATTTTATGGCTTCAAGCCATTTGACGGAGTCAGGGCTCATCATCGCTTCTTTGCATGTAGTCGAATCATTATTATCAAATAATGATTTAACTCTCAAATCTTGGTATTTGATTGTTCACCCGACCTACTTGTTGCAATAGGAACTTAGACCTCCGTGACCACAACCTTTGAGGCACGTGAGCCATGAGCATTGTTGCTGCCTCCGGAACACTTTTCGGCGCTGCGCAACTTTGATCATATATAGCTAAGGTTCTTTTAACCTTGTCAAAGTTCTATTGTCCTCCCACTTAAATTTTCACGGAAAATTCCTTCTCAAAGAAACTTGACGTTCTAAGCGACAAACACTTTTGTCTCCGATGTTATGGAGGAACTGTTATTCGAAATAACATAGAAAGACAGGTTCATTCGACTTTGGTTGCAAACATATTTCTTATGCATAGCATACCAATGTTTAAGAAAGGACTACTTGGGTTTTATCCCAAACCATAACTTTATATGGTGTCAGTTCAACGGATTATGATGAAGCTCTTTTCAGTGGAAAAACGGTACTCTCTAAAGCTTTTAATCTTTAAAATATAATGGCAGTTTTATGAATTACACCTTCGATCTTACCATGTCAAACAAGGTTTAATTACATATCTCGAACGCCCCATACTCTTATGGTGTTTCGGGACATGCAAATTCACGGAACGATTCCTTAAATCTTCGGTATTATGCTAAACTTGTAACTGAAATATCTTCCTTTATGATCTTATCATAAACTATTTATATTCTTGTTACAATGATTTTGCACTTCATCTTGAAAGTCTTTGAACTTTTCAAATGTTTCATACTTCATCCTTATTAAGTAAATATTCATATATTCACTCAAATTTTCGGAGAAAGCATATGAAGTTGAAATCCATCGCTCTTGACTACACATAATGGACTTCGTACAACAATATGTACAAGTTCCAATAAGCTAGTCATTCGTTCCCTTTTGGCCTATGAACGAAGTTTTAATTATCTCTAGGAAAGTTTTATAAGCGTCATGTGATCAAAAATCAAAAGACTCCAAAATTCCATCCACATGGAGTTTCTTCATGTTTTCTTTCCAATATAATTTAAACGGCGATGCCACTTCCTAAGTAATCTTTCAATCAATTTGTCTTTCGACATTTTTAGCACTAGTTTTATGGATGTGATTTCTCCAACGAGATTTGTGAATCATCCATCTTTTATGGATTACGACAATTATTTGAACAACCCTTTTGTTCTCATAATACCTGATAAAACAAATCTTGAAGGCAAGCTTTGACGATTAACGAGCAACACAATAACCCTATATTTGTTCTCGATGAACATCATCACATATTCTTTTGCTAGTTACTTAGGCCATTGTAGTTCATGAATTGTGTTGTTTCGTATGACGATTCACACCAACAAATTCAGTATCAAATACTTAAGAACCACATTGTTTAATAAGCAAATAATATAGCCATAACATTTATATCATCTATATACTTAAACTGAACAATTCTAGTCTTTTCTTTTCTGCCATATATTTATGAGATTCTCTTTCAGTATTTATTTTCTGTTTGAAAGAATCTATCAACATCAATAGTGGAGTCATACATATGACACATAGTTCAAAGCGTGTATAATTAAATACCAATGTATTTGGACTTGCACTTTGAAGTAGATCACCATCATCAAATGTTTGGTGTGCTTTCAAATTCTATTCTTTAGTAATCTCTTGGTGTGGTAAATATTTTACCTACATCAAATATTCACCCTTATCATGGAATTGTTCATGATCAAGCTACTTTTAGCTTATAAAGATGAATCGCGAGTATAATGTTGCTCTCCAAAACCTTTTGGTGGATTAGGACAACTAGTGTCTCCAACCTTTTGCAAATTCTCATCAAATATGAGAACATGACTTTTGCCATATTATACTCTATCATGTTGTAACCAAAACTTTGTTTCAGATATCACAATATCTTCCACACATCATGGTTTCTGAAACAACTCTTTCAGATCCTAGATAACCTTGATATTAAGACAATCCTTTGAATATCAAGAATCATGGAGACAAACATGATACTCATACACTAACTCTTGGAATTTTCACTCTCGATTTAATACCAGTTATTAAACTTCATGGAGTAACCGGAACTTACTGAAAGTTTGCAATAGGACTTTTAACTTTAGATTAACACTTCAAAACAATACGATACCAGTTCGTAAAGTAACTAACCAGAATTCTATAGTTCTATCATCTCAATTAAAACTAAGCGCAAGGTGGTAAACGGATACCAATGACTACAACAATTATGCAAATTCACTTTGATTTAATTTATGATAAATAGTGTTCAACTTTTAATCATATTGCCATTGAACTCCCACTCAAAACAATATCCCTCACATTGTTTTAGTGATCACACGAACCAAATCCACCACATCAAAACCGATCATCACGAGAGTTGATGTGGCTTCAATGGCAAACAATCATCATGTTCATCATATCTACTATATGACTCATGCTTTACCTTTCGGTGATCCGTGTTCCGAGACCATGTCTGTACATGCTAGGCTCGTCAAGATTAAACCTTAGCTTCCGCATGAGCAAATCTGGCTTGCTCACGTTGTATACACTCGCAGAATCTAACACACCCGATCATCACGTGGTGCTTCGAAACAATGAGCTTTAGCAACGGTGCTTACTAAGGATGAACACTTTAAAACTTGAAATTGTGTGCTTGAGGGATCATCTTATAATGCTACCGTCGTGAACTAAGCAATACAAGATGCATAAAAGGATTAACATCACATGCAATTCATAATATGTGATATGATATGGCCTTTCTTCTTGTGCTTCCGATCTCCATCTTCAAGCACGAACATGATCTCCATCATTACCGGTGTGGCGTCAAGGTCAATGGCGCCGCTTCATGGTTGTCTTCCACCAGCATCAACTATTACAACTACTTTGAATAGACACGCGGGTCTTAACAGAATTTAAAGACAACCATATGGCTCCTGCCGGTTGCCAATAAGGAACATTGCATACATCATATTGAAGGGTTTCGCGGCATAGTAAATCAAAATTTTCTACGGATGCGAACAGAGGGAAGCCAAGATCTAATCTAGGAGATGCAAACAACAAGAGAGATTGGATTAGATCTTCATACCCTTGAAGATTCGCACAGCGGAACGTTCGTCGGAACGTGGGTGATGTAGTCGTACTCGCTTCTCCTCCTCGTGATCCGATCCGATCTAGCACCACAAGTGGCGGTGCCTCCGTGAGATGCACACGTGCAGCACCTCGACGTCTCCTACTTCCTCGGTCCAGCAAGTATGGTGGAGAGACGGATTGGATCTACAACACGACGACGTGGTGTATATGATGGAGAATTTCTGCAGCAGGGCTTCGCCTACAAACAGTCGGGAGGGAGAGAGGAGGGCAGCAGGACGGCTAGCTCTTGGAGGGGAAGGTGTAGGGGGGTGGTGCGCCCCCAGCCCTCTTTATATAGAGGGGTGGGCGGCTGCAACCCTATCCCCCTCCCCCAAGCCAAACCGGCGGCCCCAAGGAGAAGGAGTGGGGGGCAAGGAAACCCCCCTTCTAGAAGGTCTATCTCGAGTTTAAAACCCCCTTGGCCGGCTGGGCCCTATGGGGCCTTGTGCCCCTGGCCCAATGCGTCCAGGGCACTCCCTCATAGGCCCATGCCCCCTCCCGGAAGGTGGGGCCACGTTGGTCCCCTTCCGGAAGGTTCTAGAAGCTTTCGGTACAATACCGATTAACCCGGAACAATTCCGAACTCCAAAAATTGCACTGCCTTATATGAATCTTATGCTCCGGACCATTCCGGAACCTCTCGTGATGTCCCGAATCCCATCCGAGACTCCGAACAAAAACTCATAAACCAATTATCCAATCTATCGTAGCGTCGAGACACGTTAAGTGTGTGACCCTGCGGGTTCGAGAATATCCAGACATGATCTTCTATCAATAATCAACAGCGGGGTCTGGAAACCCATATTGACTCCCACACATTCATCGATGATCATATCGGATGAACCACGATGCCAGGATTCAATCAATCCCATATATATATTCCCTTCGTCTCGCGATATTTTACTTGCCCGAGATTCGATCGTCGGTACCGTCATACCTAGTTCAATCTCGTTCACAGCAAGTACTTTACTCGTTCCGTAATCCGATATCACTTTGTGATTAACTCCTTAACCACATGCTTGCAAGCGGTGTTGATATCGATTACCGAGTGGGCCCGAAGTATATCTCTCCGACTTGGGAGGGACAAATCCCATCTCGATACATACAACCCAACAGATACTTTCCGATCACCTGAGAGACACCTTTATGATCACCCTCTCATAGGATGACGTTTGATGACCTCAAAGCTTTCTTCCGATACCAGGGAGTTGTATTATCTCATGGTCTAAGGAATACAATATTTGACATAAGAAAAGCTTCGCAAAGACGAACACGATGACACGATCTAATTGCTTCGCTTAGTTTGGGTCTGTCCATCACATCATTCTCCCAATGATATGATCTCATTATTAATCGACAACTCATGTCCATGGTTAGGAAACCTTAACCATCATTAATCAATAAGCTAGTCCATAGAGGCGTACTAGGGACACGGTGTTGTTCACAAACCACACAAGTATTAAAGTTTCCGCTTAATACAATTCTAGCATGGAATATAAACATTATCATGACCAAGAATTATAATAATAACATCTTTATTATTGCCTCTAGGGCATAATTCCAACAGTCTCCCACTTGCACTAGAGTCAATAATCTAGTTTACATTTGGCAACAATCTCACACCCATGGCACTGAGGTGCTGATCATGTTTTACACGTGGAAGAGGTTTAGTCAATGGATCTACGACATTCAGATCTGTATGTACTTTGCTAATCTTCAGATCTCCATCTGCTATATAATCTCGAATTATATGAAACTTGCGGTTGATATGCTTGGTCTTTGGATGATATCTTGGTTCCTTAGCGAGTGCTATGGCGCTAGTGTTGTCACACAATATCTCCAGTGGGTCCAATGCACTTGGAACCACGCCAAGCTCAGTGATGAAGTTTCTGATCCAAACTCCTTCACTTGACGCTTCTGCAGCAGCCATGTATTCCGCTTCTACTCTAGATCCCGCAATCACGCTTTGCTTGCAGCTTCTCCAGCTCACAGCTCCTTCATTCAAAATATACACGTATCCTGTCTGAGATTTAGAATCATCCTTGTCGGTGTTGAAACTAGCGTCGACGTAACCTTTTACGACAAGCTGTTCATCACCCCCATAGACTAAGAACATTTCTTTAGTTCTATTTAGGTACTTTAGGATGTTCTTCACGGCTGTCCAGTGTTCCACTCCTGGATCACTTTGATATCTGCTCGTCAAACTAAGAGCATTGGACACATCCGGTCTTGTACACAGCATGGCATACATGATGGAACCTATGGCCGAGGCATAAGGCACTTTGTTCATAGCTTCCCTATCATTTACCGTAGCTGGACACTGAGCCTTGCTCAATATCTTACCTGACAACATAGGCACTGAACCTTTCTTTGCCTTATCCATTCTGAACCTTTTCAGAACTTTGTCTAGGTATGTACTCTGGCTTAAAGCTATCAGGCGTCTTTGTCTATCTCTATAGATCTTTATGCCCAATATATAAGCAACTTCACCTAGGTCTTTCATTGAAAAACACTTGTTCAAATAACTCTTCACATTGTTAAGCATGTTAATGTCATTTCCAATAATCAATATGTCATCCACATATAGTACCAGAAATGTCACCGAGCTCCCACTCACTTTCTTGTAGATGCAAGCTTCGTAGCAATTTGGAATCAAATCCAAAGCTCTTGATCACTTGATCAAAACGAAGGTTCCAACTCCGAGATGCTTGCTTCAGTCCATAAATGGAACGCTGAAGTTTGCATACTTTATCAGCATCCTTAGGATCGACAAAACCTTCGGGTTGCATCATATACAACTCTTCATCAATGTTGCCATTGAGGAACGCAGTCTTGACATCCATCTGCCATATTTCATAATCATGAAACGCAGCAATTGCTAATAAAATCCGAATGGACTTAAACATCGCTACGGGAGAGAAAGTCTCATCGTAGTCAACACCTTGAACTTGTCGAAAACCTTTCGCGACAAGCCGTGCTTTATAGACAGTAACATTACCATCCGCGTCCGTTTTCTTCTTGAAGATCCATTTGCACTCAACGGCCTTTCGGTCGCTAGGAGGGTCCACCAAATTCCATACTTGGTTTTCGCTCATGGATCCCAATTCGGATTTCATGGCTTCTAGCCATTTCTCAGAGTCTGGGCTCATCATCGCTTCCTCATAGTTCGTAGGTTCACTGTCTTCTACTAACAAGACAGTCAAGACAGGGTTGCCATACCACTCAGGAGGGGCACGCGACCTTGTCGACCTGCGACGTTCAGTAGCAGCATCGTCCGAAGCTTCATGATCCTTGTCATTAGCTTCCTCTATTGTTGGTGCAGGCGGCACTGGAACAATTTTAGGTGCTGCGCTACTCTCCAATTCAAGAGAAGGTTCAATAACCTCGTCTAGCTCTACTTTCCTCCCACTCACTTCTTTCGAGAGAAACTCCTTCTCAAGAGAGGAACCGTTCTTTGCGACAAACACTTTGCCTTCGGTTCTGTGATAGAAGGTATACCCAATAGTTTCCTTAGGGTATCCTATGAAGACGCATTTCTCCGCTTTGGGTTCGAGCTTGTCCGGCATCAACTTCTTGACGTAAGATTCGCATCCCCAAAATTTAAGAAACGACAACTTAGGTTTAGCACCAAACCATAGTTCATACGGTGTCGTCTCAACGGATTTAGATGGTGCCCTATTTAAAGTGAATGCAGCGGTTTCTAATGCATAACCCCAAAATGATAATGGCAAATCAGTAAGAGACATCATCGATCGGACCATATCTAATAGGGTTTGGTTCCGGCGTTCAGACACACCATTGCGCTGTGGTGTTCCGGGTGGCGTGAGTTGTGAAACGATTCCACTTGCTTTAAGATGCGTGAGAAAATCATAACTCAAATATTCACCTCCACGATCGGATCGTAGAAACTTAATCTTTCTGTTATGATGGTTCTCCACTTCATTCTGAAATTCTTTGAACTTTTCAAACGTTTCAGATTTATGTTTCATTAAATAGATATACCCATATCTACTTAAGTCATCGGTAAAAGTGAGAAAATGGCGATATCCACCGCGCGTCGAAACACTCATCGGTCCGCATACATCGGTATGAATGATTTCCAACAAGTCTGTTGCTCGCTCCATCATACCGGAGAACGGGGTTTTGATCATCTTGCCCATGAGGCATGGTTCGCATGTGTCAAATGATTCAAAATCAAGAGACTCCAAAAGTCCATCAGAATGGAGTTTCTTCATGCGCTTTACACCAATATGACCTAGACGACAGTGCCACAAATAAGTAGTATTATCACTATCTACTTTGCATCTCTTAGCCTCAATGTTATGGATGTGTGTTTCATCCCTTTCGAGATTTAGAAGAAATAAACCATTCACAAGAGGTGCATGACCATAAAAGATGTTACTCATATAAATAGAACAAACATTATTGTCCGATTTAAATGAATAACCGTCTTGCAATAAACACGATCCAGAAATAATGTCCATGCTCAACACAGGCACATAATAACATTTATTAAGGTTTAAAACTAATCCCGAAGGTAAAACTAAGGAGAGCGTGCCGACGGCCATCACATCAACTCTTGATCTGTTGCCAACGCGCATCGTCACCTCATCCCTCGCAAGCCGCTGTCTATTCCGTAGCTCCTGTTTCGAGTTACAAATATTAGCAACTGAACCGGTATCAAATACCCAGGCACTACAACGAGGGCTAGTAAGGAAAACATCAATAACATGTATATCAAATATACCTTTGATGGTGCCAGCCTTCTTGTCCGCTAAGTACTTCAGACAGTTGCGCTTCCAGTGACCTTTGTCCTTGCAATAGAAGCACGCAGTGTCCGGCTTAGGACCAGACTTGAGCTTCTTCTCAGCAGGGGCAGTGCGCTTGCCGCCGCCCTTCTTGAAGGGCTTCTTTGCTCCCTTACCTTTCTTAAAGGTGGGCTTGTTGACCATCAACACATGATTATCCTTTTTGATGTCCACTTCCGCGGCCTTCAGCTTTGCGAACAGCTCGGTGATCGTATCAGTGGAACCAATCTGATTACGAGTCACTACAAAACTTTTGTAGCTGGGAGGGAGTGATTGCAGAACCCTGTTAATCTTGAGCTCCTCTGGAATCGTGCATTCCAGTTGCTCAAGGCATTGAGTGTAGCCCGTCATCTTAATGGCGTGCTCACTAACGGAACTCCCTTCCTCCATCTTGCAGTTAAAGAACTTCTCAGAGATCTCATATCTCTCAGAACGGGCCTGAGTCTGAAACATGGTTTTTAGCTCTTCGAGAATCTCAAAGGGCCCGGGATAGTCTTCAAAACGATTTTGAAGTTCCGGTTCCTTAGCAAACAACATGGTGCTCTTAATCACACCATAATCATCTTTGCGCGACTAATAGACAGCTTTCTCATCAGCCGGCGCAGTTGCAGCAGGGGGGGTCACCTAACGCTTTCCCAAGGACATAGTCCTTTTGACCGCCAGAGAGAATGATTCTTAGATTGTGGAACCAATTGTGAAGTTAGACCCATTGTTTCTAAGCTTTTCCTTCTCAGCGAAAACGTTGAAGTTGAAGTTGGACTTAGCCATTTGATCTACAGTATTTGCAAGTACAAATTAGACTATGTTCATGATAACTAGTTCAACTTAATCAAATTACCAGATGAACTCCCAATTAATTCAACATCCCTCAAGTTGTTTAGTGAACATGATCCAAATTCACCACACCTAATCCGATCATCACGAGAAGAGATGTGGCTTCAATGGTGGACAACGAAATGTCGATCATATCATTCATATGACTCATTCTTAACCTTTCGGTTCATGTGTTCCGAGGCCATGTCTGTACATGCTAGGCTCGTCAAGTTAAACCCAAGTATTTCCGCGTGTGCAAAACTGGCTTGCACCCGTTGTATGTGAGCGTAGAGTCTATAGCACCCGATCATCACGTGATGCTTGGACACGACAAACTTTCGCAACGGTGCATACTTGGGGAGAACACAGTTTTTATCTTGATCTTTAAGTGAGGAATCATCTTATAATGCTACCGTCGCGATCTAAGCATAATAAGATACATAAAAGGATAAACATCACATGCATATAACTTTATGTGACATGGTATATCCAATCTTCGCGCAATGATCTCCATCTTGTGCGTTCCGGCATGATCTCCATCACTCCACCATGATTGTCTCCACCACGAATAGCAACTACAACTATTGCTAACTACTTAGCGATAAAGTGAAACTATTACATGGATTATAAGAAGTTGACACACAGGTCATACACAATTATAAAGACAACCATATGGCTCCTGCCGGTTGTGTACTCATCGACATGCAAGTCGTGAAACATTACAAAACATGATCATCGCATACATTATACACATCACATCTTGGGCCATACCATATCACAGAAAACACTCCCTGCAAAAACAAGTTAGACGCCTCTACTTTGTTGTTGCATGTTTTACGTGGCTTATGGGAGTAGATGCTAAGAACGATTCTTACCTACGGAAAGCCACAACGGTGATATTATGGTTGCCAAACTCCGGTATTAATCCCATGACAACTATAGTGAGAGAAACTGACATCCACCAGCCGCATGTGTGGAACAAGCCACACGTCAAGTGCGGAGCCGGTCTCGCGAACGACGTCGCATAAGGTTGGCCTGGACCGCTTCAATCTCACTATCCCGCGTCATAAGAAGAACACAAACAAGAGGCTTGCAACAGAAAACATCAACGCCCGCAACAACCATGTTGCGTTCTACTCGTGAAACACATCTACGCATAGATCTAGCTCTGATACCACTGAAGGGTTTCACGGCATAGTAAATCAAAATTTTCTACGGATGCGAACAGAGGGAAGCCAAGATCTAATCTAGGAGATACAAACAACGAGAGAGATTGGATTAGATCTTCATACCCTTGAAGATTCGCACAGCGGAACGTTCGTCGGAACGTGGGTGATGTAGTCGTACTCGCTTCTCCTCCTCGTGATCCGATCCGATCTAGCACCACAAGTGGCGGTGCCTCCGTGAGATGCACACGTGCAGCACCTCGACGTCTCCTACTTCCTCGGTCCAGCAAGTATGGTGGAGAGACGGATTGGATCTACAACACGACGACGTGGTGTATATGGTGGAGAATTTCTGCAGCAGGGCTTCGCCTACAAACAGTCGGGAGGGAGAGAGGAGGGCAGCAGGACGGCTAGCTCTTGGAGGGGAAGGTGTAGGGGGGTGGTGCGCCCCCAGCCCTCTTTATATAGAGGGGTGGGCGGCTGCAACCCTATCCCCCTCCCCCAAGCCAAACCGGCGGCCCCAAGGAGAAGGAGTGGGGGGCAAGGAAACCCCCCTTCTAGAAGGTCTATCTCGAGTTTAAAACCCCCTTGGCCGGCTGGGCCCTATGGGGCCTTGTGCCCCTGGCCCAATGCGTCCAGGGCACTCCCTCATAGGCCCATGCCCCCTCCCGGAAGGTGGGGCCACGTTGGTCCCCTTTCGGAAGGTTCTAGAAGCTTTCGGTACAATACCGATTAACCCGGAACAATTCCGAACTCCAAAAACTGCACTGCCTTATATGAATCTTATTCTCCGGACCATTCCGGAACCTCTCGTGATGTCCCAGATCCCATCGGAGAGTCCGAACAAAAACACATAAACCAATTATCCAATCTATCCTAGCGTCGAGACACGTTTAGAGTGTGACCCTGCGGGTTCGAGAATATGCAGACATGATCTTCTATCAATAATCAACAGCGGGGTCTGGAAACCCATATTGACTCCCACACATTCATCGATGATCATATCGGATGAACCACGATGCCAGGATTCAATCAATCCCATATATATATTCCCTTCGTCTCGCGATATTTTACTTGCCCGAGATTCGATCGTCGGTACCGTCATACCTAGTTCAATCTCGTTCACAGCAAGTACTTTACTCGTTCCGTAATCCGATATCACTTTGTGATTAACTCCTTAACCACATGCTTGCAAGCGGTGTTGATATCGATTACCGAGTGGGCCCGAAGTATATCTCTCCGACTTGGGAGGGACAAATCCCATCTCGATACATACAACCCAATAGATACTTTCCGATCACCTGAGAGACACCTTTATGATCACCCTCTCATAGGATGACGTTTGATGACCTCAAAGCTTTCTTCCGATACCAGGGAGTTGTATTATCTCATGGTCTAAGGAATACAATATTTGACATAAGAAAAGCTTCGCAAAGACGAACACGATGACACGATCTAATTGCTTCGCTTAGTTTGGGTATGTCCATCACATCATTCTCCCAATGATATGATCTCATTATTAATCGACAACTCATGTCCATGGTTAGGAAACCTTAACCATCATTAATCAATGAGCTAGTCCATAGAGGCGTACTAGGGACACGGTGTTGTTCACAAACCACACAAGTATTAAAGTTTCCGCTTAATACAATTCTAGCATGGAATATAAACATTATCATGAACAAGAATTATAATAATAACATCTTTATTATTGCCTCTAGGGCATAATTCCAACACATATATAATCACAATCAGAGCCATATCACATCACAGCACACCCCTGCAAAACAAAGTTAGACGCCTCTAATTTTCTTTGCATGTTTTACATGGTTTGGGGCTTTCAATATGTGTCTTTCTAACTTACGAACAAGAACCACAACATTGATACTAGTATTGTCAATCACCCGTTGTAAATTGAATCTTAACTATGTTGGGAGAAACAGGCACCCGCAAAGCCACTTATGCAATACAAGTTGCATGTCAAGCCTGGAGCAAGTCTCATGAACGATGTCATGTAAGGTTAGCCCGGGCCGCTTCATCCCACCATCCCGCAAGATGCAAAGTACACAAGAAGCAATTGACAACAAAAGCATCAACGCCCACAATGACCATTGTGTTCTACTCGTGCAACAGATCTACATATAGACACGGCTCTGATACCACTATAGGGGTTCGTAGCATGGAAAACAAAAATTTTCTACCGCATACAAACAAACAAGCCAAGATCTATCTACTAGATTGTAGCAACGAGTCGATAGAGGAACTCACCCTCGAAGATTCCAAAGCGGTTAACGAGAGCAGATTCTCGTGGGTGATGTAGTCGTACACTTCCGATCTCAAGATCGCGTAGACGATCCTTCCGGCGCTGCGTTCCGGCAGCGCTTCCGCAGTCGGTCACACGTTCGGTACTCGATGAAGACCTTCCTATACCTTGTTCCAGCAGGCAGCGGAGGTTGTAGCACTCTCCTCGCGATTCCGGCAACACGACGGCGTGGTACCGGAAGTAGAGGGGAGATCTCCCAGGGCTTCGCCTTAAGCCAGAGCGAGTATGGTGGACTATGACAGAGCCTCGGTGATCTAGGGTTTAGACACACCAAGGAGAGGGAGCTAGGCCGGCGGCTAGGGCAAGGGGATTGCCCCAACTCGGCGACTTGGCAAACCCTAGGAGGCGGCGGTGACAATGGTGGAGGCCGGTGGCTAGGGTTTAGGTTTAGAGGAGAGAGGTGTTGTGTGCTAGGAGGGGAGCCCTGCCCCTCCTCTTATAGGAGGGAGGCGCTGGCCAAGGGGAGGGGAATCCCTCCCCAACTCGGATCCCAAGTGGGCCGACGGTGGAGGAGGGACTCCTCCCCAACTCGGTTTCCACCTCCCTCTCCACTTCCCAAAATTAGCCGTTTGACTTTCAAATTGGCGTTTGACTTTTCAAACAAGGATTTGATTAAACCCTCTATTTTTTCAGCGATGACACTTAGTACATGATGCAATCATACCAACTTGATATAACACATTCATGTACCCTTCCCCTCCGGAGTGCCGGACATTCCGGAACCTTCTAGAACATTCCCGATGAAAACAAAGGAACCATTCCCCAACTCCGAAACAGGACTTTCCTTATATGAATCTTATTCTCCGGACCATTCCGGATCTCCTCGTGATATCCCGGATCCCATACGAGACTCCGAACAACATTCGGTCTCTTACTCATCATTCCATAACTACTCAACAACATCGAATCCTTAAGTGTGTCTCCCTACGGTTCGTGAATTATGCGGACATGATCGAGACACTTCTCCGAACAATAACCAATAGAGGAATCTGGAAATTCATATGGCTCCCACATATTTCTACGATTACTTTGGGATCGAATGAACCACTTACATACGGTACCAATTTCCCTTTGTCTCACGATAGTTTACTTATCCGAGGTTTTGATCGTCGGTATCTCTGCATACCTAGTTCAACCTCGTTACCGATAAGTACTCTTTTCTCGTTCCCGTGGTATGTGATCCCTTGTGAGCCAGTCACATGCTTGCAAGCTAATTGGATGACATTCCACCGAGAGGGCCCAGAGTATATCTATCCGTCATATAGATGGACAAATCCCACTCTTCATCCATGTGTCTCAACCCATACTTTCCGAACACTCAATGCCATCTTTATTGCCACCCAGTTACGGTGTGGTGTTTGATGTCATCAAAGCATCCTTCCGGTGATGGTGATAAGCATGATCTCATGTTCAAAGGAATTAGGTTACTATGTATCAGAAAGCTTATAGAAAATGAACTATATTAAATGACTTGATCTTTATGCTACGCTTAACTATAGGAGTATGTCCATCACATCATTCTCCTAATGATATGACCCTGTTGTTAATAACATCTCTATGTTCATGATCAGGAAACTATGATCATATATTAACCAACAAGCTAGTTTAACAAGAGGCTTTACTAGGGACTCTTTTATGTTTACAAATCACACAAGTATTAATGTTTCCGGTTAATACAATTATAGCATGGTATGTAAACATTTATCATAAGTATGAAGATATGATAATAACCTACTTTATTATTGCCTCTTGGTCATATCTCCAACATTTGCATTACTATTCTATATCATAATTTACTACTATTCATTGATATATTTCATATTAAGAGGTGATACTTATGTTATTTCGTCTATTTTTGCATGTTGGATGATTTTTGGAGGATGAACTGCCGCAGTCAGGATTCTGATAGAAAAAAGCGGTGTCCAGATGCAATATTCGCGAAGATCAGAAAATACCAGAAAATACACGGAAAATCCTATTTTTTTAGAAGACGAAGGAAGCTAGAAGGAGAGGCTGAGATGGGCCACAGGGGACCCACACCACCCCCTGGCGTGGGCCCACCCTGGGCCATGCCAGCAGGGGGTGTGGCCACCCTGGCCCATCTCCTTCTTCGCTCCTTCGCCTATATCTTCCTCCCAAAACCCTAATACACGGGGAGAGACCACAGAAAGATTCCGCCGCCTCTGCGGGGCGGAAACTACAGAGAGAAAGAGCTCCCCGGCAGGCAGATTTCTGCCGGAGAAATTCCTTCCCGGAGAGGGGATATCGTCGCCATCAACACCTTCATCAAGCTAGACTTTATAGGGATCATCATCATCATCCTCACCACCATATCCACTAGCACCATCATCACCACTCCATCCCGATGTAACAATTATGTTGAATCTTGCATAGTTCTTAGGGGAAACTTTCCCGGTGTTGATTACTTTTGTACTTGATGCTTGTGAGTGGAACCATTGAATTATGTTCAGATTGTTATTCATCATCATATCATCTTTGATCTTGATCCATATGATGTATCATGAGTAGTTCGTTCAGTTCTTGAGGACATGGGAGAAGTCATGTTGTTAGTAGTGGAATTGTGTTGAGGTATTATTCAATGGTTTGATATTTAAGTTGTGGTGTTATTCTTCTAGTGGTGTCATGTGAACGTCGACTACATGATACTTCACCATATATGGTCCTAGGGGAATGCATTGTGTATTTGGATACTAATTGTGGGGATGCCGGAGTGACATAAACCTAAACCCTCATTAGGAAACCTTTGCACAAGGGAGTGTAGGATCTCAGAGTTTAATGTTGTGGTTAGGTTTTTTATCTTAATTAATTTCTTGTAGTTGCAGATGCTTGCAAGGGGTTTAATCACAAGTATGTATTAGTCCAAGTAAGGTTGGTACATTAGCACATGTTCACCCACACAACACTTATCCAACCAAAGAAGATTAATCAACTATATGGAGCGAAATCACTTGACAGTATTCCCATGTGTCCTCGAGAATGTTTGGTCCTCATAAGTATTACAACTGGCTTGTCCTTTGCTAAAAAAGGATTGGGCCACTTGATGCAATTATTGTTGTCTTTATTTACTTGCACTTTATTTCTTTGCATTATCAAAAAACCCTAAAAATCTGTTTGCTAAGTATTTACAGAGAACTCATGCTCCAAACCACGTTGGGTTCGACACTCCTATTTATCAAAAGTACTACGATACACCCCCTATACTTGTGGGTCATCAAGACTATTTTCTGGCGCCATTGTCGGGGAGTGAAGCGCTATTGAAGAGTGGAACTGGTAAAGTAAACTTCTACTATGAGTATCACTTTTTATTTCTGTTTGTTACTTTGTTTCCAATATGGATAACCCACTTAGTTTCCTATTTGGGAAAGCTACTACCACTGCTAGGGTAGTAGATGAACCACCACCTGGTAAGATAGATCCTTTTAAGATACCTATAAGAATTGTTGACCGTGTTATGGATAATTTTTATTTTGGGGATGGAATTGTCCATCCTAGTGATCACTTGATTTTTATCCATGAATTATGCAGGTTGTTTAAGTGTGAAGGTATAACAACGAAACAAGTTAAGAAAAAGTTACTCTTTACATCATTGAAAGGAAGAGCTGAAGAATGGTATAAGTTGTTGAAGAATGGATAATCTATGGAATGGGAGGAAATTGTGCCTCTCTTTTATTCTAAATTTTATCCTCCCAGTGAGATTTATAAGGATAGGAATCAAATATATAACTTTTAGCCTCGTTATACATTGGAAACGTATCTATAATTTTTGATGCTCCATGCTTGTTTAGTATCTACTTTGCTTTGCTTGTCTACACTTTGAGGTGCTTTTTACATGTTTTCTGGTACTAACCTACTAACAAGTTGCAACAGTGCCAGATGCATGTTTTCTGTTGTTTTTGGTTTCAGAAAAAGTTAGTAAATAAATATTCTTAGAATTGGACGGGACAAACGACAAAGTCAATTACTTTCTGTAGGGAACAACAAGTCCAGAGGGCAGCCGGAGGGGCCAGCCAGGGGGCAGACCCATCCCACGCGCAGGTGGGCCTTTCCCCATGTCTGGCTAGGGTTTGAGGCCCCTGGACGCTGCCTCGGCCTCCCCCTTCGCCTATAAGAAGCCCCCGATACAGAAACCCTAAGTATCCGATCAAATATCCACGAAACCGTCTGTAGCTGCCGCCACCATCATCCCTAGATTGGGGGGATCTGAAGTTCTTCCCGGCACCCTACCGGAGGGGAGATCATCCCAGAGGCCTTCTCTCCGGTATGATGCGTGAGTAGTTCCACCTTGGACTATGGGTCCATGTAGTAGCTAGATGGTTGTATCTCCTCCTTTGTGCTTTCATGTATAGATCTTGTGAGCTCCGTTCATGATCAAGATCTAATCTATTTGTAATCATGCATGTTGTGTTTGTGGCGATACGATGGATATTGAGATTATTATGTTGGTTTGATTAATGGTTTTGTCTTTATGATTCTATCATGTCTGTGTTGTTTGTGATCTTGCATGCTCTCCGTTGTTAGTAGCTCTCTTGGCCAAGTAGTTGCTAGTGACTCCAAGAGGGGGTATTTATGCTCCATAGTGGGTTCATGCCTCTAGTTTCCAAGGGAAGTGACAATAATCTCTTCGGTTGTAGATGTGTTGTTGCTACTATGGAGAAAACAACGGTCTCTTGTTCATGGAACATGTGGACTGTTTACCTTACACACTTTGCTTAAAGCAGTTGTCTATTGCTTGCAACTTAATACTGGAGGGGGTCGGATGTATCTTGTTGTATTGCCCAATCGAATCTCATAGGATCTTTCTGACTAGTAATTGCATTGTTATGCCTTGCTCAGTTCTTGTCAATTGCCCTGTTGTAATTTGTTTACCCTTCATGCCATGTTGTTTATCTAAGGAGAGCACCTCTAGTGAACTATGGACCCCGGTCCAATCTTTACCATTGATACATCTTCCACTGTTACTTTTTTACTTGCTGCAAACCATTACCTTCCACATCATACGTTTAATCCTTTGTTACAGCAAACCGGTGAGCTTGACAACCTCACTGATTTGTTGGGACAAAGTCTTGAGTTTGTGTTGTGCAGGTCTCCACGTTGCTTGCAATACCTTTGAGACGTTTCCTTCCTCCTTCAGGTTCGATAACCTCGGTCTCTAATGAGGGAAACTTCCTGTTGTGCTCATCACACCTTGCTCTTGCGGTTCCAACGAAGTGTCCCAATACTGGGTGCACACATCAAGATTTCTGGCGCCATTGCCGGGGAGGCTAAGGACGTTTCACTAGGGGAGTCCTTCACTTCCTTTCTCTTTACTTTGTTTATAGTTTGCTCTGTTTCTTTTGCCTGGTTTTGTTTGCCTCTTTTCAAAAAACCCAAAAAAATTAGTCTAGTTTGGTTTGCTTGCTTTATTCAAAAACACAAAAAAATAGTGTTTGCTCTAGTTGTCACCTTGCTATAGCTCACCATGTTGTTCCCTATGTTCGCCCTAAAAGATCTTGCAATAGGTAGTGGCTCCATAATTGGGAAAGATAATATTGAAGAATTCTTTAATTATGTTAGCAAGCATGAGGATATTGAGGATAAATCTATAGCAGAGCTTGCTCCTAATTATGAAATTGCTTCTGATTCTTTAGTTCATATGTTGGAGGCTAGGTTTGTTAGACTTAATCCCTTCATACAATATTTGTTCCTAAAACTAAAAGAATAAAAAATGTTGAAAAGAGAGGATTCATCCTTGAAACTTTATCAAAAGAATTTCATGATGTTTCTAGGGAAGCCAAAAAGGTCTTTGAGCATTTCAATATGCTAGGCTCAAGTGTAGATGTTGTGGGTATTTCTGATAAAACTAATCCTAGAGAAGAATTTAATATACCCATCCCCTTTAAGCTTGTTGGAATGCATGAAGCCTTTGAAAAGAATCTTGATTGGATTGCTCCTGAAAATCTTTTTGATCAAAGTAGTAGACCAAAGAGATATGATAAGGGATCCTACAAAACCCATTTGGATGAGATACCTTTCATAGTTGAATACTTTGCAAGTATGGATGTTAATGCTTCATCATTTGAAAATACTTGATTCTTCTTGTTTCTTGTGCCTAACTTAAAGGCGTTAAAGAAAATTACTTGTTGGGAGATAACCCAAGAGTTTCCTTGAGTCTTGGAAGTTATTAATTCAGTATTGACCACTCCTTATCCTTTTTGTTTGCTTTTTGTGCCAAGAATGACCTCTAATGAGAGGGAAGTAAGATTTGGGGAGTTGCTGTCCCGAAACAGATTTCCGTCCTCCACCAAAAAAAAATCGTGAATAGTTTCTGTAACTCGGATTGAACTCGTGAATAGTTCTACTCATGCTTCCAACTCCCAAGAAACCAAGTTATTCCAAAGTGTCCACTATATACTCCTATGCATGGTGTGTCACACCATTCCAAGTATATTCTTGTTTTCAGCTATCTTCCAATTAAAAACTATTTTGTTATGTCAAAACTTAGTTATTAAAGCCCTTACGAACTTGATGGAACATTTTATTCTTTGCCCCTAATAAACTTGAACCATCGTGACAACTTTGTTGTATATGCTTGCACTTATAAGTTGGAATTAGCAGAACCGTGATGTCACGGGGAACGTTTTCAACATTGCACTTGTACTTTGTACTCAGTTGATATCATGCTCTTTTGTCTATGGATGTCACCGTGTGAAATAAAGAGGGAACTTGTAGGTCCATGGAGTTTGTATTCTGTGTTAGAGAAACGCTTGGGCCTCTAGCCTAAGCCATGCCTAATCATGATGGAAACTTGCAGCATCACCATAATCAGCTATCTATGAAGCATCCTCAATAAAAATCTATGCATATGGTAAATAAAAAATGCTGAGATGCTCATTTTCTGCTTGCCTTGTCATTTTGGTTATGGGAAAGCTCATGTACCATGTGCAAGGGGTACCCCTTTGGCGGTTCTCAATGATATGCAAATACTTACAATGACAAGAACTTACCTGGACCCAAAGTTGAGTATGCATGAGGTGTGGCCCTCATATTAAAGGGACTTGAGATTGCCAACTTATACTTTGTCAAGCATATACTCCAGCTTTGCCACTTTAACCTTAACCACTTCAAGATGCTTATGATAGGGGTAGTGAGGGCTGAAAGCTAACGAGTACCATAATTTTTTTAAGATCTTTTTGAAACTTGTAATCCCTGCTTCCTTTAAAAAGACCTTTCTTCCACCATTATTGAGTCTCCACCTTCTACCTTTAGGCACCATTAAGAGAGCATAATTGTCATTCCGTGTGCAGTGTTCCAAATCTTATTAATTGATGCATATTGTGATATTTCTTGTTCTTGTGTTATTTGTTTCTAGTCACCCTTGTGAACTTTGCAGGTGTCATATGCATCTGTATTGCTACTCTATGAGGGACAAGCTGATTGCCACTATGCTATGTTTTCTGTATGTGAAACAAACAAACGTTTTTTAATGCATGTTATTCATGATCTTTGTTTGTAGCCTTTCATGTTGCATGCATAGTTACTATGTCCTATTGTTAGAACTCCATCTTTCATGCACATGTTTAGAGTTATTTGATCCCAACTTTCAATACTTGCAAATGGTTGGATCTTTATTGTGAGGGTGCATGTCACCTCAAAAATTATTCTGTTTATCACTTACCTACTCGAGGACGAGCATGAGTTAAGCTTGGGATGCTGATACGTTGGAATCGTATCTATAATTTTTGATGCTCCATGCTTGTTTAGTATCTACTTTGCTTTGCTTGTCTACACTTTGAGGTGCTTTTTACATGTTTTCTGGTACTAACCTCCTACCAAGTTGCAACAGTGCCAGATGCCTGTTTTCTGCTGTTTTTGGTTTCAGAAAAGTTAGTAAAGAAATTTTCTCGGAATTGGACGGGACAAACGACAAAGTCAATTACTTTCCGTGGGGAACAATAAGTCTAGAGGGGAGCTGGAGGGGCCAGCCAGGGCGGCCAGGCCTCCCCCTTCACCTATAAAAGACCCCGATGCAGAAACCCTGAGTACCGATCAAATATCCACAAAACCGTCTATAGCCGCCGCCACCATCGTCCATAGATCGGGGGGATATAAAGTTCTTCCAGGCACCCAGCGGGAGGAGAGATCATCCCGGAGACCTTCTCTCCGGTATGACGCGTGAGTAGTTCCACCTTGGACTATGGGTCCATGTAGTAGCTAGATGGTTGTATCTCCTCCTTTGTGCTTTCATGTATAGATCTTGTGAGCTCCGTTCATGATAAGATCTAATCTATTTGTAATCATGCATGTTGTGTTTGCGGTGATCCGATGGATATTGAGATTATTATGTTGGTTTGATTAATGGTTTTGTATTTATGATTCTATAATGTCTGTGTTTTTGTGATCTTGCATGCTCTCCGTTGTTAGTAGCTATCTTGGCCAAGTAGTTGCTACTGACTCCAAGAGGGGGTATTTATGCTCGATAGTGGGTTCATGCCTCTAGTTTCCAAGGGAAGTGACAATAATCTCTTCGGTTGTAGATGTGATGTTTCTACTAGGGAGAAAACAATGGTCTCTTGTTCCTGGAACATGTGGATTGTTTACCTTACACACTTTGCTTAAAGCAGTTGTCTGTTGCTTTCAACTTAATACTAGAGGGGGGTCAGATGATAACCTGAAGGTGGAATTCTAGTCATATATGCAGTTGGATGGCGGTCTATGTATATTGTTTTATTTCCCAATCGAATCTCATGGGATCTTTCTGACTACTAATTGCATTGTTATGCCTTTGCTCAGTTCCTCCAATTGCCCTGCTGTAATTTGTTTACCCTTCATGCCATGTTGTTTATCTAAGGAGAGCACCTCTAGTGAACTATGGACCCCGGTCCAATCTTTACCATTGATACATCTTCCACTATTACTTGTTTACTTGCTGCAAACCATTACCTTCCACACCATACGTTTAATCCTTTGTTATAGCAAACCGGTGAGCTTGACAACCTCACTGATTCTTTGGGACAAAGTCTTGAGTTTGTGTTGTGCAGGTATCCATGTTGCTTGCAACACCTTTGAGATGTTTCCTTCCTCCTTCAGGTTCGATAACCTCGGTCTCTACTGAGGGAAACTTGTTGTTGTGCTCTTCACACCTTGCTCTTGGGGTTCCAACGAAGTGTCCCACGTCAACACTAGGTGCATGCATCTCCTCGTGATGGAGAGAGTACATCCCAAGCTTGGGGGAGATTGAAGTTACTAATGCTTAAATGTCCTATTCATGAACACCCTAATAATATTATTATCAATAACTTCTATGTAAGGCTTTCTCTTCATGATAAAGATTTATTAGATGCTTCTTGTGCTGGATCATTCACACGTATGAAAGAAGAAGCTAAATGGGATCTTCTAGACCATATTCAAGAAAATACTGAAGCATGGGAGAATGACAAAGGAAGAGTGTCAGATATAAATTATGATTATGAATGCATTAAATCTTTTATGGGAACTAATGACTTTCATAATATTAGTACTGAGTATGGTCTTGATTCTCAAGTTCTTGCAAATTGCTTTAAGGTCTTTGCCTCTTATATTGAAATTCCCAAAAAGGAGTGGAACAAGTACCATGCACCTTATAAAGATATTGTTAATCATGGTCATGTTAGAAATACTGAAGTTTGTACTATTGATGGCATTTTTCCCAAACCTTATATTGAGAAAATACCTTTTCCTTCTATGGTAAAGGGACATTCTATTATAGCTAATGTGGTGAGTAAAAGTACAAAGAAAGCCGTAGAACCGGATGAACAAATAAATATTGAACCTGTAGTAGCCATGGTGAAAGACCTTGTCATTAAGAATGTAGAAGATGGGCTCATTATCTTTTGTGAAAATGCTTCTAATATTTTCTCACATCCTAGTAAAACTAGGAGAGCTACTGTCCATATGCTTTATGTTATCATTGGTGATCATTGCTATTATGGTTTATGTGATATTGGTGCAAGTTCTAGTGCTATTCCTTATGAGCTTTACAGAGAAATTATGCATGAAATTGGTCCTTGTGAACTTGAGGACTTTGATGTGGTTATTCACCTTTCTAATAGAGAGACAATCTGTCCAATTGGTATTGTAAGAGATGTGGAAGTTCTTTGTGCTAAGATTAAATATCCTGCTGATTTTCTAGTGCTTGGTAAGGAAGCTAGTAAAACTTGTCCTATCATTTTTGGTAGACCTTTTCTGAACACTTGTGGAGCTATTATAGATTGTAAGAAGGAGAAAATTTTAACTAAGTTTGATGGAGAATCTTATGAGTTTAATTTTTCCAAATTTGCTAAAAATCCTTATGAAAATGAATTGCCTAATGAGGATTTCAGAGTTGAACAACTTTCTTATATTTCCCTTTCTCCTAACAATGCTTTGCAACAATATATGAAAGATCATGAGAGTGAGGTCTTCATGAAAGAAAGAAACGAGGTTGATGAGATTTTTCTCCGACAACATGAGATGCTTAAGCATAACCTACCCGTGGAAGATTTGGGTACCACATTACCACCTAAAGGGGATCCTGTCTTCGATTTAAAACCTCTCCGTGATGATATTAAATATGCTTATCCAGATGATAAGAAAATATATCCTGTTATTATTAGTTCTAAACTTGCATGAAAGGAAGAGGAAAGGTTATTGGAAGTATTGAAGAAACACCGAGGAGCTATGGGTTATACTCTTGATGATTTAAAAGGGATCTCTTGTACTATATGCCAGCATGCTATTACTATTGAACCTGATGCAAAGCCAGTTGTTGAACATCATCGTCGTCTAAATACTAAGATGAAGGAAGTGGTAAGAAATGAGGTATTAAAACTTCTTTATGCTGGTATTATTTTTCCTATTGCTGATAGTAATTGGGTTAGTCCTATTCATTGTGTCCCTAAGAAAGGAGGGATTATTGTTGTGCCTAATAAAAATAATGAGCTTATACCTCAAAGAGTAGTTGTTGGTTATAGGATGTGCATTGATTTAGAAAGGTGAATAAAGTCACTAAGAAAGATCATTATCCTCTGCCTTTTATTGATCAAATGCTAGAAAGGTTGTCCAAGAAGACTCACTTTTGTTTTCTTGATGGTTATTCTGGGTTTTCTCAAATTTCTCTGAAAGCACAAGACCAAGATAAAACCACTTTCACGTGTACCTAATGACCCACAAGTATAGGGGATTGCAACAGTCTTCGAGGGTAGTATTACCCAATTTATTGATTCGACACAAGGGGAGCCAGGGAATACTTATAAGCCTTAACAACTGAGTTGTAAATTCAGCTGCACCTGGAAATAGTCTTGTTCACAAAAGTTTATCAGTAGCAAAAGTTTTGTAGTGGCAATAGCAAAGTAACAGCTGCAGTAAAACAAAGGCAGTAGTAACAATAGTAGCAAACAGTAGGATATGAGTACGGTAGGCATAGGGATGGATGGACGGGTGTTGCATGGACGAGACTATTCATGTAAATTCAAGATCTAGGGAAATTGCACATAAATAGGATAAAGCATCCAAGTACTAAACCGTCATAGGCATGTGTTCCATATATAGTCATACGTGCTCGCAATGAGAACTTGCACAACATCTTTTGTCCAGCCAGCCCGTTCCAGCGGGGCCACAAGGGAATCTACTAACAATTAAGGTACTCCTTTTAATAGAGTACCGGAGCAAAGCATTAACACTCCATGAACACATTTGATCCTCATATCACATCCATATCCTCCAGATGTCACAATTTCTGTCACTTCGGGGCCTTTGGTTTCAGAAAATGATATTTGTACACAACTTGCAGATAAGATCACAAACAATACTATCATCATGAATCAATAATAAGTTCAAATCTGAGGTCATGGAACTCAGGCCCTAGTGACAAGCATTAAGCACAACAAGTTGCAACAAAGTAAAATAGCACTAATAAAGATACTAGGCACCATGCCCTAACAATCTTATTTGATTACATGATAGATCTCATCCAATCCCTACCATACCCATAGCCTATAGCAGGGTATTACTCACTCATGGATGGGGGAAATATGGATGGTTGATGGGGAGGCGTCGGTGATGATGGTGGCGATGATCTCCTCCAAATCCCCGTCCCGACAGGGTGCCAGAATGGAGTTTCTGGTTCCGAATCGCGGATTCTGGTGGTGGCGGCACAACGGAACTCTTTTTAGAAAATTGTCAAACCCCCCTGAGTTTTTAGGTCAGAAGGCTTTAAGTAGGCAAAGAGGGAGGTATAGGGGGGCCGAGGTGGCCACACCCCCTCCAAGCGCAGCCAGGCCCAGCCCGCGCGACCAGGGGGTGTGGGACCCTCGTGGTCCTCCTCCGTCTCGTCTTCTGGCTCCGTGGGTCTTCTGGTAAAATAGGATTTTTGGCATATTTTCCGGGATTTCTCCTGAAAGTTGATTTTCTGCACAAAAACTAGACACCAAAGCAATTCTGCTGAAAACAACGTCAGTTCGTCTTAGTAGTATCCAAATCACACAAGTTTAGAGGAGAAACAATAACAAAAGTATTCGGGAAAGTAGATACATTTTGGACGTATCAACTGCCCCCCAAGCTTAGCTTATTGCTTGTCCTCAAGCAATTCAGTTGAAAACTGAGTGCGAGAAAAGAAACTTTCATGAACACATTTGCTTTATATGATGTAAATATTCTCAGCACATGAGTAGATACTTGGACAATTCATAATAAGGAGTATGCAACTAAGTCTACTTAATAGTCATTGCAAGCTATGAAGAGATTCCATCTCAATAATAATAGTAGCATCAAACATAAACATAAGAAACATTGCAATGCTCATAAAAAGGTATGATAGAGTGGTATCTCGCTTGCCTTTGATTGTAGAGCAACATATAAATGCCAAGGCACCTCTGAAGTTCAAGTGAAGACTAGAAGTAAAGATATCAAAGGTACAAGCATCAAATTCATGACATAATTAACCAAGTTTTGAGACAAGCACATTACACTAACAATGACAACTATGCTCTCAAGAAGGTGCTCATAGGATAAGTTATGACTCACCAAGGAAGTGAAAAGGTTTTTGAAAAGTTTGAAAGGCTTCCAAATGCTGAAAGTATGGTACTCATTAGCTTTGAGCTCTCATTGCCCCTATCATAGGCATCTTTAAGTGATTAAGTTTAAAGTGAGGTCCAATGTGAGTTATATGCTTGACAGACCATCAACTGGAAATCTCATGTCCCTTGAGTACGAGGGCCGCTCCTCATGCTACTCAACTTTACTTACCGGTAATTTCTTGTCATTGTAAATACATGTGTATCATAGAGAACCGCCAGCGGGGTACCCCTTGCACATGATATAGGAGCTATCCCATATAAAAATGACAAGGCAAGCAGATAATGAGCATCTCAGCAATCTTCTTATTTACCATGGGAAAATGGTGATTTTTTCTCTCTTTCCTCTTTTCATATGTCTCTCTATTTTTTTATAAGAAGAATGCTTCATAGATTTGTCACTATGGTTATGCTATAAGTTTCCACCATGATTAGGCATGGCTTAGGCTAGCGGCTCAGGTGTTTCTCTAACACATATACATGACTCCATGGACTTACAAGCTCCCCTTTTATTCCACACCGATGACATCTGTAAACAAAAGAGCATGATATCAACTAGGTATATATTTACAGGTGTTGAAAGCGTTCCCCGTGACAGCACGGTTCTGCTAACTCCCAGCCTATAATTTGCAAGCATATAACTTTCATGGACAGCCACAATGGTTCGGGTTTATTAAGTGCAAGAAATAAAGCGTGCCATCAAGTTCGTGAGAGCTTTACACATAACTTTCTCATATCATGCAAACATTTTATTTGGAAGAAAAAAAGGCATGATGAATATTCAAGGAATATCAAATTATGCTAGTAGGTAGGTATGGTGGACACTTTTTACAATATTGGTTTTGGGGAGTTGGAAACACGAGTAGAGCTCATACTCAGTGCAAGTGAAGGCTAGCAATAGAAAGGGAGCGACAAACGAGAGAGCAATAACTGTCATAATCATGCTTGCAACAAAACAAAAATAATTATGGCATAAAAGTAATATAAGAACTCCGAGGCAAAATAAATCATCGAGGCTTAACTGACTATTGTTCAGTCATATGCATGCGTGAGCATGTTCCAAGTCGATTCAAATGAAACATTCAGAGTAGGATACCACAATATCATACCAAGTTATGAATAGAACAATGCAAGCAAACATTCATATGACATGCTACAAACTATTAGCAAGCTGGAGCTAATCATAAGAGAGCAAGAACTACTAAGCATCAATAAATAACATACACCTTACATGAACAGACTAAGCATGCCCACAATGATGAGTATATGTACAAAAATGAAAACAAATAGAGTTCATTACCAGCCTCTTACCATACCTCAAGTTTCATTAATCTTCATTATTGCCCTTCACTTGTGTGGCTTCAATAATAACATGAAACCAAACTCCACTCAGGACCGTTGAACCCTGCAACGAACTTCACAAAACCAAAGAAGAACAACAAATATTTTTGGGTTTTCGATTTTTAAAGCAAGCACACAAAGCAGAAACAAACAAAGCAAAATCTTTTTGGATTTTTCTTAAGGCAAACCAAAGCTAAAAAGCAAAGAAACAACAAAAATATTTTTGGTCTTTTTGTGTTTTGGGAAAGCAGAAACAAAAACCAAAAATAAAGCGAAACATGGATATACAAAGTACCGACAAAACATGATATATAGATGAGTGTGATGTCAATATACCTCCCCCCAAGCTTAGGCTTTTGGCCTAAGTGGGGCTCAATCAATAACGCGGGTAGTAACCCCAAGCTGGTGGGTCATCGTAGGAATCATCATAATCAGGCGCTCGCGATGAAGAATAAGAAGCGCTCCAATCTTAAGAGGGTTGCTGCTATGAAGACTCCCCCATGTTGGAGGGCTGAACCGAATCATCTTCGGCATCCTCTCCAACATTCTCCTCTTGCTGGGAGAGCTCCGCCACGTATGTGTCAAGTTCTTCCTCCGTGAGTGACCATCCTTGCATGTTATGAAAGTTAAACAAAGAAGGTACAGGAAAAGAGACTACTTTCTCAGACCTACCCCCTCTCCAACCACGCTTGACAAAGGTTATTTCATATGGTAGCTCACTCCAAGTAGCCCAAGAAGAAACAAATTCATGTTGAACCATGGAATTGAGATCAAGTCTATCTATGGGGAACTAAAAATCTGAATGATGAGGCTCTAAACCATGAAAAGCTAGCAAACAAGAAGGAAAGAGACCTCCACAAATTCCACCTTTCTCGCGGTTAGTGGTAAGACGGAAAGCAAAGCACCCAAGTTATAAGTTCTATCCTTATTCAAAGCAGCTGAGATAAAAGCTAGATCAAATGAAGATAATTTTCTAGTAGTCTTCCTAGCAAGAACACACTTGGCAATGAAATATGCAAAATATCTAATGGATGGGAACTAAATGTTCTGAATTTTACCAATTTCCTTTGAGAAGTCACAACCTTGGCAAATTTCAGCATATATGTCCATGAGTGTCTTAGGCCTCTCTCTAATCTTCTCACAAGAACCCCACTGTGGCACTCTGATAGCTGCACAAACATCAACAAAAGGGAGGTCGACAGCTATATTGTAAATTTTATAGTGGACCATGGGATTAGACAAGGACCAACTAAACCGAAAGTCCTGCACCACAGACATGGTTAGCTTAACATATTGGTACGGCTCCTCTTCAACAAAGTGTTCCAACCCTGCATTAGAAATCATAGTTTGGAAATCCTGAAAGATCCTCGCAGCTCTCATAAATTCAGGGCATGGATATATGGAAGAGAAAACTTCCTCCTCATGATGGACTTTCATTGGATCAAGTACCATCAATTCATGTTGATTCAGTTGGTAGGCACTCATCTTCTTTTCTGAAATTTTTAGACAAACATCAAACCAAGTGATTTCCAAGTTGATAAATGATGAGGAACTACTATAGGAACTTGCTAGAGGGCTAAACATGCATCAACATGAAATCTCTAAGCATAGAACAAGAATGCAAGATCGCACAACCTGTCACCTACAATAGCAAAATACTCAAGATACAATCCACCAATCAAAAATCTAATTGGACAAGCGGAGGAGGCACATACCGGAGAGCAACCCCTCCAAAAACCAACAGCAAAGATGGGCTGAGCAAGGAGATCGAAATTCGGGAGCAAGAACAGCAGGAACTCGAGCTTGAGAAAGTTTTTCGGTGTTTTTCGGGAGAGAGAAAGAAGTGGCTAGAAGGAGACAACTTGGAGTGCCATAGGTGGGCCCCACCTAGGCCAGGCGCGCCCTAGGGCTGGCCGGGCCACCAGGGGTGTGCTGGCCTGGTGGGTCCCCCTAGGCCAATCCAGGTGTCCCTCTGCCCCTTTTTTCGAGGAAAAATTTAATATGAATTTTCTGGAATTTTTCGGGTAACTTTATTTTTGGCCAATTTTCAGGTTATGAAAATTGATTTTCTCGCAGAAAAGATTATTTTTGAAAGACACAAAAGCAAACCAAAACCAAAACTACAGAAGTTCTAAGACACTCTAAAAATCAAACAACTAGCAAAACTAGGACGAACTAGACAAAAAGCAAAGACTGGAATGGAGAAAAATAAAAGTGAGCAAGTATAACCATGGTGAAATCATTGTTTTGTTCATTAAAATCCCTTTGTTAACAAGGTTGATCAAGTCTTGTTACCAAAACAATATTATATGAAACAACACTTTGCATTTCACAAAATGATTATGTTACCTCAATCTTGATAGCAATAGTCCCAATCATAATAGTTTCAAAACTTTCTTGTGGAATGGGACAATATATTTCTCCAACTTTGATGCTCTCAATATTTTCAATGGAATTCAGGCCATAGCTCTTATTAATCTTATTTGGGAAATAGACAGTATGCTCTTTGTCATTAATATTAGAAGTTACTTTTCCTTGATTACAATTGATGACAGCACATGTAGTATTAAGAAAAGGTCTCCCAAGAATAATAGACATATTATCATCTTCAGGCATCTCAAGCACAACAAAATCATTTAAAACCAAGAAATTATGAGCCACTTGAACAAGAACATCCTCACATATACCAACAGGAATAGTAGTAGACTTATCAGCCATTTGCAAAGATATATCAGTTGGTATCAATTTTTCTAGCTAAAGTCTCTTGCAGAGAGAAAAAGGCATAACACTAACTCCAGCTCCCAAATCACATAAAGTTGTTCTAACATAATTATTTTTAATATATCAAGGAATAGTTGGAATACCTAGATCACCAAGTTTCTTTGGAACCTTACCATTGAAGGAATAATTAATAAGCAAAGTAGAAATTTCCTCATTAGAAATCTTCCTTTTATTAGAGACAATATCCTTCATATACTTTGAATAAGGAGGCAACTTAATAGCATCAGTCAAAGGAATTTTCAAAGATAAAGGTTTCATCCACTCACAAAACTTGTTATAGTGTTCTTCCTCCTTCAACTTGTGTTTCTTATTAGGGAAAGGCATAGGTTTCTGCACCCAAGGTTCTCTTTCACTACCATGTTTATTAGCAATAAAATATTCCTTAGTGTGCCTAGTGTTCTTAGTGTGCTTATCAGGTTCTTCCTCAACTTCTTCCTTATCAGGAGCATCATTTTTATCATTACCAATTTCAGTTTCAGCATCAAAGACAGAATACTATTAGGATCTACAGCAGGTTCAGAAGGTTCCTCAACTGTTTTATGTTTCTTTTTCTTTCTCTTAGAAGGATTACCACTATTTTCAACTTGTTAAGAATCCTGCTCAATTTTTTTAGGGTGTCCTTTAGGATATAAGGGATCCTGAGTGGCAGCACCACTCCTAGTTCTAATTCCATAAGCTTGTTTATCTCCTGAAGCATTAACTAGCATATCTTTTTGTACCTTAGCAAGTTGATCAATTTGGGTTTAAACCATTTGGAAGTGTTTAACAAGCATTTTAACATCATTAGCAGTTCTTTCCACAATATCTTTCAACTCATTAATAGCTCTAGAGTTTTCCAACAAATGATTCTGAACTTGTTTATTAAAATTACCTTTTTTAACAATAAAAATATCAAGCTCCTCTAAGCATTGGTCACGAGGTTTACCATAAGGAATATCACCTTCATCCAAGTGTTGGAGAGAGTGTACCTCAATAGTAGATGAGTGGGAAATTGGCTTACATAATTCTTCTATAGGAGGTAAATTCTTCACATCTTCAGATCTAATACCCTTATCCTTAAGACATTTCTTGGTTTCTTTCATCACTTCATCATTTAATTCAATCATTGCCCTCTTCTTTGGTGTTGGTGCTGGAGTTGGTTCAGGCACAATTGGTTCAGGTGTAGTAGGCTCAGGTGTAATTGGCTCAGTTGAAGTCCAATCATCATAATTCTTGCTTATTTTAGCCATTAATTCTTCAGCTTTTGCAGGAGTTCTCTTCCTGAAAACATAATTAGCAAAACTATCCAGGTATGTCCTAGAATCATCAATTATTCTATTATAATAAATATCAAGAAGATCATGTTAGGTAATGGACATCCAGGATGCGCATGAATCAAGGTACAGAACCTTGTCCATGACTCAGGAAATTTCTCTTCTTCTCCCTGTTTAAAGTCAAAAAAATTCTGCAAAGCAGCATGTCTAGCACTAGGAGGAAGATATTTCTGAAAGAAAGTATCAATCAAGCAATCAGGGCTATCAATAGATCCAGAAGGTAAACTATAAAACCAAGCTTTAGCTTCTCCTTTTAGTGAAAAAGGGAAGATTTTTGCAACAAAGTACTTGTGCATCTTAACATCATCAGAGAATAAGGCACTCATAGTGGAAAGCTCATTCATATGTGCCACAGCCCTTCTCAGTCCCACAAAAAGGTTAATTCTCAACAATGTTTATATAGGATTAATCAAGAGAGAAATCATAATAATTATCTTTAATATCTATAGGAGAAGTAGCAAACTTAGCATCAGGAGACAGTTTAGGTATAATAGTACGTCTCTCTAGGAGACTCCTAATAGCACAAGCACCACGTATGTTTCGGTACTCTTCAACAAATTCGTCAGTCATTTCAATGTAACCATCATTAATATCATATCTCTCTCTAGACTCAGGTGAGCTAACAGGTGTAATAGTGTCTTCACTAGGAGTTTTAGTGTTTCCCAATATAGTTCTAGCAATAGTAGCATCTAGGAAAGGACCTAATAAACCACTCTTATCAAGCACAGTAGAAGTAACATCATGAGCATCAGAAGCAATTTTAGATTTAGCACTAGTAGCAATGTGTGTAGCATGTGTATGTGGTGGTGTAACAAACTTACTTATAACAGACAGTGAATCAAGAGCAGCAGAGGTGTTTAGGACTGTACCTCTTCTTGCAGTGGATGGTAAAATAGGAAACTTTCCATCACGAGACTTCCCCATGATGAAAGGAATAGCGGTGAATAATAATAAATCCAAGTGAACTTACAAATAAAGCTATGCTCCCTGGCAATGGTGCCAGAAAATAGTCTTGATGACCCACAAGTATAGGGGATCGCAACAGTCTTCGAGGGTAGTATTACCCAATTTATTGATTCGACACAAAGGGAGCTAAAGAATACTTATAATCCTTAAATACTGAGTTGTTAATTCAGCTGCACCTAGAAATAGTCTTGCTCATAGAAGTTTATCAGTAGCAATAGTTTTGTAGTAGCAATAGCAAAGTAACAGCAACAGTAAAACAAAGGCAGTAGTAACAATAGTAGAAAACAGTAGGATATGAGTGCGGTAGGCATAGGGATGGATGGACGGGCTTTGCATAGACGCGACTATTCATGTAACTTCAAGATCTAGGAAAATTGCAGATAAATAAGATAAAGCATTCAAGTACTAAACAGTCATAGGCATGTATTCCATATATAGTCATACGTGATCGCAATGAGAACTTGCACAACATCTTTTGTCCAGCCAGCCCGTTGCAGCGGGGCCTCAAGGGAATCTACTAACAATTAAGTTACTCCTTTTAATAGAGTACTGGAGCAAAGCATTAAAACTCCATGAACACATGTGATCCTCATATCACAGCCATCCCCTTCGGTTGTCCCAATTTCTATCACTTCGGGGCCTTTGGTTCCGGACAATGATATTTGTACACAACTTGCAGATAAGATCACAAACAATACTATCATCATGAATCAATAATAATTTTAGATCTAAGATCATGGAACTCGGGACCTAGTGAAAAGCATTAAGCACAACAAGTTGCAACAAAGTCAAATAGCACTAATAAAGATACTAGTGTCACATCCCAAGATTTTCCAAATCTTGTAATGAGAAAAATAATTGAATAAAATAAAACTTTGTTTGATTTTCAGAGTGAGAAGAAACTTTTTGAAACCATTTGGAAACTTTCAAACCTATTTTGATCAAGTTAAATCCTAAAGGGATTTAAAAAGTTAAAGAAACAATAAACTTCAAAATATTTAAACTTACTATTTTGGATCTTTTAATAAAATAATTTGGTTTTCAAAAGAAAAGATGGATTTATAAATAAAGGTTATTTTATAGAGCCAAATTAAACCTTGGCCAAGTATTTGAAATAAAATGTTTTGTTTTGATTAAAATAGTAAAGGTTTATTTAAATAAAATAATAAGGATTTGATATCCAATTTTATTTAAGTAAAGGCTTTTCCCATTTTAAATAAACACTAAAACTTATTTATTTTAAATAAGTTTTCCAAGTATTTTATATTCTCAAATAAAACCTACTTAAGTGTTTTGGTTTTATTTTAGATTTCAAAATAAATATTTTAATAAAACAAATCCTATTTGATTTAATAATGAGGGTCTATTGTATTTAATTATTAATGGACCCTAAAATAAAAGGTTATTTTGTTTTAAACAAGTTTCCAAGTATTCTTTACCTTCAAATAAAACCTACTGATTTGGTTTTGAAAGTTTTTGGATTTCAAATGAAGATTTTATTAAATAAATCAAACCATATTTGATTAAATAACTAAAGGGCCATTTTATTTAATTAATAAATGGATCCTAAAAAGAATAAAAATATTATTTTATTTTGTGATTTGGTTTATGTTGATAAACAGAACCAAAAACTCATTATAAAGTTTGGTGGAAGTTGTTTTGAATTGTTTGTTGAATTGATTGTTTGAATTTCAAACAGAAAAAGATTTGGAAAAAGAAAAAAGTTCAGAACTGGAAAAAAATAGAAAACAGGTCGACCCAACCCAGCAGCCCAGTCTAGGCCCAACTCCAGCCCACCTTTCTTTCCCTCAGCGAAACGTTTTGCACTCGATCACGCACCCATACAGACGATGACAAGTGGACCCTCCTTCCCTCTCTTACTCCGCTGACCAACCGGCCCCACGCAGCCAGCTCACCCTTCTTCCTCCTCGCGTTAAACTCGCCACCGTTGCTGCCATTGATTCTCCGGTTGAATACACCTTAATGCAGCATTAATCTCTCGCCGCGAGCACGCTGTCTTAATCGCCAGCGTCTCCTCCTCTTTTCCCCTCTGTCCCCTCCCACAAATGAGCCCCCAGGCTGCCTGAATCGAGCTTGCACACCCTCTGCTCCGACCACCGTCTCCGACCAATTCCGGCCGTGTCCTGCCACCCCGTGCCTCCTCGACCTAGCTCACACCTTCCCCACCTCCTGACACATTTGTCCATGCCCCTCGTTTGACCGCGGGCGTCCCTGAGCGTCGACTCCGACCGAGCTCTGAGCGCCGCCGTCTGTCTTCAACTGCGACGACAACTCCCAGGTAAACCAGACCGCCCCGCGCCTCCTCGTTCACGCTCCCTCACTCATCTCGACCATGCGCGTCTAACCGAGTCTTCGTCTTGTCTTGGGGTGAACCACAACACCGTCCCCGAGCACAACCAGAGCCGCCTGACGCCAGGAGCAACTCCGGCGAGGAATTACGACTGCCCCTGAGCGCCCCTTGTCAAGCCAGCGGTACCTTGAGCATCACCACAGCCCTGCGATTCTGGTGAGCTACCCCTCTGCTTCCCTCTCCTCCTAAATCATCGGCGACCACACCGTCTGAGCGCGCCGCCGCCAACCACCGCCGCCAGCGCCGCCACTTTGTGGTCAATTAGATAAGAGCCATTCGTTTCAGATCGGACGCGTAGGAACAAGCAACTTAAACGAAATGGTATGCGTTGATCAGAGCCGCACAGATCCTTTTTAATCCAACGGTCTGCAGCGTGATCCACACTGAACCGGTACCATCCAACCAAGACACGCCACGTGGCCAGGTTTAGTTTTAAAAACAGATTTGAATCTGATATAGATTCAATTTTCAAACCGTTGTAACTTTGGATCCACACGTCCAAAAATTACAAAATTTATATCGTTGGAATCAGTAGAACAAGCCCTAGCCAACCATGCCATTGGTATAGTAAATAGTATCTGTTAGCTTGTTGGTTTTTGCAGAAACTTTTGATTGCTTGTTAAGGTTGTAAAAATTGTTTAAAAATGAATTTGGGGATAAAATCTTTGGCAATTGGTATGATTTGAACCTACTGACCATAGGAAACACTCTGTGGATTCAAAAATGTATTTGGTAAAACAAAATAATGATTCTTTGATTTAAAACCATTTCTAGTCAAATAGAAATGTGGTTTATTTATTAAAATTGGTTTTGGAAGAAAACCTTTGGAAAATGATTTGTTTTAAACTCTCTGGCCCCAAACACCAAGTTTTGTGATTTGAAAACTTATTTTGTGAACCCTATAGGTTAATGCCTTAGTAAAAATATTTCTACACCACATAAAATGATACTTTGTTTTGAAAATGGTTTACAAAGTGAAACCTTTTGCAAATGACTTTGCCACTTTACAAAATGACCATTAGGTGTTTTCAAATGTTTATGACCTATTAGGAACCACTTTACCAAATAAAACGAAGTTTGGCATGCTTGCATGCATTATCTTAGTTCTATGATTTTATGTGTTGTTTTGCTTGATTGGTAGATTGAGTTTGTGCCTTTCTTGATTGAATTGTAGTGACTTGAAGAGTGTGATTGTTGCAAGGACAAGGAGTGAACCTATACCCTCTACCAAAAAGTCAAGTGATGCTTCATACTTTTTGTCCCATTACTTTCACTATGCACTAGTGATTTTTCTCTAAGTAAAACTTGCATGGAATTTTGCTAAGTATAAACCTTGCTATAGGAAAACCTAGTAGATGAATCCTTAGTAGGATTTTCCTAAGTTAAGATTCCTACTACTATCATGCTTAGCCTAGCTAACATAAAACAAGGGTGGAAATATATTCACACTATGGAAAATTTCTAAGTCTAAGGACTTATGTTTTTCTTAATAAAACAACTAAGTCAATGAATCACCTGGGTGGAATGGTAATTTCTTGGTGGATTTTGGTTGAGTGGTTCACAAGGCCCATGTCTATGGTTTACCTTGTGTATCTCACTTGTGGATGGCCACCCAGGAACAAAGAGATTTGAGATGTCAAATGTTGAGAAGCTTCAAGTGCAACCACTTGGCAATATGGGCTCTGCCATGATCATATAGGTTGCAAGAACTTAGCCATATGGAGAGAGGGTGGTAGTTCTTGATAGGTTGGAACGCGTCCATTTTGGTCTAAGGGAAGGCTTCTGAAAGATCTTGTCTTGGGAAACCAAGTCTTGTGGGGAAAGTGCACCACCTCTGCAGAGTGTAAAATCTAAGTACTTAGCCATGTCCCTGGTAAAGGACAATTTGAGCATCAAGACATGGAAGCAATCAAGAATCTCATCATTCAAATTTCTAAGTTAAAATCTTGTGGTTTGAACAAGGGTTGTTTGAAATCTTCAATCTTTGATTGAGAGATGCCTTGGTTAAAGGATCTTCAAATCTTTGATTGAGAAAAATGATTTTGCCAAGCCAAAAACTTAGTATTTTCAAATGTTAAGGAAAAACCTATTTTGAGCAATGCAAGCCTCAACTCCACTTAGCCAAATGCATATAGATGATAGACTCCACTATACTACCATAGTATCACTTGCCAATACAATACAATTGTATTGACCCTTGTGGCTGTAACTTGTGATGTTGCAGGTTTGATTGATTTTAGTGAAGATTGTTTGATTAGGATTACAAAGTCTACAACCAACATCTGCCTGTGGCACTTTGAAGATGAAGGACCCCATGAATATAGTTATTCCGCTGCAATGTAATGTAATAGCCAAATGAGATATGTAAGATGTAATAAAATTTTGTTATTCCTGGTTATAAAGTTGTATTATGACCTTTGTTTCTTGATATTACATCTTAACTGTGGATGCTAGCTATTGATCCAGGGATTAGCATTGTAAACACAGGGGGCTCTATCTTATTAAAGATTGGAACCTCTACAACTAGGCACCATGCCCTAACAATCTTATTCGATTACATGATAGATCTCATCCAATCCCTACCATCCCCATAGCCTACATCGGGGGATTACTCACTCATGGATGGGGGAAACATGGATGGTTGATGGAGAGGCGTCGGTGATGATGCTGGCGATGATCTCCTCCAAATCCCCGTCCTGGCAGGGTTCCAGAACGGAGTTTCTGGTTCCAAATCACGGATTCTGGTGGTGGCGGTGCAGCGGAACTCTTTCTAGAAAATTGTCAAATCCCCTTGAGTTTCTAGGTCAGAAGGCTTTAAGTAGGCAAAGAGGGAGGCCGAGGGGGTGCCCGAGGTGGCCACACCCCCTCCAGGCGCAGCCAGGCCCAGCCTCCATCTCGTCTTCTGGCTCCGTGAGGCTTCTTGTAAAATAGGATTTTTGGCATATTTTCTGGGATTTTTCCTGAAAGTTGATTTTCTGCACAAAAACTAGACACCAAAGCAATTCTGCTGAAAACAACGTCAATCCGTCTTAGTAGTATCCAAATCACACAAGTTTAGAGGAGAAACAATAGCAAAAGTGTTCGGGAAAGTAGATACGTTTTGGACGTATCAGTACCTATGGAACTTATGCTTATAAGCGTATGCCTTTTGGTTTATGTAATGCTCCTGCTAATTTTCAGAGATGTATGTTTGCTATCTTTCATGGTTTTTGTGAAGAAATTGTGGAAATTTTCATGGATGATTTTTCCGTCTATCGAACTTCCTTTGATAATTGTTTGCACAACCTTGATAAAGTTTTGCAGAGATGTGAAGAAACTAATCTTGTTCTTAATTGGGAGAAATGCCATTTCATGGTTAATGAAGGAATTGTTCTTGGACATAATTTTTTGGAAAGAGGCATTGAAGTGGACAGAGCCAAAGTTGAAGAAATAGAGAAAATGCCCTGTCCTAGGGATGTTAAAGGTATTCGAAGTATTCTTGGTCATGTTGGTTTCTATAGCATGTGAAAGGATACGGATGTCACCTAGAGGGGGGTGAATAGGGGATTAAAACTTTTCCTAGAGTGGCTCAACAAAGGCGGAATAAAACTAGTGTTTACTTTGTTAAGCACAACCTAGAACAACTAAGGTTCACCTATGTGCACCAACAACTTATGCTAAGCAATACAAGCAACAAAGTGATAGCAAGATATATATTACTTCAAGCACGAAGGCTATCACAATGTAAAGTGCATAAGTAAAGATCTCGGGTATAGAGATAACCGAGGCACGCGGGGACACCGATATTTTACCGAGTTCCTCCCAACATGGAGTACGTCTCGTTTGGAGAGGGGGTGGTATCAAACCACCAACGCCACAAAAGGCCTCCCTTATTCTCCGGTGAACTCACCCCAACGGGATCGATCCACGCTTCCACTATCGGTGCACTTGTCGGTGGCAACCGGAACCTCTCACAAGGTTGGGGCACTTCTCCACAACTTAATTGGAGGCTCCCAACAAATTCCACAAAAGGCCTCAACAAATGCCACCAAGGCCACAAAACCGTCTAGGGTTCCAAGAACCCAAGAGGGACAAGCTCCAAAGAGTCACACGAACCAAATCCTCTGAGGAGAACTCAAACCGATGCAGCAAATGCAAATGGCAAGGACACCACAAAGGTGCTCAAATCCCTCACTCTCAAGTTCCAACAAAGCTACTAAAGCTATCGGGGGAACAAGAGAGGAGGAATCAAAGAGAGACACAAAATCCCCCCAAAATCTAGATCCCCAAAGATACACTCACAAAGAGATGAATTGCTTAGGTCAAAACGTAGATCTAGATCACCTCCAACTACCTTTCAAATATATGCAAGAATCAATGGAGGGGTGAGTATAAATCAAGCTCAAAGAGTAAGGCAAATGAGGGCAAAGCTTAGACAAAAGGAGGAGTAAGAAGCTGTCTAAACTCAAAACGGACAAAGCCTTAAATAGGGGCCCCAAAAATCTAGCCGTTTGGGGCATTTTTCAGAACGGTCCGGTACTATCGGATTTAACCGGTAGTACCGCATGTTCCAGGAAAAAGCACGAAGCAGAGCAGCAGCGGGATGGGGCCTATGGCCGCAGCAGCAGCGCACACACGCGGGAGGCGGCAGCTAGCGGCAGCAGCTAGCGGCTAGCTGCGTGCGTGGGGCCAGCTCGCGGTCAACGCAAGGCAGCAGTAGTAGCGCAGTAGCAGCGCCAGCAGTAGGCAGTGCAGCGTGCGCGCGAGGGGGCAGCTGCGGGGCAGCGCGCCAGTGGGCCCAGCAACAGATAGGTGGCAACGCGAAAACGGGGCCAAGCAAGCTACAGCGCAGGCGAGGCGGGAGCAGCGGCGGCACGTGGGGCCAAGCAAGCTACAGCGCAGGCGAGGCGGGAGCGAGTGGGGGAACGCAGCGCCAGCGGGAGTCAATGCGGGCAAAGCGCGGGCAAAAGCTGGATATGGGTGTACCTGGGCCGGCTGGTAGTACCGGCCTACCCGGGCGGTACTACCGGGCTGGCCAGTATTACCGGTACTGGGTCCCAGGTGATACTGAAGCAGGCCGCACGCGCCAGGCCCGAGCAGTACTGGGCTGCAGTAGTACCGCTTGGCCTATACAAGATTTTTTCCTTTTTCTTTTTCAAACCAAATAGGCAAATATTCAAACGGTCATAACTTTTGAACGGTAGCTCCGATTGACCCGATTCCAATTGCGTTGGAAAGAGGACGACATGAGCTACCCTATAAAAAGTGAAAATATTGGTTATCACCAAGTGAGAATATATCAAGTACAATAATGTGAGATACCTCACTTGGTGAGAAACCTAAAAACCGCATAGATCAAAATCGCAATAAGATATAAAAGAGAGATCCAATTTTGATGAACAAGATCTTGTTATGGAGATTACCACAAGCTCTATATCCTCACATGGGTAAGACCAAATAACAACCAAATATGATGATGCAAGTATGCAAGGGTTTGAGCTCTCTCCGAACGATGTGACCGAATTACTCATTCGAGAGCCCCTCTTGATAGTATGGTTATCTATCCTAAACCCGGTCTCCCACACACAACATGAGACCGGCAAAATGGAAAACCTATCAAGATTATACCTTTGCCTTGAGAATTCCACTTGAACTCGATGTAGACGAACTTGACCTTCTCAAGATGAAACGCCTAGCTTGATTCCTCATCATCGATCGATGATAGCCGAGGATGGCACGAAACAAACATGAGATATACTCTAGATGGCGCATTTTGAGCTTGCACAACACATCTTCTTCGTCTCATTTCATCGACCTTGAAGCCAACACATGCTCCAAGCGATGCCAATGGACAATTCTTATAAGTACAACTTAATACACACATTAGTCCATAAAGATTGTCATTAATTACCAAAACCACACATGGGGGCCCACATGTTCTTTCAATCTCCCCCATTTTGGTAATTGATGACAATCCCTTTAAGAGGGTTTATATAAGGAATATTAATGAGTAAAATGGTAACACCAATATCAAATACTACATAAGTATGTGATATTGGTACCACCACCATATATAGAGCAAACTCCCCCACAATATATGCATGTGCGATGAACTTGAATTTCATTGCATATATTGCCAATCATTATCATTGGTGGAATTTCCTCTATATATACCACATGCTAAGCAACAACAAGGATGCAAGCGCATGAAAGGAAAATGCTTAGAAACAAACTCAAAGAATAAACCATTTCCCTTAAACCCTCTAAAACTTCTCCCCCATTAGCATCGATTGCCGAAATGGGTGACAAGTTTTAGAAGGAAAATATAGTAATATTTCCTTCAAAGATGTGCCTTCGCATATATCCAATGATGAATACTTAGGAGGGAGTACAAATATATCGAGGACCCAAAGATTGATAAAGAGATAAAATAAAAGAGGCATCAACAAATGAAGCAAGCAATTACAAGGTCCGGCAAACCAATTTGAAAACAACAAATGAGTCCAAGATATTATGATACGAGTAGATGAGTGTTTTAAATAACAAATAGAGAAGCTCCCCAAGATTTGTGCACAATTTAAAATAAATACATGAGAATACATAATGCATAAATATGGCATCCTTGCTCCCCCATAAGTATTTAAAACACAACAAAAGGAATGATCAAATAAATGCTTAAATAAAATAGATAAGTTCCCCAAGATTTGTGCACACTCTAGAATCGTTGTATTTCAATACAAAAATTCACAAATATGGAATCCTTACTTCTCCATAAACATTTAAGGCACAATAAAATGAGAAAGAATACAAATGAGCATTATTACATGAATTAGATGAGCTCCCCAAAGAGAATGCACCAAGTATGATAATTGCATTTGGGATCAAGGTGCATAATCATTGAATCCTCACTCATCCAAATTCATTTAATCAATACAAGGCATGAGAGAACAAATATGAGTGTCCGAAGATGCAAACAAGAGGAACAATCACTCATAGGCAAATAAATTTGGAAGCCATCGAAAAAAACAAAAGGAATAATAGGTGGTATCCAAGGAATAAAATCTCAACTAAAGTTATCTTCTCATATGTGTATATGTTTATAAGTGGATAACATCACAAAGACATAGGCCCATAAAGAAACAAGCACACACAAATAAGATATACAATAAATCACATAAGAGGCTAAAATGAAGTCATAACATATATCAATAAGATTTTTGCTTCAAAGCATGGCCAAAGGCTCAAATATATCTTATTGTACATTAATGAACTTCAAACACCAACACACTACATATATTACAACTATCACCAATGGAAAAGGAGAAAGTTGGAACATATGGAGAAAGGCAACAAGTATCACAAGGAATAAACAACTAGCAAAATCTCACTATTGCACATGAGAGAAGTTGAGGACAAGATAGGCAATAAAATTGCTAGATTGACATATTTGGGTTTGGTGGATCATATGCATGATTTTGTATAATCCCAATTATATGCACTCATCTCAACTTATACACATTTTCAATAGAGAGTTCTCTTAAAACCATGGCTAGAACTACAACAATTACAAATACATGAATTCATGCTAGAAGACAACCGATAAACGGTTGGAATCAAGATATATGAGCGTGAGAAAGAGATACTTGTTACCTATATATAATTGGTAGGATGTAGATGATATGAAATCAATGAACATCCTATAGCATGCATCCAATTTTGATTAACGCACCACTTCTTCAAGATTGAGAGACAAGCATCAAATATATCTCCAATGTACCTAAAACACATTTAAGTACAAAATGGTCCCCAAACTTATTGGGTCCAAAGTAGTTAGTGCAACTACAATACATAGGAGAGACTCCACATAATTATGTGCATATTGATATGAAATTGAATTTCATGCACAACTTAGGCGATGGAAATCGGTGGAGTTTCCCTTATATATTGGATCAAAGAAAGCAAGCATGCCATAATATAAACATAAAGTAAATATGCATGCATAAAAGCTTTCAAGAACCAAAAAGGAGATACAATTTGAACAAAAACACCAAGTAAATCGAGATTGCACACACAAGAGTGTGACATGACAAACGATGTCCAAATTGTATCAAAGAACCAATTCAACACATGAAAGATCACACGTTCGACAAATGAACTAGGATAAAGCCAAAAGAGGAAAATATAGATAGAAATAAAAATGCTCAAGGATTTATCTCATTCTAAAATGGTCAAATCATGAAACAATGAATGAGACAAAACCAACTCCCAAAAATAGCAAGGTTCCAACAAGAAACCAAAATCCCCAAACTTCTCATGATGGCACACAATACCAAAACGAAAAGATTGAGGTTCCAAGCACATAAAACCCAATATGGATCAAATAAAGAAGCATAAATATGAATGTTCTAAATAATATAGGAGAGCTCCCCCATGGATAGTGCATTATGTAGGATTTTCCTTTAGAATGCAAAATGCACACAAATGGGATCATCACTACTACCTACATTAACTAAAACACAAGAGGATATCAATAAAATAAGAGGATCGAAAAGAAGCAAGGAAGGCTTGGGAGAGCACAAAACATTTACTTGGCCAAAGATAGGACAGGATTAAGCAAAGAACAAAGTGAATATGATCAATAAATTCTACCATAAATTTAGTACTCATTGTCCAAGGACAAGAAATATTGGGAATAATTTTTCCAAGGTAGCTTGAATGGATATCCAAGATCATAGTTACAATAAGAAGCATATAACTAAATATAAGAATTAAGCATGATACTTCGAACAAGATTCTTGGTATCTTCCAATAGTCACACAATCACTAGTGATTAGAGTAACTTGAAGCAAATGGTTTCCATGAGGATATATATATATATAAATATGAGGAAACACATACCAAGAAACACTCTCATATACAAGATCCAAAATAAGATCAATAAAGCCATTCAAGCAAATTGGAAATTGTATGAGCAAATGTGTCACATAGGTGCTAGATAATGATCAATATCAATTCTAAGTGACACAACCTCAAATATTCACATTTTCTAGGATTTGTAATATGCACTAAGCATATGACTCCCCCATAATGTGATACTACCATAAAACCAACACGAGGCAAAAGGATACCAATAGAGATAATTAATGGACATTATAAAACTTAAATTTCTCATGATAATTGTACCACATAGAGACTAGACAATAATCCAATATAAATACTAGGTGGCATTCCTCATGTACACACAATTTTAGGATTGTGGAATACCTAAGCATAACACTCCCCCAAAATGGGATAGTCCATTAATCTCTCACAAGAGCCAAATAAGATATCAAATATAATCAATTAAGGCTCTAATACAAGAATACATGGTGTGTCACCTAATCATATACAAATATACTTGATATCTCAAGATAATTAAGTGTAAAGCACAACATGTACAAAAGCATGGAAGATACAAAACCAACACATGCACAAGGGGCGAGTAACTTTCAATGTAATGAGTTAAGCATATGTTACCTCAAGGAGGAACATTGGAAATATAATATAATCATGATAATACAAATGGCTTGGCTTGACAATAATAATTGATGAAGATCCCTCAATTCTTCATAATGTAGCCAAGACTCCAATGCCCTCCAAATAACACCTATTGATCAAGTTTTGGCTTGTTGGTCCCCAACCAAGTTGGGTCCTAAGAGGTTAGTCATAATAGGCTTGGCAACCCAAATGGTTCTTTTCTTGAAACCACACTGAGCACCAACAAATTTGGCAAACACATTGCCAACCTCATCCTTACAAAGAGAATAAGCATCATAAATAATGATAGGGTTGGATGAGGAGATACCAATAGTGCATGAGGAAGAAATGTGCTCCTTCTCACGACATATGTAGCAAGTTCTACTCTTGCCATCTTTATCCTTAGGTGAAGCCACAAATCGAGGAAGAGCTCGAGTAGTCCTCTTAGGAAGAGGCCCATTAATAACTTGAGGTGGAGCTTGAGTCCGCTTCCCATGTTGCTTCACACTAAGAGGCTTTTTCTTCAATGGGAAAGATCTAACATGGTGCCCTTCTTCCTTGCACTTGAAGCAAACAATTTTGGCCGGATTCTTGACTTGATCTTGGCCATTCTTCTTGTTGTCCGTGTGCTTCAACTTGATAGTGGACTTGTTCTTGACATTGGAGTTGAATCCAAGCCCACTCTTGTCATTGGGGGGATTTTTGCACGATCAAATTTTTATTGAGTGTAACCTTCCCTTGATGACCCTTTTTCAAGTCATTTCTCAAAGAAGTGACTTGAGACTTGAGCTCTTTTATTTCCTCTACATGGTTAGTTTCAACAAAAGTACTACAGGAAGTAGATGCTACATTGTTAGAGCAACAAGGCACGGAATGTAATTCATCACGAGATATAGCATGGTTGTGAGAGGATGAATTACAAGGACTAGCACATGGCAATATCACATTTGGAGTAGATATAGTGCTAATGTCCACATGAGGCCCACAAGATGTTACCTTTGACACGATGGCCTCATGAGCTAATTTTAGCCTACCATGGGAGACTAGAAGATCCTCATGCGAGATCGAGATCTTAAATTCAATTTATTCTAATTTCCCATAGTTGCTAGTTAGCAAAGCAAGTTGAGCCTTTAGCTCAACATTCTCCTTCAAAATAGATGCTTCACAAGAAATAGAGTTAGTAGCACAAGCATCATTATTATTAGCAAGAGGTGATGGCAACTTGTCAAGCTCTTTTGAATATGAAGCTTTAAGTTGCTCATGCGACTCGGTGAGTTTGATGAGCTCCCTCTTAACGACCCGAGAGCCATTTTTGAGGTGCTCAAAATCCTCAAGGAGTTTAGAATAAGCAACTTGAGTCTCATCATTTTTACTTTTGAGATCACTTACCAACTCAAGATCTCTATCATGAGATTCCTTTACTCTAGATAGCTCTAAAGCAAAGGTCTCCTCAAGAGATTCCTTAGTGGTTTGTTCCTCTTCAAGATCTTTATTTAGGTTTGCAATTATATTAGCATACTCACGCTCAAGACTACACATTCTATCAACGTTGTTATCATGCACCTCAATTTGTGTTTCTAACTTATCAATATGTTCTTTGCTCTTAATAGCAAAGTCCAACATTTCAACAAAGTTAGAGCAAGCAATATCCTTTTTAACAAGGGCACGATAAACAATCTCACCCTTTTCATATAAATCATCAATATCAAGCTCTTATTCCACATTATCCACATCCTCCTCATCACAAGAGGTAATGGGTTCCAAAGTAGGGGTTACCTTAGAATCCCTAGCCAGAAGGCATAGGTGGGTACCGGAAGAAGGTGAAGATGAGATTGCATTTGTGGCTTCATTCAAAACCATGTCTTGGCCCATAGAACCTTTGGTTTTCTCTACATGGTTAGCATCACAAGCACTAGAGGAGATGGAAGCATTTTTATCATGGCAACAAGACAACACAAGCATATCATCATGAGATTTATCCAAGTCATTTCTACATGATATGCAAGGACTATTAACACAAGCATGTAAGATGTTTGTAGTGCTAGAAGTGTTAAAGTCCAAAGATAGATCATTGCAACTAGATAGAGATGAGGGATTACAAATAGTAAGCACACTATCCAAATTGCAATTTCTATCACCACTCACCATATCATTACCTAGTGAAAAGTCACATGTTGGTGAAGTGGTAGAGGATGAGAAATCATCCCAACCGAAAGTGGAAGCAACACAATCATACTCAATAATGTTGGACACAACATATTTATCTTGAAGTTTTGTCCATAACTCATGAGCGCTCCAAAAAAGGAATGATTGAAGAGGTAACTACATGGCTCAAAGCATTAACAAGCACATTAGAAGCTTGATCATTGAGATATAAGTTTTTCTCATCCTCACAAGATAGATTTTGAAATCCATTGGAGGAGAAAAACCTATATCTACAATACGCTCCAAATTTGGTTCCATGTCCCGAAAATAAATGAGCATGAGATTTTTCCATATTTCAGAATTTGTGCCATCGAATGTGAACATCTCATTGTGCACTAATCCTCTAGCCGACATCTTTACTCTCAAGGCGGTGAAGCCTAAAATGAGAGACCGTGCTCTGATACCAATTTAAAGGATACGGATGCCGCCTAGAGGGGGGATGAATAGGCGATTAAAAATTTTCCTAGAGTGGCTCAACAAAGGCGGAATAAAACTAGTGTTTACTTTGTTAAGAACAACCTAGAACAACTAAGGTTCACCTATGTGAACCAACAACTTATGCTAAGCAATACAATCAACAAAGTGATAGCAAGATATATATTACTTCAAGCACGAAGGCTATCACAATGTAAAGTGCATAAGTAAAGAGCTCGGGTATAGAGATAACCGAGGCACGCGGGGACACCGATATTTTACCGAGTTCCTCCCAACATGGAGTATATCTCGTTTGGAGAGGGGGTGGTATCAAACCACCAACGCCACAAAAGGCCTTCCTTATTCCCCGGTGAATCTCACCCCAACGGGATCGATCCACGCTTCCACTATCGGTCCACTTGTCGATGGCAACCGGAACCTCTCACAAGGTTGGGGCACTTCTCCACAACTTAATTGGAGGCTCCCAACAAACGCCACAAAAGGCCTCAACAAATGCCACCAAGGCCACAATGCCACCAAGGCCACAAAACCGTCTAGGGTTCCAAGAACCCAAGAGGGACAAGCTCCAAAGAGTCACACGAACCAAATCCTCTGAGGAGAACTCAAACTGATACACCAAATGCAAATGGCAAGAACACCACAAAGGTGCTCAAATATCTCACTCTCAAGTTCCAACAAAGCTACTAAAGCTATTGGGGGAACAAGAGAGGAGGAATCAAAGAGAGACACAAAATCCCCCCAAAATCTAGACCCCCAAAGATACACTCACAAAGAGATGAATCGGTTAGGTCAAAATGTAGATCTAGATCACCTCCAACTACCCCTCAAATATATGCAATAATCAATGGAGGGGTGAGTATAAATCAAGCTCAAAGAGTAAGGCAAATGAGGGCAAAGCTTAGACAAAAGGAGGAGGAAGAAGCTGTCTAAACTCAAAACGGACAAAGCCTTAAATAGGGACCCCAAAAATCTAGCCGTTTGGGGCATTTTTCGGAACGGTTCGGTACTACCGGATTTAATCGGTAGTACCGCATGTTCTAGGAAAAAGCACGAAGCAGAGCAGGAGCGGGATGGGGCCTGTGGCCGCAGCAGCAGCAGCGCACGCACGCGGGAGGCAGCAGCTAGCTGCGCGCGTGGGGCCAGCTCGCGGTCAACGCAAGGCAGCAGCAGTAGCGCAGCAGCAGCGCCAGCAGCAGGCAGTGCAGCGTGCGCGCGAGGGGGCAGCTGCGGGGCAGCGCGCCAGTGGGCCCAGCAGCATATAGGCGGCAGCGCGAAAACGGGCGAGCGATCCCTCGCGTGCGCGATCTGCGGGAGCAGCGGCGGCGCGTGGGGCCAAGAAAGCTGCAGCGCAGGCGAGGCGGGAGCGAGCGGGGGAACATGGCGCCAGCGGGAGTCAACTGGGCAAGGCGCAGGCAGAAGCTGGATCTGGGCGTACCTGGGCCGGCTGGTAGTACCGGTCCACCCGGGCGGTACTACCGGGCCGGCCGGTATTACCGGTACTGGGTATCGGGTGATACTGAAGCAGGCCGCACGCGCCAGGCCCGAGCGGTACTGGGCTGCGGTAGTACCGCTTGGCCCAGACAAGATTTTTTTCCTTTTTCTTTTTCAAACCAAATAGGCAAATATTCAAACGGTCATAACTTTTGAATGGTAGCTCCGATTGACCCGGTTCCAATTGCGTTGGAAAGAGGACGACATGAGATACCCTATAAAAAGTGAAAATATTGGTTATCACCAAGTGAGAATATATCAAGTACAATAATGTGAGATACCTCACTTGGTGAGAAACCTAAAAACCGCATAGATCAAAATCGCAATAAGATATAAAAGAGAGATCCGATTTTGATGAACAAGAGCTTGTTATGGAGATTACCACAAGCTCTATATCTCTCCGAACAATGTGACCAAATTACTCATTCGAGAGCCCCTCTTGATAGTACGGATATCTATCCTAAACCCAGTCTCCCACACACAACATGAGACCGGCAAAAGGGAAAAACTTTCAAGATTATACCTTTGCCTTGAGCATTCCACTTGAACTCGATGTAGAAGAACTTGACCTTCTCAAGATGGAATGCCTATCTTGATTCCTCATCATCGATCCATGATAGCCGAGGATGGCAAGAAACAAACATGAGATATACTCTAGATGGCGCATTTTGAGCTTGCACAACACATCTTCTTCTCATTCCATCGACCTTGAAGCCAACACATGCTCCAAGCGATGCCAATGGACAATTCCTATAAGTACAACTTAATACATTAGTCCATAAAGATTGTCATTAATTACCAAAACCACACATGGGGGCCCACATGTTCTTTCAGAAGGTTTATTAAAGATTTCTCAAAAATTTCAAAGCCCCTTACAAATCTTCTACAAAAAGATGTACCTTTTGTTTTTGATGATGATTCTATGGAAGCTTTTGAAACTTTAAAGAAAGCCTTAACTACTTCTCTCATTTTTCAACCACCTGATTGGAATCTACCCTTTGAAATCATGTTTGATGCTAGTGATTTTGCTGTAGGTGTTGTTCTTGGGCAACGAATAGATAAAAAACTGAATGTTATCCATTATGATAGTAAGACTCTTGATGCTGCTCAAAAGAATTATGTTACTACTAAAAAAGAGTTCTTAGCTGTAATCTTTGCTTGTGATAAGTTTAGACCTTATATTGTTGATTCAAAGGTTACCATTCATATTGATCATGCTGCTATTAAGTACCTTAAACAAAGAAAGATGCTAAGCCTAGGCTTATTAGACGGGTGTTGCTTTTACAAGAGTTCGATCTATATATTGTGGATAGAAAAGGTGCTAAAAACCCCGTTGCTGATAATTTATCTCGTTTGGAAAATATTTCTTTTGATCCTATGCCTGTCAATGATAGTTTTCCAAATGAACAGTTGGCTGCAATAAAGGTAAGCCCGCGAGAGAATCCTTGGTATGCTGATTATGCTAACTTTATTGTTTCCAAGTATTTGCCTCAACCTTTACAGCCCAGCAAAGAAGAAAATTCTTTTATGATTTGAGGCATTATTTTTGGGATGAACCACATTTATATAAAGAACGAGTGGATGGTATTATGCGAAGATGTGTTCCAGAATATGAACAACAAGAGATATTGTGAAAATGTCACGGTAGTGCTTATGGAGGACATCATGCTGGAGATAGAACCGGACAAAAGGTTTTACAATCAGGTTTTTATTGGCCTACTCTTCTTAAAGATGCAAGAAAGTTTATTTTATCATGTGATGAATGTCAAAGAGTTGGTAGCATTTCTAGACGCAATGAAATGCCTATGAATTATTCTCTTGTTATTGAACCATTTGATTGTTGGGGATTTGACTTTATGGGTCCTTTTCCTCCTTCAAAAGGGTATACTCATATCCTTGTTGTTGTTTATTATATTACAAAGTGGGTAGAAGCCATACCTACAAATAGTGTTGATGGTAAGACCTCTTTAAAAATGCTTAAAGATGTTATTTTTCCTAGGTTTGGTGTGCTAGATATCTCATGACTGATGGAGGTTCTCATTTTATTCATGGTGGTTTTAGGAAGACCCTTGCTAAATATGATGTTAATCATAGAATTGCTTCAGCTTATCATCCTCAAACCAGTGGGCAGGTAGAACTTTCAAATAGAGAAATTAAATATATATTGCAAAAGACTATTAATAGATCTAGAAAAAATTGGGCTAAAAAGTTGAATGATGCTCTTTGGTCTTATAGAACTTCTTATAAAAATCCTATGGGGATGTCCCCTTACAAAATGGTTTATGGTAAATCTTGTCACTTGCCTTTAGAATTAGAACACAAAGCTTATTGGGAAGTGAAAGAACTGAATAGAGATTTTAAACTTGCTGGTAAGAAAAGATTGCTCAACTTGAGTTCTTTAGATGAGTGGAGAAGTGAAGCTTATGAAAATTCTTGACTCTTTAAAGAAAAAGTTAAAAGATGGCATGATAGGAGTATTCTTAAGAGAGAATTTCATGTTGGTGAGAAAGTTCTATTGTATAGGTCTCGTCTCAGATTTTTTGCAGGAAAACTACTCTCAAAATGGGAAGGGCCTTTTGTTATTGAGGAAGTGTATCGTTCAGGAGATATAAAAATTTCTTCTTTGAGGAACAACACTACACAAGTGGTGAATGGTCAAAGGCTCAAACATTATATTTCTAGAGATTCTTATAATGAAGGTGTTGTTGTTATTCAAATGGTGACTCTGGAAGAATTTATTAGAGACCAAACTCCGGAGTCTGTAGAGTCCGTCTTCAAATAGGTAAAAGTGCTGGAAATAAAAGGTTCGCGGAAAACTTTTCCTTTTATATTTTTGCAGTTTTTATTCCATATGGAAGGTAACAAGATGAAGCAGCGAAGGAAATGGAGCCCGGGTGGCCCACACCACCCAGTGGCTCGTGCCCCCCAGGCCACGCCACCAGAGGGTGTGACCACCCCGGAGTCCGTCTCCGTCCCGTTTTCGCCCAGTACCTTCCTTATGTCGTAAAACTCCGTAATATATAATCACTCGAACCCTCCCCCCAGGTATGTATATCATGTTCTCGTCGTGTTTTCATTTTGATCTATTTCTATTAGGGGATATTCTCAAGTTTAGAGGCATCATGGTCTCCGCCAACGCCAAGGGAAAGAAGCCCATGGAATATGATCTTCAAGACCCCAAGCGGGACAAGGAGGTCTTGGTTGAGGATGAAGAAGAAGTGGAGGAAGACAAGCGTCCGGACACCCGCGCCACCATTGCAAGCATTGGAGTGATGGCAAATCCTATCAAGCTCAGGAGGACGGCACAAATGTCTACAGGAGGGAAAACTCCGCGCCATTGCCTCGCTCCACGGTCACTTCCTCCACGCGCCAAGAACCCCTTCCATACTCTTATACATGAGCAGCAATTCCAATAGTTTCCCGAAAGGAAGTTGCCCTCTAGTTGGGATATGCCTCGTTCTAACCATGCAGGGAAAGAACACTCTAAGGAGGAAGACTGGGGAAAGAATCACAAGGACAGGGATTCTCGGTCCAACATGATCATGAACCGCATTGAGCATAATTCGGAGTTGATTCGTACTCTAACCTTCGAGATTGAGGATTTGAGGAATCTGATTGAAAAGCTTATCAAGGGAACACCACCACCACCAAAGGAGTAATTCTTCATCAGGTTTTGGCATCCCCTAGGTTTGTTCCAAGCTTGGGGGAGTGTCGCGGTATCACATCACTATATTTCATCTTTTTACCTTTTGAGTCATATCTTGAATAGAGAAGTTATCATATAGGATGGTTTGCATTGTGGAAGTATCTCTCCTCTAGTTGGTTATCTATGTATCCCTTGAAGTGAGTGCCTTTATGGAATATTAATGAGAAGTTTCATCATTTACTTTCTACACTTCTAATTTTTAGCTTGCAATCTCTATTATATGATTGATCTTTTTGATTAGTATTGGTATAACTTTGGGAGCATCAAGTAAATCTAAATTGGTTTTGGCAAACGGAGCTCTGGTCAGTAGCAACACTTTTTGAGGTTTGAAAGGAAAAAGAGAAAATCACTTACAGGTATTTTATATCATTTTCTTTCTTGATTGGCTCATAAGCTTAGTATTATTTATTTAAGATCTTTTGTGTTTTCAAGGAATATTGCCTGTTTGTTTTTATCACTTGTATGTTTGCTTCTTTCCTTCAACTCATTCGCTTCCTACCCAGCCTTGCTAACCAAAAACCCGTACTAAGAGGGAATACTTCTCATGTATCCAATCCTTGAACTTAAACCTATGCCATTTGTGTCCATCATATCTACCTATTAGCATCATTGTTATTCCAAGTAAATTCTCTAGTTTCATCTATCTTTCAGACTAAAAATTCTTTTGTTATGTGAAAACTAATTAGTAAAGCTCTCACGAACTTGATGGCACGCCTTATTTTCCTGCACTTAATAAACTTGAACCATTGTGTTATCTATGTTCTATATGCTTGCACTTATAAGTTGGGATTAGCAGAACCGTGATGTCACGGGGAACACTTTCAACACCTGTAAATATCTACCCCGTTGATATCATGGTCTTTTGTTTACGGATGTCGGCGGTGTGAAATAAAAGGGGAGCTTGTAAGTCCATGGAGTTATGTATATGTGTTAGAGAAACGCATGGGCCGCTAGCCTAAGTCATGCCTAATCATGGTGGAAACTTGCAGCATCACCATAGTGAGCAATCTATGAAGCATTCTTCTTAAAAAGAAAAGAGAGAGATAGAAAAAAGGAGAAAAAGCACCATTTTCCCATGGTAAATAAGAAGATTGCTAAGATGCGCATTGTCTGTTGCCTTGTCATTTTGATATGGGATAGCTCCCGTGTCATGGGGAAAGGGGTACCATGTTGGCGGTTCTCTATGATACACATATACTTACAATGACAAGAACTTACCGGTAACTAAAGTTGAGTAGCATGAGGAACGACCCTCGTAATCAAGGGACATGAGATTGCTAACTTATATTTTGTCAAGCATATACTCCATCTTTCTTCATGTCAACACCCGGATTTTTAATCCCAGATGCCTGTCATGCCATACATCGCAATCCCAGGATTACCATTTTTGCGAGACATAACAGATTTGGATATCACAGTACATCATCCATTACAAACCATACATAAGGTCTTACACAAATAAGGATCTCATGATCCAGTTCTTAATACAACTCAAGCAGTGGAATAACGTAATAATAAATATAGCGTAGGCGAAGCTCCATCTTCGGGTTCACAGGCAATGCTGACGATGGGAGATGATCCTAGTTGTCGTAACCTTCCTGCGGTCCATCATCCTGGTACTCCTCTTCATAGTCTGGCCATGGGAATAGCCAGGGACAAAGCCATGAGTACTCTTTAAGTACTCGCAAACTAATACTAACAAGTTAAGGGAGTTTTTGTAGTAGGACACTAAGCTCTAGGGTTGTTTTGCAAAAATCCAGATTTACCTCTACTAAGTTCAGAAGAAAAGAAAACTAGTTGAAATTTTATAACGCCTAAGTGGGAACTTGAATTTCATATCACAACTCTGTTGTGGTCAGGTCAAAGTCTCAATTAATTTCACAAGTCATTTTGAAAACATCTGACGGGGGAACAGTATGTCCACTCCAACTGTCCATAACCGTGGAGAGGCTATTCAAATAGTTTGACACTCTGCAGAGATTGTACACTTTCACCACAACATTCAATACATCTGTCAGGAACAAATCCTGAATTCACCATACTCAGTATGAGGATAATCAATCCTAACCTTTCAATTACACGCCCTAGTATAAGCACCTCTCCTATGAGTTTGGCCTCCCAACCATGACCAACTGTCATCTTCGGTACTGCACAGGTGGACAATCTTCACAAGGTAGCCTCAGCTCAGACCTTGGCCGCGAGGGAACCCATACTAAGGTATATAAATTTCCAGTCAAGCCCTACCCAATTTTCAGGTATTGTGGTTGTACGGTAAAATTGGAATGGTATCGCATCCAGACAACCATCAGTTTTATAAAGGGCTAAGGCTCCTGCCTCAACATTTTCATCATCAAAATCATCTGGTGTTCGGAAACACATGTCAAAACATTTCAGTAGAATGACTCATCATTCCAAGGTTTTCATAACCATTTTCACCAAGTATTCCCATCTAAAGTTGATCAAGTTTTATGCTTAGCACTAGCATCTACAAGTGGTGTAAGTACTAATGATGGGTAGTAAACAAGTGGGGATTTGCTAAGTTGAATCTCCTGCCTTGGGATGATATCAAGATTATCTAACTTAGGCCAAATTTAATGCTCTTTATGCAACCTTCCAATATCTCCCTAGTATCTACAAGTCACTTAAGTAAACTCTAAGAGATAGCTTTGATAAAGAAATGAAGTATAAAGCTTGCAAGTAAAACTAGGATTGGGTTATCAAGTGGGTATGATCACATATCCTTAAAGCATATAGTTGGCATGGTAACAAGCAAGTATTAGCTGGCATAAGTAGGGTATCTTGAAAGGGTTAACTTGATAAGTTAATAGCTTGCACATTCAACTAGTAGTATTAGGCTTGCCTTGAGCAGAGCAGTGGTTGAAGTTCTCCTTGGCTTCTTCCTCGTAGTATCCTCCTTCCTCCTCGTATCCTTGGTCGGTACTAGCATCTATAAATAAATATGAGGTACACAATCACCAATCAATACTTAACTATTTTCACTCATCACACAAAAGTGTACTATAGATGATCTATCATCATCACTAACATTACAAGATTAAATCTTTTGTCTTATTTATTTTATTTTTAGAAAAGTAATTTCTACTCATTGAAAAACTACTTAAGATATAATATTCTCCAACTCAAACATGGGATCATGTTGACACATGTCATCACCACATATTTCAGTACATGGTAATGTGATTTAAAGTGGTGCCACAATTTAATAAGGTTTAACCTTTTTATTTTAAATAAATAAGGTGACTAGAAATGCATATGTGGCATTCTTTTATTACTTGGACATTATTTCTGTAGTGAATCCCATATGTTTTTATATATTCTAAAAGGTATGATCAAATGTGATTTTTGAGAGTTGGAATCAACTCAAAAGCTCTTATGGTTGAAATTTGAAAAATGTTTGAATGCAGAAAAGATTCTGACTTGTTATTTTTACCAAGGTTGATCTACAGATCCAAATGATTTGAATCCAACGGGCTTGGATTAAGCTTTTTAGTACCTTTCTAACAAAATTGGTTTCATGCAATTTTGGTTCACTAAATCGAGCTGGGTTGATTTTTGAATATAGGTACAGAACTGAGTTTGAATTAAAATAGAAAAATCTAAATTCAAACGATTGGGTCGCGCGGGAGAGGTTAATGGGCCGTCCCAGTGTCACTCCGCAACGCGGGGCTCAGCTGACAGGGGGTTCCACCAGTCAGTGGCTAATAACACGCGAAGCGGTACGGGGTTGTGTGGGTCATTGGATTAGAAGGAAGATCGACGGCTGGGGATCGTCGTCGACGATGAACATGTCACCGGCGAGCTCGAACCCTAGCGGCGCAATGGGGGTTCATAGGGGGCATAACAGGGCTCCAGGGACGACGGCGAGGCGGGCAAATGAACGAGTGGTCGACGGCGAGCTCAGGGATGGTCGAGGCAGCTCCGGGGGTGGTCAAAATCAATGGCTCCCTTCTTCTCCAGAGGCGGCCTGCTCCGGCGCAATTCCGGCGAGCTGCTGCTCCTCGTGCTCCGGCTAGAGGGTGGAATGATCAGTGAGGTGAGGGGAGCAGAATGGTGTGCTTCAAACGGCTGGGAGTCGCCTCCTTTTATAGGCTCGACGGCGACACCGAGAGGGATGGGCAGACGACGGTGGCGACATGGCTACGGGCGGCTAGCGGCATGGCTGAGGTTGGTGATCGGCGGGCGGTCTCCTGGCAATGCTCTAGAGCTTAAATGCGTGTGTAGGGGCGGTGGCAATCGATCGGGAACGTGCGGTGCTCTGCGCGGCAGAGGCGGCGTCTTCGACGGCGTGCGGTGGTTGTGAGGCACAGGGCTGCGAACGGGGGTGTCTGGCGTGTTCCTGGGATCATGGGAAGCGGTGGGAACAGGCTACGGTCGAGTGGCGGCGTGTGCACGCGTGCCGGGTGCGGCACTCTTGGGCGGGCTCGGCACGTTGCAGTGGCACTGGGCGCGCGGCGTTCCTGGTGGTCCACGGCTTGCACTGGCTTGGGGAGGGGACAGTGGGCGGCGGTGAGGTGTTTGCTACCTCCCAGACAAGGTGGGCAAGGCTAGGGTGGCTGCTATCTGGCCGGCGACAATGGGGTGGCATGGTGAGGCTCGGCCTGCTCACCATTGATGGCAAGGCAATCTCACAGTGGTGCTAGATGTTTACAAATGAGCTAGATGATCTACTAAAGACTAGTCGCAACCAGAGAGGGGACAAGTTAGGCCAAATTTACTGCACACTATAGTGTTTCTGATTTGTTTTATTTGAATCTGCAAGGTGTTCGATGAAATGGCCGCAAGAAACTTACTTTTGAATTTTGAAAATATTTTTGGTGGGTGTGCTAGGCATGTTCTGGAGACTCTGTGGGTGCTTGGGTTTTGAAAATTGAGCTTGTTTGAGTGGTTTTTGAAATACAGGGATCTTCCCATATGAGATAGATTCAATTTTAAACTGTCATTTAAACATAGTATTTGAATGTTTTTGGATGATCACAAAGTGGGCCTTGGTACCTTATTATGAGTACTAACAAGGGGTGCAAAGATCCACAAATGTTTCTGTTAAGTTCTGAAAGTTAGGGATAGCCAAAGTAGGCATGAGAGTTAATTTGGCCAAAGTGACCATTCACTTCATTTGTTTATTTTGAGTTGTTTTTCTGTGGGAAAAGTTTGGGGATTGTTTAGATGATGTTTAATTCACCTAAGAATCATTTTAAAAGCAAAGAAACATAGAATCATGGCAATTCAAAAGAATTCAAATTTTGAATACACACACATATGAATGCTTTCATATTTTTAGTTGGGAAAGTTTTTGTTAACCCTAATTTTGATGATTAGAGTTTGATGATCCATGCTTTATATTTTTGGGATGTTACAAACCTTCCCCCCTTAAACAAAATCTCATCCCGAGATTTGAAAAAGGACGAAAAAGATTACCTAGGATTTGAAGAGATCGGGAAACTCCGTCCTGATGTGATCTTCGCGCTCCAAGGTAGCTTCCTCTTCTGTGTGGTTGCTCCACTGAATCTTGAGAAACTTGATGCTCCGGGTTCTGGTAGTTCTGAAAGCTTCTTCCAAAATACGGATGGGTACTTCGGGATAGGTCAAGTCATCGTTGATCTCTATGGTCCGGTGATCAATGTTCTTGAACACTTCAGTCTTCTCTAGAACTTCGAGGCATTTACGAAGTAATGAGATATGGAACACATTGTGCATTGCTGACATCTCTTCTGGCAGTTCTAATTGATACGACACTTCTCCTCGATGGTTCAGAATCTTAAAGGGGCCGATATATCTGGGGGCTAACTTTCCTTTTAGTTGGAAACGCTGCATTCCCTTCAATGGCGACACTTTCAGATACACGAACTCTCCGATGTTGAAGGCGAGGTCTCGACGTCTCTTGTCGGCGTAACTCTTCTATCTTAACTAGGCTCTCTTGAGGTGCTCACGAATCTTGTGAACTTTCTCTTCTGCTTCTCATAGGATGTCGGGTCCGAAAATCTGACTCTCTCCTACTTCCGACCAGTTCAAAGGGGTGTGACCCTTCCTTCCATACATGAACTCAAATGGGGCCATTTGCAAACTAGCTTGATAACTGTTGTTCTATGAAAATTCTGCGAATGGCAGACAGTCTTCCCATTTAGATCCATACTCTAACACACATGCTCTCAACATGTCTTCGAGTATTTGATTTACTCGCTCCGTTTGTTCGTTAGTCTGAGGGTGATAAGCTGTGCTGAAATCTAGTCGGGTTCCTAAACCTTCTTGGACTTTCTTCCAGAATCTCGAGGTAAACTGAGTTCCTCGATCGGATACGATGTTCTTGGGGACTCCGTGCAAACTAACGATTCTAGAGATGTATAACTCCGCTAGCTTCGAACTCTGATATGTGGTCTTGACTGGTAAGAAATGGGCGACTTTGGACAATCTGTCCACTATGACCCAGATAGAGTCATTTCCCCTACTAGAAGTAGGCAGTCCGGTGATAAAGTCCATTCCAACGGAATCCCATTTCCATTCTGGAATCTGCAATGGTTGCAACAATCCTTCGGGTCTTTGATGTCCCACCTTGACTCGCTGACATATATCACACTTGGCGATATAGCTTCCGATTTCTCTCTTCATCTTATGCCACCAAAATTGCTCTTTCAAATCTTGATACATCTTTGTTCCTCCGGGATGGATAGAATAAAGAGTATCATGAGCTTCCTTCAGAATAACTTCCTTCAACTCAGAATCTGCTGGTACACAAAGGCGTCCTTTGTACCACAGAACTCCTTCGTCTTTGGTAAATCCGGGTACCTTGCTTGTACCGATACGACGCTTGATTCCGTCGATACTAGCATTTCCTTTCTGCGCCTCTTTGATCTGACTGGTCAAAGTGGGTTAAAGTTCAATGCTAGCCAAAAATCCTTCACTCACTAATTCCATTCGGAAATCCTCCATCTCTTTGTGCAGACTTGGTTGCTCCTTCAAAATCATGGAGTTCAAGCGGCACGGCAATCTGCTAAGGGCATCCGCTACCACGTTGGCTTTACCGGGGTGATAGTGAATGTCCAGGTCGTAATCCTTGATTAGCGCAATCCATCTTCTCTGCCTCATATTCAGCTCCTTCTGAGTAAATATATACTTCAGGCTCTTGTGATCCGACTAAATCTCACAAACGGTTTCCCATCAGGTAATGCCTCCATGTCTTTAGGGCTAGAACTACGGCTGCGAGTTCGAGGTAATGGGTTGGGTAGTTTTGTTCATGTTGTTTCAGTTGTCAAGATAGATAAGATATAACTTTGCCTTCTTGCATTAGCACACATCCGAGACCGATCTTGGATGTGTCACAATATACGTCAAAGGGCTTCGTGATATCCGGCATGATTAAGATTGGGGCTGAAATCAATCTTCTCTTGAGTTCTTGAAAACTCGCTTCACATTTTTCCGTCCATTCAAACTTCTTGTCCTTCTTCAGCAATTGGGTCATGGGTCTGGTGATACTCAAGAATCCTTCTACGAACTTGCGGTAGTATCCCACCAATCCGAGAAATGCACGAACTTGGGTTTTAGGGGTTGGGGCTTGCCAATCTTCGACATCTTTCACCTTTGCAGGGTCAACGGAAATTCCTCCGGCTAATACAATGTGACCGAGGAATCCTACCTCCTGTAACCAGAATTCACATTTGCTAAACTTGGCATACAACTGATGCTCTCTAAGGGTTCCAAGAATGGGACTTAGGTGTAGCTCATGTTCTTCTTTTGATTTGGAATAAATCATAATGTCATCGATGAAAACAACGACAAACTTATCCAGGAAGTCCATAAAAATCTTATTCATGAGATTCATGAAATAAGCGGGGGACATTGGTTAATCCAAAAGACATGACGGTATACTCGTATAATCCATATCTGGTGGTAAAGGCAGTCTTTGGAATATCCTCTGCGCGAATCTTGAGTTGATGATAGCCAGTTCTAAGATCAATCTTAGAAAACACCTTGGCACCGGTCAACTGATCAAACAAATCTTTTATCTTGGGCAATGGGTACTTGTTCTTGATAGTGACATCATTCAACTTCCGGTAATCCGTACACAAATGGGTACCTCCATATTTCTTGTCCACGAACAGAACAGGTGATCTCCAGGGTGACGCACTTGGTTGAATCAATCCAATTTCCAACATGGCATCCAGTTGCTTCTTCAATTCCGCTAGTTCAGACGGGTTCATACTATATGGTCTCTGGGCTATGGGTCCTGTTCCAGGGATTAGTTCAATGATAAACTCGATATCCCGATCTGGGGGCATACTAGGCAAAACATCTGGAAATACATCGGGGTATTCACAGACTATCCGGACTTGGTCAATGGTAGGTTGGGCTATACTCTTGTTGCACTTGAATTGACGAGGTAAGGTTTCAGATACATGCTCGACTGATACTCCAGCTACACTGGTCATGGTTATGCCTTTCTTGGCATAGTCAATTAATCCTTTATGCTTGGACATACAATCCATTCCTAGTAATACATCCAAACCTTTAGTTCCGAGTACTATCAGATTTTCATAAAAATCTATGCCATGGATTTGGATAGGGACGGCTTTGCAAATTTGCCTAGCCTTGGTGGTTGAACCGGGGATTTGAACAATCATAACATGCTTCAGTTTGGTTGGTTGAATCTTACTAGTGCATGCAAATTCTTTGGTGACAAATGAGTGTGATGCACCAGAATCAAACAACACTCTAGCGAGTACTGAATTAACAGAAAACATACCCAGCACGATGTCTGGCGCTTCCTGGGCTTCTTCAGCATGCATGAGAAAAAGACGGCCGTTGCGGTTGAGTGAGTTCCCTGGGGCAAACCTTCTTCCGGGCTAGACACGACGCTGCTGCTGAGCTGGGGCATTGGCATTGGGGGCTGCGGCATTCTTCTTGGGCCACTCATTGGAGTAGTGACCCTTATTTCCACAGTCATAACAAGTCACTTGCGACTTGTCCTTTGCTGCAACAGGCACAACATTGCTTCCAGTCCTCGGGGCAGTGTTGGTGTTAGCAGTAGCATTGTTGTTGTTGAACTTGGGTGGTGCACGGTTGAAATTGCCAGAGTTGCCGGGGTTGTTGTGATTTCCTCCGAGTCTCGGGTTTCCACGGTTGGGATAGGGTGGACGGTTCAACGGGGGTCTGTTGGTTCTCGGGGCAAATCATGGAGATGGGTTAGGGCGATACTTTGGGGTCTGATGGGTTCCTGGTTGTCATGCGACGCTTGCGGTTCTCATTGGCTTGGTTGATCTTTCCTTCCATCTGGATGGCAGAGTCGACAAGGGCTTCAATATCATCAAAGGGGATATTGACCAATACCGTCTGCATCTCATCGTGCAGACCATTCAGGAATCTCTCTTTCTTGTTGGTTTCAGTGTCGATCTCATCCGGGGCATACCTAGCTAATGACAAAAATTTGTCATGGTATTCCACTACGGTCATCCTTCCTTGCTTCAGTTCTCTGAATTCATCTCACATTCTCTTGATCAAACCCGGTGGCACATGGGTTCTGCTGAACTTGACCTTGAATTCCTCCCAGGTCATCATCTGTCCTCCGGTCATTGCACGAACGTTGTTCCACCATGCTCTTGCATCTCCGGCTAGATAGTGGGTGGCGAACAAAACGTTCTCGTTAGCTTCCACTCTGGCGACTTCCAGGTTGTTTTCCATGGTTTGAAGTCAATCATCTGCATCTAGGGGCTCTTCTGACTTAGTGAAAATAGGTGGGTTAGTGTTCTGGAAATTCTTGAGCTTAGATCCATGGTTGTCCTGATTTCCTTGGCCTTGATTGTTGTTGGCCATCTAAGCTATGTGTTAAAGGGTGGCTAGGTTGGCTTGACGTTCGGCTCTTTCAGCTTCGCGGTCCGAAACCAACATTTGCAGGATCTGCAACATCGGGTCTGGGGATGAACCACTTCCTCCATGAGGCATCTGAAGATTGAGATAGATCATGAGAAAAGAGGGAAATTTCTAAGGTTCAAGGACTTTGAAAAGTTTTTAAAGTTTGACTCAGATTTTCTAGCAACTTGCTTTTCATTCAGTCATTCATAGCACACGATACAACACACACCACAACAAAGGAAAACAGATGGTTTTAAGAACCATTCTGGAAACTACGATACAGTGGGACCGAATACAACTCACTACGCTAATGCTCAAGTGCTACTACTCCTCGGATTCGGTGTAATCGTCATCCTCATCATTCTCATCGTCATCGATGAAGGCGAAATCGTCCTCATCGGTGAAGAAGTCCATGGCATGATCCTCCAGAAAATCATCATCATCGCTGAGATAAGAGTAGGGGTCTCCACGAAGATCTTCTCCGGCATTCTCCCTTTCCTCCAACTGCATGTCTCTCTTGTGAATGGTCTCCTCCAAATCCGAGATACGGTGGCAAAGACGGGCAATGATGCGCTCCTTCTTGTCAAGCTGACGGCAGCGAGACTTGCGGTCCTTCCCTAGCATGGCGATGGTCTGATCCTTCGTCCTGATGATGGCGGACTTGTGGTTGGAGTAGTCACGGGCATTGTACAGTTCTTGCTGACGATCATACATCATGAAGCTAAGGTGGTCCAACTGAGTCTTCATCTCGTGGTGGTATGGGGCTTCCAGTGGCTATCCCATAGCATCATGCCTTGGACAAAACTCAAAGCGGGTACCCTTGATCTGGTTGATACTCTGCCCACATAGATGGGCAAGAGCTTCCTGCATGGCCCTAGCAAGTCCATCGAGCCAGTTGTTCTCTCTTAAGGTGAACTAAATTACCTCTGGAGTGGGAGGTTCAATCTTTCCTCTGAGACTTGCAACAACTAGCCACTGCAGATCTTCTCCTCCTTGGTCATTGAGCTGGGCTCCGAAGAACTCGGGGTGCGGACGCTCCAGAAGTTCCGAAAGCTGGTCCAAATCCCGCTCAAAGATGAGGTCTCCTCCATTCCCCAACTGATAAAACTTGTTGTACTTCACGTCCATCTATAAGAATATAGGATGAGTAAGTTAGTAGAGTGATCAAGTGTGTCAAATTTTATGTATTTTGCAAGAGTTTTTTAGGAGCATGAATTTTTTTTATGAAAGAATGAAAGTGATAAGAATGGGAATAATTTTTTTGTAAATACTCACTTTCCTGGGTTTTGAAATTAAGTTTTTGATTCAAACGTCCAGTCTAACTAGGGTCTCCTATGGTCAGGATGGCTCTGATATCAACTTGTCAACACCTGGATTTTTAATCCCAGATGCCTGTTATGCCATACATCGCAATCCCAGGATTACCATTTTTGCGAGACATGACAGATTTGGATATCACAGTACATCATCCATTACGAACCATACATAAGGTCTTACACAAATAAGGATCTTATGATCCAGTTCTTAATACAACTCAAGCAGCGGAATAACGTAATAATAAAGATAGCATAGGCGAAGCTCCATCTTCGGGTTCACAGGCAATGCTGACGATGGGAGATGATCCTAGTTGTCGTAACCTTTCTGCGGTCCATCATCCTGGTACTCCTCTTCATAGTCTGGCCACGGGAATAGCCAGGGACAAAGCCATGAGTACTCTTTAAGTACTCGCAAACTAATACTAACAAGTTAAGGAAGTTTTTGTAGTAGGACACTAAGCTCTAGGGTTGTTTTGCAAAAAGCCAGATTTACCTCTACTAAGTTCAGAAGCAAAGAAAACTAGTTGAAATTTTATAACGCCTAAGTGGGAACTTGAATTTCATATCACAACTCTGTTGTGGTCAAGTCAAAGTCTCAATTCATTTCACAAGTCATTTTGAAAACATCTGACGGGGGAACAGTATGTCCACTCCAACTGTCCATAACCGCGGACGCGGATATTCGAATAGTTTGACACTCTGCAGATATTGTACACTTTCACCACAACATTCGATACATCCGTCAGGAACAAATCCTGAATTCACCATACTCAGTATGCGGATAATCAATCCTAACCTTTCAATTACACGCCCTAGTATAAGCACCTCTCCTGTGAGTTTGGCCTCCCAACCATGACCAACTGTCATCTTCGATACTGCACAGGTGGACAATATTCACAAGGTAGCCTCAGCTCAGACCTTGGCCGCGAGGGAACCCATACTAAGGTATATAAATTTCCAATCAAGACCTACCCAATTTTTGGGTATTGTGGTTGTACGGTAAAATTGGAATGGTATCGCATCCAGACAACCATCAGTTTTATAAAGGGCTAAGGCTCCTGCCTCAACATTTTCATCATCAAAATCATTTGGTGTTCAGAAACACGTGTCAAAACATTTCAGTAGAATGACTCATCATTCCAAGGTTTTCATAACCATTTTCACCAAGTATTCCCATCTAAAGTTGATCAAGTTTTATGCTTAGCACTAGCATCTACAAGTGGTGTAAGTACTAATGATGGGTAGTAAACAAGTGGGGATTTGCTAAGTTCAATCTCCTGCCTTGGGATGACATCAAGATTATCTAACTTAGGCCAAATTTAATGCTCTTTATGCAACCTTCCAATATCTCCCTAGTATCTACAAGTCACTTAAGTAAACTCTAAGAGATAGCTTTGATAAATAAATAAAGTATAAAGCTTGCAAGTAAAACTAGGATTGGGTTATCAAGTGGGTATGATCACATATGCTTAAAGCATATAGTTGGCATGGTAACAAGCAAGTATTAGCTGGCATAAGTAGGGTATCTTGCAAGGGTTAACTTGCTAAGTTAATAGCTTACACATTCAACTAGTAGTATTAGGCTTGCCTTGAGCAGAGCAGTGGTTGAAGTTCTCCTCAGCTTCTTCCTCGTAGTATCCTCCTTCCTCCTCGTATCCTTGGTCGGTACTAGCATCTATAAATAAATACGAGGTACACAATCACCAATCAATACTTAACTATTTTCACTCATCACAGAAAAGTGTACTATAGATGATCTAGCATCATCACTAACATTACAAGATTAAAGCTTTTGTCTTATTTATTTTATTTTTAGAAAAGTAATTTCTACTCATTGAAAAACTACTTAAGATTTAATATTCTCCAACTCAAACATGGGATCATGTTGACACATGTCATCACCACATATTTCAGTACATGGGAATGTGATTTAAAGTGGTGTCACAATTTAATAAGGTTTAACCTTTTTATTTTAAATAAATAAGGTGACTAGAAATGCATATGTGGCATTCTTTTATTACTTGGACATTATTTCTGTAGTGAAACCCATATGTTTTTATATATTCTCAAAGGTATTATCAAATGTGATTTTTGAGAGTTTGAATCAACTCAAAAGCTATTATGGTTGAAATTTGAAAATGTTTGAATGCAGAAAATCTTATGACTTGTTATTTTTACCAAGGTTGATCTACAGATCCAAATGATTTGAATCCAACGGGCTTGGATTAAGATTTTTAGTACCTTTCTAACAAAATTGGTTTCATGCAATTTTGGTTCACTAAATCGAGATGGATTGATTTTTGAATATAGGTACAGAACTGATTTGGAATTAAAATAGGAAAATAATGGGCCGGCCCAGTGTCACTCCGCAGCACGGGGCTCAGCTGACAGGGGGTTCCACCAGTCAGTGGCTCATAACACGCAAAGCGGTACGGGGCTGTGTGGGTCGTTGGATTAGAAGGAAGATCGACGGCTGGGGATCGTCATCAACGATGAACATGTCACCGGCAAGCTCGAACCCTACCGGTGTAGTGGGGTTCATAGGGACATACCAGGGCTCGAGCAACGACGACGAGGTGGGCAAACGAATGAGTGGTCGACGGCGAGCTCAGGGATGGTCGAGGCAGCTCCGGGGGTGGTCGAAATCAATGGCTCCCTTCTTCTCCAGAGGCGGCCTGCTCCGGTGCAATTCCGGTGAGCTGCTGCTCCTCGTGCTCCGGATAGAGGGTGGAATGATCAGTGAGGTGAGGGGAGTGAATGGTGTGCTTCAAACGGCTGGGGGTCGCCTCCTTTTATAGGCTCGATGGCGAGACCGAGAGGGATGGGTAGACGACGGTGGCGACATGGCTACGGGCGGCTAGCGGCATGGCTGAGGTTGGTGATCGACAGGCGGTCTCCTGGCGATGCTCTAGAGCTTAAATGCATGTGTAGGGGCGGTGGCAATCGGTCGGGAACGTGCGGTGCTCTGGGCGGCAGAGGCGGAGTCTTCGACAGCGAGCAGTGGATGTGAGGCATGGGGCGGCGAATGGGGGTGTCTGGCGTGTTCCTGGGATCATGGCGAAGCGGTGGGCACAGGCTGCGGTCGAGGGGCGGCGTGTGCACGCGTGCCGGGTGTGGCGCTCTGGGGCGGGCTCGGCACGTCACAGTGGCACTGGGCGCACAGCGTTCCTGGTGGTCCACGGCTTGCACTGGCTTAGGGAGGGGACAGTGGGCGGCGGTGAGGTGCTGGCTACCTCCCGGACAAGGTGGGCAAGGCTAGGGTGTCTGCTATCTGGCCGGCGACAATGGGGTGGCATGGTGAGGCTCGGCCTGCTCACCATTGATGGCAAGGCAAGCTCACAGTGGTGCTAGATGGTTACAAATGAGCTAGATGATCTACTAAAGACTAGTTGCAACTAGAGAGGGGACAAGTTAGGCCAAATTTACTGCACACTATAGTGTTTGTGATTTGTTTGATTTGAATCTGCAAGGTGTTTGATGAAATGGCCGCAAGAAACTTACTTTTGAATTTTGAAAAGATTTTTGGTGGGTGTGCTAGGAATGTGCTGGAGACTCTGTGGGTGCTTGGGTTTTGAAAATTGAGCTTGTTTGAGTGGTTTTTGAAATAGAGGGATCTTCCCATATGAGATAGATTCAATTTTAAATTGTCATTTAAACATAGTATTTGAATGTTTTCGGATGATCACAAAGTGGGCCTTGTTACCTTATTATGTGTACTAACAAGGGGTACAAAGATCCAAAAATGTTTCTGTTAAGTTCTAAAAGTTAGGGATAGCCAAAGTAGGCATGCGAGTTAATTTGGCCAAAGTGACCATTCACTTCATTTGTTTATTTTGAGTTGTTTGTCTTTGGGAAAAGTTTGGGGATTGTTTAGATGATGTTTAATTCACCTAAGAATCATTTTACAAGCAAAGAAACATAGAATCATGGCAATTCAAAAGAATCAAAATTTTGAATACACACACATATGAATGCTTTCATATTTTTAGTTGGGAAAGTTTTTGTTAACCCTAATTTTGATGATCCATGCTTTATATTTTTGGGATGTTAGAGTTCACTTTAACCTTAATCACGTCAAGATGATTATGATAGGGGAAATGAGAGCTCAAAGCTAGTAAGTACCATAATCTTTTGGAATCTCTTTATGAAACTTGAAATCCTTGCTTCCCACTACGAAGGGCCTTTCTTTTACTTCTTAGTTGAGTCATTAAACCTATTCCTTTCTATCTCCAGCAAGAATTTGAGTTGTTGTGTTTCAATCCATTCATATGATGATTTATTCAATCATTTTCCTTATCTTCTTTGGTTTGCACATTGTTCTTATTTGAATGAATATTACTTTGAAAGCTATCATTGTGAAAAACATTTTACGTTTGAGAAAAAGGACTCATGTTATAGACTTCATTACAAAAGCTTTGGTTGAAAACTAAGTATGATTTGTCATATGTTCTCTGACCAAGAACAAAGTTTTCCATTACCAATTATGATTTGTCTTTATGCCTCTTTATTGTGACTCCCTTACTCGTTGCAAGTTAAGTTATATAATGGTGAGTTGCTTTATATTATGAGTTGTGTATTGGTAAGTGTGATGATTCTTGTTCGTATTGTTTTTATCGACACTTCACTCCATAAACATGTGGTCATGTTTATTGAGCTCAGTTTTTGCTTGGGGACAAGCGAGGTCTAAGCTTGGGGGAGTTGATACGTCCAATTTGCATCACTATTCTATATCATAATTTACTGCTATTCATTGATATATTTCATATCAAGAGGTGATACTTATGTTATTTCATCTATTTTAGCATGTTGGATGACTTTCGGAGGATGAACTGCTGGAGTTAGGATTCTGATGGAAAAAGCGGCGTCCAGATGCAATATTCGCGAAGATCAAAAAATACCAGAAAATACACGGAAAATCCTATTTTTGCAGAAGACGAAGGAAGCCAGAAGGGGAGGCTGAGATGGGCCACAGGCGGCCCACACCACCCCCTTGCGCGGGCCCACCCTGGGTCGTGCCAGCAGGGGGTGTGGCCACCCTGGCACATCTCCTGCTTCGCCCCTTCGCCTATATCTTCCTCCCGAAACCCTAATACATGGGGAGCAACCGCAGAAAGATTCCGCCGCCTCTACGGGGCGGAAACTATAGAGAGAGAAAGAGCTCTCCAGTAGGCAGATTTCTGCCAGGGAAATTCCTTCCAGTAGGCTTGCTCGGTACCGTCAAGCGGTACTATCGGTGGCGAGCGGTAGTACCGGATGAAACTTCTGGTACTACCGGCCGACACAGAGGAGTAGGCAAGGGCAACAAGGACGATTCTCTTTGAGGCATCAATCATTGGGAAAGCTTGCCGGGTTTTCAAAATGGCGTTGATTCCACCCAAACTTTCCAACATGGACCCCATCTTGATAGAACGGTGTTCCTACGACTCAAGCAAAAGCCCTAGGAAAAACTATGTCTTGCTAGTGTCCTTTTTGAGGGAAACGAATGCCTTCTCCTAAATAAAAACCTGAGATACACTTAGCAAACGACTAGTCCGACATGTGTGTTATCATCAAACATCAAAACCACTTAGGATAGGAATTACCCTTTCACCATGGATATCTTCGTGGGCGGGATAGAGTGAGGTTGATGGATTTGGATTTGGTTTTGGTTTTGGTATATCCGTCCAAACCCGCTCCATCGCCATCCTTAATAGACACGGCAGGCGAGACAAGACCGGATGATGTTGTCTGGTCTCGTCAACATCGAGTGCAGCAGCGCACCTCCAGGGCTAAGGGATTGGCAGGCGGCATCGCCCCTCACTAGTGACACCACGTGGCACGCTGGTTTAGATCCTAGGAGTGTTCATATTGCACAGGCGCGCCAACGACTGTGGTATCCCCTTGTATTATAAAAGGAGGGCCATCGTCACAGTAAAGGAGGGTAGTTGAAGGTTGGAGAAATAGATCGGCTGTTGGCTAAGCTAAGTATTAAGTGGAGAGTAGAGAGAAGAAAGAGAAAGCCCGGGAAGCCAGCAAGGCTAGTCCATACTCCCCGGGCAAGTGAGAAAGAGAGTTCATCCTCTTGTAAACACCCTCATATAAAGATCAACTCAGGCATGCAGGACGTAGGGCTGTTAGCCTCCGAGCAGTCTGGACCTGGATAAAAACCATGTGTGTTAGCCTTGATTTTCAGATTACGCTGGTCGTGTTTGTTGTCTCATATTCCCTTTACCAAACAAACAAGGGATGATTCACATCCCCGGTGTATGCGTTATGAGACGCGACACCCTTAATTTGAAACTAATTTTATGTATTTTCAAGCAGCTGTCTTGGCTTAAAATAACGCACACTTATGAAAAGATACACAATATTAATATATTGAGCTATTTGGGTGTAAAATGGGCTCTTTCCCTTTTATATACCTCCTTTTAGATACCTTGGTATTCCTATCTATTTTAGAAAGCTAAAGAATGAAGAGTAGAAGACAGTGGAAGATTGTTTTGAAAGAAAATAGCTCGTTGGCTTGCAGATTATTCTCATAAGGAAATTATTTGGTTCTAATTAATTCCGTCCTAACAAGTTTTCCAATGTTTGGGTTGTCCTTCATGGAAATTCCAAAGGGGGTCGAAATAGATTAGACTTATTTTGATCTTTTTTCTTTGCAAAGTGAAGCTCACAAAACAAAATATCGTCTAACTACATGGAATACTATTTGTTGACCAAGGTATCGGGGGGAGGAGTATGGGAGTCGAAGTTCTCGAGTTAAAAAAATGTTTACTTAGCAAGCGGTTCTTTAAACTTTTGAATAAGGAAAAGTTTGATAAAAAATACTAAAAATAAATATCTACGCTCCAAAATCTCACTAGCTCTGCCACGAAGACAAAAATAGATGAGCATCGTCGGTCAGAGATAAAAGCAATACTTAATCCAACACCTTATGACGCGAACTAACTACAGCCATGCACCACATGTGTTGGAGGAATATTGCTCAGCCAATTCAGTCAAGGGTAAGCAAGAAGAACTACGGGTGAGGACATCTTTTCCTTCAAAGAGACACGAGAGGTTTTAGCACATGCATCGGTCAGTCCTAGAAAAAATAGCAACTAGTGAGGAGTTAACGATCGGACGTGCTACAACCTAGAGATCACCAGCCGGCTCTTTATTTTTGAGAGAAACCGCGTATTTTATTAATAGAAAATCAAGTTATATAAGTAAAAAAAATATAGAAACTAATAGACAGACTAGAAGAAAATAGATATCCTAAAAACTTTGCAGAGAACTATCCCTAAAGTTTTCTGCACTTGCTGAAGCCATCCGTCGTCGCCAAACACCAACACCATCTAGACGTGCGCTGGAATAGACACCAAGCCTTCACCATTGCCAAATCTAAGGGAGCACCATCACCAACGAGAATTTGTGAATTAATGAACATGCATGCTACAAACATCAAGGCACATATCGCTGTGGAACGTCGATCGGGGGACGTCCCCGTGCTACCTTGAACCAAGATCCTTCGCATACCATCGACGAAGTCGAGGAATAACGGAAAATCCACCACCTCCGGACCAGCATCCTTGCTCTATAGCATCCACCTCGCACCAGCCCCCAGCGCCGTCATGGATAACGATGAATGCCAACAACACGTCGGGATACAGATCATGCCAGATCTGAATATCCACGAGAAGACCAAGCCACCGAGTTAGTGGCTGAGCTAAGTATTAAGTGGAGGCACACGTTGCTATCAACTCCGAGACACCGTCGTGAAGGTCGCCACTGGTGTGGGAGAAGAGTTGAGGAAGATTTATTCGCCTGTGCTTTACTCCCACCACCCCAACGGCACACCACGGCAAAAAGGCTCTAACCCTAACTACAGAACGGAGGAACAAGGTCCCCTCTCCCTCCTGTCGCCAGAGCAACATGGAGGGAGAGGGAACTCACGCTACTGCCTCTCTTACGGAAAAAGGAGGACGAAGCGGTTTGTTTTTTGACCCGGTTCAAATTACAACCCAACAAGGTTGTGCCTCAACCACCAGGCAACTCTTTTGCTCTATAGAGATATCGGTCGGGGGGCATATCACAGTTCTTCTTGGAGGAGGGTTTTGGTTTGTCGAGGAACACAAACACCACCTACAAAATACCAAGACAAGGCCAGATCCGCCACCCCAAAAGTGCAACGACCAAATGATCCACCGACCTCCTCTACGCCACCAATGAGACAACCCCGACTAGGTAGATCATGAGTCAAAGAAATACGTGTGGCCTCGGCAACAGCAAGAAATGGAATAGTCGCCTCCCATTGCTTGTTTTTGCGAGAAAACGCTTCCTCTAGGCTGCCAATGAGACAACCCCGAATAGGTGGATCATGAGTAGAAGAAAGACTTGTGGCCTCGGCAGCAACAAGCAATGGAACGGATGCCTCCTATTGCATGTTTTTGCGAGAAAACGCTTCCTCTATGCTGCCAATGAGACAACCCCAACTAGGTAGTAGATCATGAGTCGAAGAAAGACTTGTGGCCTCGAAAACAACAAGCAATGGAATAGTCGCCTCCCATTTCCTATTTTTGTGAGAAAACACTTCCTCTACGCCGCCAATGAGATAACCCCGACTAGCTGGATCATGAGTCGAAGAAAGACTTGTGGCCTCGGCAACATCAAGAAATGGAACAATCGCCTCCTATTGCTTGTTTTTGCGAGACAAGGCTTCCTCTACACCGCCAATGAGACAACCCCGACTAGGTGGATCATGAGTCAAAGAAAGACTTGTGGCCTCAGAATCAACAAGCAATGGAACGGTCGCCTCCTATTGCATGTTTTTGTGAGAAAACGCTTCGGTAGATTATACCGCTTCGCTACAAACTATGTTGCTCAATGTGTGAATACTCCTATTTGTAAGATTATATAGATTTGTAAATTGTATTGATTTGATCAAGGGTGCAAGGTTCCATATAGTACATGAGCCAATCAGCCAGGCCAAACCGACTAAAGAGTCCTAAACCAACTCTACAACATGTTTATCTAATATCTCCCGCAATGTCAACGTCGAGCTCCACGATGTTAAGACTATATCAAATGTCGGTGAATGAAGCAGTTGGAAGAGCCTTAGTGAAAATATCAGCAAATTGTGCCCTGGTTGGAACATGAAGGGCACGAACTTCACCAAGAGCCACCTTCTCACGGACAAAGTGAATATCAATCTCTATGTGCTTGGTACGTAGATGCTGAACTATGTTGGATGCCATATAGACTGCGGAGGTATTGTCACAGTAGACAATAGTAGCACTCTGAATGGGGCAATGAAGATCGACTAGCAGCTGTCGAAGCCAACTTCAACAACAGAATGGGCCACCGATATGTACTCTGCTTCAGCTAAAGACCTGGAAATTGTAACCTGCCTTTTAGAAAACCAAGAAACAAGATTATCACTGACATGGTTATACCCTACGGATACGTAACTTTAGCATACCTAGTCCAGCCCAAAGAAGGCCCACGGCAGACATACGCTGGCCCATGAAGATTTTCGGGTGGCCAAGGCCCATGACGTCTTCGGATCCTTGGAGAGCAAGACTAGAGGAGATAGGAAATTCAAAGGGGTAAAACCCTAGAACTTGTAACCGACTAGGACTACGCCCGGGACCTGCCTAAGTCTATATAAAGGCCAGGAGGGCACGTCCTAGGGCAACTCGACTCATACTTTCGCACACGCATCGACGCCAGATCGAATCTGCGCACCCTGTAACCTTCGGTTCCGCCGTAATCAAAGAGCAGACAAGCAGGAGTAGGGTTTTCCCTCCGGGGGCCTGGACCTGGGTAAATCTCATGTCCCCTGGTTGCTTGTCTGTTAACCGTGCCAAGATCTCCAGCATCCCCATCTTCTCCAAAACCCAAGTCCATAACAATGGGCATGGACGAGATTAAACCTCGTCAATTGGCGCCGTCCGTGGGGATTGGGGCTGATGATTGTGCGGTCGTGACGGTTCCGACCCGATCGATCTACAACTCCGCGGCGACGGAGAATCACCTCCTCTTCGTCGCTTTCGACTTCACCGCCCACTCGCCGGATACCATGAAGGATTTCGAGCCCGTAGGTGACAGACTCGAAATCTTGTTCGGGAGCTTCTGCTTCCAGGTGGGACAAACTGGCACCCTCCGCCTCCCTGAGCGGGTGCCCGTGCCGTCATTCAGGCCCGCTTCGTGGGCTCCACACCCCGTGCTACGCACGTCACCATCAACAGATGAGTTCTACAGCAGCAGCTGCAACTCCGATTTGTGCGATCCACCTTCGGATGAAGGGACCTACGGTTCCGGATCCGAAAGCTGCGGCAGCAGCCAACCAATCTGCAAGCGCTATCTGTGTGCCGCAGTCAGCCAAACCGACGAAGAAACGCCTAACCCGCCGCCCAATCGAAACGGCGAAAACGGCAAAAACAGAAGAAGCCAGTCCCCCCTCCCCCACCCAACAGGGAAAGCAACGGCCACGTCATCCAACTTAGCAAAGAAGGATGGGTCCAGGCTCGCCGTGCCGTCGCAGGCGACATCGTCTTACCTGCAGACGCCTCACGTGACCTACTGATGGCATACCACTACCTCCTCATCGAGGAGCACAAGAAACAAGTCAAGATGCAGGATACGCTCGACAAACGCAAGCAAGCAGCCTCCGAGTCCAGCGCGCGACGAGCTGCGCTCTCCGCCGTGGCACCCGGCTCTAGCACAAACGGAAACCAGGGAAACAAGCACCGCTCTCGGGTGGAAAACATGGACCCGAAGGAGCGGCGTGACGTGACCCGAACTCTCCACACATCGTTCATGGATATGGACGCTGACGGCAACATCATTCCGAAGACGCCACAAGCTGCGATCATGGCAGCCACTGCGTATCTCGCGGCTCACCCACCTCCGGAGGGGGACCCGAAAAGGGCCATGCATAGGTCCGCACTCACCGGACTAGGACTAATCGGAGCTGTGCTCCACGAAGACGCTCCTGCGGAGCCGAAGAAGAAAGCTCCGGCCAGGCGCGACCGGAGCCCCACCCCCTCATCCGAAGAGGAAGAGGAGCACGATCTCCCTCGAAGAAAGAAGAGCTCGCACCGCCATAAACGCGACTACGACGCCAGAGACAAGCTTACACAGCGCAAGATCGACAAAGCACGCGCTAAACACGCATGCTCGTCCGAATCTGAGATGGATGAAGACGAAGGAGAACTCTGCGGAGCTCGATGCTTCAGCAGATCTGTTCGGCGAACGCAGATGCCACGCAACTTCAAGCTTCCTTCGGATACTCCGAAGTTCAACGGCACGCAAGATCCAAAGTCCTGGATCAGTGACCATCTGTCATCCGTCAAGCTTCACGGAGGCAACAAAGAAACCGTCATTCAATGCCTTCAGCTGCAGCTAACAGGCGCAGCGCGGGTCTGGCTTAGCAGCCTATCATCAGGATCCATCCGAAGCTGGGAGGAGCTCGCCTACAGCTTCATCCGAAATTTCAAAGAACTCCGTAGCACACATCTCCGAAGAGCGGGCCATCGACGCCTTCAGAGACGGCGTCAAACGCCCAGACTTCAAGGAGGAACTTGGGCGTGTAAAGCCCAAGACACTCGACCACCTCATGGAAATTGCCAACAGTTGGGCAGACGGCGAAGATTGCATCCAGCGAGCGCAATCAGATGAAGAGGACGACTATGGCCGAAGACGCGAACGCCGCAGCAAGAGGAGATCGCGCGTCTATGAGGACCGCGATGGACCCGACATGGTCGCGGCCGGCTACGCCGACCGCCGTAACGACAACAGCCGCAACAACGGAGGATACCGCAGCGGAAACTTTCGCGACAACGGACGATCAACGCAGTCATGGCAACGCCGCGACCGCGACAACGGACCCTCAGCATTCGACAAACTTTCGGGTCCATGCACCATCCACTTCTACATCGACAAACAGGATGGCAAAAAGAAAGCCAGCCACATGCTCAAGGACTGCCGCGAGTTCCATAAACTCAGCGAAGGCATGGTGCAGATGAGGCAACAAGCTCCAATCCCTGCGTTTGGAAACACACCTGCGCCAGGTGAAATAGCACACGGAGCTCCTCCACCGCCGCCTATTGGAGGCCCAAATCAACCAGTCGCACCAGCGCAAAACAACGCCGGGGTCGCATACCCCCCACCAAAAGGAGCACTCAATATGATACAGAAGGGACGCCCCACAAATAGGGTGCAGAAGAAAATCACCCGACAAATCAACTTGGCCGTGGCAACTCCGCCTGCAATCCCTGAGTACCTCAGCGGATCGGAGTCCTGCATCACATTCACTCGCGCGGATCACCCTTGCCAGATCCCTCGCCCAGGTCATGCTGCCCTGGTGCTGGAGGCGCAGATCGGAGGCTTCGAGATGAGTCGCGTCTTCATGGACGGCGGCAGCGGCATCAACCTAATGTTCGCAAGCACTCTAGCAGCTATGCGGATCCCGCAATGCAGCCTGGAACAATCAGACACAACGTTCCACGGCATTGTCCCAGGGAAGGGCATCTTTCCCCTGGGCAAAATAGGGCTCGACGTCATCTTCGGGAAGCCGGACAACTTTCGGCAGGAGCGACTAGAATTCGAAGTGGTGGACTGGCCGTCGCAATACCACGCCATCCTGGGGTGTGTAGCATTTGCAAGGTTCCTGGCCGTCCCACACTACGCATACCTACTACTCAAGATGCCAGGACCAAGGGGCGTCATCACAGTCCACGGGAGCTTCACCCGATCGGACCAATGCGACAGGGATTTCAACAAAATCTCCCAGTCCTTCGGCATGCAAGACGAGCTCGTAAGGCTCCGCGAGGTGACGGACAATGGGCTACCCCCAGTCACAAGGCAGAACGCACCCGACATGTCCTTCGACTCCACCGTCAACACCAAGAAAGTGCAGGTCCATCCGACAGACGCCTCCAAGACGGCGCTGATCGCCAACGACCTCAGCACAGCATAGGAAGGCGCGCTCGTCGAATTCCTCCGTGAGCGCTGGGAAATATTCGCCTGGTTCCTGCGGACATGCCAGGAGTTCCCAGGGAATTCGCCGAGCACGCACTCAATGTCTTTCCAGACACCAAGCCAGTCAAGCAGTCTATCTGAAGACTGTCGGAGCCACGAGCCGAAGCTATCGGCAAGGAGATCAACAGATTACTTGCAGCAGACTTCATCCGGGAAATCAAGGAAAGCGAGTGGCTGGCAAATACGGTGATGGTCCCAAAGAAGGACACGGACATCCTGCGGATGTGCGTGGACTTCACGTCACTAAATAAACACTGCCCAAAGGACCACTTCCCTCTACCTCGGATCGACCAGATCATCGATTCGACTGCAGGTTGTGAGAAGCTCTCCTTCCTCGACGCCTATTCAGGCTATAACCTGATTCGACTCAAGGTCAAAGATCAAGAGAAAACAACGTTCATCACACCGTTCGGAGTATTCTGCTACAACACAATGCCTTTCGGGCTAAAGAACGCGGGTGCCACGTACCAGCGATGCATGCAGGCCTGCCTCAAGGACCAGATCGGTCGCAACGTCCAAGTCTATGTCGACGACATAGTCATAAAAACCAAGGAGGCAAGAACACTTATCGACGATCTCCGCGAGACGTTCGACAACCTTGATCGCTACAGGATCAAGCTCAATCCAGAAAAGTGCGCCTTCAGCGTCCCCTCGGGTCAGCTGCTCGGGTACTTCATCTCTCAACGAGGGATCGAAGCGAACCCGAAGAAAATTAAAGCTATCATGACAATGGAGAAGCCGAAAAACCTCAAGGGCGTTCAGCAGCTCGCAGGGCGAGTAGCGGCACTAAGCAGGTTCATCAGCCGCATGGGCGAGAAGGCCCTACCATTTTACCAGTTGCTGCGCAAGGCACACAAGTTCGAGTGGACACCAGAAGCCAACGACGCATTCGAAAGCCTCAAGCGGCTCCTCTCCACCTCGCCCGTTTTGGTCACGCCGAAAGAGCGCGAGCCCCTGTTGCTGTACATAGCAGCCACACACCAGGTGGTCAGCACAGTACTCGTGGTCGAACGACCCGAACAAGGCAAGACCCACGGGGTACAACGCCCAATTTACTACCTCAGCGAGGTTCTCACTCCAACAAAACAGCGGTACCCGCACTACCAGAAGCTGGCCTACGGCGTGTGCATGACGGCTCGACGACTGAGCCACTACTTCCAGGAGCATCAGGTGATGGTCGTCAACGAGGCACCCCTGAACAGCATCCTGAATAACCCAGAGGCCACAGGACGCGTGGCCCTGTGGGGCATTGAACTATCACCCCTGGACATTGTCTACGAGAAGCGACATGCAATCAAATCTCAGGTCCTTCCAGACTTCCTGGTACACTGGATGGAGCTGCAGCTGCCTGACACCCCAGATATGTCACAGTCCTGGACAATGCATTTCGACGGCTCCAAGCGCGAAGCAGGAGCAGGGGCAGGAGTCATACTGACCTCCCCGCAAGGTGAAAAAATGAAGTACGTTCTTCGGATGAAATTCAGAGCCTCCAACAACGAGGCCGAATACGAAGCCCTCATCCATGGCATGAAGATGGCAAAAATATGTGGCGCAACACGCCTGGTCATCTACGGTGACTCCAACCTTGTCGTACAGCAGACGATGAATGAGTGTGACGCACATGCCGAAAACATGATCGCGTACCGCGCGCTATACAACGCACTCGAAGGAGAATTCGACGGCTGCGAACTTCGGCACGTTGGAAGAGAGAGCAACGAGGAGGCCGATAGACTCGCCAACATCGGCTCCACTTGCGCAAAGGTGCCACCAGGTGTGTTCCTCGAACAAATCTGCGTGCCATCCATCAAGCGGAAATTCCCCAAAGGATCACCCGAAGAAGCAGAACACTCGGGGGCTATGGTACCCGAAGGTCATGAAGGACCCGAAAAGTTGGATACCGAAGTTGCCATGGTCAACCTGATGCAGGTCATGGCAGTCGAAGAAACTTGGACACGTCCATACCTCCAGTTCCTGATAAACGGAGACTTGCCTGATAGCCCGACAGATGCTCGGCGCATATCTCGTCGGTCAAAAGCCTTCACCATCATCAACGGCGAGCTGTACAAACGCAGCATTACGGGTGTACTACAACGGTGCGTCACCATCGACGACGGCAAGGACATACTCCAAGATATCCATGAGGGCATCTGCGGCCACCACGCAGGCAGCCGCTCCCTTGTCGCCAAGGCTCTGCGAGCAGGATTCTATTGGCCAACGGCCATGAGCGACGCGAAGGACATCATCCGAAGGTGCAACGGGTGCCAATGGTTCGCCGACAAACCGCACGCACCTGGGTCCGAACTTCGACCCATACCCATAGCCTGGCCTTTTGCCCAATGGGGCCTCGACATGATCGGCAAACTGCCAAAATCTTCGAAAGGAGGACACGTCTTCCTCCTGGTCGCAGTCGACAAATTCACCAAGTGGATCGAGGCCATGCCAGTCACCAACCAGAAGGGCAAAACCGCCGTCAAGTTCTTCGAATCCATTGTCTACAGGTTTGGCGTACCGCACAGCATCATCACCGACAACGGATCAAACTTCATCTCCGAAGAATTCCAGGACTTCTGCGAAGGCCTCGGGATCAATATCATGTATGCCTCAGTGGCACACCCGCAAACAAACGGGCAAGTGGAAAAGGCCAACGGCCTAATCGGCGCTGGCATCAAGAAGCGCCTCGTGAGCTCACTCGAGCACAAAGCTGGAAACTGGACGAAAGAGCTACCGTCTGTCCTGTGGAGCTTACGTACTACGCCAAATAGCTCCACCGGCTACACACCGTTCTTCATGGTGCACGGAGCTGAGGTCGTGCTACCAGCCGAAGTACGCCACCAGGCTCCACGAGTCGTCGCTTACAGCGAAGCCGAGTCCACGGTTGCACTCGAAGATGCCGTCGACACACTCAACGAAGCACGGGATATAGCAGCAGCTAGATCAGCGGTGTACCAGCAAAGTCTCCGCAACTACCATAGCCGCCGGCTGCGCCCAAGGTCCTTCGTCGAAGGAGACCCCGTCTTACGACTCAAGCAAAAGCGACCGAATAAATTCGAGTCACCATGGGAAGGACCCTATGTCATCACCGAAGTCATCTCAGGTGGCGCCTATCGCCTCAAGCACGTGGAGTCTGGAGCCGCATACTCCAACCCATGGAACATCTCGCACCTGCGACGATTCTACCCGTAGCAACCTACCCCCTTTTACTTTCAATAAGGCTTTCAGCCAAGGCTACTCAGCCGAACCATATACCTCCTCCATTACGATATAAATAAAGCTAAGTGTCTCGCCCCCAACCTTCGGTTGACTATTTTTCTGCAACTTTGCTACATGCTACAAACGCACTCGGGGGCTCCCCCCACCTCACGATTTCATCGACTGAGGACCAAACGTGTACACCTGAGTAGCTGACCACGTCAGGCAAACGAAAAGGACACGTACTCAAACAGAGCACTGCGTGCTCACAAACAAGAAAAACCTTTACAACAAAGGGCACAGAAAAGCCCAGCCGCAATATACAAATTTTACATCTATCTGTTTATTTTCAGGTCCTACCTATTCTGAAGAATAACCTGAGCACGCTTCTCAAACAAATCTACAATCTGTTCGGCATACTGCCTTACAGCCGCGTAATGCAGACGCATATCCCACTCGCCACCATCTGGTCGAGGAGGTGGCCCAGTCGCCACAGCAGCCAAATCTACGTCAGGGCGGTGCACCCTCACAAGAGACAAGGCAGCCTTCACCCCTGCGACGAGCTGCTGCCGCACCAGCTCCTTGACATTGCTGGCACTCCGAAACTTCATCAGAAGACCTGCAAGGGTCGTTGGCACGGCATCCAACGGAAACATGACGTGCAGCACCGAGGAAAGTGATGTCTGCACCTGGCGGAGCACCCGCGAAACCTGGTAGACACGATCCTGCACCGTCGCCAGAACTATGGCGCGATCACGATCCATCCAGAAGAAGCAGTCGGCCTCTATGTCCTGTTGAGTTAAGCAATTGACTCGAACAGCAATACGCTCCTTTTCTTCCCTCGGAGCAAGATTGGCACCTGCGACAACTGCACAAAACAAGAGTAAGGCCAGCAGGCTCACCCGAAGAATTGAGCTACAGCCCGAAAGAAGGATCAACTTACATTGCAGTTGCTCGGACAGCCGACCCAGCTCCGCCATCAAATACTCCTCTCTGGCTGCACCACGATCTGCCTTGGATTTCCAAACGTCGGCACGACCGCGTAACCCGAGCAAATCCCTCTCCAAGCTGCGCACGCGATCTCGAAGAAAAGCGAGCTGCGAGGAATCATCCAATGATGCTCGCAAGGGCCTTTCAGATGAAATGTCAACTGGGTCAGCACCCGAAGGAACCTATAGCAGTAGAAAAAAGAAGGCACACAGACATTCAGGCAAGGATAGAGCATAACTCCGAGGAATTCATTAAAATATATAAGGCCACTACATGGCACAAGGATGGTACTACAAAAGATATTCACAACAAAAGAAGACTACAAACTACCCTACGTCTACTATGCCTAAGGTGCAGGACACTGAGTCGCCTCAGAACCAGACTGCCTAGCTTTGGCCTCGCCCTGCTGCCGCAGTGCGTACTCAGACAACAAGTCAATGAGCTTGGGCCCATATCGTCTGCAGCGAGCGGATTAGGCGGCGAAGGCTACCTCGGATCCATCCACAGCCGTAGGCATCCGAGAAGTAATCTGGGGCAGGTCCAGCTCCGCCCCAGCCGCCATGGCCATCGCCAGCCCGACGGACGCGCCGATGCCCTTCTGCTTGCGCTTATACGCTGCAGGCGCTTCGGCTGACAGAGCCTCTGCCAGGGCATCCACATCTTCAAGGGGTGCGCCCTTCGGGAAGAGCTCACGGTAGAAGCGACCAAGGACCTCTTTCGCCTTGGCAAGGGAGTTGACGACGGTGCTGCAGCGGTCTTCGACCGCTACAGTGGCATCATCTAGAGCACTCCCGTGCTCCAGAGCACCGCGGTCGAACTCGATGCCTACGGCATCTGAGACAAAACAGAAGAAAAACATGAAGAAAGGCAGCATAAAAAGAAGATCAGTAGAAAAAGAAACAAGTCCAAAAGCTTGTACTCACCCGAAATGGCCTTGGCAGCAGCCATGAGCTTATCTGCCACCCCTTTTTCACGAGCAGCCGCAACGGTGGCCAGCTGCTCCTCACGATCTGCGGCCTCCTGCTGCAGACGCTCTTTCACTTCGGCTGCCTTCGTCGGCTCCAGCTCAAGGCGCTCTCTCGCACCAGCGGCAGCTTCGGCCTTCTGCTCCGATTGGCCAAGGCTCTTCTTCAGAGCGTTGACCTCACGGAGAGAGTCGTTATGCTCATCTGCATTTACAACAAGCAAGTGTCAAAAAACAGGACCAGACTAAGCAAGAGAAGTACTACAAGGCAGACGAATACCTTGAAGATGCCACAGTTTCGCCTCCAGCGTCAGGCGTTCCTCCACCAGCCGCTTGGCCTCTTGGACAAAAGGCTGCAGCAAAAGGCAATAGTAGTAAGAACAAGACTTGGGGGCTGCGCCCAACACAAAGAAGCATAAACAACATCAGCATACGAAGACACTCGGGGGGGCTCCCCCCGTAACATCAAGCAGAAAAACTTACGTGCTCCGAAGGCGAACCCGCAGGCCCGCCTACGAAATTCTGGGGCGCAACCACCATCCTCTCCTGCACAGGAGGAACTGGCGCAGCATCACCAGAAGTCGCCACCGTCTGAGGAGGAGGCGACGCAATGTTCGACTCCCCCATCATCTCGCGCGCACCATCACTAGAGCCGTCGGAGGATTGCCTGCATACGAACCAATCAACACAGGTGCAAAAATAACAAAGGAACAAAAGACAACAGTGGCAACAAGAAAACTTACGAGCCCAACGCGCTCAGGTCGAAGATAGGAGAAGCCCTTCGGGCCCTCTTCTCCTCCTTCTTTTCTTCCTTCTTCTCCTCCTTCTTTTCTTCCTTCTTCCGCTTTGCTGGCGGGTGCGGAGCAACAGCCCGCACAGGAATGGCAGGAAGGGGAGAGGAAGAACCCCCATGAACATCATCATGACGCTCAAGGCCCAGAGGATTTCTAGGAGTCGGAGGAGTCGAGGCATCTGACGATTCGCTAGAGCTCCATGATCGCTTGCGCGAATGGTCCTCACTCGATTCGTCGGCATCCTCCGCTGGGGATCGCGCTGACGGTAGCTCGAACACGGAATCCACCACTTCATTATCTGGGGCATTCGGATACCTTTCGGGCAACGGTGGTGCCATGCCCGACACTTTGAAGCTCAGCAAAAGGAAAAGGAACTTTGTTAGCAAACAAAGGAAAAAGTACACAGCTGACAAAAACAAAAGGGGAGCACTACGTGCGCAAATCTACACCTTCGGTACGACCAACGTCGAAGAAAAGGAAGGAGTCTGCGACTTCCCCGGTATTTCTTCGTCGGCCTTGAACTTCAACAGCGCGCGAAGAGCCTTGTCAAGTTCCACCTCGGAGATTTTCTCACTCGAAACCCTCGTCGGATCACGGCGCCCAGAGTAAAGAAACATCGGATGCACCCTCGCTTGGAGAGGCTGCACCCGACGCTCAAGAAACGTCCGGATGACGTCAACACCGTTCACCTCCTTCTCAGGAATCATTTAGAGATCCTCCACCCGACAGTACAGGGCCTATATCTCCGCCACCTCACCGTCTAAGATTTGGTTTTTCCAGGATCTTTTCTTCTCAATCAATTGGGAGGGGTCAAAAGGAACGAGACCAAAATCTTGCCCAGGCAGTACGGAGTCACAGATGTAAAACCATTTCCTCCGCCAGTACTGGACAGATTCGGACATGGAAAAGGAAAAGAATTGCACATTGGGACTGAGGGAGATGATGAAACCCCCAATGGGATACACACCATCCGAACCAGACTGCCTCTTCACGGAATAAAGCTTCCGGAAGAGGCCAAAGTGCGGCTCAATGCCCAGCCAGCACTCGCAAAGGGTGATAAAACAAGCAATGTGGAGAAGAGAATTGGGAGACAGATGATGCAACTGAACCCCATAGAAGAAGAGCAGTCCACGAAGGAAGTCATGGACTGGATACGAAAACCCACGCAAGACGAAGGCAAGAAACATAACCCGGTACCCAGATGGGGGACGGGGGATTACCTCATTGCCGGGGAGTTTGACGTCCGTCGTATCCTGCGGGATCAGGCTCCGCTCGCGCAGTTTGCGGAGATCGCTCTCCCGCGTTTCTGATCGCCGCCAGCCACCATCGGTGACGCGAGCAGCGGCGGTGCCTTTCTTGCCTCCGGCGGCGCTGGTCCCAACCGCAGATGAGGACTTCTTTGTTTTCCCCATGGCGCTGCAGCGGTGGTGGCGATGACAACGCAGAAAGAACGAAGGAAATGTGGAAGGAAAGCTCAGCGCGCAGCAAGAATCGCTCAAGAACAAGGAGGCAGTGAACAGATGAAATGGTGCGGTGAAAAACAAACCACGATTTCACCCAGGATTATAACAGCAAAGACGACGCACGCTGGCCGTCCATCGCGAAGACCTAACGCCAACGGTAGATCTGGCCGTACACGTGTCAACACCACAACGAACCGTCGTTACCACGCCGTCCACTACGCGCGGAAATCGAGGAGACGCCGTAATTATCTCCACGCCGCGCGTGACCGGTCAATTCAAAGTCAGCAAGTGGGACCCACGCTTCGTCCAGTCAAGTCATCTCTGGCGTAGCAGATGCTTGAGGTCATCGATCGTAAGCACTGACGTCATCAAAAGCTATACTAGCACCACTTCGGCTCCACAGCTAAGAGTACTCACTCGAATCTACGATTCGACTAAATACTCGGGGGCTACTCCTATCAGGAGCGCTGGCCGCGCACCCGACAGACAAATGAGGACAAAATTACTTCTCTGAGTCCTACGTCAAGTCTACGACTCCACTACGGACTCGGGGGCTACTCCCATAGGGAGGATGGATTTAAGCATCCAAAAAATTTCGAGTCCTGCGGACTTAACGACAGAAACAATGCTTGAACTAAAGTCTCCGTTCGAGTCTACGATTCGAACAGACACTCGGGGGCTACTCCCATAGGGAGCGCTGGTCGCGCACCCTATGAAATCTTCGACTGCGATCTTCCGGATACGCACGCAAAAACTTTTTGGCAACTCTGCCCCAACAAAACGCTAAGTGAGTGACAATATCCTTGGCCACCCGAAGCACCTCCGAGGTGATAAATGTTCGGATGCTGCGTCTGCGACGCAAAGATAAGACCTACAGATATCATCTGATGGCCTGGCAACGCACCTGACTGCGCTCTGCTAGTATGAATCCGTACCAGCAGGTACGATGAAAAATCCTGATGGACGCGTTGGGTACACCAATTAAAATCACTGGAATTCCACTCCTATAAGTCCTCCGCGGCCTGAGTTGAATTACGCCAGCATATGTTCCAGGCCCGGGTTAAGGGACCCGAACCTGAAGAAGATCGTGTTGTTTCGTCCTAAGACAGTTAACTGACCCTGATCCGTCGGGTGAGTCAGGCACACGCATCAACAATCCCTACACACATATACTATTAACATATAGTTGCTCCCGAAGGATGGAAGAGTCCTCAGCCGAATCTACGATTCGACTGATCACTCGGGGGCTACTGACATGGTTATACCCTACGGATACGTAACTTCAGCATACCTAGTCCAGCCTAAAGAAGGCCCACGGCAGACATACGCTGGCCCATGAAGATTTTCGGGTGGCCAAGGCCCATGACGTCTTCAGATCCTTGGAGAGCAAGACTAGAGGAGATAGGAAATTTAAAGGGGTAAAACCCTAGAACTTGTAACCGACTAGGACTATGCCTGGGACCTGCCTAAGTCTATATAAAGGCCAGGAGGGCACGTCCTAGGGCAACTCGACTCATACTTCCGCACACGCATCCACGCCAGATCGAATCTGCGCACCATGTAACCTTTGGTTCCGCCGTAATCAAAGAGCAGACAAGCAGGAGTAGGGTTTTCCCTCCGGGGGCCTGAACCTGGGTAAATCTCGTGTCCCCTGGTTGCTTGTCTGTTAACCGTGCCACGATCTCCAGCATCCCCATCTTCTCCAAAACCCAAGTCCATAACAATGGGCATTGACGAGATTAAACCTCGTCAATCACCCAAATAAACACAAAATCCATGTGTGGATCGTCGAGTATCTGGACTACCTTCCCAATCTTCATCAGAATAAATTGTCAAGCTTGTTGGATAGGAAGAATTGATAAGTAAACCATGGTCGAGAGTGCCTTTGAGATATCGAAGAATTCTTTTAATATGAACAAGGTGAGGAGAACGAGGATCATGCATATAGAGACAGGCTTGTTGAACAAAATAGGAGATATCAGGACGAGTTAGAGTGGCATATTGAAGAGCACTAGCAAGACTGTGATAGAAGGTGGGATCAGAAAGAGGGTCATCATCAACAGACAATTTAGAACCTAGTTTAGCAGGTGTGTGACAAGGCTGGCAATCGGACATACCAGCATGTGAGAGAAGATCAATAATGTACTTGAGTTGAGAGAGAAAAAAGAGTAGTAGATGTGCAAGAAGCATAAAGTCCAAGAAAATGATGAAGGGATCCCAAGTCCGTCATGGAGAATTCACGATGAAGAGATGATGTGTGTCAAGAATGAGTCAAAAGAGGCGGTTAGAACAATATCATCAACATAGAGTAAGAGATAGGAGGTGTGGTTAAAACAGTGAAAAACAAAGAGGGAAGGATCAGACTTGGAAGGAGAAAAACCAATGGACTGAATAAAAGTGGCAAATCATTAAAACCATGCACGGGGGGCTTCTTGAGACCATACAGAGATTTATGAAGAAGACAGACAAGGTTAGGAGAAGATGAATCCTCAAAGCCAGAGGGTTGTTGACAATAAACTATTTCATTGAGTGTACCATGAAGAAAAACATTGTTAACATATAATTGATGAATAGACTAGGAGGAAGAAACAGTGAGACTGAGAACAACACGAATAGTGCTCGGTTTGACAATGGAAGAAAAGGTCTCATAAAAATCAATGCCATGTTGTTGTTGAGAGAAACCCCGACAAACCCATCAAGCTTTATAACATTCAAGAGTACCATCCAAATGATATTTGCGTTGAAAAATCCATTTGCCCGAAACAACATTTGCACCTGGTGGTTTGGGAACTAGAGACCATGTGTTATTTTGAATAAGATCATCAAACTCACCGTGTATAGCAGTTTGCCAGATAGGATCTAGAAGAGCAAGTTTGTAAGTTGTGGGAATTGTAGGGATAGCAGGCATGGTAGTCAAATTAAGTTTTTGAGTTGCAAGGTGAAAGCCTCGTTTTCCACGCGTGTGCATGACATGATCATTATCAGGAATTGGAATGAAAACAGCATGAGGAGGGATCGATGGGGAAAAGTCGGGCTCAGAAGAGCTGGAGGGAGAATGGGTAGGCGCAGGAGAGGGTTCAGGCGTGTGTGCTGCCGCGGCAGGGCTGGCGGGCGGAGAGGCGACCGCGGCAGAAAAATCACGCGAAGGTGCTATCATGGCAGGAATAATGGCAGAAGTTGTTTTGGGTGGTGTGGGTGTAGGCGAGACAGGGGATGAAGAAACATCGGCATATGGGAATGTGTGCTCATCAAAGGTGACATGTCGAGAAAGAAGAACACGGCCAAAGGATGGATCAAAACATCGATAGCCCTTATGAGCGTCATAAAGACCAAGATAAACACAGGGCAACGAGCGAGGGTCTAGTTTGTGAGTGCCGGTGGAGGTAATGTTAGGAAATCATAAACAACCAAAAATGCGAAGAGATTAATGGTCAGGGTGTTCAAGAAAAAGGGATTGAAAAGGAGTGTAGCAAGGACAAGTTTTAGTGGGACGAATATTTAGGAGAAAAGTGGCTGTACGAAAGGCTTCAGCCCAAAAGCAAGGAGGAAGGGAGGCTTGGAGAAGTAGGGTGTGAAGAATATCATTGATAGAGCAAAGAGAGCATTTAGCTTTGCCATTTTGAGAAGTGTAAGGGCAATAAAAGTGCAAGAGGATGCCATGGGAGAGAAAGAAATTGCGGTTGCTATTGTTGTCAAATTAAATTCCATTGTCACATTGAATAAACCGAATTGGAATACCAAAGTGGGTGCACACATATTGTTGAAAGTTACTAAAGATGGTGTGGACGTAGGATTTAGCACGTAAAAGAAAGGTCCATATGTAGTGAGAATAATCATCAAGAATAACAAGATAATACTTGAAACTAGACACACTAGAAACTGTAGATGTCTAAAGATCACAATACAATAACTCAAACAGAAAGGAGTTAATAGTATGGGCGTGCAAAAGTTAATCTAACATGTTCGCCGCATTAACAGGCATTACATATGGACGAATCATGAGAGGGGGAGCTAGGGATACAAAATTCTTGAAGCATAGAAGACAAAGTATGTTTGTTCGGATGGCCGAGCCGACAATGCCATAAGGTGATGGATGCGATCATGGCATGGTGTGTAGATGTAGAAGCTCCGTGAAGTGTATAAAGATCCCCGTGCTATTGTAGCGAGCGAGAACCTCCCCCGTTTTCAAATCCTTCACGGATAAACCAAATGGATCAAAGGACAAAATAACCTGATTATTAGTGGTGAATTGGCAAACACGAATAATATTTTTGATTAAGGAGGGAAAAACAAGAATATTTCGGAGAAGAAAATTGGTAGAGGCATGGGTTATGGAAGAGTGACCGGTGCAAGAAACGGAAATAGTGGAGCCATCACCAATGGTTATTGAAGAATATGCAGATGGAAAACAAGCTGACATAAAATCCATATTTGAAGACATGTGCGAGGAAGCACCAGAATCGAAAATCCAATATGTACCTTTGTTTTTCATGGTGAAGTTTTTCATGGTGGCGATGGAGGCGGCCTGGTCCCAGCTTGGTGGCACGGCGAAGGAGGATCCAGGCGTGGTTGACGGCACAGCGAAGGAGGATCCAGGCGTGGTTGACGGCGCGGAGGTGTACGGGAGAGCCGATGGTGGAGTGTATCCTGGCGTAGGAGCAGCATATCCATGCGTAGGAGTGTATCCAGGAGCCATGGCGGTGCAGACCTGAGCAGAGGGCCGACCAAGAATGCCAGGGGAGCGAGTGGAGGGACGAAGACCAGGAGCCCAAGAACCGGAGTAAGCAGGAGGAGCGCCATAGGGGGACGGCGAAGTCCATGGCATAGGCCATGCCTGGACAAGGCCAGTCCAAGGATCATGTTGCGGTTGCCATGCTGGGGAAGTAGTAGCCGTAATCTGTGGGTTTTTTGTTGGCAACGGAGCAGTAGGGCGGGGCTGCGGTGGCCAATACACCGGTTTTTTGCCGCGATAATTTGGACTTGGGCGCCATCCTGGAGGGGACGCAAGGTCGCCGGAGCTAGAGAGGTCAGAGTAGCAGGAGGAGGTTGTGGGGTCGTAGTCTCCTGAAACACCTGAGGCAGACGAGATGACTTGCGTGTCTAATTCATCGCCTCAAGCTGCAAGATGGAGCGGACCTCAGCGAAGGTGGGGTAGGGGCGCATCAGTGGGATGAAGGCGACTTGTTTGTCGAACTGCTCACTAAGGCCGATGAGGAGGGTGTTGATGACAGTGTGATCGTCTGCGCGATCACCAAGATCGTACAGTTTGTCACCAATGTCCTTTATCTGCTGGCAGAAGACGATGACGGTGGAGTTGCCCTGGGTAGTGGTGCGGAGCTCAGTGTGGAGAGCGTTGATGCGGGCGTCGCAGTTGTCCTGGAAGAGTTGTTGGAGAGCGATCCAAAGGTCAGCAACGGTAGCATCGTCATTGGAGACGAGATTGAAGAGCTCGGTGGAGATGCGGATGTTGATCCATTGGATGATCGTGAGATCGTCCTTAACTCATCATGGATCATGTGGGCGAGGAACCGCAGCTGGATCGATATAATCACGTAGACCACACCGACCTAGATGAATATGAAAGAGGCGGCGCTAGTGGTAGTAAGTGTGCGGGGCGAGGTCGAGGGTGATGGGGATGAAGGGCAAGACATCGGCGATGGTTTTAGCAAGAGATATTGTGGCAGTTTGTAGTGGGGATTTGGGAGGGTAGAATTTGTTGGGTAGAAGGAGAGGTTAGGGTAGAGAGCATCGGCGCGGCGAGCCTTAACCACCATGAAGAGGGAGGCGTCGATGGAGGTTGTGGCGACGGCGTCGTCTAGAGACAAAAAACCTAGACATCTGATACCATGTAAAATTGAATAGATTTAATCAAGGGTACAAGGTTTATATAGTACATGAGCCAACCGGCGAGACCAAACCCAACTCTACAACATGTTTATCTAATACTATTTGAGGAAACCTATAATGTTTTTACATGGAGCGTTTCAGTGCAAATTATGCTGATGAATGCTGAGGAAATCTACAATGTTTCTCAAGAAAACGGTCCGATAGATCTTACAGCTTCAGTACAAACTATGCTGCTGAATACTTAAATACTCCCACTTGAGGAAATCTACAAGGCGGCAAATCTTCTTTGATGATTGCGCGCCACAAACATCAAATGTGCTCTGAGACAGGGGAACGGCTAAACAAAATGCAATGTTCATGGCCCTGGCATTATTAACAAAATGCAATGTTAGTGTTCATGGCCCTGGCATTATTAACAAAATGCAATGTTCATGACCCTGGCATTATTAACACGGAAATGGCAGTGCGCTACCCAGTCCTCAGTTTCAGTTGGTCAGTAGTATTCTGCGTATCATCCATTGCATCAACAACATTTTTTTTCCCGCTTCTGATGGATCGAAATGGAACGTTCTTGCTCTGAATGTAGATGATCTGTAGATGGATCAAAATGGAACGTTGTTGCTCTGAATGTAGATGATCTGTAGCCAGCATAACAGAGGAAAATTTCTCACAAACATAGCATGTTGTGATGAACACTTCAAAAATATTCAGAGCCATGATGAGCCCAAACAAACATTATACAGAAAAGAATCAACACACACTCCAACCTTAGCACCCGATAATAAGGACCAGATTCTACACGAGACAAGACCACTTCAAAAATAGAGGAAGCACAAAAAAGAAAAGACAAATCGCCATATGATATACAGACATAGTCCAGTGCGTGACGCTACTGGTATCCTACCAGGGACGAGCTCATAATCATGTGGCCCCGCTGCTCATTCACCGCCAACCAAGCGTTTGAACTTCTCTGCAGTTCTGCACGGGATGTGGCTCTTGTGCAAGACAAGCTTCCAAGCAAAATGCACCAGGGCATTTCTGACACGGGAGAGTGTAACCCTCACAGGAAGACTCAAGTCTGAAAACAAAGAAGTAATAACAGAAATGATCATCAGGCAATGTTTTATCTCTTGTTTGTAGAATAGAAGAAGATAAAAGGAATCAATATCAGCATATGTCCAAAAGAAGAACTCAGTTCAAGTTCGACATCCTACTTCTAGTAGGAACACCAAGGTGTTCCTAGAAATACCTAACAGAATATAATAATTTGGTGGCACATTTTTTGTACAGAGTCGAGGCATATCAGAGGCCAGAACTGAGCTTGTAGGATGTCCTTATTTTGCAGCGTTTATTTTATCTTACTTTCTCCGTCCCATAATATAAGATGTTATTACAGAAAATATGAGTATTGGCTGTAATAACATGTGGGACGGAGGGAGTACCACATAAAACAAGCAACAAAAGATGATGGATAACCATTTCAAAAAATAGAAGACAAAGACAAGATGAGAGCAGCAAAACCAACCTTTTTCACTGAAGAAGAAAAATTGAAATACTATGTTGCTATGCATTAGGCTTTATCCACATTGTCAACCTCATCACGCTCACTTTGCTTCCGATAATGGAAATAAAGGAACTGAAGAATAATCTGTACGAGATGGTTAAGGATTCTTCCAATGTCACAACTGATCCAAAACTAACATGAACTGTGATATGGTTTTATGGTACTCTTCAAGTACCAGCAATCAGCTTCATAAACGTTCTATGTTTGGTTAAGTAACATATGATCCTAGGACATAGCGTTCTCAAGTACACAGTAACTTTATTTCAGATGGTGGTTAGAAAGGCATCTAAAAAATGAATCTCAGATAGGGCATCCGAAAACAAAATCAGTTGAAACCTCTCCAGACCCAAGGTCTGCACAAAAAACACTAGTTTGAGTTGTGAATAAAAATATGATTAAAAATAGGATCGAATGATCCTCAAGGATACGAAAGAATCGAGCAGAACACATCCTGCAGCATCCACAAGCCACGGGAGATTTGGTTTAAGTCTTGCCCAGTCCAAACTGTTCACAAGTATACTGCATTGGAAAAGAAGGGATATGAGAACCGTACAAGTAAAGCTAGTTTCAAGATTTAAAAAAGGAATATAAAATTATGTCCTCAGCATCTTAGTTATGAAATCTTAAAAGGAAGTGACATGGGATGCACTTGCTTGGGCATTGAACGTCCGAGAAAGTCTATATAACTTTCAAGGCTACATAGGTATACAAAGAAACTTAGCTCGAAGGACATTGTTTCACTAAACAACACATTATTACAAATGCATGTAAAGCAACTTCGATACTATTAAACAGATAGAGCCTGATTAAAGTTTATTACCTCCCTACGTATGTCGTATTTCCCACCAAAGCAAAGGTAAACATAAGAGGATTGAGCCCCTGAATAATGTTACAGGTCAAATAAGTTAGCCAGCATCCAAAAATAATCAAAACTGGCAATGATCCATGAAGTTAATGCAATACAACATACAACAAACAAGTGAATACAACCTACATACATTGTCTTCTTACATAAATAAAATGCTTTTGTAGTGAAAATTTGAATAGTATGTCTCCTGACCGAAAAAAAAGGACAGGATGCTTTACAATGCTTCTGTTTAGTGAGAAATTGGCATAGAGTATAAAATGCTTTTGTAGTGAAAATTTGAATAGTATGTCTCCTGACCGAAAAAAAAAGGACAGGATGCTTTACAATGCTTCTGTTTAGTGAGAAATTGGCATAGAGTGACTCTCCAGTCAGAAAAATCAGATATGGGGTCTTATCTTTAGCCCAAACAAGGTGCAGCAACGCTGCACAGTGGAAAGGCCATATGTATTAACAAGACAAGGCCTAAACTTAAACACCAGATACTAACGCAACCTTTCCACTTCACAATAATCACAAGTGACATCTGTAATCAACAACTACGGGGTGTTTTCCTACTATGTATTGTATGCAAACGCTTTTATGACAAATTGACGTGAGATCTTGTGGGCTACTAGTTCCTGTTAGAACCGAATCGCCCATTCATCTATTCTCTCAATAATGCAAAACAAGTTGACAAAACTTTGAAAATGTCTCCAGCAGTAAAAGAAGATTGGAGAATAATTATTGGTGAAGATGAAGACAAACTTGCCTCGGCATGGCCTCTTTGCATCTGCATAGTAGTAGAAACAGGTTAGATATACCAAAAAAACAAGGCGTGTTGCACTATACTGTTGTAAAGAATTTCTCAAGGTTAACCAGAATTATTTTATTCAGCCTTAACATACAAGCATTTGCAGGATAAGCAAGTAGAGCAGGAAGATCAGTAAGCCAGTAACTAAGAGTAGAGTAGGAACAGTAGTGGCCTATGGTATGGATGTACCTTTTTCTGCCAGTCAACTTACAATACCTTTTCTAGCTTCTACAACTCATACCATACCCATCACTAGAACTAAGTATCGCAAATGTATTTCCAGTAACCAAGAGAATAAACGGAAAAAAAACAATTGTTATGTCTTACATTTAAGTAAATCTGGGGAAGTCGTCCGCCCATATAGATTACTGCCATCGCCCAACCAAGAAAGCTTCCAATTCCACTTCCAATGTCTGCATGATCATCCTATGGCACAAAATGAAACTAATCAGATCACTATGCAAAAAAGAAAAGAAAAGTTTATTCTTGTTCGCGCGAATTGCAGAGTAAACCAGATACTCTGGCGAAGATCTGATTCTCAGAGAGCAACTACAGCTTACCGCTAAAGCTAAAAGCTTTCTTCCGACAGGTATGATAATTTCATTGGGAGCATCCCTGTGTGCGGATCCAACCAAAATATGCAAGACACACATACCCAAGAGAACAGAAATCCATGGTACCTGAATTAAATCAATAAATGTGTTTGTAGTCTCAACACAGTATACAGAGTATCAACAGTATGAAAGGTAACGTACCACTGCAAGGGAATTTTTTGTTATAGCAGCTGGTGCAGACTGTGCTGGAGCAAACTCACCAGATTCACCCTGGTCATTCATTTGTGGAGAAGCTCTTGTTGTCTGGCGATTATTGCCCAACCATGTACCTGCAATAGGCACTGGGCTCCTTGATAGAGATCTTGCAGACCTGTAAAACCAGACATGGGTTAGATGCTCCTGAACTTTTATCTGATCGCCACTGCTCTGTCAGCAGGTAAGAATAAAACTGCAAGAACCAGAATCCATTTAAATAAAGAAAATTAACAAAAATCAACAGATCCAAAACCAAGGAAAATTATTGGCTTTAAGGAAACGTTAACAAGCTCAAGAACATTACACATAGTAGTAGTCTGAGCTGGGGCTGATTGCACCATGGCGCTGCCAGAATACTTCTGCGTTCACCTGGATTGGTGAGCTTGGGACAGGAATAGTCACACCTGACTGGATGTTATTTTTGGATGCATCATCCCTTTGCCCCAAAAGCTTTTCACGCAATGAAGCATCCCCTCGATGATGCTTCTGAGGCTGAAAATGTAAATTATTGTCCCCACATTAGTGAGAGAATAGTTTAGGAAGATCCGAAGTGAATTTAGCGTGCATTCACACCATGATATATCATGGATAGTATCACAACACCATTCCCATTGTATGAAAAAACACTAAAATATTTAGCAAAGAAAAGAGCAATAAACTTCGTAAGTTCGTGAATCCAGAACAAGAAGTATTATTTGTATACAGTGGTTGCTTACAACTGTTAACATTGTATGAAAAACACTAGTTACTATTCAAAGAAGAGAGCAATATACTTCATAAGTTCAAGGATCCAGAACAACAAGTATTATTTGTATAAAGTGTTGCTGACAAGTGTTCACATTGTTAGCAATATTCACGCAAAAAATTCATGCAAACAGATGAAAGTCTCCAATGTTTTCAAGCAATTACCTTGCCAGTTGCCCCAGTTTTCTTTACTTTAAGACAGTAGATGTGGCTATAGTATATTGTCTGTCCAGTGAGAATCAGAGTTGTGATGGTATATAGCTGCATTGCAAAAACAAAACAAAAAGTTTTCAGATGACAAAAACTACAGAACAGGACTGGAACAACAAAAGTCCAAAAAATAATCTTCTTACCAATGCCATGTAAAACTGTGTCGGCAGCTGCATTAGAAATAGAACGGAAAATATTAGATTTGAGGTATTTAAAATAAAAGGTGCAAGAGTGCAGGTTGGCAGAAATAATTAGTTGGCTTTCCTGGTCATGAATAGCACGTCCTCACATTGTCCAGAGAAAACCACAGTCCAATAATGCACTAAATCAGAAAGAAAACTACTAGTTTCCTAGGATATGAACATGACTAACTGAGTAAATGATGCATGTGCCTCTGAACAAAAAAAGTTGCGAACAATTGCGATCTGGAAAGACTGGAATTGCTAATGAATCTTACAGTAGCAGGTTCCAGGAAGCAGCCGACAAGGTTAAACAAATCCCTGCATGATTACAGAAAAAACATACAATATTAGATAGAGCATATATAAAAACATACTGTACAACACATTAGATAGAGCATATATACATCACTTCAAGAGGAAGGTGGGGAAAATGAGAAAACATACCCAACTACCCAAGTCATTAGAAAAGCAATGGAAAGCCCTTCTGTTGACTTCTGTTTGTAGTTTGTTATGATCTGCGGCACCTCGGCGACACCCCAGCTGAGGACACTAGCCAGTCCAAGACCCAGGGCAACACTATCCTTGGTGCTGCACAGGCAGTACTTCAGGTAGGTTTGAGCCCACTGCGCACAATGCCGAGACGAGGGGCAGCTCGGTGGCGGCGTGCCACTGAAGATACCCATTTGTGTATGTGTACCGGTGTGCTCCAGTCCTGGTGATAAAATTACACACAACATGAACAGTGTAAAAAGGCTGTGTTGGCGATATTAACACATGTGAAGAACTTTTCCCCGTATTTTCTGAAAACCTATGGAAAAAATTGAAGACCTCAAAACATGTGGGGTGGGGGCGTGTCAGGAATAATGAACAGCATCAACACAGAATATACCAGATAAACAAAGAAAATGCCGAATAATTGTGTGAAAAGAATACATACTCGAAAGAAGACAAACAGGCCGTTAGGAAACATCCGTGAGAAAAGAGACGCAGATATTTTTGTGATAGCACGCAACATTTACTGCAAAGAACTGAATCGATGACTTGGATTTGTCTCGATTTGCATGTATCTAGACATATTTTAGTGTGTAGATATATACGTGTGAATCTAGACAAATGTTAAGTCACTTAGGGAGTAGTAAAACTCGACAGAATTTTGAAATTGGTAAGGACATGACTTAATAATAAATATGCAAGTGGCCGACATTCTCTTCTCAGTAAATCCACATGAACCACCAACTAAAACAGCCAGATAACAGGAGCGCAATCGAACTCCTGGTGTCTCCGTTCTTTCGTTCTCCATCTCCCAGTTTATCTATCCCCTTTCTCTCCGCCATAGTCGTGTCCAGAAAAACACGATACGGATCTACCGGCACCGATTCCAACAATCGCGTTCAGATGGAACCCGCCTCGAGAGATCAACCCTCCGCGACGAAGGACGAGCAAAAGCCCAACCGAATCGAGACATCGTGTTTCAAATTTGCATCCAGCGCCTAGCGAATCGCACCCATCGCTTTCTAACAGACTAACGGCAACCAGTCACCCCCTAGAACAACAACCCCTCAAAAAAAAAGAAATCAAAACAACCTTAAAAAGAATCGAACGCCGACGGGTTAAATCGAGGAGAAAGGCGTCCGATGCCAACGGGCGCGCCGCCAAGAGCCGGAACCCAGCAATGCGGAACGTTCACGAGCGGAGGCGGCGAGAGAAGAGACAGAAGCGCCGCGAGGGGGTTGGGAAGGAGGGGAGAAGGGAAGGGAGTTCGTACCAGAGTTCCTCTTCCCGAAGAAGAGAGCGGGTTGGAGTTGGGGAGAGAGAGGAGGGTGGCGGTGGCGGTGGCGGTGGCGGAGGACGGAAATCGAAACCGGGAGAGTCCGCGATTTTATCGCCGCGCTCGCGCTCGCCCTCGCCGCCTCTTCTTCTGAGCTGTGGTGTGGGTGGCTGGTTCTCGCGAGACCAGGATGCCTATTTTGGCGGCTCCCTCCCGTGCCCTGCCGCGGCCGCGTGGCACCGCTCGCTCCGGCTCGTGCCGCTGCTCGCCTTCGGCCACGTACCTGGGCGTTCGGGGGCGTGACTCGTTAGCCGTACGTCCACAACTATTTTTCGGTTCCGTGACGGGTACGTCCACGGCTATTTTTCAAGCTGTGCCGTGCGCGGTCCATATTATCATCGTCAGCACTCAGCACAACAAATACCAATTTATCTTCATATAAGGCGTAGAGTAAAATGTGTTGGCTATTTTTCCAAAATGAGATATGCATGAATTTTATGTGTTACAAAGCTTTTCTAGAAACTTCTTTTCTTTTTCCATGCACTCCCCAACTAGAAATCGACTTCCACTATCAAAATGATAATGGAATACATAGGTAGCAGCATCTAGAAACTTCTGCAACTTTCAAGGGTGCAACCGAGGTCAGATGCATCAGGTACCATAGTAGCCCGGATGCGCACCCGTCAGATCCAAGGCCCGTTTGATAGAGTGCAGCTACTTTTGGTCTTGTCCTGGCTAGACGCTTAAAGGCATGGCCATGTAGAAACGATGCTCTAGCCATGTCTGAACATTTTGTTATGTTGCTTGTCCGACCTATTTTTGGCCTGAAAAGATTGGACTCACGGATGTTTGGTTGCCCACATTGCATCCTACAAAAACACTGCGTTGTTGTTTAGTTCTATGTAAAGTAGCGGCTACTAGCTATCGGTACCTCTTCTCATGAGTGGTGAGGTTTCCAGCTTACTCTCATATAACACATCAAATAGCACACATCCACTAGCATAGCATATAACAAAATAGCAACTACGATCATACTTAGTAGCATAGCAATTAACTTAAGGCAGTAGCATATAAACGATCATCTAGTATAACTTTGCTAGCACTACAGAAACTTCTAGACATCATCAACAATAAAAATTCACTCTACGCATTGTCATCAATGATCCTCCCGGTGGCATCGTCATGATCTGGGCACCTCGTCACCACCTCACAGCAAGAGTATTCAAAGATGACCACATGATATTCCTTGTCATTCATCTTTTTGAAGGTGATGAAGTAACCAACCCTCAGGTTATGAGCAATGGCAAAAGCCGCCCAGCCCTGATCGATGATGGATTTGCCATCCTGCTCCTTTAGCTTCACTTTCCAGTTGCAGTCTGTGTGAGTCCTCAGGATGATCTTCCGTGGTAGCGTGAAGTACTGCCTGAATCTAGGAGAGATTTGCAAAACCCCTAACCCAGATGCAAAGAGACACTTGATGAAGTGGGTAGGGTGGCACTCTTCATGGAAATGCCCAACATTGATAGGTTTTCCTCTCTGTCTTTTATTGGATCTCTTATCCTCTACCTCCACACGTTCACCTAGTTGTAGTGCCTAAAAAGACAACAATGGTTAGAATTACAACAAATATAGAGCATCAGCATAGCACAACCATATTGGTTTGATATAGCTGGTGCTACCAGAATCGGAGGAAATAAAGAACTATTTTGATTGTAGACACCTTCTAGTCCAACAGAACCAGTTGTGTCAACATACATTATCATCATTTGCTCTTACTAAAAATCAAGAAATGCTTTAATGTACAAGGAGAAATGATAACAATGTCCCATTGAACAAGCAGACACACTACAAAGAGATGGTTCTATCATACCAAGAGAATTGTGCAAGGAGAAATGCTTGTATAATGCTCAAAGTATGATAGGATCACCCCTTGCAATCCATATATTTAAGAGGCATGTACATTACCTGGAATTATATGACACTGCAAGAGAATGAAGAACAAGAAAATATTGCCTCATAAGCAATGTGTGTGGAAAGACCAATCATAATTGACACCCAATCAATTGGGGCTCTTTCCACACACATCAAGCATAATCATAGGCCACACATAACACTAACAACTGAAACTAAAGGCCTCATAACATAAAAATTTGCAGACAATACTCACGAGATAATCATACGTTTAACAAATGGCAAGCATAAATTATTTAGAGATTGCATAGGACACTTGGTAAATGTAGATTACCTCATGGACATCGATGCCTACTTGCATAATCATCGGACAAAGAAAAAACTCAACAACCAAGACATTTGAGGGCCTCATACATTTTCCAGGGATGGAGTCAGCGAATCTAGGGCCAAGCACAACCTTCTGTTGTACATTCCACTAGATTCGGTAACCCATACATGAAAAATGATACATTGTAGCACATTTTAATCATTGGCCCTACAAAGAATTGTACTGCATGTGGCGCACTACAATCATAGTCTATAGGGACAAAACTTGTTGTATGTAGGGATCTAGCAATCAGACGATGAACAAAAAAACCATTCAAAGGAAATGCACTAACATGAATAGTACATCACCATCTGATTGGAAAAAATGAAACCCTAGCTCTACTCGGTCGATCGAAGTCTCTGTAATCGATGAGGAATACAAGAAGAAACCAACAATCAGTCAAGAAAATGTCCAAATCTGGCCGCAATCCTAATCCTAAAGACTTCAAACCCTAGGCACTTAAGCAGAACGGTCATCTAAGTAGATATGCACCACATGTCAGGCAGAACTTGTGGTGACCCAGCATACCACTGCATGTTGTAGTATACTATAGTCGTGGACATAACACTCACGGAGTACCATTCCGCAAATATTACATCCTCGGAGAGGTACAACAGAAACAAAGCGGGTCCATATCATACATTATCATTATTACAACCAGAAATTTCATGACGACTCTGAGATCCTCCTAGATCCATAGAGGTATCCCGATGACCCAGGGCTAAACTATAATAACTCGGAGAACAGAATAAAGAAGCAACTAAGGTTTATACGAGATTTAATATAGATAGAGGATAGAGATCTATGCTACTGGATTAGATCACTATATATGCTACATCTACACTTTAGATACGTAGGTCTCTATTCCATAGATGTTTTCGTAATTGTTCCTTTCGACGCTTCCGGATACTTCTGGTTCTTCATAGCGGAATTCTTCTTGGTCTTCAATTGGATATAGTATTTCCTCTTCCTGACCGTTAATGTCTTCAGAATCTAGCAAGGGTTAAGAAGATACGTTGAGTACGAGCGTACCCAGCAAGTTCACTAAAAAGGATATCTACAGCCACAGATTATAGGTCATAGGCAATGCAGGTTTTCGTAAACATTTCTTCAAAGGTTGATTTTATTCTGAAAAGCTATGTCCGTTAGCCTTCACGGGTTTACCAGAACTTTCATAGAGTTTCTTTCCCGCAGCGTTCGCAGCTCCTTCCCGGAACAGGGAGTAACAAGTTACAGTTTTTACACTCTGCAGAGGTGCGTTACTTTACCCATGAGAGATCTTAGCTTTGTTACACATCCGAGCGGCCAACCCGTTCATACTTACTTGGTATGAGGCCCAGACTAAGATCCAAGCCAATCATTGTCCTTCTCCGCGACCCCGCATACATCGCAATTGTTGTATGCCCAAACTCAAGGTAGACCTTTCCCCGTACAAAACGGCTATACCTTAGTTGGATACTCACAACAACCATTAACACTAGAAATCTGTCTTTTGTAAGTCTAGATCCACGGTAGACATTTCCCCGTATAAAATGGCTATACCCATGATCTGCAACTTACAAATGCCCAGAACAGTGTCCAATGCATGCGAAAGGGAGCCAATCCAGCTGACTTCTCCGTCCCATTCCAAATCTCATGGTTAACACGTAATATACGGCGCAAGAATCACTGGCGACATTGATTGTTAAGTCCTAGATAATATGTTCTTTTACCACCGGAACTTTCATATTAGGTTATTACCTCATGGTAAATAACCTATAATTATTTTATTATGAAAATAGTGTTTTCTGATCTTTTTGAAATGCAGGTGATGACAACACTGGATTTGCAAAATACTTTACAGAAAATAATCAAAGGACATGAGAAAGTGTGAACTTGCCTTGATATAGCGAAGTATTGCAATTGAATGTCTCGACTTGACCCTGGACCTCGTGTTCTACAAAATATCATCATTGCCCGGTAAGGACAATGTTTAAAGAAGCAATATGCGGTTATGCATAAGTAATGAGATGCGTAATGCAAAGTCCCCAAGTAATTCCTCAATCATTACCAGTGAGATGGACTTAGATGATTTATTTAAGATTTGCTTTATTTTAAGTTTACTTCATAAAAAGGATAAACACTGTAGGGTTCGCAGCATAGAAAACAAAAAATTTCCTACGATGGGAACAACTATGTACCAAGATCTATCTACTAGATACAAACAACGGGCGGATGTATATCCATAGAGAACATACCCTTGAAGACCGACAAAACTTAACGAGTCCAAACTCGTGGTTGATGTAGACGATCTCTTGCCGATCTCAAGATCGAGAGGAAGTCCTAGCGCCGCAAAACAGCAGCGCATTCGTGCTCGCACACACGTTCGAGGCACCGAGCAACCTCCGCCTCCTCGCTCCATCGATGCAGCGGGAAGCACAACTCTTTCTTGCCGAAAAGCCACCGGGAACATGTATCTCGCTAGTCCGAGACCATGGGAGATAAATTCTAGAGGGGGAGAGAGATCCTTCACGAGGAGGTGTGGTGTGAGAGGAGGAGAGGGGGGCCTTTTATAGGGGAGAGGGGGGCACCCAAGGGGCATGGCGCCCAGCCATGGGGCTGCCCCCACCTCTTCCACATTCATGTGGGTGGAGCTCCCACTCAAAATGAAAAGCCTCCACTCCCATTAAAAAGCCTCCACTCAAAAATCCACTCACATGCATTAAATTTCCACCAAATTTAATGCAAGCTCTCATTTAAATAAAACTCTTTTATTTATTTATTCAGAATTTTGTTAATTACTTTAATTAACAAACATTCACATAAAACCCCTTGCTAGTATTCCATTTCACATGCAGAACCAGTTTCAGCAATTTCAACCGAAACAGTTTCGGTGTCTAGTGAAATAAATTCCTGCGCTTTCCTTTTCTTTTCGGCATGAAACTTTTGCTCCAATTGGATGTCGGTGTCTCTTAAGTGTGTCACCCTACGGTTCGCGAATAATGTGGACATGATCGAGACCCCTCTCGGATCAATAATCAGAAGCGGGATCTGGAGACCCATACTGACTCCCACACATTCAACGATGACTTTCTTGTGATCGTCGGAACCTTTTATGCTAGTATCTTAATCCCTTTGTTTCGCAATATATTACATGTCCGAGATTCGATCATCGGTATCTCCATACCTAGTTTGATCTCGTTACTGACATGCACTCTTTTCTCGTTCCCGTGATATAACATTCTAGTGATCAAATCACTTGCTTGCAAGCTAATAAATGTGATATCACCGAGAGGGCCCAGAGCATATCTATCCGTCATCGGGATGAACAAATTCCACTCTCGATCCATGGGCCTCAACATAACACTTTAGTAGTTCTGAATCCATCTTTATAATCACCCTGTTACGGTGTGACGTTTGATGTTATCAAGAAACTCTTCTGGTGTTAGTGATTGACATGATCTCATGGTCTAAGGATTAGGATCACTTCGTAAGTTGTTATAGCAATATAAACTCAATGACTTTGATCGTAATGCTATACTTCGGATGAATGTTCATCACACCATTACACTAATGTTGTGACCTCGTTATTAACAACATCCAATGTCCATGACCAGGAAACCTATGATCATCTTGTTAATCAACGAGCTAGTTTATAAGAGAGACATAACTAGGAACTACCTTTTGTTTATTAAACACACATGTATTAACGTTTCCGTATTAATACAATTATAGCATGCAAAATAAACATTTATCATAAATAAGGAATACGATAATAACCACTTTATTATTGCCTCTCGGGCATATTCCCTTCAGTCTCCCACTTGCACTAGAGACAATAATCTAGTTTGAAAACTTTGTGTATTGAACACCTATGGCTTTCTGGTGTTCCAAATACGCAATTGCAAGTGGTTAACATAATCTACAGATCTGACGCTTCAGGACCGTGTGTATTTGCATGTCTTTGCGTCTCCACGCATCACTCATTCTCCAATGAGATGGCATTGTATAAATTTGGTCTTTTGGTGAGACCTTTAGTTCCTTGGGGTTAAAACACATCGATACTATTGTCATACAATATATCTTTAGTGTTAGCCCGTTGCGAACCACACCTTAGTTTGATAACAAACTACTTGACACAAATTCCCTCCTTTGCTGCTACTATAGCAGTCATATACTTAGCCTTTTGTTGTAGTATTCGTCACAATGTCTTAACTTTGGAACTCTTCCAAATCCATCATGGAATCTCCTTTCCATTACATTGTGCCACCCATAGTTTAAATTGAGATAAAATTAATTTGTATCTTGTGACAAAACTAGTATCAATGTAACGCTTTACAATGAACTATTTGTAATTGTTTGTCACCTCTACACAAATATATTCTTAGTTCTTCCAAAAGATCATAAGAATATCCTCACTATCGTCCAATGATCATTTTATGATTCATTCTGGTATATGCTCATAACACTTAGAGCATAGGACATATCTGGATATGTACATATCATGGTATGATTGATCAAAACATTCTCGTGATTGCACTCATCAAGTGTCAAAGCACTTGAATCTTGTTTCACTTATCAAGTGTCGATACACTTGAATCTTGATTCAATTCCTTTCCATGCAACAAGAACTGTTTCTTGTCGTTTCTATATTGAACTCCTTCAATATCTCATATATATACGTTTGGCATAAACATATTAGCATTACAGTCTATCCACTATAGACATTCATGCTAAATATTCGGGTTTTGCCTAAGTCTTTCATCGAAATGAAATTCTTAACCTTTGTCAATAAAAGATACATCATTTCTAATCAACAAGATGTCCTCCACATAATGTATTAGAAATATGTCTTAGCGCTCCCACTTAATTTCTTGCAAATGCAAGCATCTTCATCGTCTCCTGATAAAAAACTCCTTTTCATCATGGTGAAGATTCCAACTCCGCGATGCTTACTTCAACCATTGAAGTTTGCATGCCGTTCTAGCATCCTTTGAGTTTAACAAAACCCTTTGGACCGTGTCATGTACACGTCCTAGGTAACCATTCTATTAGAAGAACTTTGTTTTGTTTATTCATCTACCATATACCAAATTATATGTAGTGGTTGCTACTTTAATCCGTCTAGACTAAATATCGCTATGAAAGATCAAATCTTGTCATAGTCAACTCCTTGAACATTGTCATAAAATACTTTACGACATGTCGACTATTTCATAGATGTGAAACATCCATGTCTGTTTCTTTATAGATCCAAATACGACCGATAGGTTTTTACACCTTTCTTGAGGGTCTTCCAAGTTCAAAACTTGATTTCTCGTGTATGGAACTATCACGGATTTTATGGCTTCAAGCCATTTGACGGAGTCAGGGCCCATCATCGCTTCTTTGCATATAGTCGGTTCATCATTGTCAAACAATAATGATTTACTCTCAAATCTTAGTATTTGATTGTTTATTCGACCGACTTGGTTCAATAAGAACTTAGATCTCCGTGACCAAAACCTTTGAGGCACATAAGCTATGAGCATTATGGCAGCCTCCGGAACGATTTCCGGTGCTGCGCAACTCAGCACATTTAGCTAAGGTTCGTTAACCTTATCAAAGTTCTATTGTCCTCCCACTCAACTTTTATGAAAAATTCCTTCTTCAAGAAACTTCACATTTCAAGCGACAAACCCTTTTGTCCTCGGTGTTATGGAGGAATAACCAATTGTTATTCGAAATAACCTACAAAGACATGCTCATCCGACTTTGGTTGTAAAACATCTTACTTATGTTTAGCATACCAAAATTTAAGAAATGACAACTTGGGTTTTACCCCAAACCATAACTTCCATGGTGCCATTTCAACGGATCTAGATGGAGCTCTTTTCAGTGTAAAAGCGGTAGTCTCTAAAGCTTTAATTTTTAAAACATAATGGCAGTTTTATAAATAGCACCTTTGATCCAACCATGTCAAACAAGGTTTCATTACAAATCTCAAACACTCCATATTCCTATGGTGTTTCTGGATATGTAAATATAGGTGTTTTGCTAAACTTGCAACTCAAATAAATCCCTTTATGATAAAATCATAATTCATTCATTTTTCTTGTTACACTTGTAACTCAAATAAATCCCTTATGATAAAATCATAAACCATTTATTTTCTTGTCACAATGATTTTCACTTCATCTTGAAAGTCTTTGAACGTTTTCAAATATTTCACACTTCTTTCTCATTAAGTGAACAGTCACTCAAATTTCCAGAGAAAGCATATGAAGTTGAAACCCATCGCTTACGACTATAAATAATGGACTACATACATCGATATGTATAAATTCCAATATTTTAGTCCTTCGTTCTTCTTTGGCCTTTGAACGAAGTTTTAATTTTCCCGAGGAAAGTCTCACAAGCGTCACTTGATCAAATCAAAGACTCCAAAAATCCATGAATATGGAGATTCTTCATGTTTTCTTTCCAATATAATTTAAACAACGATGTCACTTCGTAAGTGATTTTTCAATCATTTGTCTTGCGACATTTTAGCATTAGGTTTTATGGATGTGATTTCTCTAACTAGATTTGTAAATCATCCATCTTATATGGAATACAGTAATTATTTGAACAACCTTTGTTCTCATAATACCTGATTTAAATAACAATTATTAAAACAAATCTTGAAGTCAAGCTTTGATGTCAACGAGAAATACAAATAACGGTTTGTTTGTTTTCGATGAACATCATCACATATTCTCTTGCTAGTTACTTAGGCCATTGTGGTTCATGAATTGCATCGTTCCGTATGAAATTTCATACCAACCAATTCGGTATCCAATACCCAAGAACCACATTGTTTAACAAGCAAAGAATACAACCATAACATGTATATCATATATATACCTAAATTGGATATTTCCAATCTTTTCTGCCAAGTATATTTTATAGATTCTCTTTCAGCATTTCCTTTTCCTTTTTAAAAGAATTTATCAACATCAAAAGTGGCGCCAAATACTTGACACATAGTCCAAAGCGTGTATATTCAAATAATAATACCTTTGGACTTGCACTTTGAAGTAGATCACCATCATCAAAATGATCGGTATTCTTTAAAATCCATTCTTTAGTAATCTTTTAGTGTAGTAAACACTTTACATACATCTTCTATTCATCCTTATCATGACGACTTTCATGATCAAGCTACTGTAGCTTATAAAGGCGAATCGTGAGTATAACATTACTTTCCAAAACCCTTTTGGATGATTAAGATGTCTAGCATCTCCAACCTTCGTAAATTCTCATCCAATATGAGAACATATATTATACTCTATCATATTGCAACCAAAAAATTGTTTCAGATATCGTTATATCTGCCACACATGATAGTTTCTGAAACAATTCTTTCAGCTCCTAGATAATCTTGATATTTAAATCAAGAATCATGGAGGCAAATATGATACTTAAGATACTAACACTGGAATTGTTACTCTTGATTTAATACCAATTATTAAATCTCACGGAGTAAATAAAGTTTGCTGAAAGTTTGCAATAGGACTTTAAACTTTATATTGACACTCAACACAATACGATACCAGTTCGTAAAGTATATATCCAGAATTCTATAGTTCTATTATCTCAATTACAACTATGCATAAGGTGGTGAACGAATTCCAATGACTACAACAAATTATGCAAATTCACTTTGATTTAATTTATGATAAATTGAGTTCTACTAATCCAAATTAGAAATAAACTCCCACTCAAAAAACGACATCCCTCGTGTCTTTTTGGTGATTACATGAACCAAATCCACTACACCAAGTCCGATCATCACGTGAGTCGGTATAGCTTCAAAGGCGAGCATCCATATGGTCATCATATCAAAACATATGACTCATGCTTAACCTTTCGATCCGTGTTCCGAGGCCATGTCTGTACATGCTAGGCTCGCCAAGTAAGAACCTTAGTATTCGTGTGTGTAACTGTCTTATACCCGAGATATGCTCGTGGATTCAAGTACACCCGATCATCACGTGATGTCTTGAAGCGACGAAACATTGTCGGTGCATACTTAAGGAAGAACACATTTTTATCTTGATATCTAAATGAGGGATCATCTTATTATGCTAATAAAATGCTAAACAAGCAATATAAAATGCTATCAAACATCACATGTTTATTAGTGAAATGATATGGTTCCCGCATATGATCTCCATCATGTGCACCGTGGTATGATCTCTATCATACCTTTATGTGTAAGGCCAAGGTCTATGGAACTTACACGCTATGTGTGTTGTAAGAGTATCATCTCATACTTCTACTTACAACATCACCATATCATAACACTAGCCCAGCAACAATCTAAACTAGACGCCTCTAATTTATCCATTGCAAGTTTTACGTGGCTTAGGGCTTTCGAAGATAGAACCGTTCTTACCTACGAACATGAACCACAACGAGGATAACCAAATTGTTGACAAATCGTTGCAAATTAGATATTGACTATAGTAGGAGAGACAGACACCCGCTAGCCACTTATGCAAAACTAGTTGCATGTCAAGCGTGGAACAGGTCTCATGTGCGAGGATATGTAAAGTTTGTCCGGGCCGCTTCATCCCACTATGCCACCAATATCCAAAGTACAACTAAGAAGCAATAAAATGATCATCATCGCCCACATACTCATATGTGTACTACCCGTGCAAAGTATCTACGCATAGATCCGGCTCTGATACCACTGTAGGGTTCGCAGCATAGAAAACAAAAAATTTCCTACGATGGGAACAACTATGTACCAAGATCTATCTACTAGATACAAACAACGGGCGGATGTATATCCGTAGAGAACATACCCTTGAAGACCGACAAAACTTAACGAGTCCAAACTCGTGGTTGATGTAGACGATCTCTTGCCGATCTCAAGATCGAGAGGAAGTCCTAGCGCCGCAAAACAGCAGCGCATCCGTGCTCGCACACACGTTCGAGGCACCGAGCAACCTCCGCCTCCTCGCTCCAGCGATGCAGCGGAAGCACAACTCTTTCTTGCCGAAAAGCCACCGGGAACATGTATCTCGCTAGTCCGAGACCATGGGGGATAAATTATAGAGGGGGAGAGAGATCCTTCACGAGGAGGTGTGGTGTGAGAGGAGGAGAGGGGGGCCTTTTATAGGGGAGAGGGGGGCACCCAAGGGGCATGGCGCCCAGCCATGGGGCTGCCCCCACCTCTTCCACATTCATGTGGGTGGAGCTCCCACTCAAAATGAAAAGCCTCCACTCCCATTAAAAAGCCTCCACTCAAAAATCCACTCACATGCATTAAATTTCCACCAAATTTAATGCAAGCTCTCATTTAAATAAAACTCTTTTATTTATTTATTCAGAATTTTGTTAATTACTTTAATTAACAAACATTCACATAAAATCCCTTGCTAGTATTCCATTTCACATGCAGAACCAGTTTCAGCAATTTCAACCGAAACAGTTTCGGTGTCTAGTGAAATAAATTCATGCGCTTTCCTTTTCTTTTCGGCATGAAACTTTTGCTCCAATTGGATGTCGGTGTCTCTTAAGTGTGTCACCCTACGGTTCGCGAATAATGTGGACATGATCGAGACCCCTCTCGGATCAATAATCAGAAGCGGGATCTGGAGACTCATACTGACTCCCACACATTCAACGATGACTTTCTTGTGATCGTCGGAACCTTTTACGCTAGTATCTTAATCCCTTTGTTTCGCGATATATTACATGTCCGAGATTCGATCATCGGTATCTCCATACCTAGTTTGATCTCGTTACTGACATGCACTCTTTTCTTGTTCCCGTGATATAACATTCTAGTGATCAAATCACTTGCTTGCAAGCTAATCAATATGATATCACCGAGAGGGCCCAGAGCATATCTATCCGTCATCGGGATGAACAAATTCCACTCTCGATCCATGGGCCTCAACATAACACTTTAGTAGTTCTGAATCCATCTTTATAATCACCCTGTTATGGTGTGACGTTTGATGTTATCAAGAAACTCTTCTGGTGTTAGTGATTGACATGATCTCATGGTCTAAGGATTAGGATCACTTCGTAAGTTGTTATAGCAATATAAACTCAATGACTTTGATCGTAATGCTATACTTAGGATGAATGTTCATCACACCATTACACTAATGTTGTGACCTCGTTATTAACAGCATCCAATGTCCATGATCAGGAAACCTATGATCATCTTGTTAATCAACGAGCTAGTTTATAAGAGAGGCATAACTAGGAACTACCTTTTGTTTATTAAACACACATGTATTAACGTTTCTGTATTAATACAATTATAGCATGCAAAATAAACATTTATCATAAATAAGGAATACGATAATAACCACTTTATTATTGCCTCTCGGGCATATTCCCTTCAAACACATAAAATACAATGAGTAAAGTACAATAATAATATAATTCTAAGGTTCCACGATATTATGTACTTATTACAAAGTTCATTTTTTAAGTTGTTATGGCTTTAAAGAAATGGTATAGTGTTTCTTTTGAAGTGGCAAAAAGAATAACATTTGAAGAAAATATTATGTATGTTAATTTATTCAACTTTGAAGATTAATAGGATTGAAGCTATGGTTTTGTAATAAGGTTTAAATGATTATGAGTCATTATATATCTAGCTTAGGATATCTTAGACCAAAGTAAACTATAAAAATGTAATTGGTCATGAGATATAACAATTGTAGCATTACTAATTAGAGTTTTTCATAAGCATAATTAAAGATGAAATCTTATGGTTATGGAACTTTGTTTTAAAGATTTAAATTTAGCATATGTAATATTGATAGGTCATACTATGAGATTTTTCTTTATAAATAAAAATAGGTGGATTTTATTATAATTTATTTAGTGAATTTCAAGTTTGTTAAATATGATTATTTATGAATTGTTAATGATTTGCAAAGAATAACTTTGTAATCCTTGACTTATAGTTAGTTAAAGATTTTAAAAGATTATTATAAAATTAATTGTTTACACCTAGATTTTATATTGAATTATAATTATGGTTTAGACTAGTTAAAGGATTGTGTTTTGAATATAATTATTTCTTACTTAGGAAGTAATATTAAATAGTTAACAAAACAATTATCTTATTTTAATAACTTAGATAATTCAAGTTATATGACATAAGAACTTTAAAATGTTTTTATAATAATATACTTAGTACCTTTTTAGTAAATATACTTGCTTAACTTCTTAAAAATGAATTTTATTTATTTATAGACATTATCTTTTTTATGAAACTTCTTAATTATTTAATGTTTTTAAATATTTGTTTTATATTTTATTAGTAAAATTTTAAGTTAGTATTTTTATGAGATAAGAGATTTATTTTTATTCATAAAAGTGATTTTTATTTATTTTTAGGAATTTTACTAAATTTATTAAATTTCATTTTGATATTTAAGGGTGTTAATATTTATTTGCATTTTATTAAATTTAAATAAATATGATTATATTTTTCTTAGGTGGATATTATTTTAATAAGCACTTGGATGTATTAAATATATTTTTAGGATTTTTCTACATTTTTCTAGAGCTTAAAATGTGTAGAGGGTATTTTAATAATTTCCATTTTGTTATAATATAAATTGGGCCTAGTTCTTGGGCCCATCTAGTCCAAAACCCAGCCCAGTCCACCTGGTTGGACTAAGTCACAGAGCCCCACCGACCGAGTCGGTCAACCGACCCATACTCTCTCTCTCTCTCTCTCTCTCTCTCTCTCTCTCTCTCTCTCTCTCTCTCTCTCTCTCTCTCTCTCTCTCTCTCTCTCTCGCCTCGACCCTTCTTCCCCACGATGTCGTGGCGCTATCGCAGTCGCTGCTCGGCTCCGGCGCGCTCTGGCCCCCCTCGGCCGCTGCCGCCGTGCTGGGTGGGTCCGCCACCCCTCCTCTGCTCTTTCCCCACCAGCGCCCGCTCTCGCAGCCCCAAACGCGGGCATCGTGGCTAACCCTAGCCTGGCTCAGCTTGGTCATCGACGCTGAGGACGGGGTGACCCGACTTTCCCTTGGTCCTAGCCGCTACCGACGCGCGCCTCTAGATCGAGGGCTACCTCCTGCTGCCCCCTCACGGCGACCTCAACCCTGACGCCGACGGGATGGTGCTGCAGGCGCAACCCCGGCGTCCATTCTTTGCTGCGCCCATCTGTATGGCACGGTGAGTTCTTTCTGTGACCGGCTTTCAGGATGATGTTTTGCTATGCTGGTTGCAAGATTATGGTGATCTCTTGGTTATGATGGTGTACATAAATGGTAGCGGTGGTGCCGATTTATGTTTGTTGGAATGCTTCTAAGTGTGCTAACTTAATTAGGATGACTTAATCCTGTCTGGCATGTGTAACTCTATTGATACTCTAGTCTTGTTGATTTGAATCTAGGCAATACTATAAATCTCAGTGTTGTTTTGAGATAACAGGCACTAGTAGGTTAATGGTTACCTAATTATATCCTTATACTTTGTGTCTATTTTCTGTGGATTATAAGATGGGTAAAGTGATGTTTGAAATGAAATGATTCCTAGATTGGTGACTAGGAAAATAATTTCTGTTCCATTTGGATTTGCTTGCCAAGGTGGTTTGTATACAATATATGGTTAAATCCTAATCCACCTGTCTAAGTGCTAGTGGATTGTAAAATGATGGTTGCAGCCTTGCTGTAGATTGGGAATTTGAGAAAGATCTTACTTCCTGTCATTATTGACAGTGAAACGATGGTGCAATTGATTCCTAGCTTTCCAAGATAGGAAAATGATATATTATATTTCAAGAATTTCTTTACTAAATGGTCAACTAGTTAGTCAATTATCTGGTAGTTGTTACTATGATGTTTGCCACTGTGGTGCTTCCCTTTGGATTGAGCACAGTGGTGAACAACACAGTAGCTATACATGAGGGTTGATTTCTTTGCAAGGAATCTGGTGTTGACTGACAATCAAGTAGTATATAAAAAATATGATTCCTAGAATATACTAGGGAAATGATTACACTTTTTCCTAATGGAATTTTCCAGAGTGGCTTCTTCTAATATGGTCCTGCTATTGTGATGCCTCTTTGGAGTGTACACAATAGCCTAATCATATCTAGCATGATCAGATGAGATTGATTTAGCTAAATGAATGTATTGTAGAATGGATTCCTTACTCATCAGTGGCATCTACTATCTGAGCTACTGTTGTGGTGCCTCCATTCCTGGAGTGTGCACAGTGATGGCCTAGGTAGCATGATCTATAGCTGTGAACTACTGCCTAGACTCTTTTCTGGCTATAACTTGTAGTCCAATTGATAGCTTGTATATAAGTGAGTGACAATTTATTCTGTCAATATGACAGTGAGAATTTAAATGATTTCTAGCTGTTGTAAGCTAGGAAAATGATTATGTGGTGATGATTTCTTGTACTGTGTAGATTCAATAGTGAGATGCCATTGTGATGCCTCCATTAGGATGGAACACAGTGGTTTCACCTACTGGATCGTTTTAAATTTGCCAAATAGAGTGTGGAAAAAGGATACCATCTAGTTTGCATGATCTAGATGTACCACCCTAATATTTGATCTTGGTAAATGATGTACAAGGCTGAGACTCAGATCTTAACAAGATCAGACACTGTTTGTTCCTTTAGGCTCAATGATGATTTGCATAGCACTTATGCATCCTGAGAGCTCTCTCTCTCCCTCCTAATAATTTTCTTGGGAAAAAATGACATGTGCAGATGCTTATGCTAAATACTGAGGATTAATTTACCTGTTAAGCAGGGTGGACAAACTATCTTGTTGCTAATGCAGATGATCTTGTGGTGATTTTATTCTATTTCTAGATCTAATGCTTGCCCTGCTCCTCCTTTTACTCCTAGCCTGCTCCTCCTTGCTGCTCACTTGGCTTGCTCCTCCTTGCTGTTCACTTGGCCTGTTCCTCTTTATACTTGATCTTCTCTTGGATGGCTTATTAAGCAAATAGATGTTGATTGGGTGATGGATTGGATAGATGTTTGGGTGATGAACTAAGATAATATGTGTAGATCTTGGTGGTGTTCTGAAAATAGTGTGGTTCATATATATGGAAATAGAGAGATGGGATATGAGCTTGTACAGTTTGGCTAGTGTGTTATGTTGGTTCTGTGGAGAAGCTGAGGTTGGGCTAACTAGCTACGGCTGGTTTGCCTCATATCACTACATGTTGCTTGTTCTCTAGTGTTGATAACACATCCACATGCAGCTGTGTGTGAGCTGCCGGTGTGCTTGCATCACTTAAGTGGATCAGATCAACTGAAACTAGATATTTTGCTGGGTACTACTATTTTACTTTTTACCTTCTTCTCAATTGGTGAAATTTGCCCCTATTTTCCTATGATGTGGTTCCGAGGCAAGATTTGAAATAAGAACAGATACTATTTCATTTGGTGAAACTTGCCCCCTTTTTCTAAATAAGCTCAATGATGAACAATGGCAGTGCATTTCACTCCAAACACTAAGAGCACCCTAATTAACACTAACCCCTTTCTTTTTGTATTATTAGTATTTGTTTGCAGGTACCAAGAAAAGTACAGGAATATCAATACTAGATAGGAATTTAGTTTTAGGTGTTTTCTTTTTATCCATTTTTGTAAATTCCTTTTCTGTCAAGAAATTATATAAGGCATTGTAATGCATTAGGTTATCCTATTATTATTGTATCCATTTCTTATCATTTCTTTGTTGTAAAAGGATAATGTAAGATATATATTCTTTTAATAAAGAACTTTTCTATTTGTTTCATTGTTGTAATTTATTTTCTTTTATCCATTTTGTTATTTTATTATAATCTTTCCTTTATTCTTTTATTGTAAAAGAATAATGTAATGTTGATCTTAAATAATCTTTATACTTTTGTTTCCAATACTTGTATTTGTCTTATTGTGATTAATTATTATAAATCAAATTTCTCCCCTCATAATTCCAGAAAACAATAGAGGTCATGTCAAAATTCATCTCACTCCCCTTCTGATGTCACTAAACCTAATTCATCAGAGTGAGAATTCTGATCACTCTAGTCTTTTAATTTGGCGAAAAATTTACCCGGATTTTCAGATGCATGCATGCAGATGCAAAAAATTCTAAATCTACTCTTCGTTTAGTCCTAAATGTTGGGATGTTACAGAATTCGTCCTAGCTTCATCTACTCACAGATCCAAGAAGGCCAAACCTGCATAAGTGTGAGATGAGCGCTTATCGCCATTGACGAGTTGGTGAGGACGAAGTCGAGGTGGGAGTGCACGGGGATGTCGACGAGTTCGTCAGTTAGACGTCTAGGCTACGGTGGATGTTCATGTCACGGTCACGATCTTCGTCCTCATCTTCCTCCTTGCGCTGCCATGAAGGATGGGTCGGCGGTAGTGTAACCAACGACGTGATGTGACAGGAAGAGTGAGAGTGAGACAAGGGGAGTGAGAGGGTGAGGGGGTTTATGGCGCGTGTTCACGAAGGCACGCGGTGTCCCCCTCGCCTTCTCCACACGTGCCACGGAGGCCTCCCCTTGCGCTGCAACGTGCCTGGCTCCACGAGAACCGCCGATTCGACATTTTCTAGCAGGCATGCCCTGGAGTGCTTTAATGTCTATGCTGGCTACAACGGGGAGGTCGGGCAGGCAAGCAATCATCCCAACTTCTTCTCCACAGGGCCTGACTGGGCCTCGGCCGACCTACCAAACGTGCCCTCGATGTATGGGGTACGATCTCATGAGGCGGGGTTTGCAGGTGAAGTAGTATGATGAAACATGGTTGAAATTCTTCGAGGCGAGTATAGTTGATAGGGCAATATTTGATGCATAGCAAACCCGATGCTTAGTTTGTGATTCCTGTCTAATCTCCGCTATGCATAGCATTAGGGCGATCAACATCGCACATGTTTCATCCATTTAAAAACATTGTATAATTTTTTTATTGTTTGTTTCACGTTTGTACAAGTTCATTTTTAAAGGTTTGTAAACAAGGTACAATAAGTACGAATCGGTTGCCAAGAAATAGACATGATACCAACATATTTACAACTGTAGCATTGTTGTTTGTAGCTGTAAGAAAAGAAAGAAGTATTTTCTTCTTCTATAAAGGTTTTAGTTCCTCCATGTTAGTGAGGGTTAGTCCGCGTCCTTCAATTCAACATTGTTTAATTAAAATCACCAAGTATTCATAACATTCAATCTAGGACAGCATTGTTGGTTTTTTTAATGACGTGACATTGCATTTTTGTGCTAGACTAATAATACTTTCTCTGATCCATATTAAGTGTCGCTGAATTGAATTTATCTAGACATGGTTTAGCGCTAGATACATCCGATTCAAAGATAATTAATATGAAACGGAGGAAGTACTATAGTACATTACATGCATATATTGATTAGGAAACATGTTATAAAAAATGGCATATTTCTCCACTTCTTGCGCCACATATCTAGTTCCATGCCTTTGCTCTATCCGATATGGATGCATGAAGGTGGCATTAAGCCTGTGCAAAACCGGTTTGACTGGTTTAACCGGTTTAGACTAGTTCAAAATTTTATACTAATTTTTAGATTTAGATTTTATTTGTAAAAAAAAAAAAAAAAAAACTAGAGTGCAACTAGCCGGTATGGCTGGTTTGGCCGGTTCCATTTTTTGCACACCGTTAGATGGCATAGAGGAGATGTCAAAATGATCATGGCTTCTCATTATCCGCTACCAAAGACAAAATGGCTCTAGAGAAGATGTGCTCGAGCTCAGTGTCTTGGTATCACCGAGCGAATGGTGGAATTAAGAGGAAAGAAAAAGAAGATACAAAAGCGTACGATGGACAACCAACTATGGTTTCAGGATAGAAATAAAAAGCATTTATAAACCTCCTCGTAAAACTATGATTTCAGGATGATTTATAAACCATCCCCACCAGCCCACTCACCATCTTTTAGGTTAAGTGTTTTGATCTCTCCACTTTTGTAGTTTTTCTTTTAGTTTGGTGTAATCTTATTCTCTATTCACGTTTATTTGGTTTTATATGTGTGTTTGTCTTTGTCACCGTGTTGGATCTTCCCTACTTGGTTATTGATCTTGTTTGTTTCTTAATCACTTACCGATCGATCTTCTTCACATCGTGTTTGCATTTTGTTTGATTTTGAACCTTTTTGGTTTTATCGTATTTATATTTTGTTAGCGTCCACTTGACCAGCTCAGCACTCAGCCTACGTTCTAGACGTTTATGCGTACACGACTCAACAATAAGAAAATAGTCCATTTCATCCCAAAAGCTCGAACCGAAGAAAGTAAGAAATCCCTCTCTTATAAGATAGGTGTGGTCTCCTCCCGTAAACAAGGTAGGACTAAACGCCGTATAGCCTCACCGGTCAACAACAACCATTCCATCACTCTGAGAAGCCCTTCAGGAAGGCACGACGATCGCTAGTTCTGATATCACTACTAGATATCACCTTTTATCCGAGGGTGACATTACCGTCGGTTATTTTTGTTTACCGTGGGCTAACCTTAAATCCGATAGTGTACCGTCGGTTATGTCCCGTCGGCCTTGTTCGGTCGGCCATTACTCAAGTATCCGGCGGTACTGTCGGGTAATTAGTTTGCCCACGAGGATAATCTGACGGGGTACCGTCGACCATGTTCAGGCCACCACCCGCTCTACCACCTCTCGGCAATACTTACAACCGATGGTGCCCTGTCGGGTGTTTAGCATTTGATGGTTGCTAGATCCTGTCAGTTTTCAATGTAATTGACTGTGCATTATCCCGTCGGGGATGATTATATTTGAGAGGTCACCCACACTGTCATTTTAAGAATTTAACAACGGGAGTATAGTCCCATCGGTATATGGTATAACCGAGAGCTATGTAGTCGGTCATTGTTATGCATCACAAAATATGTTTCTCATCAACCATATTACATAATATTGACATTTAAAGATATCTCATAACTATCAACTGGACACTTGACATAAAGAACACTCGACAAAAGAACACGTTTGGGATAATAATAATCTCATAGGATACATGATCCATCTAAAAAGTTCGAATGCAAAAGAAAATTTTTACTGAAATATAATTATCCAATTATTTTTGAAAAGTAAAGTGAACTAAATATTTCAGAAATTGGCCCAATCTTCATCATCTTCATCACCTCGCCCATTTCCATAATGATCATCACCATCGCCATAGCCATCATCACCACCCTCGCCATAACCATAACCATAGCCATCATCATAGATGTCATCCACATTAATATCATGATCCTTCTCACGATTAGGACTTCCTGTAGTGTTACTTCCCATTCCCTAAGAATGATAAGATAGACCGTAAGAATAATGGAAAAAATGTATTATAGATGAAACATGGCGTATAGTTCAAACAAATGCTCTGTACACTAGTGTAGAATCATCACTGACTATATGTACAATAATCAGAGCGAATTTAGCAGGACTTATATAGCATGATCATCACAGTATAAAAATGCAACAATATTAAGGCTATGTTTGGGAGAGCTCCACTCCACCTAACTTCACTTCACCACTAAACTCCACTCCACTTGTAAACTCCGGAGCAGTAAAAAACTGTTTGGCTAGTGGGCTAGCTTCAGATCCTTGTTTCAAGTGTTCGGTGTACTACTAGTATGTTTCCATTAATGTTGCAACTGCCAATCAATTAACACTAAAATCTTTGCATTTTATTTCTCAAAATATATCTATGAATTTGACGTGCAACATATACCAGATGTGCAGCAGTTATGCAAATCATAGAAGATAATTGATAAGCAATCGTTCAGGATATGAACTGTGAACTGAACGAGAATTATTCACATAATTTTATAATCATATACTTGATTGGATACAGATTGAACAAGAAAGTAGAGTACAAATTATTAGATCTGCATGTACTGCTAGATGGTGCTCTTGCTCTAGACGCGATCTGTAGGTGGCGGGATTCACTGGGAAACAAGACGGCTATGGCGGCCAGCAAACAAACGATTGCTTCACCTGTTCTTGCAACGCCAGGTCGCTCCAAGGACGAGAATCCAGCAGTGCATCACAAAGAAGGATGCTTGGGTGAATCGAGGGATAATGGGGAATACCGTTTCGGGCTGGGCTGACTCACCGGTGGTATTAGTGGGTAATTTGAGCACAAGTAACGTGAAGTGGAGCAGGTGAAGCACTTGTTTCTCTACTCCACGAAAATGAACGGTGGGAGGTCACGGCTTCACTCCACCTGATAACCGGAGTTTGGGTGTTTGGACAGATTCACCAGCTTCACCTGTGGATTGGTGGAGTGGAGCTGTCCCAAACACACCCTAAGGAGCCCCGCTCATAACTTAATAGTGCTCTATGCACATCAAGTACCTTTTTCTTGTATATATTATATGCACATAAGCGACAAGATCTAGGAAAATAAAGGGCAAGTAGTTGAGTGGCTTACAAGTTTGAACTATATCTATGCTCACAAGTATGTGTTAAACATAGTAGTATGCACCAAAAAAATTAGAACAGAAAATAGCACTCTAAGAGTGCAATGATACTTGGAGCAACAATGGTGCAGCGCTGCTACACGACTGAAGGCAAGTATCTTTTACTCCTCATGCAATATACTTTGATTTGAATGTGAAGTGGCTGTTTTTTTTCACTCGGGGTATATTTCTATGAATAGGGCAGAGCCCACAGATAGTTGTATACATGGACCATACAATAATTTGACCGAATCTTGTTTTGTGTTAAAATTAGTTTTAGATTATTCTCTTAGCATGTCTTTTCTCGAGTGGCACTTGCCTAGATTTGTACTAGGACACTAATGACTTGTTAGCTAGTAATAATTGATTTATTTTTTAAAGAACTAACCTTTTCAGTTTCATGTTGATGGCGAGCATCTCTTCCTCTTTCAAATCCGACTTCAGAATCTGATGTGGCCTATATATCGATCATAAAATATACATTACTCTATTTTATAGCTGCAAGTCTAGCATTGTGATATGTTATACTTACCAAGTCAGATGCAAATGATTGCATTATTCCATCATAGTCCACTCCTCCTTTCTCAGCCAAAGACTACAAATATAAACAAGTCAGCATAACCCCATTCACTCATAGACTACAATTTACAAGTGAATGAAACATTACCCGCACAACTGAAAGAACATTTCTTAATCCCCAGTGTTTTGTGTGTTAGATAACAATATCAAGGATTATTTAATGTGTGTTGAAGTGTTGCAGCTCTCTCTAAGAAAAAGGGAAAAAGTACCTGCCTGTGGGGGCGGATAATCCGCCCCTCCCTCTTCCCAAGCAGGTGCTAGACCTAGAAGGGGGGGCGGAGTTTTGGCCGGATTCTCCGGCCTCGCCGGATAATCCGGCCCTCTGGGGGGCCGGATAGTCCGCCCCCTTGCTCACCGCCAAGGCGCAAGCCCCGGAGAGGGGGTGGAGTGTTGGCTGGACTTTCTGGCTTGGCCGGATAATCCGCCCCAGGAGGGGGCCGGATTATCCGCCCCCCCAAGGTATTCACCAAGTCACGCAGGCGCCAGCCCCAGAGAGGGGGCGGAGTTTCTCCCGGAAAATCCGCCCTTGGGGAGGAGTTTTCCCAGGGGGCGGATAATCCGCCCCCAAAGTTGCTCAACGGCCAGATCTAGGGAGGGGGTATTTAAGCCAGCCTTCCCCCTCCTGCCAGACCTCTTGATTCATTCGAAAAATACAAGATCTGATCTGCAACCTTCATCCAAGAGAGCTCCACCTAGATCCACCCAAAGGCCCTGTCCCTTGGGGAATCGAAGGAGGAGAACTCGATCTTCATCATCAGCAATCAAGCGCTTCATCTCCTCTCCATTCATTTGGAGAATCACCGATCTAGTATTTCTTGCTAATACCTAGATCCTTGTTTTGTTTATATTGATAAACCTTGTTCTTGTGACAACTTGTTTTCATCTCGGGAGCCCCCAATTCAGTTGTGGGTGTGTGCCCCGGTAGCGTTGTAAAATGCACTGGTTCCCGCCTCGAAGGGATCCAATAGTGGAGAAGGTGGATCAGGCCTCTCGTGGCGAGATCCATCGGAGAATAGGGTGAGGCCTATTGTGGCGTGGTGGTCTTAGAACCACCCACCCCTCCAACGCAGACGTACTTCCCTTAACAAGGAAGGAACTGCGGTAAAATAAATCCATGTGTCTTCGCGTGCTCCACTACGGTTCCTTCGCTCCTCTCTTTACATGCTTAGTAGCTAGGGTTGCATATAGGGAAATTCTCGTAGTTACATATCTAGAGAGTTTACTTTGTGTCAAGCCTAAAATTGAAAACGTATTAAAAATTGGTTAGCACCTATTCACCCCTCCTCTAGGTGCCCATACGATCCATTTCAATTGGTATCAGAGCCCCGGCTCTTATTTCGGGCTTAACCGCCTAAGAGAAGTATGGGTTCCAAGGTAGATGGGAGTGATGCTCCGAATGTAGTCACCATGAACGATCTCAAGATGTTGGAAACAACCTTGGTGAGTTCAATGGAGGCTAAGATGGAAGAGATGCGTCAAATGATAATGCGTCTCTCCACATCCACAGCATCACCTCCATATAACTCTGAGGCTACCACTCCGCAATCCAAGGAAACGGGTAAAACCAATTCCAAAGAGAACGAAGTGGTTGGTGATGACACTAGCAAGAGCTCCTCCTCGAAAAAGGATAGTGGTAAGGATGGATACAATGAGGTTTCTCATGTGTATTCTCCTGATCCACCTATCCCTCACCCACATATACATAATAGGGGTGATCCACCCAAACTTTCTGCATCTACTTTTTCTGAATGGAAATTTTTTATGAAGTCTCATGTGTGCAGCTCCTCCATTGAGTTGTGGAAAATCATATAAAATGGTCTTCATGTTGGAAACCCCAACAATCTCACAAGAAGAGAAGTTGTTGATAGCCAACTCAACGCTACAGCTCTACACATGATACAGCTTGGTGTGGGTGACAAAGACATGCCACACATTCAGCATCTTAGCACTGCTAAGGAAGCTTGGGATGCCCTCACCGAGCTCTTCATCGGGAATGAAAGTATGAGAAGGAATATATATGATGCTTTGAGCAACGAAGCTGAAGGATTCTATATGTTGTACGGAGAAGACCACGAGGACATGTATAGGAGGCTCAAGGCAATAGCCACAACTTTCAGAAACCACGGTGCAGCTCATGTTGATGATGCATGGATCAAACGCAAGTATGTCAGTGCTCTTATGCCATTTGAGCCCACATATTTGAAAAGTCTCCAAGGTAGGCATAACTACCACCTCATGACATCTAATGAGGTAATGCAAGAAATGGCCGCTTTCAAAGTGGCTGCCAAGAATGCCGAAGATGCTCGTGCTCGAGCTATGGGGATGCAAAAGGGGGTCAACATGGCCTTGAATACTAGTGTGATTGATCATGATGAATATGCCATAGAAGGTATGGACTGTATCGAGGATATAAAAAGGATCCACGGACAATACTTGGCTCTTTATGCTAGAAACTTTTGGAAAGATCTAGCCAAGGCTAAAGCTGAACTAGAACGCAAGAGTGGAGCCTATGGAAGAAAAGAAAATGGTCCCAAGTTGAGAACATGTTTCAACTGTGGTGACCGGCTGCACTTTGTAGCCGAGTGTCCATATCAAAGTAGGGAAGATAATGGAGGAAGTCTTATTTTGAAGGACAAGTCAAAGGCTCCACGCAAGAAATAGTTTGTAAAGAAGAATGCTCCCTTCAAGAAGCAACCAAAGATTGTTCTAGTGGCTCAAGAAGAATATTCTTCGGGAAGTGAAGATGAGGACGAGGATGATAGCTCTCAAGAGGTGGCTGCTATAGCCACCACATCTACATCAACATCCCTCTTTGACTCTCCGAACGAAAACATCATCAACAAAAATGCTACTTGTCTCATGGCAAGAAGCTCCGAGGTAACGACTTCTAACTCTTCCTTTCCTAAGGCTATGATTAACATGGATGATCCTACTAGTCTTAAGGTTAAAGAAGAGATTATTGCTTTGTATTACTTCTACACTAACTTGCAAGGTGAGCACAAAGTTCGTTTTGAAGCTCTCATGGATCAGCTGGCCCAAAACGAAGCTCTCCTCAAAGAAAAGGGCAGAATTGAAAGGTAGGATGCAATGGAAATTGCATCCTTAAAAAATTCCCTTGAGGAAGAAGAAGAAGCTCGGGTCTCTCTTGAAGAGATGCTTGAGTACATTGAAGAGTCACATGAAGAAATTGTGGCTAAACTTGTTATGGAACGTGACAATTCAGTCATCAAAGCAAAGAAGTCAAACAAGGAAAAGATTGACTTTGGGGCTGCTCATGATAGACTCTCCAAGGAATTGGAGAAACTTGACAATGCTCACAAGGCATTGAAAAACGATTTCTCCATCCTCAATGAGTCACATGATCAGCTTCAAAGTCGATTGGCCAAATATGATGTTCCTAGCTCATCCAACACAACATATAGTCACAAATAAAATGCTAGTGTGGAAAAAGAAGTGGTCAAGGACATCACTCCCAAGGATAAGGGTGTGCTTGATGAAGTTCTTGGCAAGCAAATGTCCAATCATGGTAAGGAGGGACTTGGGTATGTCACCAAGTCCAAGAAGAAGAAAAACAAGAAGAACAAGACCAAGAATGTGCAATCAAAGACAAGCACCGCCGAGAAGAATGTCACAAAATACAAGACTAACAATATTGGTTTTGCAGGGTCTCACAATACAGATTATGAACTCCTTTGTGATGATTATGGTGATGTTTATGCTTATTATGTCGGTCCCTTTGATGAATATATTACTTGGTTTAAAGGACCCATTGAAAAATGGGTACCTAAAACCAGTAATTCTCTTGCAGGGCTATGCTTCCAGTGGGTCAAAATGGGTGCTGGATAGTGGATGCACTAGTCATATGACCGGAAGCAAGGATATCATCACGGAGATGCGTCCAAATCATGATAATATTACAGTCTCCTACGATGATAAGTCTAAATCTCAGGTACTGGGTCTTGGCAAGGTTGTGGTTGCCCACGATATCTCTCTCGTGGACGTCATGCTTGTTGTGACCCTCGGTTACAACCTTCTTTCTGTTCGTGCTCTTGGCAAGATGGGTTTTGCTATTTTTATCGATGATGATTTGGTGGTACTCTTGTGGAGTAAGTATCTAAAGGTCGCTTTCGTTGGGTACGTCGAAAATGACCTGTATGTGGTGGACTTTTCGGGGAAAACCACTTCGGGTCCGATGTGTCTATTCGGAAAGACCGGCGTGGGCTGGTTGTGGCATCGCCGTTTAGCCCATGTCAACATGAGAACTTTGAAAAGTCTCCACAAGGGTGGCCACATCCTTGGACTAAAAGACAATGTCTCCTTTGCCAAAGATCGTGTTTGCAGGGCTTGTGTTGAAGGCAAAATGCATGACTCTCCCCACAAGAGGAAGACTATTGTGTCTTCAAAGAGGATCTTGGAATTACTTCATGTGGATTTATTTGGTCCTCCTTCTCATGCAAGTCTTGGTGGGAAGAAATATTGTTTGGTCATTGTCGATGATTACTCAAGATATACATGGGTCTATTTCTTCAAGCTAAAGAGTGAGACTCAACAAACAGTCATTGACTTTGCCAATGAAGTTCAACGTCAACACAATGTTCCTATCTTGGCAATAAGAAGTGACAACGGCTCCGAATTAAAAAACTACACTTTGAATGAGTTTCTTAGCGAAGAGGGGATTAGACATCAATATTCCGCTGCGTACACCCCTCAACAAAATGGTGTAGCCGAGAGGAAGAACCGGAAATTGATGGATATGGCTAGATCAATGTTGGCTGAATTCAAGTCTCCTTACAATTTTTTGGGCTGAAGCCATATCCACTTCTTGTCACTCATCGAACCGGCTCCACCTTCGAAAGATTTTGGACAAGACTCCTTATGAAATACTTACCGATAACAAGCCCAACATCTCATACTTCAGAGTATTCGGGTGTAAGTGTTTCTTTCTTATTAAAGGTGTCCGCTTGTCTAAATTTGAGTCCAAGGCTTTAGAAGGTATTTTTGTTGGTTACGGTGCCGAATCCCACACTTATAGAGTCTACAACAAGCTCACTGGGATTGTTGTAGAATCTTGTAGTGTGGAATTCGATGAAAATAACGGCTCCTTTGTAGGGCAAGTTGATGTTTGTGATGCAGATGTTGAAATACCCCAAGATGCCATAAGAAGAATGGGCATGGGATTTTTCCGCCCCATTGAGGAACCCCTTGTGGAGGATCGGGAAGGACAATGCTCCACTCAAGCGGAGCCCTCATCTTCACAAGATCAACAAGCTCCTACTATTGGAGAAAACTCTGCACCAACACCGCAACCTGTTGAATATCATCAGTCTCCTGGACGAGATGGTAGTCCCAGGCCGGACTATCCGCCCCCTCCAAGGGGCAGACAATCCGCCCCTGGCTCTCCAACTTGTTCCAGGGGATCCGAAGAAGAATACAGTAGATAAGAAGTTCCCAGGCCGGATTCTCCGGCCCCCGAGGGCGGATTATCCGGCTCTGGTTCTCCCAGTCCTGTCAGGCATCCTCAGGAAGAAGGCACTTAAACAATAAGGACATTGAGGCTCGTCGCAAGGCTCGTGCTGATCGTAACCTTGAACTAAGGGGTCACACTCTTGACAAGGTTGTTGGTGATCTACGAAGAAGGGTGTCTACTAGAAGAGAACTTGCAAGCTTATGTGATCATCAAGCTCACATTTCCATGGTTGAACCGAAGAAGGTCTTTGATGCTCTTGAAGATCCCGATTGGGTTGTTGCAATGCATGAAGAATTAAATAACTTCGAACGCAACAAAGTTTGGAAGCTCGTAGAGAAACCCAAGTACTGCAACAATGTTATCGGCACCAAGTGGATCTTCAAGAACAAACAATATGAAAATGGCATTGTTGTGAGGAATAAAGCAAGACTCGTGGCTCAAGGATTCTCTCAAGTGGAAGGAATTGATTTTGGCGAGACTTATGCTTCTGTGGCTCGTCTTGAGTCCATCCCTTATGACTAACAGGTTTGAGATGTCATTGATGGGTGAGTTGAGGTTCTTTCTTGGATTTGAGATCAAACAACTTAGAGAGGGAACCTTTATTAATCAAGATAAGTACATCCAAGACATGCTCAAAAGGTTCAAGATGACGGATCTCAATGGCGTTGCTACTCCAATGCAAACAAAGTGTCATCTTGAACTCAATCCCAAGGGTAAAGACGTGGACCAAAAGGTATACCGATCCATGATCAGCTCTCTCCTTTACCTTTTCGCATCTAGGCCCGATATCGTGTTAAGTGTAGGTGTGTGTGCAAGGTACCAAGCCGCTCCTAAAGAAATCCACTTAGTGGCGGTCAAACGAATCTTCAGATATTTGGTTCATTCCCCGAATTTTGGGTTATGTATCCCAAGGGTTCAAGTTTCTCTCTATGTGGTTACACTGATTCAGATTGGGCTGGTGACAAAGATGATAGAAAATCAACCTCTGGTGCATGTCAATTCTTGGGCAGGTCTCTAGTGTGTTGGTCTTCAAAGAAACATAATTGTATTTCACTCTCAACCGCCGAAGCTGAATATGTTGCTGCTGCAAGTGCTTGTACACAATTATTATGGATGAGGAAAACTTTAAAGGAATATGGTGTCAATTGTGACAAAGTGCCTCTATTATGTGACAATGAAAGTGCTATCAAAATTTCTTACAATCCCGTGTAGCATACAAGAACAAAACATATTGAGATTCACAACCACTTCATTCGGGATCATGTTGCTTGTGGTGATATTGCCCTATCCTTTGTGAGCACGAAGAACCAACTTGCTGATATTTTCACGAAGCCCCTTGATGAATCAAGATTTTGTAATTTGAGGAATGAGCTAAATATCATAGATTCAAGAATCTTGGCTTGACTACCCTTGAACACTCACTTGCTCTTATTCATGTATTTGGTTTAGATGCAGGCATAGACATAGGGGGAGTGTTGTTGGGGATATGCTATATGGGTATCCCTATAGCATGTCTCTTATCCGGTTAACCCGGGTGGCCCATAGTTGGTAGCATGGACTATGGACTGCTGGGCGGCCCAGTTAGATGGATCCATAAGGGAGGCCCATGCCGGACAAAGGAAGGCTACGGTGGAGTCACCAGCGTACCCGGAGCCTTGGAGTACAAGATACACAAGATTAGTGATAGACGGTGTAGGATTCTGTAACCTGTCCGGCTAGGACTTTTCCCTGTAACCCTAGGACCTGGCGACTATATAAGTCGGGCCTATCGGAGCCTTTAGGGCACAACTTCAGACAATCGAATAGCGATTAGCACATACCTCGCACAGCGAACCAATCCCTGTAACTCGGCGTATTGCCCTTATAGTGATTTATAGCAGGAGTAGGATTCCGCCACCGTCGTGGGATCTGAACCTGGGTAAGCAGTGTTACCTCGTACCCGTCAACCGTCCGCCTTCCCCCACGTCTCTAAACACGCACTGTGAGGACCCTACTATGGCATACTCGTTGGCAATACCACGACAGTTGGCGCCCACCGTGGGGCAAGAGGCGCTTCAGGCTCTTCAGCGGGCGAGGACCAAGATCTTCGCGGGAATCGTCGAAACCGTAGCCATCGGTCGCGTTCTCTTCTCCGGCAATGTTCCGATCGTCCCTTCGGACGAGTTCTGGATCTCGGCGAAGACGAACCCTACACGGTGTTCGATCGTTCCTATCGGAGACATCCACCTCTTCATCGACGAAACCGACTCGGGCACTAGTTCCCTAGGAGTCGGAGGAGCATCAAGGCCCGCACGGACCGCCTACGGGCAGGATACGTTCGCGGAAGGATCGATGTCGGATCTCTCTTCGGAGTTTGCCGGCAAAGATCGGAAAACATCAAGGCCCGCACGGACCGCCTATGGGCAGGATACGTTTGCGGAAGGATCGATGTCGGATCTCTCTTTGGATTTTGCCGGCAAAGATCGAAAAAATTCAAGGCCCACCCAAACCGCCCCTGTGCAGGATATAAAGGTGGAAGATCACTGCAAATCCGCCAGCTTCGCCCGTGCGTCTGGAAAGCAGAGATCCAAGTTTGTCGGCGTGGTCACCATCTTCGATCTGGCACGCTGTGTTCAGAGAGAAGGCGAAAACCCCCGCGATTACCTAGCCAGGTGGCTCCGTATACGAGCCGATCTGGCCCACTACCCCGATGATAACGCTCTGTATCACTTCGTGGAAGGACTGGATCGTGGCACGCTCCTCCGACATTCTCTAAGACGGAAGCAGGCAACAGGACACCTTACCCTCGTACAGATGGTGAGCACCGTCAACAACTACGCGGAGGCCCAGAAGGCACTCGCACTCATCGACGGAGAACCTCCGATTCAGCCACCGCTACCACCGCCACCGGCCGCCATCGCCGCAGCGGCACCACCACCTCCAGTCATCGTCACTGCCATTGCACCTCCACCGCCCGTCATCGAGGAAGTCCTGGCACCCTCCGACTCTGTCATTGACGCACTTTATGCTGACTTCAGTGTAGATTCTGAGGAGATAGACTTCAGTCCAGAAGAGCTAGACTCTGCTATGTAGGAGATGAAGGAGGAGTACTCACGCGACGAGAAAATCAACAACGCCGACACGTCTCGAGGGGTGTTCGTCACCATTGGGACAACGATGGATGAAGATCAACCCGGACGAGCTCCGCCTACATCGCTGGACAAGGGGAAGGGGCCACTTATTGCTGCTGATGATGATCGTGCAAAGGTCATGCCTCCTCTGCCTAACCCAGTGGAACAGCCGCAAGAACTCGGTACCGGCCCGAGCAACAACAACACCGCAAACTTGCCGCCGCCAGCATCCACGTCTGCAGCAGCCCAAGTTACTCCAGCTGATAGAGTGATGTACGTCAATCTCCTGGTCGAGCCACTGACCGTTGCTCATATCCGGAACGTGACCCAACTTGACGAGAAGCGCCAGCAGCTGCTAGAGGAAGCGCATGCCATCACGGAGCAAGGCTCCAAGCTAGATCGAGATCTGGTCAACGCATAGAAATCTATAGATAAGGCTAGAGAAATGGAGGCCGAGTACAAGACCTTGCTGCAGCAGCAGAAGGCTAAGAAAGCTCCGGCTCGCGTCATCAACGATCCTGGTGTACGGCGCAACATAGGATGGGCTCCCTCAAAGCCGGCACAAGCCAAGCCATACATTGACAGTGAAGGCAAGCAAGTGATGCCCACCCCACTCCTTAACCTCGCCGTCGCCAAGACCCTTCTGGAGCAGGATAGATCGCCCGAGGCAGTGGAACAGGTCTATGACCTAGTGGCCAAGGCGGTGAAGCAGCAGGAAAAATCCACCTCTCAGAGGCTCGAGTCCGATCCAGCGCTTTGCTGGTCTAGTCAGTACAAACCGCCAAGGGACAGATCTCCTCTTGATGTCGGGTCCTAGACGGGTTCATCATAACAAAGATGGAGGGACGTGCGCAACAGGAAGGATGCCATCCCCATATCCTCCGACCACGGAGAAAAGGCCCGACCTCGCCCCCCGTCGCCACCGCCCCGATTCCCGACATCGCGACGATTACAAGGATCACCATCGAACGGATATGCCCCCACCAAAGAAGTGCGGCATCGTCATCCGCGACAACACGGAGCAGACCCGTCATGACGGAGAGCGCAACAAAGGACACAGGAGCAGGTCGCACCACGACCCTCCGCGTCCGACAAGCAACCGTGACAGACGTGAGGAGTCGCAGGAGGGTAATAGCAAGAAGTCTAACCCACCGCCACCTCCGCCCCCGTCACCACCAAGCAGTCACCATGGCGGAAGAGGCCCGCGTCGTTCATGTAGCCCATCCCCTGTCGACAAGAAAAAGAAGAGCCCGGAGCCATACGATGCACGTTCAAGGATCGATAAGATCCACGAGGCCCGGGAAGGACCATACCTGGGACCACGTTGCTTTGGACCTGCAATACGGTCCACAACTTACCTCAAAGGTTTCCGGATTGACAAGACCATCAATCCCTATGACGACACCGCCAAGCCAGCCACATGGTTCCAGGACTACGACAACGCGGTGGAGATTGCTGGTGGCAACCCCAACGTCGCCGTCAAGTACCTCCCGTTAATGTTGGAGAGCACGGCCCGTCAATGGATCGACGACTTGCCGGAGAAATCTATCTACAACTGGTTGGACATGCAAGAAGCGTTCACCAAGAACTTTGAGGGTACATACAAGCGCCCCTGCACTGTTGGCGATCTACAACGGTGCGTTCAAGAGAAAGACGAGACATCTCGCGCCTACCTCTCTCGCTGGCTGGACATGAAGAATTCCTGCGTAGGAGTGCATGCTCAGACCGCCATGGCCGGCTTCATCGACGGATTGGAAAGAGGCACGTTGCTCCGACATAAGATGAAGCGCTTGCAGGACAATCACCAGCTGGACTTGAACCAAATGATTCAGTTGGCTAGTGAGTTCGTAGCTGCTGACGATGATGCTCGCGGCTCCTTGCCGGCAACAGCCGTTCCAACTCAAGCTCGGAGGAACAGCAGTACAAAGCGGAAAACCGCTCCAGAAGAAAAGCAATCTACTGACATGGTCTCTATGACTTTTGCAGGACGAGGCAAAGGCGGACAACATGACCGAGGAAGAGGAGCTGGTCGTGGGCAACAACGAGGAACTGAAACCACCTCGGCGCCGCTCCGCGTGCCTCAAACCTACGAGGAGTACCGCGATATGCCGTGCCTCGTACACCTCGATGCCAACGGTAAAACCACTCATACCAATCGACACTGCAAGTTCGTCAATGACCTCAAGGAAGACCCGGAGTCCGGCTACAAGCGAAGTCGGAAGAACAGGCCACGAGGCAAGGGCAAGGGGAAGAAGAAGGAGGAGGAGTCCAAGGATTCAAGTGACATGGACGAAGACGTTGACCCCAAGCACGCCGCCAAGAGCGACGACAAGGGAAAGAACCCCTTCGCAAAAAAGGCTCCAGTCTACCACACTTTCCTTGGCACCCCCACCGTCCGACAACAGAAGACCTCTTTGAGGATCCTGATGGCCACTCTCCCCCCAGTTCCCCATTACCTGCGCTGGTCGGAGGTTCCAATAACTTGGGATAGGATAGACCACCCAGACCTTATACCTACGGAGAACCAGTACGCCATGGTCATCAACCCTTTGATTGACGGCATGGACTTCACTAAGTGTATGGTGGATTGTGGAAGCAGCATCAACATCATGTACCTGGATACACTGCAGAAGTTTAACTTGACGGAGGCAAACCTAAGGCAGACCAACACCATCTTCCACAGCGTAGTCCCTGGTCGGGAGGCTCGGTCCCTTGGGTGCATTACACTTCAGGTTGCCTTTGGCGATGTTAACAATTACCGCCAAGAGCGCATGACCTTCGAGGTGGTCCCCTTCAAGAGAGTGTACCACGTCATATTCGGCCGCGACATATTCCACACGTTCATGGCCAAGCCATGCTTCGTCTACAACAAACTCAAGATACCCGGACCAAACGGTGTCATCACCGTATCCGGAAGCTTTACCAAGGCAAGGGACTGCGAGATTAATGAAGCAGCCATTGCAGAAGCTGTCCTCTACATTGAGGAATTCAAGGAGATCCAGAGCAAGGTCGATGACTCAGAGATGCCAGCGTCGAAGAAGCAGATCTCCGACTCCGCTCCTGCGTTCAAGGCCGCCATCGAGACCAAGCTGGTGGAACTTGTGGTAGGCGATGCCTCCAAGACCGTCGCCATTGGGACGAACCTGGATCCCAAATAGGAAAGCACACTCGTCGAGTTCCTCCATGAGAATAGGGACATCTTTGCCTGGCAACCTGCCGACATGAAAGGTGTACCTAGGGAACTTGCCGAGCACAGCTTAAATATCAATCCAAAATGCAAACCAGTGAAACAACCTCTACGACGCTTCGGAGATGAGAAGAGACGCACCATTGGCAAAGAGATAGCTAGGTTACTTAAAGCTGGGTTTATCCGAGAAGTCCTTCACACCCGATGGGTGGCCAATCCTGTACTTGTCCCCAAAAAGGGAACCAATGAATTAAGAATGTGCGTTGATTACTTCGGCTTGAACAAAGCATGTCCCAAAGATCCGTTTGCTTTGCCTCGCATTGACCAAGTCATTGATTTGACGGCTGGCTCGGAGATTTTGTGTTTTCTCGATGCATACTCAGGATACCACCAGATCAAGATGAGGAAGTCAGACCAATTGGCCACTTCGTTCACTACACCATACGACATGTTTTGCTACGTTACGATGCCCTTTGGGATGAAAAACGCAGGTGCTATGTACCAGCGGACAATGCAACGCTGCCTCCACGACCAAATTGGTCGGAACGTTCACGCCTATGTGGAAGATATTGCGGTGATGTCGAAAAAATCAAACGAATTAATCTCCGACTTAAAAGAAACCTTCGATAATCTCCGGAAATACAACATGATGCTTAACCCTAAGAAGTGCGTCTTCGGGGTTCCAGCAGGCAAACTGTTGGGTTTCATCGTTTCCCAACGCGGAATCGAGGTCAACCCAGAGAAAATAAAGGCCATCTTAAACATAAACCGTCCGACATGCCTAAAGGACATTCAACGACTAACAGGTTGCATTGCAGCAGTTAGTCGGTTCGTCAGCCGACTTGGAGAGAAGGCTCTGCCGCTGTACAAGTTGCTGAAGAAGGCGGACAAATTCACATGGACGGACGAAGAAGATGCAACATTGAAGCAGCTCAAGGAGATTCTTTCCTCAACGCCCATCCTTGCAGCACCCGAGCCTGGAGAACCCTTGTTAATCTACATGGCGGCAACCAACCGGGTAATCAGCATCGTCGTCGTGGTAGAGCGGAAGGAACCAGGCTATGAGCACGGATTTCAACGACGAGTCTACTATGTAAGCGAGGTCTTGACGGAGTCCAAGCAATGTTTCCCGCACTAGCAGAAGATATCTTATGGAGTATTCCTTGCTTCTCGGAAGCTGAGGCATTACTTTCAGGAGCACCCAATCGCAGTGGTGAGCAAGACTCTACTGTCCGACATTATCAACAACATCGACGCTACAGGAAGGGTCGCGAAGTGGGGCATTGAACTTGCTGAAGGGTTTCGCAGCATAGTAAATCAAAAAAATTCTACGGATGCAAACAAGAAAGCCAAGATCTAATCTAGGAGATGCAACCAACGAGATAGATAGATGAGATCTTCATACCCTTGAAGAAATCGCACAGCGGAAACGTTCAACAAAACGTGGGTGATGTAGTCGAACTAGCCTTCTCCTCCTCGCGATCCGATCTAATCCAACGCCGCAAGTGATGGCGCCTCCGAGAGATGCACACATACGGTGCCGCGACGTCTCCTCCTTCCTTGGTCCAGCAAGTTGGGTGGAGAGATGGATTGGATCTGCAGCACGACGACGTGGTGCTATGGTGGAGAGTTTTTGCGGCAGGGCTTCACCTACACGCAGTCGGGAGAGAGAGAGAGAGGTGGAGGGCAGCAGGACGGAGGCTAGGATTGAAGGAGTGGGGGGAGGGGTGCGCCCCTGCCCACCTTATATAGGGGGCTGGCCGGGCCCCTCCTCCAAGCCCTAGTGCGGCGGCCCCAAGGGTTGGAGTGGGGGGCAAGTTTCCCCCTTCCTTCTAGAAGGGTTCCCTAGGGTTTGGCCGGCTGGGCCTATGGGGCCTTGTATGAATCTTATTCTCCGGACCATTCCGGAACCTCTCATGATATCCTGGATCTCATCCGAGACTCCGAACAAAAACTCATAAACCAATTATCCATTCTATCCTAGCGTCGAGGCACGTTAAGTCTGTGACCCTACGGGTTCGAGAATATGCAGACATGATCTTCTATCAATAATCAACAGCGGGATCTGGAAACCCATATTGACTCCCACATATTCATCGATGATCATATCGGATGAACCACGATGCCAGGATTCAATTAATCCCATATATATATATTCCCTTCGTCACGCGATATTTTACTTGCCCGAGATTCGATCGTTGGTATCGGCATACCTAGTTCAATCTCATTCACAGCAAGTACTTTAGTCATTCCGTAATCCGATATCACTTTGTGATTAACTCCTTAACCACGTGCTTGCAAGCGGTGTTGATATCGATTACCGAGTGGGCTCAAAGTATATCTCTCCGACTCGGGAGGGACAAATCCCATCTCGATACATACAACCCAACAAGTACTTTCCGATCACCTGAGAGACACCTTTATGATCACCCTCACATAGGATGACGTTTGATGACCTCAAAGCTTGCTTCCGATACCAGGGAGTTGCATTATCTCATGGTCTAAGGAATACAATATTTGACATAGGAAAAAGCTTCGCAAAGATGAACACGAGGACACGATCTAATTGCTCTGCTTGATTTGGGTTTGTCCATCATATCATTCTCCTAATGACATGATCTCATTATTAATCGACAACTCATGTCTATGGTTAGGAAACCTTAACCATCATTAATCAATGATCTAGTCCATAGAGGCGTACTAGGGACACGGTGTTTGTTCATAAACCACACAAGTATCAAAGTTTCCGCTTAATACAATTCTAGCATGGAATATAAACTTTATCATGAACAAGAATTATAACAATAACATCTTTATTATTGCCTCTAGGGCATAATTCCAACAGTCTCCCACTTGCACTAGAGTCAATAATCTAGTTTATATCTGGCAACAATCTAACACCCATGGCATTCAGGTGCTGATCATGTTTTGCTCGTGGAAGAGGTTTAGTCAACGGATCTGTGTCATTCAGATCCGTATGTACTTTGCTAATCTTCAGATCTCCATCTGTTATATAATCTCGAATTATATGAAAATGGCGGTTGATGTGCTTGGTCTTTGGATGATATCTTGATTCCTTAGTCAGTTCTATGGCGCCAGTGCTGTCGCACAATATCTCCAGTGGGTCCAAGGCACTTGGAACCACACCAAGCTCAGTGATGAAGTTCCTGATCCAAACTCCTTCACTTGAAGCTTCTGAAGCAGCCATGTATTCCGCTTCTGTTGTAGATCCCGCGATCACGCTTTGCTTGCAGCTTCTCCAGCTCACGGCTCCACCATTCAAAATATAAACGTATCCTGTCTGAGATTTAGAATTATCTGGGTCGGTGTCTAAACTAGCGTCAACGTAACCTTTTACGACGAGCTTCTCATCACCTCCATAGACTAAGAACATTTCTTTAGTCCTATTTAAATACTTTAGGATGTTCTTTACGGCTGTCCAGTGTTCCACTCCAGGATCACTTCGGTATCTGCTCGTCAAACTAAGAACATTGGACACATCTGGTCTAGTACACAGCATGGCATACATGATAGGACCTATGGCCGAGGCATAAGGCACTTTGCTCATAGTTTCTCTATCGTTTACCGTAGCTGGACACTGAGCCTTGCTCAATATCTTACCTGACAACATGGGCAATGAACCTTCTTTGCATTATCCATTCTGAACCTTTTCAGAACTTTTTCTAGGTATGTACTTTGGCTTAAAGCTATTAAGCGTCTTTGTCTATCTCTATAGATTTTGATGCCTAATATATAAGCAGCTTCTCCTAGGTCTTTCATTGAAAAACATTTATTCAAATAACTCTTCACATTGTTAAGCATACAAATGTCATTTCCAATAATCAATATGTCATCCACATATAGTACTAAAAATGTCACCGAGCTCCCACTCACTTTCTTGTAGATACAAGCTTCGTAGAAATTTGGAACAAATCCAAAGCTCTTGATCACTTGATCAAAACGAAGGTTCCAACTCCGAGATGCTTGCTTCAGTCCATAAATGGAACACTGAATTTTGCACACCTTATCAGCATCCTTAGGATCGACAAAACCTTCGGGCTGCATCATATACAACTCTTCATCAATGTTGTCATTGAGGAACGCAGTCTTGACATCCATCTGCCATATTTCATAATCATGAAATGCAGCAATTGTTAATAAAATCCGAATGGACTTAAACATCGCTACGGGAGAGAAAGTCTCATCATAGTCAACACCTTGAACTTGCTGAAACCCTTTTGCAACAAGCCGAGCTTTATAGACAGTAACATTACCATCCGCGTCCGTTTTCTTCTTGAAAATCCATTCGCACTCAACGGCCTTATGGTCGCTAGGAGGGTCCACCAAAGTCCATACTTGGTTTTCGCTGATGGATCCCAATTCAGATTTCATGGCCTCTAGCCATTTCTCAGAGTCTGGGCTCATCATTGCTTCCTCATAGTTTGCAGGTTCACTATTGTCTACCAACAAGACGGTTAAGACAGGGTTGCCGTACCATTCAGGAGTGGCACGCGACCTTGTCGACCTGCGAAGTTCAGTAGTAGCATCGTTCGAAGTTTCATGATCCTCGTCATTAGCTTCCTCTCTTGTTGGTGCAGACGGCACTGGAACAATTTCAGGTGCTGCGCTACTCTCCAACTCGAGAGAAGGTTCAATAACCTCGTCTAGCTCTACCTTCCTCCCACTCACTTCTTTCGAGAGAAACTCCTTCTCAAGAAAGGATCCGTTCTTTGCAACAAACACTTTTCCTTCGGATATATGGTAGAAGGTATACCCAATAGTTTCCTTAGGGTATCTATGAAGACACATTTCTCCGCTTTGGGTTCGAGCTTGTCCGGCATCAACTTCTTGATGTAAGCTTCGCATCCCCAAACTTTAAGAAACGACAACTTAGGTTTAGCACCAAACCATATCTCATACGGTGTCGTCTCAACGGATTTAGATGGTGCCCTATTTAAAGTGAATGCAGCGGTTTCTAATGCATAACCCCAAAATGATAATGGCAAATCCGTAAGAGACATCATTGATCGCACCATATCTAATAGAGTTCGATTTCGGCGTTCAGACACACCATTGCGCTGTGGTGTTCCGGGTGGCGTGAGTTGCGAAACGATTCCGCTTGCTTTAAGATGCGTGAGAAAATCATAACTCAAATATTCACCTCCATGATCGGATCGTAGAAATTTAATTTTCCTGTTACGATGGTTTTCCACTTTGTTCTGAAATTCTTTGAACTTTTCAAACGTTTCAGATTTATGTTTCATTAAATAGATATACCCATATCTACTTAAGTCATCAGTACAAGTGAGAAAATAGCTATATCCACCGCGCGGCGAAACACTCGTTGGTCCGCATACATCGGTATGTATGATTTCCAACAAGTCCGTTGCTCGCTCCATTATTCCGGAGAACGGGGTTTTGATCATCTTGCCCATGAGGCACGACTCGCACGTGTCAAATGATTCAAAATCAAGAGACTCCAAAAGTCCATCAGAATGGAGTTTCTTCATGCGTTTTACACCAATATGACCTAGACGCCAGTGCCACAAATAAGTTGAATTATCACTATCTACTTTGCATCTCTTAGCCTCAATGTTATGGATGTGTGTTTCATTGCTTTCAAGATTCAGAAGAAATAAACCATTCACAGCAGGTGCATGACCATAAAAGATGTTATTCATATAAATAGAACAACCATTATTATCCGATTTAAATGAATAACCGTCTTGCAATAAACACGATCTAGATATAATGTTCATGCTCAACGCAGGCACATAATAACACTTATTAAGGTTTAAAACTAATCCCGAAGGTAAAACTAAGGAGAGCGTGCCGACGGCCATCACATCAACTCTTGATCCATTGCCAACACGCATCGTCACCTCATCCCTTGCTAGCCGCCGTCTATTCTGTAGCTCCTGTTTCGAGTTACAAATATTAGCAACTGAACCAGTATCAAATACCCAGGCACTACAACGAGCGCTAGTAAGGTAAACATCAATAACATGTATATCAAATATACCTTTAATGGTGCTAGCCTTCTTGTCCGCTAAGTACTCCAGACAGTTGCGCTTCCAGTGACCCTTGTCCTTGCAATAGAAGCACTCAGTGTCCAGCTTAGGTCCAAACTTGAGCTTCTTCTCAGCAGGGGCAACGCTCTTGCCGCTGCCTTTCTTGAAGGATTTCTTTGCACCCTTACCTTTCTTAAATCTAGGGGTCTTGTTGACCATCAACACATGATTATCTTTCTTGATGTCCACCTCCGCAGCTTTCAGCTTAGCGAAGAGGTCAGTGATCGTATCAGTGGAACCAATTTGATTGTGAGTAACTACAAAACCTTTGTAGCTAGGAGGGAGTGATTGCAGAACTCTATCAATCTGGAGCTCTTCTGGAATCTTATAGTCCAGTTGCTCAAGACGTTGAGTGTAGCCCGACATCTTAATGGCGTGCTCACTAACAGAACTCCCTTCCTCCATCTTGCAGTTAAAGAACTTCTCAGAGATCTCATATCTCTCAGAACGGGCCTGAGTCTGAAACATGGTTTTCAGTTCCTCAAGAATCTCAAAGGGCCCGACGAACTCCTCAAAACGATTTTGAAGGTCCGATTCCATAGCAAACAACATGGTACTCTTAATCACTCCATAATCATCTTTGCGCGACTGATAAACAGCTTTTTCATAAGCCGGCGCATCAATGGCAGGGGCGTCATCTAGCGCTTTCTCTAGTACATAGTCCTTTTGTCTGCCAGCAAGAATGATTCTCAGATTGTGGAACCAGTTGGTGAAGTTAGACGCATTGTTCTTAAGCTTTTCTTTCTCAGCAAAAACGTTGAAGTTGAAGTTGGACTTAGCCATTTGATCTACAAAATTTGCAAATACAATTTAGACTATGTTCATGAAAACTAGTTCAACTTAATCAAATTACTAGATGAACTCCCACTAAATTCAACATCCCTCAAGTTGTTTAGTGAACATGATCCAAATTCACCACACCTAATCCGATCTTCACGAGAAGAGATGTGGTTTCAATGGTGGACAACAAAGTTTCGATCATATCATTCATATGACTCATGTTTAACCTTTCGGTTCGTGTGTTCCGAGGCCATGTCTGTACATGCTAGGCTCTTCAAGTCAAACCCAAGTATTTCCGCGTGTGCAAAACTGGCTTGCACCCGTTGTATGTGAATGTAGAGTTTATAGCACCCGATCATCACGAGGTGCTTGAAAACGACGAACTTTCACAACGGTGCATACATGGGGAGAACACAACTTTATCTTGATATTTAAGTGAGGAATCATCTTATAATGCTATCGTCGCGATCTAAGCATAATAAGATACATAAAAGGATAAACATCACATGCATATGATTTTATGTGACATGGTATAGCCAATCTCTGCGCAATGATCTCCATCTTGTGCGTGCCAGCATGATCTCCATCACTCCACCATGATTGCCTCCACCACGAATAGCAACTACAACTATTGCTAACTAGTTACCGATAAAGTAAAGCTATTACATGGCGTATAAGAAGTTGACACACAGGTCATACACAATTATAAAGACAACCATATGGCTCCTGCCGGTTGTGTACTCATCGACATGCAAGTCGTGAAATATTACAAAACATGATCACTGCATACAACATACACATCACGTCTTGGGCCATACCATATCACAAAACACTCCCTGCAAAAAACAAGTTAGACGCCTCTACTTTGTTGTTGCATGTTTTACGTGGCTTATGGGAGTAACAAGCTAAGAACGATTCTTACCTACGGAAAGCCACAACGGTGATATTATGGTTGCTAACATCCGGTGTAAATCCCATGACTACTATAGTGAGAGAAACTGGCATCCACCAGCCGCATGTGTGGAACAAGCCACACGTCAAGTGCGGAGCCGGTCTCGCGAACGAGGTCGCGTAAAGTTGGCCTGGACCGCTTCGATCTCACTATGCCGCGCCATAAGAAATACACAACAAGAGTCTTGCAACAGAAAACATCAACGCCCGCAACAAGCATGTTGCGTTCTACTCGTGAAACACATCTACGCATAGATCTAGCTCTGATACCACTGAAGGGTTTCGCAGCATAGTAAATCAAAAAAATTCTACGGATGCGAACAAGAAAGCCAAGATCTAATCTAGGAGATGCAATCAACGAGATAGATAGATGAGATCTTCATACCCTTGAAGAAATCGCACAGCGGAAACGTTCAACAGAACGTGGGTGATGTAGTCGAACTAGCCTTCTCCTCCCCGCGATCCGATCCGATCCAACGCCGCAAGTGGCGCGCCTCCGAGAGATGCACACGTATGGTGCCGTGACGTTTCCTCCTTCCTTGGTCCAGCAAGTGGGGTGGAGAGATGTAGGGTTCGCAGCATAGAAAACAAAAATTTTCCTACGATGTGAACTATATACCAAGATCTATCTACTAGATACAAACAACGGGCAGATGTATATCCGTAGAGAACATACCCTTGAAGACCAATAAAGCTTAACGAGTTCAACTCGTGGTTGATGTAGACGATCTCTTGCCGATCTCAAGATCGAGAGGAAGTCCTAGCGCCGTAAATCAGCAGCGCATCCGTGCTCGTACACACGTTCGAGGCACTGAGCAACCTCCGCCTCCTCGCTCCAGCGATGCAGCGGAAGCACAACTCTTTCTTGCCGAATAGCCACCGAGAACATGTATCTCGCTAGTCCGAGACCATGGGGGATAAATTCTAGAGGGGGAGAGAGATCCTTCACGAGGAGGTGTGAGAGACAAGTGAGGAGGGGGGAACCCCAAGGGGGTGGCCGGCGCATGGGGGCTGCCCCCTTGCCCTCCCCTCTTCATGTGGGTGGACACTCCACTCACAAATCTCCTTTAAATTCCCTCCACTCAAAAGTCCACTCAAATTCCCATTAAATTTCCACCAAATTTAATGCAAACTCTCATTAAATAAAACTCTTTTATTTTATTCAGAATTTTGTCAATTACTTTAATGACAAACATTCACAAATAACCCCTTGCTAGAATTCTATTTCACATGCATAACCACTTTATGCAATTTCACCCGAAAACCTGTTTCGGTATCTAGTGAAATAAATTCCTGCGCTTGTTCATTCTTTCGGCATGAAACATTTGCTCCAATTGGATGTCGGTGTCTATTAAGTGTGTCACCCTACGGTTCGTGAATAATGCGGACATGATCGAGAGCCCTCTCGGATCAATAATCAGAAGCGGGATCTGGAGACCCATACTGACTCCCACACATTCAACGATGACTTTCTTGTGATCGTCGGAACCTTTTACGCTAGTATCTTAATCCCTTTGTTTCACGATATATTACATGTCCGAGATTCGATCATCGGTATCTCCATACCTAGTTTGATCTCGTTACCGACATGCACTATTTTCTCGTTCCTGTGATATAACATTCTAGTGATCAAATCACTTGCTTGCAAGCTAATCAATGTGATATCACCGAGAGGGCCCAGAGTATATCTATCTGTCATCGGGATGAACAAATTCCACTCTCGATCCATGAGCCTCAACATAACACTTTATTAGTTCTGAATCCATCTTTATAATCACCCTGTTACGGTGTGACGTTTGATGTTATCAAGAAACTCTTCTGGTGTTAGTGATTGACATGATCTCATGGTCTAAGGATTAGGATCACTTCGTAAGTTGTTATAGCAATATAAACTCAATGACTTTGATCGTAATGCTATACTTCGGATGAATGTTCATCACACCATTACACTAATGTTGTGATCCCGTTATTAACAACATCCAATGTCCATGATCAGGAAACCTTGATCATCTTGTTAATCAATGAGCTAGTTTATGAGAGAGGCATAACTAGGAACTTTCTGTTTGTTTATTAAACACACATGTATTAACGTTTCCGTATTAATACAATTATAGCATGCAAAATAAACATCTATCATATACTTGGAATACACATAATAAACACTTTATTATTGCCTCTCAGGGCATATTCCCTTCAGTCTCCCACTTGCACTAGAGACAATAATCTAGTTACATAGTGATAAATCTAACACCCATTGAGTTCTGGTGTTGATCATGTTTTGCTCTAGGGAGAGTTTTAGTCAACGGATCTGCTACATTGAGATCCGTATGTACTTTACAAATCTTTATATCTCCATCCTTGACATGCTCGCGGATGGAGTGAAACCGGCGCTTAATATGCTTGGAATGCTTGTGAGACCTTAGCTCTTTGGCATTGGCAATGGCACCATTGTTGTCACAATAGATCACCATTGGGTCCAACGCGTTTGCCACCACTCCTAGTTCGGATATGAACTCCTTCATACAAACTACTTCCTGAGCCGCTTCTGAAGCAGCAACATATTCGGCCTCCGTTGTTGATCCCGCTACCACAGGTTGTTTGGAGCTCCTCCAACTAACCGCTCCGCCATTCATGAGAAATACGTATCCGGATTGAGACTTAGAGTCATCCGGATCGGTGTCAAAGCTAGCGTCGACATAACACTTAGCGACGAGCTCTTCTTCACCTCCGTATACAAGAAACATATCCTTAGTTCTTCGTAAGTACTTAAGGATATTCTTGACCGCTATCCAGTGTTTCGAACCTGGATCCGATTGGTACCTACTAGTCAAACTAATAGCATGTGCCACATCCGGTCTTGTACATAGCATGGCGTACATTATAGAGCCTATGGCTGAAGCATAGGGGACTTTGTCCATTATCTCTCTTTCTTCCGCCGAAGCCGGACTTTGAGTCTTACTCAATGTCTTGCCTTGCAACATAGGTAAGAACCCCTTCTTACTTCTGTCCATTTTAAACTTCTTTAAAATCTTATCAAGGTATGTACTTTGCGATAGCCCTATTAGGCGCCTAGATCTATCTCTATAGATCTTTATGCCTAATATGTATGACGCTTCACCTAGGTCCTTCATTGAAAATTTTCTATTTAGATAACTTTTAACACTGTTTAAAAGATCTATATCATTTCCGATCAATAATATGTCATCCACATATAATATCAGAAATGCCACATTGCTCCCACTCACTTTCTTGTAAATACAAGCTTCTCCATAAGTTTGGACAAATCCAAACTCTTTGATCACCTCATCAAAGCGGAGATTCCAACTTCGTGATGTTTGCTTCAATCCATAGATGGATCGCTGAAGCTTGCACACCTTGTTAGCATCCTTAGGATCGACAAATCCCTTTGGTTGTATCATATACAACTCTTCTTCAATATTACCATTGAGAAACGCGGTTTTGACATCCATCTGCCATATCTCATAATCGAAATATGCAGCAATTGCTAACATAATCCTAACTGACTTTAGCATCGCTACAAGAGAGAAAGTCTCATCGTAGTCAACCCTTGAATTTGTCGAAACCCCTTTGCGACAAGTCGAGCTTTATAGACGGTCACATAACCATCAGCATCAGTTTTCCTTTTGAAAATCCATTTGTTCTCCACGGCCTTTCGGTCGTGAGGTAATTCCACCAAGTTCCAAACTTGATTTTCATACATGGATTCCATCTTGGATTTCATGGCTTCTAACCATTTGTTGGAATCCGGGCTCATCATCGCTTCTTCATACGTCGCAGGGTCATCATTTTCATCAACCATGAAATTCATGACAGGATTTCCATACAGCTCGGGAGCTGCACGCGTCCTGTTTGACCTGCGAGGTTCGGTAGTACTCTCTTTCGGAGTTTCATGACCATTATCATTAGTTCACTCTTCAACAGGTGGAGCCAACTCCGGAACAACTTTCGGCGCTGCGCTACTCGCCATACTTTGAAGAGAAGGTTCCACAACCTCTTCGAGTTCTACCTTCCGACTACTCACACCTTTCGCGAGAAACTCTTTCTCTAGAAAGGATCCATTCTTGGCAACAAAAACCTTGCCCTTGGATCTGTGATAGAAGGAATACCCAATAATTTCTTTAGGGTATCCTATGAAGACGCATTTTTCCGCTTTGGGTTCGAGTTTATCCGGTTGAAGTTTCTTCACATAAACATCGCATCCCCAAACTTTAAGAAATGACAGCTTAGGTTTGTTTCCAAACCAAAATTCATACGGTGTATTTTCAACGGATTTAGATGGTGCCCGATTTAAAGTGAATGCAGCAGTTTCTAGTGCATAACCCCAAAATGACAACGGCAAGTCCGTCAGAGACATCATAGATCGAACCATATCTAATAAAGTAAGATTACGACGTTCTGACACACCATTTCGCTGTGGCGTTCCGGCAGGTGTGAGTTGTAAAACAATTCCACACTCTTTCATGTGAGTGCTAAACTCGTAACTTAGATACTCACCTCCACGGTCAGACCGTAGAAATTTGATCTTTCTATTACGATGATTTTCCACTTCATTCTGAAATTCCTTGAACTTTTCAAAGGTTTCAGACTTGTGTTTCATCAAGTAGATATAACCGTATCTACTCAAATCATCCATGAAAGTAACAAAATAACGATATCCACCTCGCGCCGACACACTCATTGGACCACATACATCAGAATGTATGATTTCCAATAAATCTGTCGCCCGTTCCATTGAACCGGAAAACGGCGTTCTAGTCATCTTGCCCATAAGGCATGGCTCACATGTATCAAATGATTCATAATCAAATGATTCCAAAAGTCCATCCGAATGGAGCTTCTTCATGCGTTTAACGCCAATATGACCTAGACGGCAGTGCCACATATATGCGGATATATCATCATTAAGTTTAATCCTTTTAGCATCAACATTATGAATATGTGTAACATTATCATCGAGATCTAATAGAAATAAACCATTCATCATCGGTGCATGACCATAAAAGATTTCATTCATATAAATGGAACAACCATTGTTATCGGATTTAAATGAATAACCACTTCGCATCAAACACGATCCAGATACAATGTTCATGCTCAGTGCAGGCACCAGATAACATTTATTAAAGTTTATAACTAATCCCGACGGTAAGTGGAGAGGCAGCGTTCCGACGGCGATCACATCAACGCTTGATCCATTGCCGACACGCATCTTGACCTCACCCCTTGCTAGCGTTCGCTTGTTCCGCAGCCCCTGATTCGAGTTACAAATATTAGCAACTGAACCGGTATCAAATACCCAGGTGCTACTGCAAGCACTAGTCAAGTACACATCAATAACATGTATATCATATATACCTTTGTTTTCCTTGCCGGCCTTTTTGTCTGCCAGATACTTGGGGCAGTTGCGCTTCCAGTGGCCAGTCCCCTTACAATAGTAGCACTCGGAATCAGACTTAGGTCCAACTCGGGGTTTCTTTTCAGGCGCGGCAACAGGCTTGCCGCCCTTACTTCCCTTTCGTTTTCCCTTCTTGTCTTTCTTGAAACCAGTGTTCCTATTGATCATCAACACTTGATGTTCCTTTTTGACCTCCACTTCTGCAGTTTTAAGCATTGACAGAAGCTCTGGGAGAGACTTCTTCATGCCTTGCATATTATAGTTCATCACGAAGCTCTTATAGCTAGGTGGCAGAGACTGCAGAACACGATGGATGCCTAAGTCAATGGGAATCGATATTCCCAAGGACACAAGCTTATCGGCGTAACCCGACATCTTGAATACATGCTCACTAACGGAGCTGTGCTCTTCCATCATGCAGCTAAAGAACTTTTCTGAAGCGTTGTAGCTCTCTACAGCAGCATATGTGTCGAAAATCATTTTCAACTCACCCATTGTATCAAATGCATTGCCGTTTTCGAAACGCTTTCGAAGTTCCGGCTCTAGCCCATACAATATGCCGCAATGAACTAAGTTGTGGTCCTCCTGACGAGTCTGATAGACATTCTTCTCCTCGTCAGGGGCATCATCTAAAGGTGGGGGGCCTAACGGCGCTTCTAGCACATATTGCTTTTGTGCAACAGAGAGGAGAATCCTCAAATTCATGGCCCATTCGGTAAAGTTGCTACCGTTCGTTGCTAGTTTCTCTTTCTCCATGAACACATTGAAATTAAAAGCAGGTGGTGCCATCTACAACAGAATTTGTAAAGTTTAGACTAAGTGTATGATAGATTGAGTTCAACTAATCTATATTACGAATGAACTCCCACTCAAAAACGACATCCCTCGTGCCTTTTTGGTGATTACATGAACCAAATCCACTACACCAAGTCCGATCATCACGTGAGTCAGTATAGCTTCAAAGGCGAGCATCAAATGGGCATCATATCAACTATATGACTCATGCTTAACCTTTCGGTCCATGTTCTGAGGCCATGTCTGTACATGCTAGGCTCGCCAAGTTAGAACCTTAGTATTCGCGTGTGTAACTGTTTTACACCCGAAATATGGTCGTGGATCCAAGAACACCCGATCATCACGTGATGTCTTGGAGCGACGAAAACATAATCGATGCATACTAAAGGAAGAACACATTCTTATCTTGATATTTAAATGAGGGATCATCTTATTATGCTAACAAAGCGCTAAACAAGCAATATAAGATGCTATCAAACATCATATGTTTATTAGTGAAATTATATGGTTCCCGCAGATGATCTCAATCATGTGCATTGTGGTATGATCACTATCATACCTATATGTGTAAATCCAAGGTCTATGGATTTTACACGCTATGTGTGTTGTAAGAGTATCATCTCATACTTCTACTTACAACACTACCATATCATAACACTAGCCCAGTAACAATCTAAACTAGACGTCTCTAATTTATCCATTGCAAGTGTTACGTGGCTTAGGGCTTTCGAGATAGAACCGTTCTTACCTACGAACATGAACCACAACGAGGATAATCAAATTGTTGACAACTCGCTTGCAAAATAGATATTGACTATAGTAGGAGAGACAGACACCCGCTAGCCACTTATGCAAACTAGTTGCATGTCAAGCGTGGAACAGGTCTCATGTGCGAGGACATGTAAAGTTTGTCCGGGCCGCTTCATCCCACTATTCCACCAATATCCAAAATTACAACAAAGGAGCAACAACATGATCATCATCGCCCACATACTCATATGTGTACTACCCGTGTAAAGTATCTACGCATAGATCCGGCTCTGATACCACTGTAGGGTTCACATCATAGAAAACAAAAAAATTCCTACGATGTGAACTATATACCAAGATCTATATACTAGATACAAATAACGGGCGGATGTATATCCGTAGAGAACATACCCTTGAAGACCGACAAAGCTTAACGAGTTCAAATCGTGGTTGATGTAGACGATCTCTTGCCGATCTCAAGATCGAGAGGAAGTCCTAGCGCCGCAAATCAGCAACGCATCCATGCTCGCACACACGTTCGAGGCACCGAGCAACCTCCGCCTCCTCGCTCCAGCGATGCAGCGGAAGCACAACTCTTTCTTGCCGAATAGCCACCGGGAACATGTATCTCGCTAGTCCGAGACCATGGGGGATAAATTCTAGAGGGGGAGAGAGATCCTTCACGAGGAGGTGTGAGAGACAAGTGAGGAGGGGGGCTCCTTTTATAGGAGGAGGGGGGAACCCCAAGGGGGTGGCCGGCGCATGGGGGCTGCCCCCTTGCCCTCCCCTCTTCATGTGGGTGGACACTCCACTCACAAATCTCCTTTAAATTCCCTCCACTCAAAAGTCCACTCAAATTCCCATTAAATTTCCACCAAATTTAATGCAAACTCTCATTAAATAAAACTCTTTTATTTTATTCAGAATTTTGTCAATTACTTTAATGACAAACATTCACAAATAACCCCTTGCTAGAATGCTATTTCACATGAATAACCACTTTATGCAATTTCACCCGAAAACCTGTTTCGGTATCTAGTGAAATAAATTCCTGCGCTTGTTCATTCTTTCGGCATGAAACATTTGCTCCAATTGGATGTCGGTGTCTCTTAAGTGTGTCACCCTACGGTTCGTGAATAATGCGGACATGATCGAGACCCCTCTCGGATCAATAATCAGAAGCGGGATCTGGAGACCCATACTGACTCCCACACATTCAACGATGACTTTCTTGTGATCGTCGGAACATTTTACGCTAGTATCTTAATCCCTTTGTTTCACGATATATTACATGTCCGAGATTCGATCATCGGTATCTCCATACCTAGTTTGATCTCGTTACCGACATGCACTCTTTTCTCGTTCCTGTGATATAACATTCTAGTGATCAAATCACTTGCTTGCAAGCTAATCAATGTGATATCACCGAGAGGGCCCAGAGTATATCTATCCATCATCGGGATGAACAAATTCCACTCTCGATCCATGAGCCTCAACATAACACTTTATTATTTCTGAATCCATCTTTATAATCACCCTGTTACGGTGTGACGTTTGATGTTATCAAGAAACTCTTCCGGTGTTAGTGATTGACATGATCTCATGGTCTAAGGATTAGGATCACTTCGTAAGTTGTTATAGCAATATAAACTCAATGACTTTGATCGTAATGCTATACTTCGGATGAATGTTCATCACACCATTATACTAATGTTGTGATCCCATTATTAACAACATCCAATCTCCATGATCAGGAAACCTTGATCATCTTGTTAATCAACGAGCTAGTTTATGAGAGAGGCATAACTAGGAACTTTCTGTTTGTTTATTAAACACACATGTATTAACATTTCTGTATTAATACAATTATAGCATTCAAAATAAACATCTATCATATACTTGGAATACACATAATAAACACTTTATTATTGCCTCTCAGGGCATATTCCCTTCAAGAGATGGATCGGATCTACAACACGACGGCGTGGTGCTATGGTGGAGAGTTTCTGCGACAGGGCTTCGCCTACGCGCAATCGGGAGAGAGAGAGAGAGGTGGAGGGCAGCTGGACGGCGGCTAGGGTTGAAGGAGTGGGGGGAGGGGTGCGCCCCTGTCCACCTTATATAGGGGGCTGGCCGGACCCCTTGGACCCTCCTCCAATACCTAGGGCGGCGGCCCCAAGGGTTGTAGTGGGGGGCAAGTTTCCCCCTTCCTTCTAGAAGGGTTCCCTAGGGTTTCCCCTAGGGTTTGGCCGGCTGGGCCTATGGGGCCTTGTGCCCCTGGCCCAAAGCGTCCAGGGCACTCCCTTTTAGGCCCACGCAGCCCTCTGACAAGTGGGGCCACATTGGTACCACTCCAGAAGCTTCTAGAACCTTCCGGTACAATACTGAATACTCCGAAACGATCCCAAAATCCAAAAATTGCTTGCCTTTATATGAGTCTTATTCTCCAGACCATTCCGGAACCTCTCGTGATGTCCTGGATCTCATCCGATACTCCGAATAAAAACTCATAAACCAATTATCCATTCTATCCTAGCGTCGAGGCACGTTAAGTGTGTGACCCTACGGGTTCGAGAATATGCAGACATGATCTTCTATCAATAATCAACAGCGGGATCTGGAAACCCATATTTACTCCCACATATTCATCGATGATCATATCGGATGAACCACGATGCCAGGATTTAATTAATCCCATATATATATTCCCTTCGTCACGCGATATTTTACTTGCCCGAGATTCGATCGTTGTTATCGGCATACCTAGTTCAATCTCGTTCACAGCAAGTACTTTACTCGTTCCGTAATATGATATCACTTTGTGATTAACTCCTTAACCACGTGCTTGCAAGAGGTGTTGATATCGATTACCGAGTGGGCCCGAAGTATATCTCTCCGACTCAGGAGGGACAAATCCCATCTCGATACATACAACCCAACAAGTACTTTTCGATCACCTGAGAGACACCTTTATGATCACCCTCACATAGGATGACGTTTGATGAGCTCAAAGCTTTCTTCCGATACCAGGGAGTTGCATTATCTCATGGTCTAAGGAATACAATATTTGACATAGGAAAAAGCTTCGCAAAGATGAACACGATGACACGATCTAATTGCTCTGCTTGATTTGGGTCTGTCCATCATATCATTCTCCTAATCACATGATCTCATTATTAATCGACAACTCATGTCTATGGTTAGGAAACCTTAACCATCATTAATCAATGAGCTAGTCCATAGAGGCGTACTAGGGACAGGGTGTTTGTTCATAAACCACACAAGTATCAAAGTTTCCGCTTAATACAATTCTAGCATGGAATATAAATGTAACATCCCAAAAATACTAAACTTAAATCATCAAACTCTAATCATCAAAATTAGGGTTAACAAAAACTTTTCTAAATAAAATTATGAAAGCATGCATATGTGTATGCATTTAATTTGAAATTCTTTTAAACCACCTTGTTTGTGTGTTTATTTGCTTGTAAAATGTTTCTTAGGTGAAATAAACATCATCTAAACATTTCCCACACTTTTCCCAAAGACAAGTGAATCAAAACAAACAAAATAAAGGAATGGTCATTTTGGCCAATTTAACTCCCATGCCTACTTTGGCTGTCTCATACTTTCAGAACCTAACAGAAACTTTTCTGGATCTTTGCACCCCTTGATTGTACTCATAACAAAGTATCAAGGCCCACTTTGTGCAATGTTTTGAGCCTAACTGGTTCCCTATCTAGCTCACAACCATCTCAGTAGATCATCTAGCAAGATTAACCAAGCACTAGCACCACTGTGAGCTTGCCAATATCATCAATGGTGAACAGCCGAGTGCATCCTTGCCACCCCAGTGTAGACAGCAAGCTAGGAAAGAAACTAGCCATGCCAACCTTGTCTGGGAGATCACCCATGCCTCACCGCCCCCTCTCGACCAACCGTGCCTCGAAGACACCGACCAGAGCACCCAGGAACGCCGCGCCCGTGCCTCTGCCAACCGTGCCGAGCGTGCGCCAGAGCGCCACCCTCGACCGAAGCCCACAGACCACGCGCCGCCCTTGCTGCGTGCATACACGATCGCCACCAACCCAGGAGACCGCCAGACATCCCCGTTCGCCGCCCCATGCCGCACAGCCACCGCTCGCCGTCGAAGACGCCGCCTCTGCCGCGCAGAGCGTCGCGTATTCTAGACCAACCCGCACCGCCCCACGTCTCGCCACCGTATCGTTGAGCATCGCCAGGGAACACCGCACCGTCCCTACCTTCGCCCATGCCAATAGCCGTCTGTACCATCGCCCCCGAAGAGCTCACCGTGCGCCCCGTCGGTCCTCTCGCTCGACTATAAATAGAGGCCAACCCCAGCCGAATTGAGCACACCATTCTACTCCCCTATACTCACTGATCGTGCCACACTATTCCCGGAGCAAGGCGAGCAGCACTTCGCCGGAATTTCACCGGAGCCCGCCGCCTCTGGAGAAGAAGGGAGCCAGCGATTGGAGCCGCCCAGGAGGAGCCACCGGTACCAGGAGATTCGCCGTCGTCGAATTCGTTGTTTGCCCGCCTCCCTGACCCTCGCCTGCACCCCAGTGAGCCCCAGCAACCCCAACTGGCCGTGCTAGGTTTCTGTCTCGCCGACATTGCCCAACGTCGACGATGACTCCCAGCCATTGGATTAGAACCAGATCGAACGCCCCACATCGCCCCATACCGCTTCGCACCCCCTGTCTCACTGACGAGTGGGGACAGCCACTTAAATAGCCCACGGAAGCTCTACGCTTAGCAGGCTGGCCCGTTAATTTTTCCCGCGCAGCCCAACTATTTGAATTAAACTTTTTCCATTTTATTTCAAACACACTTCTGTGCCCAGTTTCAAAATCTACCCAGATCGATTCAGTCACCAAATTGAATGAAACTAATTTTGTTAGAAAGGTCTGGGAATGCTGAATCCAAGCCTGTTGGATTCAAGTCATTTGGATCTATAGATCACCCATGGTAAAAATAACAAGGCAGAAGCATTTTTGCATTCAAATATTTTTCAAATTTAAACCATAACAGCTTTTGAGTTGATTCCAACTCTCAAAAATCACATTTAACCATACCTTTCAGAATATATAAAAATATATAGGTTTACTCGCAAAAATAATGTTCAAGTAATAAAAGAATGCCCCATAGGAATTTCTAGTCACTTTATTTAATTAAAATAAAAGGGTAAAACCTTATTAAATTGTGACACCACTTTAAATCATATTCCCATGGATTAAAATATGTGGTGATGACATGTGTCAACATGATCCCATGTTTGGTTTGGAGAATATTAAATCTTAAGTAGTTTTTCAATGAGTAGAAATTACTTTTCTAAAAATAAAGGGAATTAAACCAAGCTTTAATCTTGTAATGTTAGTGATGATGCTAGATCATCTATAGGACCCTTTTGTGTGATGATTGCAAGTAGTTAAGTATTGTTTGGTGATTGTGTACCTCGTATTTATTCATAGACGCTAGTACCGACCAAGGATACGAGGAGGAAGGAGGATTCTACGAAGAAGAAGCCGATGAGAACTTCAACCACTGCTCTGCACAAGGCAAGCTTTACTAATCAAGTTGACCAATGCAAACCCAATACTACTAGTGAGTGTGCAAGCTAACACTTGCAAGATACTCTACTGATGCAACAAACCACTATTTGTTACCATGCCAACTATATGCCTTAAGCATATATGATCATATCCACTTGATAAACCAATCCTAGTTTTACTTGCAAGCTTATTACTTTATTTCTTTATCAAATCTCTTACTAGATTTTACCTAAGTGAATGGTAGATACTAGAAAGATATGCGAAGGTTGCATAAAGAGCATAAAATTTGGCCTAAGCTAGATAATCTTGATGTCATCCTAAGACATGAGATTGAACTTAGTTAAAACTCCACTAGTTTACCACCCCTCATTAGTGCTTACCCCACCTGTAGATGCTAGTGCTAAGCATAAAACTCGATCAAATTTAGATGGGAATACTTGGTGGAAAAATGGTTATGAAAACCTTGGAATGATGGATCATTCTATTGAAATGTTTTGGACATGTGTTTCCGAACACCTGATGATTTTGGTGATGAAAATGTTGAGGCATGAGCCTTAGCCCTTTATAAAACTAATGGTTGTCTGGATGCGATACCATTCCAATTTTATCGTACAACCACAATACCCAAAGATTGGGTAGGGCTTGACTGGAAACTTATATACCTTAGTATTAGTTCCCTCACGGCCAAGGTCTGAGCTAAGGCTATCTTGTGAAGATTGTCCACCTGTGCAGTACCCAAGATGACAGTTGGTCATGGTTGGGAGGCCAAACTCACAGGAGAGGTGCTTATACTAGGGCGTGTAATTGAAAGGTTAGGATTGATTATCCGCATACTGAGTATGGTGAATTCAGGATTTGTTCCTGACGGATGTATCGAATGTTGTGGTGAAAGTGTACAATCTCTGCAGAGTGTCAAACTATTCGAATAGCCGCGTCCGCGGTTATGGATAGTTGGAGTGGCCATACTGTTCCCCCGCCAGACTTTTCAAAATGACTTGGGAAATGAATTGAGACTTTGACTTGACCACAACAGGGTTGTGATATGAGATACAAGTTCCCACTTAGGTGTTATAAAACTTCAACTAGCATTCGTTGCTTCTAAACTTAGTAGAGATAAATCTGGCTTTTTCAAAACAACCCTAGAGCCTAGTGTCCTATTATCAAAAACCCCTTTCACTTGTTAGTATTAGTTTGCGAGTACTTAAAGAGTACTCATGGCTTTGTCCCTGGCTATTCCCATGGCCAGACTATGATGAGGAGTACCTGGAGGATGGACCCCAGGAAGGTTACGACAACTAGGATCATCTCCCATCGCCAGCATTGCCTTTGACCCCGAAGATGGAGCTTCGCCCACGCTACCATTATTATTACGTATTCCGCTGCTTAATGTTGTATTAATAACTGGATCATGAGATCCCTATTTGTGTAAGAACTTATGTACGGTTTGTAATGGATGATGTACTATGGTATCCAATTCTGTTATGTCTCGCAAAAATGGTAATCCTGGGATTGCGATGTATGGAATAATAGGCATCTGGGATTAAAAATCCGGGTGTTGACAAGTTGGTATCAGATCCATCCTAATCATAGGAGACCCTAGTTAGACTGGACGTTTGAATCAAAAACTTAGTTTCAAAACCAAAGAAAACAAATATTTATAAAAACTTATTCTCATTCTTACCCCTTGGAATCTCTCATGAAAATTCATGTTCCTCAAAAACCCTTGCAAAATACATAAAATTTTGACACACTTGATCACTCTACTAACTTACTCATCCTATATTCTTATAAATGGACGTGAAGTGCAGCAAGTTTTATCAGTTGGGGAATGGAGGAGACCTTATCTTTGAGAGGGATTTGGACCAGCTTTCGGAACTTCTGGAGCGTCCGCACCCCGAGTTCTTCGGAGCTCAGCTCAATGATCATGGAGGAGAAGATCTGCAGTGGCTAATTGTTGCAAGTCTCCGAGGAAAGATTGAACCTCCCACTGCGGAAGGAATTCAGTTTACCTTAAGAGAGAACAACTGGCTCGATGGACTTGCTAGGGCCATGCAGGAAGCTCTTTCCTGTCTGTGTGGGCAGAGCATCAATCAGATCAAGGTTACTCGCTTTGAGTTTTTCCCAAGGCATGATGCAAATGGACAACCACTGGAATCCCCATACCACCCCGAGCTAAATACTCAATTGGGCCACCTTAGCTTCATGATGTACGATCGTCAGCAGGAGTTAGACAACTGTCATGACTACTCCAACCACAAGTCTGCCATCATCAAGACGAAGGACCAAACCATCGCCATGCTAGCATAGGATCGCAAGTTTCGCCGCCGTCAGCTCGACAAGAAGGAGTGCATCATTGCCCGTCTTCGCCACCGCATCTCATCTTTGGAGGAGACCATCCACGAGAGAGACATGCAGTTGGAGGAAAGGGAGAATGCCGGAGAGGATCTTCATGGAGACCCCTAATCCTATCTCAGCGATGACGATGATTTTCTGGAGGATCAGGCTATGGACTTCTTCACCGATGAAGATGATTGCACCTTCATCGATGATGATGAGGACGATGAAGCCACCGATTCCGAGGAGTAGTAGCACTTAAGCACTAGCGTAGTGAGTAGTATTTGGTCCCACTGTATCGTAGTTTTCATAATGGTTCTTAAAACCATCTGTTTTTCTTTGTTGTGGTGTGTGTTGTATCGTGTGCTATGAATGAATGAATGAAAAAGCAAGTTGCTAGAAAAATCTGAGTCAAAATTTAAAAACTTTTCAAAGACCCAAAACCTTAGAATTTTCCCTCTTTTCTCATGATCTATCTCAATCTTCAGATGCCACGTGGAGGAAGTGGTTCATCCCCGGAGCCGATGTTGCAGATTCTGCAAATGTTGACTTCTGATCGTGAAGCTGAAAGAGCGGAATGTCAAGCCAACCTAGCCACACTGCAACAGATAGCCCAGCTTGCCCACAACAACCAAGGCCAAGGAAATCAGGACAACCATGGATCTAAGCTCAAAAATTTCCAGAATACCAACCCACCTGTTTTCACTAAATCAGAAGAACACCTAGACGCCGATGATTGGCTGCAAACCATGGAGAATAACCTAGAAGTCGCCGGAGTGGAAGCCAACGAGAAAGTTCTGTTCGCCACCCACTATCTAGCCGGAGATGCCAGGGCATGGTGGAACAGTGTTCGCGCAATGACCGGAGGCCAGATGATGACCTGGGAGGAATTCAAGGTCAAGTTTAGCAGAACCCATGTGCCACCAGGTTTGATCAAGAGAATGAGAGACGAGTTCAGAGAGCTGAAGCAAGGAAGGATGATTGTAGTAGAATACCGTGACAAATTCCTGTCATTAGCTAGGTATGCCCCGGATGAGATCGACACCGAAGCCAAGAAGAAAGAAAGATTCCTGAATGGTCTGCATGATGAGATGCAGACTGTGTTAGTCAATATCCCCTTTGCTGATATTGAAGCCCTTGTCGACTCTGCTATCCAGATGGAAGGAAAGATCAACCAAGCCAATGAGAACCGCAAGCGTCGCATGATGCATCAACCAGGAACCCATCAGACCACAAAGTATCGCCCCACCCCATCTCCCGGATTTGCCCCAAGAACCAACAGACCCTCGATGAACCGTCCGACCTATCCCAATCGTGGAAACCCTAGGCCCGGAGGAAATCACAACAACCCCGGCAACGCTAGCAATTTCAATCGTGCCCCACCCAAGTTCAACAACAACAATGCTACCTCCAACACCAACACTGCCCCTAGGACTGGAAGCAATCATGTTCCTGTAGCAGCAAAGGACAAGTCGCAAGTGACTTGTTATGACTGTGGAAATAAAGGCCACTATTCCAACGAGTGACCCAAAAAGAAGAATGCTACAGCCCCCAATGCCAATGTCCCAGCTCAGCAGCAGCGTCGTGTTCAGCTAGGAAGAAGATTTTCCCCAGGGAATTCACTCAACCGCAACGGCCGTCTTTTTCTCATGCATGCTGAAGAAGCTCAGGAAGCGCTAGACGTCGTGCTGGGTATATTTTCGGTTAATTCAGTACTTGCAAGAGTGTTGTTTGATTCTGGTGCATCACATTCATTTGTCACCGAAGAATTTGCATGCACTAGTAAAATTCAACCAACCAAACTGAAGCATGTTATGATTGTTCAAATTCCCGGATCAACCACCAAGGCTAGGCAAATTTGCAAAGCCGTCCCTATCCGAATCCATGGCATAGATTTTTATGCAAATATGATAGTACTCGGAACTAAAGGTTTGGAAGTAGTACTAGGAATGGATTGGATGTCCAAACATAAAGGATTGATTGACTGTGCCAAGAAAGCCATAACCATGACCAGTACCACCGGAATATCAGTCGAGCATATATCTGAAACCTTACCTCGCCAATTCAAATGCAACAAGAGTATAGCCCAACCTACCATTGACCAAGTTCGGATAGTCTGTGAATACCCCGATGTGTTTCCAGATGTTTTGCCCGGTATGCCCCCAGATCGGGATATCGAGTTTATCATCGAACTAATTCCCGGAACCGGACCCATAGCCCAGAGACCCTATAGTATGAACCCGTCAGAGCTCGCAGAACTGAAGAAGCAACTAGATTCCATGCTAGAAATTGGATTGATTCAACCCAGTGCGTCACCTTGGAGATCACCTGTCTTGTTTGTGGACAAGAAGGATGGAGGTAACCGTTTGTGTACAGATTATCGGAAATTGAATGATGTCACCATCAAGAACAAGTATCCCTTGCCCAAGATAGAAGATTTGTTTGATCAGTTGACTGGTGACAAAGTGTTTTCTAAGATTGATCTTAGAACTAGCTATCATCAACTCAAAATTCGTGCAGCGGATATTCCAAAGACTGCCTTTACCACCAGATATGGATTGTATGAGTATACAGTCATGTCTTTCGGACTAACCAATGCCCCCTTTTATTTCATGAATCTCATGAATAATATTTTTATGGACTTCCTGGATAAGTTTGTCGTTATTTTCATCGATGACATTTTGATTTATTCCAAATCAGAAGAAGAACATGAGCTACACCTAAGGACCATTCTTGGAACCCTTAGAGAGCATCAGCTGTATGCAAAGTTTAGAAAATGTGAATTCTGGTTACAGGAGGTAGGATTCCTCGGTCACATTGTATCAGCCGGCGGAATTGCCGTTGACCCTGCCAAAGTGAAAGATGTAGAAGATTGGCAAGCCCCAACCACTCAAACCCAAGTTCGTGCATTTCTCGGATTGGCGGGATATTACCGCAAATTCGTAGAAGGATTCTCGAGTATCGCCAGACCCATGACCCAATTGCTGAAGAAGGACAAGAAAGTTTGAATGGACCGACAAATGTGAAACAAGTTTTCAAGAACTCAAAAGGAGATTGATTTCAGCCCCAATCTTGATCATGCCAGATATCACGAAGCCCTTTGATGTGTATTGTGATGCATCCAAGATCGGTCTCGTATGTGTGCTAATGCAAGAAGGGAAAGTTATATCTTATGTATCTCGACAACTGAAGCAACATGAGCAAAACTACCCAACCCATGACCTCGAACTCGCAGCCATAGTTCTAGCCCTGAAAACATGGAGACATTACCTGATGGGAAACCGTTGTGAGATCTATACGGATCACAAGAGCCTAAAGTATATATTCACTCAGAAGGAGATGAATATGAGGCAGAGAAGATGGATTGAGCTAATCAAGGATTACGACCTGGACATTCACTATCACCCGGGTAAAGCCAATGTGGTAGCCGATGCCCTTAGCAGATTGCCGTGCCGCTTGAACTCCATGATTTTGAAGGAGCAACCAAGCTTGCACAAAGAGATGGAAGATTTTCGAATAGAATTAGTGAGTGAAGTATTTTTGGCTAGCATAGAACTTCAGCCCACTTTGATCAGTCAGATTAAAGAGGCGCAGAAGGGAAATGCTAGTATTGACGGAATCAAGCGTCGTATCGGTACAGGCAAAGTACCTGGATTCACCGAGGATGAAGAAGGAGTTTTGTGGTACAAAGGACACCTTTGTGTACCAGCAAATTCTGATTTGAAAGAAGTGATTTTGAAGGAGGCTCATGATACTCTTTATTCTATTCATCCCGGAAGAACTAAGATGTATCAAGATTTGAAAGAGCAATTTTGGTGGCATAAGATGAAGAGAGAAATCGGAAGCTATATCGCCAAGTGTGATATATGTCAGCGAGTCAAGGCAGGACATCAAAGACCCGCTGGATTGTTGCAACCATTGCAGATTCCGGAATGGAAATGGGATTCCGTTGGAATGGACTTTATCACCGGATTGCCTACTTCTAGTAGGGGAAATGACTCTATCTGGGTCACAGTGGACAGATTGTCCAAAGTTGCCCATTTCTTACCCGTCAAGACCACATATCAGAGTTCGAAACTAGCAGAGTTATACATCGCTAGAATCGTTAGTTTGCATGGAGTTCCCAAGAACATTGTATCGGATCGAGGAACTCAGTTTACCTCGAGATTCTAGAAGAAAGTCCAAGAAGGTTTAGGAACCCGCCTAGATTTCAGTACCGCTTATCACCCTCAGAACGATGGACAAACGGAGCGAGTAAATCAAATACTCGAAGATATGCTGAGAGCATGTGTGTTGGAATATGGATCTAAGTGGGAAGACTATCTGCCGTTTGCAGAATTTTCATACAACAACAGTTATCAAGCTAGTTTGCAAATGGCCCCATTTGAATTCATGTATGGAAGGAAGTGTCGCACCCCTTTGAACTGGTCGGAAGTAGGAGAGAGTCAGATTTTCGGACCCGACATCCTACGAGAAGCAGAAGAGAAGGTTCACAAGATTCGTGAGCACCTCAAGACAGCCCAATCCAGACAAAAGAGTTACACCGACAAGAGACGTCGAGACCTCGCCTTCAACATAGGAGATTTTGTTTATCTGAAAGTGTCGCCATTGAAGGGAATGCATTATTTCCAACTCAAGGGAAAGTTAGCCCCCAGATATATCGGCCCTTTCAAGATTCTGAACCGTCGAGGAGAAGTATCGTATCAATTGGAATTACCCGAAGAGATGTCAGCCGTGCACAATGTGTTCCATATCTTGTTACTTCGCAAGTGTCTCGAAGTCCCAGAGAAGACCAAAGTGTTCAAAAATATCGATCACCGGACCATAGAGATCAACGATGACCTGACCTATCCCGAAGTACCCATCCATATTTTGGAAGAAGCTTTTTGAACTACCCGAACCCGAAGCATCAAGTTTCTCAAGATTCAGTGGAGAAACCACACAGAAGAGGAAGCTACCTGGGAGCACGAAGATCACATCAGGACGGAGTTTCCCGATCTCTTCAAATCCTAGGTAATCTTTTTGTCCCTTTTTCAAATCTCGGGACGAGATTTTGTTTAAGGGGGGAAGGTTTGTAACATCCCAAAAATACTAAACTTAAATCATCAAACTCTAATCATCAAAATTAGGGTTAACAAAAACTTTTCTAAATAAAATTATGAAAGCATGCATATGTGTATGCATTTAATTTGAAATTCTTTTAAACCACCTTGTTTGTGTGTTTCTTTGCTTGTAAAATGTTTCTTAGGTGAAATAAACATCATCTAAACATTTCCCACACTTTTCCCAAAGACAAGTGAATCAAAACAAACAAAATAAAGGAATGGTCATTTTGGCCAATTTAACTCCCATGCCTACTTTGGCTGTGTGCAGTGTTTTGAACCTAACTGGTTCCCTATCTAGCTCACAACCATCTCAGTAGATCATCTAGCAAGATTAACCAAGCACTAGCACCACTGTGAGCTTGCCAATATCATCAATGATGAACAACCGAGTGCATCCTTGCCACCCCAGTGTAGACAGCAAGCTAGGAAAGAAACTAGCCATGCCAACCTTGTCTGGGAGATCACCCATGCCTCACCGCCCCCTCTCGACCAACCCTGCCTCGAAGACACCGACCAGAGCACCCAGGAACGCTGCGCCCGTGCCTCTGTCAACCGTGCCGAGCGTGCGCCAGAGCGCCACCCTCGACCGAAGCCCACAGACTGTGCGTCGCCCTTGCCGCGTGCATACACGATCGCCACTGACCCAGGAGACCGCCAGACATCCTTGTTCGCAGCCCCATGCCGCACAGCCACCGCTCGCCGTTGAAGACGCCGCCTCTGCCGCGCAGAGCGTCGCGTGTTCCAGACCAACCCGCACCGCCCCACGTGTCGCCACGGTATCGTTGAGCATCGCCAGGGAACACCGCACCTTCCCCTACCTTCGACCATGCCAATAGCCGTCTGTACCATCGCCCCTGACGAGCTCACCGTGCGCCCCGTCGGTCCCCTCGCTCGACTATAAATAGAGGCCACCCCCAGCCGAATTGAGCACACCATTCCACTCTCCTCTCCTCACTGATCGTGCCACACCGTTCCCGGAGCAAGTCGAGCAGCACTTCGCCGGAATTTCACCGGAGCCCGCCGCCTCTGGAGAAGAAGGGAGCCAGCGATTGGAGCCGCCCAGGAGGAGCCACCGGTACCAGGAGATTCGCTGTCGTCGACTGCGCCGTTCGCCCGCCTCGCCGACCCTCGCCTGCACCCCGGTGAGCCCCCAGCAACCCCCACTGGCCGCGCTAGGTTTCTGACTCGCCGGCGTTGCCCAACGTCGACGATGACTCCCAGCCGTTGGATTACAACCAGATCGAACGCCCCACATCGCCCCATACCGCTTCGCACCCCCTGTCTCACTGACGAGTGGGGACAGCCACTTAAACAGCCCGCGGAAGCGCTACGCTTAGAAGGACGGCCCGTTAATTTTTCCCGCGCAGCCCAACTATTTAAATTAAACTTTTTCCATTTTATTTCAAACACACTTGTGTGCCTAGTTTCAAAAATCAACCCAGATCGATTCAGTGCACCAAATTTAATGAAACTAATTTTGTTAGAAAGGTCCGGGAATGATGAATCCAACCCCGTTGGATTCAAGTCATTTGGATCTATAGATCACCCATGGTAAAAATAACAAGGCAGAAGCTTTTTTGCATTCAAACATTTTTAAAATTTAAACCATAATAGCTTTTGAGTTGATTCCAACTCTCGAAAATCACATTTAACCATAACTTTCAGAATATATAAAAATATATTGGTTTACTTGCAGAAATAATGTTCAAGTAATAAAAGAATGCCCCATAGGCATTTCTAGTCACTTTATTTAATTAAAATAAAAGGGTAAAACCTTATTAAATCGTGACACCACTTTAAATCATATTCCCATGGACTAAAATATGTGCCGATGACATGTGTCAACATGATCCCATGTTTGGTTTGGAGAATATTAAATCTTAAGTAGTTTTTCAATGAGTAGAAATTACTTTTCTAAAAATAAAGGGAATTAAACCAAGCTTTAATCTTGTAATGTTAGTGATGATGCTAGATCATCTATAGGACCCTTTTGTGTGATGATTGCAAGTAGTTAAGTATTGTTTGGTGATTGTGTACCTCGTATTTATTCATAGACGCTAGTACCGACCAAGGATACGAGGAGGAAGGAGGATTCTATGAAGAAGAAGCCGAGGAGAATTTCAACCACTGCTCTGCACAAGGCAAGCTTTACTAATCAAGTTGACCAATGCAAACCCAATACTACTAGTGAGTGTGCAAGCTAACACTTCCAAGATACTCTACTGATGCAACAAACCACTATTTGTTACCATGCCAACTATATGCCTTAAGCATATATGATCATATCCACTTGATAAACCAATCCTAGTTTTACTTGCAAGCTTCTTACTTTATTTCTTTATCAAAGCTCTTACTAGATTTTACATAAGTGAATGGTAGATACTAGAAAGATATGCGAAGGTTGCATAAAGAGCATAAAATTTGGCCTAAGCTAGATAATCTTGATGTCATCCTAAGGCATGAGATTGAACTTAGTTAAAACTCCACTAGTTTACCACCCCTCATTAGTGCTTACCCCCACATGTAGATGCTAGTGCTAAGCATAAAACTTGATCAACTTTAGATGGGAATACTTGGTGGAAAAATGGTTATGAAAACCTTGGAATGATGGATCATTCTTTTGAAATGTTTTGGACATGTGTTTCCGAACACCTGATGATTTTGGTGATGAAAATGTTGAGGCATGAGCCTTAGACCTTTATAAAACTGATGGTTGTCTGGATGCGATACCATTCCAATTTTATCGTACAACCACAATACCCGAAGATTGGGTAGGGCTTGACTGGAAACTTATATAACTTAGTATTAGTTCCCTCACGGCCAAGGTCTGAGCTGAGGCTACCTTGTGAAGATTGTCCACCTGTGCAGTACCCAAGATGACATTTGGTCATGGTTGGGAGGCCAAACTCACAGGAGAGGTGCTTATACTAGGGCGTGTAATTGAAAGGTTAGGATTGATTATTCGCATACTGAGTATGGTGAATTCAGGATTTGTTCCTGACGGATGTATCGAATGTTGTGGTGAAAGTGTACAATCTCTGCAGAGTGTCAAACTATTCGAATAGCCGCGTCCGCGGTTATGGATAGTTGGAGTGGCCATACTGTTCCCCCGCCAGACTTTTCAAAATGACTTGGGAAATGAATTGAGACTTTGACTTGACCACAACAGGGTTGTGATATGAGATACAAGTTCCCACTTAGGTGTTATAAAACTTCAACTAGCATTCGTTTCTTCTAAACTTAGTAGAGATAAATCTGGCTTTTGCAAAACAACCCTAGAGCCTAGTGTCCTATTATCAAAAACCCCTTTCACTTGTTAGTATTAGTTTGCGAGTACTTAAAGAGTACTCATGGCTTTGTCCCTGGCTATTCCCATGGCCAGACTATGAAGAGGAGTACCTGGAGGATGGACCCCAGGAAGGTTACGACAACTAGGATCATCTCCCATCGTCAGCATTGCCTGTGACCCCGAAGATGGAGATTCGCCCACGCTACCGTTATTATTACGTATTCCGTTGCTTGATGTTGTATTAAGAACTGGATCATGAGATCCCTATTTGTGTAAGAACTTATGTACGGTTTGTAATGGATGATGTACTATGGTATCCAATTCTGTTATGTCTCGCAAAAATGGTAATCCTGGGATTGCGATGTATGGCATAACAGGCATCTGGGATTAAAAATTCGGGTGTTGACAATAAACTTTTTCATGAACAAGAATTATAACAATAACATCTTTATTATTGCCTCTAGGGCATAATTCCAACACTTGCCGCCTTCGAGATCACCTACAAAAGGCGCGACGCTATCAAGTCACAAGCCTTGGCGGATTTTATTGCAAATTGGACGGAGACGCCAGATGCTACTCCGTTGCCGGAACCAGAGTACTGGGTGATGCAATTTGACGGATCAAAGCTTCTCAATGGCTCAGGGGCTGGTGTATTGCTACAGTCACCAAAAGGAGACAAGCTACACTACGTTCTGCAGATCCACTTCGAGGCTACAAACAACATGGCGGAGTATGAAGCACTCATTCACGGGCTACGTGTAGCCAAGGATATTGGCATCAAGCGCATAGTTTGCTATGGAGATTCCGACTTGGTTGCCCAGCAAGTGGCTGGCACCTGGAATGCACGGAACCCTATGATGGCGGCATATCGAGACGAAGTGGACGAGATAGCCAAGAGCTTCTTGGGCTACAAAGTCAAGTATGTACCTAGGGAGCAAAACGAGGCGGATGATCTGCTATCTAAGCTTGGATCAGGGCGCAAGCAAATTCCACCAGGAGTTTTCCTAGAGCATCTGCGCACACCATCTGTGAAGGGAGATGACATTGACAACCCAGATAGAGCTGACTCTTTCGTCAACATGGTGACTAAGGTCCCTCCGGCTTGGACAAAACTGTTCATGGAATATCTCGAACACGGAACATTGCCCGACGATGAAGTCGAAAGACGGCAAATAGTACGACGAGCAAAGGGTTATACCATAATCAATGGGCAACTCTATAAAAGGAGCACTACTGGTGTATACCTAAAGTGTGTTTCCCAGCTAGAAGGTATGGAAATCCTACGCGAAATCCATCTTGGAGATTGCGGGCATCACGCCGCTCCTCGATCGTTGGTCGCGAAAGCCTTCCGGCAAGGATTCTACTGACTGACCGTGAAGGCGAACGCTGACAAGCTGGTTGAGACATGCATGGGATGCCAGTATTATGCCCGACAACCACATGTTCCTGCTGAAGAACTGCGAACAATACCAATAACTTGGCCGTTTGCAGTCTAGGGGCTAGACATGGTGGGACCGTTACAGACGTCACCTTGTGGGTTTACACATCTGCTTATAGCAGTGGATAAATTCACAAAATGGATAGAAGCTAAACCCATTAGAAAGCTTGATGGGGCAACTGCCCTCAGGTTTGTCCAGGATCTAGTGGTGAGATTTGGTCTCCCACACAGCATTATCACCGACAACGGCATCAATTTGTCACTCGGCGAAGTGGATGCTTATTGTTGGGAGTAAGGCATCCGACTTGACCTTGCTTCTGTGGCACACCCGCAATCCAATGGTTAGGTTGAGCGAGCCAATGGATTAATTCTACAGGGAATCAAGCCACGTCTTGAGGCACCGCTACATAGAGCAGCTGGAGCCTGGGTAGAAGAATTGCCATCTGTGTTGTGGAGTTTACGAACTACACCCAACAGATCCACCGGCTACACCCCTTACTTCATGGTATATGGAGCAGAAGCCATCCTACCTTCCGACATACTTCACGATGTGCCAAGAGTTGCCGCCTACGACGAAGATGACGCTGAAGAATCCAGACGCCTAGATGTGGACCTTCTCGAGGAGGAGCGCATTTTGGCATGCCAAAGATCCGCCATCTACCAGCAGAAGCTACGCAGCTACCATAGTCGCCGCGTTCGGCATCACTCGTTTAAAGAGGGGGATTTGGTGCTCCGACTTAAGCAGAAGAAGTCATACAAGTTATCCCCGCCATGGGAAGGACCGTTCATCATAAGCAAGGCGCTACTCAATGGGTCTTACTACCTCGTTGACAATCGTGAACTGAAGGATAGACCCAACGAGGATCATAAGCGTAAGCGACGTGACCCGGATGATGACTACCCGGAGCTTGATCGGCCATGGAACATAGCACAGCTACGACCTTATAACACTTAGCATTTTTTATCTAATTGTGTACCTCTTATATGATCAATGAAATAAAGCTCTCTGATTCACTCATATTTCTGAGTCTTTTACCTCCTTTAGTGTTCATTTTTGGATCATGTAAAACCTCTATGCACAAAGTTTTGCGATTGCACTTGTGAAAATTCTGCCTACGGGCGTTAGCTTAAGTTTTCTGGTCTACACGTTCTTTGTCGTTTTTATGTGGATTCTGGAGTAGTGACTTTCGGCACTTATTGTCGGCGATTTTGTGCTTAGGTTATTGACGGTGCCATTGGGCATCATCACCTGAGCTCATGGTTCCGACAATGAGTCTTCCGACTCACGAAAGGTCAAGCATAAGAACCAAAGTAATGGATAAGCCATCACTTGCTTAAAAAATATATACATGCTGGAAACTAATTCTTAAGTAGCAGGACATACAACATTGTTTTCCGCCTTAAGTTACATACATAGTTTTTTCCACATGCGCACCAAAGGTGAAACAAATATTACAAAGTTATTTTTTATTCCTTGGCGTAGGCGACTTGGACGCAGCTTCATCAGCAGCAGGAGAACCACCCTCGAAGTCAGAGGTGTGAAGAGACTCGGAGGAGCTGTGGGTGCCGCCATCAATGGTGTTAATCGGCACGAAGACAACGACGTCCACCAACTCGGCAACTCTGGTGTTATAACCCGCGAGCGATGACAGGATGGCTTCATGATTAATCTCTTTGCCATCATCGTCTGCGTCGGGAATGCCAGAAGTCATCGTGTCGATGTCGGCATCTTCATAGTGTGCCTTCACCATCGACAGCGCCATCCTTGCGCCAGCCCGTGCACAAGAAGCTTTCCAGCTCGTGATACCGTAGAGTCCGATGCTTTGATGTTTATCTGGAGGGGCTTGGCGATCTCCTTGGCTTGCGTGATGGCGGTGTTGATAAAGTTGCCGGCAAGAACCATGCATTCCTTGGCCGGAGGAGGTGAATGGGTCAAACCCAGAGGAGCTGCAAATTCCGACAAGGAGTGCATGAGTTCAAACAATTCAAAGTATCCAGACTACAGAAATCCAAGACAGAGAAAACTTACTGAAGATGCTGGCTTCAGCTTGCCAGAGGATGTCCGCCAAGGATTCTTTCTCTTGTTGGAGGAGCTTATACGCCTCGCTGTGGCGTTGATTTTTCTCATCGGCAGCTTGCTTCTGATCCTTTAAGATCGCAAGCTCCTCCTTCAAGCGATTGATTTCCGTGGTGGCGGAGTCCTGCAGGGCTTTCATCGAATCCTCATGCATTTTCAGCATGTCTTTCCTCTCCTCCTTAAGGATCTTGTTCTCGCTGTCCAGCTGCTGGATGTGCTTGGACTGCTCGACAATGTCCTTGGCCTTGGCAACATGTTCTGCAAAGTCGGAGAAAGCAAATTACACAGTGAGTACTCGGAGAATGTAGGCACAAAAACAAGACGGAATGCGCAAAAAGAAAACAGACTCTTGTTTTTGATGATCTGTTCCTTCAAGAAGGCAGTTTTACCCTTTTCGACTTCAAGATCTGCACGCGTCTTCTGGTACTTATCATTGGCCATGCCCCTCCGAGCATTCTCGTTCTGTGTAAAAAAGGACAAAGTTGAAACGTTGTTTAGTCTACTTGGAGCATCTAGACGGAAATCCTCCACCTAGACGCTCGGGGGCTACAGCGAGAGTTTTTAAACTTAGCAACATGCTTAGCTTTTCTTTGAGCATCTAGTCGGAACTAATTCAGTTTTCGATTAGAGGCTTGGGGGCTACAGTATAATTTTTTTAACTCAGCTCTATGCTTAGCTTTCTTTAAGCATCTAGTCGGAACTATTTCAGTTACAACTAGAAGCTTGGGGGCTACAGTACTGAAATTTATAAACACTGCGTATGCTACTCTTAAAGCATCTAGTCGGAACATTTCATTCCATCTAAATGCTTGGGGGCTACAGTGAGAAGTTTTCTAGCTTAGTCACTCTTAGAGCATCCAGACGCAAAAGCCTATGGTTTTCCGTCTACATCCTCGGGGGCTACAGTGGGATACTCATATGAAATGCAAAAAGGCAAATAAAACTCACCAGTGCAATGATCTTGAGATTGGTAGCACTCTCGGCTAGCAGCTTGCCAAAGGAGATATTGTTTCCTTGCAAGATATCTGCTTGTCGGAGGAGCTCCTCAAGACCGCACGCCGGAGATTTCGGTACTCCTCTAGGAACCAGAGTTGTGCTACTCGATGTAAGTGCCGGGTAGACTATCTTTGGAAACTCGAAAGGTTTCTGGGGAGCAAGGGCGCCGCCTTCGGCAGAAGTACCAGCTTCCACCACCGCCTTGTCGCCACCGATGGCATCCTTAGCCGGAGCTTCAGCCATTTGATGGGCGGTACTCTCCTGCGTCGCCTGCTCGCCGACAATAGCAAGCTCAGTAGAGGCGCCAGAGTCCACTTTCATGGCGGAAGGGCCTGATGCATCCTTAGCCTGAGAGCTTGTCGGGGCAGACGAGGGCTTGACGATAGGAGTGGCAGGGGCGATGGCGGGAGATGCGTCGCGATGCAGCATATCCTTGATATTTCGAGAATCCCCCGATGTTTTGGAGGTCTTCTTGAGGCTGGTCGTGGCTTTCTTCCTGAAACGTGAAAAAATGCATAAGTACAGGAGCAAGACATATAAATAGGCAATGTCGGAGAATGAGAAGCTTACACAAGTGGGGGTGCTTTGGCAAAGGGGATCCCGGTAACTCTTCTCTTTTCTGCCTCTAGGGCGGCGGTAGTCTTTTTGGAGGCTCCACCCTCCGTCTTCTTCTTCTTGCCTCCATCGCCAGCGTCAGAGGTGGAGCTCTTCCGCTTTCGCGCCACCGAAGCTTCATCGTCAGACACGACCGTGACTTCCTTCATCTTTGGATCATAGATTTGGGCAGCCATGTTTCCCTCCTCTAGATCGCTAAGCTGTTAAGTGAGAAATCATCGTGTTAGATAAAATGACATTTGCAAGACGGTAGAACTGGAGTATATGTCATACACAGAAAATAAATACCTACCTTTGGGCACTTGCCGTCTACGTACATGTCGTAGGTGATGGTGAAGCCACGCTTCTTGTCCTTCACCTTGACGATGTCCTTAAGGCGGATCTTGACGGAGTCACTCGAGAAGTTGTCCACAGATATGCAGATATTATCCCTTCTGTCGCTGGTATACTCGTGCATGAACTTCGCGCGGTGCTGCAGAGGTTGGATTCGCCTGATGAACCAGCACATGGCTAGGTCCAAGCCGGTCAAACCCGTCTCTACAAACCATTCGATCCGCCTTATGGAGCGAGAAGCGTCAAGGTCGGAGGGAAGGGAGGCTTGGGATCTCCATGTGGAAACTTCAGCGGCTGCTCCATCCACGAAGTCCGGGTACGTTACTTCTCGGCCAACCAGAGGAATGTCTGGGCCGTAAAAGTACGTCCACTGCCAATTTTTGCAGGACTCATGGCCGACGATGTCGGGGAACCGCCGGCCAGGTCGAATCTTGAAGCTTATGGTGCTGCAGTTCCTAAGCTCTTCCTTGCTATGTCCGGCTTCACGTTTGACGCTGAAGAAGTACACAAAGAGGTCTAACCTAGTCCTTATCCCTAAGTATCCCTCGCAGAGCGCCGCGTAGTTGCTAAGCACTAAGATAATATTGGGGGAAAGGTTCTGGGGCTGGACCCTATAGTGATTCAAGACGGAGAGGAAGAAGTTGGAGATAGGCAGAGAGACTCCACGTACCAGCTGAGCTTTGAGTTACACCTTTTCTCCGGCTTGGGGAGAAGGTGTCACCTCGCCGGCCGGCGTCGCCCGCCAGGCGAGCCCCTCCGTCGCAGGGAGGTAGCCTTCGGCCATCATCTCTTGGATATCACGGTCAGTGATATCCAAGCCGCGCCAGTCGCCCTTGTGCGAGTCTGGTTCCTCCTCCAACGGCTCTAGCGCCGCCAGATTGTGGTCGCCGCCGGTGGACTCAATCACCGCCGAGGTGGGGATGACCAAGCCCTCTGGGGGCACGACGATAGAGCTCGCCGGCTTCGCCGCGGCTTCGCTCGACGCCGCCATGGAGGGAGAGGTGTTGCTGCTGGCCATGGAGAGAGATTGGGTGCGACTGGTGCATATTGGAGCTAGGGTTTTTTCGAGAGTTCTCGCGGAGAGCTCGAGGAGACACACAACTGGAGGAAGAAGATGATGCGAGGAGAATGAGGTAAAAAGTGGAAAAATCCACCATAGTTACTATTTATCACCTCCAGCATCAAGATTCATGCAGCTTAATCGGACGGTTGCCGCGTAGACGACGTGTTCGCGAACGTGCGCGGAAATTTCGCCACGTCTACAACTGTCGCCGCCAATGGTTCGTATTGCTCGCGCTGGAAAATCATACATGATTGCGTTCTCTGCATGTGTGAGTTACGAGGCGTCGCTGACCTAAGACTACGTCGTCCTAGCTGACATGGGCAGATGAGCCGTCACATCGAAGATTCCGGCATACACGGATTCAATCCGACTACGGAAGAGTACGGTGGAAGATTCAACATTTATTTGGGAGGACTACAAGATATTGCTTGACGATTTGCCGACATCCATCTAGACGGAGCATTCCACGTGAAGAGGCAAGACGGCGCAAGATCTCGGACTTCTCCGGGGGCTACTGTTGGGGATATGCTATATGGGTATCCCTATAGAATGTCTCTTATCCGGCTAACCCTGGTGGCCCATAGTTGGTAGCATGGCCTATGGCCTGCTGGGCGGCCCAGTTAGATGGATCCAGAAGGGAGGCCCATGCCGGACAAAGGAAGGCTACGGTGGAGTCACCAGCGTACCCGGAGCCTTGGAGTACAAGATACACAAGATTAGTGATAAACGGTGTAGGACTCTGTAACCTGTCCGGCTAGGACTTTTCCCTGTAACCCTAGGACCTGGCGACTATATAAGTCGGGCCTATGGGAGCCTTTAGGGCACAACTTTAGACAATCGAATAGCGATTAGCACATACCTCGCACAGCGAACCAATCCCTGTAACTCGGCGTATTGCCCTTATAGTGATTTATAGCAGGAGTAGGATTCCGCCACCGTCGTGGGATCTGAACCTGGGTAAGCAGTGTTACCTCATACCCGTCAACCGTCCGCCTTCCCCCACATCTCTAAACACACACTATGAGGACCCCTCCAAGGCGTACTCGTCGGCAATACCACGAAAAGTGTGGTCCTAATTGATTGGGCTAACCCTCCCCCCATAATGCCGAAAGCAAGAAAAATCATTTCCCTTAATATAATTTTGTGATATATGGGTCATCGATGAGCATTGGTTTTGAACTCAAGATACATCTTCGTGGTGTCATGCCATGCGCTCCAACATGGTGGCTTCGGCCACCGCCCTCTTCCTTGAGAAGAGTTGGTTTCTAATGGCTCTCTTTGGATTTTCTTGCATATTTCTTGTTCTTATGGAAAACTCACTCAACTTCGGTTTTTGTTTGATTTGGTTCTTGCAAGGCGTGATCTCCAGGGGCGTTAACATCGCTCTACATCCTTTTTGGCATTTCGATGCCAAAGGGGGAGAAGTAGTTCTATTAGTTCTATTAGGTCTCGTGGATTTGCAAGGGTCGGGCGCAAGCACTTGTCTTTTAGTCGTTTTATTTGCTTGCTTGTGCTCTTTTTAGCGTGAACTTATTTTCTATTTGTGTTTGGTTATGTAAGACTATGTCGTGCTTTACTCTGCGTGCTTGGTATATTCTGGAATTTCGAATTATATTGTGGATCTCATGGAATTATGGATTTATCTATGGAGTATGTTTGATGGCATATGAAATCATGGGATTATCTAATGTATGCATCAATATTGTTGGGATGTGCTTGGAGGATATCAATCTCATTATTTTCTTTGGCTACAGTCACATCCCGGTGGTATGACCTTGTTTCCCTACCCACCTTGTTTCAATTATCTTTGCTATGAAAGTTGTGTTCTCTCTAGTGTGTGTATTTGTATTCAAATGCAAATTGTAAATATGCACACATCTAGGGGGAGCGTCTTTCATTTTTAAGGTGGCGTTAGCCGGTTTCATTGCAAATCCTAGTATTGTCATCTAACACCAAAAAGGGGGAGATTGAAAGAACATTTCTTAATCCCTAGTGTTTTGTGTGTTAGATAACAATATCAAGGATTATTTAATGTGTGTTGAAGTGTTGCAGCTCTCTCTAAGAAAAAGGGAAAAAGTATCTTCCTGTGGGGGGCGGATAATCCGCCTCTCCCTCTTCCCAAGCAGGCGCTAGCCCCAGAAGGGGGCGGAGTTTTGGCCGGATTCTTCGGCCTCGCCGGATAATCTGCCCCTCTAGGGACCGGATAATCCTCCACTCTGGGACCGGATAGTACGCCCCCCTTGCTCACCGCCAAGGCGCAAGCCCTAGAGAGGGGGCGGAGTGTTGGCCGGAATTTTTGGCTTGGCCGGATAATCCGCCCCAGGAGGGGGCTGGATTATCCGCCCCCCCCCCCCCCCAAGATATTCACCAAGATCTGATCTGCAACCTTCATCCAAGAGAGCTCCACCTAGATCCACCCAAAGGCCCTATCCCTTGGGGAATCGAATGAGGAGAACTCGATCTTCATCATCAGCAATCAAGCGCTTCATCTCCTCTCCAATCATTTGGAGAATCACCGATCTAGTATTTCTTGCTAATACCTAGATCCTTATTTTGTTTATATTGATAAACCTTATTCTTGTGATAGCTTGTTGTCATCTCGGGAGCCCCCAATTCAGTTGTGGGTGTGTGCCTCGGTAGCGTTGTAAAAGGCACTGGTTCCCGCCTCGAAGGGATCCAATAGTGGAGAAGGTGGATCAAGCCTCTCGTGGCGAGATCCATCGGATAATAGGGTGAGGCCTATTGTGGCGTGGTGGTCTTAGAACTGCACACCCCTCCAACGCAGACGTACTTCCCTTAACAAGGAAGGAACTGCGGTAAAACAAATCCATGTGTCTCCGCGTGCTCCACTACGGTTCCTTCGCTCCTCTCTTTACATGCTTAGTAGCTAGGGTTGCATATAGGGAAATTCTCGTAGTTACATATCTAGAGAATTTATTTTGTGTCAAGCCTAAAATTGAAAAATTATTAAAATTGGTTAGCACCTATTCACCCCCCTCTAGGTGCCCATACGATCCATTTCAACAACTAGATCAATGCCTCGAAGACGCTTGTTTTCTCGCATTAGACGGTCATTATCTCTTTCTAGATGATCTTCCCTAGCTGACCGCATCGGCTGTGAGACCGACATCCTTCTAGACTTAATCTTGGACTTCTATGTTTTGGTAAATAACTCATTGGCTATTCCTAGCCTACCATGTGGCATTCTACCTGCTGCATCATAGATGATTTGTGCATCTAATTCTGGGCGCTCCTCTTCCTAGTTTTCTCCATGTGCATTTGTCATTGCGTCATCAAAATCTTCTTGTCCCGAATAAAATGTTATGTTTTAGATTTGAACATTATTCACATCGCATGACTAATATTACATAAGCTAGAAAGATTCTACTAACCCAACGTTTAGAAATTCTCTGGCTGCGTATCTTCTCTTGATCAGTCCCGCGAAGCAAATTATGCGTGTGATGCCATGCACCGGTAATTCCAGGGTCTTCACCGGTTTTGACTTTCTGCGATTTAAGAATGATAAACATCATCCAATATAAATGGTCCATTCTTCCTCAAAAGTAATAACGAAGATTTGTGCATGTAAAGTAGTAAAACAAAAAAAACATGGAACAAGAGTACCCGATGTTGCCGCGTAGAGACAACACTTCTTGCACCCCTATAATGGAAGACTGTTTCCCCATGAGCTAGTCTGTTCTTCGAGTTGGTCAATGATATCTTTCTAAATGCAGCAGTACTCCAATGCTCACAAAGTAAACGCCAACGAATAACAGTACCAAAACCAGCTGGCTTAGCAGAAATTAAAGCTTCCTTAGTTGGCCAACAGTTACCCTCCTCATCCACTTCCGTAGGAATTTGTCCCTTCTTGTTCAATCTTTTGATGGCTGCGGCCTTTTCCTCGTGTAGCATCTGCCTCACTTTATTAGTAAAGTTCTCCTCCAAGGCAGCATCTGCTTGCTCTTTATTCAATGGGTCACACTCGAAACGCCACTGCGAGAGAACACATAAAATATTAGCTCTTTTTGTGAGAGTAAACATAGGAGTATTTGAGAATATTCAAATATTTCAAAAATTCTCAGACTTCACCTATAAAAAAATCAATAATGCACCCCCTCCAAATATACCATGTGAACTGCCTATTATACAAGCAAGTGATATTACAAGATGAACTTCAGTTCCATGCAATTAGGTCTTATAACCGACGGTAACATCCCAACCGTATGTACCATCGATACCAACTAATTACCGACCGTCAAAGTACTACCGTCGGCCATAAGATAAAACCGTAGGTTATTACATTGAAAAGCCAAGAGTAACTTTTCCCCCGTCGGCTATAAAACTTAATACCCGACCATGAAAACAGGGCCCTCGGGTAATATTGCCGACCGTCGGGTATCCGAATAAATAGCCGAGGGTTAGATTTACCCTGTCGGTCAATGGACTGTACCATCGGTTATTAGCAGACATACCCGAGAGTTTTGTGGTAACCGTCGGTCATAGGTGCTACCGTCGGTTATTAAAATATTAGCCGATCGCCCGTCGGTTATCATTATTCCCCGTCGGAAATCTAGGGATTTCTAGTAGTGTATTAGATGTTCGCGTCCACTTGGCCAGCCCAGCACTCAGCCTACATTCTGGACGTTTATGCGCACACAGACCAACAATAAGTAGAGAGTTCATTTCATCCCAAAACCCGAATTGAAGGGAGAGAAGAATCTCTCTCTTATAAGATGGGTGCGACCACCTCCCATAAGCGAGGTAGGACTAAACTTCGTATAACCTCACTCGTCAACAGCAGCCTAGCATAATTTGGCTCTAGTATCAGTATGACTCTTCACTACGTTTGATTATTAATCATATATGGTTTACTTTTCCACCTGAGTTGGATCTTGTCCATGAATACATGCGTAAAACCACCATGGAAAGTTACAACACACCTCTCACGAGTGCGAGTGCGATGTATTCTGGTCACCTGGACAAACTTACACCTCCTCGGCTGCCCTGTCTGATCTTGGAAGATAAGCTCAAACTACATTTTCAAGAAGATATGCTAGCTCAACAGATAGAGCCATGCCCTTCGACTTTGGCGCCCGCATCGGCGGCGCGCGAAGCAGAGAGCGCGCGCAGCACGACTCCCAGTCCAGTCGTCTTCACTATCGCCGCGTCCATCCGCATGCTGCAGCGCCGTGTCGCGGCGTCACAAAAAAAAAGCCTAGCTGGCAGATCGACCTACTACTACTAGTACTAGCTAGTCCAGACTCCAGACGTCCCGATCGGATCGCCGCGGAGTACAGACGGCGTCGGTACACTATGCCCAGTTTTGTCCGCACCCTGGAGGAAGGAGCGAAGAACTCGTTACGTTCCAGCCTACCGAGGCTTCCTCCTCTGGTCGGGTCGGGTGGGCACCGAGTAGTTGTGGCCGTCCATCCAGCGCTGGCCTAATTCGTTTTGATCTCCATCTCGGCTTCAGGTTGGCAGGTTCTACTAGTACAGTAGGTACATGTACATGTCATCATCGTGGTCTCATTCTTTCTCATGTGCGAAGACGACGTACGATTCACCCGCCAGAGCCGAGAGGATATTTCTTCATGTGCTGCCTGCGCCCCCAAACGTGGCCAAACCTCCCACCAGCTTTTGCACACGGTTGGCACCTGCGCGGTCTCGTCGCTAGCGGAGGAGGCTCTGTTTGCCTCCGAGTCGAGACGCCGCGATTTCCCTTGATTGACAGGTTCGGTACCGATGAGGACAATAACGATCATGGGGGCGGAACGGAACCGGAAAGGCTGGAAAAGCCGGGGCGATGAATCAGTCCGAGCATATCCACTCAGAGTCTAGTGCTGCACACCCTTTTGCTTGGCGAGATGGATAACATAAAGAAACGTAGCTGGCCATGGTGTAAAGGGAGGAAAACATGGCATCATGGGGAGGATGCTTCCAATTTCGTTCGGTTTTAACGTGGCCGTCTTTTGCAATAATGCCACGTCTATCGCGCCCAAAACACAATCAGTTCGTGGTTTATTCAGTTAGCCATGCCGTTTCTCCGCGCTGTTTTTGTTGCTTTGCCTGTAGGAAGTTGCTTTTAAAAGCATCCCAGATTGCAAAAAAAAAACATGCAGACAAAAAAAAACATCCCATAATGCAAAGTTCAAGCTCGACCTTTTTTTTGGGGGGAAAGTTCAAGCACGAAAAGGTTCCATTTTCTACGGGTTTTCTTATTCCTTTTCTTTTTTGTTTTTTCTTTTAAAAATAGTCAGGTTTAGAAAGGTTCTGATTTAAATAATATTATGTTTTCAAGATATATTTAGATTATAAAATTGTTCCAATTAAAATATCTAAAGTAAAAAAAATGTTAAAATTTTAGATAATACAATGTTTGTAATTTTTTTAAATAAAACAAATGTTCAATTAAAAAACTTGTTCTAAATTGAAAAAATTCAAATTTGATAGTCGTTCAAAATACTTAAAAAAAACGAAACAAATAAATGAAAAGGAACAAAAAAAAACAGAACCCCCCACCAAAGGCAAAGGAAACCATATGAAAGGTTCTAGAACGTTCCTAAAACAAAAAACCAATAGCAGGCGGGCTGGCTTAGAAAAGTTAGGGACCTCGCGAATGGATGCAATGAGGATGTCCTTTTTTTTTAGGGCTGCAATGAGGATGTTCTGAAAAACAAGTTTTCAGCACAGCGATTTTATGGCCCATGCGACTGACTTCGCCGCCTGGAGAAGCTTGTCTGGCCAACAGGCCGAGTATTTGAGATGGACACCGCGGCCCCACATAAAACCCACCGGCCCAAATAAATGGCAGAACTGAGCTTCGTGCACTCGAAGAAAGAAATCCAGCGGTCGCAGCGAAGAAGACGCAAGCAGCAGCAGCAGCCGAGAAGAGAAGCCAAGCCGTCTCTCCCGGGACCAAATCGATCAAGCGAGCGAGAAGCCATGGAGAGGCTGCAGCGGATCTTCGGCGCCGGCGGGATGGGGCAGCCACCGTCTGACTCGCCCCTTCTCGACTCCTCCGAGCAGGTCTACATCTCCTCCCTCGCGCTCCTCAAGATGCTCAAGCACGGTCTGTCCCAAACCCTACCCTGCTTTAGGCCCCTATCTCTGCTTTCCTCCTTCTCCCTGGATCTAGGATTGACCCTGGGGTGACTGTAGGGAGGGCCGGCGTGCCGATGGAGGTTATGGGCCTCATGCTCGGCGAGTTCGTCGACGACTACACGGTCCGGGTGGTCGACGTCTTCGCCATGCCGCAGAGCGGGACAGGGGTCAGCGTCGAGGCCGTCGACCACGTCTTCCAGACCAACATGCTCGACATGCTCAAGCAGACCGGCAGGTGTGACCACTGATCTCGATCGTAGATCTGTTGTTCCTGGCGTCTTTCCTTAGCCAATTTGTTCCTAATTTCTTCACACTAGTTGATAAAACTGAAAACGATTAGCCTCGTCAACTTAGTATGCCAATTGAACTATGCACCTGTATACATACTTTTTGTTCAGATTTGTGGGTTTGATTTGCTGCTAGTGATAGCTGTTAATTTTCTGAAGATTGGCACTATCGTAACACTAGATGAGAAACATATCAACTTATTATGTGTTGCTTTATTTGGGGAGTAAGCGATTTTGGACCATTGTTTGTACTAGTATATTGCATAGTCTTAATTACATTTTGGTTCGTGTAGTTCCCATAAGCTTATTGTAACTGTCAGTACTTTATTTGCTTACTCCATACTTGACTTCACACTTCTATTTATTCAACGCTTTCAACAACAGTATGTGCGTTACTTATTTTGAACGATATGCAGTTGCTAGGAACACGGGTTATCACAATTCTTCTGTGTCTTGTTGGAAGTTTCAAGGATTCATTTAATTCCTTCCTTGCACTTGTAGTATGATCTATGCTGTGCATTCATCAAAGCAATTTCGTTGGTACTTGATATATACTTTTCACAACCCTGCCATGATTACCAGCACTAGAGATTTTTTATTTGTTCATAGCATAAAATATACAGGAGCAGAGTTTAAGCGAATAATGAGTGAACCAATCTGATAAGATACACTTAATCACTTTGTAACAAAGGATACATTAGCATTGTTTAAGCGAATAATGAGTGAACCAACCTCGAGTTCTAAGTTTGACCGTCGATTTGCCCAACCAAACATGGATTATGTATCATGTATGATATACCATTAAATTTGTATTTGAATAAAGTATAATTTTATAAGAAATAATACATGTATTATTTGCCAAATTAGTGGTCAAAGTTTAAAGATGGCAAACGAGGACGCTACATACAGTGGGAGGGAGGGAGTATCTTTTATGATAAAATTATCGTTAGTACCGCAGTTGAATTTTGTGGAACTTAATATTTCTTGTTACATGCCTATAATTTTTGCTTGCAATTCAGATACGTTGAACATAGGTCTATGCGCTTGACGCATCAATTTTTATGGACAAAAGGAGTTATGCAAATGCAGCACATATTTAAGCTCTCTGTGCAGCGACCATCCTGTGCACCCTTTATTTTATGTTCTAATTTCTGCATATTTGAATAAATGAATATAATAAGAAATCATCATTACCAGCTTTAGATAGTAAGACACTTATTTACTAGTTGAGCGTAATGTTTGGCTCCCATGGATCTGAATCTGGATGAGAAGAAAGGTATGCTTTGCAAGAAGTTTTCATAAAAAAGTCATATATCTCTAAGTTGCACTATACTTAAGTTCTGGGTTTGTTTTGAATAAAATGTTGGCCATAGCTTAATCCTTTGAATTTGGTCTTTGGCAAATACATCAGTTAACACTTGGATTTACTTTTACAGACCAGAAATGGTGGTAGGGTGGTATCACTCCCATCCTGGTTTTGGTTGCTGGCTATCAGGTGTCGATATCAATACTCAACAGGTGAATGCATACACCACCAATCTTCTATAGGCTTGTAAAAAGACAACCAGACATGTAATAAAGTTTGTATGTCTTTAACATTTTGAGAACTGAACCTGCAGAGTTTTGAAGCTTTAAACCCCAGGGCGGTTGCTGTTGTGATAGACCCCATCCAGAGTGTCAAGGGGAAGGTGGTCATTGATGCATTTCGTCTCATTAATCCTCAGACCATGATGCTTGGGCAGGAGCCACGACAGACAACATCCAATGTTGGGCACCTGAATAAGCCATCTATTCAGGTAAAATACTAATAACTAGTATGATATACTACAAACTTTTGTAATGTTCATTCTTATAAATGATTATACTGTCTGTTTATTGCTAGGCTCTTATTCATGGGCTGAACAGACACTACTACTCGATTGCAATTAATTACCGCAAAAATGAGCTGGAGGAAAAAATGCTGCTGAACCTTCACAAAAAGAAATGGACTGATGGATTAATTTTAAAGAAATTCGATGCACATTCAGAAACCAATGAGCAGACTGTTCAGGTGCGTAGCATCCAACTTTGTACTTTCACTCGAAGATCCTGTTTGTTGATAATGCAAAGTGGAAGTCGATGTTGTTTCTTATTTTTTATGTGTGTTCTTACATGCAGGAAATGCTGAGCCTAGCCATCAAGTACAACAAGGCAGTGCAAGAGGAGGATGAGCTATCACCTGAGAAATTAGCGATCGCTAATGTGGGGCGGCAAGATGCCAAGAAGCATCTAGAAGAACACATCTCAAATTTGATGTCGTCAAACATAGTTCAGACCCTAGGGACCATGCTCGACACGGTTGTCTTTTAGTCTGGTGCTTGCCAACAATGTATACAGACTTCACCCGGTCTTATCATTCATGTTATCGAAAGCTTGCCACAAGCTAAGGTTTGGTGCTTGGTACATTCTGGTTCTAACAGTTTGCTCGGTGTACTTGGTTTTTCCGCGGCACTATCTTCTGCATGTTGTGTGGTAGTTAAACGTTAATCTCGCAGCACTTTTCATCTGTGCCTGATACGTACTTCTGTAAAATCTGGTTACGGTCATAGTTAGGCTACCCGTGATTGGTAATGTTTCTGACCATGTGTCAGCAGGGTTGTGGTAGAGTAGTTTATAGTCTCCCTAGATAGATAACCCAGTCAGGTAGCTGTAGCTTTCTCGCATGTTCTGGCGTAACATGCTCTACAGTTATAACTACCTTCTTGCCAGATGCCAAAAACAATTTGGTCCACCTGGAGAACTGCCCAGTAGTATGAATTATGAAGCTGTTGATTAATTCAAGCTGCGACAGTGGTTGGTTTAGATATTCTGGTAAACCAGCAAACTTAAACTGTCTAAATCATCACCAAATGTAACAATCTGGAGTCTTCACTTGTTTTTCAAGTCTTGGTAATAGGCTGGTTTTGCATTCTACTGGTAACACCAGGCATGCATCTCGATCGTTTGAATTCTACAGGTGCTGGTACTATTCTACACCTGGTACGAGTCCTGGTAGATTAGACGGTGGGTGGAAGCCAGAAAGCTCCGTCGTCCAACTTGGACACGGAGCTAGCGCGCGCGTGGAGTACTGACGTCGCCACCCGCGAACCACAGCTCGCTCGTGCTCTCGCTGCGGTATGCATCTCGCATTTTGCTGATCGATCGAGCTCTCGCTGGCGCTGCGATCGAGTCGTACGCATTTTGCATTTGCTGATCAATCACCGCCACTCGTTAGCTCGCCACGACGCGCGCGGCCGCCTGGATCAGGTGTTTGGGCGCCACCTGGGATAGGCGATATCCGGACGGGCGATGGACCGGTACCGGGACTTGTCGTGGCCCGATCGGTCGAATGATTGATCGACTACTGCCGACCGAGACGCGTCTTTGCCTGCCAACGACCTGGCACTGTAGCCGATCGGCCAGGAAAGCTTGATTTGTTTGCGGGCAACATTCTCTCAACTTCAAACGGCCGGGAGATGTTCAAACAGCGGGCATCTCTAACCGATCCTCTAAATTTAGAGGAGTAAATTTTTGTTGTCCTATTTTTTTAACCACTCCATATATGCTTTCAAACATCTTACATATGGTTTCAACAAACAAATCAAACATACGGAAAATTCAAACACAAGCAATACACCACTTAAACGACATACATAGACATAGTTCATCTAATCGAACACATCGAAATAAAACATGCATAGAGTTCATTCAAAAGTAGACTCTACCACCAACATCGATCAAGGTCACCAAAAAGAAACTATCGACCTTGTTTGATCCAAAATACCACCAATATATCACCTCATATGTTATGGACAACCATCGAAGAGCTCAAAGACCATCTTCGAAGAACTCATCATCATCACCTCCTCCTTCTCGGCCACCACCATCCTCACCATGACCATCCTCACCACCACCTCCTACTCCTCGTCCACCATCACCTCCTTGGCCATGAGCATCTCCACCAAAAGATCTTTGAAGGATCTTTGCTCGAGTGAGATCCCAATACTTCCTAGAGTGGCATCCATGTTGCTTGGATCCATAAACATGATAGCACGCTCATCGATCTCCTTCTCTTTTGCTATCCTCTCCTCAAGTGCAACCCTCCTCTCATCGGCGGTCATCTTCTTCTTCCACTTCTCCTCCTCCATTGCCTTGAGCTCGGTCCACCTTGCCGCCTTCTCATCCCTCCTCTCGACCAAAAAAGCTTTCTTGGTATCAACCATGGCGCATAGTTAATCTTTGTAGCCTCCAACTTGGGCAACTCTCCTTTTACGTTACTTTGCAAGGTTTTGCCCCTCGGGCCTCTTGTGCGGGTCTTCGTCTTCCTCATCATTGGCATCGATAGAGATGCTCACCCTAGACCTTTTTGGAGTGGCCTCCCAATTCCTCCACACCCACTTTTCATTGCCAACAAGCTCGTTGTAGCAATGGTGCAAGGTGAAAGCTTTGCCTCCACTCTTCTTGTTGCGTCTCTTGTAGAGGTCTTGGGTGAGTGGCCCAAACTCCGTCACGGGCACTCCACTTGGCGGGTTCGTTTGCACTTGATAAACACAACCGGACCACCGGTTGCAACACTCAAGAATGGCACCCCACCGGTGGCCGAGAGAGCCTTGTGTGCGAGTGATCGGCACCTCCACGGTGTTGTTGTAGTAGTTCTCAATGCGAGACCAAAACTTCTCCTTCGATTGGTCGGTGCCAACCGATGCATCGAGTGACACATTCATCCACGCATAGCATAATTCTATGTCCTCCTTCTCGCTATAGTTGGAGACTCGGCTCTTCTCTGCGCTTCCTTGTGTCTCCTCCACCTCGACTTCCTCCACCTCTTCTTCCTCCACCTCTCTTTGCTCGATGGTGGGCTCAAACTCTTGATCATCAAAGTTGAGGTCGTCGATCCCGACGGCATGGCTAGCCTCCAATTGGCTCATGAAGGAGGCCACCTCCTTCTCCACCATACTACATTTCATCAAAACAACATCACCGTGTGTCTACAAATCGTGAACCGATGAGAGGAGAGGAGAAAAGGAGATTTTATACCTTGCCGACGATCCATCGAACACCTTGCGCTCGTCGCCATTGACAACGTCCGCCTGCGGTGGCCGGCCTCGGGGAGGGTTCGCCATTGAGGCTTTGCGCGTTGAAGAGGCAGATGCAGCCTTTGCAGCGCCGCCTTGGTCTTCTTCCTCTTCTTCTTGGCCGCCGCCTCCGCGAGTGCCACTTTGGCTGAAGTCGGCGCTCTGCCGCCGGTCGGCCACATGAGTAAGGGGAGGACGCGGCGCCACCTCGGGAGCCTCCACGCGCTTGCCGCCGGCCTTACCGGAGGTCTTGGCGGTCGTGCCGCCCGGCCGGACCACGTTGTTGGCCCCCAATATTTTCCCAACCGAGGCCACGACGGAGATCTCCGATTGCGGCGGCGTTAGGGCGTCTCCGATGCCGGGATGCTCGAAGAAGGTGTGTCGGAGTCTCGGAGAGCTGCGCGTCGATGTAGTCGGTGACATTGGCACCGGCGGTGAGACGGGCGGGAAAGAACGGCGGAGGGCGGGAGGCAGGAGATTTTCTTGAAAATAATTTTAGAGGAGTAAATTTAGGAGTCGACCGCACCGATTTTAGGGGATCAGTTAGAGCCTAAGCCATCTTGGCTCCAAACTGGTCGACATAGTTGGGTCAGTGAACGAGGGGCACGTCGATCTGAACAAAGAAATAACAGGAAGAAGGTACTGAAAGACGTAAGCGTTTACCTGTCATTACATGCGTACGATGAGATTCACCATCGGCCGGCAGGTGTTCGAGAAGCCAGAAGTCACGTACAGGTACAGTGCAGAAGCTCCGGTAGAACCGTGCACGTCCCGTTCCGTTGGCCTTGGTCACGGTCAAGCTAGCGAGCTGTTCTTGTCGATCGATCGATCTAGCTTGTCCATCCACACAACTCCTCCCAGTCCCAGTAAATTATAGAAAAGGAAAATCCGCCCACCTCGCGACGTGACAGGATAAGCTTAGCTTGGTATCACCTCTCTTGGCCGTGGCGCGCTCTCGTGGCAAATCAAGGGCGCCAATCGACCAATCATTTCGGATTCGGACACAAGCTGTCATGTTACAGTTCGCTACAGTCTCTCCTCAATTACTGTACTTGCAGCAGTGACGTGCGATTTTGTACGTACGTATAGCAGACAGCTAGCGTAGCGCATGTGTGCAGGTCTCTCCAAGCTACTCCCTCCGTTTAGAAATATAAGATGTTTTAGGTTTGTGAATGAGATATCTTTAGACATCTTTTAGTGTATAAGTTTAAATGAATCTAGACATTAAAAATTGTCTAGATACATCTCCTTCACAAACCTAAAACATCTTATATTTCCAAACGGAGGGAGTAGATACTACTACCGGTCTACCGTCGAATAGGCTAACGTGTACGGATTACTGCATGACTCGGTGCGATATCGATCACGCGATTAAAAAACAATCTATCGGCTAGCAGTGCTGAGATTAATTAATTAGATTTTAAAATGTGCGGGTTACACCTCAGGGAGGCGCTACCTACGTTACGCCTCGCTGTTAGGATTTAATTAACAGATTAGATTAATTAAAAAGATAATCCTTCTATGTAATCCTTTAAGTCGGTTTGCAAGTGACAACCGACATATCTAGCACCCCCTCGTACGGACGTGACTCTTTGCTCATGTCTCTTCCCCTTGTATAAATACTAAGAATCATCAATGGAAAGAAACAGTTGAATCATTTGCTATTTGTTCCTCGTTCGATTTCTTCTAACACGTTATCAGCACGCTCTACATCTAAGCGATTTCGAGATCAAGAAAAACAGACGAAAGGTAAGAAAAATTGCCAGGAGGAAATCGAGAACAGAGGACGTTGCCAATTTCGCCTCAAAGATTGAAGGCCAAAACGAAAAACTACGATTCAAGATCGAAGAATTGAAGAAAGAAAACAGTAAGGCAGCGATGCATCCTGCATCAAATTTCTTTCCTGTTCACAGTGGTGACGCCGCAACGTCGTCTTCACGTTCGGCTCTGGCGTGTGGAACTGCTTCGGCGCCGCAGTCGCCGACTCCGTCGCGCACTTGCGCCTCCTATCGCCGACTCCCACCGCCGAGGACGACGATGTGCCACCAGGGTATCTTCCCATGCCGCTCTTTAGCACCCGCGGTTTCACCCGTGCAAGGAATACCCGCGCACGGCTCGGCGACCTGCCACACCTCCGTCTTCGCCACGCACAGGTGCTCGATGCTATCTTCTAGCCTTCGGCCTCCCGCTATCCAGCCTGTCGATGGCCTCACCATCTAGTGGCGGCCGCCGGACCGGCTCGTGAGCCCGGCCGCACTGGGCTCGCGGACGACGTCGCGCCCGGGACCCTGCTCCCTGGCAGATCCTCCGACAAGGACGAGCACGGCGAACGCACCAGTTGCCGCCGGTGAGTGTCGCTGCAGCGGCATAGGAGGAGCCCACGTGCGGTTTCGCCGCCTGCAGTGGTCGTGGTGTGGAATTGGGGATCGATTTTTCCAGGGATTCGATTGGTCCCTGTTGACTTTGGTCTCCTTATCCACTCACGCTTCTTGTTGGGCTGCTCAATGTGGCCCACGTGCTTTGCGGCTGAACCACCGAACATTTCTGCTATTTAACATTTAGCAAATCAATTTTGCTTAAAAAAAATTATGAGTCTAACAGTACAACTAGCAAGACTACTTGCTAGTTTCTAATTCCTGTTTTAGACTTGTTAAATTCAGTACATCTATTTTAATACTGTATTTCTGTTGAGTACCATGTATTCCAGATTTATATGGATGTAATATATTTCCATGCTTACTACATGTTGAGATTAATTACATCCTTTATTTGCAATAGAAATTTATAATTTCTTGTAAATAAAAATCGACTCATCTTAATTGACCCACTTTTGGTTCAATACGAGCAAGAAAATATGCAAAATTCTAAGTGATTACTTCAAGTTTATGTTTGGGATCAAAGGTAGTGCACAGATCTACTGCATGAATTGCAGATTATCTCCGCTACCATGATTACTTATCAAGTGATCTCACATGCATTTTAAGTCATGACATAAGGTACTAGAAACATGAGTAACTACTGATTTCATCAGATTATACTCTCTAAGTACTGAGAGATTGACCCTGAAATTCTTTTTGGGGAGTATCTACAATGTGTCATACTTAACAACTTGAAGTCCACACTAATGGTTTCAAGCCCACTTCTTGAAATTACTATTAATTTTGCATAGTTCGTTACAACATAACCATGATAGTTTGTGGTTTACCAAAGCGTAAATTCAATAACCTCTGGTTTACCCAAGTAGGTAACTAATGGCTGGAAGAGAGTTCGGTGTACTCGAACTCGATGGCCACAACTACCCTACCTGGGCCATGGACATCAAGATCACCCTTGCGTCCCGTGGGATAGTGCGTGCCATCCAGAACCTGGAGGATCCCCTTCCGGCCGGAGTCGCACCGCTCAGAGAAGAGCAGAAATATGTTGCCTTGTACATTATAAGGCACAATATCCACCCGGATCTTAAGTCCGAGTATTCAGAGGAGGAATCCCCATCTACTTTGTTTCGAGCCCTCAAAACGAGGTATGAAAAGCAGAAGATAGTTGTCCTGCCTGAAGCACTTCATGATTTGTCCCATCTTCGATTCCAGGACTTCAAGTCCGTTGGGGATTACAATCATGAGGTTCGTAATATAAGTTCTAAGCTGTGCTTTCGCGAGAAGGAACCTACAGATGCGGAAAAGATAGAAAAAACTCTATCCACTATGCTCCCATCTGAGAGGCTCCTCCAGCAGCAATACCACGCTCGTGACTACCAGGTCTATTCAGACCTTATTCATATCCTACTTCATGCTGAAAAGCATGATGAGCTTATTTCTAAGAATGGCTCTCAACGCCCGGTTGGTTCCCAACCTTTGCCGGAAGTTCATATGAATGTCGCGAACGGAAGAAAGTTTGGTGGCGCCTTCAACGGTAACCAACCGAACTTCAAGGGTAAGCGTAAGCACAACCGGAACAGGAAGCCTCGAAACTCGGACCGTGGTGTCACATCCCAAATTTTAGATTTGGTCTTGCATATCATTCATTGCATCGCATCATATCTTTCCATGCATTACCGTCGAGTAGAGAGGATCGACGAAACGCTATTTGCAAAACCCTACTTCTTCTCGCTTCGAGGTTCTTGCGGGAGACTTCAGAGGGGCTTGCAACAACCACCCCTGTAGGTTCGAGCTTTCGCTCAAACTTCGACTGAAGGTTGTGCCCCTCGACGATACGAACCCGTAGGCGTAAAAACCGCTCCAATCGGAGTTCGTATGCAAAAGACTCGGACGTTTTAGTAAACCGCCGGAAAACGGTCCGAAAATCCGGACCGATTTCCGAATCGGAGTCAAATCTGGACCGATTCGGGTCATGATTTTTTTTTCTTTTTCTTCTTCTCACGCGTGGGACTATTTGAAGGGGCCCCACCCCTGCCTCGATTCCCGTGCCTCCCAGAACCCCCGCCGCCACAACTCCTCCCTGGCGCACGCACGCGCCCGCCGCCACCGCCGCTTCTCCTCACCGCCGCCGGCCACTCCTTCGTCACCGTTCGTCGCCGCGTCTGTTGTCGGGTTCGTCTCGTCGCCCTCTTTCCGTTCCCGTGCTCCGCGTCTCCATCCGCCGCCGCCAACTGCGCCCTGCAGATCGCCGCGTACGCGCACGCGTTTATTATTCCGGGAGCCGTAGTTGACTGTGTACGTACGTGCAGGTAGAACCTCGACGCCGGAACCGACCGTCGCCGCCGTCCGGAGCTCGCCGGAGTTCGTTTCGCCGTCCGATTCCGGTAAGACAGCAGCCACCGTCAGATCTCAGATCAGCGGCTTAGATCGTTCGTTGACTGGTCAGCACTCCAGACGTTGACTAGTCAGATGCCCAGACGTTGACTGGTCAGACGCCCAGTCAGTGCCCAGTCATCAGGCGAGTTGACCAGTCAAACAGACACAGTTGACTGGGTCGATCTCGTTAATCCCTTTAGTTGACAGATTTCGGTAGAATCTTGTAAATTGCATAGAAATTAAACCGCTTGGCCAAAAATTGCAAATAAAATATATACGCGTTCAGTGAGTCGTGTAGAATCTCGCTGTAGCTTTGGTTCAGACTTTTACCGTCAGGTTTAGTACAGTTTAATCAAACTAGTTAGTGGCCTTTTCGGAGTAATAAATTCGTAGTAAAAGTTTCGTAGCTCCAAAAATCGCGTGTGATATGTCCCTGAACTCGTATGAACGAGGGGAATCTCATCGTGAAATAAAAAGATAGGCTTACAGTAAAAACTTCTGCAGTATTTGTCTAATGGCTTTCTGCAGTGTTTTAATTACTAGGGATGTTTTATAACTCCTTTTTGAGTAATTCCAATTGGTACTGTTTCTTATCAGTGATGCCTATGCGGTAGAATTTTTCCAGGATTTTACGAACTGTTTACTACCGGTAGTGAATTATTTAAGTTCTAGCTCTAGTAGTGATCACTACTTTTGGTTAATAGTTTCCCTTGCGCCAAATCTATTTTCCATGCATGTATTCGGTAGTAATATGTATTAGTATTATGTGGTGCAGCTGTAGCACCAATTCACTTGCCGTTCTTGCATTCATGCATCATCTTTGTTGCATATGTTTGTGAATTGTTTGTTTATGAATGCAATTGTGTCGTGTAGATTGTGTGGAGTGCAACCCTTGCTCGTGTTTGGATTGTTCCTCCGACCGCTACAACCAAGGCAAGTAGATGCTACTTTGTTCATGATATCGTCCTACTATTTTCAATGCATTGTCGTGTATTTTGTAGATGCATGTGTAGGATGATACTATCGCTATGCTATGTCCTATTATGTGGTAGGGCTTTCCTTGTAGATGAACCACCGTTGTAGATGTGCTTAGCCATGCTATGTTGAACGAGGGCTGGGTTATATCATTGATACTTGTTTTCTCAAAGTATTGGTTTGTGAAAACTAAAACAACTTAATCAATGAATCCCCTGGGTGTGATGGTATTGATAATTTTTGGTGGTTTCATTGCGGAAAGGCACCCAGGTATCAAGAGAGAATGATTGGCTTCTTTATTGTGTAGCTTACGTGTACAACCATGTGCCAATAATGAAATGGGCGGTTGGTTGGACTTAGTAGGTTGTGGTAACTCGAACCCGCGTATCCAGAGATGTAGAATTTTGGTACGTTGGACCGGTGCGCGTCGGGATTGAGGAGCTACTTCCCGAACAGTCTCTTCTTGGTCTTCTCCCTATCGTCACCCAAAATGAGAGTGATGGTACGAGTTGGGCTGGCCAAGTCACATGGGTAAAGTGTACTAGCCTCTGCAGAGTGTATAATCTAATCGATTAGCCGTGTCCCCGGTTATGGACAACTGAGTTGCTTGATATTGATTCCATGACATGTTTCTCGCTCATTCTAATTTCATAATTGTTTTAATATTGTTGGGTTAACTTAATTGGGATCTTTTCAAAGAAAATTCAAAACTGTTTATGAAAGTAGGACAAAGTTATTTGCAAATGCAAGCCAGACACAGCTCCACTTGCCAGATATGCATGTAGATGTTAGTACTAATGTCTCCATTACTAGCTCTACTTGCCATACATTCCATGTATTGACCCTTCGGGGCTGTTGCGTTTTATGCTGCAGGTTATTCCGATTCTGATTGATCGTTATAGGCCACGGTACTCCACTCGGCACTTGTTCACTTGTGGGCAATTTGAAGATTGGAGGATTTACTCGCTTTTGTTGCTACCTGAACAATTTGAGCTAGCTTTATGCTAAGCCTTTACATTGTAATAATGGTACTCTGGATCTTGTAGATCATGATACACGGTTATTTGCTATGATTATCTATCTTACTCTATTGTGGGCCAATGAACCGATCCAGGGATTGGCATGTCACATAGAGGCCACGGTCTTATCAGAACCGGGGTGTCACACGTGGGAAAGGCACATCAAAGCCAAAGTATGACAAAACTAGGCTTTGTGACAAGTTGTTGCCTGTCAAAACTCACCGGCGGGCAGCGACGAGCAACACGAAGAGCCGGGAGGCTCCCAGAGCGGCTGGTGGGCCCTGGTCCCTCGGACAACGGCCCGCAAATCTTTTCCGGCACGCACGCGTCCTGTCTTGGTTCGAGGGCGTGCCACCTGACCTATACCTGGTCAGGAAGGTGATGGATTGCTCCGATTGGTTTCATGGTAAACAAGTATACGTAAAATTCGAGCCGTGATCGGCTCCCAGGTTTCCCTGTAAATCGGCTTTCAGAGCCGATTATCCCCATGGTTCTGCATTGGATTTATGATAACATGGGGTTTTGCTTAATCACTACAAGCTAAATCGATCTACGACAGTTTAGTGTTTTCACCACGTGACCGGAACGTCCTACGCGTAATTGAGCCTGGTACATACGAAAGATAGTAGAAAACTGATCCTAGAGAAGGCCTAAAAACCAACATAACGTCGATTCCCGGAACGTCCCCTCTAAGATCAATAAACCATATCTTACGCACTACTGGATCGTTCAACCCGTTTGTAAGGCCAAACCACGTAGATATTAAACTAAACCTTGACGAGCAAGGCACAACTATAACAGATCGAATCGGCTAAGCAGAAATCAAGCAAGATGCCACCTTCACACCCGGGAAAAGGTGCAAAGACGGCGAGATAGCTAGAGGCAGCATGATTAAGCAATCATAGTAAAAAGTACCGATGCTAGCCCTAACAAATCTGTGATAAAGGTGTTACTCGCCATCAACAAGGCTTCAGTACGAGTAACACCGGATAACGCATAAGTAAATACTGCCTAGATCGCAAGATGCGATCTAGGCAGCATGGCACTTACCCGAGAAAAAACCCTAGAAACAAGGGGTGGCGATGCGCCGAGATTGTATTGGTTGTGAACGTGATTGTCCTCCTTTTTCGATAACCTTAGGTACATATTTATAGTTCGGAGACTCTCTACTTTTGGAATAACTCTACAACTCTATCTTTACCTAAACTGAAACGGAACCTAAACTGAAACAAAACCTACTATGATACAAGATACACGGGCAATTCAGCCCAAATCTACGCACTAGGCCGATCCAACGATACGTTGAATATATGTATCTTCTAAGCCCATCTTGATCACGGCCCATCTCCTTCGTAGGCCAAAATATGGCGATAACACATGCCCCCCTGGTTTTGGCAATGATAATTCCAAAACCATTCTGTGTGTTTTTTCTTCTCCTGGGTTTCCCCCTCTTTTTTTTTGTATCGGGTTACGCGTTCGACAGAACGCGTGGCAGAACAGGATCGTCACGCTACCCCTTCATCATGATGCCCTGTCTTCTCAACTCCTCCGCAGTGCATGATTTGACGATTTTGGCAGCGCAATCTGGGAAACCGCTATGGCATTGAACCGTTTCTCCACTATTCCCCTTTATTTAAATCCGCCTGAACAGTTCACAGTCCCCATCTTCCTCCCGTAGCCAGAAAACCCTCTTTCTCCACCGGAAAAAACCCTTCTCTGCCATGGCCTCCTCTGCTTCCTCCGGTCTGTCCTCCCACGCCTCCAATAGCATTAGTGACCGCGAGCCGACCCCGGAGCACCCGCCGCTAGCGGCGTACAACACTCTCGCCCCACAATGGTGGGACGAGAGGGGTTGGGACTTTGCCGTCTGGTCGGAGGATGATGCATCCTTAACCGACGGTGAAGAAGACCTGCAGTTCCTCGCCGACGGGGAGCTGGAGGCGGACAGCAGCGACGACGCCATGTCCTGGGACGGCGTCGACTCCTCTGAAGAAGAGGAGGAAGAGGAGGAGGAGGAGGACACCTCCTCCGAAGAGTACCAGCCGGTGAAGTACTTCCGCGCTAGGTCCGAAGACGACGATGACGAGGATGAGAACGAGGAGGCCCCTGCTGGCTTCTTCGACAGCAACAGCGAGGACGACGCCGGCAGCAGCGCTGATGACAGCGAACAAGACGGCGGCGGCAGCAGCGACGACGACCTCGGCCTAGATTAGGAATTAGAAGTAGTAGTAGTAGTAGCCGGACCCCTTTTGTAACAGACCATCCTTTGTAATCAATCCGCTTTTGAATGAAGGAATGAGAAAAAACTTGTTTCTCGAAGATTGACTTTCCGCCCCAATTTTGTCGAGGTTGACAATAAGTCGATGCTCCAGGAGCCGATAGCAACGTATCGGCTTTCACCTTGTCCCGTTCTCACAGTCAACCAAGCTATCACCCAAGGAGCCGACGCACATCGGCTTTTCCAAAATCGTTGACAAGGTCAAACCCCGCCGCATACTTAGGCAAACCTAAACGGTCACCTCTTAGTTTCAAACGGTAACCTGCGACTTCCTTCAAAAAGGGCGACCTAGATCCCCAACAGCCCACCAAACAGATCGAGCTCATAGTAGCAAGAACCCTCAATCCTCAATCTGTATAGATCCATCTCCGCCGACAAACCAGATGGCAGAATCGTCCAGCATCAATCCAGAAGTCTCCGGTCTGAAGGTACGCCTACCTCTCGTAGTCTGAACAAAAGTTAGAATTTAATGGCGAACACCTGAATTAATGCTTTTATCCCACCATTCTTCTAGGTTTCAGACATTCTGCTGCCGCATCCTTCTCTCCCAAATTCTCTCTGTCTCGGTCCTCGTTCAGATTTTAGTCCTGCCCATCTGATTTCTTGCGAAGCAAATAGGGTCCCCTTTGTAAGCCAAGACCTAGATCTGAACTCCTGGGCCGACTGCTTGCGAGCCTGGCCTAATCCCCCTGAACATTGGGTTTCTTGGTTCAGTAGGGTAGCTAGAGCTTACCAACCTCAATGGGAAACTTTAGGAATAGCCGATGCCTTGCACCTATCGTTGTCTCCTCTTGAAAAACACGAGAATCTTCTCAAGACCATCGGCTATTTCTGGTCTGACGCTCTGAACTGCTTTATGTTTGGTCATGGTCCCATGTCACCAACATTGCTAGATGTAGTGATGATCACTGGCCTGGATGTCACATCACCCAGTCCCTCTGCTTTCAAACTGACCAAAGTCCCCTACAAACTGTCTTCCAAAACAGATTGTACAAGTTGGGGTGCCTATCTCCAACGTCATATGAAAACAAAAGGCCCCGTTTCAGAGAAAGAACATACAGCCTTTCTCAACTTCTGGCTAGAGCATTTCATCTTCTGTGGCCCTTCCCTTGCTCCAACCAAAAACTATCTTTCCTTAGCCCACGAACTAGCCAAAGGTACTCAACTTGGTATCGGCAAACTGTTCCTTGGAGAGGTCTATCGATACCTCCAACTGATGTCTGTTAAGCTGTCCTCAGGCATAGCAATCAAAACAGGTGGCCCTTGGTGGTTCATTCAGTTATGGGCTCAGCTGTATTTTCAGAACCACATCCCAAACTTCCCCCTACTAGCGAGTTGCACCTTTCCTGATGTAAAAGGGAAACAGATCCGATGCACTAGTTATGGCCAAGCCTTGTATAGTCTGCCAGGCAGCAAGTTATCTCCTCAGGAAGCATCCAAGTGGTTCAGTGCTTTCTTCCAGGGCCTGGAGAACCCTACCTTCTTCCCCTATATGGAGGAATCGGAACACTTTGAAAATCCACTCTCCTTTAGGCTGGATAATTTTGCCGATGATACTAGCACTCGGCAGCTCTTTTCCACCGTGATTCGTCCCTGTTTCCTTCCAGTTGGTATGAGTACATCCAACCGAATAATCAAACCTGGGTATGAATTCTACCAGCCAGTCTTATCAGCCCGCCAATTTGGCCTTGGACAAGTAGCTCCCCACTTCTTTCTCCATCATCTTACGGAGTGCAGAGCTGACCTGCCTGATCCTCTCACCAGTCAGAGGTGTTACTCCTTCTTCGACGCTCTGACCATTCCTATTCCAAATGACCTCACCTTCGCTTCGTCAACTAACGGCTTCGAAGACTGGTGGACGATGTGGAAAACCCACGTTTTTCGTAAAGCTCTGGGGCCACTGTTGAAACAACTTGACGCTGATTACGACGTCCCCGTGGAACAGGTACTACTACTTGCAAATTTTCTTGATGTAACTTGCAATTGATCCTTCTACTAATCCATTTCTCCCTTTGCAGCAACAAGATGGCCCTGAGCCTACACACAATGATGGCTCCCCTTTTGAGTTCTTTCCACCAGCTCCTGTAGTCCTCTTTTGCAAAAACTCGCCACCTCTAAAAAAGGTCATAATGCAGAAACAGCCGATGACACCTCAATCGGTCTCTAAAAAGAAAGGAGTCTCAGCACCAGCTGCCCCGCGGGTTCCAACTAGGACAAGAACGACTACGAGGAACGTGGCTGCCAGGAAAACCTTGAGGCGCCGGAGTCCTTCTCCAGAAAGCTCGCATGTAGGCTGACCCATCTGTTTAGTTAATTCTCCTTATATTACGGCAGACGTGTTCATATCTACCCTTCTTCCTTTCTTTTGCAGGCCTCCATTGAAAATTCTTCCCACGAGGACGAACAATCCGATGAGGGGGAATCGAGCCCAACGGACTCTGAGAGGACCATCACCCCGAGCCAGCCAGATGTACCACCATCGGCTTCTAGGAAAAGGTCTGCTCCCGAGCCTGCTGCCCCCCGAGCACCAGTCGAGGCTGGGCCAGAATCGGGTCCTAAGAGAGCTCGTCAAGGACCACCAGTCTCTTCATCAAGCCAAGAGGTTCTGAAAAATCCTCATTTTTTATATGCTCCTGCCCCCTACTCCTTGTTTCCTGTCAATTCCGTTGTGTTTTTACATTGGTAAATTACCTTTTACACAGGCAACTGATGCCTCTAGTGGGAAGGCCGGGCCTTTGATGACGCCGGATCTGGGGATCCCTGAAGGTGTAGATGAAACGGCTACCATTCTGGCCGAACCTCCAGCAACCACACACGAACCGATGGTCTCTTCATCGGCTATCCCTTCGATAGGAGAGGTACGTATTGGTCGTTTTGTGTCTCCGGTTTTGCATGTTTAGACGTATACTGATGCTTTTCTGGCTGCCAGAGTTGCGATCTTTCAGGTTTGCTGTCGTTCGACCCCGAATCCATCGAACCAACTCCCTCTGTTGCCCATGTTGAACCGCAAGCCAGGATTGCTCCCCCTCAACTCCAGCGTCTTAAAGCCTTGCTGTCCTCCCCGCTCGAGGAGTTGATCGAAGGTTCTGAAGAAGTGAAGAGCGTGCTTGCCGAAGTTCAGGATCATCTTCCAGGCACCTTGCAAGTGAAGCTTTGGTCGGTTGCCAATCTATCCCTTTTCGGGCCACGGGTGAAACTAGCTCGTGAAAGGATTCACCTGCGCCATGCCCAACTTCCGCTGAAAGCCGATATTGCAGAAAGATGTCAGCAACTGAATGAGAAAAAGGCGTCTCTGGATGCTAGAACTGACACCTCCGTCAGCACCGCCGAGCTCGCATCCTTGAAAAAGGAGCTGGAGGATCTTGAGGAGAAGGTCCGGGTGACTAAACAGCTCATCCGTGACAAGGAGGAATCCATAGCCCGTTCCCAAAACGAGGCAGAAGGCCTCAAAGCTCAACTGAAGACCGATCTGGCGGGCATACGCGCCCTGAGCAAGCAGTTAGTGACGGGCAAGGACGAAGACGACGAAGCCGAGATTGCCGAGGTGGATCGTATCCGTGCCGACGCCTCCCACGCCTTCGATGCCTTCTTCAGTAGCTCGTATGTGTAAACTGGCACCCGTATGTAACTTGTGAACCTCTCAGAGTTGGTGACCTTGTATCGGCTATTTTGTGACATACAACGTGTTGGAGTTTTAATCGGCCGATTTTCCACATCGGCCCCCACATTTTTACTGTCCATCATCCATTTAGGGTGCCCCCCGAGCCGAATCTTTCAAGTAATTGAAGATATCGGCTTTCTGGTCTTTGGGTACTCATCCTTCAAGGTAGCCCTGTTGAGATTCCGAAAATCTATGGCGATGTTGAACACAGGGTAAGCAGTAGGTGAGGATAACAAAAATAATTTGGGCCGGTTGCCTGAATCGGCCCCCTTTTTGATTGCGTTAGTCGAGGGTGGTTTACACCTTATTGTTTTATAATGGCAGGGCGTCTCCCTGCTACGACTACATGATCTGCTTGTCGTATGATCACTGCTTTCCATTTTTTGTGGCCGATTGCTAGGATCGGCCGTACCACGCATGATTGTGGACCTTTATACTCTGTCAGGCCAGTGGATAAGACCAGCCTCACCCCGTTTTTTGTAGCTTCAATGCGCTCACAGCCGTCCAAACTGATTCCAGAGATCGGCTCTTGGTCTTCTGCTTCCCAGACGTTCATGCCGGCAATGGAAACCTCGATAGAATCGTCTGCATGGACGACCTCCACTTCATCTCCGTCCCACTGTATTAGGCACTGGTGCATTGTGGATGGAATGCAGCAGTTAGCGTGGATCCAATCCCTTCCTAGCAAGACGGCGTAGGTACTTTTGCTGTTCACGACGAAAAATGACGTGGGTATGGTTTTCCTGCCCACCGTCAGATCCACGTTCAGTACGCCTTGCGTCTCCGAAGACTGGCCGTTGAAGTCGCTTAACGTGACGTTGGTTTTGATCAGGTCCGCAGTGGAGCGTCCCAAACGTCGTAGCATGGAGTACGGCATGATATTGACTGCCGCTCCGGTGTCCACCAACATCTTGCTGACAGGTTGCCCATTGATGTAGCCCCGCAGGTACAGAGCTTTCAGATGTTTTTAACCCTTCTCACGTGGCTTCTCAAAGATAACCGGCCGTGGGCCGCAGTCAAACTGTGCCACTGGTAGCACATTGGTTCGTGGCGCGCAGAATTCTGCCGGGAGTACGAACACCATGTTTGTGCCAGCCGATGTCTGTGCATCGGCTTTTATTGGTTTGGGGCGCCACTCCTTCCTCGTCGCGCGGCCCTCCGTCTCCGTAGTCTGCCTTACTTTGACGGCCAGATCGGGTCGTGCTTTCTTTAGAGCGTGGAGATACTGCGCTTCGGCTTCCTCCAAGTTACGCAGCCGTTGCACTCTACGCTTCTGGGTGTGTCTGAGTCCATCGGGGCACCACCTTGGGCGGTGATACCTGTCTTCTTCTTTGTCATCCCTGGGCTCCTCAAGGCCCTTTGCTCGAGTGGACTCCTTGTGACGGCTCTGAGGTTGGAGAGGCCCTAGGCGTTTGAATACTGATACTGGCCTCGTATCCTCCTTCCTCGGCCTGCATTCTAGGCAGTTGTCGGCTGTAGGTAATCGGCTCATTCCCACGTCCCAGCAATGCTTGAAGAAGGGGCAATCCCAATGTTTGTCTGCGCCTTCCTTCTCTTTGGGCGGTCTCCTGGCTAGGTGCCCATATCCTTCATTGCCTCCACCGTGCTGGCGCAGTTGATCACGCTGTCGCTCATACTTATTAAGGAGATGCGTGGAATGCGGCTTCTGATACCGCACCCTCCTCACCTGTTCCTCTGTTAAGTATCGCCCGTCATTGTGGCTGGGCCGGTCGCGTGGACCGGCCTTCTCTCTCTCTTTGCCCCGAGAGTGACCACCTTCCTCCTTGTACGTGCCATGGCGGTACCCAGATCCTGCCATATTAACTCCGAACGAAAAGTCCAGCTGGCGCCTCGCGGAGCGACTGAGTTCTATCATGTTGACGCCGGGAAACGGGTTCGTGTCCACTTTCATGGCGAACTGCCCGAGGATCAGGCGGCCTTGTTCTATTGCCATCTGGATTTGGCGACGCAGCTCTTTGCAATCATTGGTGGTGTGGGTGAACGAATGATGCCACTTGCAGTATGGTCTCCCGTTCATCTCCTGAGCAGTAGGGATTTTGTGGCCTTCGGGTAACCTCAGCTGTTTCTCTTTCAGCAGTAAATCGAATATCTGCTCGGCTTTGGTCACGTCGAAGTCAAACCCTTTTAAAGGCCCCAGCTGCTTCACCCACTTGCAGGACACGGGGTCTGCCCCCCGAGCCCACTCAGCCACGGCCACCTCCTGGTCTTGTGTAGGATCATCTTCTTCTGTAACGACCAGGCTTACGGGCCGCTTGAACCTGTCTTGGTATAACTCAGGGTGGCGCTGTTCATACATCGTCAGTTTCTGGGCCACGTGCGCCAATGAGTTGTACTCCACTTGGAAAGCCAGATCCTTGATGGGTGCTAAGAGACCCAACACTGCCAGCTCGATTGCTTCCTTCTCAGTTAAACGAGCCGAGTAACATCTGTTCTTGATGGTCCTGAAGCGCTGGATGTATTCGGCTACAGTTTCTCCCCGCTTCTGTCGCACTTGCGCCAGGTCTGCAATGCCAGCCTCAGTAGCTTCTGAATGGTACTGGATGTGGAACTGTTCTTCTAGCTGCTTCCAGGTGCGAATCGAATCAGGTGGCAGCGAGGTGTACCACCCAAAGGCTGGTCCTGTTAGAGATTGTGCAAAAAATCTCACGCGCATTTGATCCGATGCCGAAATCATGCCTAGCTGTGCCAGGTATCGGCTTACGTGCTCGATCGAGCTTGACCCTTCTGACCCGCTGAATCTTGAAAACTCAGGGAGCTTATATTTGGGCGGCAGCGGAATCAGATCAAACTCGTTGGGGTACGGCTTCGAATAGCCGATTGTCCGTCGCTTCGGCACGAAGCCGAACTGGTCTCTCAGGATGGTGCTGATCTGCTCCACTGTTTGAGCTGCAGGGGCCAGATTCTCATGACTTGTTCCAGTGGCATACTTGGCTAGCCACGCCTGTTTGTCAGCGTCCATCCCAGACATCGTTGCTCCAGGAACGCCTGCTCCTGAAGATCCTGCAGCAGGAACCCCTGCCGCGGACACTCCTGCGGTTGCGATCTGGCTGGTGCGCGCCAGGTTGTTGCAGTCCGGCACGTAGGCGCATATATATCCGTGCGGGATCTCCTTGGGTGGCTCAAACAGGAATTGGCAATCGCCTGGATCGCCTCCAGCCTTGTAGACAATGTATGCCGCTGATCCTGGCGGTTCTGGAGCTGCGAGTGTGAATGGCAGTTGCGGCCTGGTGTGGAGCGGTCTTTCTCCTTGGTGGGTCCCTAAAGTGGGCCCCGACGGAGAGTACTGATGTTTCATGATCTCCTGAACCACGCGAACCGCGACCCGCTCGAAAGCGTTCACCAGACTCTCAGAGTGGCGGTGCAGAGAATGAGCCACCATGTAGTTGACCTCCTGTCGTAGAGCTCTGGTGCGGTCTTCTGAAGGAACAGACAGATCCACCTCATCGAGAGCACCTTCGGGGGAGAATCCCCTCCATTTGATGCCACGCGTACGGGTCCTCTCGAAAGAGCCGATGAGGTCGGCTTCGAAGAGCCCTTTAATCTCGTCATACTTCGCTTTGTGCTCAGCAGGAAGCTCGTCGTACGTGACTGGCCTGTTCTCCATCGTAGCGTCGGACATTGATGTAGACGTTGTTGAATGTCCCACCGGGCGTGCCAGAATGTGTTGCCTGTCAAAACTCACCGGCGGGCAGCGACGAGCAACACGAAGAGCCGGGAGGCTCCCAGAGCGGCTGGTGGGCCCTGGTCCCTCGGACAACGGCCCGCAAATCTTTTCCGGCACGCACGCGTCCTGTCTTGGTTCGAGGGCGTGCCACCTGACCTATACCTGGTCAGGAAGGTGATGGATTGCTCCGATTGGTTTCATGGTAAACAAGTATACGTAAAATTCGAGCCGTGATCGGCTCCCAGGTTTCCCTGTAAATCGGCTTTCAGAGCCGATTATCCCCATGGTTCTGCATTGGATTTATGATAACATGGGGTTTTGCTTAATCACTACAAGCTAAATCGATCTACGACAGTTTAGTGTTTTCACCACGTGACCGGAACGTCCTACGCGTAATTGAGCCTGGTACATACGAAAGATAGTAGAAAACTGATCCTAGAGAAGGCCTAAAAACCAACATAACGTCGATTCCCGGAACGTCCCCTCTAAGATCAATAAACCATATCTTACGCACTACTGGATCGTTCAACCCGTTTGTAAGGCCAAACCACGTAGATATTAAACTAAACCTTGACGAGCAAGGCACAACTATAACAGATCGAATCGGCTAAGCAGAAATCAAGCAAGATGCCACCTTCACACCCGGGAAAAGGTGCAAAGACGGCGAGATAGCTAGAGGCAGCATGATTAAGCAATCATAGTAAAAAGTACCGATGCTAGCCCTAACAAATCTGTGATAAAGGTGTTACTCACCATCAACAAGGCTTCAGTACGAGTAACACCGGATAACGCATAAGTAAATACTGCCTAGATCGCAAGATGCGATCTAGGCAGCATGGCACTTACCCGAGAAAAAACCCTAGAAACAAGGGGTGGCGATGCACCGAGATTGTATTGGTTGTGAACGTGATTGTCCTCCTTTTTCGATAACCTTAGGTACATATTTATAGTCCGGAGACTCTCTACTTTTGGAATAACTCTACAACTCTATCTTTACCTAAACTGAAACGGAACCTAAACTGAAACAAAACCTACTATGATACAAGATACACGGGCAATTCAGCCCAAATCTACGCACTAGGCCGATCCAACGATACGTTGAATATATGTATCTTCTAAGCCCATCTTGATCACGGCCCATCTCCTTCGTAGGCCAAAATATGGCGATAACACAAGTGTGGATGTTACACGCACCCTACTAACAAGTGCAAGACCCCAAAGCATCTGGAAATTCTCTACCAGCAATCCCAAGGACAGAAAGTACCTCAAGGGAAAAGGTTTGATACTAACTTCAACCTTCATCTGAATGGCACCAATGGAGCTGGTCGTTCGAAAATGTTCCTCTTGGACCTAGCAACACCATGACTCTCCAGCCGTCTGGGGACTCTATGAGCACGGAGGATATGATCGTTGAGTATACCTCAAACGACATGTTTGGAGACTTAAAATAGTCCCACTATCTCCTTAATGATCAATTTTAGTCATGTCCATTTGTGCTGTTGTAACAGAACATAAGTATTGTACATTGTATCAGCACTCTGGTATAAAATAAGATTGTATGTATTCTATATATTTGAGAAAAGATTTTCATAGCGATCTCTAGCTCGATCTATAGATTCTTACGGGACTCAATCCGATGGATGAGGAACAAGTATTTGAAAAAGTACCCTCTCTATTGTTTGGATTGTACTACACGTGCATCCAACCCGTAGCAAATGTTGCATATAAAGAAATTCCATTGGTCACAAGTTGCATGAGTCCAAATTCCCTCGGTCATCAGACTTTGTGTGCACATTGTGTCACACAAGAAAGCAAATTTTGAGGCATTCACACTTCAAAATATAAGTTGGACCGCTTCAATACCTTGAACATATCCAGGGAGGCATTTGTTATTCCCCAACCATTGTATGGATCTTTTAAGGTATTCTGCACGGTTCTCAATTATGCATCTATACGATGCTCATACATGTGTTTTTTTTGTCCACATGAAACCATGCATTTACCATGATAATGAGGGAAGTAATCACGTTACAGGCCCATTGTCGAGAAAAGTAGAATTTGACAAATTTGCAAGGAAAATGTTGCAGAATTCTCCTCACGTGCCTTCAATGAATATTACACGGCCATGCGGATTGAAGTTCAGCACTCTATCCCATACATCCACACTCATAATGGTTTGGTTGAATCCCTGAAGAGGATCAAACTCATTGCATGACTTTTGTCGATGAAATGCACTACCAACTTGACGTTGGAGTCATGGAGCATTTCCCAGTACTCCTTCTCTGTAATTGATACGTGGAAATCCTTCGAGCATTTCCCATCTACGTAAGTTTGGAATCGTGTCACGCATACCAATCTCACCACCACAACATACATCATTGGGCCCACATACTTGGGATCTATGTGAGGTATAGATCTCCGTCGAGCAACATGTACCTTGAACCCCTCATTAGGGATACATTCATAGCCCAGTATGTTGATTGCTTATATTAAATGATGGATTATTTCCAGGCATTAGGGGGAGACATCATGTACCACACAGAATGCCAGGAAATCAATTGGGACTCCAGGTTTCACCTTATATCCACGTATTCAAGAATTTGGACTACGTCCGAAATTCACACATTTGCAACATATTGCAAATAACCTGCCAGATTCATTTACTGATCTCAAAGGTGTTAGAAAATCCTTTAGTCCGGCTAGAAATGCGCCCGAAAGAGTGGAGGTACCAATAAAAACCACTCAACTCTCCGTACCCGAGAAGAGGGGGAGTAGTATGGCCTCTAACCAGAATCTAGCTTCCTGCAAGCAACAAAGGAAATTGAGGAGATATCCTCTAAATCAGTAAATGCAAATCAACCTTGCGTTGATAAACACCTTATGGGTAGTATACACCCAGTGGAAGGAAAACCTGCACAACCCCAGCTTCATCTTGCACACACTGGTTGGGACATCGGAACACCCAGACTCACGCGTATTGGGAAATCACGAAGAGTCATCATGGGTGCATGAGATTTCCTCCAACAATATTAATTATGGAGAATCATATAACCAAGACTACAATTGTCGACAAACATTCTCTTGTATGATTGCAAACATTCTTTAAATGATTCAGATCCAAAGACCATGGCCATGGAAGAGTGTAAACCACTCGCTCGGACTGAAACAAACAAATGATGCAATCCAAGAAGAATTAGCCTCGCTCTTCCAAATGAATTCCCTATGCATGGGATTCCTTATGTTCTCTTCCAAAAACGGAATGAGAACAACAAGGTGGTGAGAACGCAAGGCTTGTAGCATAAGGTCGTGTTTTCGCAGAGATCCGAGACCTACTCTCCAGACATGATTGGAATCCTCAAAATTTTCCGATAATTATATCATTGGCAGTGCAAAATCATCTATCTATGCAGTTGATAGATGTAGTGACGACATTTCATGTGGATCACTAGATTTGGACATGTATGGTTCCTGATGGAATCTCAATCCGAATCGAAATGTAAATGCAACATGCATTGTGTAAAATCAATAAGTCATTATATGGCTTATTGTTGTCGGTATATTCTGGTACAACCGACATAGTGAGTTCTTTATACACAAGGATTACTCCTACAATGATTATTACCCGTACATGTTTGTCATACAGGATTACTCCTGCAATGACGAAGCACGTGATCATATAAAAGACGGAATTTGAGATGAAGGATTTGGTTAAACCCAAACAATGCTTGATACTACAAGTCGAGCTACCTCACTCAAGTTTTATGGTACACCAAGTTGCCTATATTATAAATATTGGAGAAACCTAAAATGCACAACTCATATCCATCTCCCATGTCGGTTATTCGATCTCTAGACATATAGAAAGATTCACTCAAACCACGGGATGATGTAGAAGGGATGTTGGGACTTAAAGTTCTATATCCCGGTGCCATTGGACCCACCAACACAATTGGTTGGGAATCAAGAATACCTTTCGATATCTCCAAGGCACCACACATTATTTGACATGTTCTTGTAATTTCAGAGAAATCTGAACTCCAATATCATCAGAATACACTGATGTTGTCTACTTGAATGATCCCCATAATGTGTACCTACATGGTAGAAGTGTCACTCAATTGATGTCTTCGATATAGACTTCGGTGACTACACCTACCGATCATTCTGAAATACAAAGCCACATTGACATATGTAGCTTTACAGAATGATAAACCACATACATGAGTCATGTGGTATTGGTTCTCTTGAATCATCGACCATTATCTACACAGATAATGTTGCTTGTGTTGCATAGATGCAAATAGGATACATAGAGAGCAATATCACTAAGCATATTGCCTCTAAATTGTTTTATCTCCATGAACTCCAGAAGATTCAGGAAATAAACGTCTTGCGAGTCAAATCATGCGACAATAACATCGCTGATCTATTCACGAAGTCTCTACCAACTTTAACATTCCAGAAATGTTTTCATGGAATTGGTATTTGAAGGCTTCAGGGTTTGCAAGAATCAGGAGGAGTATCACTCTGGACTACTCCTATTCAAAGCATCATATTACACTCTTTTTCCCTTTATGAGTTTACTATCCAGGTTCTCATCAAGGTTTTTAATGAGGTAATATCAATACAAGATTGTATGTCATACTTTCTTTTTTCTCACCGGGTTTTTTAGGAAAGTATACACGACATATATATTGTCCTCTAAACTCTATGGTTTTTTTCCCTTTTACAAGGTTTTTCTCATATGGAGTTAACATGGAGGCAATAATCATTATATGTTGTATCATTTTCTTCTTATTTTCTCACTGGGTTTGAAGGAGTTTTAACAGCATATCTAACCATTATATGTTGCACCATTTTCTCCTTATTTTCCCACTGGGTTTAAAGGAGTTTTAGCAACATATCATACTCTACTCCTCGTATTTTTCCCACATGGTTTTTGGAGGAGATGATTTCAAAGATGATCAATCGCAAGGACATGGAAGGATTAGGGGGAGTGTTAGGATTTAATTAATAGATTAGATTAATTAAAAGAATAATCCTCCCATGTAATCCTCTAAGTCGGTTTGCAAGTGACAACCGACATATCTAGCACCCCCTCGTACGGACGTGACTTTTCGCTCATGTCTCTTCCCCTTGTATAAATACTAAGAATCATCAATGGAAAGAAACAGTTGAATCATTTGCTATTTGTTCCTCGTTCGATTTCTTCTAACACTCACTACGCAGCTCTTCTCTGGTTCTTCCGTCGCTCGGGCTTATCCGACAGTGGGGCCTGGCCGGCCGGTGAACGTCACCGCGCGGTGGACCAGTTGATCGGACCTCACGAGGCGTTTGGATGAGTTTTATGCTGCTGCAGGCTGATACTTTTCAGTAGTATAATACTAAGAATAGAACATGTTTTTTAGAGGTTATTATAGAACAGAAGGTTGATAAGCCTAAAATGTTAGTAACCAACTAGCTTAGTACTCCCTCCGACTCATTTAGTTGACTTGGATTTGTTAAAATTTGGATAAACATATATATGCTAAATAGTGTCTAGATTCATTTAAATCTAGACAAATGTGAGTCAACTAATGTGGGTCGGAGTGAGTAATACTTTTCAGTACTGGGAACAAAACAGAAGGTTAAATTTTTAGGAAGACTAAACAAAGATTGATAAGACAGAACCGTTATCTTTTTTTTTTTTGAGTGGGACAGAACCGTTATCTAACTAGTGGTAATGTACTTTTCAGTCCTCCTGACAGCACAGAGAAACAGAAGGTTGATTCTTCTGAGAATTATTAGCAGAAAGTTGATAATAAGCATAAAATTCGTCAAACACACGGCATGAACGTCATAGCGTGCGCACAATGCCGCAGCTAGCATGCATGCATAAAGGAAGACGGAAAAAGAAATGGTCGTAGCCCTCGAGCACGTTGACCTGTCCGGATAAGACCTGACCGGCCTCTGTCGGCTCGTCGCCGTCAGGGCCGGGCGCCGGCAGGTTGCCCCGTGCACCAACCGCCGGCAGCTCCTCAGAACCCCAAGGGCTGGTTGGTTCACAGAAAAAAAAAAGGCCGCGCGCCACCGTGGCGGGATTCTTATCCGGCTCTTGACGTCGGTCGTGCTTATCTGGACGCCAAATCGACTGCACACTTTGCTGCTAATCATTACTACAGTAGTTCTTTACACTATCCGAGTATTTTTTTTTTTACTAGCCCACTTGGTAGCTGTCTGGAACTTGGGATTTTGGACGTGCGCGCCAAGGGAAAAAGGCCGTGGCCCAGTCGCTTGGATATTGCGTCGTCTGACGTGGCTCCTTATATGACGAGTCATCACACAGCAGAAACATCCCACTTGGACAATTCACTCGCTAGCTGGTGAAGCTTTCAGTTTTGTACTTTTCTGGCCATGTACGTACATGTAAGTGAAACATCTTTCAGTTCTCTGAAAAGGAAAAAAAAAACAGAGTTATGTTCCCATATGGGCAGGCGCTTAGTATATTGTATTTGACGTGGCGCCTTGTATGACGAGTCATCACAGCAGAAACATCCCGCTTGGACATATCACTTGCTAGTTGCTCCTATAGTACGTACTAGCTTTCAGTTATGTAGTTTTCAGGACAGCTTTACTACTAATTTGTAAGTCGAGCATTTTTCACTTCTTCCAAAAAAAAAAGAACAGTATAAGCAGTCACTTGAATATTGTATCTGACGTGGCACCTTATATGACTAGTCATCACAGCAGCAACGTCCAACTTGGACACTTGACTTACAGTACGTGTAGACATTTCATTTCCCCGAACAGTTCCGAAACAGAGTTCGCATTCCCGCGCGCCTATATATCAGAAGGAACGATCAAACCTTTTTTGGTCAGCAACAAAGGAGCAACGCTAACGGCGATCGATAACCAACGCGAAACCAAAAAGTTCATTTGTTGGATCGATCATGGATCCACGGTGCAGCCAGCAGTGGGAGAGCTCGCTGGAGGACCTGAGCGTGTCGACGCCGCTGCTGCCTCTGCATGACGACGGCGGTGCGAGTGCGACGGACGGGCGGCGCTCCTGCTCGGCCCTGACGTCGAGGCTGCTCGCCAACAAGTACCTGGCGATCGCGGCGGGGCCTGTGAGTTCGGCGCTGGTGTGCTCGTTCGTGGACTTCGGGGACGGGCGCGCCGCGGCACGCAACATGCTGGGCGCGCTGTCGTGGGTGTTCGTGTGGTGGCTCACGGACGCCGTGCCGCTGGGCGTGGCTTCCATGGCCCCTCTGTTCCTCTTCCCGGCCTTCGGCATCTCCTCCTCCGACGCCGTCGCCAAGGCCTACATGGACGACGTCATCTCCCTCGTCCTCGGCAGCTTCATCCTCGCCCTCGCCATCGAGCACTACAACATTCATCGCCGCCTCGCTCTCAACGTACGCACGCAGCACGCTCGACCATTGATCAAACATTCTAGTAACATTGCGCAGCTCTGAAGCCTCTAACGAACACGCGCATGGCATGCAGATCACGTCGCTGTTCTGCAGCGACCCGGTGAAGCCACCGCTGCTGCTGCTGGGCATCTGCGGCACGACCATGTTCATCAGCATGTGGATCCACAACACGCCGTGCACGGTGATGATGATGCCGGTGGCGACGGGGATCCTGCAGCGGTTCCCGCGCGGAGGAGGAGGAGCATCACAGCAGGCCGACGCCAGCGAGGTCGTCCGGAGGTTCTCCAAGGCGCTGGTGCTGGGGGTGACCTACGCGTCCACCATCGGCGGGATGTCGACGCTGACGGGCACGGGCGCCAACATCATCCTGGTGGGGATGTGGTCCACCTACTTCCCGGACCAGCGGCCAATCACCTTCAGCTCATGGATGTCCTTCGGCTTCCCCGTGGCGATCGTCCTCTTCCTGGCGCTCTGGGGCACGCTCTGCCTCTTGTACTGCTCCAAGAACACGGGGAGGGTGCTCTCGGCGTACCTCGACAGGACGCATCTCAGGAGGGAGCTCAGCTTGCTTGGTAGGTTCTCTTTCTTTTCTTTTCTTTTCTTGGTCTCACGCCACATGCATGTGCTGTTGATTTGCTTCCTTGTTTTTTATTATGTTCTGGTCAGGGGTCAACTATTTGGCTTTCTGAACCTTAATCCGTTGATGAAGCATAACACGCATGGTGTTAACTGAGATGGCTCTCCTATTTGTCGCAGGTCCAATGGCTTTTGCAGAGAAGATGGTTCTAGCCGTCTTTGGGGTATGTTTTCTGCACTCTCAGCTAGTACAAGTTTCAGACATTCTGTACCCCAAGTTCTGAACCGAGAAACTCGTAAGTACGTTGTTTGACTTCTTTAACAAAGATAATCCTTGCAGGGCCTGATTGTTCTATGGATGACGAGGAGCCTGACGAACGACATCCCTGGGTGGGGAGTCCTCTTCGACGGCAAAGTCGGGGACGGAACAGTCACCGTAAGTGCACATAATCCCTCCGCTTCTGACAAAACAAGCATTTTCTTGTGGCATGAGCTCACCGGATATATGCGCATCACAACGCAGATCATGATGGCGACTCTGCTCTTCATAATCCCGACGGGCAAGGGCGACGGCGAGAAGCTCATGGACTGGGGCAAGTGCCGGAAGCTGCAGTGGAACATCATCCTCCTCCTCGGCGCGGGCTTCGCCATCGCCGAGGGATTCAAGGCCAGCGGCCTCACGGACATCCTCTCGGAGGGGCTCGGCTTCCTCCGCGGCGCGTCGCCGCTGCTCATCGCGCCCGTCGCATGCGTCTTCAGCGCCGCCATCACGGAGTTCACCTCCGACGACGCCGCCACCACGCTCGTGCTGCCGCTGCTCGCGGAGCTGGGCAACACCATCGGCGTGCACCCGCTGCTGCTCATGGTGCCCGGCACCGTCGGCGCGCAGCTCTCCTACCTGCTGCCCACCGCCTCGCCGCCCAACGTCGTCGGATTCGGCACAGGCTACATCACCATCAAGGATATGGTGCTCACCGGGATACCACCCAAACTGGTCGGCGTTGCAACTCTTGCCATCCTACTGCCAACGCTAGGTATGTAGTAAATCACTCAACTTGAATTCCATCACTGCCCATTAGGAATCTGACATTGCCACCTAGTGCTGCTGCTCCTGTTCTGACATTTTTTGCCTTGGTGTCATTCAGGTTCTTTGGTTTTCGGCATGGATTAGAAGTTAATACTAGGAATCTAAGCAGAAGAGCAGAACTCGGTGTTTCTGAGCATTTCGAATTGTAGGCTATTATTGGTTAGTCATCGAAAAGGACAGGTGCGCTGCCAAACACTATGAGAGTGAGAAGGCTTCCTGTAAAATTTAGACAGCAGATTTTCTAGTACTAGGATGTTTATAGATTGTACAGTATGTGTAGCCAACACCATTTCCCCATGAGTATCTTCTCCATGTTTTTTGTTCCAGTCCAGTGCACCTATCTCAGGCTTCGTCCCTTCTCATCTGACATATTATTATCATTTGAGGAACATTATTCAATAAATCATAAATACAAAGGAATATGTTCATTTCTACAATTGCCTCTAGGGCAATGCCTCTATCAACGCTACCTGCCGCCGTACAAAAATAATAACAACAGGGGGCGTGCAGCAAAATACTATGCTTAAAGGGGGAAGAGGATCACAAGATAGGATAACAGGTCCTGGTTCTTGCCCAGTAACGCAGTGTTACTGCATCAATGCTTCTTTCTGTTCCCAGCAAAGTGCGGTCCGAAGGTGCACATAAGACCGACCACTGTAGCCGCGTTTAGCATGAAAAACACCAAGTGGTCGCCTGCAGGATCGACGGGGAAGATCAGGAATTAGAGCTAACCAAAGCTAGTACGAAATGTGAATTTAGCGTGATCCTGAAATCATAGCTTAATCCTCTCGCGTGTTTAGCATAATATTCTTAGAATCAATATAGCTTAAACACTTCTATATTCAAATATTCATGGCATCACATAATGTAAAAACATCCTAATACAATGGAAGGTAAAATAGATGAAAAACTAATTGTACTTTCATTAATACAGCAATATGCTATAGGAAATTCGTGTAAATGTGCTTGAAAAAGATTAAACTATGTAATACCTGGAAGAAACGAAGCAGTTTGGCGCCTCTGAGCCCATGAAAATCTACAAAAAAGAATAAATTTACATGATAAGGCGATACTTTCCACCAAAAAAATGTGATAGTAGAAAAGAAAAAGGTTTGCAATCGAGTGTCATTCTAAGGTGTCTATAGTAATAATCAATACTTTTGAAAATGACATAAAATACAGTGCCATTTTTAACCTTAAATTGTCAGTGAACTGATTAAAAAAAACTATTTAGGAAACCAAAACAACAGGTGTTTGCTATTGGAAATATTATATCATAACTCTGATATGTCCCTTCGTGGTTTCAATACAGTGTGTAAAGGGCTGGATCATGGATACTTACATAATACCTGCAACAGCCGGAGCGATAGCTTTGAAGATGGACATCAATGTTACAGAAAGGCCATTAGCTGATGCTCTTAGGTCTTGACTCTGTTTTGGTCATGCGTATCCAGAGGTCAGAAAATCAAAACTAAGATGGCCACTTTCATGGCATGTATGGAACAAAACTTTTCATAAAGTTACCAAAGTATTAGAAATCTAACCAACTTACCACAGCATCATTCATCAAAATATTGCACACGGTTATGGTAGAGACCTGAAATATTTTAGAAAACCATGAGTTACACTAACTACTAATGGCTACCTTAAGTTCAGATATATAAGGCTATAAAGCGCAATTCTTAGCAATAGGTATGATAAACATACAAAAGGAAGGAATTTTGTCACAATGTGGGTAGCTTGTCCGACTTTTATTGTTGTTTTCCACTAACCAAAAAAAAGTGTTTCGGAAAAAAACTGTGTGTATCGCTAAGCCATCAGTAAGATAAATAGACCAAGCCTCGAATACTTTTAAGAATATGAACTAGTAACACGCCCAAATGTATTTTGTTCTACACAAAAAATGAAAAAAATTGCACTCACTTGGAAAGAATTCTTCAGAGAAGATGCGCAATTTACTACCACGTGAAGTCCGAACCCTGATAATGCAGTCATGAATGGATAGCTTGCAAGAAGTGGTAGTGTCAAGATCTGCATATGAGAATTTCTGATGAGTCGAACCGTCGCAGTATAACGAGGCTGATCAAGTAACAGATAATCTTACCGCAGTTGCACGGACTAATGTGACAGGTTCTATAGCTTTTGCAATCGATGGGTAAATCAAAATTTGATATATAAGGAGGCAGAAACCTGACAAAAACAACTGTCAGTACAATGAACTTTGCATATAACACAAGATGCACTATTTGCTGAGCTCCTGATGAGTTCTCATGGATGCATGCTTTATATAGAACAGGGTTGAATTAAGCGTATATCGTAAGTAATCAAGCATGGCATATTTCAGAACTAATTGAACCAAACATTGCAGTAGCCCTTATCAAGGAGGTACTTGACCCCCGACACAAGTAACTAATCGTGTCCTTCCGAAGGCACTTGATGTCAGTCTTTTAAATGGCAGGTATAATATAACAAACTATGTAAAGATAGATCTGAAGAGACATGCCTAGTTATGTGTGTCTCCTAGGATTATACACCTATGAAAGAAAATAGTCATATATACATGGGGCTAGAGTTTCCCTAGGATCTCTATATCAACATTGTGCATGATGTTCAAAACCTTAGGTATTGATCAAAATGTAAATAGGTCAGGACTTGTAAATTCAGAACTCAAAATTTAGAGGAAATTTCCTATTCTTTTTTATCCTAAATACCTGAGAGTGCAAGGACACTGCCCACATCTGTAGAAGTAAAGCTTAATCCACCATACTTCCTATCACTGACAGCCCAAAGAGAAAATACCTGCAATTTATGTTTTCTACTTAATCAAATCCATAAATACAATGGCGGTGCAAGCCATGATACAGAAAATAATAACAAAAACACCATTAAAAAACATGAGATGCTTTCCCAAGGAAAAAAGAATGATATGCTAAGCAAAAATGGAAAGATATATTAGCAATCAAAAGGCTCATGTTACCTCTGCATAAGCCACATCCTGAAGAGAGAAAATACAATATACAGTGATAGAGGACATCAATGGCCAGTTTGTGAATAAACTCCAATATCCACCACCACTTTCCTCAGAGTTAGGTTCAGAAACAGATTCTTCCACGGCTTCAATGGAATTATTTGAATCCACAGGTTCATTGTGTTTATGTAAAGTTTCCTGTAACAGTGCAGACAAATTAAGCTAAGATGAGAACTCGCACAGGAAAGAGTAAATATGAGGTTATACGTTCCAAGACATTAAGGTCTAGGTGCATAAAACAAACATAAAAGGCCTAAAGCACTTAAGCTACGCATATCATTTGTTGAGTGCCTTAACACTCCTCAATCAATAGCTAAGTGTCTATTCAAAAGATTGTGGCAATGCCGTTGTATGTGGTATGGGGCAAAAAAGGAAGAAAAAGATTATATTTATCAAAATTCTCAACAGTTTATAGGTATGCTGAAGAAATATTATTTTTGTGTAAAAACTTATGTTCCACTAGTGTATTTTGATTACTTGTACTATATATAATAGACTTTTGCTTGGGTGTCCCCCTTCTCCCAAACTGAAAACGTAAGGGCGCTTAGGATTGGCCGATACCTCTATATTATATCTTCAGAAACTTCTAGAAAAAAAGGGGTATGTTTTTATGTCCTACAAAATGACCAGTGGCCCAACTGAGTTCAAGTTCAGCATGCAGACTACGTATTGGTACATACAACTAATGTTCAAGTTCAGCACGCAAACTATCGGCATGTACTTTAGTATAAAATTTGACACTGCATCATCGGCCTATGATATGACACAAACAAGTGTTTGTCACAACACAAGATTATATCGGAATGCATGCTACCTCCATCGAGATCTAGTATTATGATGACCCAAAAGACAAATGAAACTCCATGTATACTCTCTTCAGGTCTCAGAACATGGCGCACGGTCTTGAAGACAACTTTGACCACTAGTTTATTTTAAAATATATTCATAAAACTTAAAAAAATTATGATACTGTGAAATACTTTTGAAGAAAAATCAACACACATGATTCTCAATTGTCCAATCTAAAGATTTCAAAATATATAGGTAGTCAAGTTTCGAGTTTTATCAATTTTCTTGTCGAAACATTATATCTTATATGAACCGGAGGGGGTAGCAAATATTAACTGAGAAAACATTTATTCATGTCCCGAGATGATTTCCACTTCAACAGAAAGAAGCATTAACAATATGCATCTAGGTAAATAAACTCACCGGAAGCCAGATGCAAGAAATTAAAGCAACAACGGCGAGGATTGATATAGATAGGCAGGGGAGAAAATATGGAAATCTGAAAAGAACACGTGTAAGCAGAATTAGCATCACATAAGAAACTGATATAAAAAGGGTGCACATAGCAAATTCTTACCTCCCGAATATGGATTGCTGAGAGAATATGCTTGGATACTTATCTGCCGGCTGATATAAGAACAATGCAAACGAAAAAATTAGCTTACAAGGTCTCTAACTAGTTATTTTACCATAATTGTATGAAAACCAACAAAATAAAAAAAAAAGGAACATATGTGCTCTATTTCAATTGCGGAGTTGTAACTGGCAGATGGCACTTTATTACTATTTCACGTTTCATGAGAATGAGAATTAGAATTATAATTGGAGATCAACTTCAGTTTAAGTGTTGGAATGACAATAGAATTTTCGACCATAGCACTAGAAGTCATTCCTATGATGTTTGGTTCATCTTTTTGAAAAAATACAATATATACAAATATAAACATGTACATGCATATGTATATGTAGAGCTAAATGCATATGTATATGTAGATGTAAATGCATATGATAAATAATGAAATGTCAGTAGCATATGTACAATACAATATGAGGTAATATAGTTATGGTATGTATATATTTATTAGGTATTATATTACATAAGTTATTTTATTCGTATAATGTATTAGGTATTATAATATTTATTCCGCACTACAATATAATAGTATATGTTCATCTATACACATACACGTGTAAGAAAGTGTTGGCTCCATTTCCAACCAACCGAGACATATAATTATGGAGCACTATGCATATTTTAGCATTGAGTGTATCAAACTAAACAACATAATAAAATGAGTTATTATGCAACAAACAATGCATAGTATAATTATGGAGCACTATCCCTCTGATTATTTTTGCATACGAAGCACTATGCATATTTTAGCATTGAGTGTATCAAACTGCATGGAGAACACAATTCGGTATATAGCAGGTAAATGAGTTATATAAAGAGGTCATAACCAACTTAGATGGTAATGCACACATTAGTTATTTGTGAAATATTAAATTAACTTTTACCTGTGCAAGATAACCACCGATTGCTGGTCCAACAATGAGGCCTATGGCACGCGAGGAAGAAATCTGAAGGAGTAATCAACAATAGCATTATGTAAGCATTATTACATATGGCGCCATAAAGTTGCAGCAGGAGTAATCAACAATATAAATAATAACTTGGGAATCTTACAAGCGATAAAGCTAGGTGACTATATTCTTTCCGGCATACTTCTGTAGCGTAAGCCTGAGCACACACAAAAAAGACGATCATGTATATTTCTTTGTATACTGTATTAAACACCACAATCACAGTAGGGAAATCTTTATACTATTTTTAGAAAGGACAGTTTACGGGTCCATGCACCATGTGAATACATGCTGCTTGACTGAAATTTATCTACTGCATTGGGATGTAACGAAGACCTCATTCACTAAAAAATAACAAGCTTAATCCAAAACATGCTAATCTAAAGGGTCATGTGCGTTAGCGGCAACCATATTGTGAAATATTGCTCTCACGAATCAAAGCCATAAATTAAGTTCAGTGGAAAACATAAAGAGTTATTGTCAAATAAACTTATGAGTATGGACAAGAAGAGACGAGCAGTTAGCAAACAAAGCTACAAGAACATGATGGCACACTATAGTAACAAAAGGTAAGAAGACTCATGAGTGTTTAGGTACCTTAATTGGTCCCAGCATACCCGACAACAGCCCAAGGGAACCTCTTGTGACTAATGCCATCCAATAGCTGGAGCTGAGTCCAAATAATGTATTCAAGAAAATTCTGGAATAGACGAGGATATACTTAGGTTTATGTGCGAAATTGTAGAAAAAAAGGGAAAAGCTCCTATTGGAGAGTACAAGCTAGAGTGTGTGCTTTGTTGAAAGAATATCCTTACACTGCTATAAGTGTAATTACAAGAACAGGTTTCCTCCCATGCTTATCGGCCACGATTCCCCATACCGTAGAGGTGAGTGCTCTACCGATCATATATGAAGCGCCTTCAACAAAAGCAAATTAAGGCATCATAAGTTTATCATGTTAGATAAAGTTAAGGTATATCGCACAGCTATGTTCATGTACTCCAGAAGATTGACCCAAGTTTTGAGGCAAACTCACCAACAAAACCAGCATAAAACCCAATATCTTCCACTTGTTTAGCAACGTGCAGGTCCCTTATCTGCAAATAAACATCCAACGAATGTACTGTTTGAGAAGACAATATTTAGCATGTAACAATTGTAAGCTATGTTGAAAGCAATATTTAATTCAAATTCATGTTTCCACAAGTAAAAAAAACAACTTGCTAGTTATTTTCAAAAACAAATACTATATTTTATTTTTGGTAGTTATGGTTATATGGTACTAAGCTGAAATTTGCATAATTTTCGCTGATACTTTCTACATATATTGTAATAATTCACAACAGTAGAATAGTCATTAGATTTGGGGGTAGCCTTTGTTTCCCATTGTGAACTCTTCAGACTTGAAGCATACTAACAAACAAAACACATTGACATGGGCCATTTTGTGGAAAGCTTGGGGATCCGGCCCAGTCTGGCCGGATGGACACTCTGTCACTGTCATGGTAGTATGTTTACAGTGGTCTAGTATAATACGCCCTGTGACAGCTTTTTTTCAACCACAACAATTCATAATCACCATTTCTTTTTTTCTGTGAACAGAATGGTTTGAAACAGACAGAAGTAGATGTAACATCAACTCACCATAAAATACAAGAAAGGGAACAAGGACTGGATCGGCAAGGCTGCAATAGCAAAGAAAAAAGAATCATGTCAGTTTATAGAATACTACTACTCCAACAGACCGAGAATGAATGAATGACAGAATAATAACGGTGGTGCGCGATTCGTTCGTTTGTGGGTGGGTGGAATAATGAAGAATATGCCGACGACAAAAGATTCGGTTCGGGTGGTCTCAAGATCGATCCACAGGTTGAAGCTATGAACCAGGTCGGGTAGAGATCGATCGGGTGAAGGAGCGTCCCCCTAATTTCCTCCTCCTGATCTCTTTCGCCTCCCGTGTTGTTGTTTCCGGAGCAGAGACCGGTACTGCTCGATCGAGCGGTGGTCAACGACATGGAGCAGGAGTCGCTTTGCTGCTGTCGTGGGGGAAGGTAGGAAAGGGAGTATTTTTATTTTATTTTATTTTATATAAGCAAAGCGCAGGGTCAAATCTGCTTCTGTTGTGGTTACTCCACTAGTAGAAGAGAAGTAGACAAAGCCGCAAAGGGTCTTCCTAGAGCCTTTTGCCTGCCCAAATCAATATCTTCTTAAAATGGTAATGAAGGAAAGATGAAAATAGTAGTAGATGGGAAAAGGGGACGACAGAACTATCAATCAATCAAAGTAGCAAAGTGACGTAAGTAGAAGCTGCAGCATGTAGAAACGATACTCAAAACAGCAACAGACACAGATATATATAGCACTAGTCTAACAACGGATCTATAGTCTGTCCCATCACATTCGACAAGATAACCAAGTGCAAATGAAGAAACCCAAAGCTGCTGGGTGCTCCAGACAGCCTTGAGGTCAAATTTCGCAAGAAGCACACAGAGGCCAGGAACCCATGGCTAGACACACCCAGAGCAGCAGAGCCTAAGAAGCTGATCAAATGTTCATTTTCTTCTTTTTTAGGAACGGCAGAATTGCCCGTCTTTAGCAAATCGTTGAGGAACCAGGACAGTGACACGAACGGTGGAAGAAATGTTGTGTAACAGCGAGGAAACATGCATCTACCGGTCAGCAATTAATTAATATTTTAATAGTACTTTATTACTAATCTGCTGTAGAGATTGTTACTACTAATACGGAGTATAGAAGAGGAAGGACAGAAAGCAAGGAATGAATGAATGAATGAATGGGGGGAGGAACCGAGCGAACGCACTGGAGCAGACGGTGACGAGCCACATGCAGGCGAACTCGGTGTAGGGTACCCCTCTCCGCGTCTCCTTCCTCCGGTCCAGCCGGCAGCCGGGGCAGTTGCCGTGGTAGTACGTCTTCTTCAGCAGCGGCACCTCCAGCCCGTCGCCGCCGCCATGCCCATCTTTGCCCATCTTCCTTCTTCCCCCGCCGGGCGGCCGGGTGGCGGCGGAACGAGGCTGGCGGGGCAAATGCTGGAGAGGAAATCGCCTTTTGGTACTGCTGCGTGTCTCTGCTCTCGCTTTGGTTTCCTACGACGGAAACGGGCCGCCTCTTTATGGAGCAGGGAACGCCGAGTTGTTGTTACCAGAGGAGTAAAATATATCAGTCGTTTTCGAGTAAATAAACTAACCCTGCCACGACGACCACCATGCACCTACCAGTCTACCACACACCGTTCCCACGTCAGCCTTCGCCAATTGGACGGACGGACGAATGCTATTCCCGGGTTCTTCACAGTGGGTCCCATCTGTCAGCTACCGAAAGTCAGAGAAGAATCAGTACCCCCAGGTTACGTCACATAATCATGTGCCGGCGAGAACGTGCTCAAGTACAGCATCTCCAAAACACTCCCAAACCATCCCATCGGTTCCAAAGTGTCCGATCCGACACGGACACCACCGGAACAAAACATAAACCCAAAGACGTCCCCAAACTCTGTTATTAATCTCCGTGGACAACCTATTTTTGCTACAAACCGTTATCAAATTTAGGAAGGTTTGGAACAAGTGAACAATGTCTGCGATCCTCCCGTGTTGATCCACTCGTTGCCACACCAAGCCATTTCCCTCTCCACCCTAACCCCCCTAACCTCCTCGTCCACTCTGTCGTGGGGTTGCCACCACCGCTCTCTCGTCGTCTTCGCCCCACGCCCATGCTAGAAAAGCAGCGTTGTCGCCTGCTGACCTAGACCTCACTCCCACTTTCTGGCCAAGCACAAGCTCGAGAGCCGCCAGTTCACAGTTGTAGTCGCGTTAGCTGTCTCTATGTTGATCGGGCCATCCACCTCGTCCTCACCGTCCCTTCGAACGACATTCGACCGCCGCGAGCTCCACCTAAGGCCATTCGGATCAATGACCGCCCCAAGCTTGATTGCTCGGTGTTGCGCCCACAACCTATTTAGTCTGTTGTACGCACGCCATTTTTTAGGTAAAATAAACTCACAAACTCGATTCGATACATTTGTTGTGCATAGTTGGTGATTGTATTTTTTTTACCGTTTTGCTTTTTTGAGAATGACAGACAATCCTGAATTGTATTTCTTCACAAAGTTTATAGATATGTCAGCAGACGACTCGTCCAATGATGTTGATGATATATTGCTCATGACTGCTCTTGTCCTCCATGATAACTAGCAGAGTGGCGTTCCAAGGTTCGTGGGTCCATTCTAGGACATGAAATCATGGACCGCGACAGAGTTAAGGCTCACATTCAATTTTACAATAATATTATTGAACTTTGAATATATGTTTTCTATGTGGACTATGCACATAATTTGGTTTAAATAGTCAGGACAACATGACAGGACAACGTGACGGCGAGGCGATGTCAAACCTCCCTTAATCGGGACAAATTAAGGACAACCGGGCAAATTAAGGACAACTTAAAGGCTTGACTTGGGCTCATGGAATTTGAGCCTAGAGATTGGCAAGACTTCCAAAACATCAAGGATCGGTGGTCTAATGCCATCAACAAGAAAGGAGATTCGAGAAGAGCGTTGGTGTATCTAGCTATGTTGTCATCTTGGAAGATTTCAAAAGAGCATAATGGACGTGTCTTTAGGAACCAATACTCTACCGTTAACATGATATTTTTAAAAATCAAGGAGCAGAAGACTATGTGAAATCGTGTGGGTGCTAAAGAGTTTTGTATTATTATACCGCAAGAGTAGACGATTGTGGTTGTTTGTTTGGTGCTCTTGCTCTTGGGCCAAGAGTTGGTTTGTAAGATTTATCTAAAAGGTCTTCTCTGTTAGGGCCTGTTTACTTCTTTGGTATTTTAATCCTCAAAAGATGTGGGAATATGCGGGAATTTGATGTTCATCCAATACTCTCCAATATTCTTAAATACTCTTCTCTAAAAATACTCTACCATGATGAAGGGTTTTTAATCTAGCCAAAAATATACTAGTGTGAAGAGGATTTGTGCGAATATTCTAGGATTATTCTCTCTAAATCCGGCTTAGTAAACGATCTATCGGAAAAATTTCGGGATACGAAATCCCTCAAATACCTTAGAAGTAAACAAGTCCTTAATGGAAATACAAGCCCGTCAGTTTTTTCCTTTGCCGGAAGCCACCCAGGGTTTTCAAGTAAACGGGATTCACGATGTAAGAACCTGCCAAACAGGATTTCCAAAGTAAAAAATTTCAAAAAGAAAGGGCAAATAAACTGTAATTTTGGCTTAAACGAGGCCCGCGGCACACCTACTACCACACAGGATTCCCTGGTCAGCCTTTATCGATTGGACGAGCCAATCGATGTGTGTCCCAGGGTACGGGATGCAGACGAGAACGTGCAGCATGCCTGCGTTAACTTGGCAGAATGCAAGAAAGGCACGTGTTTTTTTTGCCCTTTTTCACTGGACAGAGATGCGCTGCATTATTGGCGTAGAAAACGGAGCAGACGGACGTGACGACTTATAAACGGAAGGAAATGCAAAAGGGTGGATGAGGAGAGGATCTGCATCTGCTGATGATAAAGTAGTTAGCATATCACGGTTGAGCCCAGATACGTATCGGGCCGGTTCTGACCGTATATCAAGAACATGCCCAGCTCTCAGCTGACAGTAGCATGGTTTATTTAAAAAGATACTTGCGTATGTGTATGACAGAGCTATCTTCTCTATTATCACTTATCAGATCACATAATGAACGAGAAAGACGCGTACAGTTATGTATTCATGTCACGATATGAATACATCCAGGCCTAGTATATACAATGTAATTTTTTTTTGGGTTGGTGGACAACACGCCAACACGTACACGGGCATAGGAAGAACCCATCGATCGACACTTCATGCCTTCGTCGCTTCGCTTCCGCCCGCCCGCCCTGGATTCTGGTCGCTACGTGCGGTCATGCCCCCGTCGATCGATCTGCCTGTGTCCCGCACCCGCCCATCGATCAAACTGCCTATTCACACGACGCGATCAAGCTGTCTAGGATCGGGACGAGAGCGAGTCAGCCAGTGAGCAGCGACGACGAATCATGCGAAGCGGATCAAGCGAGGCCATCGCCCATCGTCCCAAGTGTTACAATTGTGACAAGAAGATAACGAAGAACGAAAACGGAAAACACAGCAAGGGGACACAGATTTAACGTGGAAAAACCTCTTCAACAAAGAGAGGAAAAAACCACGGACGTCAGCCAGCGAAACTTCACTATATCGGGGAGTGTTTACAAAAGCCGGAGATTTCAAAGATGCAACTCATCCCAATCGGCGGCTTACAAGGGGTTTATATATCGGTGGAAACTTAGGTCTTCGACAATTCGTACACTCGGCCCAAGCCCAAACCTCCGGCGACGGGTCTCGCTCCACTCGTCAGAAGTTGGCATATACTTTATAAAATTTGGATCAACATATAACACCAAGTACCAACTCCCGAGTAGACCTGGAGACCTGCCCGCGTGGCCGTTGTCGCCTGACAACGTCCATGCGTCCGCTGATCCGCCGCCGCCTCACCAAGCAGAAGCACCAGATACAAGACCACAATAAATACATGTTTCTTTCTGTAACTTAGTACCCTGCTTAGTAGTGACTAGTGTATTAATTAATCTGATTGTTCTTGCTCCCATAATCCCAGTTTAACTGATTATGGCGCTTGAATCCGGTGCTCAGAAAATAAAACGGAGAGAACAAGAGAAAAATTAATATAATCATATAAAGAATCTTTTCATATTAGGAGAGGTCCTATTAGGAGAGGTCCTAATATTTCTATCGCTTATCAGATCTTATTTACTATGCCCATGACTATTACATCAGCTGAAAAAAGCTTTTCAAAATTGAAATTATTAAAAAACTATTTGAGATTTTCAATGTCTCGGAAGAGATTAAACGATTTGGCAAATCTATGCATCCAGAAGAAGTTAGTGGACGGGATTGATATTGATTGCATCGTCACGAACTTTGCTTCTAGGAATTTTTGGAGGAAATTTTAAGGTATCATATAAACACTGTTATTTTTATATAAATATTATAGCTGGAAGTGTACTTAAAATATTTATTTTTATCATTTCATATATGCATAAAATATTATACTAAGAGGCCCAAAATTTTAGTTTCGCCCCGGATCCCCGAAATCTCAGGACCAGTCTGTCTCCACTTGGCAAGATGGAAGACCGTGTATGATGTTTATTTCTTGGCATTTCCCTCTTACACATTTACTCGATCTTCATATGTCCGAGCCCAGGTAAAACTCCGAAAACACTTCCGTGTGGAAATTTAAGGGAGGGCATATGTGGTGCACGAATTGTCTCGTCAAGAACTTCTTTTAGTTTTTTTTTAGAAATGATAAACTTCTTTTAGTTATGTGAAGTTTCTCCTACTCCCTCCGACTCATATTAATTGATTTGATTTGTCAAAATTTAGATAAACCTATAAATATATAATGTCTAGATTTATTTAAATCTAGACAAATTTGAGTCAATTAATATGCGCCGAAGGGAGTACCAAATAATGCATGCATCTAAACCTTTGAGCCAGCGAGTCACGGGCTCGATGAGCTAGACGACCCAACCTTGATGTATTTCCTTGTCATTGCCACCGCCAACGTAGGGGACATTGACACGCTACATTTTGCCACCATTGTAGAGTACTAGAGTGTTCATCATTTTCTTGTCCAAGTTTTTCCTATTTATTGTATTTCTTCTATTTTCTACTCTAGTAATGGTTATGGTATATGATTTTTTTGGCGTGTTCCTCTATTTTTTGTCTTGATTTTGTGTATTTTACCCTATTTTTGCCATAATATAGGAACACATTGCATACTCATTATTTTCCCTTTTTTGGGTGACCTTTAGAAGGCAAATTAACCAATTTGTTGTTAGGCAGTACATGTGACGATATTCCTAGAAAAATAGTTTAACTATGTTCATAGTAATGCATTTGTGCAAAATGCATAGGTCAGATTATTTTTTCCAAGATGGAATCCTTTTTGCGACAACACATCACGTGCATATTGATCGATACGTACTCGTGACTAGAAAATGCTCGACGTAGACATGGAGCTAGCGGTGCAACAAGAATGCGTCGACCAACACGAACTCTCGAAAAAAATTAATGTCATCTTCTTGACCGATTCCGTTCCTGGCCACCAGCGGGCAGCGGAATCATCGTTCGCGACACGTCCAAGATCCCAGATCCACGACCACCGGGTCTTTGGGGATGCCGGGCCTGTTCTGGTTATCCTGGATGGCCAAAACTAGGAGCTAATTACATCTAAAGTCCCATAATTTGTTCTCTACGTTGTAAACTAGTCTCATACTTGAAAAATGTGAACTCGTGGTACTACAACTTGTGTTGAGCGAACAAATATGTCCTAGAGCAATCAAAGGCTGACATGTGGTGTTGTAACTTTTGTAGTAAGGACCTTGTAATTATTTTCATTACACGTGTGGCCTTGCTGCTTTCTCACATTGTGGGTCCCACCTATCAGTGATGGAAGAAGAAAATAATTAAAATTTGAAAAACAAGGAGAGGTTTCGAACCTGAAACCTAGAACTGGCAAAGAAATGCGAATGCCGCTACAGCATACAATGTTACCGTATTGTAGAGCACCAGCAGTTCTATCATCCATGCGCTAGCCTGATACCCCAATAATATAGGCATAGGATGTTTCCATTACAGGAAACGAGGCAGGCGCCGACGGCGAGCTCCCGTCGGTGTAGCCCGTGAGTCCATCGGTGTCTTGCTGTCGGGTAGCCCTTCTTGCTGTCAGTGTAGCGCTGCCGGGCCCATATCAGCGGTTGACGATCGTTTGGTCTGGCGGTAGCTACGATGACAGCATTGTAGTCGGGCTATTTTTTTTCAAAAGTTTTTTAAATTTTTTGAATTGTTTGGTCCGTTAATCTCACAAGCATTTTATTTTTTGACCTGTTAATCTGATAAACGTATTTTTTTTAACTCAAAGTATGCTTAATTTCTAATTAAATTATCCGCATGGTTAAACTTTTTGATCGGTTGTCTATCCTCACACTACATAGCATACGCCAACGGTAATCATGGACTACACCGTGGGAGCTCGCCGTCGATGCTTGCCTCGTTTCCTGTAGTGAGATAGACTAGTTGCAAAATATTTATGCCTCCCTAAACAACAAGTATATGCCCTATATTATTTCGGTATACCAGGCTTGGCTGTAGTGGCATACAATACGACGCATGCGTGATAGAACGGTTGGTGCTCCATGGTATGGAAACATCGTATAGTGTAGCGGCAATCTCATTTCGTTGCTAGCTCTAGGTTTCGTGTTCGAAATCTCTCCTTGCTTTCCAAATTTTTATTATTTCTTCTTCCACCAGTGACAGGTGGGACCCGCGTGTGAGAAAGCAGCAAGGCCGCGTATGTCATGGAAATAATGTTACAACGCCACATGTCAGCTTCCGACTAAGACCTATTTGCTCGCTCAATGCAAGTCGTGGTACTGCAAGTTCACATTTTTCAAGTTGTGAGACTAATTTGTACTTTTTTTTTGCACAGGAGAGGGGTCGCGAAGGACCCCGATGCTGCCATTAATATTCAGACGGTGGGAATAAATTACAAGCAGGACCTCTACAAAAATAAAATTGCAGAACAGTCCTGCGAATAAGCAAGGTGGACCCTAGAGAAAATCCTGAAAACGCAATCAGGTCCTTGAAACCCTCCACCGACGATGTGCTAGAGCCGCCGGCCATCTCGATCTCGCCGGGGACGAACCACTTGGCCAGAAAGAGCTGGTGAAGTCCGACGCGCAACACCCTAGAGGCCTCCATCTTAGAGGTTGCGTGGAAGAAGCCCTTCATGGGCATGGATGCCGGTGGCAATCGATACCACCGAGCTAGGAGCTCGAAGAGGCAGCAGGGCAACACGAACATCAACAGCAAGGTTAATCTCTTCTCCCTCCTCGCCACCTCGGCCGGCCAGGTCGAAGAAGACGCCCTTGATGTCGCTGAGACGCCGTTGCCACAGGCGCTTATGCAGGGGTCCTGCAAGAGGAACCTCCGCCGCGTACTCCCACCATGAGAGCTTGACGACGAGATTCGTCGGCGAGCTACTAGTACAACGCCGATGTACCAGAGCAAAGGAACCCCGCCCTCCATCTTTCGAGCTGCTGCACCTCTCCAGCTTCTTCCTCCCCTCGCCTCCATGGCCGGCCAGAGAGAGAAAACAGAAAGGGCCCTAGCAGAAGAAGAAGAAGGGCCGAAACCTGGGCTTATTTGCGGAGATCCCTGGGGTTGTGTCGTCCGCCAGCACCTCCGACCACCGGAGTTTGCCGCCGCCGCACCACCGCCACCAGATGCGTCGAGACATGCCCGAACAGCCCGACGCCCTACTCCAAACTACGGGCATCTCGCCCAAACAACTACAACTAATCCTACCATCTACTCCGGCACCTTCCCCTCTCCATCTCCGGCCGGCAAAGCCGCCGGAGATGGGTCGGGATCGGGCCGGTCTTCTCCAGTCAACGGTCAAGCGCGGGCGGTGGGGGCTGAGAGGATAAGAAAGGAGAGTCGCTCACGACTAATTTGTACTTAGAGTGCAAGTTATGGGACTTATGTATTTAGCTCCCAAACTAGCTAGTGGTGAGAGCTCCTCGGCACTCGGCAGGCAGCTCGGTCGTCCTCCAAACGCCCTGTGGTCGAGTTGTTCTGCCAAGGACGATCATGCATATGCATGGAAAGCACCAGAGAATACATGTGGTTGCTATAGCTTGATGCGACCTACCCCAGGAAAAGCTTGATGCGATCGAGTAACCTAGATAGTGTTAGAAATAATGGGACTAATCCATTTAGGCCCATGAGTATTTCAGATTTTCCCTAAATCTCAAAGCCCAAATTTGTGGCAGCCCATATGTGTTTGGGCCCATGTTTGTGGCAGCTCACATGGGAGTGGAGTGGGAGCTAAGTTTAGTCCCACATGGAAAGTTGGAGGAGAGTTGCACCAACTTATAAGATGGAGTGTTGCACCACTTTGTAAGTGAGTGGGAATAAGAGAGATATACACGCGCGCTCCTCCTCCGACGCCGCCGCTCGCACGCACGCTCGCCTCGCCTCGTCACGACGCGGGTTGCGGGTTGCGGGTTGCGGGAATCTCGCCGAGCCGAGCTTTATTTTGCTGCTCAGGAAAATTGACAGACGTGTCAAACGGTTAGCTTTTTCGGGTCGCTCCCGGATCGTGGGCTACCCTAACGTGCGTAACGTGGACTCGGCCCACGTTCGCCTCCGTTAGGGTTTCCTGAGCCGCTCTATATAAAGTCCTGCGCGGCTACCGCCACAACACCACCGAAAACCAATCTAGGGTTTTGCCTTCCTCTCTACTTGCGTCGTCACCGTAGTCTACTCCATCCCGCTTGCCGGCGTGCACCGGCGGACGGGAGAGCAGGTCTCCGGAACCACTCGCCCTTGTGATCCTGTACGGGAGAGGGCGAATAAGGTTTTTGGGAAGCGCTCTGCGCGACTGCTCGAGTTCTCCATCACGGGTCGTCTTCCATCCAAGTCAGGCGGTGCTGCCTACCGCCGTCTTCGTCGCCATCTGCTGCGATCACTCTTCCCCAAAGTTTCTACTACGACAACCGAACGGTACGTGCTACGTGCTCCAGTTTGGTTATTCATCATGTTCTGCGAGTACATGTTAGGCTGCTATTTGTTCCCGATCATCCTGTTGTTTAGTACATCTAGTATGTTCGAGTTACATGAGCTAGTAGCTGATTTTGTCATGATTTATATTCTGGAATTAATCGTGGAAATTATGCAAATCCGTAGGCAAGAACAAAGGGAACTTTAAACCCTCCTTTAACAAGCCTGTAAAGACTACAACCTTCAAGAAGAAGAAGACGAACAGGGACAAGAGTGAACTGTCTTGTTACACTTGTGGAGAGCCCGGCCATTTTTCCAAGGACTGTCCAGAACGCGCAGACCGCAGAGGGAAAAAGGCCAAGACTGTCAACGTCGTGACCGCTAGCAATACTGATGGGTATGGTAATTTATTTACTGTTCTTTCAGTATTTCAATCACTGTGTTGGTGGCTTGATACGGGTGCTAATGTTCATGTGTGTGCTGACATCTCTATGTTCACTTCTTATCAGGTCGCTCGGGATTCATCCGTCCTAATGGGGAATGGTTCACATGCTTCTGTTCGTGGTGTTGGCACGGTGGATCTGAAGTTTACTTCCGGAAAGATCGTGCAGCTGAGGAACGTGCAGCATGTCCCTACTATGAACAAGAATCTCGTTACTGGCTCCCTTCTTTGCAGAGATGGGTTTAAGGTTGTCTTAGAGTCTAATAAAGTCGTTGTTTCGAAACATGGACAATTTATTGGTAAAGGTTATGAGTTCGGAGGCTTGTTCCGGTTTTCACTTTCAGAGTTTTGTAATAAATCCGTGAATCATATTTGTGGTGGTGTTAATGATGATACCAGTGTTTGGCATTCTCGTTTATGTCACATTAATTTTGGTTTGATGTCTCGGATGTCCAGCATGAGTTTAATTCCGAATTTCACTATTGCCAAAGGTTCTAAGTGCCATAGTTGTGTGCAATCAAAGCAACCTCGAAAGCCTCACAAGGCTGCCGAGGAGAGAAACTTGGCACCTCTAGAACTCATACATTCTGATCTATGTGAGATGAATGGTGTGTTGACAAAAGGTGAAAAGAGATATTTCATGACGTTGATAGATGATGCTACTAAATTCTGCTATGTTTACTTGTTGCAAACTAAAGATGAGGCTTTAGACTACTTTAAAATCTATAAGGCCGAAGTTGAAAATCAACTAGAGAGAAAGATCAAGCGTCTTAGGTCGGATCGTGGTGGTGAGTATTTTCCCAAAGTATTTGATGAATTCTGTTAGGAACACGGAATTATTCATGAGAGGACGCCTCCCTACTCGCCCCAATCAAACGGGGTTGCCGAGAGGAAAAACCGCACGCTGACTGACTTGGTGAATTCCATGTTAGCCACTGCTGGTTTATCAAAGGCATGGTGGGGGGAGGCTTTGTTGACTTCATGTCATGTCCTGAATAGAGTTCCTAACAAGAATAAAGAAAAGACCCCTTATGAGGAGTGGGTTGGGAGAAAACCATCACTTTCGTATCTGCGTACTTGGGGGTGTTTGGCGAAGGTCAACATACCGATTCCCAAGAAACGCAAGCTCGGACCCAAGACAGTGGATTGTATCTTTCTAGGATATGCTCCACGGAGTGTAGGCTATAGATTTCTAGTGGTTAAATCTGAGGTACCTGATATGCATGTTGATACTATAATGGAATCTCGTGATGCAACATTCTTTGAGAATATTTTTCCTATGAAAGATATGCATAGCATTGGTAGGATTTCTTCTGAAATACTTCCTGAATCTAGTGCATCTATTGATAATTCTGAACAACCACATGAGGAATTTCTTGAGAAGGATGACGATGAACCTCTCACGAGGAGTAAGAGACAGAGGGTTGCAAAATCCTTTGGCAATGATTTCATCGTGTACCTTGTGGATGATACTCCCAGATCCATTACTGAGGCATATGCATCTCCTGATGCAGATGATTGGAAAGAAGCTGTCCAAAATGAGATGGACTCGATTCTTTCTAATGGAACTTGGGAATTATCAGAACGACCCTATGGTTGTAAACCTGTGGGATGTAAGTGGGTGTTCAAGAAGAAGCTAAGGCCTGATGGTACTATTGAGAAGTACAAGGCACGGCTTGTAGCTAAGGGCTACACACAGAAAGAAGGCGAAGATTACTTTGACACCTATTCACCTGTCGCTAGACTGACCACCATTCGAGTACTACTGTCCCTGGCTGCCTCTTATGGTCTTCTCGTTCATCAAATGGACGTGAAGACAGCTTTCCTTAATGGAGAGTTGGAAGAGGAGATCTATATGGATCAGCCGGATGGGTTTGTGGTAAAAGGTGAAGAGACAAAGGTGTGTAAGTTATTGAAATCTTTATATGGCCTGAAACAAGCACCTAAGCAATGGCATGAGAAGTTTGACAGAACTCTACTTTCTGCTGGCTTTGTCATTAATGAGGCTGATAGGTGTGTTTACTATCGCCATGGTGGGGGCGATAGCGTTATATTATGTTTGTACGTGGATGACATTCTGATCTTTGGTACAAACATGAAAGTGATAAATGAAGTCAAGTCTTTTCTGTCAAAGAGTTTTGATATGAAAGATCTGGGAGAGGCTGATGTCATTCTGAATATCAAGCTTATTAAGAACGAGAATGGGATTACTTTAACGCAATCTCATTATGTTGAGAAGGTCTTGAGCCGATTTGGCTTTAATGATGGCAAGACTTCTCCGACACCTTATGATCCCAGTTTGACATTACGAAAGAATAAGAAGGAACCAACAGATCAGCTAAAATATTCACAAGTTGTTGGTTCTCTCATGTACTTAGCAAGCGCTACAAGACCCGATATCTCTTTTGCTGTGAGCAAGTTGAGTAGGTTCATGTCTAACCCGGGTATTGATCATTGGCATGCACTTGAAAGGGTTATGCGCTATCTATGTGGTACAATGAGCTATGGGATTCACTATTCAGGAAATCCTGCTGTGCTTGAAGGATATAGTGATTCGAATTGGATCTCTGACGTTGATGAACTCTACGCCACGAGCGGGTATGTGTTTACCCTTGGAGGTGGCGCAGTGTCATGGAGGTCTCGTAGACAAACCATATTGACGAGGTCAACTATGGAAGCAGAACTTACTGCTTTAGACACAGCCACTGTTGAGTCAGAATGGCTGCGTGAGCTCTTGATGGACTTGCCTGTGGTTGAGAAACCTGTGCCGGCAATCCTTCTGAATTGTGACAACCAAACTATTATTGTCAAAGTGAACAATTCTAAGGATAACGCGAAGTCATCAAGACACGTGAAGAGACGTTTGAAATCTGTCAGGAAATTGAGAAACTCCGGAGTAATAACTGTTACGTATATTCAAACAGACAAAAACCTGGCAGATCCCTTTACAAAGGGACTATCACGAAATGTGATAGAAAGTGCATCGAGGGAGATGGGGTTGAGACCCATGGATGTCACACATTAGTGGTAACCCAACCTATGTGATCGGAGATCCCGTAAATTAGGACCTGGGAAGAACAAGCTAATGGTTTGACTGAGGAGAGTATTTTGTAACCCTCTCTATGTGAAGATGCATGACTCTCATAATCTGTAAGGCAGGTTGGCAACATGCCTTAATGTGTTTCTGTTGGCTTTAATTAGCAAAGATGCCGTCCTACAGGGCGTTCTTGAAAGAACACACCTATATGAGCTCGACCGTAAACGTCGCGGTCTATGAGATCTGGGTGATCTCTAGTAAACTCATGAAGAGACCAGGGAGTATGACGCATATGCTCCAACCCGCGGGGTAGGCTACTGACAGCCAAGTACTAGTTATGATTTTGAGCGAAATCTATTGGCACCAAACTTGCAATTCAAGGTTCGTCCATTGTTCAAGTTGTTGATAGACGTAGTTCAAGTTTCTAGGCGGAAGTTCAACTTAACAGTCTCTGCTGAAACACTGGTATATAAACAAGTAGCAAGGATTGGCAAATTTTCAAATGGGCATTTGAGATCTGGTGGGGGATTGTTAGAAATAATGGGACTAATCCATTTAGGCCCATGAGTATTTCAGATTTTCCCTAAATCTCAAAGCCCAAATTTGTGGCAGCCCATATGTGTTTGGGCCCATGTTTGTGGCAGCTCACATGGGAGTGGAGTGGGAGCTAAGTTTAGTCCCACATGGAAAGTTGGAGGAGAGTTGCACCAACTTATAAGGTGAAGTGTTGCACCACTTTGTAAGTGAGTGGGAATAAGAGAGATATACACGCGCGCTCCTCCTCCGACGCCGCCGCTCGCACGCACGCTCGCCTCGCCTCGCCTCGCCTCGCCTCGTCACGACGCGGGTTGCGGGTTGCGGGTTGCGGGAATCGAGCCGAGCTTTATTTTGCTGCTCAGGAAAAGCTTTTTCGGGTCGATCGTGGGCTACCCTAACGTGCGTAACGTGGACTCGGCCCACGTTCGCCTCCGTTAGGGTTTCCTGAGCCGCTCTATATAAAGTCCTGCGCGGCTACCGCCACAACACCACCGAAAACCAATCTAGGGTTTTGCCTTCCTCTCTACTTGCGTCGTCACCGTAGTCTACTCCATCCCGCTTGCCGGCGTGCACCGGCGGACGGGAGAGCAGGTCTCCGGAACCACTCGCCCTTGTGATCCTGTACGGGAGAGGGCGAATAAGGTTTTTGGGAAGCGCTCTGCGCGACTGCTCGAGTTCTCCATCACGGGTCGTCTTCCATCCAAGTCAGGCGGTGCTGCCTACCGCCGTCTTCGTCGCCATCTGCTGCGATCACTCTTCCCCAAAGTTTCTACAACGACAACCGAACGGTACGTGCTACGTGCTCCAGTTTGGTTGTTCATCATGTTCTGCGAGTACATGTTAGGCTGCTATTTGTTCCCGATCATCCTGTTGTTTAGTACATCTAGTATGTTCGAGTTACATGAGCTAGTAGCTGATTTTGTCATGATTTATATTCTGGAATTAATCGTGGAAATTATGCCTAATATTTCAACAGATAGGGGACAAACGTTTCCGTATCGCCTTGCGAAAAAAGAATAAGCAAGAATGACAGGCATGGATGTCTGTTGTCTTCTAGCACAAGGATCCAAAGCGCACGCTAGGACACGGGCACACGGCAATGTGTTTCTCTCAATTTTCATGTGTTTTTGTCACACGCTTTTCTCGCTATACTTGCAGTATTATACATACAAAATTTTAATGTATATTTGACTTCATATATGATTCACATGAGCAGGGACGGATCGAGGATTTCAGCTTTGGATGTATAAATTTTACTATAGAAGTAAAAGTATAATTTATGTATTGCTAGAAAATATATTACTAGGAGTTTTTTATTTTGAGAAAATTCTTTTAAAAGATGATAGGGATTACAGAAAATAATAAAAAGTATAATAGAGTTCTATCAATTTCACCACTTCTATGCCACCTTGTCCCGTGTGACTTTATTAGTCCAATGCGTGGATCATCTTTTTCTCGAATGTAACGATGTAATCATTGAGCCTATTGGGATTTTTCTTTTTCTCGATCTGTGAGGTTGAAGATGAATTGTTGGTGATGAACATTTCTCTCCTCTCTCATAGAGTTCCCGCTTCAAATCAACACGAATAAAGCTTCATTTCAAAAGAAGCTCCACACACAAAAAAAAGACGTCAACGACGGGGTTCCATCCCTACTGTCGGCAGAAAGTTCTGTCAATCATATCTTATCAAATCGTGTTCATGTTTAGAGCTTCTTTAGACATTCAGATGGACTGTTTATATGTGTGTTCATAACACGATATCAACTGGAGGCAATCAAATATCATGCCCATGTTTCCGCCCTCGTGCAAAGAGGTGGCTACACCCTACCATATGCCTTGCAGAACATGAATGTAGTCTCATCTTCGCGTGGCCATGCTCCGCGGGGCAGTGTCAGTCGAAGACAGAAAATCATGGGCAGGTAATCAAACATGTCCCGGAAGTCTCTGTCGCACGCCGCTCTCATAATTGATTAGACTCTTGTTTATCAGTCGTGTGGTATGTACGGATGGCATTGTAATCCCATGTTTTTTCCCATTCATGTGTTTTGGAGCTCTTTATCGAAAGAAAAAGAATGTTTTGGAGCTCTTTGTTTTGTTTTGTTTTGTTTTGGAGCTCTTGGAAACACGTTCTCCACGCTGAGAAGCCTACAAACGAAGCGAAAATGACGGTGGGCAGAAGCGAAAATGCAAGGTGGAGAAAAACGTATAGTACGATAGGCCCAGCACAGGACCATCGGTGTCCTCGTCAGCACCTGAATTATTGTGGCACTGCTAGGATTTACTGTTGTGAATTATTGTGGCACTGCTAGGATTTACTGTTGTGAATTATTGTGGCACTGCTACCGTAGGATTTACTGTACGATATCCCAAATATTCCGTTCACAGGAGTCTCTTTCGGCCGCCACCACTGTCATAATAATTAATTGATCGACCACGGCAGCGCGGCAATAATGCAAAGACCCGTCGTACTGTACCAAAGAAACACGCTGTCTTTGCCTCCCACGAGGCATTAACTTAGATGTGAATTGATAACGATCTGGTCGATAAGCTAGCTAGCTAGGTCACGCATCGGGCGATCTACTTATCATCAGTGTCATTCACAGATGCACACGCGTTCTCCCGTTTGCCTGCAGTAAAAATTACTACTCGTTGGTCATGCCGAGAATGCTAGTACAACCAACAGAAAGAAAACGAGAGCATGAGGTTCAAGATGATCTCCTGCAACTATCTTGTTCAAATCATACACACACAGCTAGTCAGCTAGTGTAGATTTTGGATTTAACAGTGATTTATGCTCGTTAATTGTGTAAGAAGACCGATGGAAGGAGCGTATGACCGAACCCGCTGAGCTCACCTCCACTTATCGTCGTGTAGTGTAGACTAGAACTTGTGTGTCTCATGCATGACGCGCACGAGTCCGCGCACATGTATAACGCGGTGGCGTGAAGGCTCGGCCGTCGGCCGTCGGCTCCGCAACATGAATTTTGACGATGTTAACTGTCTTGAAGAAATGAAGATGGTTGCGCCTTTGCCCCGCCTCCTCGCGCGAGAACCGGCAGCACCACCATGCCGGTCAGCGGCGCCATTGCCAAGGCGGACGAGGGCACCATATTGGCGTGGAAGATTAGTATTCTAGAGGATGTGCAACGCGAGGAAAAGTTCTAGACGCAAAGGAGGGCCGAGAGGGCGCCAAGGAAAGTGTTCATTGAAGCGCAGCTTGCCGGTCCGTGCACCATTGGCTCAGACGATGAAAGGTGGGGCGACCTCTTCTTTGTCGACCGGCGCGAGAGTACTTCGAAAGAGGTCAAAAACTAGTTTAGGTCTACTTCACCGTTTTATGCACTATGTTTATCATACTATGTTCTATGTAATAAATTTTAGTTTTCTTCTATCTGTTTGATACACTTTTGTTGAAAAAATGTTTTCGGCGTATTCTATCACGCCGGATGAAGCGCTACTTGCCGCGTGCGGCATTTTACCGTGTCTGGAATTGCTATCGCTTGCCCCGCATGCTAAAACAACGAAGCCTATCGTTAAAAAGGTTTTTAGCACGCAGCATTATTGTTTGTCTATTGGAGATGATCTAACGCCGGGCGATCCGCCGCATATCTGGATCCGACGCGGCCAACGTGAAGAGAAGGTACAGTACTACCTCCTCAGCGGCTGCCGAGGGCAGATACAAATACAAACACGGGGTGGGGAAAGGTTCATCGGGACCAAACAATTGGTGAGCATACGACGGGGACGTGGAACGACTGGTGGCCGGAAGCCCACACTGATTGTGTTTTCCATATAGTAGTATATGTTTTTTTAGATAATATAAATAAAAACGGCTCCATTCAAAGAGATTCTTGATCTGGACGTGCTCGGTTTGCAAAGCAATAGACTTTTATGGCACTGTCGTTCGATATGATTTTGGCGTTCAATTATCAAGTAAGAGCGGTAGCTATATATACGTCGCTTTTGGTGTTTGTTTCTGGACTAGCCGGTCGGTCGATATATACGGACCGGAGGAAGAAAGGGTGGGGACACGTGAGTGTCAATGTCACCCTCTCCGTTCACCATACTTTTCATGTGTTTATGGTGTGTCTACGGCCGGTCACACTAATCAAACGTACGGCCGGCGAGGCGGCTCTCAAGAATGTGATAAGGCCAAGCTGACCATAACTTATCAAGGAACTTTTTTTTACTCGTACATGCACTAGGCTATGCAGTGTTTAACTCATTCATGCCGTGCCGCTGCCGAGTCAGTACAGGTGCCATGTGTGCTTCTTCTGGTCTCAGCTTAATTACACGCCTATGTACTATGTGTCCCCACATTTTGGATCGATGTTAATTTGGCCACGCGTGCATGCCAGTTCTCTTTCATGTGCGTCCTGTACGTAAAGAGGGAGGCGGTAGTACAGAGCGTACAGCACCACGTCTTTAAATGCCATAAGTTCGCAGTACGCTCTCCAGCGCTCGGACGGGTACCTACGGGCTATGGCCCATGACTATAGCTGCTGCCGCCCTGTCTCATCGTCTATGTCGTCGTGCGCTCACCTCGCTATATAGCGACTGCTTCTTATATTAGCAACGCGATAAGCGGGCAGGGAGGAGGAGGTCCAGCCATACAATGCATTTGCATTTCGTTCTTTTTTTCAATCAGTGCGCGACTTCATGGCGAGAGCTATCCGGAAGATGCCCGCCGGGAGATTCATTTGTATCGAGTGTCTTATGACCAGATAATTTTCTTGTTAAAACAACTACTCCATTCTATCCAAATTAATTGAAGTGGCAAAATAAAACCGCCTATTAATACTACTTACGATGTTAACCCTTAAATGTTAATGTTATACTTTTACTAAGCACTCTTACTAGACATATCAGTAAATTATGATTATTCGATTTAAATTTGTGCTCTACATGGCCTTAGCCAGCAAATACCCATAATAACGTGTTGGTTCAGTCTAGTGCAAAACGTCTCAGTGCTTAACCCCATGGTTATGGGCACGAGATTTGTGAATCCCCTCTTGTCCCCCTATTGACCACATGAATAATGACCTAGCATGACAGTCACTTAACGCTTTCAACACCACTATAGGAACAACGGAAGTTTCCTCACAAGTCCCAAAGTGCAGATGTTACGTGGTAGATATTCACATAACATCGAAAGAGAGAACTAACACATATTTATAAAGTAAAATTATAGTTCATATTTATTTTAATTCATAACGTTCCTAGGGTATCTCCATTTCCCCACTAACAAGCGAAAATACTCATGCATGGAGGCAACCAACATCATCGTGACATGAATGGAATATAAATGGACAAATAAATACTTGTGCAAATCCACAACGAGGTCTAGGAAATATAACAAGATGAATGTAAATGAAATGAAGGGGATGTCGGTGATGATGAGGATGATTCCTAGGCCTCCAATGATCTTCGTAACGGTGAGGGTGGATTCCCTTCTATGAGTTCCCCATCCAGATACCCTCCGGAGGGAGGTTTCTGCGAGTTGTGGTGTCTCTGAATGTCGGATCTCAGATATGTCTGTGAGGCATATCGTACGGTCGGATGGGCCTCCATCATACCTACGGTCATTAAATCCCTTAAGACCCTTCCCATGAATGGTTTTCCCTTCGGCTATCCTTCCAAGTGTGTGAATAATTGTTTGGAAGGCTTTAATAGCATGTAGTTGGCATATTTGTGGCGAAAATTGATTGCTCCAATTGATTTATCCATCAAATCCTTTAATTCTAGGATTCTGGTGAAACATACATAAAAGATGCGCACGAGAACGGTAAAATACCAGGATCCCGTCACTACTTATGCCACCACCATTCATTGACCTCGCGCATGACGATCACGAGGAGGAGCCGTCGGAGTCACCGCAGGGGCAGGAATAAGGCGGAGGCTAGTGTCGATAAGACGTTTTATTTTAACATATAATGTATGTTTATTATTCTTAGCCATGTATCTATGTTGGAAAAAAAATGGGATCAAGTAGGACCCTCTGGGTCGGACCGCTGGATGCACTAGCCTGATGCATCGGATCATGACCCATTCTCTATCTGCGAGCTGATCAAACAGACCAAATTGGACGATTTGGGATGTCGGTTTTCGTCGTGCATGTAGAGATGACTTAAGGGCGTCTCTAACCGATGTAAAAAACCGGTTAGAGGAGTAAAAGATGTCGTTTTACTCCTCTAACCGGACCTAACCGAACTCCAAAAGGATTTGGTGGACAAAAATGTTTACTCATCGGTGCCGTGGAGGGGTAAATATAGGAGTCGACAGCCTCTTCCGAGAAAAAGATTTCCTCTCCTCTGTGCATTCACACTGCCTCCATCTCGACCTCTCCTCCACCGTCGGCGACCACTGCCTCTTCAAATAGTTTCGCCCCGTGCAATAAACGATCTGTGCACTTGTAGTCATCAAGCTATTTTCTGGCGCCGTTGCCAGGGAGCTAAGCGCTGTAGGTATTTTAGTTTTTTCTTATTTATTTTAGTCTTTCTAAGTTTTGTTTTGAGTTACAGGTCCCACAAACATGATGGAGTTTAAGCATTTGACTAGTGATAACTCACTCAGCCACTTTGGGAAGCCATATGATATTAATAAAAGAGAAAACTCTAACGAGAAGACAATGGGTTTGAAATAAATCCTTTACTACTTGGTATTTTATACAAGAAGGAATTTCCTGGAGATCAAGAAAATCATGATCCATATGAGCACATTGCATGCTTTAAGGATATATGTGACTTTCCAATTATCGGGGTATACTGCTAATGAGGTAAGGCTAAAACTCTTTAGTCAGACTTTGGCTAACACAGCTCTCTCATGGTATAGATCTTTAGCCCCAGAAGCCACTACTGCCTGGGATAATTTAGCTTGTGAGTTTCTAGCTAAGTATTATCCTTTATCAAAATCTTTTGGAATCAGGCATCTTATAATGACTTGGAGGAACCGTCCTAATGAAGGACTAGTAAGAGCTTATATAAGATTTAAATATTTACTTAATCAGTGTCCTCATCATGATTTTCTTGAATGGTATTTATTACATATCTTTTATGCCAGTTTAATTGAATCTAATAAATTGGAACTAGACTCTTGCACGAGAGAAGATTTTATGAATCTTCCTATAACTACAGCTTCTGGTTTACTTAATAGAATTTGTGATCATAAAGTTTATTGGAATTTTGGTCTAGGAAGCGAAGGAGGCATAGAAATAGATTATGATTGTATTCATGACAATGATAAAAAGGGCAATGTTAATGAATTATCTAAAAAACTTTATTTGGATTCAGATCTTGTGTTGCATGTTGTTAAAACTTTTAGAGAACATATCAAAGCTCCAAAAGAGGGTTGGGTCAAGTATGATCCATGGTGTGGCTCGGTTACTGTAGAGCCTGTTGGGATACCCCAAGAGCAAGGTGTGATGAGCACAGCAACAAGTTTTACCTCATTTCTGAAACCAAGATTATCGAACCAGTAGGAGAAAGGAAAACATCTCCCAAGGTGTTGCTAACAACGTGGAACCTGCACAACACAACCACAATACTTTGCCCCAACTTACAGTGAGGTTATCAAGCTCACCGGTTTGCTGAAAACAAAGGATTAAACGTATAGTGTGGAAGAAAGTAATTGCAGAAACTAAACAATAGACAGTAGATTGAATATCAATGGGAAGGAATGGACCGGGGTCCACAGTTCACTAGAGGTGTTTCTCCATAAGATAAATAACACGTTGGGTTAAGAACATCAGAGTTCTTTTATGGAAGCTCATGCAAAAAGAACTCTGATGTTAAGCATGTTTGGCATAGAGCAATTTGAGGATGGGTGACCAACCGGGAAGTGCGTATCGGGTGCGCACGAGTGAGAACAAAGTTCGCAAATAAGACTAGTGTTGGTTTGTGAGGCCAGTCTAGAGATCCTATTAAGCTGATAGGAGTGAAACCCCGGGGTCCAAGAGGGAACGGGGTGCTACAACATAGCCCTCGTGGGCCTTGGAAAGCAAGGAAGCATGGTTATCTGCGCAAGAAACAACAAGTCAACACTCGCCACAACTCTAGCCCAAAGACATCTCAAGAAAACAACTCACTCATGGCAGTTCGGAGCTGGCAATTCGCCTGCACAGCCACCTTTAGGTCCTGCTCCGGTCGCTCCATCTCGGCTCGCCGATCACATGACTCGCGCTGCAATATAAAAAACAAATTCACATCAACAACAATTTTCAAGACTCGACTCGCTTCTACCTAGCGACCTAACCCTCGAGGACTGGGGGAATTGAGGCTCTAGAGTGTCCATTCACTAAAATTTAGCGACTAGACCCTCGAGGACTGGACATACCTAGAGGGCTTCGCCCAACAAGTGATGGAGCTCGATCGCGTCCATGGAGGGCAGCGGATATGCCCCACTAGTGGGTCGTTGTGACATCAAGCCAACATGATCGTCGATGACCTCAGCCACGGTCGACGATTGAGCATCAATGGTCGTGGTTGTCACCTTTGTGATGAACCGTGGGAAGGTCGCGACTATCACCACCGGCATGTTGTCCGCCTACAAAGATGCCACCGTCGGCGGGTCAACCTTCCCAGGTTCCTCCTCGAGCACTGAAAGGATAGAGATGTCACCTAGAGGGGGAGTGAATAGGTGATTTCAAAACTATTACGGTTTTGGCTTGATAGAATGTGGAATTAAACTAAGGTTTATTTTACAAGCACAAAACCTAAATACACTAGGCTCAACTAAGTGCACCAACAACAAGTTAAGCTAAGCAAGATATAAGTACTTCAAGCTCGATGGCTATCATAAGGAAAGAAAGCTCGGGTATAGAGATAATCGAGGCACGCGGAGACGAAGATGTATTCCCGTGTTCCCTTACAAGTAAGGCACGTCACGTTGGAGAGGTGTGGAATTCCACGAAGGATTTCCCAACGCCACGAAGGCTCACCTTCTTCTCCGAGTCTATCCCACGAAGGAATAGGCCCTTTCCTTATGGCTAGATTTTCCTCCACTCCGGAGATTGCAAGCTCCACAACCACTGCACAAGCTCCACGAAGGAGAAGCCCGGGTCTCTTCACAATCTTCCACAAAGAGGACACCACGGTACCAACCGTAAAGCCAACTAGGAGGTCACCCTCCAAGAGTAACAAGCTCACGGTCTCTCACTCGAACAAATCGTAATGGAGAGCTCAACACTTATGCAAGAATGCAAAACAAGAACATTAAGGGTGCTCAAATCCTTCACTCTCAAATCCCTCCAAAGCAACAAGTGCTAGGGAGGAATTAGAGAGGACGAACAATGGTGGAAACCAACAAATGACTCCAAGATCTAGATCCAATGGGTTCCCCTCACTTAGAGGAGGAGTTGATTGGTGGGGATTATAGATCTAGATCTCCTCTTCCAAATCCCTCAAAAAGATGCAAGAATCATAGGAGGGAAGGGAGAGGAAGAAAGCTAAAAGGGGTCAACAATGGAGGTAAAAAACGTGCTCTCGAGCCATAGAACTTTGGGGAAGAAGCCCCCAATTTATAACCCTTCAAGGGGGATGACCGTTGGAAGCAAGATGCGCTGGGAGAACACGTTCCGGCGACGAAACCGACGCCGCTGTATCAGCCGCAGGAATTTCTGGTCAAAACCGATGTCGCCAGATCAGCCGCAGGAATTTCTGGTCAAAACCGAAAGTTCCGGTACAAACCGAAACAACATACAAAACAGTTTTTTGGCGGTTTGCCAGAAATTTCCGGCCACAAACTCGGTCCGCCGGAATTCCCGCTAGAATTCTGCTGGAACCAAACAGGACACACAAAAACGGCAATCACTTTTGCGTTCGGACTCCGATTTCGATGATCTTGGGCTTGTTTTGAAGAGGACAACAAGCTCTACAAGATGGTGCGGAGAAACATCATAGTACAATAGAGGAGGATAGAACCAAATGAAGAAATTTAAGAAGCCTCCCTATAAGAAGAACCGATAAAACCTTCGCCATAGAAGCTGCAAACGAATTCCGTTTTTGATGAACTTGGGCTTGTTAAATAGCTAGCAACAAGCTCAAGAACCTCACATGGAGAAACACCAATAAGCAACAAAATAGGAAGATGCAAATAATGCAAAGAATTGAGCTCCCTATGACGATGTGATCAAGTTACCCAACCGAAATCCCCTCTTAATAGTGCGACTATGTATCCTATAACCCGGTCTCCCAACAACCACCTTGAGACCGGTAAAAGGAAAACCTAGCAAGGCCATACCTTTGCCTTGCGCATCTCGCTTGATCTTGATGACAACACTTCAATCTCCATCCAAGCCGAAATGCATCACTTGATCATTGTTGCTTCGTGAAGACTCCTAATTTGCTCCCCCATACACCACTATTGGATAGCTTCATTAATACATGTCTTCACATGTCCATTATCACCAATATGGACGAAAAGCTTCAAGCAAATGATCTTCTTGAGATGCTTATCTTGAACTTGCCCTTCTCAACCTTGATGACGATCACCACTTGATGTCATCCTCTCATGGGATATATAAGATCTTCACTTTTGAAGCATGCCGATACCTATCCCATATAGAAACCACAAAGGCACATATATAATGGGTTAGTTCATGATGCATAATTGACAAGGCTTACCATACCAGAAGATCATGTGGTACATTCTTTATGCTTCATGTGTTGACCAACTTGAAATCACTCTTCACTCTTTGTATAGGTCAACCATGTACCTTATCATGCTCCATCTCAATATCTTGAGGTACATAAAGAACTCTTAATTTGATTACATGCTCTAAATCTTAGTCAATCATAGATCAACTAATGAGGCTATCATGACACTGTCTTAGAGCCATATCTTGAATTCTTCTATTGAGATCACACTCTCAAGATCTTGATCATATCATATTCTTCTCTTCAACTCGATGATCTTGATGCCAATACTCAAGGTATATATTTATCTTCATGGCATCCATACTTGAATCCAACATATAGACTACAAGCATGACCTATGGAATCTTCCTCCATATAAAACTCAGTGAAAACATTAGTCCATAGGGATTGTCATTAATCACCAAAACCACACATAGGGACAATTACTCTTTCAATCTCCCCCATTTTGGTAATTGATGACAATCACAACAAGAGGGTTTATATAATGAATATAAGAAACAAGTACGCAGCTTATCCGAGAATATGTTGTTTACAAGAGGTTGCTTTTGATATGGTCAAGTAACACAAAGCTACTAGCACATATCAAAACTGATTCTACTTACACAAACTACAACTAATGTAAGATATGTGAGTAGAACCAACATATATAGCAAACTCCCCCACAATATATGCATGTGTGATGAACTTGAATTTCATTGCATACATTGTCAAGAATAAACTTTGGGAGAGTTTACAATGACAAGAACTTTCAGGTGACCAAAGTTGAGTAGCATGCGGAGCGACCCTTGTACTCAAGGGACTTGGGATTTCCAGTCTATGGTCTGTCAAGCATATGATTCAGAGTGGACCTCACTTTCACCTTAACCACATGAAGATGCCTATGATAGGGGAAATGAGAGCTCAAAGCTAATGAGTACCTTCCTTTCAGCATTGGGAAGCCTTTCAAACCTTCACAAAACCGTTTTCACAACCTTGTTGAGTCACCACTTATTCTATGAGCACCTTCTTGAGAGCATAGTTGTCATTCTTGTGTTTGTTCCAAAACTTGGTTAATTATGTCATGACTTTGATGCTTGTATCTCTGATATCTTTATCTCTAGTCTTCATGTGAACTTCAGAGGTGCGTTGGCATTTATATTGTGCTCTTCAAACAAAGGCAAGCTAGATACCACTCTATCATACCTTATTATGAGCATTGCAATGTTGCTTATGTTTATGTTTCATGCTACTTATTATTATTGAGTTGGTTTATCTTCATAGCTTGCAAAGACTATTGAGTAGACTTAGTTGCATACTATTTATTATGAATTGTCTAAGCATCTACTCCTGTGCTGAGAATATTTACATCATATGAAGCAAAGTGTTCGTGAAAGTTCTTTTATCGGACTCAGTTTTCAACTGAATTGCTTGAGGACAAGCAATAAGCTAAGCTTGGGGGGAGTTGATACGTCGAAAACGTATCTACTTTCTCGAACACTTTGCTATTGTTTCTTCTCTAAAGTTGTGTGATTCGGATACAACTAACACAGACTGACGCTGTTTTCAGCAGAATTACCTTGGTGTCTTGTTTTTGTGCAGAAAATGAACTATCAGAAAAAATCCCGGAAAATATGCCAAAAACTATTTCTCACCAGAAGATCCACGGAGCCAGAAGTGGAGACAGAGAGGAGGCCTGGGGGGCCTAGACCCACCCCAGGCGCGGGCCCACCTGACCCGCGCTTGGAGGGGGTTTGGCCACCCCAGGCAGCTCCTCGGACTTCCTCCGCTCCTATAAGTTGCCTTCTGACCTAAAAACTCAGGGGGTTCGATAGTTTTCCAGAAAGAGTTCTGCTCCGCCGCCACCACTAGAAACCAAGATTCGGATCCAGAAACTCCGTTCTGGCAGCCTGCCGAGACGAGGAATTTGGAGAGGATCATCGCCATCGTCATCACCAACGCATCTCCATCAACCACCGATGTTTCCCTCATCCATGAGTGAGTAATCCCCCGTTGTAGGCTTGGGGATGATAGGGATTGGATGAGTTCTATCATGTAATCGAATAATATTGTTAGGGCTTAGTGCCTAGTATCTCTTGTGCTATTTGACTTTGTAGCAACTTGTTGTGCTTAATGCTTGTCACTAGGGCCCGAGTGCCATGATCTTAGATCTGAACTTATTATCGAATCATTATGATAGTATTATTTGTGATCTTATCTGCAAGTTGTGTACACATATCATTGTCCGGATCCAAAGGCCCCAAAGTGACAATAATTGGGACAACCCGAGGGGATGGTTGTGGTGTGAGGACAACATGTGTTCATGGACTGTTAATGCTTTGCTCCAGTGCTCTATTAAAAGGAGCACCTTATTTGCCAGTAGTTCCCTAGAGGCCCCGCTTCCACGGGCTGGCTGGACAAAAGATGTTGTGCAAGTTCTCATTGCGAGCACGTATGACTATATTTGGAGCACATGCCTAGGATTGTTTAGTACTTGGATGCTTGTTATTATTTATCTGAAATGCCCTAGGTCTTGAAGTTACATGTTTAGACTCGTCCATGCAATGCCCGTCCATCCATCCCTATGCCTACCGCACTCGAATCCTACTGTTACCGTTACTGTTACTATTGCTCCTGTTTCACTGTTGTTGTTGCTACTGATAAACTTCTGTGAGCGAGAACTATTTCCAGGTGCAGCTGAACTGACAACTCAGTTGTTAAGGCTTGCAAGTATTCTTTGGCTCCCCTTGTGTCGAATCACTAAATTGGGTAATACTACCCGCAAAGACTGTTGCAATCCCCTATACTTGTGGGTCATCAAGACTATTTTCTGGCGCCATTGCCGGGGAGCATAGCTTTATTTGTAAGTTCACTTGGATCTATTATTGTTAACTGCTACTCCTTTCATCATGGGGAAGTCTCGTGATGGAAAGTTCCCTATTTTACCATCCACCTCAAGAAGAGGTACAGTCCTAAACACCTTTGCTGCTCTTGATTCACCGTCTGTTATAAGTAAGCTTGTTACACCACCACCACATACACATGCTACACACACTGCTACTACTGCTGAGTCTAAAACTGCTTTTGATGCTCATGATGTTACTTCTACTGTGCTTGATGCGAGTGGTTCATTAGGTCCTTTTCTAGATGCTACTACGGCTAGTCTATGAAATACCGAAACTCCTAGTGAAGCCACTGTTACACCTGTTAGCTCACCTGAGGGTAGTGAGAGTTATGATATTAATGATGGTTACATTGAGTTCACTGATGATTTTGTTGAAGAGTGCCGGAACACACATGGTACTAGTGCTATGAAGAGTCTCCTTGCTAGACGTACTATTATGCCTAAGTTGTCCTCTGATCCTAAGTTTGCCACTTCTCCCATAGACATTAAAGATAAAGATTATGACTTCTCTCTTGATTTGTCTTATTTAGATATTGTTGAGAAAGAACCTTTTTGTGGGACTGAAAATGAGAGTGTTGTGGCTCATATGAATGAGCTTTCTACTATGAGTGCTTTATTCTCTGATGATTTTAAGATGCGCAAGTACTTTGTTGCTAAGATTTTCCTTTTTTCACTAAAAGGAGAAGCTAGGGTTTGGTTTAATATATTACCTCCTAGTTCCATTGATAGCCCTGATTGCTTGATTGCTTCTTTCTTCCATAAATATTTTCCTCCCAATGCTAGACATTCTGCTTTGTAGAGACTTTTTGATTTTAAACAACGAGAAGAAGAGAAATTGCCTGAGTCATGGAAAAGATTTTGTGCCTGGATTCATGCACATCCTGGAGGTCCATTACCTAAAAATGAGCTTCTTGATCTTTATTATAATGGACTAACTGATGATTCTAGGACCTACCTAGATAGCTTTGCCGATTGTGTTTTCAGGAAAAGGACTCCTACAGATGCCGAAGAATTAATGACCAAGATAAGCAAGAATTATGATGATTGGACTTCAACTGATCTGAATACACCTGAGCCTATTACTCCTGACCCAGTTGTTCCTTAACTAGTTCCAACACCACCAACAAAGAAAAGGGGAGTTATTGCATTAAATGATGAAGTGATGAAGGAAGCTAATAAGTGTCTAAAGGAGAAAGGTATTAGAGATGAAGATATGAAGAATCTACCTCCTATAGAAGAATTATGTAAGCCAATTCCCCACTCATCTACTATTGAGGTACACTCTCTCCAACACTTTGATTAAGGTGATATTCCTTGTGGTAAGCCTCCTGGTCAATGCTTAGAGGAACTTGACATTTTTATTGTTAAACAAGGCCACTTTAATAAACAAGTTCAGAATCATTTATTGGAAAATTCTAGGGCTATCCATGAGTTGAAAGATATTGTGCAAAGAACTTCAGATGATATTAAAATGCTTTGTAAACACTTTCAAATGGTTCAAACTCAAATTGATCAACTTGATAAGGTACAAAAGGATATGCTAGTTAATGCTTCGGGAGATAAACATGCTTATGGAATTAGAACTAGGAGTGTTATAGTTGCTCAAGATCCTTTATATCCTGAAGGACACCCTAAAATAATAGAGCAATATTCTCAAAAAGATGAGGATAGTGGTAGTCCTCGTAAGAGAAAGAAAAAGAAACATAAGATAGTTGAGGAACCACTTGAACCTGCTGTAGATCCTAATAGTATATCTGTCTGTGATGCTGAAACTGAGAATGGTAATAATAATGATGCTCCTGATAAGGAGGAAGGTGAGGAAGAACCTGAGAAGCACACTAAGAACACTAGGTACACTAAGGAAGATTTTATTGCTAATAAACATGGTAAATAGAGAGAACCTTGGTTGTAGAAACCTATGCCTTTTCCAGGTAAGAAACACAATTCATAGGAGGAAGAACACTACAACAAGTTTTGTGTGTGGATGAAGCCTTTATTCTTACAAATTCCTTTGACTGATGCTATTAAGTTGCCTCCTTATTCAAAGTATATGAAGGATATTGTCTCTAATAAAAGGAAGATTCCTAATGAGGAGATTTCTACTCTACTTGCTAACTATTCCTTCAATGGTAAGGTTCCAAAGAAACTTGGTGATCCAGGTATACCAACTATTCCTTGATCCATTAAGAATAATTATGTTAGAACTACTTTATGTGATTTGGAAGATGAAGTTAGTGTTATGCCTTTTTCTCTCTACAAGAGACTCCAGCTAGAAAAGTTGATACCAACTGATATTTCTTTGCAAATGGCTGATAAGCCAACTACTATTCCTGTTGGTATATGTGAGGATGTTCCTGTTCAAGTTGCTGATAATTGCATGGTTCTAACTGATTTTGTTGTGCTTGAAATGCCTGAAGATGATAATATGTCTATTATTCTTGGAAGACCTTTTCTTAATACTGCATGTGCTGTCATCAATTGCAATCAAGGAAAAGTATCATTCAATATTAATGACAAAGAGCGCACTGTCTATTTCCCCAAGAAGGTTGTTAAGAGCTATTGCCTGAATTCCATTGAAAATATTGAGGGAATCAAGGTTGGATAAATATATTGTCCCATTCTACAAGGAAATTTTGAAACTATTATGTTTGGGACCATTGCTATCAAGTATGTGGTAACATAATCACTTTGTGGAATATAAAGTTTTGTTTCATATAAGATTGTTTTGATAACAAGACTTGATCAACCTTGTTAACAAAAGGATTTTAATGGACAATGTAATGTTTTTACTATGGTTATACTTGCTTTCTTTTACTTTTCTCCTTTCCAATCCTTGCTCTTCGTCGTGCCTAACTTAAAGGCGTTAAAGAAAAGTACTTGTTGGGAGATAACCCAAGAGTTTTCTTGAGTCTTAGAAGTTATTACTTTAGTAATGACCTCTCCTTATCCTTTTTGTTTGCTTTTTGTGCCAAGAATGACCTCTAATGAGAGGGAAGTAAGATTTGGGGAATTGCTATTTCGAAACATATTTCTGTCCTCCACCATAAAAAATCGTGAGGAGTCTCTGTAAGTCGGATTGAGATCAAAATTTATGAATAAATCCCCCAGTATGTTAGATAACTTTCGTTAGTTCAACACTTTTTGATTTGAGCAAAAAAATGTCTTCAAAAAAATCGGTTTCTACCTGCTGGTCTATTTTGACAGATTTCTGCCATTATTTGCATTTGCTTCTTATTGATTCCTTTTCGGGTTCTTTTTGGAAAATTGGATCTTTTTGAAGGAGTTGCTACAGTAGCTTGTGTTTTTAATGAAATGTATTGCTATTCTAAAGCTTTTCCAGAGGTCTAATATCTTTTGAATACACTAATGTTGCTAATGAAGATTGTGTGAAGCTTTGTATGAAGAAAGAAATTCAGGTGTAGAGAGAGGATGATGTAATGAGATGAAGAATGGACAAAAGCTCAAGCTTAGGGGGAGCCGCCCCGTGTCACCTCAAGAAATATTTAAGAGGTACAAGCGTCAAATCTTGGGGGTGCCCAAGTGAAAGAACATTTCATAATCCCTAGTGTTTTGTGTGTTAGATAACAATATCAAGGATTATTTAATGGGTGTTGAACTGCTGCAGATATTTACATTAAAAAAGGAAAAGGAAATCTGCTCTTGGGGGGCAGATTATCCGCCCCTCCCCATACCCAGAAGTGCGCAAGCCCTAGAGAGGGGCGGAGAATCAGCCGGAAAATCCGGCAAGGGCAGATAGTCCGCCCCCTGAGGGGGGCGGATAATCCGCCCCTCGAGGATTTTCGCTAAGTCTGGACCTGCGTCGCTCTCTGTATGGGGGCGGATTTTCCCCCGGACTTTCCGGCTCGGGGGCAGAGTTTTCCCCTAGGCCGGATAGTCCGCCCCTCAAGGAATTTCGCCAAGTCTGGACCTGCGCCGCTCTCTGTATGGGGGCGGACTTTCCCCCGGAGTTTCCGTCCTGGGGGCGGATTTTTTCCCCAGGGCGGATAATCCGCCCCTAGTGGGGGGCGGATAATCTGCCCCCAAACTTCTTCAACGACAAGATCTGGACAGGGGGTACTCCTGCCAGATCTCTTGGTTCATTCGAAAAAGTCAAGATTTGATCTGCAACCTTCATCCAAGAGAGCTCCACCTAGATCCACCCAAAGGCCCCGTCCTTTGGGGAATCGAAGGAGGAGGACTCGATCTTTAACAACAGCAATCAAGCGCTTCATCTCCTCTCCATTCGTTTGGAGAATCTCTGATCTAGTATTTCTTACAAATATCTAGATCCTTGCTTTTGATTATATTAATAATCCTTGTTCTTGTGACAACTTGTTGTCATTACAAGAGCCCCCAATTCAGTTGTGGATGTGTTCCCCGGTAGAGTTGTAAAGGCACCGGTTCCCGCCTCGAAGGGTACCAATAGTGGAGAAGGAGGATCAGGCCTTTCATGGCGAGATCCATCAGAGAATAGGGTGAGGCCTATTGTGGCGTGGTGGTATTAGAACCACCCACCCCTCCAATGCAGATGTACTTCCCTTAACAAGGAAGGAATTGCGGTAAAAAAATCCCTGTGTCTCTGCGTGCTCCACTACGGTTCCCTCGATCCTCTCTTTATGTGCTTAGTAGCTAGGGTTGCATATAGGAAAATTCTCGTAGTTGCATATCTAGAGAATTTACTTTATGCCAAGCCTAAAATTGAAAAATAACTAATAATTGAGTAGCACCTATTCATACCCCCTCTAGGTGCCCATGTGATCCATTTCAATTGGTATCAGAGCCCCGACTCTTAATTCGGGCTTAACCGCCTAAGAGAAGTATGGGTTCCAAGGGACATGGGAGCGATGCTCCGGAGGTAGTCACCATGAACAATCTCAAGACGTTGGAAACAACCTTGGTGAGTTCAATGGAGGCTAAGATGGAAGAGATGCATCAATTGATAATGCGTCTCTCCACATACGTAGCATCACCTCCATCTAACTCTCAGGCTACCACTGCGCAATCCAAGGAAACGGGTAAAACCGATTCCAAAGATAACGAAGTGGTTGGTGATGGCACTAGCAAGAGCTCTTCATCGAAAAAGGATAGTGGTAAGGAAGGATACAATGAGGTTTCCCATGTGTATTCTCCTGATCCACCTATCCCAAACCCACATATACATAATAGGGGTGATCCACCCAAACTTTCAGCATCTACTTTCATTCAATGGCAATTTTTGATGAAGTATCATGTGTGCAGTTCCTCCATTGAGTTGTGGAAAATCATTGAGAATGGTCTTCATGTTGGATATCCCAACAATCTAACAAGAAGAGAGGTTGCTGATAGTCAACTCAACGCTACAGGTCTACACATGATCCAGCTTGGTGTGGGTGACGAAGACATGCCACACATTCAGCATCTTAGTACAACTAAGGAAGCTTGGGACCCTCTCACCGAGCTCTTCATCGGAAATGAAAGTATGAGAAGGAATAGATATGATGCTTTGAGCAATGAAGCTGAAGGATTTTATATGTTGGATGGAGAAAACCATGAGGACATGTATAGGAGGCTCAAGTCAATAGCCACCACTTTCAGGAATCATGGTACCTCTCATGTTGATTATGCATGGACCAAGCGCAAGTATGTCAGTGCTCTTATGCCATTTGAGCCCACAGATTTGAAAAGTCTCCAATGTAGGCATAACTACCACCTTATGACATCCAATGAGGTAATGCAAGAATGTCCGCTTTCAAAGTGGCTGCCAAGAATGTCGAAGATGCTCGTGCACGAGCTATGGGGATGCAAAAGGGGGTCAACATGGCCTTGAAGACTAGTGTGATTGATCATGATGAAGATCTCATGGAAGGTATGGACTGTCCCGAGGATGTAAAAAGTATCCATGGAAAATACCTGGACTTTTATGCTAGAAACTTTTGGAAAGGCCCGGCCAAGGCTAAAGCTGAACTAGAACGCAAGAGTGGAGCGTATGGAAGAAAGGAAAATGGTCCCAAGCTAAGAACATGTTTCAACTGTGGAGACTGGCTGCACTTAGCTTCGGGGTGGGATCAGATGTCGCTAGTTCACAAGTCCAAGAATGCGGTTGAGCAACCAAACCAATAGTACTACCTGCCTCTCATGAAACTATTTCATTTTTTTGTTGGGAATCACTAGCATCAGCTCGATCTGGTAAGAAATGTAAAGTTGACTCGCAATAACCACCTGGGCCCGGCTCAACATTTGAAGAATGGAATCTGTCCCTTAAACCTCCAAGAAATCGAATAAATCTAACTATAGTGGTTGGTGATTCCTGGTCGAGTAATAGTATCTCGGAAAATGGAGTTTCAACTGTTTGTATGGTCTCGTGGTAGATTACCTTCTCCAGGCGGGCCGAAATGAATTAGATATCTTTCCATGGCTGTAACTACTAGTCATTCTACCCCTTAGAACACCTAGTAAAACTACTAGTGCTGGTCGATACACCTACTCGTTTCGGTTCGGGAAAAGGAGGAAGTCGGGTCGGGCATGTCCAAAGAAGAATGTACCTGGGTCGGTAGCGAGGAAGTAAACTAGTGCTTTCCAACTGAGATGGATACATCATAGTCCTGGATACATACATATAGCAGGGGTTGCTCGCCTTGTTGAAACTAGTCCCCTTGCTGGCTCGGAAGCACCAGACCTATTCGAATCACTCAATTCCCATCAGCCAAGTATTTGCGTATAGAAAGAATGAGTCGCACATGGAGACAAAGAAGAGAAAGAAGAAATTCCCAGTTTGCAAAACAGAGTAGGACCCTTTTAGGTAATCAGTTGTGGGCCGTGTCCCTGCATAGCTGGAGGCTCCGATTCCCGGTCATACTTCCTCCGGAGCAAGAAACGAAACTGTGGACAACAATGGGTTTTGAATTCTAATAGAACGAGGAACCTATCGAACAAATAGAGGAAAGGGCAGAAAGGGGCAAAAGTAAATTCGTATGACATTGGCATATGGCATGGAAAGGAAATCCAATTTCGGTTCAATGGGTCTTCTCTACTAACCATAAGGATATTTGTCAAGATCGACTGATAGCGAGAGATAGAATGAGACAAAGCCTAAAACTTAGCCGAGCATTTAGTAGTAGTAGTTCGTCTGGGGAAGATTGTATGTTTTAATGTCTGTTTAAATCTCTATCGAAAGCTCAGAAAGATAGAGAAATATGGATAAGTAGCGAAATGCTCAAATATATGGGTTTACTACCCGCAGATTTGAGTTCCATTATGTGATTCATTTCATGAATGAAGATTATGATTGCATTGGATTAGGCTCCGGTGAATCAAGTGGCAGTAGTTCCCTGCCTACAACCTGGTGGGAGGTTTTTTTTTCATAGACAAATGTCCGAAGGCTCCACCATTGGTTGATTCTGCATGTCCAAATCCAATGCAAATCCTATTGAACAGCATCAATTTCCTCCTGCGTCCGAAGATCTATTGTGATATATTTGCAGAAGGATTTGAAAATCGAGTCCGAATTATCATGAAATTTATGGAAGGTGCCGGATGTCAATTTTGGTGGGCGATGCGGCCTCTAAAGGATGACACTCGAGAAACAACTTTTCATGTGATTTCGAACTATCCACTTTTTTTTCCAGCGCGGGTGTCTGCTAGATGCAGATTTCACGTTCTCACAATTTGATCATAGTGAGATCCTTTCCACTCTAAATCTTATTCTGATTCAAGATCCTCTATTAACAAAAGCACTGAACATGGAGTCATTCGTGACAAATCAACCATGGACTGACTCAATGTTGGACATTGCCCATTTTTCCATTTGTTTAGCTAATATTCTGATGACCGGGGCCGCCAAGCCTCAAGGACTTATCAATTTTTCCTAGGGGGAATCCAATCAATTTATTCTATGAAATCAATGTTAATGTAGTTACAGATGTGAAAAAGGTAAATATCTCTCTGTCTGTGTAGGTTCGATTTGTTCTTATTGATCCATTTCATCGAGTGTGGGTGTCCTTCCGTTCATGTTTACCTTCTCAAAATCAGGCTTTCATTGAAAAAACCAACGCCGACCCCTATCTCAGTCTCCTTTTCTTTTCGGGAGCAGAGCTGAAAAAGATGGACAGTAACGATCGCGTAATATCAATTTATCGGCCTTGTCATCGAAAGCGGCTTCCAATTGCTCGGAAATTCTCAGCTATATGGGGGACTTTGATGGTGAGCAAAAAGAATTGATCAAGAAATTGGTAAACTTTCGCATGATCGATGGTAAAAGAATGAGAGTTCGTGCTATTGTTTATAAAACTTTTCACCGCCTAGCTCGAACTGAACGCGATGTAATAAAACTTATGGTTGACGTCGTAGATAATATAAAACCAATATGCGAAGTGGTCAAAGTAGGAGTCGCAGGTACTATTTATGATGTTCCTGGGATTGTAGCCAGGGATCGTCAACAAACCTTAGCTATTCGTTGGATCCTTGGAGCTGCTTTCAAACGACGTATAAGCTACAGGATAAGCTTAGAGAAATGTTCATTTGCTGAGATACTGGATGCTTACCGAAAGAGGGGAATTTCACGTAAGATAAGGGAGAATCTTCATGGACTGGCTTCCACCAATCGGAGTTTCGCGCATTTCATATGGTGGTAAAGTGATACCACATAAGGATCTCTTCCTCATTCAGTCATACTCAACAAAAGTAAGAAATGTTTGACCCTGATCCTTTTTTCATCTTCAGATAGAAAGAAAATCGGCCTTCCTCATACTCCCCCGTTCATTCATAGAGTTGGAGGAATCCACAAGAGGCTTGCCCATTCATAATGGCATAAAAAAACCATTCTTTTTATGAAAACTCTTGTTCCAACCTCACCTCAGGTCGAATGAATACGAAAGGGGGATCAATCAAATCAATAAGCCATGAATGAAGAAGTAGTGGGCCTTTCGCCTTATTTCGTTTGACTCGTGGAGCTGAGAAATCCACTTCAAAGATAGGGAAAGAGTGCTAGTCCGAAAGAACAAGCAAGGGATGAGATCACGGGAGCGAAATCCGTTGCGCCCACGCGCATACGTTTTCTTGCTGGGTAATTTCGAATCAAGTTTTTGTGTTGTTGATTCCTATTCCTAGGTGTTGTGCTTTTTCCCCTATGCCGCCTATTGGTACTAGTGGAGTAGGATTGGCCTATAATACAGAACCTATAGGTGGTGTAACCTTTTGCTCAATACTACTCAAATCTACAATTGAAGCATCTGAGGCTGCATCAATCGAGGATACACGACATAAGGAATTGTTAGATCTCCAAACTAAACTTCGCCTTCACCAAGCGTGGGTTTTCACTGGTCCTAACTAACGGTTGGCAAGCGATCCCCTATTCTGCATCCCAAAGATCAGACGGCCCAGAGCCGAAGCGATCATTCCAGCAAGTTACTCAGCTTGAGTTTTTCAGTCAATCAATAGATTGTGCAGTTTCTTAGTCTTTTGGTCCACGTCTTCATGACTTATAGAAAGGGTTTCTTTCTTTTACAAGATCATGGAAGCTTCAGAAACCATCCGAGATCTTCTGGAAACAAGAAATGTTGTATCAAAGGGTTCAGTGGTCATATCATAGTGAAATCGAGTTTCTTGATTTAGTCGATATAAAATTCCCAACTTAGAAATTAGACTTGACTAAGATTCTACTTCTTCCCCAAATACTGGGAATGTGGATTCAAGTATGATATCACTATGCCACAGATCTCAAGAAAACAAATTGAACAAGTTTTATGGCTGGAAGAAGATAGGAAATATTCAAACATGTATTGCATTTCATCGATCTCACCCTTTGTTCAGTGCCGCATAAGTACTGACTTCTTGAACAGATACCGGTACCGGTCATGAAGGCTTGGCCCTTCTCAAGTCAAGTGCAGAAGCGAAATCCGTTGAGAAAGAAGCCAGTGATCCCACAACATCAAAGTGATACATATGACATATTGGAAATTAGGCTTAGTTTGTAGCTATGAATATAGTAATGCACTTATTTATTGAGAAATATGTTCTTTCAAGTAGAGCATACTCGGTAGAAAGGAGGTGGCAGAGCTGGGAAGAGGATTAGACTTTATCGATTACTTGGACTTAGAGACCAATTATAGAAAGAAGACAGTAGCTGAGTGAGTTTTATGGATCTAGTTTATGAGCAGCTTAACTAGAAAAGCAAGCAGAAGGAATATAAGAATGAAATGCAGAAATAGGGGAAGGGCGGGTAGCATTTGAAAATGCCAGTTTGAGTGAGACAGTTTCTGTCTGGGACCCACTTTGAGGTTGTTATTCTGCCTTTGTCTTGCTCTAAGCTACCTGACTTCCTTCCTTTGTTCTTCCATTCTAATTTGTCGGATTCTGATCATCAGTTCTTATCGATCCCATTTTAAGGACAAATCCTGATGTAAATATACATGTTGATCAAGACCAAGGACAATGAAGCAGCCATGAAAAGATTGAAGAACGAGGTATGATGATTACTTCAGACTACTTTCTGTTCTTCATGCAAATGACCATATTTTCCGTCTGCAATACAGGTAGAAGATACTGAGTTGTTCAGATGTTTATAGGAAATCCATGGGAAAAACTACCACAGCTTTGTATTAAGCAAGCAGGTTCCCGTTGTTGGTAATTTCAGGGAAGCCAACATTGGCATTGCTCCTGAGTTAGCCAAAGAGATTGCGGAAGAAGTGGATGTTATCGTAAACTCTGCAGCAAATACCACTTTTGATGAGAGGTTCGTGAAGCTATACTAGTCTCGCACCGATTTCTTCCATTACTAAATGTGTAAGTTCACATTCCATAGCAATAAAAGTATTGCAACTTGCAGGTATGATGTAGCACTAGACATCAACACCGTGGGGCCATTCCGGATAATGAGTTTCGCGCAGCGGTTTCGAAGACTGAAGCTCTTCTTGCAAGTATCAACAGGTCAGAATGCCAAATAAGAGTTTCTCGTGGTCGAAATCAAATCGTAACCTGTTTATATTAATCTCAAAAGCTTACAAACAAGCTTTAGCAGTATGTTTGCATGTCATGTTTTTGGCCAAACAACATATGTGAATGGGCAGAGGCAAGGTTTGATACTAGAGAAGCCATTTTGCTTAGGGGATACCATAACAAAGGGGATAGGTTCCTCAGATTTTTCGGCACATCAGAATACCGTGTTGGATATCGAGGCTAAGATCAAGTTGGCTTTTGACTCCTTCTTCTGCTTCTGCTTCTGTTACTCAAGAAATGAAAGAGTTAGGTAGTCGAGGTATTCTAGTATTTCCCTGTTACTTTATCATGTCTGTAGATACGAATACACACATGAAGTATTTTATTTGTGCAATTTATTCATAGGGCCAAACTCTATGGTTGGAAAGACACTTATGTGTTCACAAAGGCCATGGGCGAGATGGTCATCAACTGCATGCGAGGAGAGATACCGGTGGTAACAATCAGGCCAAGTGTCATAAGAGCACATGGAGGGATCCCTTCCCAGGTTGGATGTAAGGAAACAGGTAAATGCTAAACCAAAATCTGAGGTTGCGGATGTCACATATATATGTGATGCATCCTCGTCTGCTTACCAGATAATGAGCTATTTCCAGGATCTAGCAGTGCGTACTAACTTTTGACGGGTTGATGGTGAGGATCAAGTATATGACCTATATTCCTCACTATTAGAGGACTTCAAAGAGGAGATTCCATCATAATCTCTGGAAGCAAGTGTCAAGGAAGCCGTTAGCCGTCACCTTAACTGAAAGTTGGTGAAGAAGGTGTATATGCCTCTTGTCTATGGTAAGACACAGCATAGTGCAACCGCGGGTAGTTAGTAGAGATGAGGATAAGACTTAATGACTTACTGGTTGGGTTGGGAAGCCGCTCCCACGTGATCTAAGCACTAGTCACTATGTCAGTCCACAGGAAGAAGATTAGAGTCGTAACGGGGTCAGACGGGCTCTTTTTATCGATCCTTTTTTCTTTGTTTGCGTGGTACATCTAATGAAGTTATTCAGTCGTAAAGTACCTGAGGGCCGAAAGGGATTCAAATCCCTATTTACTGAGACAGCCATGGTGTAAGATCCCTCCTTTATAAAGGAAAAGGATCCCTGTGATTGCAATGCTAGTCCCTGGATCAATGCTAGCATCCACAGTTTAAGATGAAGTACACAGAAACAAAGGTCATTATTACAGTCATTCCAGAGACAACATAGTCTTTACAACTCCAAGGCCACAGGCCTAGTACAAGAGTTTAAATAAGTAAATAGATAAAAGTCTTCATCTTCATGTGCCACAGGCAAACATGTTGAGTGTAGACTCATGACTCCTAATCCTCATCAGAGTAACCTGCAACATCACAAGTTACAACCAGAGTGGGTCAATACATTGGAATAGTATTGGCAAGTGATACCTTAGTATATTATTGGTGGACTACATACTATATGCAATTTGGCTAAGTGTAGCTTAGGCTTGCTTTGCTCAAAATAGGTTTTGCCTATTAGTTTAAATCACTAAGTTTTTCTTTGTCAAAACTTTTCCCAAGGAACCACCAATAGACATTGAGGTCCTTCACCCTTGTTCACCCACAAGTTTTATTTTAGAAATTGGGATGAGGAGATTCTTGATAGCTTCCATGTCTTGATGCTCAAGTTGTCCCATACCAGGGACATGGCTGAGTACTTAGATTCTTCCATCTGCAGAGGTTGTGCACTTTCCCCACAAGCTTTGATTTTCACCAAGACAAGACCTTTCAGAAGCCTTCCCTTAGACCAAATGGACGCGCTCCAACCTATCATCCCACTACCACCAACTGTCCAAATGGCCAAGTTATTGCAACCTATATGATACTAGCAGAGCCCATATTGCCAAGTGGCTGCACTAGTAGATTCTTAACATTTTGCCTCTAAAATCTCTTTGTTCCTGGGTGGCTTTTCACAAGTGAGATACACAAGGTAAACCATATAAATGGGCCTTGTGTAACCACTCAACATAAACCATTCCTTCCATTCCACCCAGGTGTTTTATTTACTTAGTTGTTTTATTAGGCAAAACACAAGTCCAAAGACTTAGAAATATTTTTATCATAGCATGTATATTTCACCAACCCTTGGTTGCTACTAGCTAGGCTAAGCATGACATAGATAAGCATCCTAACTTAGAAATTTCTAGCAATTCTACAACTACTAGGATTTCCGAACATGGCATATAAGCAAAATATAGCATGCAAGACTAGCAAAATATTTCTAATGCTTAGTAGAAAACATAGGGATAAAAATATCATGAAGCACCACTTGCCTTGGTAGTTTGGAGAGTAGCTACACTCCTCACAATCACAATCACTATTGGCACCAAAATCTACACATAAAATCATAGCAACAATCACATACAAAATATATACAAACAAAAATATATGAATGCATGCAATATGATATGTGATGATTTTTAAAACTCAACAAAGCAAGTGTACAGTACTGGTCCATAAACAAGTTCAAAACTTGCCAAACAACATTTATTTAAACCTTAAAACATTTCTTAAACAATTCATATACTCAAAATAGTCCTACACATGTTTCTATAAATAAAACCATTTTAACAGAAGCAAAACATTAAACACATTGCATATTTAGAAAGGTCTTGTTATCCTGATTCCATTGATATAAAATTCATCAAATTTGGGCGTGGGGATCAAAAGTTATGGATAAATCAAATTCAAACATCTAATAGATTTAAATCCTGATTTTAAACCTAAAATCTAGCCACGCGTCTTAATCTGATTGGTGCGTACCGGTTCGCTCAGGCTCGCGTCTGTGAGCCGTTAGATCTACTTAATCTGCACGGCCCAGATCTACTCGTAACGCTTCGAAAAGTGATCTGTTTATATGCGCTGGATCTAGATCCTATGGTCCTGGATCAAACGACCACAGATGGGCGGCGCTGGCGGTGGCTACTGGTGGCGATGAACTCGGTCTACGGCGGCGCGACGCTACAGGTGGCTCTGGGGTCGTCGGAGATGCTTACCAGAGTCGTGGTGATGCACTGATGCTCAACCTGGCGACGGCTTGGCAAGGGGCGCAAGGACACGGCTGCACGGGCTCGTCGGAGTTGCTGTCAGCGTCGGGCTTGGGTGGACGACGACGTTAGCGACGCTCCTGGTCACCCTAGTACGAAACAAAGGCATCAGGGGATGCGCAAGACTACGGCGAACCGGATCGTGTGAATCAGAGGTGAAGGGGAACAAGGGGCTCACCGAATTTGACCGCCGGAGTTGAGGATGTCGTCGGGAGCTTGCAGCGTTTGACGAAGTCGACGACCTGGGGCAGTATAGGACGAACCAGTGGGGTCAGAAGATGCGCAAGGAAGTTGTGAAGCGGCTCGTATGAACCAGAGGGAGAGGGGCGCACGGGGCTCACTGGGATCGGTCACCGGAGTGAGCTCTGTCTGCAGCGGCGCGAGGATGATTGCGGGCAGCCAGGGGACGTTTCTGTCTGGCTTTGTTGGGGGAAATGGCCACGAGAGGGAGGTGGTCTTATAGCCAGAGCGGGGGCGAGGATCGCGCGCGGTATCAAGGGCAATTAAGCGAGGAATCAACGCGGCAGTGAATGGCGGAGGGAACGGCCGGCGACGTGGTTGTGGGCGCGATTTGGGGAAGATGAGGATGAGCTGGCGAGGTCCACCAGTCAGCGAGTGAAACAGAGAGGGGGTGGGGTCGTGTGGTCAGTGACCTGGTGGGTTCATCTGCGAGTGAGAGAGAGAGAGAGAGGGGGAACCCGGGTGGGCTTAATGGGCTGGATCCATCGTTGGGCTAGATAGGTGGCGCTGGCCTTTTTCCATTTCTTTTCTCCTTTTCTTTTTCTATTTTCAATTTCAGGAACCAAATTCAATGATTTCAAAATCTATTTGAATTCAAATCTTTTCAGGATTTTTGTAGTGTGCAACAGTCACATTTCTGGGCATAAAACCAAGTGGTCACTTTGAATTGGCTTGGTCACTTGGAATAAAATAAAATAAGCAGTGGCATAGCACTAGTTTGAATAGGTTTTGAAATTGGTTTCAAATCATATTTGTTTTGAAACTTTGGTTTAAATATTACCAATCTAGCAATACAACCTGAGAGCAATAAGACAACAAAGTTTGGCTTCTTGAACAACAATCTCCCATTGGAGAGTAGCATTTGTTTCAAATGCTGATCACATAAAATAATGAGCTCATATGCTCCTGTTTTTGAAATTATTTGTTTGAAATGAACTCTATATGATCATGGATGCATGGATGATATGCATGAGTTTGAAACATGATTTTAGGGATGTTACACATGGAGATACGACCACTCAATCCGGTCATAGGCCTTCACCTTGTCGATCAGGCCCTTGCCAGTCCTGTTGTTGGAGGGCTTTATGGTATTCCAGTGACCTTGAGAAGGCTTAAGAAACTCTTTTATTGGAAGGGCATGAAGACTCAGGTGCATAAATTCATGCAGGAATGTGATATTTGTCAGCGCGCTAAGCCTGATCGTGCCAAAAGAGAAATCAAGATTGATCTCATTTGGGCTACAGAAATTGTCGTTTCACTCCTCCCCTATGACTTAACAGCCAAGCCCATTAGGGAAGCCAAGTTCATCTCTCACCAACATTGCATTTTCTTCAGAAGAAAAGCGCGCACGAGGTAGTTCCGGTTTCGCCGGGTCAGAGCAATAATGAAACGCAAAAGAGCTAGAGCCTAACCTGACTGCCGAAAGGAGGGAAAGATAAGCAAGAAAAAGGGCTCAAAGAGCATAGCAGCTTGTGAAATGGCTAGTGGCTGTTTAGCCATGAAGTAATCAGATTCTAGGGATATGATTTCAGAAAAGTGGAACAAGCTCACATAGCTTATTATGACCTGTGGCTAGTACGACTTATCATGTTTGATCTTCTCGTACGGCTTAGAAAAACTGTGCCGATGTCCTTTCTACGGAGCCTAGGTATCCACCGTATCAGAGACACTTTTTGACTCGACCCAAACCAACTGAGTCAGATAACTCCATTTTTACATGCGCATATGACCATCAATGCTCTTCTTTGCCCGCTGACAACCTTGAACAGTGAGGGACAGATGCAGATAACTATGCTCGTTTCATTCTAGAAAATACTTATAATACTACGTTCCCTCAACGATGTGGTTCTCGTGCCGTGGATAGTTAGTATCGGCCTGGCATCCTCATTTTCATCTACATACACAATTCTACTTGATATATATAGTTCTTGAGACATTACTCCTAAGTGCCTTTAAAGATAAAGAAGGGTTTGCCTGGTAGTAGTAGGTATCGTATCCATCTTTTCCCCCTCTTTGGTCTCACAAGCAGCAACTAGAAACGAACTGAAATGAATGAAACTAACGAAGGAAACACCACATACGCTAGAGCATGCAAAATACATGGAGCCATGGAGATTGCGTCTCACCTTCTCAAGTCGTTGGAGCAGAGCCGTATTAAACTGCCTGACTCCGTGACCGATAGAATTCTGATCCGGCCGGTGTGCCTTCTCGAATGCGTAAAACCGACCTATGTTCGCAGCAAAAAAAATCGAAAAATAAAGCGAGCAAAATGCTAGAAACTTCCATTTACTTTGCAGGATGTAGTAGAAACTAGAAACCAATTACCCGAATCCCATTCGAGATACGTGAAACTATTCTAGCCAAACCAATTGACCATAACTATCCGATTGCAACATGATTTCAACAAAACGAGGAAAGTATCGGAAATACCACTATCTAGTACATCTAATCTGCTCCCTCAAGTCTGAAACACAAAGGTGCTCCGAAATGAACAAGTAATACGTATGTCGATTCAACATAAGGGAAGAAAGAAAGACCACTAATTGGATTTATATAGTTCTTCATTTGAAGAGTTAGTTGGCTGGCCTACCAGCCCGAAAATGTAGAGAGGTTGCCTCTTGAACTGCGTAATCAAAGTCGCGATCGATGGGTGATCTGTGGTTCGAGTCCACGTCACGATTGGAAGAGAAGGTCGATCGATCACATATTCCCGCTGGTCCTGGTTACGCACATGAGAAAGCTTCCTCGACCACCCGAGAATAGAGATTGAACATTTGCGAAAGAAGTCGACTCGCTCTCCGAACAACGACTTTAGCCTAATCACATCACTTATACGAAATTCGAGATTGAGCAGAGGAAATGGTGTGGAAGATAATGGAGGAAGACTTATTTTCAAGGAAAAGTCAAAGGCTCCACGCAAGAAACAGTTTGTAAAGAAGAATGCTCCTTTTAAGAAGCAACCAAAGATTGTTCTAGTGGCTCAAGGAGAATATTCTTCGGGAAGTGAAGATGAGGACGAGGATGATATCTCTCAAGAGGTGCTTGCTATAGTCACCACATCTACATCAACATCACTCTTCGACTCCCCAAACAAAAACATCATCAACAAGAATGCTACTTGTCTCATGGCAAGAAGTTCGAGGTAACTACTTCTAACTCTTCTTTTCCTAAGGCTATGATTGACATGGATGATCCTACTAGTCTTAAGGTTAAAGAAGAGATTATTGCTTTGGACTATTTCTTCACTAACTTGCAAGGTGAGAACAAAATACGTTTTGAGGCTCTTATGGACCAGCTGGCCCAAAATGAAGTTCTCCATGAAGAAAAGGGCAGAATTGAAAGGGAGGATGCAATGGAAATTGCATCCTTAAAAAATGCTCTAGAAGAAGAAGAGGCTCGGGTTTCTCTTGAAGAGAGGCTTGAGTCCATTGAGGAGTCACATGAAGAAATAGTGGCTAAGCTTGTTAAGGAACGCGATAATGCAGTCGCCAAAGAAAAGAAGTTAAAGAGGGAAAAGATTGACTTTGGGGCTGCTCATGATAGACTCTCCGAGGAATTGGAGGAACTTGACATCGCTCACAAGGCGTTGAAAAGTGATTTCTCCATTCTCAATGAGTCACATGATCAGCTCCAAATTCGATTGTCCAAGTATGATGTTCTTAGAACATCTAAGTCAACATATATTCACAAGGAAAATGCTAGTGTGGAAGAAGGATTTGTCAAGGACAGCACTCCCAAAGATAAGGGTGTTCTTGATGAGGTTCTTGGCAAGCAAAAGTCAAATCTTGGTAAAGACGGACTTGGGTATGTCACTAAGTCCAAGAAGAAGAAAAACAAGAAGAAGACCAAGAATGTACAATCAAAGACAAGCACCACTGAGAAGAATGTCACAAAAGACAAAACTAACAATATTGGTTTTGCAGGGTCTCATAATCCAAATTATGAATTCTTTTGTGATTATTATGGCGATGTTTATGCTTATTATGTCGGTCCTTTTGATGAATATGTTGCTTGGTCTATTTGGGTTCCAAAGACCCTTGTTACTAACATGATAGGACCCATTGAAAAATGGGTACCTAAAACCAAGAAGTAATTCTCTTGCAGGGCTATGCTTCCGGTGGGTCGAAATGGGTGCTAGATAGTGGATGCACTATTATATGACCGGAACCAAGGAGATCATCATGGATATGCGTCCCAATCATGATAATATTATAGTCTCCTATGGTGATAAGTCTAAATCTTAGGTATTGGGTCTTGCCAAGGTTGTGGTTTCCCACGATATCTCTGTCGTGGACGTCATGCTTGTTGAGACCCTCGGTTACAACCTTCTTTCTGTTCGTGCCATTGGCAATATGGGTTTTTCTATTTTCATTGATGATGATTTGGTGGTACTCTTGTGGAGCAAGTCTCTAAAGGTCACTTTTGCTGGGTACGTTGAAAATGACCTGTATGTGGTGGACTTTTCGGGGAAAACCACTTCGGGTCCGATGTGCCTATTCGGAAAGGCCGACGTGGGCTGGCTATGGCATCGCCGTTTAGCCCATGTCAACATGAGAACTTTGCAAAGTCTCCACAAGGGTGGCCACATCCTTGGACTAAAAGACAATGTCTCCTTTGCCAAAAATCGTGTTTGCAGGGCTTGTGTTGAAGGCAAAATGCATGACTCTCCCCACAAGAGGAAGACTATTGTGTCTTCAAAGTGAATCTTGGAATTACTTCATGTGGATTTATTTGGTCCTCCATCTCATGCCAGTCTCGGTGGGAAGAAATATTTCTTGGTCATTGTCGATGATTACTCAAGATATACATGGGTATATTTCTTCAAGCTAAAGAGTGAGACTCAAGAAACGGTCATTGACTTTGCCAATGAAGTTCAACGTCAACACAATGTTCCTATCTTGGCAATAAGAAGTGACAACGGCTCCGAATTCAAGAACTACACTTTGAATGAGTTTCTAAGTGAAGAGGGGATAAGACATCAATATTCCGCTGCGTACACCCCTCAACAAAATGGTGTAGCCGAGAGGAAGAACCACACTTTGATGGATACGGAAAGATCTATGTTGGCTGAATTCAAGTCTCCTTACAATTTTTGGGCTGAAGCCATATCCACCGCGTGTCACTCATTTAACCGGCTCTACCTCCGAAAAATCTTGGACAAGACTCTGTATGAAATACTTACTGGTAACAAGCCCAACATCTCATACTTCAGGGTATTCGGGTGTAAGTGTTTCTTTCTTATCAAAGGTGTACGCTTGTCTAAATTTGAGTCCAAGGATTTAGAAGGCATTTTTGTTGGTTATGGTGCCGAATCCCACACTTGATGTTTGTGATGTAGATGTTGAAATACCCCAAGATTCCATAAGAAGAATGGGCGTGGGATTTTTCCGCCCCATTGAGGAACCCCTTGTGGCGGACCGGGAAGGACAATGCTCCACTCAAGTGGAGCCCTCATCTACACAAGATCAACAAGCTCCTACTGCTGGAGAAAACTCTGCACCAACACCACAGCCTTCTGAAGTTCATCAGTCTCCTGGACAAAATGGTAGTCCCAGGCCAGACTATCCGCCCCCTCCAAGGGGCGGACAGTCCGCCCCTGGCACTCCAACTCGTCCCAGGGGATCAGAAGAAGAGAACAACCAAGAAGACTCCAGGCCGCATTCTCCGGCCCCCGTGGGCGGATTATCCGGCCCTGGATCTCCCAGCTATGTCAGGCATTTTCAGGAAGAGGAAGTTGTAGCCACATCTCCCAGGACGGATAGTCCGGCCCCACCAAGGGGCGGATTATCCGTCCCTGAAGAACATGTTTAGCAGCAAGCTCCTATTGTCAACTCAGATCAAGATCAAGGGCAAGGTAGTGGACAAGACAAGGATCCAAATATTGAATCAACTCCTTCTATAAACAATAAGGACATTGAGGCTCGTCGCAAGGCTCGTGCTGATCGGAATGTTGAGCTAAGGGGGCACACTCTTGACAAGGTTGTCGGTGATCTACGAAGAAGGGTGTCGACTAGAAGAGAGCTTGCAAGCTTCTGTGATCATCAAGCTCACATTTCTATGGTTGAACCAAAGAAGGTCTTTGATTCTCTTGAAGATCCCGATTGGGTAGTTGAAATGCATGAAGAATTAAATAACTTCGAGCACAACAAAGTTTGGAAGCTCGTAGGGAAACCCAAAGATTGTCGCAATGTTATCGGCACCAAGTGGATTTTCAAGAACAAACAAGATGAAAATGGCATTGTTGTGAGAAACAAAGCAAGACTCGTGGCTCAAGGATTTTCTCAAGAGGAAGGAATTGATTTTGGCGAGACTTATGCTCCTGTGGCACGTCTTGAGTCCATCCGTATCCTTCTTGCATGTGCAGCTCATCATAATTTTAAACTACAGCAAATGGATGTTAAGAGTGCGTTTGGTATACGTCAAGAACCCCCCGGGTTTTGAGGATCCCAAATTCCCGAACCATGTGTACAAACTCGATAAGGCGCTCTATGGCCTTAAACAAGCCCCACGTGCATGGTATGAGCACCTTAAAGAGCTCTTGTTAGACAGTGGATTCGAAGTTGGGCAAATCGATCCCACTCTTTTTACTAAGAAGGTTAATGGGGAGCTTTTTGTATGCCAACTATATGCAGACGACATTATTTTTGGCTCCACTAACCAAGCTTTTGACGATGAATTTTCAAAGCTTATGACCGACAGGTTTGAGATGTCTATGATGGGATAATTGAGGTTCTTTCTTGGTTTCAAGATCAAACAACTTAGAGAGGGAATGTTTATTAATCAAGCTAAGTACATCCAAGACATGCTCAAGAGGTTAAAGATGACGGATCTCAATGGCGTTGCTACTCCAATGCAAACAAAGTGTCATCTTGAGCTTAATCCCAAGGGTAAAGACGTGGACCAAAAGGTATACTGATCCATGATCGGCTCCCTCCTTTACCTCTGCGCATCTAGGCCCGATATCGTGTTAAGTGTAGGAGTGTGTGCAAGGTACCAAGCCGCTCCTAAAGAAAGCCACTTATTGGCGGTCAAACGAATCTTCAGATATTTGGTTCATTCCCCAAATTTTGGTTTATGGTATCCTAAAGGTTCAAGTTCCTCTCTATGCGGCTACACTGATTCAGATTGGGATGGTGACAAAAATGATCGAAAATCAACTTCTGGTGCATGTCAATTCTTGGGTAGGTCTCTAGTGTGTTGGTCTTCAAAGAAACAAAATTGCATATCACTCTCAACCGCCGAAGCTGAATATGTTGCTGCTGCAAGTGCTTGTACACAATTATTATGGATGAGGCAAACTTTAAAGGAATATGGTGTCAATTGTGACAAAGTGCCTATTTTATGTGATAATGAAAGTGCTATCAAAATTGCTTACAATCCGGTGCAGCATACAAGAACAAAACATATTGAGATTCACAATCACTTCATTTGGGATCATGTTGCTCATGGTGATATTGCACTATCCTTTGTGAGCGCGAAGAACCAACTTGCTGTTATCTTCACGAAGCCTCTTGATGAAGCAAGATTTTGTTATTTGAGGAATGAGCTAAATATCATAGATTTAAGGAGCTTGGCTTGACTACCCTTGCACACTCACTTGCCCTTATTCATGTATTTGGTTTAGATGCGGGCATAGACATAGGGGGAGTGTGGTCCTAATTGATTGGGCTAACCCTCCCCCCATAATGACGAAAGCAAGATCAAATCATTTCCCTTAATATAATTTTGTGATATATGGGTTATTGATGAGCATTGGTTTTGAACTCAAGATACATCTTCGCAGTGTCATGCCATGCGCTCCAACATGGTGGCTTCGGCCACCGCTCTCTTCCTTGAGAAGAGTTGGTTTCTAATGGCTCTCTTTGGATTTTCTTGCATATCATTTGTTCTTATGGAAAACACACCCAACTTTGGCTTTTGTTTGATTTGTTCTTGCAACTTTGGGTGTGTAGTACCATCACAGTTTGTTGCTCTAAACCCAAGCCTTTTTTCCTTATTGAACCATCTATTATTGCACACAAGTCTTCTATACACCATCGAGGGGTTTTGCAAGGATGCTCCGGCCTGAATCTGTCTTTACAGAAAATTCAGAGGGGGGTGGTGTCACATCCCAAGATTTTCGAAATCTTGTTATGTGAAAAATAAATGAATAAAATAAAACTTTGTTGATTTTTAGGGTGAGAAGAAACTTTTTGATTCCAATTGGAAACCTTCAAACCTATTTTATCAAACAAATCCTAAAGGGATTTGAAAATATAAACAATTAATAAAGAAAATTTTAAATAAGTAGAATTACTATTTTTGGATCTTTTACTAAAAAGATTTAGTTTTCAAATGAAAAGGTAGAAATATAAATAAGGATTATTTTATAGAGCCAAATTAAATCTTGGCCAAGCTTTTGAAATAAAAATATTTCTATTTAATAACAAGAGTAAAGGGTTATTTAAACAAAATAATGAGGATTTATTAATATCCAATTTTATTAAAAATAAAGGTTTTACCATTTTAATTAAACATCAAAACTTGTTAAAATATTTTAAACAAGTCTTCCAAGTATTTTATATTTTCAAATAAAACCTACTGATTTGGTTTTGATAACATTTAGATTTCAAATGGAGATTTTAAATAAAACAAATCCTATTTGAATTAATGATTAAGGTCTATTTTATTTAATTATTAAATAGATCCTAAAAGAATAAAAGTATTATTTTATATTGGACTTTGGTTTGTGTTGTTAAACAGAACTAAACTCAATACAAAGTGTGGTGGAAGTTTGATTTGATTTAGGTGTTTGATTTGTTGTTTGAAATTCAAAACAGGAAAATCAAATAGAAAAAGAAAAGATTACTGAATAAAAAAATGAAACCAACAACCCAACCCACCTGGCCCAGCAAGCCCAATCCCCATCCCACCCGCAGCGAACCATTTTTACTCGCGATTGAACCCACTGAGTCAATGACAGATGGACCCCGCTCTCCCTCTCCTTTTCTCACTGAGGCCAGACCCCACCACCAGCCCTCTTCTTCCTCACCCGCGCGCAAACCTCGCCGGCGGTTTTCTGCCGTTAAACGCTCGCTTGATTATGCCTTAATGTCGCGTTAATCCCTCGCCGTGACCACGCAGTGATAAACGCCAGCATCTCCTCTCTCTTTCCCCTCTCTCGCATCCCCCTCTCTGCCCCCAGGCCGGACGAATTTCTCCGTGCACCCTCACTTCCCCGACGACCTTTCCTAGACGATTCCGGCGAAGCCAGACCTCCCCTCGCCCCCTCGACCACACGAGCTTGACCCACAGATTCTGGCGCATCTCCCAGCACTCCTAGCTTAACCGCGCAAGCTCCCTAGCGTCGGTAACCTCAACGCCACTCGCCACCGTCTTCGGCTTGAACTCCGGCGAGTGCCCCAGGTAGCTTCTGTCCGCCCTTATCCTCTCGTTGACACACGCAGGTTCTTCTCTCCCTCATGCGTCTAACGGACCCCTTATCTCGCTCTCCTGTGCCTTGTAGCCTCGTCCCTGACAACGGCCGAGCATGCCCGACGAAAGCAGGGACTCCGGCGAGCAATTTGTCGTCACCCCCGTGCGCCCCTGACCCTGTGGAGACCACGTCGAGAATCAGCGCAGCCCCGCGAACTCGGTGAGATACCCCACTCCTCCTCTAGCTCCCTGCATCACCAGTACCACCCTCGTTCGAGCGCGCCGCCGCTCGCCGTTGACTTTGCGCCGCCAGTATTTGGTCCAGGCAAGGCTGCCCGTTAGATCTTGATCCCACGGCCACGATAGAATCATTAAACGAAGCGTTATGGGATAATCTGATCCATGCGATGTAACTTGATCTAACGTCCCACAGCGCGTGATCCAGATGAATCGGTACCAGCGTATTAGATCAAGACACGTGTCCCTGCTGATTTGTTTAAAAACAGAATAGTTCTATTAGATGTTCCATTTTGTAAATTCCATAACTTTAAATCTACACGTCCAAATTTTGCAAACTTTATATCAATGGATTCAGAAAAACAAGACCTAGCCAACCATGCACTTTGTTTAGTAAAAAGCTTCTGGTAAAATGTTTGTTTTTGCAGAAACTTATGTATGCTTGCTTAGGATATAAAAATTATTCTAAAATGATTTTGGGGATAAAATCTTTGGCAAATGGTGTATATTGAACCTAATGACCATAGGAATCACTTTGTGGTTTCAAAAATGTATTTGGTGAAACAAAAGAATGAATCTTGGATTTAAACCATTTCTAGTCAAATAAAAATATGGCTTATTTATTAAAAATGGTTTTGGTAGAAAATGTTTGAGGAATGTTTTGGAAATAAACTCTATGACCCTAAACACAAGATTTTATGGTTTGAAAACATATTTTGTGAACCCTATAGATTAATGCCTTATTAAAAACATTTCTACACCACATAAAATGATACCTTGTTTTAAAAAATGGTTTATAAAGTGAAACCTTTTGCAAAATGACTTTGCCACTTTATAAAATGACCAATAGGTGTTTCCAAATGTTTACAACCTACTAGAAACCACTTTTACAAATAAAACAACCTATTGCATGCTTGCATGCATTACTTTGATTTTATCATTTTATGTGATGAATTGCTTGAATGGTAGATTGAAATATTGTTTGCTTGATTGAATTGTAGTGATTTGAAGTGAGTGAACATTGCAAAGATCAAGGAGTGAACTTATACTCTCTACAAAAAAGGCAAGTGATGCTTCATACTTTTGTCCCATTACTTTCACTATGCATTAGTGATTTTTCTAAGTAAAACTTGCATGGAATTTTTGCTAAGTATAAACCATGCTATGGGAAATCCTAGTAGATGAAACCTTAGTAGAAATTTTCCTAAGTTAAGATTCCTACTACTATCAAGCTTAGGTTAGCTAATAGAAAACAAGGGTGGAATATATATTCATACCATGGAAAAATTTCTATGTCCGAGGACTTGTGTTTTGTTAATAAAACAACTAAGTGAATGAATCACCTGGGTGGAATGGAAGGAATGGTTTGTGTTGAGTGGTTCACAAGGCCCATTTTTATGGTTTACCTTGTGTATCTCACTTGTGGATGGCCACCCAGGAACAAAGAGATTTGAGATGTCAAATGTTGAGAAGCTTCAAGTGCAGCCACTTGGCATTATGGGCTCTGCCTGGATCATATAGGTTGCAATAACTTAGCCAAATGGACAGTTGGTGGTAGGGGTTTGATAGGTTGGAGCGCGTCCATTTTGGTCTAAGGGAAGGCTTCTGAAAGATCTTGTGTTGGTGAAACCAAGTCTTGTGGGGAAAGTGCACCACCTCTGCAGAGTGTAAAATCTAAGTACTTAGCCATGTCCTTGGCAAAGGACAATTTGAGCATCAAGACATGGAAGCAATCAAGAATCTCATCATCCAAATTTCTAAGTTAAAAACTTGTGGTTGAACAAGGGTTAAAGGATCTTCAATCTTTGATTGGTAGATGCCTTGGGTGATTTTTATCAAACAAAAACTTAGTGTTTTCAAATGGTAAGGAAAATCTATTTGAGCAAAGCAAGCCTAAGCACCACTTAGCCAAATGCATATAGATGATAGACTCCACTAGTATCACTTGCCAATACAATTCAAATGTATTGACCCTTGTGGCTGTAACTTGTTATGTTGCAGGTTTGTTTGATATTAGTGAAGTTATTGATTAGGATTACAAGTCTACAACCAACATGTCTTCCTGTGGCACTTTGAAGATGAAGGACCCCATGCTTATAGATATTCTGCTGCAATGTATTGTAATAGCCAAATGAGCTATGTAAGATGTAATAAATTATGTTATTCCTGGTTATAAAGTTGTATTATGACCTTTGTTTCTTGATATTACATCTTAACTGTGGATGCAAGCTATTGATCCAGGGACTAGCATTGTAAACACAGGGATCTCTACCTTATTAAAGGTTGGGAACCTTACAGGTGGACTATCCGCCCCAAGTGGGGGGCGGATTATCCGCCCCGGGCGTTTTCTGCCTCTAAAGGGCTGGGTCGGGGAGGTAAGGCTCAAACAGAGAAGCTACGGTGACCCAGCATACCACTGCATGTGTAGTACACTATAGTCGTTGACATGACATCCACAGAACACCGTTCTGTAAATATCACATCCCTTAGAGTGGTACAACAGAAACATTGCGGGTCCATATTACAAACATTCACACATTATTATTATTACAATACCATAACTTCAAGAATTCAGAAGGATTCGACTTACAAACCAAAATATAAGTGTTTTCAGCGGAATTTAAAAGTAGCAACTCCCACTAGGAGTTGAGCTCAGCAACTTATTCTATAGAGTTCATGCTGCTCGGCTCCGTCGGTTACTACTTAACTATCATACTTAGTTGGAATCGTTGTCATCGACACCATAGCGGATTTCGTAATCCACTCCTTCAACACCTCCTGACAGGTCAGGCTCCTCGTAGAACATATCTTCTTGGCATCCGGCTGCATCATTGGCACATCTTCGGGATCCTCAGAGTCTAAGCAAGGGATCAAAGGAAAGGATGAGTAACAATGTTACCCAACAAGTTCATTATATGCAAGGTGGGAAGTTTGATGCTCTAACTACCACCTCGGATTATAAATCCTTGGCACTATGCAGTTTTTGTAAATCTTTCTTCAAAGTTTGATGTTATTATAAAAATCTATGACCATGAGCCTTCACAGGTTGACCAGAACTTTCATGGAGTTCCTTTCCTGCCGCGTTCGCAGCTCCTTCCCGAAACAGGGAGTAACAAGTTACAATTCTTACACTCTGCAGAGGTGCGTTACTTTACCCATGAGAGATCAACTCCTTGTTGCACAACCAGGCGTACTTTTTCGTACACAATTCCATGATGTGGGGCCTAGTAGTTGGTCCAAGCTAATCACTGCCCCCTTCACGACCTCGCATGCCTCCTTGGTGTACACCATGCCCACATATTGAATTACGACAATGGTTTATACAAACCGTTAGATGCCAGAACTATCGTGGGACGTGGAGGGTTCCCACCCATATGCTGCATATCCTCTACGAATTACCAATTAATATGCATGCTACAAGGATAACATCCACGACCTGCACATCCGGCTACATGCGAGAGGAAGAAGATACAACTGACTTCTCTGTCCCATTCCAAATCTCAGGGCTAACACGTGATATACGGAGCTAGAATCACTGATGTCATGGGTTATTAAGTCCCTAATTGATCATCATTGTTGCAACTAGAACCCTAAGTTCTATTGCCCCATCATATCATCACTTAGGATGATATCTAAGATTTATTATCTTGAGAAAATAATATTTTCTTTTTCTATAATATAGATGATAACACACAATTTGTAAATACTTTGATAAATACTCTTCAAAGGACATGAGCAAGTGATGAACTTGCCTTGTGATTGCAAGGTAGTGAAGTCAGATGCTTGCACTAGACCTTGAGCTTCTATGTCTACAAAGTCATCATTATTGCCCGGTAAGGACAATTTTTAATGAAGCAAAATGATTATGCAAAATAATATAATGCATCATTTAGCTTTTTGTGTATTCTCCCCCATTATTTAAGTTATAAAATTCTTTTAATCATAAAGAATTTATAGATATTAATTTCTTAAAATTTATTGAATATTGTATTCTTTTATTTTATTTCATTTTATTTGCATTTTATTATTTTAATAATTCCTTTAAGAATTATCATTTAAATACCCAAAAATATTTATTTAGTATTTTTCCAAAATACTACAATATTAATCTATAATGAAAGTGATTTTTATTTATTTTTATCAACTTTCAATAATTTTGTAAAATTTTAATAGAAATATTTATATTACAAAATTCTTAATAAAATTTATATGTCTAAAATTTTATTTATTTATTTATTAGGATAGTTTGGATTATTGTGAATCCAAAAATATTTTATTTATAATTTTTGGATTTTTTTATTTTCTTAAATTTATTTAAGTTCAGGGGCATTTTGGTCTTTTCCTATTTATTAAAAATAGCCTTTAGGTAAATGGGCTGCCTATGTTGGTTTATTGGGCCCTTCTGGCCCAATAGGACAGAACCAAAACCGCACCTCGAAGGGGTTTTGGCCTAGTCCAGCCCACTCTCTCTGTCACTCGCTCGATCTCACCTCTATCCTCTCCTCCTTGACCCCGTGGTCGATGGCGCCGCCGCCGTGCTTGGCTCGCCGTCGTGGCCCTCCCTGGCCACTGCCGTGGTGCAGGGCTAGGTTGTCGATCACGTGCTACCCTCCTGTCCAATCCGATTTGGCTCTAGAGCTTTCGCGTGGCCAAACTAGCTCCATCCTGAACCCTAGGGTTTGGGGTGATGCTGGTGTCGTCACCATCGCTGCCTCCGTGCGCTGTGGTGTTGTTCCTTGCCTTCGGGCGAGGCTATGGTCGCCGCCTCGGTGTCGTGTGGGTTGCAGCGCCCCCTTCGGGGTGCTCCCCATGCCGCCGTGTTCGTTGACGACCCTCTGCTTCCTATTCTAATCTACAACGAGGACCACAGGTGAGTTGATCCTTGGGTTTTTCCCCATGCCTCTACCTCCTCTCAGTTCATATGTGTGTAACTAGTGTCCATCCCTCATTAGGGTTCATTTTTGTTCTAGGGTTCTTCCCTGGTTCTAGGATTCATCCCTCTTTGTGCTTGTAAGATGATGGTTTGATTTGGTAGTGATAACTAGTGAAGATTGTGCACACTGCACTTTAGTACTTTCTGTCATGATTTGATTACCTGATGACATACTTGATCTGATGCTGATGGTTTAGTAGTGTTGCCTCTAACTGGTGTTAAAGCTTGGTTAAGCTGATGATTTAACTGTGAAACCTGATTAGTTAATTTGATGCTTAGTGAGTTTCTCTACTGTTAGTACCTAGTACTGATAGTAGCACTGTCAGTGAAGATGTGCAGATTAAAGTTACTTAGTTTCTTACAGTAACACTTTGCACATATAAACCTAATCCTGATTCCTGGTTGTTCTTTCCAGGAATATGATAGTGATTATTTTATTGGTTTATTTACGAAAGCTCAATGACTGTTGGCTTGTTTTAGAATTGGTTCTTGTGACACCATCCTAGGATGGCACACAAGTAGTGATTCTACTAATGGGCTTTTACTTTAGCAGTGCTTAAGATTGGATGTCTGTTAAAGAGAAATTGTAAGCTTTTTTCTTTAAAAGATCAATGCCTATGATGCTGGTCTGAGGCTTAGGAATTAAATTCGTATCCTACTGCCCCTCATAGATATCTTAAGTATCAGGGTTGTTTACTGAACCTTGAATCCTAGTGGGATAAGATGATTGGTTTTCTTGTAGCTTAATGTTGGTGCATATAGTTTGTAAAATCTAAGGTGCTACTCCATCATGAGATGTGCCCAAATTTTATAGGCTATTTGAGAATATTTTGGAATATATGAGTTGTTTATGATTGCTAGGACCTATGATGCTGGTCTGAGGTCCTGGTGGATTTGGTAGAGCTTACTACTGGCCTTTATGTTTCAAACTTCCTCTATGATAGGTTCACCCCACTTGGGTGATCACTGAGAGGTTCTACTTGTAAAACATCACATGCTTTTCTATTGGACTAAGATGAACAAAATATATGGATGTTTTATGATACTCACCACACTTGGGTGCTGTTGGGGTTGCAAGTTGTGGATCTTGTGGTTGTATGCCTAGCTTGATCTGGTGCTCCTCCTGATACTTCCAGCTCCTAGGCTTGTCCTTGATCTAGCTCTTCACCTCCTGGTCCTGATGGCTTGATCTTGATCTTGCTATCCACCTGATCTACCCCCTCCTTATGTCACCATTTTGGTGATGTGATCCAGGGTTTTGATTGGTGTGATCTTGCTTGGCTTTGATTTGGTTTAGCTGGGCTGCTGTTCTTGGTGTGTATGAACAAGGAAATGGTGTGGGGTTGGATTGCCCACAGCTGTGCTGTGTAGTTTTGTGTGTTGGAGCTGTTGCTGCTGTGCTGACAGCACACACCATGCAGTTTGGTGTGTGTGCTGCCTGTGTGCCTGCTGCACACCCTGTGGATATGCTCTGGTTATGAGGTTACTTTTATCTGGTTTCATTTTACTTGGCTGGTGAAACTTGCCCCTTCTAGCTGTTTATTTGTCTTATGACTTTAAAAATTATGAAAGATATAATTCTTTCATATTGATGAAACTTGCCCCTTAAAAGATTACTCAATGATGAACCTTGAACAATGCACTTTACTGTCAAGTCTGAGAGTAAAACCTTTTTAACCTTAAATTTCTTTCTTTTTGTTTGTGTTTGTTTTGCAGGTACCAGATTTGGATATTCAAGACTTTAGTCTAGGTTTTATTTTTCTTTATAGAATAGTCACATGTAATATTTCTTTTGTAATTTTTTATTTAATTCTTTTGTAATTTTATTTTCTTCTATTGTAATAAAGATTGTACTATTTACTCAATATATAAAGATTATTCTTTTATTTAATTACTGTTGTAAAGATTGTTGCTTATTTTCATAAGTTAAATTTTGTAACTTCTTTCTTAAATATAATTATGGAATAAATATTCATTTTATTGATTGTGTCCTTGATTTAAAGATTGAATAACTAATTGTTAACTCTTAACTAAATCATAATACTTAAACATAATTCTAAATCCTTTTGAATTATAAATCCAACATTCAAATTTAAATTCAAATTTCATTTACCAAAACACACTTATCCACAAAGATCATATCAGAGTCTATCACAATCATTCTCCAAGACTATTCCTAATCTTAAAGAGTGAAAGAAACTTTGATCACTTTAGGTTTTTATTTGGTGAAAAATTTACCCACATTTTTACAGATGAATGCATGCTATTTCACAGATTCCTAAATCTACCCTTCGTTGGTTCCTAAATGCTGGGATGTTATAGCAGCCAGCCCTCCCCCAACCCTAGCTCTGCCCCTAGCCGCCACCAGAGCTTCCGCCCCTCCCCGGAGTCGATTTGACCACCGGATTCTTCGGGCCCTCCCCGGATCTTCTTCCCCTCGCCTCCGGGTATCTTATCCTCCACGATTTTCCTCCAATGAGTGAGGGTGTATCCAAGACTACTAAGACCTTCACTTGTCGTCCCCGTGCCCATTATCTTAGGCCCACTGCAGAAGGGACGTTCATTGACGAAACGAATAGCATCAAGAGAGGCTGAAAGGATGGACGAGGCAGCAAAGAAAACCAAGAGGGCTGCATCTCGCAAGGGCAAACAGTCGCGGCCCAACTACAAGGCTATGGAAAGTATTCAGTATGCCTCCATTCGCCAAACTGATTATTATGATGAGGCTGACAGTGATGGTCCTCCAGAGGACTCGATGTTTTGGAATGCTCACTTTCGGGCTATTCATGATGATGTGTACGCCACTCTCAAGCTTCGCCCCATGCACCCCATCACTATGACCGAGGCCCAATCCAAGGAAAGACTCCCTGAAGCTTTGGATGTGACTAACAAGATGGGGCTTCACCACCTTATGACTCTCCAATGCAACTATGATTCCTCCATGGTGAGGCAGTTTTTCTCAACACTTGTGATTTGCGGTGATGAGCGTCGTACAATGAAGTGGATGACCGGGACAATAATGATTCAGTCGGACTTCCGCATTTTTGGGCAGGTTCTTGGGTATGCTTTCCATGGCCGTGACACTCCTTCTGGCCACCGCATCATTTCTCCACTCAAGCCATCCAAGGACACTGTCCTTGCTCCATGTCTGACCTCTGATGGTATTGCTGGCACTTTCGCTGGACTCTCTCCTTTGTATGCCTCCCTTGTTGGCCTTTTTAGGGAAAGCATATCTCCTAGTGGGGGAAACAATGACAAGATCTGCGATCACCTGATACCTCTCCTCGCATTTTCTCACGAGTGTGCCACCAATTCTGGTTCAACTACAGGTTACAAACTGGATGTCATGGACTATATATATCATTATATGAAGGATGCTATGATCAACAGGCTCTCCATCCCATATGCCCCCTTCATTATGATGCTCATCAAGCATATGTTGTCCCTTGAGGACTTTTGGCACTGATTTGGATGGTATTCACAGGCCCAAGAAAATATACAACAAAGCTCAGAAGACCCATCACCCATCCTCTGCTCCTTAGTCCTTCATGCATGATGCAAGGGCTAGTGGTCGTTGTTCCGCGGTGCCCCCAATGGCACGCGAGATCAAGCAGCTCAATTGGTTCCAGCGGAACATCCTTTGCATGGGCATAGATACACACAAGGGTCAGTATGAGAAATACCAGAGGAGCCATGAGATGGCACACACTCAACAGCTCATTCTACATCACATGTCCGGTTCCACTGGCCATCCACCTCCTCCTACTGCTCCGGAACCATATGCTTAGTGGAACACTTCAGGGATCAACTATGGTGAGCTCGAGAGTTGCCTGTTTCCTCCACCTCTGAGGGCACCTACTCCTCCAGCTGATGACGAGGATGATGAGTATGATGAAGAGGAAGGGGACGGGAATGACTACGACAAGGATGAGGAGGCATGATCTTATGGGGCGTTAGCATCGCTCTTCTTCCTTTTTGGCGTTTTGATGCCAAAGGGGAGGAAGTAGTTCTATTAGGTCTCGCGGATTTGCATGGGTCGGGCGCAAGCACTTGTCTCTTTTTCAGTCATTTATTTGCTTGCTTGTGCCCTTTTAGCGTGAACTTATTTGTTATTTGTGCTTGGTTTATGTAAGACTCTGTCATTCTTTACTCTGTATGGACCTCTGGAATTCTGGATTTATATTGTGGATCTACTCTTATGGAATTCTGGATTTATCTATGGAGTCGGGTAGTCCATTTGATGTCATATGGAATCATGGGATCATCTAGTGTATACATCAATATTGTGGGATGTGCTTGGAGCCTGACAATCTCATTATTTTATTTGGCTATATTCACATCCCGGTGGTATGACCTTGTTTCCTAACTCACCTTGTTTAATTGTCTTTGCTATGAAAGTTGCGTACTCTCTAGTGTGGCATCCCGCAAAACCACTACTAGAAAATCGCGTTGATTTTGTGCATTGCATCGTCATCATCATGTTGTTTGTCTAAAAACTAATTCGCAAAAACCTGTTTTATTTTCTAAAACGCCCTCTCTCATTCAAACGCCAAAACCCCGGGGCTCCGGAGTATTTTGTTTTGTTGCCTTCGGGTTGCAAACGGCCCAATGAAATTAAATAAAAGATTTAATTATTTTAGTAGGGGCAGTCGAACGGGCCAACCCGACCCGAACGACCGCCCCAGAAATAAAAATCGGTCCAACCCAACCTGCCCCTCTAATCCCTAAACCTACCCAAATTTCTACCCAATCCATCCCTCCACCTCACCCCAACCACTCCCCTCGTGACACCTCACCTCTCTCCCTTTCCCCCTCCAATCAATAGCCTCCACCTCCTCACCTCCTCCCCACCACACAACCCACACCTGCCAACTCAGCACACACAGCCGACCCAGCCCCACTCAACTCCCCCTCTGTCCCGTGGGCCCCACTCCCCTGCCCTCACCCGCAGCCCAGCACACACGCTCTACACGCACGCAGACACCCCCTCTCCCTGCCCGTGGCCCCGTCTCCCCAGGGCCCCACGCGTCAGCCCCCTGGCCACGCCTGGGCCCACCGCCACCTCCCCTGGCGCCCTCCCCAGGTCCGCCCTCCCCAGGCACGCGCGCTGCCTGCGCCCTCTCTGCCCCACGACCCACGCGCCCTCCCGACCCCACCACGGCCGCGGGCCCCACCCTCGCCCACGCCGCGTCCTGCTCATCTTCCTTCCCTCTCTCACGCGCTCCCAGCCCCGCGGCCTCGGCACCTCTCCTCCGGCGCGCCTGCCGCGGCCGCCCGAGCCCCTCCCCTCCGGCCCCGCTCAAGCGCCACCCCGCGCCGCCAGGGTCCCCTCCTCCGCCTTCACCCTCCGCGCTCACCACCCCTTCCTCGCCCCAGCGCCGCATCGCCTGCCCCGCGCCTCCCCAGGTGCCCCGTCCGGCGCGCCTCACCGCCATCCGCCACCCCCGCACCCGCACGCCCCCGTCTCGCCCGTCTCCGGCGCCCCCGGTCCTCGTCGAGCCCGCGCGCTCCGGTTAACCTCGCCTCCGGCCCAAGCCGCACGTTCCGGTCCGCCCCCGCCGCGACGCGCAGGTCGTCTCACCCTCCTCGTCCCCGCCGCTCGCCGGCCAGGCTCCCCACCGCCCGACGCGGCCTCTCCGTCTCCGCGCGCGCCGAGCTCGCCCCGACCTCGCCCGCGCCGGCCAGCAGCCTCCCCCGCTGCAAGCACCGCCCGAGGCCGCCGCCCGTGGGCCCCGCAGCGTCAACCGAGGGTTACTGTGTGGTTGTTCGAGCCCACCCGTTCTTCGGTATACTAGACCCGCGAGTTCAACCCCGAGGATGGTCGACGCCAAGTTCGCCTCGGGACCCCAAGATCGCCGCGACCCTAGACGCAAGATCTCCCTCAGGGAACGACTAGTACTCCGACATGTACCCGTTTGGAGCGAACCCGAAGACGGTAGGGCGACAAGTACTACTTCACGGACATCGAGTGCCAAGATCGGCCACGGAGGATCGAAGTTGTCGAGACCCTGAAGACCCGTTTCCAGGGGCGAATTCCGGACCCGATGCTCGCCAAGAACGCCACCGGTTCAACAAGCACTCCGTCCCGAACACCAAGTGCTGCCTTCCGAATGCCAAGACCGACGCGATGGCGCGGACCCGACAAGAACCTCGCAACGGCAAGACCGACCCCGTGGGACCCGACAAGAGCGTCGCAGCGACAAGAACGACAGCAACCAGGACGGAACCGATGCCCCGACGCCAGGCCAAGTACTCCTTCATGGAACGCCGAGACCCCCGAACCCGGAGACGATCCCGTACCCGAAGACCGCGGATGCGACAAGATCCACTACCCCGGAATCCGAGAACGCTTTCCGCCGAACCCCCCCCGAACCCCAGATCCGTCGAACCCTGGACCCTGAGACCGACCCCGGACCCCGGAAACCCCAAGATCGCCGAACCCTAATGTGTGACCCTTTTCCTCGAACCCTATTTTATAACATAATAACAACTTGTTGCATATTTAATTGTCATCTCGCATGCATAATCATGTGGTTTGGGGGCCTTTTTGCCGATTCACCTAATAATTAAATATGGGGCCCATATGCGGGCAAATCTAGTCTCATTTTGGCCTCATTTAAACTTGTGTAGCGAACCGGTATCTTATCTTGCCTTGTTATAACAACATTTAAAATGCGGGGTTTCTAAACAACTTGAACCATATGATTAATTGTCGGAACCCCGGTTCCGCTTAATATGACCTAATTGCATCGCACCTTGCCATGTCATACATCATACATGCATCATGCCGATCTTCTGCCGTGTATTAAATATTGCATCCGGTGTTTCTTCTAGTGATTTGGTTCTTCGCGGATAAGGCCGTTGAGTTGATGTGAGCTTCGCCCCTATCTTCGGCTGAAACCTTCGACAATGTTTTCAGGCGAGCATCTTCCCCTTTCTACCTATCTTACTTTATAGTCTTTATTCCCTCCTGTTGATCTATTGCTATCTGTGTTGCGATGCTTTAGTTTCCGTACCGGTGATATTCTCTGCAGCCTCATATTGCCTTGGACACATCCTATTACCTGTTGTTTGTTAGATAGTTGGACTTGCGCGTCGTAGTCGCTTGCTCAAGTAATGTTGCGTGTTGTCAAATGCCACAGTTGTTGATGTATTGCCGCATGATGTTGTTGGAGCTGATCATAGCTTTACTTATTGTTCACTTTAATTTCGGTTTAACAACTAAAATTGAATAAGCAGAGGCATCGGTGGGTGATAGATAATATTTGGTTTCCGAACGCCCACTTGTGTCCCGTAAGACCCCGAGTACTTGATTCCTGTTCCTTGATTTATCGCGCTATCCACATCCGGGAGGTATATGGGACCCCCCTTAGCCAGAGCTTGATTCCGTCTTATTTCTTGGGGCCACAAACTAGTTTGAGGTTTTATTACTATCCTGTACCTATGCCATGCTTTACTGCTTTATTTACGATTGTGCGAGGTACTGCACACTGTACTGTTTAGGATCGGGACACGATTCCGCGGTGTCGACAAGCCCCGTTTGGGGTTCCCAGTCGTTCACAGCCGTATTACCCAGTACCTTGAGGCCGTCTCGGAGCTTGCTTACTCCGTTGCGGGATCTACTTAAGGGTGGCCCCCTGAAATATTTCTGAATCTTGTGATTGCTATGTCGTGAAAGCCTCGTTGGGTTTTGATTTGTTTTTTCCGAGGTTGATCGAGTGTGTGTTGCTATTGGTGCACCCCGCCGGGTAAAACTTTCTGAAAGCCGTGTCCGCGGATATGGACGACTTGGAGCACAGTTTCTCGATCATAGACAAGCATAACTAAAGTTTACTGCTATAAATTTGACTTATAATGACTAGTAATCAGCTTCACTAAAATGGAATGGCTAATTAATACTGCCCACAATTGCTTGTTGGTTGTCGCTTGCGACAATTGTATCTGACTAGTAAGTACTGCAACTACAACGGAATGGCTGAATAAAAGTACCAACAACTGCGGGGTTTTGGGATTATATCATGCTATCGGTATTTGATTAGTAATTGCCGCGACTATAACGGAATGGTTAACTAAAAGTGCCCACTGCTTATTTTATCAGGACGACTATCCTTAACCTGACTAGTAATTGCTGCAACGATAACCGAATAAATAAAACTGCCAACTGTGTGAGTTCCTCGGTTGACTTCCTCGTTTGGTATCGAGGGGGAAACACCAGGATGGGTTTGTTTGGTGATAGCTTCAGGTTGGATCCGGATAGGTCATTCTTACCCCTCTCTGATAATCGCCAGTTGTATCGAGTCTCTATAGGTTGTATAGTGCATGCTGCCGCTGCCGCTTCAGTCCACCATACCTATGTAGGCGAGGACCGCCGAATTCTAGCCTCGCCGTGTACTGGCCTCAGTACTGACGCTCCTTCTTTGTTTTTCTGCTTTGCCTTTGTCGGCACCCCTTTTGTTTAAGCAGGTTTTGAGATCGACGTCGTTAGCAGGGTTACCCTTCCGGCTTGGCCTGGGCAGGGTTATGGACGCCATTGGTTATTCTTCAGGGCTCTTAGCCCCATTTGCATCTTGTCCGTAGCTGGACGCTCTATCGTTTTCAAGGTGATAAGGATCTTTGTATCTTATATCTGTATTCTTGACTCCTGGAGTCGCTGTTATATATATCTGTTCTGTGGGTCCCATCGAGGACTGTTGTGTAATGTTATTACTTCGTTTTCCACCCGCACGAAAGTGCCTGGTGGGCACCTTTGAATCGTTTCTATGCGGGTTTGGTGAATTTTGCCCAAACTTGCATAGGTCCGATTCTGAGGGTGTTACAGAGTGGTATCAGAGCTCAGCAGTTGCGATACCCCACAAGTCCAGCCTGTAGGATAACCTAGCTAACGGCCGAAGTAGAGTGTCAAAACTATTTTGCAAAATCGGTTGGATAGTTCTGATTAGGTCTGATTTTATTCCTTACCCCTCTGCTATTCTCCTCTTACCTCGACGTGTTTTGAATCTGCTCTCTTCTCTCTCTTCGAGTCCAGGATTTCTCGTGGTTGGGTTTCCGTCGTACCTTCAGGGTTTCGCTTTCTTCCTTTTGTAACGGAGGTGCTACGATCATCAATCTGCAACTTGTCTGTTGTACCCTTCATCCAATCTTTTGTTCTTGAGCTCCTTATCCATAAGTGTTCCTTGCTGGATATCAGTGTCGTTGAAAAACATATGAGAAGGACGAGCCTTGGTGAAGTTGGAGTATACCTTGAGCATGTGTTGTTCATGCCAATGTAACCATCGCGGAACCTAATCATTGTGTCTTTCATACGATTTCTGCTGGGAACATTCCTTATTTCCGGATACCGCCTGTGAAGATCTTCAGTCTGATTCCGAGAGTTGGTTGCTTAATCCGCCTATTCGTGTGCAGAGTAATGGTTTGAGTGCGGGATGGATTAGCTACCCTACCACTGCTCTTATCATTCGCTCTTGTACGTCGAGGCAGTGGATCCAGCAATTTACTCCGTCCACGGAAGTTAGGGGTGGCTTTATTGCGATACCTCTACCTTCGACCTTTTGTTCCCGGAGTGTTCTCTCGAGGATCAGGAGCAACGACCCTTTGTTGGTGGTGTCGCCAATTTCAAGAGGAAGAAGGAACACTCGTTAGTGGTGTCGCGAGGATCTATACGATGCGAGAAGATGCAGGTCGCCGACCTTCCTTCCGGTACCAAGAGGCGGATCTCGAGGGCGAGATCCATTGTTAGTGGTGTCGAATTGTGGCATCCCGCAAAACCACTACTAGAAAATCGCGTTGATTTTGTGCATTGCATCGTCATCATCATGTTGTTTGTCTAAAAACTAATTCGCAAAAACCTGTTTTATTTTCTAAAACGCCCTCTCTCATTCAAACGCCAAAACCCCGGGGCTCCGGAGTATTTTGTTTTGTTGCCTTCGGGTTGCAAACGGCCCAATGAAATTAAATAAAAGATTTAATTATTTTAGTAGGGGCAGTCGAACGGGCCAACCCGACCCGAACGACCGCCCCAGAAATAAAAATCGGTCCAACCCAACCTGCCCCTCTAATCCCTAAACCTACCCAAATTTCTACCCAATCCATCCCTCCACCTCACCCCAACCACTCCCCTCGTGACACCTCACCTCTCTCCCTTTCCCCCTCCAATCAATAGCCTCCACCTCCTCACCTCCTCCCCACCACACAACCCACACCTGCCAACTCAGCACACACAGCCGACCCAGCCCCACTCAACTCCCCCTCTGTCCCGTGGGCCCCACTCCCCTGCCCTCACCCGCAGCCCAGCACACACGCTCTACACGCACGCAGACACCCCCCCTCTCCCTGCCCGTGGCCCCGTCTCCCCAGGGCCCCACGCGTCAGCCCCCTGGCCACGCCTGGGCCCACCGCCACCTCCCCTGGCGCCCTCCCCAGGTCCGCCCTCCCCAGGCACGCGCGCTGCCTGCGCCCTCTCTGCCCCACGACCCACGCGCCCTCCCGACCCCACCACGGCCGCGGGCCCCACCCTCGCCCACGCCGCGTCCTGCTCATCTTCCTTCCCTCTCTCACGCGCTCCCAGCCCCGCGGCCTCGGCACCTCTCCTCCGGCGCGCCTGCCGCGGCCGCCCGAGCCCCTCCCCTCCGGCCCCGCTCAAGCGCCACCCCGCGCCGCCAGGGTCCCCTCCTCCGCCTTCACCCTCCGCGCTCACCACCCCTTCCTCGCCCCAGCGCCGCATCGCCTGCCCCGCGCCTCCCCAGGTGCCCCGTCCGGCGCGCCTCACCGCCATCCGCCACCCCCGCACCCGCACGCCCCCGTCTCGCCCGTCTCCGGCGCCCCCGGTCCTCGTCGAGCCCGCGCGCTCCGGTTAACCTCGCCTCCGGCCCAAGCCGCACGTTCCGGTCCGCCCCCCGCGACGCGCAGGTCGTCTCACCCTCCTCGTCCCCGCCGCTCGCCGGCCAGGCTCCCCACCGCCCGACGCGGCCTCTCCGTCTCCGCGCGCGCCGAGCTCGCCCCGACCTCGCCCGCGCCGGCCAGCAGCCTCCCCCGCTGCGAGCACCGCCCGAGGCCGCCGCCCGTGGGCCCCGCAGCGTCAACCGAGGGTTACTGTGTGGTTGTTCGAGCCCACCCGTTCTTCGGTATACTAGACCCGCGAGTTCAACCCCGAGGATGGTCGACGCCAAGTTCGCCTCGGGACCCCAAGATCGCCGCGACCCTAGACGCAAGATCTCCCTCAGGGAACGACTAGTACTCCGACATGTACCCGTTTGGAGCGAACCCGAAGACGGTAGGGCGACAAGTACTACTTCACGGACATCGAGTGCCAAGATCGGCCACGGAGGATCGAAGTTGTCGAGACCCTGAAGACCCGTTTCCAGGGGCGAATTCCGGACCCGATGCTCGCCAAGAACGCCACCGGTTCAACAAGCACTCCGTCCCGAACACCAAGTGCTGCCTTCCGAATGCCAAGACCGACGCGATGGCGCGGACCCGACAAGAACCTCGCAACGGCAAGACCGACCCCGTGGGACCCGACAAGAGCGTCGCAGCGACAAGAACGACAGCAACCAGGACGGAACCGATGCCCCGACGCCAGGCCAAGTACTCCTTCATGGAACGCCGAGACCCCCGAACCCGGAGACGATCCCGTACCCGAAGACCGCGGATGCGACAAGATCCACTACCCCGGAATCCGAGAACGCTTTCCGCCGAACCCCCCCGAACCCCAGATCCGTCGAACCCTGGACCCTGAGACCGACCCCGGACCCCGGAAACCCCAAGATCGCCGAACCCTAATGTGTGACCCTTTTCCTCGAACCCTATTTTATAACATAATAACAACTTGTTGCATATTTAATTGTCATCTCGCATGCATAATCATGTGGTTTGGGGGCCTTTTTGCCGATTCACCTAATAATTAAATATGGGGCCCATATGCGGGCAAATCTAGTCTCATTTTGGCCTCATTTAAACTTGTGTAGCGAACCGGTATCTTATCTTGCCTTGTTATAACAACATTTAAAATGCGGGGTTTCTAAACAACTTGAACCATATGATTAATTGTCGGAACCCCGGTTCCGCTTAATATGACCTAATTGCATCGCACCTTGCCATGTCATACATCATACATGCATCATGCCGATCTTCTGCCGTGTATTAAATATTGCATCCGGTGTTTCTTCTAGTGATTTGGTTCTTCGCGGATAAGGCCGTTGAGTTGATGTGAGCTTCGCCCCTATCTTCGGCTGAAACCTTCGACAATGTTTTCAGGCGAGCATCTTCCCCTTTCTACCTATCTTACTTTATAGTCTTTATTCCCTCCTGTTGATCTATTGCTATCTGTGTTGCGATGCTTTAGTTTCCGTACCGGTGATATTCTCTGCAGCCTCATATTGCCTTGGACACATCCTATTACCTGTTGTTTGTTAGATAGTTGGACTTGCGCGTCGTAGTCGCTTGCTCAAGTAATGTTGCGTGTTGTCAAATGCCACAGTTGTTGATGTATTGCCGCATGATGTTGTTGGAGCTGATCATAGCTTTACTTATTGTTCACTTTAATTTCGGTTTAACAACTAAAATTGAATAAGCAGAGGCATCGGTGGGTGATAGATAATATTTGGTTTCCGAACGCCCACTTGTGTCCCGTAAGACCCCGAGTACTTGATTCCTGTTCCTTGATTTATCGCGCTATCCACATCCGGGAGGTATATGGGACCCCCCTTAGCCAGAGCTTGATTCCGTCTTATTTCTTGGGGCCACAAACTAGTTTGAGGTTTTATTACTATCCTGTACCTATGCCATGCTTTACTGCTTTATTTACGATTGTGCGAGGTACTGCACACTGTACTGTTTAGGATCGGGACACGATTCCGCGGTGTCGACAAGCCCCGTTTGGGGTTCCCAGTCGTTCACAGCCGTATTACCCAGTACCTTGAGGCCGTCTCGGAGCTTGCTTACTCCGTTGCGGGATCTACTTAAGGGGTGGCCCCCTGAAATATTTCTGAATCTTGTGATTGCTATGTCGTGAAAGCCTCGTTGGGTTTTGATTTGGTTTTTCCGAGGTTGATCGAGTGTGTGTTGCTATTGGTGCACCCCGGCCGGGTAAAACTTTCTGAAAGCCGTGTCCGCGGATATGGACGACTTGGAGCACAGTTTCTCGATCATAGACAAGCATAACTAAAGTTTACTGCTATAAATTTGACTTATAATGACTAGTAATCAGCTTCACTAAAATGGAATGGCTAATTAATACTGCCCACAATTGCTTGTTGGTTGTCGCTTGCGACAATTGTATCTGACTAGTAAGTACTGCAACTACAACGGAATGGCTGAATAAAAGTACCAACAACTGCGGGGTTTTGGGATTATATCATGCTATCGGTATTTGATTAGTAATTGCCGCGACTATAACGGAATGGTTAACTAAAAGTGCCCACTGCTTATTTTATCAGGACGACTATCCTTAACCTGACTAGTAATTGCTGCAACGATAACCGAATAAATAAAACTGCCAACTGTGTGAGTTCCTCGGTTGACTTCCTCGTTTGGTATCGAGGGGGAAACACCAGGATGGGTTTGTTTGGTGATAGCTTCAGGTTGGATCCGGATAGGTCATTCTTACCCCTCTCTGATAATCGCCAGTTGTATCGAGTCTCTATAGGTTGTATAGTGCATGCTGCCGCTGCCGCTTCAGTCCACCATACCTATGTAGGCGAGGACCGCCGAATTCTAGCCTCGCCGTGTACTGGCCTCAGTACTGACGCTCCTTCTTTGTTTTTCTGCTTTGCCCTTTGTCGGCACCCCTTTTGTTTAAGCAGGTTTTGAGATCGACGTCGTTAGCAGGGTTACCCTTCCGGCTTGGCCTGGGCAGGGTTATGGACGCCATTGGTTATTCTTCAGGGCTCTTAGCCCCATTTGCATCTTGTCCGTAGCTGGACGCTCTATCGTTTTCAAGGTGATAAGGATCTTTGTATCTTATATCTGTATTCTTGACTCCTGGAGTCGCTGTTATATATATCTGTTCTGTGGGTCCCATCGAGGACTGTTGTGTAATGTTATTACTTCGTTTTCCACCCGCACGAAAGTGCCTGGTGGGCACCTTTGAATCGTTTCTATGCGGGTTTGGTGAATTTTGCCCAAACTTGCATAGGTCCGATTCTGAGGGTGTTACATCTAGTGTGTGCATTTGTATTCAAATGCAAATTATTAATATGCACACATCTAGGGGGGAGCCTCTTTCATTTGGTTTAAGGTGTCGTTAGTAGGTTTCTTTGCAAATCCTGGTATTGTCATCTAACACCAAAAAGGGGGAGATTGAAAGAACATTTCATAATCCCTAGTGTTTTATGTGTTAGATAACAATATCAAGGATTATTTAATGTGTGTTGAAGTGCTGAAGATCTTCACATTGAAAAAGGAAAATGAAATATGCTTTTGGGGGGCGGATAATCCGCCCCTACCAGGGGCGGATAATCCGCCCCTCCCCATACCCAGAAGGGCGCAACCCCCAGAGAGGGGGCAGAGAATCAGCCGAAAAATCCGGCAAGGGCGGATAGTCCGCCCCATACAGAGAGCGACGCAGGTCCAGACTTGGCGAAAATCCTCGAAGGGCGGATAGTCCGCCCCCCGCCCTTCGAGGGATTTCGCCAAGTCAGGACCTGCGTCGCTCTCTGTATGGGGGGTGTATTTTCCCCTGGACTTTCCGGCTCGGGGCGGAGTTTTCCCCTAGGCTGAATAGTCCGCCCCTTGAGGGGGGCGGATAATCCGGCCCTCGAGGAAATTCGCCAAGTCTGGACCTACGTCGCTCTCTGTATGGGGGGCGGAATTTCCCCCAGAGTTTCCGTCCTGGGGGCGTAGTTTTTCCCTAGGGCGGATAATCCGCCCCTAGTGGAGGGCGGATAATCCGCCCCCAAACTTCTTCAACGGCCAGATCTGGGCAGGGGTATTTAAGTCTGCCTTCCCCTCCCGCCAGATCTCTTGGTTCATTCGAAAAGTCAAGATCTGATCTGCTACCTTCACCCAAGAGAGCTCCACCTAGATCCACCCAAAGGCCCCGTCCCTTGGGGAATCGAAGGAGGAGGACTCAATCTTCAACAACAGCAATCAAGCGCTTCATCTCCTCTCCATTCGTTTGGAGAATCTCCGATCTAGTATTTCTTACAAATATCTAGATCCTTGCTTTTGATTATATTGATAATCCTTGTTCTTGTGACAGCTTGTTGTCATTACGGGAGCCCCCAATTCAGTTGTGGGTGTGTGCCCCGGTAGAGTTGTAAAGGCATTGGTTCCCGCCTCGAAGGGTACCAATAGTGGAGAAGGAGGACCAGGCCTTTCATGGAGAGATCCATCAGAGAATAGGGTGAGGCCTATTGTGGCGTCGTGGTCCTAGAACCGCCCACCCCTCCAACGCAGATGTACTTCCCTTAACAAGGAAGTAACTGCGGTAAAAAATCTCTGTGTCTCCGCATGCTCCACTACGGTTCACTCGATCCTCTCTTTACGTGCTTAGTAGCTAGGGTTGCATATAGGGAAATTCTCGTAGTTGCATATCTAGAGAATTTAGTTTATGCCAAGCCTAAAATTGAAAAAGAACTAAAAATTGAGTAGCACCTATTCACCCCCTCTAGGTGCCCACACGATCCATTTCACCAAGGCATCCCCTTCTTCATCAATAAAAATTTCAGGTCTTTCTAGACAGTTCGTTTTTATTGTTTCATGCAGAGTTGTGTTGTTCTTGGAGCATCTTAGTTTTTGTTTTTGGTTTTCTTTTGCTTCGTTTGTTTTTGGTTTGTGTGCTTGCTTTAAAAAAAATTATAAACACCAAAAATATTTGTTCTTCTTCTTTGGTTTTGTGAGTTCTTTGCAGGGTTCATCCGTCCTCAGTGGTTTGTGGTTTCATGTTAAATATTCAAGTCACACAAGTGAAGGGCAATAATGAAGATTAAGACAACTCGAGGTGTGGTAAGAGGCTAGTAACAAACTCTATTTGTTTTATTTTTTTACATATACTCATCATTGTGAGCATGATTAGCCTGTTTGTGTAAGGTGTATGTCATTATGGATGCTTAGTAGTTCTTGCTTGTCTATGATTAGCTCCAGCTTGCTAATAGTTTGTAGCATGTCATATGAATGTTTTCTTGCATTGTTTTATTCCTACTTTGGTATGATATTGTGGTATCCTCCTCTGACTGTTCATGTGAATCGACTTGGCACATTGTAACATCCCAAAAATATTGAACTTGGATCATCAAACTCTAATCATCAAAATTAGGGTTAACAAAAAACTTTTCTAAATAAAATTATGAATGCATGCATATGAGTATGCATTGAATTTGAAATTCTTTTGAACCACCTGTTTGTATGTTTCCTTGCTTGTAAAATGTTTCTTAGGTGAAATAAACATCATCTAAAAAATTTCCCACACTTTTCCCAAAGAAAAATAAAGCAAAACAAATAAAATAAAGGAATGGTCATTTTGACCAATTTAACTCCCATGCCTACTTTGGCTGTCTCAAACTTTCAGAACCTAACAGAAACTTTTCTGGATCTTTGCACCCCTTGAATGTACTCATAACAAAGTATCAAGGCCCACTTTGTGATCATCCAGAAACTTTCAAATGCATAGTTTAAATGACAATTCAAAATTAAATCTTTATCATATGGGAAGATCCCACTTTTTCAAAAACCACTCAAACAAGCTCAACTTTCAAAACCCAAGCATCTGCAGACTCACCAACACCAATCTAGCAGACCCACCAAAAATCTTTTCAAAATTCAAAACTTGATTTCATGCGGCCATTTCATCAAACACATTGCAGACACAAATCAAACAAAATCAAAACACTATAGTGTGCAGTGTTTTGAGCCTAACTTGTTCCCTCTCTGGGCAACACTAGCCTTAGTAGATCATCTAACAACCTTAACTAATCACTAGCACCACTGTAAGCTTGGCAATGCCATCAATGGTGAGCAGCCGAAGCCAACCTTGTCACCCCCATGTCGACAGCAAACTAGGAGGAGAAACCAGCCTAGCCAGGATGTCTGGGAGGCAGCCCACCATCCACCGCCACTCCCTGTCCACCGCTCGAACCTTGCCAACCCCTGGACCACACGAACGGACCGCGCCCAGCCCGCCATCAACCATGCCGAGCATCCACCAGAGCGCCACCCTCGACCGAAGCCCACACACCGCGCGCCGCCCTTGCCGCATTCATACACGATCACCACCGACCCAGGAGACCGCCAGACATCCCCGTTAGCCGCACCATGACGCACAGCCACCGCTCGCCGTCGAAGACGCCGCCTCTGCCGTGCAAAGCGTCGCGTGTTCCAGACCAAAACGCACCGCCCCTACAAGCGCATTAAAGCCGTAGAGCATCACCAGGAGACCACCAAGCGATCTCCATCGCCGGCCATGCCTCTAGCAGCCCGTAGCCATGTCGCCACCGTCGCCTGCCCATGCCGTTCGGTCTCACCGTCGAGACTATAAATAGAGCACTCCCCCGCTCGAATTCTTCACACCATTCCACTCCTCTCTCACCCAGAACCACCCCACCTCAGTCCCGAAGAAAGGCGAGCAACGAATCGCCGGAATTTCACCGGAGCCCGCCGCCTCTAGAGAAGAAGGGCGCCATCGATTTCGTCCACCCCAGGAGCTGCCGCAACCACCCCTGAGTTCGCCGTTGTCGACTTTGTCGTTTGCCCGCCTCGCCGACCCTCGCCTGCACCCCGGTAAGCCCCCAGCAACCCCCACTGGCCACGCTAGGTATTTCTCGCCGGCGTTGCCCAACGTCGACGATGACTCCCAGCCGTTGGATTAGAATCAGATCGAACGTCCCACGTTGCCCCGTACCTCTTTGCACCCCCTGTCTCACTGACAAGTGGGGACACCCACTTAAGCAGCCCGCGGAAGCGCTACGCTTAGCAGGCCGGCCCGTTAACTTTTTCCGCGCAGCCCAGTTATTTGAATTAAACCTTTTCCATTTTATTTCAAACACACTTCTGTACCCAACTTCAAAAATCAACCCAGATCGATTCAGTGCACCAAATTGAATGAAACCAATTTTGTTAGAAAGGTCTGGGAATGCTGAATCCAAGCCCGTTGGATTCAAGTCATTTGGATCTATAGATCACCCATGGTAAAAATAACAAGGCAGAAGCTTTTATGCAATCAAACATTTTTCAAATTTAAACCATAATAGCTTTTGAGTTGATTCCAACTCTCAAAAATCACATTTAACCATACCTTTCAGAATATATAAAAATATATAGGTTTACTTGCAGAAATAATGTTCAAGTAATAAAAGAATGCTACATAGGCATTTCTAGTCACTTTATTTAATTAAAATAAAAGGGTAAAACCTTATTAAATTGTGACACCACTTTAAATCATATTCCCATGGACTAAAATATGTGGTGATGACATGTGTCAACATGATCCCATGTTTGGTTTGGAGAATATTAAATCTTAGGTAGTTTTTCAATGAGTAGAAATTACTTTTCTAAAAATAAAAGGAATTAAACCAAGCCTTAATCTTGTAATGTTGGAGATGATGTTAGATCATCTATAGGACCCTTGTGTGTGATGATTGCAAGTAGTTAAGTATTGTTTGGTGATTGTGTACCTCGTATTTATTCATAGACGATAGTACCGACCAAGGATACGAGGAGGAAGGAGGATTCTACGAAGAAGAAGCCAAGGAGAACTTCAACCACTGCTCTGCACAAGGCAAGCTTTACTAACCAAGTGGACAAATTCAAGCCTAATACTACTAGGGAATGTGCAAGCTAACACTTGCAATTTATCAAGCCTTACTACATCAATTGACCTATGCAAGCTATTAACTTAGCAAGCTTATACCACTTGATAAACCATCCTAGTTTTAATTGCAAGCTTTATGCTTTAATTCTTTATCAAAGATCTTACTTAGAGTTTACTTAAGAAAATGATAGATACTAGAAAAATATGTGAAGGTTGCATAAAGAGCATAAAATTTGGCCTAAGCTAGATAATCTTGATGTCATCCTAAGGCATGAGATTGAACTTAGCTAAAACTCCACTAGTTTACCACCCCTCATCAGTGCTTACCCCCGCCTATAGATGCTAGTTCTAAGCATGAAACCTGATCAACTTTAGATGGGAATACTTGGTGGAAAAATGGTTATGAAAACCTTGGAATGATGGATCATTCTATTGAAATGTTTTGGACATGTGTTTCCGAACACCTGATGATTTTAGTGATGAAATGTTGAGGCATGAGCCTTAGCCCTTTATAAAACTGATGGTTGTCTGGATGCGATACCATTCCAATTTTATCGTACAACCACAATACCCGAAGATTGTGTAGGGCTCGACTGGAAACTTATATACCTTAGTATTAGTTCCCTCACGACCAAGGTCTAAGCTGAGGCTACCTTGTGAAGATTGTCCACCTGTGTAGTACGCAAGATGACAGTTGGTCATGGTTGGGAGGCCAAACTCACAGGAGAGGTGCTTATACTAGGTAGTGTAATTGAAAGGTTAGGATTGATTATCCGCATACTGAATATGGAGAATTCAGGATTTGTTCCTGACGGATGTATCGAATGTTGTGGTGAAAGTGTACAATCTCTGCAGAGTGTCAAACTATTTGAATAGCCGCGTCCGCGGTTATGGACAGTTGGAGTGGCCATACTGTTCCCCCGTCAGACTTTTCAAAATGACTTGTGAAATGGATTGAGACTTTGACTTGACCACAACAGGGTTGTGATATGAAATACACGTTCCCACTTAGGAGTTATAAAATTGTGACTAGCATTCATTGCTTCTAGACTTAGTAGAGATAAATCTGGCTTTTGCAAAATAACCCTAGAGCCTAGTGTCCTATTACCAAAAACCCCTTTTACTTGTTATTATTAGTTTGCGAGTACTTAAAGAGTACTCATGGCTTTGTTCCTGGCTATTCCCATGGCCAGACTATGAAGAGGAGTACCTGGAGGATGGACCCCAGGAAGGTTACGACAACTAGGATCATCTCCCATCGTCAGCATTGCCTATGACCCCGAAGATGGACCTTCGCCTACGCTACCGTTATTATTACGTATTCCGCTGCTTGATGTTGTATTAAGAACTGGATCATGAGATCCCTATTTATGTAAGAACTTATGTACGGTTTGTAATGGATGATGTACTATGGTATCCAATTCTATGTCTCGCAAAAATGGTAATCCTGGGATTGCGATGTATGGCATAACATGCATCTGGGATTAATAATCCGGGTGTTGAAACACATGCTCACGCATGCATATGACTAATCAATAGTCAGTAAGCCTTGATGATTTATTTTGCCTCAGAGTTCTTGTATCACTTTCATGCCATAATTAGTCATGTTTTGTTGCAAGCATGATTATGACAGCTATTGCTCTCTCGTTTGTCGCTCCCTCTCTTTTGCTAGCCTTCACTTGCATTGAGTTCGTGCTCTACCTGTGCTTCCAAATTCCCAAAACCAATATTGCTAGCTGTGTCCACCATACCTACATATTAGCATCATTTGCTATTTCAGTGCATATTCATATGCCGTGTTTTCTTCCAAAATAAAATGTTTGTCTATTTTGAGAAAGTTAGTTAGTAAAGCTCTCACGAACTTGATGGCACACTTTATTCCTTGCGCTTAATAATCCTGAACCATTTTTACTAGTCCATGAAAGTTATATGCCTGCTAATTATATCCTGGGAGTCAGCAGAACCGTGCTGTCACGGGGAACACTTTCAACACTTTTTTGGATACCTCATCCAGTTGATTCCTTGCTCTTTTGTTTATGGATGTCAACGATGTGAAATAAAAGGGGAACTTGTTAGTTCATGGAGTTTATACATTGTGTTAGAGAAACGCCTGGGCCGCTAGCCTAAGCCATGCCTAATCGTGGTGGAAACTTGCAACATCACTATAATGAGCATCTATGAAGTGTCCTCAATAAAAAGCTATGCATATGGTAAATAAAAATATTGCTGATATGCTCATTGTCTTGTCATTTTGGTTATGGGAAAGCTCATGTACCATGTGCAAGGGGTACCCCGTTGGCGGTTCTCGATGATATGCATGTATTTACAATTTCAAGAACTTTAAGGTGACCAAAGTTGAGTAGCATGTGGAGAGACCCTCGTACTCAAGGGACTTGGGATTGCCAGTCTATGGTCTGTCAGGCATATGATTCAGAGTGGACCTCACTTTCACCTTAACCAAATGAAGATGCCTATGATAGGGGATATGAGAGATCAAAGCTAATGAGTACCTTCCTTTCAGCATTGGGAAGCCTTTAAAACCTTCACAAAACCATTTTCACAACCTTGTTGAGTCACCACTTATTCTATGAGCACCTTCTTGAGAGCATAGTTGTCATTCTTGTGTTTGTTCCAAAACTTGGTTAAATATGTCATGACTTTGATGCTTATATCTCTGATATATTTATCTCTAGTCTTCATGTGAACTTCAGAGGTGCCTTGGCATTTATATTGTTCTCTTCAAACAAAGGCAAGCGAGATACCACTCTATCATACCTTATTATGAGCATTGGAATGTTGCTTATGTTTATGTTTCATGCTACTTATTATTATTGAGTTGGTTTCTCTTCATAGCTTGCAATGACTATTGAGTAGACCTAGTTGCATACTCTTTATTATGAATTGTCTAAGCATCTACTCCTTTGCTGAGAATATTTACATCATATAAAGCAAAGTGTTCATGAAAGTTCTTTTATCACACTCAATTTTCAACTGAATTGCTTGAGGACAAGCAATAAGCTAAGATTGGGGGGAGTTGATACGTCAAAAATGTATCTACTTTCTCGAACACTTTGCTATTGTTTATTCTCTAAACTTGTGTGATTTGGATACAACTAACACGGACTGACGCTGTTTTCAGCAGAATTACCTTGGGGTCTTGTTTTTGTGCAGAAAATGAACTATCAGGAAAAATCCCGGAAAATATGCCAAAAACTGTTTCTCACCAGAAGATCCACAGAGCCAGAAGGGGAGACAGAGAGGAGGCTTGGGGGCCCAGACCCACCCCAGGCGCGAGCCCACCTGACCGCGCGCCTGGAGGGGGTTTGGCCACCGCTGACAGCTCCTCAGCCTCCCTCCGCGCTTATAAGTTGCCTTCTGACCTAAAAACTCAGGGGGGGGTCGATAGTTTTCCAGAAAGAGTTCCGATCCGCCTCCACCACCAGAAACCAAGATTCGGATCCAGAAACTCCGTTCTAGCTCCCTGCCGGGATGGGGAATTTGGAGAGGATCATCGTCATCGTCATCACCAACGCATCTCCATCAACCACAGATGTTTCCCTCATCCATGAGTGAGTAATCCCCCGCTGTAGGCTTGGGGATGGTAGGGATTGGATGAGTTCTATCATGTAATCGAATAAGATTGTTAGGGCTTAGTGCATAGTATCTCTTATGATATTTGACTTTGTTGCAACTTGTTGTGCTTAATGCTTGTCACTAATGCCCGAGTGCCATGATCTTAGATCTGAACTTATTGTTGAATAATTATTACAGTATTGTTCTTATCTACAATTTGTGTACACATATCATTGTCCGGATCCAAAGGCCCCAAAGTGACAATAATTGGGACAACCTGAGGGGATGGCTGTGGTGTGAGGATCACATGTGTTCACGGAGTGTTAATGCTTTACTCCGGTGCTCTATTAAAAGGAGCACCTTAATTTCCAGTAGTTCCCTAGAGGCCCCGCTTGCACGGGCTGGCTGGACAAAAGATGTTGTGCAAGTTCTCATTGCGAGCACGTATGACTATATTTGGAGCACATGCCTAGGATTGTTTAGTACTTGGATGCTTGTTATTATTTATCTGCAATGCCCTAGGTCTTGAAGTTACATGTTTAGACTCGTCCATGCAACGCCCGTCCATCCATCCCTATGCCTACCGCACTCGAATCATACTGCTTCCGTTACTGTTACTATTGCTCCTGTTTCACTGTTGTTGTTGCTTTGCTGTTGCTACTACCAAACTGTTGCTACTAATAAACTTCTGTGAGCAAGAACTATTTCCAGGTGCAGCTGAACTGACAACTCAGTTGTTAAGGCTTGCAAGTATTCTTTGGCTCCCCTTGTGTCGAATCAATAAATTGGGTAATACTACCCGCGAAGACTGTTGCGATCCCCTATACTTGTGGGTCATCAACAACCATGCAAAACATAATAAAGATGAAATGCATGAAAGGCAAACACTTAAGAACAAACCAATCTTAAGTATAAAACCATTTCCCTTAAACCCTCTAAACTTCTCCCCCATTGACAACAAGTGCCAAAATGGATGACAAAGTTAGAATACCAATATAGTATGAGTTCATACCCAAGGTGTGCATTTCTCATAAATTGAGTGAAATCAAATGCACATATCCAATGACGAATCTTTGGACGAAATCAAGCTATATTGAGGATCAAAGATTGCTACAAGGATAAAACAGTGAAGAAACTTCAATGGATGAAGCAAGCAGTCCAATGATCCAAAAAATCAAATGGACAAATAGTGCTCTAAATGAAATAAGCAAGCTCCCCAAGGTTCGTGCATAAATTTTAGTTATTGTATTTGAATACAATATGCACAAACATGGAATCCTCACTCCTTCTATATTATTTAGAACACATCCAAGATACAAGGTGTAGATATAAATAAATACACTTGTCAAGAAAAGCTTAAGTCTAAAAAGAAACCAAATATGAGATATGAGTGCGTGAAGACGCAATAAAAGTAAACCAAGAACTCGTAAATCAAGACCTTACCAATAACATTAAAAACCAAGAGGATAAGAGATATGGTCGGCAAAGAGCGATGATATCAAGGCAAGAGATTAACACTCTCATGTATATAAGTTTATAAGTGGACAAAACATGAGAATAATCCACAAATAAACAACCATACATAAGAGGTTAATAAAATAAGAAAACATGATATCCAAGAGGAAGTCATAAGATATACCAAACATGATATTTTTTGCTTAAGTGCATATATAGCCCATGTGTAACACCCTCAGAATCGGCCCTATGCAAGTTTCAGCGATTCCCGCCAAACCCGCATAGAAACGATTCAAAGGTGCCCACCAGGCACTTTCGTGCGGGTGGAAAACGAAGCAATATCATTACACAATAGTCCACGATGGAACCCACAGAACAGATAGATACAAGAATGACTCCACGAGTCAAGAATACAGATATACAGTACAAAGATCCAAATCACCTTGAGAACGATACAAAGTCCGACTATGGACAAGATGCAAATGGGGCTAAGAGCCCTGAAGAATAACCAATGGCGTCCATAACCCTGCCCAGGCCAAGCCGGAAGGGTAACCCTGCTAACGACGTCGATCTCAAACCTGCTTAAACAAAAGGGGTGCCAACAAAGGGCAAAGGAAAAAGAGAGCGGTCAGTACTGAGGCCAGTACACGGCGAGACTAGAATTCAGCGGTCCTCGCATACATAGGTATGGTGGACTGAAGCGGCAGCGCAGCATGCACTAATCAACCTATAGAGACTCAATATAACTGTCGGCTATCAGATAGGGATAAGAAAGACCTATTCGGTACCAACCTGATACTACCACCAAACATACCCATCCTGGTATTTCCCCCTCGAGACCAAACGAGGAAGTCAACCGAGGAACTCACACAGTTGGCAGTTTTATTTATTCGGTTATCGTTGCAGCAATTACTAGTCAGGTATAGATAGCATGAGTCATCCTGATATAATAAGCAGTGGGCAGTTTTATTTAACCAATCCGTTGTAGTTGTAGTACTTACTAGTCAGATACATATAAATGAGGCATCCCAAAACCCAGCAGTTGTTGGTACTTTTATTTAGCCATTCCGTTGTAGTTGCAATACTTACTAGTCAGATACAATGGTAACAGGTGTCAACCCAAATAAGCAATTGTTGGCACTTTTATTTAGCCATTCCATTATAGTGAAGCTGATTACTAGTCATTATAAAGTCAAATTTATAGCACTACTTTAGTTATAGTTGTTTATGATCGAGATACTGTGATCCAAGTCGTCCATAACCGTGGACACGGCTTTCAGAAAGTTTTACCCTGCAGGGGGCACAAATAGCAACACACGCACGATGAACCTCGAGAAAAACCAAATAAAACCCAACGAGGCATCACGACAGAGCAATTGCAAGATTCATATAAATTTTAGAGGGCCACCCCACCAAGCTACCCGCTACGAAGTTGGCCGGCTCCGAGACGGACCCAGAGGTTTGCGAGAACGGCTGGAAACGACTGGGAACCCAAAAGTGTGACTAGGCTTGTCGATACCGCGTAATCGTGCCGCGATCCAAAACAGTACAGGCACTCCACGCGCAATCGTAAATAAAGCAGTAAAGCATGGCATAAGTACAGGATAGTAATAAAGCCCCAAACTACTTTGTGGCCCCAAGAAATGAATATGACTCAAGCTCTGGCTAGGGGGATTCATGGTCCCACATGCGGATAGTGCGAATATTCAAAGAACAAGTATCAAGTACTCGGGGTCCTACGGGACACAAGTGGACGGTTAAAAACCAAATAACATCTATTGCCCACCTGTGCCTCTGCATTATTTACCTACTTCAATTTTAGTTATTAAACGGTAATTAAAGTTATAATCATCTCCAACATAAAGCATATGGCAGTCATCCAGCAACTGTGGTGCTTAACGACACGCAACAACACTTGAGCAAGCAACTACAACACGCAAGTCCAACTATCTACCAAACAACAGGTAATAGGATGTGTCCAAGGCAATATAAGGCTGCAAAGGATATCGCGGGTACGAAAACTAGAGCATCATAACACAGATAGCAATAGATCAACAGGAGGAAATAAAGACTAGAAATGTAAAATAGGTATAAAGGGGGAGAATGCTCGCCTGGAAAACATTGCCGAAGGTTCACCGGGGATCAGGTCGACACTCGCATCAACTCATCGGCCTAGTCCGTGAAGAAGCAAAACACTAGCACAAACACCGGATGCACTATTTAATACTACGACGAAAGACCAGACATGATGCATGTATGATGTATGACATGGCAATGATGCAAGGCAATTAGGCAATATTAAGCGGACCCAGGGTCCCGACAATTACTTGGAAGGTTCATGTTGTTTAGATACCCTGCAATTTAAATGTTGTATTAATAAGGCAAATATGACACCGGTTCGCTATACAAATTTAAATGGAGCCAAATAGGACTAGAACCGCCCACATATGGCCTCCATATTTTTATTATGAGATGAATCGGCATAATGCCCCCAAAACCACATGATATGAATGTGACATGATCAATTTAATATGCAACATGTGAAATTATCATATATTAAAATATAGAGGTCTCGGATAAGGGTCACACATGGGTTTGACGATCTTGGGGTTTCGGAGAGGGATCGGTCCTCAGATCTCCGGATCCGGGGCTTCGGGGTTTTGGCGTCCGTGAGGAAGAGCACGAAGTCGGTGAAGGATTCGGACTTTGAATCTTTGGGATCTTCAGTTTCCGATCGGCGGCCTTGTCGATTGTTCATCGGAATCTAGGAGGAGATCATCTACACAGAGACAGGAACCAGAGCACTTGAGGAGCAGTAGACTTGGTTCGAACGGAGCACCAAGACTGGCATGCAAACATCACCCACAACGGAAGCACAGGAATGAAGATTATCTACAACAAGAAGGTCATAGATAGCAGTGGATTAGTGGCCTCGGCGAAATATTGCTTGCTGGCCACACACATACGCAGTATCCAGGTGAGACCAGAGATTGATGGACAACTTCAAACGTGTGGAACGAAAAGCACCGGCGACCGGAAGAGCTTGGCCGTGAGGGGTCGGACGACGACGTGCGGCGAAGGTCGGGCCAACGGCCGGAGAACATATGTCATGGCGGAGCTCGTCGACGCGGCGACGATGGAGGAGCCGACGCGAGGAGGCGGCCGAAGGTTGCAGGGAAGGTGACCGAGAGAGGCGGCGAGGAGGGCGCGTCCGGGATAGGGTGGAGGCACCAGAGGGCCTATGAGGGCGCCGGCGAGGTCCTGCCCGCGGGGTCGACGCCGGCTTGCAGAGGCATGGAGGAGGCGCATGGGGAGGGGCGGCGGTCGGCCGGGAGAGGCGAAGGAGGAGGGAGCCCCAGGCGGCGGTGGCGCCCTGGGGGAGGAGGCGACAGCGCTGGGTGTCGGAGTTGTAGAGGGGGAGGACAGGCGGCGTCCGCTGGCGAGCGCTCCTGGCGGCGGCATCGTGAGGAGCAGGGTTTGCAGAGGGGAGCAAGAGGAGCGGGGTCGTCCGACAGCGGCGCTTGCGGCCAAAGGAAGGCGGCAGGGAGATGACGACAGGAGTCGCGGAGAGGAGGCCACGACCGAGGACGAGCGAGGCAGGAGGCTGGCGGCGCTCTCCATCGGGCCAGAGGAAGAGGGCGATGGGGATTGTGGGGCAAGGAGGCGGGGATCGACACGGAACAGACAGGATGGGGCCCAAGCATCATGAGCGAGCGGTGGCAGGTGGGGTCCGCGAGAAGGAGTGTGTGGCAGGGCAGGGGTGGGGGTACCGCGCACGCTGTGTGCGTGCCTTGCACCTAGCGGCGGCGGGGTAGGGGGTTAGGGTTTGCTAGGGATTTAGGGTTTAGGTAGTTTAGGTGGGTTGGGCTGGGTAGTCGGGGTCTGGCCGGTTGGGCTTTTGGGCCTGGCCTGCGGCTACCTCCCCCGATACAAAAATATTTTATTTAATTGATTTAGTTTAAAAATACTTTCGTAAATAGTTGTTAGACAAATAACAGATCCGGATCGATCGGGGTTTCGTACTTGAATAAAGAGACGGGGTATTTGTACAAAACAAAATAAGGCTTTTCGCAAATAGTTTTAGACAAATAGATGCATGCTGATGTCATGATGATGCACATAGATAAAGATAGGCGATTTTCTAGTAGTGGTTTTCTAGGGGTGCTACAACTCGACACCACTAACAATGGATCTCGCCCTCGAGATCCGCCTCCTAGCGGAGAAGAAAGCCGACGATCAGATCCTTCGCGCTTTATGTAGATCTTCGCGACACCACTAACAATGATTCTTTCTCTGCCTTGAAATCAGCGACACCACCAACAAGGGTTGATGCTCTCGTTCGTCGAGAGAGCACTCCGGAGAAACAAATATGAAGGTCGAGGTCTCTAAAGATAAGGCCACCTCTAACTTCCATGGAATGAGTATAATTGCATCGATACACCGACTCAATGTACAAGAGCGAATGATAAGAGTAGTCGGATGGTGATCAGTCCATCGCGCACCCAAAGCATTACTCTGCACATGAATATGAGAACTATGCAACCAACTCTCGGAATCAGACTGAAGATCTCGACAAGCGAGGTTCGGAAACAAAGGATGGGTGGAGATTCTCATCAGGTCTGATGTAGATGACTTCATCGTTTCAGAACACACTGGAGGATACAAAGAAAACTTTTAGCGAATTCCCGGTCCACTGAAAGGTACAACAGAGGAAAGGTCCCTCCGATAGCATGAAGACCAAATGTCGAAGCACCGTTAACAGAGGATGGAAACGAAACCCTGAAGGTACGACGAAAACCAAACCACGAGAATTCCTGGACTCGAAGAAAAGGTAAGAGAGAAGACTCAAAACACGTCGAGATAAGAGGAGAATAGCAGAGGGGTAAGGAGTAAAAGTAGACCTACTCAGATCTATCCAATCGAATTTTTTTCAAAATAATTTTGACACTATGACGTCCGTTAGCTAGGTTATCCTACAGGCTGGACCAGTGGGTTATCGTAACTGCTGAGCTCTGGTACCACTCTGTAACACCCTCAGAATCGGCCCTATGCAAGTTTCAGCGATTCCCGCCAAACCCGCACAGAAACGATTCAAAGGTGCCCACCAGGCACTTTTGTGCGGGTGGAAAACGAAGCAATATCATTACACAATAGTCCACGATGGAACCCACAGAACAGATAGATACAACAACGACTCCACGAGTCAAGAATACAGATATACAGTACAAAGATCCAAATCACCTTGAGAACGATACATCGTCCGACTACGGACAAGATGCAAATGGGGCTAAGAGCCCTGAAGAATAACCAATGGCGTCCATAACCCTGCCCAGGCCAAGCCGGAAGGGTAACCCTGCTAACGACGTCGATCTCAAACCTGCTTAAACAAAAGGGGTGGCAACAAAGGGCAAAAGAAAAAGAGAGCGGTCAGTACTGAGGCCAGTACACGGCGAGACTAGAATTCGGCGGTCCTCGCCTTAATAGGTATGGTGGACTGAAGCGGCAGCGCAGCATGCACTAAACAACCTATAGAGACTCAATATAACTGTCGGCTATCAGATAGGGATAAGAAAGACCTATTCGGTACCAACCTGATACTACCACCAAACATACCCATCCTGGTATTTCCCCCTCGAGACCAAACGAGGAAGTCAACCGAGAAACTCACACAGTTGGCAGTTTTATTTATTCGGTTATCGTTGCAGCAATAGTCAGGTATAGATAGCATGAGTCATCCTGATATAATAAGCAGTGGGCAGTTTTATTTAACCAATCCGTTGTAGTTGTAGTACTTACTAGTCAGAGCATATAAATGAGGCATCCCAAAACCCAGCAGTTGTTGGTACTTTTATTTAGCCATTCCGTTGTAGTTGCAATACTTACTAGTCAGATACAATGGTAACAGGTGTCAACCCAAATAAGCAATTGTTGGCACTTTTATTTAGCCATTCCATTATAGTGAAGCTGATTACTAGTCATTATAAAGTCAAATTTATAGCACTACTTTAGTTATAGTTGTCTATGATCGAGATATTGTGCTCCAAGTCGTCCATAACCGCGGACACGGCTTTCAGAAAGTTTTACCCTGCAGGGGGGCACAAATAGCAACACACGCACGATCAACCTCGAGAAAAACCAAATAAAACCCAACGAGGCATCACGACAGAGCAATTGCAAGATTCATATAAATTTCAGGGGGGCACCCCACCAAGCTACCCGCTACGAAGTTGGCCGGCTCCGAGACGGACCCAGAGGTTTGCGAGAACGGCTGGAAACGACTGGGAACCCAAAAGTGCGACTAGGCTTGTCGATACCGCGTAATCGTGCCGCGATCCAAAACAGTACAGGCGCTCCACGCGCAATCGTAAATAAAGCAGTAAAGCATGGCATAAGTACAGGATAGTAATAAAGCCCCAAACTACTTTGTGGCCCCAAGAAATAAATACGACTCAAGCTCTGGCTAGGGGGATTCATGGTCCCACATGCGGATAGTGCGAATATTCAAAGAACAGGTATCAAGTACTCGGGGTCCTACGGGACACAAGTGGACGGTTAAAAACCAAATAACATCTATTTCCCACCTGTGCCTCTGCATTATTTACCTACTTCAATTTTAGTTATTAAACGGTAATTAAAGTTATAATCATCTCCAACATAAAGCATATGGCAGTCATCCAGCAACTGTGGTGCTTAACGACACGCAACAACACTTGAGCAAGCAACTACAACACGCAAGTCCAACTATCTACCAAACAACAGGTAATAGGATGTGTCCAAGGCAATATAAGGCTGCAAAGGATATCGCGGGTACGAAAACTAGAGCATCATAACACAGATAGCAATAGATCAACAGGAGGAAATAAAGACTAGAAATGTAAAATAGGTAGAAAGGGGGAGAATGCTCGCCTGGAAAACATTGCCGAAGGTTCACCGGGGATCAGGTCGACACTCGCATCAACTCATCGGCCTAGTCCGTGAAGAAGCAAAACACTAGCACAAACACCGGATGCACTATTTAATACTACGACGAAAGACCAGGCATGATGCATGTATGATGTATGACATGGCAATGATGCAAGGCAATTAGGCAATATTAAGGGGACCCACGGTCCCGACAATTACTTGGAAGGTTCATGTTGTTTAGATACCCTGCAATTTAAATGTTGTATTAATAAGGAAAATATGACACCGGTTCGCTATACAAATTTAAATGGAGCCAAAATAGGACTAGAACCGCCCACATATGGCCTCCATATTTTTATTATGAGATGAATCGGCATAATGCCCCCAAAACCACATGATATGAATGTGACATGATCAATTTAATATGCAACATGTGAAATTATCATATATTAAAATATAGAGGTCTCGGATAAGGGTCACACATGGGTTTGACGATCTTGGGGTTTCGGAGAGGGATCGTTCCTCAGATCTCCGGATCCGGGGCTTCGGGGTTTTGGCGTCCGTGAGGAAGAGCACGAAGTCGGTGAAGGGTTCGGACTTTGAATCTTTGGGATCTTTAGATTCCGATCGGCGGCCTTGTCGATTGTTCATCGGAATCTAGGAGGAGATCATCTACACAGAGACAGGAACCAGAGCACTTGAGGAGCATTAGACTTGGTTCGAACGGAGCACCAAGACCGGCATGCAAACATCACCCACAACGGAAGCACAGGAATGAAGATTATCTACAACAAGAAGGTCATAGATAGCAGTGGATTAGTGGCCTCGACGAAATATTGCTTGCTGGCCACACACATACGCAGTATCCAGGTGAGACCAGAGATTGATGGACGACTTCAAACGTGTGGAACGAAAAGCACCGGCGACCGAAAGAGCTTGGCCGTGAGGGGTCGGACGACGACGTGCGGCGAAGGTCGGGCCAACGGCCGGAGAACATATGTCATGGCGGAGCTCGTCGACGCGGCGACGATGGAGGAGCCGACGCGAGGAGGTGGCCGAAGGTTGCAGGGAAGGTGACCGAGAGAGGCGGCGAGGAGGGCGCGTCCGGGATAGGGTGGAGGCACCAGAGGGCCTGTGAGGGCGCCGGCGAGGTCCTGCCCGCGGGGTCGACGCCGGCTTGCAGAGGCATGGAGGAGGCGCATGGGGAGGGACGGCGGTCGGCCGGGAGAGGCGAAGGAGGAGGGAGCCCCAGGCGGCGGTGGCACCCTGGGGGAGGAGGCGACAGCGCTGGGCGTCGGAGTTGTAGAGGGGGAGGACCGACGGCGTCCGCTGGCGAGCGCTCCTGGTGGCGGCATCGTGAGGAGCAGGGTTTGTAGAGGGGAGCAAGAGGAGCGGGGTCGTCCGGCAGCGGCGCTTGCGGCCAAAGGAAGGCGGCAGGGAGATGACGACAGGAGTCACGGGGAGGAGGCCACGACCGAGGACGAGCGAGGCAGGAGGCTGGCGGCGCTCTCCATCGGGCCAGAGGAAGAGGGCGACGGGGATTGTGGGGCAAGGAGGTGGGGATCGACACGGAACAGACAGGGTGGGGCCCAAGCATCATGAGCGAGCGGTGGAAGGTGGGGTCCGCGAGAAGGAGTGTGTGGCAGGGCAGGGGTGGGGGTACCGCGCACGCTGTGTGTGTGCCTTGCACCTGGCGGCGGCGGGGTAGGGGGTTAGGGTTTGCTAGGGATTTAGGGTTTAGGTAGTTTAGGTGGGTTGGGCTGGGTAGTCGGGGTCTGGCCGGTTGGGCTTTTGGGCCTGGCCTGCGGCTACCTCCCCCGATACAAAAATATTTTATTTAATTGATTTAGTTTAAAAATACTTTCGTAAATAGTTGTTTGACAAATAACAGATCCGGATCGATCGGGGTTTCGTACTTGAATAAAGAGACGGGGTATTTGTACAAAACAAAATAAGGCTTTTCGCAAATAGTTTTAGACAAATAGATGCATGCTGATGTCATGATGATGCACATAGATAAAGATAGGCGATTTTCTAGTAGTGGTTTTTTCGGGGTGCTACACCATGGCTCTATTTTCTCTTATGGTATATCAATGAACTTCACCAAAGAAAAATAAAAACCTCAAAAACATCACAACTAACACTAAGGGAACAAATGCTAGTTAGGATACTTTGAGAAAGGCAACAAGTAGCAAAAGGAAGGATTCAAAGCAATTTCAACAATATTGCACATGAGAGTACCTTTAGGAATTGATATGTAATAAATTGAGGAATATTTGGAATTGGTGAATCATGAACATGATTTTATATACTCCCCATTATATGCATCATCTCAAATTACTCACATAAGCAATAAGGATAAAGAAGTCTTTCAAAGATCCTTGCAAGAACCGCAACATTTACAAACGGATAAATTCATGGAAAGATTCAACCTACAAGAGATTGGATGAAAGAATAGTATGCATGGATAAGATACTTGTTACTGAGATAACAATGGTATGATGTAGTAGATAAAAATTTTTTTATCATCCTAGCTTGGCTCCAATTATCATGTGGTGACAACACTTTCCTTATAGACGAGACAAGCATCCATTGCATCTCCAATTTACCTAAAATAACATTCAAGTACATCTTGGTCCCCAAACTTATTGGGTCCAAAGTGGTTAGACTAACCACAACACATAGGACACACTCCATAAAAATATGTACACATTTAGAGATGAAATTTGAATTTCATGCACATCTTAGCCGTTTAAGGATTTCATGGAGTATACCCTATATATTGGACCAAAGAAAGAAAACACATGGAGACTTTCAATATACAAAGAAGATATAATTTGGAAAAACACCAAAATATTCAAGAAGGCATACAAGGTGTGACAAAACACATTTGTTGCCCAAACTATAACAAATAATCAAATCAACACAAGATTTGTTCAATGAAGTTCAACCAATGAACTAAGCAAAAACTATTGAGCAAAAAGATGAAATAAAAACAAAAATACTCAAGGATTTATCTCATTCAAGCAAAATAAAATAGAGAATAAAGAATGAGATAACAAACTCCCAAAAGAGCAAGGTTTAAACAAATAAACCAAGCCCTTAACACTTTTCACAATGGCACAAGGTTCCGAGAAGAAAAGGTTTGTCTTCCACTAAAACACATTTTGTAATAATCAAAAACATCATCAAAGAGATATTCAAAAGCCAAGGAAGGCAATGGGAGCCACAACAAATTTTTGGAGAGAAAATAAGGCAATAAGAGGTGAAATCCAAGGTGAAGATGATCCACAAATGCTACCACACATAAGTATATCAATTGCCGAAGACAATGAGTGTATTGGAGTTGATTTTCAGTGGTATATTGCACGATTAATAAAGATAAATCTTCTCAATAAAAAAACATAGGATAGGAATAAAAATATTAAGCACTATGCAAAGATAGAGATTCTTGATAGCTTCAATCTAGTCACACAATCATGCAAAGCAATGATTATAATAACTTGAAGCAAATGATCTCCCAAATAAGATATTGAGATATGTATTTGAGGAAGACTGCATCAAGATTTTCTTACTCAAACAGAGATCGAAAATACGAGCAAAAAAAGATTCTAACAAAAATAGGACCTTGTTTGAGCCAACTGATACGTCCAATTTGCATCACCATTCTATATCATAATTTGCCTCTATTCATTGATATATGTATTATTATGAGGTATTACTTATGTCTTTTCATCTGTTTATGCATGTTGGATGATTCTTGGATGATGAACTGCCTGAGTCTGGATTCTGATGGAAAAATAGGTGTTTTGATGCAATTTTATGAAGATCAGAAAATACCAGAAAAATATGGGAAAATTATATTTTCCCAGAAGACCGAGGAAGCCAGAAGGGGAGGCGAAGATGGGCCAATGGGGGCCCAAACCCCCTAGGCGCGGGTCTCCCCTAGGTCACGCCTAGGGCAGGTGTGGCCCACCTGCTCTGCTCCCGACTCCACCCTCTCGCCTATATCTTCCTTATGGAACCCTAACACCAAGGGAGCGACCACATATAGATTTCCGCTGCCTCTGTGGGGAGGAAAACACCGAGAGAGAAAGATCCCTCCGGCAGACATATTTCTACCGGGGAAATTCCTTCCCGAAGAGGGGAGATCGTCGCCATCAACACCATCGTCAAGCTAGGCTTCATCGGGATCATCATCATCATCCACACCATCATCTCCACCAGCACCATCATCACCACTCCATACCGTTGTAACAATCGTGTTGAATACTTGCTTAGTTAATTAGGGGAAACTTTCCCGGTGTTGATTACTACTGTAGTTGATGCTTGTGAATGGAACCATTGGATTATTGTTTATGTTTAGATTGTTATCCATTATCATATCATCTTTGATATTGATCTATATGATTTCTCGTGAGTAGTTCGTTTAGTTCTTGAGGACATGGGAGAAGTCATGTTGTTAGTAGTGGATTTGTGTTGAGTTATTATTCAATGGTTTAGTATTTAAGTTGTGGTGCTATTCTTCTAGTGGTGTCATGTGAACGTCGACTACATGATACTTCACCATTTATGGTCCTAGGGGAATGCATTGTGTATTTGGCTACTAATTGTGGGGTTGCCGGAGTGATAGAAACCTGAACCCCCGTTAGGACACCTTTGCACAAGGGAGCGTAGGATCTCAGAGTTTAAGGCTATGGTTAGATTTAAATCTTAATTACTTTCCTGTAGTTGCGGATGCTTGAAGGGGGTTTAATAACAATTATGTATTAGTCCAAGTAAGGTCGGTCTGTTAGCACAGGTTCACCCACACAACACTTACAACACCAAAGAAGAGTACTCAGCTATTTGAAGCGAAAGCACTTGACAGGATTCCCATGTGTCTTCGAGAACGTTTGGTCCTTATAAGTATTTCCACCAGCTTGTACTTTTCTAAGAAAGGATTGGGCCACTTGTTAGTTGTCTTTATTACTTGCTCCTTGTTGTTGCTTTATCAGAAAACCACTAAAAATCTATTTGCTAAGTATTCACAGAGATTTCCTGCTCCATACCACTAGTCAACACCTTCTCCTCCTTGTTGGGATCGACACTCCTATTTAACGAAAGTACTGCGATACACCCCCTATACTTGTGGGTCATCAAGACTATTTTCTAGCGCCGTTGCTGGGGAGTGAAGCGTTATTGAAGAGTGGAACGGGTAATGGAAACTTCTACTGTGAGTATTGTTTTTGTTTCTGTTCGTTGCTTTGTTTCCATTATGGATAACCCACTTGGTTTTCTGTTTGGGAAAACTACTACCACTTCTAGGGTAGTAGATGAACGACCACCTGCTGAGATAGATCCTTTTAAGATACCTACAAGTAATTATCGTGTTATGGATAATTATTATTTAGGGGATGGAACTGTCCATCCTGGTGATCATTTGCTTTTTATCCATGAATTATGCGGGTTGTTTAAGTGTGCAGGTATCACAACTAAACAGGTGAAGAAGAGTTACTCTCCATATCCTTGAAAGGGGGAGCTGAAGAATGGTATAAACTGCTGAAGAATGGACAATCCATGGAATGGGAGGAGATGGCATCTCTCTTTTATTCTAAATTCTATCCTCCCAGTGAGATTCACAAAGATAGAAATCTGATATATAACTTTTGGCCTCGTGATGGAGAGAGTACATATCAAGCTTGGGGGAGACTAAAGTTACTAATGCTTAAATATCCTATTCATGAACTCCCTAACAATATTATTATCAATAACTTCTATGCTAGGATTTCTCTTCATGATAAAGATTTACTAGATGCTTCTTGTGCTGGATCATTCACACGTATGAAGGAAGAAGCTAAATGGGATCTGCTAGACCGTATGCAAGAGAACACTCAAGCTTGGGAGAATGACAAAGGAAGAAAGTCAGGTATAAACTATGATTATGAATGCATTAAATCTTTAATGGGAACTGATGACTTTTGTTATATTATCAATGGGTTTTGTCATGACTCCCAAAGTATTGCGAACTATTTTAAGGCCTTTGCCTCTTACATAGAAATTCCCAAGAAGAAGTGGAATAAGTACCATGCACCTTATAAAGATGTTGTTATCATGTTTCTGTTAGAAGTACTGAAGTTTGTATTACTAATCATATTGTGCCTGAACCTCATGTTGAGAAAGTTCCTTTCCCAGCTAAGGTAAAGGAGTATTCTATGATTATTAGTGGAAATAACAAAGGTATAATAAAAACTGTGGAACCTGATGAGAAATTGAATGTTGAACCTGTGGTAGCTATTATGAAAGACCCTGTCACTAGAAATATAGAGGAAGAGCAAATTTTGTTCTATGAAGACGCTTCTAATATTATTTCTCATCCTAAAAAAATATAGAAAAGCTAGTGTCCCTGTGCTTTCTGTTAGAATTGGTGATCATTGCTACTATGGTTTATGTGATATTGGTGCTAGTTCTAGTGCTATCCCTTATGAGCTTTACAAGGAAATTATGCATGAGATTGGTCCTTGTGAGCTTGAGGACATTGATGTGGTTATTCACCTTGCTAAAAAGGAAACCATTTGCCCCATTGGTATTGTAAGAGGTGTGGAGGTTCTCTGCGGTAAGATTAAATATCCTGCTGATTTTCTAGTGCTTAATTCAGCAGCTATCAAAACTTGTCCTATCATTTTTGGTAGACCTTTCTTGAACACTTGTGGAACTATTATAGATTGTAAGAAGGAATTTTTTTTAAATAAGTTTGATGGAGACTCTTATGAGTTTAACTTTTCCAAATTTGCCAAAGCTCCTTGTGAAAATAGCTTGCCTAATAAAGATTTCAGGATGGAACAACTTGCTTCTATTGATCCAGTTTATGACCTTGGACCTATTTTTGATGACTGTAAGTATGCTCATTCTAATGATAAAGTTTTTGCCAGTGACAGTTATATTGTCAACTTTATTCAAAGTGCTACTTAAAGTTATTATGATAGAGGGAAACATGGTTTTATGCATCTCAATAATGTTTAGTTTCCCCGTTTTATGTTGAAAGCTTTGAAGTTGCATTTGTTTTGTCTTCCTATGCTAGTGGCTTTTTGTTTTAACAATTTGTTTTCTTATGATACCCCCATGCATAGGAAGTGGGTTAGACTCAAATGTGTTGGTTATTTGCTTCTTGATGCTCTCTTTCACTTCAAATATTTATGTCCTTTGTGAGCATCTTTGAAAAGTTCCGAGCCTAACTTAAAGGCATTAAAGAAAAGTACATGTTGGGAGATAACCCAAGAGTTTTGTTGAGTCTTGGAAGTTATTACCTTAGTAATAACCGCTCCTTATCCTTTTTTTTTTGGTTTTTGTGTCAAGTTCAACTAGTTTTGTGAATGTAGAGGAGTTGTGAAAAGTGGCTGTCTTGGGACAGATTTTTGTGCTGAATTGTAAAAATTCGTGAGGGATCTTAGTACTTTGGATGGAGCTGAATTTTTCTGAGCTTGTTCTCCAAGTTGTGACCCAACTTTCATTAGTTTTTTACTTTTTTATTTGATCAACAAAAGGTTTTCGAAAAAATCAATCTTTACCTGCTAGTCTGTTTTAACATATTTCTGCCGTCATTTGCATTTGCCTCTTACAGAGCCTTTGTTTTGATGGGTTTTCAGTTGAAGTGTGAACCTAAGGGTTTTTTTTTTCTTACACTAATGTTGCCACTGAGGTTTGTGTGAGACCTTGTAGGAAAGTAAATTCCAGGAGAAGGAGAAAAGGAATCTGTAGAGTTCGTCTTTGAGTAGGTAAAAGTGGTGAAAACAGAAGGTTCGTGAAACCCCAATCTTTTTATATTTTTGATGTTTTTATTACATAAGGAAAGTTACGAGATGGAACAGAGGAGGAACCAGAGGCCGGGGTGGCCAAACCCACCCAGGCGCGGGCCCCAGCTGGCCGTTCCTGGAGGGGGTGTGACCCCCGAGCTCCGTCTCCGCCTCGTTTTCCTATCAGCACCTCCCTTATGCATTGAAACTTCGTAATATATACCCCCCCGGTTCCCCGAGGTTCGTGTATCATTTTCTCATCGTGTTTTTGTTTCGATCTGTTTCTGTCAGGAAATCTTCTCAAGTTTAGAGCATCATGGTATCCGCCAACGACAAAGGCAAGAAGCCCGAGGAAGATGATCCTCAAAATCCCAAGGAGGAAGAGATTTTGGTAGGGTATGAAGGAGACATGGAGGAGGACAAGCATCCGAACACCCGCTCTATCGTCGCAAGCATTAGAGTGGTGGCAAAACCTACCAAGCTTAGGAGGACATCACGGATGTATACAGGAGGGAAACCTCCACGTCTTGTCTATAATCCACGGTCATATCCTCCACGTACCAAGAGACCCTTCCATAATCTTATACATGAGAATCAATACCAACATGTGCCCAAAGGGAACTTGCCCTCGGTTTGGGATATGCCTCGTTCTAACCATGCAGGGGAAGAACATACTAAGAAAGAAGAGTGCGGAAAGAATAACAAGGACTAGAATTCTTGGCCCGACATGATCATGAACCGCATTGAGTAGAATTCGGAGTCGATCCGTACTCTGACCTTTGAGATTGAGGATTTGAAGAAAACTTATTGAAGATCTTATCAAGAGAACACCACCACCACCGAAGGAGTAATTCATCATCAGGTTTGACATCCCTTGGCTTGTTCCAAGCTTGGGGGGAGTGCCGCGGTATCACCATCATTATCTTTTATCTTTTACCTTTTTAGTGGATTCATATCTTTGGTAGAGAGGTTATCTTATAGTTTGGTTTGCATGTGGAAGTACCTCTCCTGTAGTTGATTATCTATGTGTCCCTTGGTGTGAGTGCCTTTATGGAATATTAATGAGAAGTTTCATCTTTTACTTTTTGCACTTCTTATTTTAGTTTGCAATCTCTATTATATGGTGGATCTTGTTGATCAGTATTGGCATCACTTTGGGAGCATCAAGTAAATCTAAATTGCTTTTGGCAAACCGAGCTCTGGTCAGTAGAAACACTTTTTGAGTTTTGAAAGGAAAAGAGAAAAAGCTTATAGGTATTTGTATCATTTAACTTCTTTCTTGTTGCTTCATAAGCTTAGTATTCTATATTTAAGATCTTTTGTGTCTTCAAGGAAGATTGCATGGTTGGCTTTATCACTTGTATGTTTGCTTGTTTCTTTCAACTCTTTTGCTTGCTGCCCAGCCTTGCTAGCCACAAACCTGTTTTGAGAAGGCATACTTCTCATGTTTCCAATCCCTTTGAACCAAAACTTGTCCCATTTGTGTCCACCATATCTACCTATTAGCATTATTTCTATTCCAAGAAAATTCTCAAGCTTCATCTATCTTTCGAATTAAAAAGTATTTTGTTATGTGAAAACTAGTTAGTAAAGCTCTCACGAACTTGATCGCACACCATATTCTTTGCCCCTAATAGACTTGAACCTTTGTGTCATCGAAGTTGTATATGCTTGCACCTGTACGTTGGAATTAGCAGAACCGTGCTGTCACGGGGAACGCTTTCAACATTGCACCTGTACTTTGTACACAGTTGATATCGTGATCTTTTGTCTGTGGATGTCACCGGTGTGAAATAAAAAGGGAGCTTGTAAGTCCATGGAGTTTGTATTGTGTGTTAGAGAAACGCCTGGGACGCTAGCCTAAGCCATGCCTAGTCATGGTGGAAACTTGCAGCATCACCATAGTGAGCTATCTATGAAGCATCCTCAAGAAAAGCTATGCACATAGTAAATAAAAAGATCGCTGAGATGCTCATTATCTGCTTGCCTTGTCATTTTGGTTATGGGATAGCTCTTGTACCATATGCAAGGGGTACCCCGTTGGCAGTTCTCTATGATACGCATGTACTTACAATGACAAGAACTTACCGGTAACTAAAGTTGAGTAGCATGAAGAGTGGCCCTCATATTCAAGGGACATGAGATTGCCAACTTATATTTCGTCAAGCATATACTCCATACTTGCTCACTTTAACCTTAACCATCTCAAGATGCCTATGATAGGGGCAATGAGGGCTCAAAGCTAGTAAGTACCACTATCTTTTGTAAGCTCTTTATGACTTGAATTTCCTGCTTCCCTCTATGAAGGGACCTTTCTCCTACTTCTAAGTTGAGTCACTAAACCTACTTCCTCTCTATCTCCAGCAAGCATTTGAGTTGTTGTGTTTCAAGCATTCATATGGTGATTTATTCAATCATGTTCTTTATCTTCCTTGTTTGCACAAGACTATTATCTATTGAGTATTACTTTGAAAGCCATCTCTATTGTGACTCTTGTACTTGTTGCAAGCTAAGTTATATAATGGTGAGTTGCTTTATTTTATGAGATGTGCAATGGTAAGTGTGATGTTTCTTGTCCGTATTCTTTTATCGACACTTCACTCCATAAACTTGTGGACATGTTTATTGAGCTCAGTTTTCGCTTGGGGACAAGCGAAGGTCTAAGCTTGGGGGGAGTTGATACGTCCAATTTGCATCACCATTCTATATCATACTTTGCCTCTATTCATTGATATATGTCTTATTACGAGGTATTACTTATGTATTTTCATCTATTTATGCATGTTGGTTGATTCTTGGAGGATGAACTGGCGGAGTCTGGATTCTGATGGAAAAAGAGGTGTTTTGATGCAATTTCGCGAAAATCATAAAAATACCAGAAAAATATGGGAAAATTTTATTTTCCCAGAAGATAGAGGAAGCCAGAAGGGTAGGTGAAGAAGGGCCACAGGGGTCCCACCCCCTAGGCGCGGGTCCCCCTGGGTCGCGCCTAGGGCAGGTGTGGCCCACATGCTCGGCTCCCGACTCCGCCCTCTCGCCTATATCTTACTTACGGAAACCTAACACCAAGGGAACAACCACAGATAGGTTTTCGCTGCCTCTGCGGGGCATAAAACACCGAGAGAGAAAGATCCCTCTGGCAGACAGATTTCTGTCGGGGAAATTCCATCCCGGAGAGGGGAGATCATCGCGATCGACACCATTGTCAAGCTAGGCTTCATCGGGATCATCATCATCATGCACACCATCATCTCCAACAGCACCATCATCACCACTCCATCCCGTTGTAACAATCGTGTTGAATACTTGCTTAGTTCATTAGGGGAAACTTTCCCGGTGTTGATTACTATTGTAGTTGATGCTTGTGAGTGGAACCATTGGATTATTGTTTATGTTCAAATTTTTATCCATTATAATATCATCTTTAATCTTGATCCATATGATGTCTCGTGAGTAGTTTGTTTAGTTCTTGAGGACATGGGAGAAGTCATGTTGTTAGTAGTGGATTTGTGTTGAGTTATTATTCAATGGTTTAGTATTTAAGTTGTGGTGCTATTCTTCTAGTGGTGTCATGTGAACGTCGACTACATGATACTTCACCATTTATGGGCCTAGGGGAATGCATTATGTATTTGACTACTAATTGTGGGGTTGCCGGAGTGACAGAAACCTGAACCCCCGTTAGGACACCTTTGCACAAGGGAGCGTAGGATCTCAGAGTTTAAGGATGTGGTTAGATTTATATCTTAATTACTTTCCTGTAGTTGCGGATGCTTGAAGGGGGTTTAATCACAAGTATTTATTAGTCCAAGTAAGGTCGATATGTTAGCACAGGTTCACCCACAAAACACTTACAAAACCAGAGAGGAGTACTCAGCTATTTAAAGCGAAAACACTTGACAGAATTCCCATGTGTCCTCGAGAACGTTTGGTCCTTATAAGTATTTCCACTGGCTTGTCCTTTGCTAAGAAAGGATTGGGCCACTTGTTCGTTGTCTTTATTACTTGCTCCCCGCTTTGTTGCTTTATCAGAAAACCACTAAAAATCCGTTTGCTAAGTATTTACAGAGATTTCCTGCTCCATACCACTAGTCAACACCTTCTGCTCCTCGTTGGGATCGACACTCCTATTTATAGAAAGTACTACGATACACCCCCTATACTTGTAGGTCATCACCAACATGCCACCTAGAAACAAGATAATCAACAATATCAGCTCTAAGTGGCACTACCTCATATGTTCACATTTCCTAGCATTGTGATATGCAAAAGAATCATATTACTCCCCCATATTGTGATATTCATTTTTTCTTAATAAGAGGCAAAGCAACCTCAAATAGAGAGAATTAATGGACATTTAGAATTTGAATTTCTCATGAGTATGACACACCACATTACTATATAAGCTTGCAATATCAATCCTAAGTGGTAGTACTCATGTACAATACTTTAAGGTTTGAGAGATGCGCGAGGCATGTCACTCCCCCCAAATGGGATGTTCCATTAACCACTCGAAAAGAGACAAATAAGATATCATCAAGATGCATTAGAGGCACCAAGCAAAACACACGAGTAAATGATGTGCCAAACACCTATACATACTTGAATACACAAAATAATCAAGCATGAGGCACACCAAATACAAACACATACTTGGTACAAAACCAAAACATGTAAAGGGGGCAAGTAACTTACAAAGTAAATGAGTTAAGTACAAGTTACCATGAAGAGGCACATTGGATATAAGATAGGGAAATGATAATCCTTATGCCTTGGCTTGATAAAATATAATATATGCAGATCCCTTAATTCTTCATGAGTTAGCCAAGTCTCCAATTCCCTCCATAAACACCTGTTGATTAAGTTTGAGCTTGTTTGTCCCCAACCAAGTTGGGTACTAAGAGGTTAGTCACAATAGGCTTGGCAACCAAAATGGTTCTTTTCTTGACACCACTTTGAGTTCCAACAAACTTGGCAAACACATTGCCATCCTTATCCTTCCTAAGAGAATAATCATCATCAACAATGATAGGGTTAGATACGGTATCGTTTGAACATGAAGAGGCAAAGTTCCCCTTCACATGACATATGTAGAAACAAGTGCTCCCCTTTCTCTTATTCATTGATTTCTTGTCTTGGGGAGCATTATCTTCATTCTTCTTCGGATAGAGATGTCGCCTAGAGGGGGGTGAATAGGAGATTTTAAAACTATTACGGTTTTGGCTTGATAGAATGCGGAATTAAACTAAAGTTTATTTTACAAGCACAAAACCTAAATACACTAGGCTCAACTAAGTGCACCAACAACAAGTTAAGCTAAGCAAGATATAAGTACTTCAATCTCGATGGCTATCATAAGGAATGTAAGCTCGGGTATAGAGATAACCGAGGCACGTGGAGACAAAGATGTATTCTAGTGTTCCCTTACAAGTAAGGTACTTCACGTTGTAGAGGTGTGGGATTCCACAAAGGATTTCCCAACGCCACTAAGGCTCACCTTCTTCTCCGAGTCTATCCCACGAAGGAATAGGCCCTTTCCTTATGGCTAGATTTTCCTCCACTCCGGAGATGGCAACTTCACAACCACTGCACAAGCTCCACGAAGGAGAAGCCCGCTTCCCTTGTTGCTTCTCACTCAAGTGTTTTTTCTTCAATGGACAAGACCTTACATGATGTCCTTCAACCTTGCACTTGAAGCAAATAATCTTGGCCGAATTCTTGACTTGGTTTTGGCCCTTCTTCTTGTTTCTCTTGGACTTGTTCTTGTTATTGGAGTTGAATCCGAGTCCACTTTTATCATTAGGGGATTTTCGCACATTCAAAATATTATCGAGTATGGATTTCCCTTCATGACTCTTTTCCAAGTCATTCCTCAACAAGGTGACTTGGCCCTTGAGCTCTTTTATTTCCTCTACATGGTTAGCAGAAATACAAGTACTAGAGGGAGTAGAAGCTTCATTGTTAGAGCAACAAGGCAAATCAAGTAATCCAACACAAGGTTTATCAATAGTATGGCTAGATGGATTACTAGGACTAGCACACGGCAAAATAGCATTTTGAGTAGAAGTTGTGCTAATGTCCAAAAGAGGCTCACAAGATGTTACCTTGGTAATACTTGCCTCACGAGCTAACATTATCCCATCATGGCAGATTAGAAGATCATTATGAGAGCCCGAGATATTTTCATGACTTTCTTCCAATTTCCTATACTTGCTAGTTAGCAACTCAAGTTGAGCCCTTACCTCAACGTTCTCCTTTAGGGTAGATGCTTCACAAGAAGTAGAGTTAGTCGCACAAGCATCATTAATAGAATTTTCCTTTTCAAGCTCATAAGATTCAATTTTTTGTGTGAGGAGACAATTAGTGTGCTTCTCCTTGGCAAGCTCTTGCTTAAGGAGATTGAATCTCTGACTCCCATCATCAAGTTGGAAATACAACTCCTCTATGGTTCCCGTTTGTTTAGTTATGGTGACCATAACATGTTTGAGATAAGTAACGGCCTTATTACCACCGAGAGAGGTACACAAAAAGGTCAACTCAAGAAAGAGAGCACTAGTATCCTCATCAATGTCATCATCACTATCATCATTATCATTGCTATTATCTTTAGAAGATATATTGGGATCCAGAGTAGGAGATACCTTTGATCCTCTTGCCATAAGGCACATGTGAGACCGGGAGGATGAAGATGAGGATATTCTTGAATCTTCATTCATGATCATGTCTTGTGTGTTGCCACACGCTGGTGAAGTGGGTGAAGATGAGAACTCATCACGGCCGGAGGTGGAAAAGATATCTCCTCGGAGAAACCACCGACAATATTAGAGATGAAACCACCAACTATTTCTTTAAGCTTGGTCCACTTCTCATGAGAAGACTTGCGCTTTACAATCTTCAAGAACAAATTAACTGTGGGGCTCAAGGAGAAAATAATCTCATTAGATACTTGAGCTTCGAGATGTAAATTTTTCTCATCCTCTAAAGATAGATTTTTAGGATCCATCAGAGGAGAAAAACCTACATCTAGAAATCGCTCAATATTTGGACACAAGCTCCTAAGATTACAAAGTAAGCAATTTCTCCACATAGCATAATTTTTGCCATCAAAGATAATTGTGTCATTGTGCACTATACTACTAGCCAACATCTTTACACTCTAGACGGTGAAGCCTAAACAAGGAGAGACCTTGCTCTGATACCAATTGAAAGGATAGAGATGTCGCCTAGAGGGGGGTGAATAGGAGATTTTAAAACTATTACGGTTTTGGCTTGATAGAATGCGGAATTAAACTAAAGTTTATTTTACAAGCACAAAACCTAAATACACTAGGCTCAACTAAGTGCACCAACAACAAGTTAAGCTAAGCAAGATATAAGTACTTCAATCTCGATGGCTATCATAAGGAATGTAAGCTCGGGTATAGAGATAACCGAGGCACGTGGAGACAAAGATGTATTCTAGTGTTCCCTTACAAGTAAGGTACTTCACGTTGTAGAGGTGTGGGATTCCACAAAGGATTTCCCAACGCCACTAAGGCTCACCTTCTTCTCCGAGTCTATCCCACGAAGGAATAGGCCCTTTCCTTATGGCTAGATTTTCCTCCACTCCGGAGATGGCAACTTCACAACCACTGCACAAGCTCCACGAAGGAGAAGCCCGCTTCCCTTGTTGCTTCTCACTCAAGTGTTTTTTCTTCAATGGACAAGACCTTACATGATGTCCTTCAACCTTGCACTTGAAGCAAATAATCTTGGCCGAATTCTTGACTTGGTTTTGGCCCTTCTTCTTGTTTCTCTTGGACTTGTTCTTGTTATTGGAGTTGAATCCGAGTCCACTTTTATCATTAGGGGATTTTCGCACATTCAAAATATTATCGAGTATGGATTTCCCTTCATGACTCTTTTCCAAGTCATTCCTCAACAAGGTGACTTGGCCCTTGAGCTCTTTTATTTCCTCTACATGGTTAGCAGAAATACAAGTACTAGAGGGAGTAGAAGCTTCATTGTTAGAGCAACAAGGCAAATCAAGTAATCCAACACAAGGTTTATCAATAGTATGGCTAGATGGATTACTAGGACTAGCACACGGCAAAATAGCATTTTGAGTAGAAGTTGTGCTAATGTCCAAAAGAGGCTCACAAGATGTTACCTTGGTAATACTTGCCTCACGAGCTAACATTATCCCATCATGGCAGATTAGAAGATCATTATGAGAGCCCGAGATATTTTCATGACTTTCTTCCAATTTCCTATACTTGCTAGTTAGCAACTCAAGTTGAGCCCTTACCTCAACGTTCTCCTTTAGGGTAGATGCTTCACAAGAAGTAGAGTTAGTCGCACAAGCATCATTAATAGAATTTTCCTTTTCAAGCTCATAAGATTCAATTTTTTGTGTGAGGAGACAATTAGTGTGCTTCTCCTTGGCAAGCTCTTGCTTAAGGAGATTGAATCTCTGACTCCCATCATCAAGTTGGAAATACAACTCCTCTATGGTTCCCGTTTGTTTAGTTATGGTGACCATAACATGTTTGAGATAAGTAACGGCCTTATTACCACCGAGAGAGGTACACAAAAAGGTCAACTCAAGAAAGAGAGCACTAGTATCCTCATCAATGTCATCATCACTATCATCATTATCATTGCTATTATCTTTAGAAGATATATTGGGATCCAGAGTAGGAGATACCTTTGATCCTCTTGCCATAAGGCACATGTGAGACCGGGAGGATGAAGATGAGGATATTCTTGAATCTTCATTCATGATCATGTCTTGTGTGTTGCCACACGCTGGTGAAGTGGGTGAAGATGAGAACTCATCACGGCCGGAGGTGGAAAAGATATCTCCTCGGAGAAACCACCGACAATATTAGAGATGAAACCACCAACTATTTCTTTAAGCTTGGTCCACTTCTCATGAGAAGACTTGCGCTTTACAATCTTCAAGAACAAATTAACTGTGGGGCTCAAGGAGAAAATAATCTCATTAGATACTTGAGCTTCGAGATGTAAATTTTTCTCATCCTCTAAAGATAGATTTTTAGGATCCATCAGAGGAGAAAAACCTACATCTAGAAATCGCTCAATATTTGGACACAAGCTCCTAAGATTACAAAGTAAGCAATTTCTCCACATAGCATAATTTTTGCCATCAAAGATAATTGTGTCATTGTGCACTATACTACTAGCCAACATCTTTACACTCTAGACGGTGAAGCCTAAACAAGGAGAGACCTTGCTCTGATACCAATTGAAAGGATAGAGATGTCGCCTAGAGGGGGGTGAATAGGAGATTTTAAAACTATTACGGTTTTGGCTTGATAGAATGCGGAATTAAACTAAAGTTTATTTTACAAGCACAAAACCTAAATACACTAGGCTCAACTAAGTGCACCAACAACAAGTTAAGCTAAGCAAGATATAAGTACTTCAATCTCGATGGCTATCATAAGGAATGTAAGCTCGGGTATAGAGATAACCGAGGCACGTGGAGACAAAGATGTATTCTAGTGTTCCCTTACAAGTAAGGTACTTCACGTTGTAGAGGTGTGGGATTCCACAAAGGATTTCCCAACGCCACTAAGGCTCACCTTCTTCTCCGAGTCTATCCCACGAAGGAATACGCCCTTTCCTTATGGCTAGATTTTCCTCCACTCCGGAGATGGCAAATTCACAACCACTGCACAAGCTCCACGAAGGAGAAGCCCGGAGAGGAAGAAAGCTAAAAGGGGTCAACAATGGAGGTAAAAAATGTGCTCTCGAGCCATAGAACTTTGGGGAAGAAGCCCCCATTTTATACCCCTTCAAGGGAGATGACCATTGGAAGCAAGATGCGCTGGGCGAACACGTTCCGGCGACAAAACCAGCGCCACCGGATCAGCCGCCGGAATTTCCGGTCAAAACCGAAAGTTCCGGTACAAACCGAAACAGCATACAAAACACTTTTTCGGCGGTTTGCCGTAAATTTCTGCTGGTCGCTGGAAATTCCGGCCATAGACTCGGTCCACCGGAATTCCTGCTGGAATTCCACTGGAATCAAACACGGCACACGAAAACGGCGATAACTTTTGGGTCCGGACTCCGATTTCGATGATCTTGGGCTTTTTTTAACGAGGAAAACAAGCTCTACAAAATGGTGCAGAGAAACATCATAGTACAATAGAGGAGGATAAAACCAAATATAGAAAGGTAAGAAGCCACCCTATAAGAAGAACCTATAAAACCTTCAAACTCGAAAACGCCATAGAAGATGCATACGGATTCCGTTTTCGATGAACTTGGGCTTGTTGAAGAGCTATAAACAGGCTCAAGAACCTCACATGGAGAAACACTAAGAAGCAACAAAATAGGAACATGCAAATAATTCAAAGGATTGAGCTCCCTATGACGATGTGATCAAGTTACCCAACTGAAAGTCCCTCTTAATAGTGCGCTATGTATCCTATAACCCGGTCTCCCAACAACCACCTTGAGACCGGTAAAAGGAAAACCTAGAAAGGCCATACCTTTGCCTTGTGCATCCCGCTTGATCTTGATGACAACACTTCAATCTCCATCCAAGCCGGAATGCATCACTTGATCATTGTTACTTCGTGAAGACTCCTAATTTGCTCCCCCATACACCACACTATTGGATAGCTTAATTAATACATGTCCTCACATGTCCATTATCACCAATATGGACGGCAAGTTTCAAGAAAATGATCTTCTCGAGATGCTTACTGATGACCCACAAGTATACGGGGTGTATCGTAGTACTTTCGATAAATAGGAGTGTCGATCCCAACGAGGAGCAGAAGGTGCTGAACAGTGGTATGGAGCAGGAAATCCCTGTGAATACTTAGAAATAGATTTTTAGTGGTTTTTCTGATAAGGCAACAAAACAAGAATCAAGTAATAAAGACAACGCACAAACGAGCAAGTGGCCCAATCCTTTCTTAGCAAAGTACAAGCCGATGTAAATACTTATAAGGACCAAACGTTCTCGAGGACACATGGGAATTCTGTCAAGTGCTTTCGCTTCAAATAGCTGAGTACTCCTCTCTTGTTTTGTAAGTGTTTTGTGGGTGAACCTGTGCTAACATATCGACCTTACTTGGACTAATACATACTAGAGATTAAACCCCTTGCAAACATCCATAACTACATGAAAGTAATTAAGATATAAATCTAACCACAGCCTTAAACTCTGAGATCCTACACTCCCTTGTGCAAAGGTGTCCTAACGGGGGTTAAGGTTTATGTCACTCCGGCAACCCCACAATTAGTAGCCAAATACACAATGCATTCCCGTAGGCCCATAAATGGTGAAGTATCATGTAGTCGACATTCACATGACACCACTAGAAGAATAGCACCACAACTTAAATACTAAACCATTGAATAATAACTCAACACAAATCCACTAATAACAACATGACTTCTCCCATGCCCTAAAGAACTAAACGAACTACTCACGACACATCATCTGGATCAAGATCAAAGATGATATTGTAATGGATAACAATCTGAACATAAACAATAATCCAATGGTTCCACTCACAAGCATCAACTACAATAGTAATTAACACCATGAAGGTTTCCCATAATGAACTAAGCAATATCCAACACAATTGTTACATCGGGACGGAGTGGTGATGATGGTGCTGGTGGAGATGATGGTGTGGATGATGATGATGATCCCGATGAAGCCTAGCTTGATGATGGTGTTGATGGCGACGGTCTCCCCTCTCCGGGAAGGAATTTCCCCGGCAGAAATCTCTCTGCCGGAGAGATCTTTCTCTCTCGGTGTTTTCCGCCCCTAGAGGCGGCGGAAATCTATCTGTGGTCGCTCTCCTGGGGAGCCGGGCAGGTGGGCCACACCTTCCCTAGGCGCGACCCAGGGAGGGCCCGCGCCTAGGGGGTGTGGGCCCCCTGCGGCCCCTCTTTGCTCCTCCTTCTAGCTTCCTCAATCTTCTGGAAAAAAAATTTCCCATATTTTTCTGGTATTTTTCTGATCTTCGCGAAATTGCACCGAAACACCTTCTTTTCCATCAGAATCCAAACTCCAGCAGTTCATCCTCCAAGAATAATCCAACATGCATAAACAGATGAAAATCCATAAGTAATACCTCATAATAAGACATATATATCAATGAATAGAGGTAAATTATGATATAGAATGGTGATGCAAATTGGGCGTATCAACTCCCCCAAGCTTAGACCTTCGCTTGTCCCCAATCAAAAAGTGAGCTCAGTAAACATGTCCACAGGTTTATGGAGTGAAGTGTCGATAAAAGAATACGAACAAGAAGCATCACACTTACCATTGCACAACTCATATAAGAAAGCAACTCGCCATTATATAACTTAGCTTGCAACAAGTACAAGAAGTCACAATAGAGAGGCATAAAGATAAATCATAATTGTAATTGGCAAACTTTGTCTTGGTCAGAGAACAACTGGCAAACAGTCTCACAAATAAAGCTATTGTAAAAGTTTTCAAGCAGGAGCACTCTTTGCTCAAAAAGGTTTTTCAATGAAGGCTTTCAAAGTAATACTCAATAGATAAGAGTTTTGTGCAAACAAGGAAGAATAAGAACATGATTGAATAAATCACCATATGAATGCTTGAAACACAACAACTCAAAAGCTTGCTGGAGATAGAGAGGAAGTAGGTTTACCGACTCAACTTAAAAAATAGGAGAAAGGTCCCTTCATAGAGGGAAGCAGGGATTACAAGTCATCAAAGAGCTTCCAAAAGATTATGTTACTTACTAGCTTTGAGCCCTCATTTCCCCTATCATAGGCATCTTGATATGATTAAGGTTAAAGTGCACAAAGATGGAGTATATGCTTGACGAAATATAAGTTGGCAATCTCATGTCCCTTGAATATGAGGGCCACTCCTCATGCTACTCAACTTCAGTTCCAGGTAAGATCTTGTCATTGTAAGTACATGCGTATCATAGAGAACCGCCAACGGGGTACCCCTTGCACATGGTACAGGAGCTTTCCCATAACCGAAATGACAAGGCAAGCAGACAATGAGCATCTCAGCGATATTTTTATTTACTATGTGCATAGCGTTTTATTGAGGATGCTTCATAGATAGCTCACTATGGTGATGCTACAAGTTTCCACCATGATTAGGCATGGCTTAGTCTAGCGGCCCAGGCGTTTCTCTAACACAAAATACAGACTCCATGGACTTATAAGTTCCTTATTTATTTCACACCGTTGACATCCATAGACAAATGATCACGATATCAACTATGTACAAGGTATAAGTGCAATGTTGAAAGCGTTCCCCGTGACAACACGGTTCTGCTAATTCCAACGTATAGGTGCAAGCATATATAACTTCGATGGAACAATGGTTCAAGTCTATTAGGGGCAAGGAAATAAAGTGTGCCATCAAGTTCATGAGAGCTTTACTAACTAGTTTTCACATAACAAAATACTTTTTAATTCTAAAGATAGATGAAGCTTGAGAATTTGCTTGGAATAGCAATCGCTAATAGGTAGATATGGTGGACACAAATGGCACGGGTTTTTGGTTCAAAGGGATTTGGAAGAATGAGAAGTATGCCTTCTCAAAATAGGTTTTTGGCTAGCAAGGATGGGTAGCAAGGAAGAGAGTTGAAAGAAACAAGCAAACATACAAGTAATAAAGCCAAACATGCAATCTTCCTTGAAGACACAAAAGATCTTAAATAGAGAATACTAAGCTTATGAGCCAACAAGAAATAAAACAAAATGATACAAAATACCTGTAAGCTTTGTTTTTCTTTTCCTTTCAAACCTCAAAAAGTGTTGCTACTGACCAGAACTCGGTTTGCTAAAACCAATTTAGAGTTACTTGATGCTCCCAAGGTGATGCCAAATACTGATCAACAAGATCCATCATATAATAGAGATTGCAAACTAAAATAAGAAGTGCAAAAAGTAAAAGATGAGACTTCTCATTAATATTCAATAAAGTCACTCACACCAAGGGATACATAGATAAACAACTAAAGGAGAGATACTTCCACATGCAAACTGATGACCCACAAGTGTAGGGGATCGCAACAGTCTTCGCGGGTAGTATTACCCAATTTATTGATTTGACACAAGGGGAGCCAAAGAATACTTGCAAGCCTTAACAACTGAGTTGTCAGTTTAGCTGCACCTAGAAATAGTTCTTGCTCATAGAATTTTATCATTAGAAATAGCTTGTAGTAGCAACAACAAAGCAACAACAATATTGAAACAGTAGCAATAGTAACAATAACGGTAACAGTGGGATTCGAGTGCGATAGGCATAGGGATGGTTGGACGGGCATTGCATGGACGAGTCTAAACATGTAACTTCAAGATCTAGGGCATTGTAGATAAATAATAACAAGCATCCAAGTACTAAACAATCCTAGGCATGTGCTCCAAATATAGTCATACATGCTCGCAATGAGAACTTGCACAACATCTTCTATCCAGCCAGCCCGTGGCAGCGGGGCCTCTAGGGAACTACCGGCAATTAAGGTGCTCCTTTTAATAGAGCACCAGAGCAAAGCATTAACACTCCGTGAACACATGTGATCCTCACACCACAGCCATCCCCTCCGGTTGTCCCAATTATTGTCACTTTGGGGCCTTTGGATCCGGACAATGATATGTGTACACAACTTGCAGATAAGATCACAAACAATACTATCATAATGATTCAATAATAAGTTCAGATATGAGATCATGGCACTTGGTCCCTAGTGACAAGCATTAAGCATAACAAGTTGCAACAAAGTCAAATAGCACTAATAGAGATACTAGGCACTATGCCCTAACAATCTTATTCGATTGCATGATAGAACTCATCCAATCCCTACCATCCCCAAGCCTACAGCGGGGATTACTTACTCATGGATGAGGGAAACATCGGTGGTTGATGAAGATGCGTTGGTGATGATGATGGCGATGATCCTCTCCAAATTCCCCGTCCTGGCAGGGTGTCAGAACGGAGTTTCTGTATCCGAATCTTGGTTTCTGGTGGCGGCAACATAGCGGAACTCTTTCTAGAAAACTATCGACCCCCTCGGTTTTTAGGTCGAAAGGAAACTTATAGGCACAGAGGGAGGCCGAGGGGGCGCCTGGGGTGCCTGCACCCCCCCAGGTGACATGGTTGTACCCTACGGGTGCGTGACCTCAGCATACCTAGTCCAGCCCAAGGAAGGCCCACGGCGGATGTACGCCAGCCCATGAAGACTTTCGGGTGGCCCAGGGCCATGACGCCTTCTGATCCCTGGAGAGCAAGACTAGAGTAGATAGGAAATTCAAAGGGGTAAAACCCTAGAACCTGTAACCGACTAGGACTATGTCCGGGACCTGCCTAAGTCTATATAAAGGCCAGGAGGGCACGACCTAGCTCTCTCGACTCATACCTCATACACACCACCACGCCAGATTGCATCTGCGCACCCTTGTAACCTTCGGTTCCGCCGTAATCAAGAGTAGACAAGCAGGAGTAGGGTTTTCCCTCCGGGGGCCTGAACCTGGGTAAATCTCGTGTCCCCTGGTTGCTTGTCTGTTAACCGTTCCACGATCTCCAGCATCCCCATCTTCTCCAAAACCCAAGTCCATAACAATGGGCATTGACGAGTCGAAACCTAGTCAATTGGCGCCGTCTGTGGGAATTGGGGCTGCTGATTGTGCGGTCGTGACGGTCCCGACCTGATCGATCTACAACTCTGCGGCGACGGAGAGTCACCTCCTCTTCGGCGCTTTCGACTTCACCGCCCACTCACCGGCCACCATGAAGGACTTCGAGCCCGTAGGCGACAGACTCGAAATCCTGTTCGGGAGCTTCTGCTTCCAGGTGGGGCAAACTGGCACCCTCCGCCTACCTGAGCGGGTGCCCCTACCATCAATCAGGCCCACGTCATGGGCCCCACACCCCGTGCTACGCACAACATCATAAGCAGATGATTCCTATGACAACAGCAGCTGCAACTCCGATCTGTGCGATCCGCCATCAGATGCAGGGACCTACGGTTCCGGATCTGAAAGCTGCGGCAGCAGCGGACCGATCTACAAGCACTACCAATGCGCCGCAGTCATCTAGGAACAGCAAACGCCTAACCCGCCGCCCAACCCGAACCCCAACCCGCAGGACAGAAACGGCGGGAACAGAAGAAGCCAGTCCCCCCCACCCGACGAGGAAAGCAACGACCATGTCATCCAACTTAGCAAAGAAGGATGGGTGCAGGCACGCCGCGCCGTAGCAGGCGACATAGCCCTGCCTGCAGACGCCTCACGTGAACTACTGATGGCATACCACTTCCTCCTCATCGAGGAGCACAAGAAGCAAGTCAAGATGCAGGAAACACTTGAAAAACGCAAGCAAGCAGCCTTTGAGTCCAGCGCGCGACGAGTTGCGCTCTCCTTCATGGCCCCCGGCTCTAGCACGAACAGAAACCAAGGAAACAAGCACCGCTCTCGGGTGGAGAACATGGATCCCAAGGAGCGCCGTGATGTGACCCGAACTCTCCACACATCGTTCATGGAGATGGATGCCGACGGCAACATCATCCCGAAGACACCGCAAGCTGCGATCATGGCAGCCACTGCGTATCTCGCGGACCACCCACCTCCGGAGGGGGACCCGAAAAAAGCCATGCATAAGTCCGCACTCACCGGACTCGGACTTGTCGGAGCTGCGCTCCACCAAGACGCTCCTGCGGAGCCGACGAAGAAAGCTCCGGCCAGGCGCGACGGGGGCCCCACCCCTTCATCCGAAGAGGAAGAGGAACATGACCTTCCTCGAAGGAAGAAGAGCTCACGTCGCCATAAACGCGACTACGACGCCAGAGACGCGCTTACACAACGCAAAATTGACAAAGCGCGAGCCAAACGTGCATCCTCGTCTGAATCCGAGATGGACGAAGATGAAGGAGAACTCTGTGGAGCCCGATGCTTCAGCAGATCTGTTCGGCGAACACAGATGCCACGCAATTTCAAGCTTCCTTCGGATACTCCGAAATTCAACGGCACGCAAGATCCAAAAGCCTGGCTCAGTGACCATCTGTCATCCTTCAAGCTGCACGGCGGTAACAAAGAAACCGCCATGCAATGCCTTCAGCTACAGCTGACAGGCGCGGCGCGGGTCTGGCTCAGCAGCCTATCATCAGGGTCCATCCGAAGCTGGGAGGAGCTAGCTTACAGCTTCATCCGAAATTTCAAGGGCACCAGCAAGAGGCCCGCCTCAATCGAAGAGTTGCGAGCCTGCACTCAGAAAACGGGCGAATCTATTCGCTCGTACATACTACGCTGGTCTAACACCAAGAACTCCGCAGCACACATCTCCGGAGAGAGGGCCATCGATGCCTTCAGGGACGGCGTCAAACGCCCAGACTTCAAGGAGGAACTCGGGCGCGTCAAGCCCAAAACACTCTACCACCTCATGGACATCGCCAACAGGTGGGCCGACGGCGAAGATTGCATTCACCGAGCACAATCGGATGAAGAGGATGACTACGGCCGAAGACGGGAATGCCGCAGCAAGAGGAGATCGCGCGTCTACGAGGATCGCGACGGACCCGACATGGTCGCGGCTGGCTACGGCAATCGCCGCAACGACACCAACCGCAATAGCGGAGGATTCCGCGGAGGAAACTTCCGCGATGGAGGACGCCCAGCGCAGTCGTGGCAACGCCGCGACCGCGATAACGGACCCTCAGCATATGAAAAGCTTTCGGGACCATGCACCATCCACTTCTACATCGACAAGCAGGATGGCAAAAAGAAGGCGAGCCACATGCTCAAGGACTGTCGCGAGTTCCAGAAGCTCAGCGAAAGCATGGTGCAGATGAGGCAACAGGCCCCAATCCCTGCATTCGGAAACACACCTGCGCAAGGTGACATAGCACATGGAGCTCCTCCACCGCCGCCTATCGGAGGCCCAAACCAACCAGTCGCCCCCGCACAAAACAACGCTGGGAACGGGTACCCCCCACCGAAAGGAGCACTAATGATGATCCAGAAGGGACGCCCCACGAATAGGGTGCATAAGAAAATCACCCGACAAATCAACCTGGTCGTGGCAACCCCACCTTCCATCCCTGAGTACCTCAGCGGATCGGAGTCCTGCATCACATTCACTCGTGCGGATCACCCTTGCCAGATCCCCCGCCTAGGTCATGCTGCCCTGGTGCTGGAGGCGCAGATCGGAGGTTTCGAGATGAATCGCGTCTTCATGGACGGAGGCAGCGGCATCAACCTAATGTTCGCAAGCACTCTAGCAGCAATGCGGATCCCGCAATGCAGCCTGGAACAGTCAGACACAACATTCCACGGCATCGTTTCAGGGAAGGGCATATTCCCCCTGGGCAAAATAGGGCTCGACGTCATCTTCGGGAAGCCGGACAACTTCCGGCAGGAGCGACTTGAATTTGAAGTGGTGGACTGGCTGTCACAATACCACGCCATCCTTGGGTGTGTAGCATTCGCAAGGTTCCTGGCTGTCCCACACTACGCATACCTGCTACTCAAGATGCCAGGGCCGAAGGGCGTCATCACAGTCCACGGGAGCTTCACCCGATCGGACCAATGCGACAGGGATTTCAACAAAATCTCCCAGTCTTTCGGCATGCAAGACGAGCTCGTAAGGCTCCGTGAGGTGACGGACAATGGGGCACCCGCAGTCACAAGGCAAAACGCACCTGACATGTCTTTTACTCCACCGTCAACACAAAGAAGGTGCAGGTCCATCCGACGGATGCCTCCAAGACGGAGCTGATCGCCAACGACCTCATCCCTGCATAGGAAGGCGCGCTCGTCGAATTCCTCCATGAGCGCTGGGAAATCTTCGCCTGGTGTCCTACGGACATGCCTGGATTTCCCAGGGAATTCGCAGAGCACGCACTCAACGTCTTTTCATACACCAAGCCAGTCAAGCAGTCCATCCGGAGACTGTCCGAGCCACGAGCCGAAGCTATCGGCAAGGAAATCAATAGACTACTCGTTGCAGACTTCATCAGGGAAATCTAGGAAAGCGAGTGGCTTGCAAATACAGTGATGGTCCCAAAGAAGGACACGGACATCCTGCGGATGTGCGTGGATTTCACGTCACTAAACAAGCATTGCCCAAAGGACCACTTCCCTCTTCCTCGGATCGATGAGATCATCGATTCGACTGCTGGTTGCGAGAAACTCTCCTTCCTCGACGCCTACTCAGGCTATAACCAGATTCGACTCAAGGTCGAAGATCAGGAGAAAACGGCGTTTATCACACCGTTCGGAGTATTCTGCTACAACACAATGCCTTTCGGGCTAAAGAACGCAGGTGCCACGTACCAGCGATGCATGCAGGCCTGCCTCAAGGACCAGATCGGTCGCAACGTCCAAGTCTACGCTGACGACATAGTCATAAAAACCAGGGAGGCAAGGACACTTATCGACGATCTCCGCGAGACGTTCGACAACCTTGACCGCTACAGGATCCAGCTAAACCCCGAAAAGTGCGCCTTCGGCGTCCCATCGGGTCAGCTGCTTGGGTACTTCATCTCTTAGCGAGGGATCGAGGCGAACCTGAAGAAGATCAGATCCATCATGACGATGGAGAAGCCGAAAAACCTCAAAGGTGTCCAGCAGCTCGCAAGACGAATAGCGGCGCTAAGCAGATTCATCAGCCGCATGGGCGAGAAGGCCCTGCCATTCTACCAGCTGCTACGCAGGGCAGACAAGTTCGAGTGGATGCCAGAAGTCAACGATGCATTCGAAAGCCTCAAGCGGCTCCTCTCCACCTCGCCCGTCTTGGTCACGCCAAAGGAGCGCGAGCCTCTGCTGCTGTACATAGCAGCCACACACCAGGTGGTCAGCACCGTACTAGTGGTCGAACGACCCGAAGAAGGCAAGACCCACGGGGTCCAGCGCCCAATCTACTACCTCAGCGAGGTACTGACACCAACAAAGCAGAGGTACCCTCACTACCAGAAGCTCGCCTACGGCGTGTTCATGACGGCTCGACGGTTGAGCCATTACTTCCAGGAGCACCAGGTGATGGTCGTCAACGAGGCACCCCTGAACAGCATCCTGAATAATCCAGAGGCCACAGGACGCGTGGCCCTGTGGGGCATCGAACTGTCACCCTTGGACATCGTCTACGAGAAGCGACTCGCAATCAAATCTCAAGTCCTTCCGGACTTCCTGGTACATTGGATGGAGCTGCAACTGCCAGACACCCCAGACATGTCGCAGTCATGGACGATTCACTTCGACGGCTCCAAGCGTGAAGCTGGAGCAGGAGCAGGGGTCATACTGACCTCCCCGCAAGGCGACAAGATGAAGTACGTCCTTCGGATGAAATTCCGAGCTTCTAATAATGAGGCCGAATATGAAGCCCTCATACACGGCATGAGGATGGCAAAAATCTGCGGCGCAACGCGCCTGGTCATCTACGGTGACTCCAACCTCGTCGTACAGCAGACGATGAACGAGTGCGATGCAAATGCTGAAAACATGGTTGCATACCGCGCTCTCTACAACACGCTCGAAGGAGAATTCGACGGCTGCGAGCTTCGACACGTCGGAAGAGAAAGCAACGAGGAGACCGATAGACTAGCCAACATCGGCTCCACCTGCGCAAAGGTGCCACCAGGTGTGTTCCTCGAACAGATCTGCGTGCCATCCATCAAGCGGAAATTTCCCAAGGGATCACCCGAAGAAGCAGAATACTCGGTGGCTACGCTGCCCGAAGGACATGAAGGACCCGAGAAACTGGACACAGAGGTCTCCATGGTAAACCTAATGCAGGTCATGGCAGTCGAAGAAACTTGGACGCGACCATACCTCCAGTTCTTGTTAAACGGAGAACTGCCTGACAGCCCGACAGATGCCCGGCGCATATCTCGTCGGTCAAAAGCCTTCACCACCATCAATGGCGAGCTATACAAGCGCAGTATTACGGGTGTACTACAAAGGTGCGTCACCATCGGCGACGGGAAAGCCATCCTCCAAGACATCCACGAGGGCATCTGCGGCCATCACGCAGGCAGCCGCTCCCTTGTCGCCAAAGCTCTACGAGCCGGATTCTACTGGCCAACGACCATGAGCGACGCAAAGCACATCGTCCGAAGATGCAACGGATGCCAACGGTTCACTGACAAACCGCACGCACCCGGGTCAGAGCTCAGACCCATACCTATAGCTTGGCTTTTTGCTCAATGGGGCCTCGACATGATCGGCAAACTGCCAAAGTCCTCGAAAGGGGGACACGTTTACCTCCTGGTCACAGTCGACAAATTCACCAAGTGGATCGAGGCCATGCCTGTCACCAACCAAAAGGGCAAAACTGCCGTCAAGTTCTTCGAGTCCATCGTCTACAGGTTCGGCGTACCGCACCACATCATCACCGACAATGGATCGAACTTTATCTCCAAGGAGTTTCAGGACTTCTGCGAAGGCCTTGGGATCAACATCACGTACGCCTCAGTGGCACACCCGCAAACGAACGGGCAAGTGGAAAAGGCCAACGGCCTAATCGGTGCTGGCATCAAGAAGCGCCTCATGAGTCCACTCGAACGGAAAGCAGGAGCCTGGACGAAAGAGCTACCATCCGTCCTGTGGAGCTTACGAACTACGTCAAAGAGCTCCACAGGCTATACATTGTTCTTCATGGTGCACGGAGCTGAGGCCGTTCTACCAGCCGAAGTACGCCACCAGGCCCCCTGGGTCGTCGCTTACAGCGAAGCCGAATCCACGGCTGCACTCGAAGACGTCGTCGACACACTCGACGAAGCAAGAGACATAGCAGCAGCTCGATCAGCGGTGTACCAGCAGAGTCTCCGCAACTACCACAGCCGCCAGCTTCGCCCCAGGTCCTTCGTCGAAGGATACCTCGTCTTGCGACTCAAGCAAGAGCGACCGACGAAATTCGAGTCACCATGGGAAGGACCCTACGTCATCACCGAAGTCATCCCAGGTGGCGCCTATCGCCTCAAGCACGTGGAATCTGGATTCGCATACTCCAACCCATGGAACATCGCGCACTTGCGATGATTCTACCCCTAGTTACCTATCCCTTTACTTCCAATAAGGCTTTTTCAGCCAAGGCTATTCAGCCAAACAATGTACTTCCTCCATTACGCTATAAATAAAAGCTAAGTGTCTCGCCCCAAACTCGCGTTCATTATTTGCAACTTTACTTTATGCTACAAACGCACTCGGGGGCTCCCCCCACCTCACGATTTTGTCGACTGAGGATCACGCGTGTACACCTGAGTAGCTGACAACGTCAGGCAAACGAAAAGGACGTCAGGCAAACGAAAAGGACACGTACTCAAACAAAGCATTGCGTGCTTACAGCAAACAAACCTTTACAACAAAGGGCACAACACGCCCTGTCGAAATATACAAATTTTACATCTATCTCTTTTACAGGTACTACCTATTCTGAAGAATAACCTGAGCACGCTGCACAAACAAATCTACGACCTGTTCGGCATACTGCCTTACAGCTGCGTAATGTGGACGCATGTCCCACTCATTACCATCCGGCCGAGGAGGTGGCCCAGCTGCCACAGCAGCCAAATCTACATCAGGCCGGTGCAGCCTCACAAGAGACAAAGCAGCCTTCACTTCTGCGACGAGCTGTTGCCGCACCAACTCCTTGACATTGCTCACGTTCCGAAACTTCGACAGAAGACCCGCAAGGCTCGTCGGTACGGCATCCAAAGGAAACATGACGTGCAACACCGAGGCAAGCAACGTCTGCACTTGGCGAAGCACTCGCGAAACCTAGTGCACACGATCCTGCACCGTCGCCAGAGCCATGGCACGGTCGCGATCCATCTAGAATAAGCCACCAGCCTCCATGTCCTGTTGAGTCAAGCAATTGACCCCGAATAGCGACACACTCCTTCTCTTCCCTCGGATCAAGGTTAGCACCTGCGACAATCGCACAAAATAAGAGGCAAGGCCAGCAGGCTCATTCGAAGAACTGAGCTGCAGCTCGAAACAAAGAACAACTTACATTGAAGCTGCTCAGATAGCCGAAGCAGTTCCGCCATCAAGTACTCCTCTCTGGCTGCACCGCGATCCGCCTTGGACTTCCAAACATCGGCGTGACCTCGCAATCCAAGCAACTCCCTCTCAAGACTACGAACACGATCCCGAAGAAAAGCGAGTTGCGAGGAATCATCCAATGATGGCCGCAGCTGCGCTGCAGGCGAGGTGTCAACAGGGTCAGCACTCGAAGGAACCTAGAACAGCAGAAAAGCAAAGGGACACAAACATTCAGACAGTGGTAGAGCACAACTCAGAAGAATTCATTAAGCATATAAAGGCCACTACGTGGCACAAGGATTGTGTTCCTCAAAATATTTACAGCAAAAGCAGACTACAAACTATCCTACATCTACAATGCCTAAAAGGCGGCACCCTGCGTCGCCTCGGAGCCGGACTGCCTAGCCTTGGCCTCCCCCTTCTACCGCAGCGCATACTCAGACAGCAAATCAATGAGTTTTGTCCCATATCGCTTGCAGCGAGCAGAGTAGGCAGCAAAAGCTACCTCGGATCCATCTGCGGTCGTCGGCATCCGGGAGGTGATCTGGGGCAGGTCGAGCTCCGCTCCAACCGCCAAAGCCATCGCCAGCCCGACGGACGCGCCGATGCCCTTCTGCTTGCGCTTGTACGCCGCAGGCGCTTCGGCTGACAAAGCCTCCGCCAGAGCATCCACATCATCCAGGGTCGCGCCCTTAGGGACAAGCTCCTTGTAGAAGCGGCCAAGGACCTCCTTCTCCTTGGCAAGGGAGCTGACGATGCAGTAGCATCATCTAGAGCACTCGCCTTGGCCAAGGACCTCCTTCGCCTTGGCAAGGGAGCTTCGACCGCTGCAGTAGCATCATCTAGAGCACTCCCATGCTCCAGAGTGCCCCGGTCAAACTCGATGCCTGCGGCATCTGATACAAAAAAGGAGGACATGACGAAAAGCAACGCAGAAGAAGACAAGAAGAAAGAAGCACAAATATAACACTCACCCGAAACAGCCTTGGCAGCAGCCATGAGCTTGCCTGCCACCTCCCTCTCGCGCGCAGCCGCAACAGTGGCCAGCTGCTCCTCACGGTCCGCGGCCTCCTGCTGCAGACGCTCCTTAGCTTCGGCTGCCTTGGTCAGCTCTAGCTCGAGGCGTTCCTTCGCACCAACGACGGCCTCGGCCTTCTTCTCCGATTGACCAAGGCTCTTCTTGAGAGCACCGACCTCACAGAGAGAAGTATTATGCTCCTCTGCATTCAAAACAAGCAAACGTCAGAGAGCAAGACCGGAATAAATGAAAGAAGCACCAGAAACAAACAGGTACCTTGAAGCTGTCGGAGGTTAGCCTCTAGCATCAGGCGCTCCTGCACCAGCCGCTTGGCCTCCTCCACAAAAGGCTGCAGGAAAAGAAACACCAGTAAGGAAAAGGACTTGGGGGTTGTGCCCAACATTAAGGAATAAAGCCAAAACTCGAACACGAAGACACTCGGGGGCTCCCCCCCCCCCGAAGATTCGAAAAAAAGAACAAGACACGAAATTTTTCATACACCCGGGGGCTCCCCCCGTGGTACGAAGCAGAGATACTTACATGCTCTGATGGCGACTCCGAAGGCCCGCTGGCAAAATTCTGAGGCGCAACCACATGCACCTCCTGCAACGGAGGATTCGGAGCGGCACCCCCTGACGTTGCCACCGTTTGAGGAGGAGGGGACGCAACTTTCGACTCCCCCATCATCTCCCGAGCACCATCGCTGGAGGAGTCATGGGAGGAATGCCTTCATATGAAGAAATCAGTACAAGTGCAAAATCAAGAAGGAAAAAGGACAGCAGTAAGACAAGAAACTTACGAGTCCAGCGAGCTCAGGTCAAAGATAGGAGGAGTCCTTCGGGCTCTCTTCTCCACTTTCTTCTCTTCCTTCTTCTCTTCCTTCTTTTATTCCTTCTTCCGCTTCTCTGGCGGGTGCGGCGCTATAGCCCGCACAGGAATGGCAGGAATGGGAGAGGAAGAGCCTCCATGCCCGTCACTATGACGCTCAAGGCACAGAGGGTTTCTGGGAGTCGGAGGAGTCGAGGCATCCGAAGACTCGCTGGAGCTCCGTGACCGTTTGCGCGTCTGATCCTCACTCGACTCGTCGGCATCTTCCGCCGGAGATCGCGCCGACGGCAGCTCGGACACGGAATCCACCACGTCATTATCCGGAGCATTCGGAAATAACTCAGGCAATGGCGGCACCATGCCCGACACCTTGAAGCTCTGCAAAAAGAAGTTACTCTGTTAGCAAACCAAGGAAAACAAATATGCAGTCGACAAAAAGCGCTACGGGCACGAATCTACACCTGCGGAACGGCCAGCGTCGAAGAAAACGGAGGAGTCAGCGACTTCCCCGGGATCTCCTCTCCGGCCTTGAACTTCAGTAGCACGCGAAGGGTCCTGTCAAGATCCCCCTCGGAGATTTTCTCAGCCGAAACCCTCGTCGGATCACGGCGCCCAGAATAAAGAAACATCGGGTGCGCCCTCGCTTGGAGAGGCTGCACCCGACGCTCAAGAAACGTCCGGATGATGTCCACGCCGTTCACTTCCTTCTCCGGAATCAGCTGGAGATCCTCCACCCGACGGTAAAGGGCCTCTATCTCCTCTGTCTCGCCATCCAAAATCTGGTTTTTCCAGGATCTTTTTGGCTCGATTATCTGGGAGGGGTCAAAAGGAACAAGACCAAAATCTTGCCTAGGCACTACGGAGTCGCGGATGTAAAACCATCGCCTCCGCCAGTACTGGACAGATTCGGACATGGAAAAGGAAAAGAAAAGAAGATTGGGACTAAGGGAGATGATCCAACCCCCAATGGGATAAACACCATCCGAACCAGACTGCCTCTTCACGGAATACAGTTTCCGGTAAGAGGCCAAAGTGCGGCTCAATGCCGAGCCAGCACTCACAGAAAGTGATGAAGCAAGCAATGTGGAGAAGCGAATTGGGAGACAGATGATGAAGCTGAATGCCATAGAGAAAAAGCAGTCCACGACGGAAGTTGTGGACTGGAAAAGAAAACCCACGCATAACGAAGGCGAGAAACATAACCCGATACCTAGCTAGGGGACGGGGGATTACCTCGTTGCCGGGGAGTCTGACGGTCTCCCTATCTTGCGGGATCAAACCCCGCTCACGAAGCTTGCGGAGATCGCTCTCCCGCATCTCGGATCGCCGCCAACCACCGTCGGTGACACGGGTGGCGGTGGCGCCTTTTTTTCCTCCAGCGGCGCTGATACCAACTGCAGATGATGCTTTCTTCGGTTTCCCCATCACGCTACGGCGGCGCCGGCGGTGAAAGCGCAGAAGGGAAGATGGAAATGTGGAAGGAAAACCCAGCGTGCAGCAAGAATCGCTAGAGCACAAGGAGGCAGTGAAAACAAGAACTGATGCGGTGAAAACAACCTGCAGCTTTCCCCAATGATTATAAGGACGAAGACGATGCACAGCAGCCGTCCATCCTGAAGACCTAACGCCAACGGCAGATCTGGCCATACACGTGTCAGCATCACAACGAATCGTCGTTGCCACGCCGTCCACTACGCGCGGAAATCGAGGAGACGCCGTAATTATCTCCACGCCGCGCGTAATCGGTTAATTCAAGGTCAGCAAGTGGGACCCACGTTCGTCCAGTCAAGTCATCTCTGGCGTAGCAGACGCTTGAGGTCACCGATCGTCAGCACTGATGTCATCAAAAGCTGTACTAGCACCAACTACAATTCTTCGGCTCCACAGCTAAGAGTACTCACTCGAATCTTCGATTCAACTAAATACTCGGGGGCTACTCCTATCAGGAGCGCTGGCCGCGCACCCGAAAGACGAATAAAGACAAAATATTTCTTTGAGTCCTACGTCGAGTCTACGACTCCACTAAGGACTCGGGGGCTACTCCCATAGGGAGGATGGATTTAAGCATCCGAAATTTTTTTGTGTCCTACGGACTTATAAATAAAACAAAGTACTAGAACTAAAGTCTCCGATCGAGTCTACGACTCGAACAGACACTCGGGGGCTACTCCCATAGGGAGCGCTGGTCGCGCACCCTATGAAATCTTCGACTACGATCTTTCGGATCAGCATGCAAAAACTTTTCGGCAACTCTGCCCCAACAAAACGCTGAGTGAGCAACGATCTCCTTGGCCACCCGAAACACCTCCGCGGTGACAAACATTCGGATGCTGTGTCTGCGACACAAAGATAAGACCTACAGATATCATCCGATGGCCTGGCAACGCACACGACTGCGCTCTGCTAGTAAAAACCCATGCTAACAGGTACGATGAAAAATCCCGACGGACGCGTTGGGTACATCAATTGAATTCACTGGAATTCCACTCCTGTAAGTCCTCCACGGCCTGAGTCGAATTACGCCAGCATATGTTCCAGTTTTGAGTTGAGGGACTCGAACCTGAGGAAGATCGTGTTGTTTCGTCCTAAGACAGTTAACTGACCCTGATCTGTCGGGTGAGTCAGGCACACGCATCAACAACCCTACACACATACTATTAACACATAGTTACACCCGAAGGATTGAAGAGTCCTCAGCCGAATCTACGATTCGACTCATCACTCGGGGGCTACTGACATGGTTGTACCCTACGGGTGCGTGACCTCAACATACCTAGTCCAGCCCAAGGAAGGCCCACGACGGATGTACGCCGGCCCATGAAGACTTTCGGGTGGCCCAGGCCCATGACCCCTTCGGATCCTTGGAGAGCAAGACTAGAGTAGATAGGAAATTCAAAGGGGTAAAACCCTAGAACCTGTAACCGACTAGGACTATGCCCGGGACCTGCCTAAGTCTATATAAAGGCCAGGAGGGCACGACCTAGATCTCTCGACTCATACCTCATACACACCACCACGCCAGATTGCATCTGCGCACCCCTGTAACCTTCGATTCCGCCGTAATCAAGAGCAGACAAGCAGGAGTAGGGTTTTCCCTCCGGGGGCCTGAACCTGGGTAAATCTCGTGTCCCCTGGTTGCTTGTCTGTTAACCGTTCCACGATCTCCAGCATCCCCATCTTCTCCAAAACCCAAGTCTATAACAATGGGCATTGACGAGTCGAAATCTCGTCACCAGGCGCGGGCAGGGCCCACCCACGCCTGGCATGGGTGTGGCCCCCGAGGCTCCCTATTCGTCTCTTCTTTTGACTCCGTGGATCTTCTGGTGAAATATAATTTTTGGCATATTTTCCGGGATTTTTCCTGATAGTTCAATTTCTGCACAAAAACAAGACACCAAGGTAATTCTACTGAAAACAGCGTCAGTCCGTGTTAGTTGTATCCAAATCACACAAGTTTAGAGAATAAACAAGAGCAAAGTGTTTGAGAAAGTAGATACCTTTTGGACGTATCAACTCCCCCCAAGATTAGTGTAAGATCCCTCCTTTGTAAAGGAAAAGGATCCCTGTGATTGCAATGCTAGTCCCTGGATCATTGCTAGCATCCACAGTTTAAGATGAAGTACACAGATACAAAGGTCATTTATTACATCCATTCCAGAGATAAAACATAGTCTTTTACAACTCAAGGCCACAGGCCTAATACAAGAGTTTTGGAATAAGTAAATAAACATAAGTCTTCATCTTCATGTGCCACATGCAAGCATGTTGAGTGTAGACTCATGACTCCTAATCATCATCGGAGTAACCTGCAACATCACAAGTTACAGCCACAGTGGGTCAATACTTTGGAATAGTATTGGCAAGTGATACCTTAGTAAATTTTGAGTGGACTATTTTACTATATGCATTTTGGCTAAGTGTAGCTTGGCTTGCTTTGCTCAAAATAGGTTTTTCCTATAAGTTGAAATCACTAAGTTTTTTTTTGTCAAAAACATTCCCAAGAAACCACCAATAGACATTGGGGTCCTTCACCCTTGTTCACCCACAAGTTTTACTTAGAAGTTGGAGTGATGAGATTCTTGATAGCTTCCATGTCTTGATGCTCAAGTTGTCCATTGCCATGGACTTGGCTAAGTACTTAGATTTTCCATCTGCAGAGGATGTGCACTTTCCCCACCAGACTTGGTTTCCCAAGACAGGACCTTTCAGAAGACTTCCCTTAGTCAAATGACCGCGTTCCAACCTATCATCCCACTACCACCAACTGTCCAAATGACTAAGTTCTAGCAACCTATATGATCAAGGCAGAGCCCATATTGCCAAGTGGTTGCACTATAAGCTTCTCAACACTTGGCCTCCAAATCCCTTTGTGCCTGGGTGGCATACCACAAGTGAGATACACAAGGTAAACCATATCCATGGGCCTTGTGTAACCACTCAACCAAAAACCACCATTCAAGTCCCATTCCACCCAGGAGGTTCATTGACTTAGTTGTTTTATTAGGAAGAACATAAGTCCAAAGACTTAGAAATATTTTCATCATAGCATGTTATATATTTTACCAACCCTTGTTTGCTACTAGCTAGGCTAAGCATGGCATAGTAACTTTAACTTAGGAAAATTCCTAGCAATTCTACAATTCTACAACTACTTAGGATTTCCCAACATAGCATTTGGCAAAATAACAACATGCAAGACTTAGCAAAATATTTCTAATGCTTGTAAAATATAGGGATGGAAATATTCATGAAGTACCACTTGCCTTGGTAATGGGGAGAGTAGCACTCTTCACAATCACAGTCACTAGAAAAATCTACACAAGAATTTGTAGCACAAAATTACACACAATTCATATACAAACAAAAATATGAATGCATGCATGCAAGAAAATGCTAAGTGATGATTTTTGAAAACTCCACCAAGCAAGTGCATGAAACAGAAACATAACCAAGTCAAAAACTTGCTAACTAAACTTATTTAGCACTAAAACTATTTACTAAACAAATTCTATATTCAAAAATAGTCCTAAACAAGTTTCTGCATAAAAAGGTATTTTAATAGAAATTTTTGTTAAACACATTGCAGATTCAGAAAGGGCTTGTCTCCCTGATTCCAACGGTATAAAATTTGCAAAAATCTAACGTGGGAATCAAAAGTTATAGCCATTTGAAATTTGGATCTAAATCTGATTTGAATTCTGTTTTTGAATCTAACCCTAGCCACGCGTCGTGTTTCTATTGGCGCGTACCGGTTCGGCCGGATCGAGCTCTGCGGGCCGTAGGATCTAAGTAAGATCTGGCGGCTCAGATGCGTGCTTACCTCTTCGCTCACGTTCTAATCTCAGCCGCAGGATCTGCATCTAACGCTCCTAATCGTTCTGAACAAACACGAGCGGCGCTAGCGGCGGCGACTGGCGGCGGCGTGTCTGACAGCGGCGGCGCCGGCGTTCTAGGTCACGCGCGAGAGGGGGAAGGGTCTTACCAGAACCGCGGTGGCGTGCTGAAGCTCAACGTGGCGCTGGTTTGCGAAGGGGCGCGCGGGTACGGTCTCAGGGGCTCGTCGGAGTTGCGGGCGGCGTCTGTCGCTTGCAGTCGTGGTTCTTGCCAAGGTTTGACGTCGCCCTAGCACGAACCAGAGGGTTCAGATGATGCACAAGATGCAGGCGAACAATCTCGTATGAAAGAGGGGACAAGGGGCGCTCGGGTTTTACCTCAATTGGTCGCCGGAGTCAAGCGGCGGCGCTGGTGGTTGCGGTTGCGAATGGAAACGGCGTCATGGTTCACGAGCAGGCAAAAGAAAAGTATCAGGGGGTGCGCAAGATCATGCTGAGCATCATCGTTTGAACCAGAGAGAGGGGGGCGGTCGAGGCTCACCGGAATCGATCGCCGGAGTCGTTGGTACTGCGGGGCTTCGAAGGCAAATGCGCGCAGCCTGGTGGCGGAGTGAGCGAGGAGAGTGGGGGAAAATGCTCGCGGTGCAGAGGGGATTAAATAGGCCCAGGCGCGACAGGAAACGCCTGCGGCATTAAGGCTAATTACGCCGCGCCATTACCGTCCTTGACAGCAGCGGCGACGTGGTCGCAGGCGCGGTTTGGGGAAGACGAGGGCGACGTGGAGAGGGCCCGCTCGTCAGCGAAACGCGCAGAAAGGAGGTGGGGTCTGGCTGTCAGCGGCTGTGTGGGTGCGCTTGCGCGTGCGAGAGATAAAGAAATGGCCCGGGTGGGCTAGCTGGTCCTGTTCTGATGATGGGCCAGATTGGTGGCGCCTGGCCCTTTTCTTTTGTGTTACTCCTTTTCTTTTTCTGTTTCGGTTTTCTGAATTGGTTTTCAAATGAATTCAAGTTCCATTTGAATTCAAATCTTCTTGAGGTTTTGTAGTGGTGTAATGGTCTCAAAAATAGGTCATAACCTATTTGGTTACTTTGCAAGGGCTTGGTCAAACTTGGAGAACAAAATATGAGAGGCTTGCATCTGATTTGCAAAAGTTTGAAAAAGGGTTTTTGAAACTATTCCTAATTTGCAAATCTTGGTTTAAAATCTACACTCAAACCTTTCCTCATAGAAGGCAACAAACTTGGTTCATAAACAATCAAACTTTCAAATGGGGATGGCCATTTGATTTAAGTTTGTTCACATAAAATCATAGCACTATGTGCTTCTGTTTTTCTGAAATGAGTTTGAAATTGATCTCAAATCTATATGCATGCATGAATGATATGCAAACTTTGGAAATTATGATTTTAAGGATGCTACACTTAGCTTATTGCTTGTCCTGAAGCAATTTAGTTGAAAACTGAGTGCGATAAAAGAACTTTCACGAACACATTTGCTTCACATGATGTAAATATTCTCAGCACAGGAGTAGATGCTTAGACAATCCATAATAAAGAGTATGCAACTAAGTATACTCAATAGTCATTTCAAGCTATGAAGAGAAACCAACTCAATAATAATAAGTAGCATGAAACATAAACATAAGCAACATTGCAATGCTCATAATAAGGTATGATAGAGTGGTATCTCGCTTGCCTTTGTTTGAAGAGCACAATATAAATGCTAAGGCACCTCTGAAGTTCAAGTGAAGAGTAGAGATAAAGATATCAGAGATACAAGCATCAAAGTCATGACATAATTAACCAAGTTTTGGAACAAACACAAGAATGACAACTATGCTCTCAAGAAGGTGCTCATAGAATAAGTGGTGACTCAACAAAGTTGTGAAAATGGTTTTGGAAAGTTTGAAAGGCTTCCAAATGCTGAAAGGAAGGCACTCATTAGTTTTGAGCTCTCATTGCCCCTATCATAGGCATCTTCATGTGGTTAAGGTGAAAGTGAGGTCCACTCCGAATCATATGCTTGACAGACCATAGACTGGAAATCCCAAGTCCCTTGAGTGCGAGGGTCGCTTTGCATGCTACTCAACTTTGGTTACTTGAAAGTTCTTTTCATTGTAAATACATGCATATCATAGAGAACCGCCAACGGGGTACCCCTTGCACATGATACAGGAGCGATCCCGTGATCAAAATGACAAGGCAAGCAGACAATGATAATCTCAGCGATCTTTTTATTTACTATGTGTATAACTTTTTATTGAGGATGCTTCATAAATGCTCACTATGGTGATGCTGCAAGTTTCCACCATGATTAGGCATGGCTTAGGCTAGCGTCCCAGGCGTTTATCTAATACAATGTATAGACTCCATGAACTCACAAACTCCCCTTTCATTTCACATCGTCGACATCCGCATACAAAATAGCAAGGTATCAACTGGATGATATATCCAAAAAGTGTTGAAAGCGTTCCCCGTGACAGCACGATTCTGCTAACTCCTAGCATATAATTTTCAAGAATATAACTTTCATGGACAGGTCACAATGGTTCAAGATCATTAAGCTCAAGGAAAAAAGAGTGCCATCAAGTTCGTGAGAGCTTTACTAACTAACTTTCTCAAAACAGACAAACATTTTATTTTGGAAGAAAACACGACATATGAATATGCACTGAAATAGCAAATGATGCTAATAGGTAGTTATGGTGGACACAGCTGGCAATATTAGTTTTGGGAATTTGGAAGCACAGGTAGAGCACGAACTCAATGCAAGTGAAGGCTAGCAAAAGAGAGGGAGCGACAAACGAGAGAGCAATAGCTGTCATAATCATGCTTGCAACAAAACATGACTAATTATGGCATGAAAGTGATACAAGAACTCCGAGGCAAAATAAATCATCAAGGCTTACTGACTATTGATTAGTCATATGCATGCGTGAGCATGTGCCAAGTCGATTCACATGAACAGTCAGAGGAGGATACCACAATGTCATACCAATGTATAAAACAATGCAAGCAAACATTCATATGACATTCTACAAACTATTAGCAAGCTGGAGCTAATCATAGACAAGCAAGAACTACTAAGCATCCATAATGACATACACCTTACACAAACAGGCTAAGCATGCTCACAATGATAAGTATATGTACAAAAATGAAACAAATAGAGTTCATTACCAGCCTCTTACCACTTCTCAAGTTGTCTTAATCCTCATTATTGCCCTTCACTTGTGTGACGTAAATAATAACATGAAACCAAAATCCACTAAGGACGGCTGAACCCTGCAAAGAACTCATAAAACCAAACAAGAACAACAAATATTTTTGGTGTTTTCGATTTTTTTAAACAAGCAAACAAAGAAAAAGCAAACGAAACAAGAAGCAAACAAAGCAAAATCTTTTTGGATTTTTTCTTTTAAGGCAAACCAAAACAAAGAAACAAACTAAGAGAAACAACGAAAATATTTTTGGTATATTTGTGTTTTTGAGAAAGAACCAACAAGAAGCAAAAATAAAGCGAAACAATGGATATACAAAGAACCGGCCGAACATGATATATATATATATGAGTGTGATGTCGGTATACCTCCCCCCAAGCTTAGGCTTTTGGACTAAGTGGGGCTCAATCCCATGGTGTCCAAGAGGATGCACCTCTGTAGTATGTCGAGGAAGCTCGCTCGTCCTGGTATGAGCTTGAGGCCTCCCCCGTGTAATACACAGAGGGGTCGTATGATGGTGCTTCCTACTGATAGTGCCCATGGAAGTTAAGAGAGCGCATCTTGTCATCCATCTCCGCCTTCGAGCGTGATAAAGGTCCCTGAGAAATACTGAACAAAGTGGTTTGGGGTAGAGGGATCTCTCTCTCTTCCCCGTCAATAAACAACATTATATAAACCAAGTTCTCAAGGGTAGAGCCAGTGGTGACAAAGTGGTGCGCCTTCATGGCAGCAAGATCAAGCCTCTGAGGACCCAAAACTGTATCATGTGGATCAACAACAATGTTCAAGGCAGCAGCAATACGAGTAGCAATAATTCCCCCATAAATGGGTCCCTTAGCAGCTAAGCGACGAGCAATGAGAGAGCCAAGATTATACTTATCTTGATTGTTGAGCGCAGCAACTAATAAGGCCAATTGATAGTTGGAAATATTACTAGTGTTCTCCCTACCAAGAACACTGGTGGCAAGATAGTAGGCAAAGTACATGATGGCTGAGAGTTGAATATTCTTTATCTTCCCTCGCTGAGCTTTGCGGTCATCATCATTGGTTATTCCTCGGGAAAGCTCCAACAAATCAGTGGGTAGAGCTAGAATCTTCTTTGATGACCCAGCTATACTAAGTCCCAGGGCCTTGCAAAATTGCTTCAAAGTCATAGAATGAGCCCTGCCATAAATTTTGAAAGACACGGCTGGCTTGAACACGCTGTTAGTAAAAGAAAATCTCTCCACAAATGTTTTAGTGAGCAAAGCATATTTCTCCCTCACATCCTGAATGTAACTTGTTAGTCCATCCTTCCGAACCAAAGTCATAAAATCATTAAGAATCCCAGCAGCCCGCAAGAAAGTTTGGCAACGAAAGATGGAGGGGTGTGCATCCCCTTCATCTCCCTCGTCACCAAATCGTGGAGTAATGAGATCCTCATTGTATGAGGGTCTAGAAATGGTACATGACCTTGGAAGCCTTTCCCTTCTAGGTGCATCACTCTCAAATATTTCACCAAAAGTGTGGTGGTCCATGACTTCCCTTTTCTGAAATTTTTAGACAAGTATCAAACCAAGTGATTTCTAAGTTGATAAATGATGAGCAACTACTATAGGAGCTTGCTAGAGGACTACACATGCATCAAAATAAAGTTTCTAAGCATATAACAAGCATGCAAGCTCAAACAACCTGACACCTATAGCAGCAAAATACTCAAGATACAATCTACCAATCACAAATCTAATTGGACAAGTGGAGGAGGCACATACCAAGGAGCAAACCCTCCAAAAATCAGCACTTGAGATGGCCTAAACAAGGAGACCGAAAATCGCGAGCAAGAACAGCAAGAACTCCAGCTGAGCAAGTTTTCCGGTATTTTTCGGGAGAGAGAAAGAAGGTGGCTTTGAGGAGGCAACCTAGAGGGGCCCAGGTGGGCCTGACCCCCCTAGGCGCCACCCCCTGGTAGGCCGCGCCTACCATGGGTGTGGTGGCCTGGGGTGGCTCCCTGGGTCACTTGAGGTGTCTCTCTGCCCCTTTTTTCGAGGAAAAATTTATTTTGAATTTTCTGGGATTTTTCAGGAAACTTTATTTTTGGCCAATTTTCAGGGTATGAAAATTGATTTTCTCACAGAAACAGTTTTTTCAGAAGAAGCAAAATCAAACCATAAGCCAAACTATAGGAGCTCTAAGAAACTCAAACAAACAAACAACTAGCAAAACTAAAGCTAAAGTAAAGACTAGGAAGGAGAAAAGTAAAAGAAAGCAAGAATAACAATAGTGGAAACATTATTTTGTTCATTAAAATCCTTTTGTTGACAAGGTTGATCAAGTCTTGTTACCAAAACAATCTTTTATGAAGCAAAACTTTGAATTCCACAAGGTGATTATGTTACCTCATGCTTGATAGCAATGGTCCCAATCATAATAGTTTCAAAATTTTCTTGTGGAATGGGACAGTATATTTCTCCAACCTTGATGCTCTCAATATTTTTAATGGAATTCAGGCAATAGCTCTTAACAACCTTCTTGGGGAAATATAAAGTGTGCTCTTTGTCATTAATATTGAATGTTACTTTCCCTTGATTACAATTGATGACAGCACCTGCAGTATTAAGAAAAGGTCTCCCAAGAATAATAGACATATTATCATCTCCAGGCATTTCAAGCACAACAAAATCAGTTAAAACCATGCAATTATGAGCTACTTGAACGCGGACATCCTCACATATACCAACAGGAATAGTAGTTGACTTATCATCCATTTGCAAAGATATATCAGTTGGTATAAACTTTTCTAGCTGGAGTCTCTTGTAGAGAGAAAAAGGCATAACACTAACTCTAGCTCCCAAATCACATAAAGCAGTTCTAACATAATTATTCTTAATATAGCAAGAAATAGTCGGTATACCTGGATCACCAAGTTTCTTTGGAACCTTACCATTGAAGGAGTAATTAGCAAGCAAAGTAGAAATCTCCTCATTAGGAATCTTCCTTTTATTAGAGACAATATAGTTCATATACTTTAAATAAGGAGGCAACTTAGTAGCATCAGTCAAAGGAATTTGTAAAAATAAAGGCTTCATATACTCACAAAACTTGTTGTAGTGTTCTTCCTCCTTTGACTTGTGTTTCTTACCTGGAAAAGGCATAGGTATTTGCACCCAAGGTTCTCTCTCTCTTTACCATGTTTATTAGCAATAAAATATTCCTTTGTGTACCTAGTGTTCTTACTGTGCTTCTCAGGTTCTTCCTCACCTTCCTCCTTATCAGGAGACTCATTTTTATCATTACCACTCTCAGTTTCAGCATCAGAGACAGATATACTATTAGGATCTACAGCAGGTTCAAGTGGGTCCTCAACCATCTTATGTTTCTTTTTCTTTCTCTTTACGAGGACTACCACTACTCTCACCTTGTTGAGAATCCTGCTCAATTCTTTTAGGGTGTCCTTTAGGATATAAAGGATCTTGAGTAGCTATACCACTCCTAGTTCTAATTCCATAAGCATGTTTTTCTCCTAAGGTATTAACTAGCATGTCTTTTTGTACCTTAGCAAGTTGATCAAGTTCGGTTTGAACCATTTGAAAGTGTTCACAAAGCATTTTAATATCATTAGAAGTTCTTTCCACAATATCTTTCAACTCATTGATAGCTATAGAGTTTTCCAATAAATGATTCTGAACTTGTTTATTAAAATGACCTTGTTTAATAATAAAAATGTCAAGTTCCTCTAAACATTGATTAGGAGGCTTACCATAAGGAATATCACCTTCATCAAAGTGTTGGAGAGAGTGTACCTCAATAGTGGATGAGTGGGGAATTGTCTTACATAATTCCTCTATAGGAGGTAGATTCTTCACATCTTCAGCTCTAATACCTTTCTCCTTTGGACACTTCTTAGCTTCCTTCATCACTTCATCATTTAATGCAATAACTCCTCGTTCCTTCGGTGTTGGTGTTGGAACTGGTTCAGGAACAACTGGTTCAGGAGTAATAGGTTCAGGTGTATTCAACTCAGTTCAAGTCCAATCATCATAATTCTTGCTTATTTTATCCATTAATTCTTCAGCATTTGTAGGAGTCCTTTTCCTGAAAACACAATCAACAAAGCTATATAGGTAGGTCCTAGAATCATCAGTTAGTCCATTATAATAAATATCAAGAAGCTCATTTTTAGGTAATGGACATCCAGGATGTGCATGAATCAAGGCACAGAACCTTGTCCATGACTCAGGCAATTTCTCTTCTTCTCGCTGTTTAAAAACATAAAGTCTCTGCAAAGAAGCATGTCTAGCACTGGGAGGAAAATATTTCTGGAAGAAATAAGCAATCAAGCAATTAGGGCTATCAATGGAACCAGGATGTAATCTATTAAACCAAGCCCTAGCTTCTCCTTTTAGTGAAAAAGGGAAGATCTTAGTAACAAAGTACTTGCGCATCTTAAATGAAGGGTTTCGCGGCATAGTAAATCAAAATTTTCTACGGAGCGAACAGAGGGAAAGCCAAGATCTAATCTAGGAGATGCAAACAACGTGAGAGATTGGATTAGATATTCATACCCTTGAAGATTCGCACAGCGGAACGTTCGTCGGAACGTGGGTGATGTAGTCGTACTCGCTTCTCCTCCTCGCGATCCGATCTGATCTAGCACCACAAGTGGCGGTGCCTCCGTGAGATGCACACGTGCAGCACCTCGACGTCTCCTCCTTCCTCGGACCAGCGAGTATGGTGGAGAGATAGATTGGATCTACAGCACGACGGCGTGGTGTATATGGTGGAGAATTTCTGCTGTAGGGCTTCGCCTACAAACAGTCGGGAGGGAGAGAGGAAGGTAGCAAGGCTGCTAGGGCTTGGAGGAAGGTGTGTGTGGGGAGGGGGCGCACCACCCCTCTATATATAGAGGGGGGGCGGCCAGCCCTTGCCCCTCCTCCAAGCCTATCTCTAGTTTAAACAATTTAAACTCTCCCTTATCTAGAAATCCTATCTCTAGTTTAAACGATTTAAACTCTCCCTTATCTAGAAATTCTATCCCGAGATTTAAACGAGTCAAATCTCTCTAGAATCGGCTGGGCCCTATGGGGCCTTGTGCCCCTGGCCCAATGCGGCCAGGACACTCCCTCATAGGCCCATGCCCCCACCCGGAAGGTGGGGCCACGTTGGTCCCCTTCCGGAAGGTTCTAGAAGCTTCCGGTACAATACCGATTAACCCGGAACATTTCCGAACTCCAAAAACTGCACTGCCTTATATGAATCTTATTCTCCGGACCATTCCGGAACCTCTCGTGATATCCCGGATCCCATCCAAGACTCCGAACAAAAATTCATAAACCAATTATCCAATCTATCCTAGCGTCGAGATACGTTAAGTGTGTGACCCTGCGGGTTCGAGAATATACAGACATGATCTTCTATCAATAATCAACAGCGGGGTCTGGGCACCCATATTGACTCCCACACATTCATCGATGATCATATCGGATGAACCACGATGCCAGGATTCAATCAATCCCATATATATATTCCCTTCGTCTCGCGATATTTTACTTGCCCGAGATTCGATCGTCGGTACCGTCATACCTATTTCAATCTCGTTCACAGCAAGTACTTTACTCGTTCCGTAATCCGATATCACTTTGTGATTAACTCCTTAACCACATGCTTGCAAGCGGTGTTGATATCGATTACCGAGTGGGCCCGAAGTATATCTCTCCGACTTGGGAGGGACAAATTCCATCTCGATACATACAACCCAACAGATACTTTCCGATCACCTGAGAGACACCTTTATGATCACCCTCTCATAGGATGACGTTTGATGACCTCAAAGCTTTCTTCCGATACCAGGGAGTTGCATTATCTCATGGTCTAAGGAATACAATATTTGACATAGGAAAAGCTTCGCAAAGACGAACACGATGACACGATCTAATTGCTCTGCTTTGTTTGGGTCTATCCACCATATCATTCTCCCAATGATATGATCTCATTATCAATTGACAACTCATGTCTATGGTTAGGAAACCTTAACCATCATTGATCAATGAGCTAGTCCATAGAGGCGTACTAGGGACACGGTGTTGTTTACAAACCACAAAAGTATTAAAGTTTCCGCTTAATACAATTCTAGCATGGAATATAAACTTTATCATGAACAAGAATTATAATAATAACATCTTTATTATTGCCTCTAGGGCATAATTCCAACATTAAAATCATCAGAGAATAAAGCACTCATAGTAGAAAGCTCATTCATATGAGCCCCAACACTCTCATTTTTAGTCCCATAGAAAGGTTCTTTCTCAACAATATCTAAATAAGATAAATCAAGAGAGAAATCATAATATTTATGTCTAATATCTATGGGAGAAGTGGAAAACTTAGGATCAGAGGACAACTTAGGCATAATAGTACGTCTAGCAAGGAGACTCTTAATAGCACTAGTACCATGTGTGTTTCGGCACTCTTCAACAAAATCATCAGTGAACTCAATGTAACCATCATTAATATCATAACTCTCACTAGACTCAGGTGAGCTAACAGGTGTAACAGTGTGTTCACTAGGAGTTTTGGTATTCCCTAGACTAGCCATAGTAGCATCTAGAAAAGGACCTAATGAACCACTCGCATCAAGCACAGTAGAAGTAACATCATGAGTATCAAAAGCAGTTTCAGACTCAACAGTAGTAGCAGCGTGTGTAGCATGTGTATGTGGTGGTGGTGTGACAAGCTTACTTATAACAGACGGTGAATCAAGAGCAGTAGAGGTGTTTAGGACTGTACCTCTTCTTTTAGTGGATGGTAAAATAGGAAACTTTCCATCATGAGACTTCCCCATGATGAAAGGATTAGCAGTGAACAATAATAAATCCAAGTGAACTTACAAATAAAGCTATGCTCCCCGGCAACGGCGCTAGAAAATATTCTTGATGACCCACAAGTGTAGGGGATCGCAACAGTATTCGCGGGTAGTATTACCCAATTTATTGATTTGACACAAGGGGATCCAAAGAATACTTGCAAGCTTTAACAACTGAGTTGTCAGTTCAGCTACACCTGGAAATAGTTCTTGCTCACAGAAGTTTATCAGTAGCAACAGTTTGTAGTAGCAACAGCAAAGCAACAACAACAGTGAAACAGTAGCAGTAGTAACAGTAACAGTAACAATGGGATTCGAGTGCGGTAGGCATAGGGATGGATGGACGGGCATTGCATGGACGAGTCTAAACATGTAACTTCAAGATCTAGGGCATTGCAGATAAATAATAACAAGCATCCAAGTACTAAATAATCCTTGGCATGTGCTCCAAATATAGTCATACGTGCTCGCAATGAGAACTTGCACAACATATTCTGTCCATCCAGCCCATGGCAGCGGGGCCTCTAGGGAACTACTGGCAATTAAGGTGCTCCTTTTAATAGAGCAACGAAGCAAAGCATTAACACTCCGTGAACACATGTGATCCTCACACCACATCCATCCCCTCTGGTTGTCCCAATTATTGTCACTTTGGGGACTTTAGATCTGGACAATGATATGTGTACACAACTTGCAGATAAGATCACAAACAATACTATCATAATGATTCAATAATAAGTTCAGATCTGAGATCATGGCACTTTTTTTGACACGTGTTACAGTGGGGGATATCCCCACTTTGTCATTTTCCATTTTTCATTCAATCTGCTGGAGTAATTACATACGGTAAAGTTCAGGGGAGTTATCATGGGGGTGTGGAGGGATTACAATTGATCAAGCCAATCCTGCATCCCCTCTTTAAGACTCGGCTTTACCCTATGCCTACAATTGTACAGATGTTACAAAGAGTTGATAGCAGGTGTCAAGATCTTTGGCAAAGTTGTCAAATATGATTTTATTTATGTGATTCCATATACTCCGGCATCCAGCAATAAGGGCAACCTTGAAGAAAGGGTTTTGAGACCTGTTCTTGGCCTCCAGTAGCATATCGATGAAAGGTAGGTCAGTATTCCATTCCTCATTGAGCTTCCACCAGAATGACTGACTGAAATCACATTGGAAGAATAAATGGAACATAGTTTCTTCATTGTGGTCATTACAGAGAACACAATCTGATGACTCCATATGAAAGTTCTTCCTTTTCATCAGGTCTTTGGTATTAATCCTGTCCTGAAACATTAGCCATGAGAAAAACTTGTGTTTGGGTAAGCATGGTGATTTCCAGATCCATTTGAAAGGAGCCGGTGCAGGTGGAGGATTTATGATTGAGAGTTAAACTCTCTTTATGCAGTACTTTGTACCATTCCAAGGGAAATACCAAGTATCATGTTCAGTAGTGTCAGTCATGCCTTCCAGCAAGCTTTTAAGTTGCAGGCTCTGATCATAAGCAATGTTGGACAGTGGTAGCTGGAAAAGGTTGTAAAATGGTTCTTCCTCTAGTATTCTGGTATGTTCATCTGTGATCCATTTATTCTTGGCAAAGGAGTGGAGTTCAGGGTATGTCATTCTGAGAATGTTGTCTTGCCACTTATCCTGCTGTAAAGGTCCCAATCTTGGATAAGATTGATCCCTCCTGTGTTTTACAATGCTAGTCCCTGGATCAATAGCTAGCATCCACAGTTAAGATGTAATATCAAGAAACAAAGGTCATAATATAACTTTATAACCAGGAATAACATAGATTTATTACATCTTACATAGCTCATATGGCTATTACATTACATTGCGGCGGAATAACTATAAGCATGGGGTCCATCATCTTCAAAGTGCCACAGGGCAGATGTTGGTTGTAGACTTTGTAATCCTAATCAAACAATCTTCACTAAAATCAATCAAACCTGCAACATACAAGTTACAGCCACAAAGGGTCAATACATTTGAATTGTATTGGCAAGTGATACTATGGTAGTATGGTGGAGTCTATCAACTATATGCATTTGGCTAAGTGGAGTTGAGGCTTGCATTGCTCAAAATAGATTTTTCTTATCATTTTGAAGATACTAAGTTTTTGCTTGACAAAATCATTTTCCTCAATCAAAGATTTCAAGATCCTTGTACCAAGCCATCTCTCCATCAATGATTGAAGAATTCAAACAACCCTTGTTCAAACCACAAGATTTTAACTTAGAAATTTGAATGATGAGATTCTTGATTGCTTCCATGTCTTGATGCTCAAATTGTCCTTTACCAGGGACATGGCTAAGTACTTAGATTTTTCACTCTGCAGAGGTGGTGCACTTTCCCCACAAGACTTGGTTTCCCAAGACAAGATCTTTCAGAAGCCTTCCCTTAGACCAAAATGGACACGTTCCAACCTATCAAACACTACCACCCACTTTCCATATGGCTAAGTTCTTGCAACCTATATGATCATGGCAGAGCCCATATTGCCAAGTGGTTGCACTTGAAGCTTCTCAACATTTGACATCTCAAATCCCTTTGTTTCCTGGGTGGCATTCCACAAGTGAGATACACAATCCAAGCCCACGGCATTGTGAACCACTCAACCATTCTCCACCAAGCAAGCCCATTCCACCCAGGTGATTCATTAACTTAGTTGTTTTATTAAACAAAACTTAAGTCCTCAGACTTAGAATATTTTTCCATAGTGTGAATATATATTCCACCCATGTTTTCTATTAGCTAGGCTAAGCTTGATAGTAGTAGGAATCTCTAACTTAGGAAAATCCTACTAAGGATTCACTACTATGTTTTCCTATAGCAAGATCTATACTTAGCAAAATCCATGCAAGTTTTACTTAACAAAATCACTAATGCATAGTGAAAGTAATAGGACAAAAAGTATGAAGCATCACTTGCCTTTTTGGTAGAGTATAGGTTCACTTCTTGATCTTTGCAACAATCACACTCTTCAAGTCACTACAAATCAATTAAGCAAGGCACAAACTCAATCTACCAATCAAGCAAAACAACACACATAAATAACAAAGTCAAAGAAATGTATGCAAGCATGCCAAGCTTTGTTTTGTTTGAAAAAAAAGTGGTTCCTAGTGGGTCATAGACATTTGGGTACATCTAATGGTCTTTTCCTAAAGTGGTTAAGTCATTTGCAAAAGGTTTCACTTAAAATCATTTTCAAAACAAAGTGTTATTTTATGTGGTGTAGAAATATTTTTACTAAGGCATTAGCCCATAGGGTTCACCAAATGAGTTGCTATTGCAAAACTTGGTGTTTTGGATCAGTAGGTTTGGTCCAAACTATTTTATCAAAGTTTTTTCTCCATAAACATTTTTATAATAAAAACTATTCCTTTTATTTGGCTAGAAAATGACTTAGTCAAGTAATCTAACCTAAATTTCACAAAAATCAATTCTAACACCAAGGGTTGGTTCCTAGGGTCAGTAGGGTCACAATAAACCAATTGGCAAAGGTTTGATCTCAAAATTCATTTTTAAATGATTTTTCTAATGTTAGCAAGCACACAAAAGAATCTGCAAAATCAAACAATCTATCAAATACTATTTGCTAAACTAAGGGTAGGGTTGGCTAGGGCTTGTTCTCCTGAATTCATTGATATAAAATTTGCAAAATTTGGACGTGTGGATTGAAAGTTATAAAGGTTTGAAGTTTGCAATTAAATCTGATTCATATATCTGATTTAAATCAAACACTGGACACGCGTCATATTCTAATTCGCCGGTAACGCTTCGCTCGGATCGCACTGTGGCAGCCGTTGGATTAAGTTACATCTCACGGGCCAGATTGCATACCCCTTTGCGTATAAGTGATTCTATCCAAGCCTCAGGATAAAGATCCAACGGTCCGAATCTATTGACCTAGAACTGGCGGCGGTGGATTCCGTCGTGCGGCGACGGCGGCTTGGTAGTGGCATCGCCGGCGTTACCGGAAGCGAGAAAGAGAGAGAGGGGGCTCACCTGATTCGCGGGATGATGCTGATGCTCAACGTGCTCTTGGGGAGGCAGGGGGCGCACGGACGTGTTGGTAATCTCTCGCCGGAGTTGTGCTTCACCTCGGGCGCGGACAGATGTCGTCGGAGGCGAGCGTCTGGGGCGCAAGCGAGAGATACAATGCATCAGGAAGATACACATGAGTTCAAGGTTCGCGAAAACACTCACCAGTGAGCCAGGGGCGCACGAAGTCGTCGGCTATGGCTCACCGGAGTTGAGCTTATCGTCGGTGGCGCTCAGACGTGGACAGAGTCGAGGTTGTAGGTCATGTGCGGGCAAGCTGGTGCTATGGGGAGGTTCGCCTGGAGGTGGGGAGAAAGTTTGGGTGTGCCAGAGAGCAAGGGGGGCGTGGGCTGGCCAGAATTGCCGTGGTTGTTCGTCGGAGACGGCGACAGTGCAAGAGAAAATTAGAGCAGCCTGGTGGCTCCTGTGGGGTGAGGTCTGGGGGAGAAGGGAGAGGAAAGCCTGGCGTTTAAGTGTGTGTGGTCAGGGGGCGTTAATCGCACGGCATTGAAGCGAATTGACGAGGAAAACAATCAGCGGTGAATGGCGAGGAACGGGTCGCTGCGGGTGGAGAAGAAGAACAGGGGAGTGGGGTCCTCTGTCAGCGAGTGAGAGAGAGAGAAAACGGGGCCACCGGTCAGTCTCTGTCTGAGTAGGTTTCTGAGTAAGAAAGAAACATTTCGGGGGAGGGAAAAGAGTTGGGCCGCTGGTGGGCTTCGTGGGTTGCTGGGTTGGGTTGGTTTTCCTTTATTTTTTTCTGTCTGCTTTGTTTTTTTTCTATTTTCTATTTACTGATTTGGATTTCAAACAACAATTCAATCAATCCAAATAAATTCACACAAACACCACATTTCGATTCTTTGAACTAGGTTCTGTTTATCAACCAACATTCCAAAATAAATAATATTTTTATTCCTTTTAGGATCTATTTAATATAAAATAGACCATAGTTATTTAATCAAATATGGTATGATTTATTTAATAAATCTCCATTTAAAGTCCAAAATATTTCTCCAATCAAATCAGTAGGTATTATTTGAAAATAAAGAATACTTGAAATACTTGTTTAAAATAAAATAACATTTTATTATAGGATCCATTACTAATTAAATAAAATGGCCTTAGTTATTAAATCAAATAGGGTTTGATTTTATTAATAAAATCTTTATTTGAAACCTAAATATTTTCAAAATCAAATTAGTAGGTTTAATTTGGGAAATATATAATATTTGGAAATTTGTTTTAAAACAAAATAACCTTTTATTTTAGTATCCATTATTAATTATTATAATAGACTTTCATTATTATCTCCAATAGGATTTGTTTTATTGCGATATTTATTTTGAAATCTTAAAACAAGCCCAAACACTTTAGTAGGTTTTATTAGAGATTATAAAATACTTGGAAAACCTATTTAACATAATTTAATAAGTTTTGATGTTTTTAATTAAAATGGTAAAACCCTTTTTATCAAATAAAGTTGGATATTAAATCCTTATTATTTTATTTAAATAATCCTTTATTATTTTTAAATAAACCCTTATTATTCTGTTTAAAATAAAATGTTTTATTTTACCAAGCTTGTCCAATGTTTAATTTGGCTTTATAATATATTCTCTTTTTATTTCAATTGAAACCAAATCCTTTCATTTTAAAAGATCCAAAATAGTATTTTAAATATTTTTTATTTTCCTTTAATAAAAGTTTATCTTTTTAAATCTCTTTAGGTTTTATTTAATTCAAAATGGGTTTGAAGTTCCAATTGAATTCAAAAAGTTTCTTCTGGCTCTAAGAATCAAACAAAGTTTTATTTTATTCATTTATTTTTCATATTACAAGATTTGGAAAATCTTGGGATGTGACAGGCTACCACCCTTAAAATAAATATCGTCCCGAGATTTGGGAAGGCTGGGGTTACAGGCAGGTTCAAAACAACTAGGGTACTACCACCCTTAAAAATTTTCAAACAAAAATTACACATTGTCCTTCTTGGGATCCTGGGAAATACTTTTTCTAAGCAAACTTTGCATGTGTCCTTGGTTTCTATACTTGACTCATGGGCCAAGGTTGAGATCCTTCATAGACTTGTTTAACTTGTTCTCCATCCTTTCTGGACAATTGTTTGCATAGTGGCCTAGTTCCTTGCATTTGAAACATGTGACAAGGTTGATATCCCTCATAGGCTTGTTTATCTTATGTTTCATCTTTTCTGGACAGTAGTTTGCATAATGTCCTAACTCTTTGCAGTGTTTGCACATCACTTGGCTAAAATCCTTCTTTATCTTGGGTTTCACTAGCTTTTGTTTGTCTTCTTGTCTCTTCTTCTTTTCTGGGCATTCACTGGCATAGTGTCCCATCTCTTTGCATTTGAAACATTGCACCTGTGTAATATCCCTCTTGCTAGTGTTGGGAAATTTCTTTTTCTTCTTGGGTCTCTCCAAAGCTAGGAGTTCTTCTAGTTCATGTTCTTCATGAGTGGGAGATCTTTCTCTCTTCTTGGGGCATTGATCTTCATGTTCATTGGATGCATGATCCTTGTATCTAAAATTATTGCTAGCATGGGTTCTTTCTAGAATAACATCTTTGTCATCCTTGTTGTCATTAGTTTCTTGGGAAAAGTTTTCTCTCATGTTGATCACTTGAGTAACTAATCCTTGCAACAATTGGGATTGAAGTTTCAAAATCCTTTGTATGGATGGGTCTAGTCCATTGTTGTTGGCTAAAAGCTGAGTTGTCTCTTGGATCAACTGGTTTTGGGTTATTATAAGTTCTCTCATGTTGTCTTCTTGGTTGGTGTTGATGTCTCTTGGAGTAGTCATCTGTTTGGCTTGGATTGGGATTAGAATAGGCAAAATATTTCTAAGGAAATATTTCTAATCACACACATCACAATTCACACAAGCAATGTTCAAGCAATCACAAACAAACATTTCACTCAAACAAGATCCAAGCTAATACTTAGGCAACAAAATATTTTTGTTACACCCAATAAGTTGGTGGTTTGACTTAACTAAATTATGGTGGTCCATCTATATGGTTCACTTGTGATCCTTCCATTCTTCTTGGTTGATTCTTCTTGCATGAGATCATGGTTTTCTTGAGAAAAATTCTTGGTTGCAATACTTCAAATGATGTAAGCTCCTTCTAACTTTTGCATTCCCTCAGTCTCTAAATCTTGAATAGGATTTCCTTGTCTCACTTGTAGTCCTTAGTGGTTTCCAAGTTGGAAGTCCTTGGTGAACATGCTGAAGATGTTGAAGTCATTAGAATTGAAGATGTTGAAGAAGTCTTTTACATATGGTGTAGTCTTTGGCCATGGGTAGGTTTTTCCATCAAGTTTGAAATAGAAAAGAGGTAGAGTTGAAACCAAAATGGTTGAGGAAAGAGTTTACAAGTGTTTTTGTAAATAAGTTTTTGGAACAAGTACAACTCCTATTTTTCTAAGGGTTTTTGTCCAATCCTAGGTTTACAAATCCTACAGGCAACACATTGCTCTGATACCATCTGTAAAGGTCCCAATCTTGGATAAGATTGATCCCTCCTGTGTTTTACAATGCTAGTCCCTGGATCAATAGCTAGCATCCACAGTTAAGATGTAATATCAAGAAACAAAGGTCATAATATAACTTTATAACCAGGAATAACATAGATTTATTACATCTTACATAGCTCATATGGCTATTACATTACATTGCGGCGGAATAACTATAAGCATGGGGTCCATCATCTTCAAAGTGCCACAGGCAGATGTTGGTTGTAGACTTTGTAATCCTAATCAAACAATCTTCACTAAAATCAATCAAACCTGCAACATACAAGTTACAGCCACAAAGGGTCAATACATTTGAATTGTATTGGCAAGTGATACTATGGTAGTATGGTGGAGTCTATCAACTATATTCATTTGGCTAAGTGGAGTTGAGGCTTGCATTGCTCAAAATAGATTTTTCTTATCATTTTGAAGATACTAAGTTTTTGCTTGACAAAATCATTTTCCTCAATCAAAGATTTCAAGATCCTTGTACCAAGCCATCTCTCCATCAATGATTGAAGAATTCAAACAACCCTTGTTCAAACCACAAGATTTTAACTTAGAAATTTGAATGATGAGATTCTTGATTGCTTCCATGTCTTGATGCTCAAATTGTCCTTTACCAGGGACATGGCTAAGTACTTAGATTTTTCACTCTGCAGAGGTGGTGCACTTTCCCCACAAGACTTGGTTTCCCAAGACAAGATCTTTCAGAAGCCTTCCCTTAGACCAAAATGGACGCGTTCCAACCTATCAAACACTACCACCCACTTTCCATATGGCTAAGTTCTTGCAACCTATATGATCATGGCAGAGCCCATATTGCCAAGTGGTTGCACTTGAAGCTTCTCAACATTTGACATCTCAAATCCCTTTGTTTCCTGGGTGGCATTCCACAAGTGAGATACACAATCCAAGCCCATGGCATTGTGAACCACTCCACCATTCTCCACCAAGCAAGCCCATTCCACCCAGGTGATTCATTAACTTAGTTGTTTTATTAAACAAAACTTAAGTCCTCAGACTTAGAATATTTTTCCATAGTGTGAATATATATTCCACCCATGTTTTCTATTAGCTAGGCTAAGCTTGATAGTAGTAGGAATCTCTAACTTAGGAAAATCCTACTAAGGATTCACTACTATGTTTTCCTATAGCAAGATCTATACTTAGCAAAATCCATGCAAGTTTTACTTAACAAAATCACTAATGCATAGTGAAAGTAATAGGACAAAAAGTATGAAGCATCACTTGCCTTTTTGTTAGAGTATAGGTTCACTTCTTGATCTTTGCAACAATCACACTCTTCAAGTCACTACAAATCAATTAAGCAAGGCACAAACTCAATCTACCAATCAAGCAAAACAACACACATAAATAACAAAGTCAAAGAAATGTATGCAAGCATGCCAAGCTTTGTTTTGTTTGAAAAAAAAGTGGTTCCTAGTGGGTCATAGACATTTGGGTACATCTAATGGTCTTTTCCTAAAGTGGTTAAGTCATTTGCAAAAGGTTTCACTTAAAATCATTTTCAAAACAAAGTGTTATTTTATGTGGTGTAGAAATATTTTTACTAAGGCATTAGCCCATAGGGTTCACCAAATGAGTTGCTATTGCAAAACTTGGTGTTTTGGATCAGTAGGTTTGGTCCAAACTATTTTATCAAAGTTTTTTCTCCATAAACATTTTTATAATAAAAACTATTCCTTTTATTTGGCTAGAAAATGACTTAGTCAAGTAATCTAACCTAAATTTCACAAAAATCAATTCTAACACCAAGGGTTGGTTCCTAGGGTCAGTAGGGTCACAATAAACCAATTGGCAAAGGTTTGATCTCAAAATTCATTTTTAAATGATTTTTCTAATGTTAGCAAGCACACAAAAGAATCTGCAAAATCAAACAATCTATCAAATACTATTTGCTAAACTAAGGGTAGGGTTGGCTAGGGCTTGTTCTCCTGAATTCATTCATATAAAATTTGCAAAATTTGGACGTGTGGATTGAAAGTTATAAAGGTTTGAAGTTTGCAATTAAATCTGATTCATATATCTGATTTAAATCAAACACTGGACACGCGTCATATTCTAATTCGCCGGTAACGCTTCGCTCGGATCGCACTGTGGCAGCCGTTGGATTAAGTTACATCTCACGGGCCAGATTGCATACCCCTTTGCGTATAAGTGATTCTATCCAAGCCGCAGGATAAAGATCCAACGGTCCGAATCTATTGACCTAGAACTGGCGGCGGTGGATTCCGTCGCGCGGCGACGGCGGCTTGGTAGTGGCATCGCCGGCGTTACCGGAAGCGAGAAAGAGAGAGAGGGGGCTCACCTGATTCGCGGGATGATGCTGATGCTCAACGTGCTCTTGGGGAGGCAGGGGGCGCACGGACGTGTTGGTAATCTCTCGCCGGAGTTGTGCTTCACCTCGGGCGCGGACAGATGTCGTCGGAGGCGAGCGTCTGGGGCGCAAGCGAGAGATACAATGCATCAGGAAGATACACATGAGTTCAAGGTTCGCGAAAACACTCACCAGTGAGCCAGGGGCGCACGAAGTCGTCGGCTATGGCTCACCGGAGTTGAGCTTATCGTCGGTGGCGCTCAGACGTGGACAGAGTCGAGGTTGTAGGTCATGTGCGGGCAAGCTGGTGCTATGGGGAGGTTCGCCTGGAGGTGGGGAGAAAGTTTGGGTGTGCCAGAGAGCAAGGGGGGCGTGGGCTGGCCAGAATTGCCGTGGTTGTTCGTCGGAGACGGCGACAGTGCAAGAGAAAATTAGAGCAGCCTGGTGGCTCCTGTGGGGTGAGGTCTGGGGGAGAAGGGAGAGGAAAGCCTGGCGTTTAAGTGTGTGTGGTCAGGGGGCGTTAATCGCACGGCATTGAAGCGAATTGACGAGGAAATCAATCAGCGGTGAATGGCGAGGAACGGGTCGCTGCGGGTGGAGAAGAAGAACAGGGGAGTGGGGTCCTCTGTCAACGAGTGAGAGAGAGAGAGAGAAAACGGGGCCACCGGTCAGTCTCTGTCTGAGTAGGTTTCTGAGTAAGAAAGAAACGTTTCGGGGGAGGGAAAAGAGTTGGGCCGCTGGTGGTCTTCGTGGGTTGCTGGGTTGGGTTGGTTTTCCTTTATTTTTTTCTGTCTGCTTTGTTTTTTTTTCTATTTCCTATTTACTGATTTGGATTTCAAACAACAATTCAATCAATCCAAATAAATTCACACAAACACCACATTTCGATTCTTTGAACTAGGTTCTGTTTATCAACCAACATTCCAAAATAAATAATATTTTTATTCCTTTTAGGATGTATTTAATATAAAATAGACCATAGTTATTTAATCAAATATGGTATGATTTATTTAATAAATCTCCATTTAAAGTCCAAAATATTTCTCCAATCAAATCAGTAGGTATTATTTGAAAATAAAGAATACTTGAAATACTTGTTTAAAATAAAATAACATTTTATTATAGGGTCCATTAATAATTAAATAAAATGGCCTTAGTTATTAAATCAAATAGGGTTTGATTTTATTAATAAAATCTTTATTTGAAACCTAAATATTTTCAAAATCAAATTAGTAGGTTTAATTTGGGAAATATATAATATTTGGAAATTTGTTTTAAAACAAAATAACCTTTTATTTTAGTATCCATTATTAATTATTATAATAGACTTTCATTATTATCTCCAATAGGATTTGTTTTATTGCGATATTTATTTTGAAATCTTAAAACAAGCCCAAACACTTTAGTAGGTTTTATTAGAGATTATAAAATACTTGGAAAACCTATTTAACATAATTTAATAAGTTTTGATGTTTTTAATTAAAATGGTAAAACCCTTTTTATCAAATAAAGTTGGATATTAAATCCTTATTATTTTATTTAAATAATCCTTTATTATTTTTAAATAAACCCTTATTATTCTGTTTAAAATAAAATGTTTTATTTTCCCAAGCTTGTCCAATGTTTAATTTGGCTTTATAATATATTCTCTTTTTATTTCAATTGAAACCAAATCCTTTCATTTTAAAAGATCCAAAATAGTATTTTAAATATTTTTTATTTTCCTTTAATAAAAGTTTATCTTTTTAAATCTCTTTAGGTTTTATTTAATTCAAAATGGGTTTGAAGTTCCAATTGAATTCAAAAAGTTTCTTCTGGCTCTAAGAATCAAACAAAGTTTTATTTTATTCATTTATTTTTCATATTACAAGATTTGGAAAATCTTGGGATGTGACACCTGCCAGAGAAGGGTAGTGTTGCCTCTCCTAGCATTAAGACAAGTCATACCTTTAAATTCAGACAAGAAAGATAGGCAGTTTATCCACCAGAAGGAGCCTCTGGGATTATGTCAGTAGGTACAACACCATTCTGGTAGTATGTTGTCCAGAGTAGATCCACCCACGGTAAATCATGGGAATTATAGAATTTGTATAGATTTTTCATCAATAGTGCTTTGTTGTGTTCTCTAAGGTTTAGTACTCCAAGTCCTCCAGCATCATTTTGCAGGCATACTTTCTCCCATTATACTAGACATTTTCCAGACTTGTTTATCTCTTTGCCATGCCAGAGGAATTTTCTCATTGATTTTTCAGCATGATCAGTGTGAGTAAAGTGGACTTTCATAGCAGACATGACATAGCTAGGCATAGCAGAGATAACAGAGCGTATCACTTCTAATCTCGGGCAGTGTGATAAGAGGTTGCCAATACCAGCTAGCCTTTTGTCAAGCTTATAGATCATGGGCATAAAGTCATCTAATCTGGGTTTAGTGGTGCCCAAAGGTAGACCCAGGTAGGTAAAAGGTAGTGACTCAGTTCTGCAACCAAATACATTAGCAAGGAAATTGCATCTGTCATTGGATATATTAATTGGCACCATTGATGATTTGTGATAATTAATCCTCAGACCACGACTATCAGTGAAATTTCCAAGAATTTCCTTAAGGTTTGTTATCTGGGTCTCATCAGCTGGCATGATCAGAAGGGTGTCATCAGCATACTGTAGTATAGGATAACCCTGTCCATATGATTCATCAATTGGTAGACTAATCAGATTATTGTGCCAAGCATCATTAACAGCAATTTGAAGAAGCCCAGTAGTGGATACAAATAAAAGGGGGGGATAAAGGGTCTCCCTGCCTCACTCCCCTTCTGCATTGAATAGTTTTACCAGGTACTCCATTGAGTATGACAGATGTGGTGGCAGATGTCAGTATCCTTTTAATCCATCCAATGAACCTTTGCCCAAATCCCATGTGTTGAAGCATAGTAGTAATGGCATCATATTCAACCATATCAAATGCCTTTTCAAAATCTAATTTGATAACAATATTTATTTTTTGGATCTGTGGCATATGTGGAGGTACTCAAAGGCCCAGGCAAGACAGTCTTGTATGGTTCTTGTCTTGATAAAACGATATTGGTTTTTATGAAGGAGGGGAATAATCTCCTTTTGGACTCTATTGGCAATAAGTTTGGTGATGATTTTAAGAGCCATGCTGACTAGGGAGATAGTCCTATAGTCAGATGGAGATATAGGGCTAGTCACCTTGGGTATTAATGTGATATATGCAGTGTTTATACTGTGTATATCTAAACTCCCTTCATAAAACTGTTGCATAGGTTATAGAAATGATGCTTTATCTTGTACCATAATTTCTTAATGAAGAGCCCATTAAAACCATCAGGTCCAGGAGATTTATCTATAGGCATACAATTTATCACTTCATCAATTTCATCATTGGAAAATGGAGCCTCCACAGAACTCATATCATGTGGTGTCATTAGGGAGTTAAGATCAAATCTCATGTGAGTGTTAACAGATTGTCCAAGTCTGTTTTTGAAGGAATTCCATAATACTGAAGCTTTTTCTTCATGGCTAGTCACTTCACTATCATCCTCTGTCATAAGGCATGCAATGTGGTTGTGCCTGAAATTTCTGGTAGCAATGGAGTGGAAGAAATTGGTATTTTTGTCCCCAAGTTTTGCCCATCTAATGTTAGCTATTTTCCTCCAGTATAATCTCTCAGCTTCAAGGAGCTTGGTTAGGTGAGATTTGACAGCCAGTCTAAAGTTTTTTTCAATCCCAAATAGTGGCCTCTGTTCTTCCAGTCCATCTAACATACTCAAGACAAAGCTGCAATTGTCAATGATCACAGAGAGTTTTGATAAATTTTTGCTCCATTTCTTGATGTTGTTTCTCATGTTTTTGAATCTAGCTGTGATATCATGAGCATCATTCTTGTATGGACCTGGGTTATGCCAAGATTGCTCCACTACACTCTTAAATCCATCAAATTCTAGCCAATATTCCTCAATTCTGATTTTTTGTGATTTAGGGATATTAGTACCAATTTGGATAAGAATGGGGACATGATCAGAACCTAATCTTGCCATAGGGGTGGCAAGTGTGTTGGGAAATTGGGTAGTCCAGCTATGTGATGTAAATATCCAGTCTAGCTTTTCTAAGAGTGGAATATCTTGCATGTTACTCCAAGTGTAGGCCCTTCCTTTAAGTGGAATTTTTTCCAGGTCATGCTGCTGTATGATAGAGTTAAATAGGAGCATGTTATTGATGTTGTCCCCTGGTCTATTCCTGTCAGCAGTACTTCTAATCATGTTGAAATCACCAAGGATCATCCAATAATCATAGTTTGAGGAGTCCAATTGCATAAGCCAGTCAACAAATAGATTCCTTCCTTCAGGTGTACATGGGGCATAAACATTGGTTATGTGCCATATCAGGTTTGTGAGGTTGCATTTGAGATCAATAGTGATTTGGAAATGAGATTGACTGATAACAGTGCCAGTGAAAGTATTGCCGTTCCAAATAATTATTAGACCCCCTGAATTTCCAGTTGATGGTTGATAAGAATACTGGTTTAACCTTCTAGGGCAGAATTTTCTGATGAAATTATTTTCAAAAGACACCATTTTTGTTTCTTGCAAACAGACAATGTTACAGTTTCTTTCAGATATTTTGTTGCTCAAATCATCACATCTGTCCTGGGAATTAATCCCCCTTATGTTCCAATCTATCACACTCCAATATCTACTCATTGGACAAACATAGTGATGATAGTAGTATAAGATCAAGTACTGATCCTATGTCAACAAGTTTATCACAAACATCTAGGGGGATAAAAAATGCAGGAAAAGTGGATTATTTGACCAGGTAACTTGAGGCAGCAAGGGAGTACATATATGCCATCATATATAGGAAAGAGCCTTTGGAGCCAGATAGAAAAGAACAGACATAGATCACACATGTTGGTCACACATACTGACATAGTTTGCTTACACATATAGAGTCTATTTAGCAGATAAGTGCTAAATTGAGACGAAGACATGGTAGATAAGTGATAATAACGATCTAGGATAATGAGGTAGTAGTAGTCTCTACCCCTAGACATGTAGTGACAATGTTTACACACTATCATTGGGGCTGTTGCTCATCAGGGCAGCAGTAGATACCTCCCCAGGGGGCATCTGGCAGAAACGTGTGCCAATGGCTTGTACAGTGGCAATAGGAAGATCAGGAGGAGGTGCAGCATTGTTGTCCATGATCATAGCATCAAACTCCTTATTCAGGTCCAGGTTAATGCCCTTCTCACTGGCCTCTTCAACAGCTTCCTCAGCAGAGCCTTTGTCTTTGTATCCTCCAGTCAGATCAGCTATGCATTTGTTCCTCCTAACCACACTGACGTTCCTGTGAGTTTTCTTCTTGCGCTTGGACTTGGGGAAATTAGTGGGTTCAGGGATCTCCATCAGGCTCTCAGATTCAGAATGTTCTCCTCCCATTGTCTGCTGCAGCACAATGTTGTTGAGGAGGACAGTGCCAAATGTGCCCTCCTGAGCATCAACCAGGAGTTCAGAGACAATGTTGATTTGGATTAAGACATCATGGCACTCAGGCCCTAGTGACAAGCATTAAGAACAACAAGTTGCAAACATTCCTAAAAAACAAGTTGCAACAAAGTCAAATAACACTAATAGAGATACTAGGCACTATGCCTAACAATCTTATTCGATTACATGATAGAACTCATCCCTACCATCCCCAAGCCTACAGCGGGGGATTACTCACTCATGGATGAGGGAAACATCGGTGGTTGATGGAGATGCGTTGGTGATGACGATGGCGATGATCCTCTCCAAATTCCCTGTCCTGGCAGGGTGCCAAAACGGAGTTTCTGGATCCGAATCTTAGTTTCTGGTGGCGGCGGCATAGCGGAACCCTTTCTAGTAAACTATCAAACCCCCCTCGGTTTTTAGGTCGAAAGGCAACTTATAGGTGCAGAGGGAGGCCGAGGGGATGCCTAGGGTGCCTTCACCCCGCCAGGCGCGGGCAGGGCCCACCCGTGCCTGGCATGGGTGTGGGCCCCCCAGGCTCCTTCTCCGTCTCTTCTTCTGGCTCCGTGGATCTTCTGGTGAAATATAATTTTTGGCATATTTTCCGGGATTTTTCCTGATAGTTCAATTTTTGCACAAAAACAAGATACCAAGGTAATTCTGCTGAAAACAGCGTCAGTCCGTGTTAGTTGTATCCAAATCACACAAGTTTAGAGAAGAAACAATAGCAAAGTGTTCGAGAAAGTAGATACCTTTTGGACGTATCACAAACCAAACTATAAGATAACTTCTCTACCAAAGATATGAATCCACTAAAAAGGTAAAAGATAAACGATAATGGTGGTGATACCACGGCACTCCCCCAATCTTGGAACAAGCCAAGGGCATGCCAAACCTGATGATGAATTATTCCTTTGGTGGTGGTGTTCTCTTGATAAGATCTTCAATAAGTTTCTTCAAATCCTCCATATCGAAGGTCAGAGTACGAATCAACTCTAAATTATGCTCAATGCAGCTCATCATCAATCCGGACCGAGGATCCCAGTCCTTGTTATTCTTACTCCAGTCTTCCTTTTTAGAGTGTTTCTTCCCTGCATGGTTAGGATGAGTGGTATGAGGAGGATGTGTCCAAGGAGCAAGGATATGACGCGGAGGTTTCCCTCATGTAGACATCTGTGTTGTCTTCTAAGCTTGATAGGGGTTGCCACCACTCCAATTCTTGCGACGGTAGCGCGGGTGTCGGGATGCTTGTCCTCCTCCATGTCACCTTCATACCCTACCAAAATATCCTCCTCCTTGGGTACTTGAGGTTCTTCTTCCTCGGGCTTCTTTCCTTTATCGTTGGCGGAGACCATGGTGCTCTAAACTTGAGAAGATTTCCTGACAGAAACAGATCGAAATGAAAGCACGACCAGAACATGATGCATGAACCTCAAGGGATCCGGGGGTTATATATTACGAAGTTTCAAAGCATAAGTAAGGTTCTGACACGGAAACAAAGCGGAGACGGAGTTCGAGGGTGGCACACCCCCCTCAGGTGCGGCCAGGCTGGGCCCGCGCCTGGGGTGGGTTTATCCACCCCAGACTCCGGTTACTCCTCTGTTCTGTCTCGTAGTCTTCCTTATATATTAAAAACATCAAAAATATAAAAAGATAGGGATTTCACGAACCTTCTGTTTTCACCACTTTTACCTATTCGAAGTCGAACTCTACAGAATCTTTTTCTCCTTCTCCTGGAAATTTCCTTCATACAAAACCCTTGCACAAACTCAATGACAACATTAGTGTAAGAAAAAACAATAAACCTTTGGGTACACACTTCAACTAAAAACCCATCAAAACAAAAGCTTCTGTAAGAGGCAAATGCAAATGACGGCAGAAATCTGTCAAAACAGACCAACAGGTAAAGATTGATTTTTTCGAAAACCTTCTGTTGCTCAAATAAAAAAGTGCAGAACTAATGAAAATCGGGCAACAACCTGGAGAACAAGCGCAGAAAAATGTAGCTCCATCCGAAGTACTGAGCTTCCTCACAAATTTTTACAATGCAGCACAAAAATATGTCCTAGGACAGCCACTTTTCACAACTCCTCTAGTTCACAAAAGTAGTTGAAATTGACACAAAAACCAAAACAAAAAAAGGATAAGGAGCGGTTATTACTGAGGTAATAACTTCCAAGACTCGCCAAAACTCTTGGGTTATCTCCCAACAAGTACTTTTCTTTAATGCCTTTAAGTTAGGCTTGAAACTTTCAAAGATGCTCACAAAGGAGATAAATATTTGAAGTGAAAGAGAGCATCAAGAAGCAAATAACCAACACATTTGAGTCTAACCCACTTCCTATGCATGGGAGTATCATGAGAAAACAAATTGTTGAAACAAAAAGCCACTAGCATAGGAAGATAAAACAAATGCAACTTCAAAGCTTTCAACATAAAACGGGGAAACTTAACATTATTGAGGTGCATAAAACCATGTTTCCCTCTCTCAAAATAACTTTCAGTAGCACTTTGAATAAAGTTGACAATATAACTGTCACTAGGAACAACTTCATCATCAAAATAAGCATACTTACAGTCATCAAAAGGAGGTCCAAGGTCATAGACTGGATCAATAGAAGCAAGTTGTTCCATCCTGAAATATTTATTAGGCAAGCTATTTTCACAAGGAGCCTTAGCAAATTTGGAAAAGTTAAACTCATAAGAGTCTCCACCAAACTTAGTTAAAACTTTTTCCTTCTTACAATCAATAATAGCTCCACAAGTGTTCAAGAAAGGTCTACCAAAAATGAAAGGACAAGTTTTGCTAGCTACTGAATTAAGCACTAGAAAATCAGCAGGATACTTAATCTTACCGCAGAGAACTTCCACGTCTCTTACAATGCCAATGGGGCAAATGGTTTCCTTATTAGCAAGGTGAATAACCACATCAATGTCCTCAAGCTCACAAGGACAAATCTCATGCATAATTTCCCTGTAAATCTCATAAGGAATAGCACTAGAACTAGCACCAATATCACATAAACCATAGTAGCAATGATCACCAATTTTAACAGAAAGCACATGAACACTAGATTTTCTAGCCTTACTAGGATGAAAGATAATATTAGAAGTGTCTTCACAGAAGACAATGTGCTCATCCTCTATATTTCTAGTGACAGGGTCTTTCACAATAGCTACCACAGGTTGAACATTCAATTGCTCATCAGGCTCCATTGTTTCCTTTGTACCTTTGTTATTTGCACTAATAATCATAGAATACTCCTTTACCTTAGTCGGGAAAGGTAATTTCTCAACATGAGGTTCAAGCAAAATATGATTAGTAGTACAAACTTTAGTACTTCTAATGGGAACATGATTAATAACATCTTTATACAGAGCATGGTACTTATTCCACTTTTTCTTGGGAATTTCTATGTAAGAGGCAAAGGCCTTAAAACAGTTGGCAATACTTTGGGAATCAAGACCAAACTCATTTCTATTATCACATAAGTCATCAGTTCCCATAAAAGATTTAATGCATTCATAATCATAGTTTATACCTGACTTTCTTCCTTTGTCATTCTCCCAAGCTTCAGTGTTATCTTGAATATGGTATAGTAGATCCCATTTAGCTTCTTCCTTCATACGTGTGAATGATCCAGCACACGAAGCATCTAGTAAATCTTTATCATGAAGAAAAAGCCTAGCATAAAAGTAATTGAGAATAATATTGTTAGGGAGTTCATGAATAGGACATTTAAGCATTACTAGCTTCAATCTCCCCCAAGCTTGAGTTGTACTCTCTCCATCAAGAGGACAAAATTTATATATAAGATTTCTATCCTTATGAATTTCACTGGGAGGATACAATTTAGAGTAAAAGAGAGATGTCATCTCCTCCCATTCCGTGGATCGTCCATTCTTCAGTAGCTTATACCATTCTTCAGCTCTCCCTTTGAAGGATATGGAGAGTAACTTCTTCTTCACCTGTTCAGTTTTGATACCTACACACTTAACAACCCGCATAATTCATGGATAAAAAGCAAATGATCACTGGGATGGACTGTTCCATCCCCTAAATAATAATTATCCATGACACGATCAACATACTTGTAGGTATCTTAAAAGGATCTATCTCAACAGGTGGTGGTTCATCTACTACCCTAGCAGTGGTAGTAGTTTTCCCAAACAGAAAACCAAGTGGGTTATCCATATTGTAAACAAACTAACAAGCAGTAACAAAAGCAATACTCACAGTAGAAGTTTCCCTTACCAGTTCCACTCTTCAATAGCACTTCACTCCCTAGCAACGGTGCCATAAAATAGTCTTGATGACCCACAAGTAATAGGGGGTGTATCGTAGTACTTTTGATAAATAGGAGTGTCGATCCCAACGAGGAGCAGAAGGTGCTAAACAGTGGTATGGAGTAGGAAATCCCTGTGAATACTTAGCAAACGGATTTTTAGTGGTTTTTTGATAAGGTAATAAAACAAGGAGCAAGTAATAAAGACAACGAACAAATGGATCAAGTGGCCCAAACCTTTCTTAGCAAAGTACAAGCCGGTGGAAATACTTATAAGGACCAAACGTTCTCGAGGACACATGGGAATTCTGTCAAGTGCTTTCGCTTCAAATAGTTGAGTACTCTTCTCTGGTTTTGTAAGTGTTGTGTGGGTGAACCTATGCTAACATACCGACCTTACTTGGACTAATACATACTTGTGATTAAACCCCCTAAAAACATCCGTAACTACAGGAAAGTAATTAAGATATAAATCTAACCACAGCCTTAAACTTTGAGATCCTACACTCCCTTGTGCAAAGGTGTCCTAACGGGGGTTCAGGTTTCTATCACTCCGGCAACCCCACAATTAGTATCCAAATACACAATGCATTCCCCTAGGCCCATAAATGGCGAAGTGTCATGTAGTCGACATTCACATGACACCACTAGAAGAATAGCACCACAACTTAAATACTAAGCCATTGAATAATAACTCAACACAAATCCACTAATAACAACATGACATCTCCCATGTCCTCAAGAACTAAACGAACTACTCACGAGACATCATATGGATCAAGATCAAAGATGATATGGTAATGGATAACAATCTGAACATAAACAACAATCCAATGGTCCCACTCATAAGCATCAACTACAATAGTAATTAACACCAGGAAGGTTTCCCATAATGAACTAAGCAATATCCAACACAATTGTTACAGCGGGACGGAGTGGTGATGATGGTGCTGGTGGAGATGATGGTGTGGATGATGATGATGATCCCGATGAACCCTAGCTTGATGATGGTGTTGATGGCGATGGTCTCCCCTCTCCGGGAAGGAATTTCCCTGGCAGAAATCTATCTACCGGAGAGATCTTTCTCTCTCGCTGTTTTCCGCCCCTAGAGGCGACGGAAATCTATCTGTGGTCGCTCTCCTGGCCTTAGGGTTTCGTAGGGAAGATATAGGCGAAGGGGCAGAGTCGGGAGCCGGGCAGGTGGGCCACACCTGCCCTAGGCGCGACCTAGGAGGGACCCGCGCCTAGGGGGTGTGGGCCCCATACGGCCCCTCTTCGCTCCTCCTTCTGGCTTCCTCAATCTTCTAGAAAACTAATATTTTCCCATATTTTTCTGGTATTTTTCTGATCTTCGCAAAATTGCACCGAAACGCCTTCTTTTCCATCAGAATCCAGACTCCGGCAGTTCATCCTCCAAGAATCATCCAACATGCATAAACAGATGAAAAGCCATAAGTAATAACTCATAATAAGACATATATCAATGAATAGAGGTAAATTATCATATAGAATGGTGATGCAAATTGGGCGTATCACTTATCTTGAACTTGCCCTTCTCAACCTTGATGACGATCACCACTTGATGTCATACTCTCATGGGCTATATAAGATCTTCACTTTTGAAGCATGCCCATGGAAAGATACCTATCCCATATAGAAAACGCAAAGGCACATATATAATGGGTTAGTTCATGATGCATAATTGTCAAGGCTTACCATACCACAAGATCATGTGGTACATTCTTTATGCTTCATGTGTTGACCAACTTGAAATCACTCTTCACTCTTTATATAGGTCAACCATGTATCTTATCATGCGCCATCTCAATATCTTGAGGTACATAAAGAACTCTTAATTTGATTACATGCTCTAAATCTTAGTCAATCATAGATCAACTAATGAGGCTATTCATGACACCGTATTAGAGCCATATCTTGAATTCTTCTATTGAGATCACACTCTCAAGATCTTGATCATATCATATTCTTCTCTTCAACTCGATGATCTTGATGCCAATACTCAAGGTATATCTTTATCTTCATGGCATCCATACTTGAATCCAACACAAAGACAACAAGCATGACCTATGGAATATTCCTTCATATAAAACTCAGTGAAAACATTAGTCCATAGGGATTGTCATTAATCACCAAAACCACACATAGGGGCAATTACTCTTTAAAGCACGCCACCGTTTGGCAGGGCCACGACCTAACCCTCATTCGCAGTTGCCATGCCTGCTTCGGTGAGATCGGCATTCTTCTTGGCTCCTGCATCGGTGCCTCGGTGGCTTCCCCTTCCTATTCTTGGAAGGGTCGTCCCAAGCCTCGACATGTCTCGTCGGTACTTTCTCCATAATGGCGTGCTTGATTTTCTTAGGGTTGCTCCTGCAAGTTCACGATGATTAGCGACTCGGAAATTCCAGAGAAAAGTTACCAAAATAAAGAAAATAAAGACAAGAAATACTTACTTGGATACTGTAAGAGTTCGTAGCCCGGCGGTAATATGCATGGGCTTCTCTATCTCAGGGCCGATTGGCCGTGACAAGCCCACTTTGATCAAGCTTGTCTATCGCCGTGGCTTTAGGGGTGATACGTCGAACACGTATCTATAATTTTTTATGTTCCATGCTTGTTTAGTATCTACTTTTCTTTGCTTTGTCTACACTTTGAGGTGTTTTTATATGTTTTCTAGAACTAACAAATTAACAAGTTGCCACAGTGCCAGTTGCCTGTTTTCTTCTGTATTTGGTTCCAAAAAGGCAGAAAATCAATATTCTCGGAATTGGACGGGACAAAATCCAAAGTCAATATTTTACTGTGGGCAACACGAAGCCAGAAGACGAGACGGGGGAGGGCCTCGAGGGGGCCACACCCCTGGTCGTGCGGGTGGGCCCACCCCACGCTTGGGGGAGGGGGGTGCAGCCGCCTCGGGTACCCCCTCGGCCTCCCTCTTCGCCTATAAGAAGCCCTTGATGCAGAAACCCTAGGCACCCCATCAAAACTCCACGAAACCATCTTTAGCCACCGCCACCATCGTCCCTAGATCGAGGGGATCTGAAGTTCTTCCCGGCACCCTGCCGGAGGGGAGATCATCTCGGAGGTCTTCTTCTCCGGTATGAAGCGTGAGTAGTTCCACCTTGGACTATGGGTCCATGTAGTAGCTAGATGGTTGTGTCTCCTCCTTGTTCTTTCATGTATAGATCTTGTGAGCTCCGTTCATGATCAAGATCTAATCTATTTGTAGTCATGCATGTTGTGTTTGCGGGGATCCAATGGATATTGAGATTACTATGTCAGATTGATTAATGGTTTTGTCTTATTGATTCTATCATGTCTGTGTTGTTTGTGATCTTTCATGCTCTCCGTTGTTAATAGCTATATTGGCCAATTAGTTGCTAGTGACTCCAAGAGGGGGTATTTATGCTCGGTAGTGGGTTCATGCCTCTAGTTTCCAAGGGAAGTGACAGAAATCTCTTCGGTTGTAGATGTGATGTTGCTACTAGGGAGAAAACAATGGTCTCTTGTTCATGGAACAAGTGGATTGTTTACCTTACACACTTTGCTTAAAGAAGATGTCTGTTGCTTGCAACTTAATACTGGAGGGGGTTCGGATGATAACCTGAAGGTGGACTTCTAGTCATAGATGAAGTTGGATGGCGGTCTTTGTATATTGTTGTATTGCCCAATCGAATCTCATAGGATTTTTTTGTCTAGTATTGCATTGTTATGCCTTGCTCAGTTCCTGTCAATTGCCCTGTTGTAATTCGTTTACCCTTCATGCCATGTTGTTCATCTAAGGAGAGCACCTCTAGTGAAATATGGACCTCCGGTCCAATCTTTGATATATCTTCCACTGTTACTTGTTTACTTGGTGCAAACCATTACCTTCCACACCATACGTTTAATCCTTTGTTACAGCAAACCGGTGAGCTTGACAACCTCACTGATTCGTTGGGACAAAGTCTTGAGTTTGTGTTGTGCAGGTTTCCACGTTGCTTGCAACACCTTTGGGACGTTTCCTTCCTCCTACTGGTTCGATAACCTCAGTTTCTTACTGAGGGAAACTTGCCTGCTGTACTACATCATACCTTCCACTTGGGGTCTCCCAACGAAGTGTTGCTGCACTCATCAAGGTTTTTTCTAGCGCCATCGCCGAGGAGGAGAGGTAAAAGGCACTCACACACGTTACCCCACGGCAACAACAAGCTAGAAGGATTTTTCTGGCGCCGTTGCCGGGGAGGCTAAGGACGTCTTCACAAGGGGAGTCCTCCTCAACCTTTCTCTTTACTTTTCTTTTAGTTTGCTTAGTTTTGTTTGCCTCTTTTTATCAAAAACTCCAAAAAAAAATAGTTTAGTTTGGTTTGCTTTCTCTATTCAAAAACACAAAAAATAGTTCTTGCTCTACTTGCTGGTCTGTTATTGCCTTGCTTTGTCATGCTTTCTATCAATGGATGGCTTTGAAACTAGTTCTTACTGGCAAGGTGGGTTCACGGAAGAAGAGAAGTATTATCATAAGGAGCATCGTTTGTCACAAAAAGGGAATCACTTATGGGAACAAATTGCTAAATTGAATACTATTGCTAGAGAGGTGTGCTCTACTTATAATGTTACTTATTGCTTTGATAAATCTTATTGTTTTAGGAGGTATAAACAAATTTCTTTTCAATGTGAGTATAATGAATATGTTACCATATCCTCTTATGTTAAAGGAAATTATGACTTTTATGACGTGGAACAAATTGAAGAATTTATTGCTTTCAAGGGTGCATTTGAACTTGCCAGTTTGCTTGAAAATACTAATGATGCACCTTATGAATATGAGGTTTATGAGATACTTAAATTTTGCTTTGATAATTACAAGGAAAAAATGGCTATATTCTTGAATATTTTAATAGGTGTTTTCCACAAACGGAAGAGACTAATGCCTTGCAGGAGCCTATGGAAGAAGAAATTGCTGAAACAGGAAGCTCATTAGATGAAAAAGAGGAGGATGAGTGTTATGCTCCTGTGGATTCTTTTGAAATATCTACTATGGTTAAAACTTATGATGATGACCCTATGCCTGTTACCTATAGTAGTGATCATGATTGGGAAAAGCACACTACTTTTGATATTGAAAACCTCTTTGGTACCAATTCTAAAAATTCTATTGCCTATGATGATACTTTACCTCCAATTTATGATGATTACAATGATTATATTGATATTTTCAGTCCACCTACTATTGAGGAGAAAATTTACTGTGATTACAATATGCCTCCTATATTTGATGATTATGGTGATGAGAAAAATAATGATAGCTATTTTGTTGAATTTGCTCCCACTACTTATGTGGAGAGTAATAATCATTTTATGCATGTGGCTCATGATAAGAATGTTTTATGTGATAGTTATATTGTTAATTTTATTCATGATACTACTGAAAGTTATTATGAGAGAGAGGGAAAAATGGTTTTATGTATCTCAACAATATTAAGTTTCCCCTCTTTATGTTGAAAATCTTGAAGTTGCACTTGTTTTGCTTTCCTATGCTTGTTGCTTTGTGCTTCTTTGATTTATTTTCTTACAATATTCCTATGCATAGGAAGTAGGTTAGAATTAAATGTGTTTTGAATTTCCTTCTTGATGCTCTCTTTTACTTCAATTCATATTTCTTATGTGAGCATCTTCTCAAACTCTCAAGCCTAACTTAAAGGCGTTAAATAAAAGTACTTGTTGGGAGATAACCCAAGAGTTTACTTGAGTCTTGGAAGTTATTACTTCAGTAATGACCTCTCCTTATCCTTTTTTTGCCTTTTTGTGCCAAAAATGACCTCTAATAAGAGGGAAGTAAGATTTGAGGAGTTGCTGTCCCGAAACAGATTTATGTCTTCCACCATAAATATTCGTGAGGAGTCTCTGTAACCCAGATTGAGCTCAGAATTTACGAATAAATCCCCCAGTATGTTATCTAACTTTTGTTAGTTCAACACTTTTTCATTTGAGTAACATAAGATGTTCGAAAAAATCAGTTTCTACATGTTGGTCTGTTTTGACTTATTTCTGCCATTATTTGCATTTGCGTCTTAAATAATAACTTTTTGAGTTCTCTTTTGGGTAATTGAGATTTTTGAAGGAGTTGCTACAGTATATTGTGTTTTTAGTAAAAAGCCTTTCTGTTCCAAAGCTTTGCCAGGGGTCTAATATCTTTTGAATACACAAATGTTGCTAATGAAGATTCTGTGAAGTTTTGTATGAAGGAAAAATTTCAGGTGTAGAGAGAATGATGCAATGAGATGAATAATGGACAAAATCTCAAACATGAAGATTCCACCACGGTTTCAACCCAAGAAATATCTAAGAGGTACAAGCGTCAAAGCTTGGGGATGCCCAAGGCATCCCCTTCTTCATCAATAAAAAGCTCAGGTCTGTCTAGACACTTCGTTTTTATTGTTTCATGCATAGTTATGTTATTCTTGGAGCGTCTTAGTTTTTGTTTGCTTTTCTTAGGTTGTTTAGTTTGCTTGAATAAATTAGTTTGGACCCCCGTTCTCGCTGTGTTGTTTTGCAAATAACTTGCTTGGTGTTGGAAAGGAGTAGTAAGTTCTTACTTGTAGTGCAAGAGGAGCTTGCATTGACTGTGACTTAGACTTCAGCATGACATGCTAGGTGTTGTTTTGACCTTATGCTTAGTGATTATTGTTGTAGCATGTTTTGTTCCAAACAATTGGGATTGCTTAGTGTGCCTTGAAGAAATAATGCGATGTTTTAGCATGCAAAAGCATAGTATTGTGGTATTCTCCTTTAATACTTTGTTTGGGTTGACTTGGCACATGTTCACACCATGTTATGACTATGAAAAGTGACCATTAGACTCTATGATCATTTAGTCCTTGACTTGTAGTACCACTCTATGCTTTCATTAGTAATGCTTTGTTTCTCTCCATGATTATGGCCATTACTCTCTCTTAGTTGGTTGCTCCCAGTCTTTTGCTAGCCTCCACTTGTATGAGTAAGTTCTACTCATGCTTCCAACTCCCAAGAAACCAAGTTATTCCAAAGTGTCCACTATAAACTCCTATGCATGGTGTGTTACACCATTCCAAGTATATTCTTGTTTTCAACTATCCTCCAATTAAAAACTATTTTGTTATGAGAAAACTTAGTGATTAAAGACCTCACGAGCTTGATGGCACACTTTATATTCTTTGCCCCTAATAAAATTGAACCATTGTGGCGCTATGTTGTATATGCTTGCACTTATACGTTGGAATTAGCAGAACCGTGCTGTCACGGGGAACGTTTTCAACATTGCACTTGTACTTTGTACTCAGTTGATATCATGCTCTTTTGTCTATTGATGTCACCGGTGTGAAATAAAGAGGAAACTTGTAAGTCCATGGAGTAAGTATTCCGTGTTAGAGAAACGCCTGGGCCGCTAGCCCAAGCCATGCCTAATCATGGTGGAAACTTGCAGCATCACCATAGTGAGCTATCTATGAAGCATCCTCAATAAAAAGCTATGCATATAGTAAATAAAAAGATCGCTGAGATGCTCATTGTCTGCTTGCCTTGTCATTTTGGTTATGGGAAATCTCCTGTACCATGTGCAAGGGGTACCCCGTTGGCGGTTCTCTATGACACGCAAATACTTACAATGACAAGAACTTACTTGTGGCTGAAGTTGAGTAGCATGAGGTGTGGCCCTCATATTCAAGGGACTTGAGATTGCCAGCTTATACTTCGTCAAGCATATACTCCCTACTTTATTCAATTTAACCTTAATCACTTCAAGATGCTTATGATAGGAGCAATGAGGACTGAAAGCAAAAAAGTACCATAATTTTTGGAAGCTCTTTTTGAAACTTGAAAGCCCTGCTTCCTTTACAAAAAGGCCTTTCTTCCACCATTACTTGACTCTCCGCCTTCTACCTTTAGGCACCATTAAGAGAGCGTAGTTGTCATTCTGTGTGCATGTTGGAATTATGCCCTAGAGGCAATAATAAAGATGTTATTATTATAATTCTTGTTCATGATAATGTTTATATTCCATGCTAGAATTGTATTAAGCGGAAACTTTAATACTTGTGTGGTTTGTGAACAACACCGTGTCCCTAGTATGCCTCTATGGACTAGCTCATTGATTAATGATGGTTAAGGTTTCCTAACCATGGACATGAGTTGTCGATTAATAATGAGATCATATCATTGGGAGAATGATATGGTGGACAGACCCAAACTAAGCGAAGCAATTAGATCGTGTCATCGTGTTCGTCTTTGCGAAGCTTTTCTTATGTCAAATATTTTATTCCTTAGACCATGAGATAATACAACTCCCTGGTATCGGAAGAAAGCTTTGAGGTCATCAAACGTCATCCTATGAGAGGGTGATCATAAAGGTGTCTCTCAGGTGATCGGAAAGTACCTGTTGGGTTGTATGTATCGAGATGGGATTTGTCCCTCCCAAGTCGGAGAGATATACTTCGGGCCCACTCGGTAATCGATATCAACACCGCTTGCAAGCATGTGGTTAAGGATTTAATCACAAAGTGATATCGGATTACGGAACGAGTAAAGTACTTGCTGTGAACGAGATTGAACTAGGTATGACGGTACCGACGATCAAATCTCGGGCAAGTAAAATATCGCGAGACGAAGGGAATATATATATGGGATTGATTGAATCCTGGCATCGTGGTTCATCCGATATGATCATCGATGAATGTGTGGGAGTCAATATGGGTGTCCAGACCCCGCTGTTGATTATTGATAGAAGATCATGTCTGCATATTCTCGAACCCGCAGGGTCACACACTTAACGTGTCTCGACGCTAGGATAGATTGGATAATTGGTTTATGAGTTTTTGTTCGGAGTCTCAGATGGGATCCGGGACATCACGAGAGGTTCCGGAATGGTCCGGAGAATAAGATTCATCTAAGGCAGTGCAGTTTTTGGAGTTCGGAATTGTTCCGGGTTAATCGGTATTGTACCGGAAGCTTCTAGAACCTTCCGGAAGGGGACCAACATGGCCCCACCTTCCGGGAGGGGGCATGGGCCTATGAGGGAGTGCCCTGGCCGCATTGGTCCAGGGGCACAAGGCCCCATAGGGCCCAGTTGGCCAAGAGAGGTTTAAACTCGAGATAGACCTTCTAGAAGGGGGGGGGTTCCTTGCCCCCCACTCCTTATCCTTTAGGGCCGCCGGTTTGGGCTTGGGGGAGGGGCTAGGGCTGCGCCCCCCTCTATATAAACAGGGGTGGGGGCGCACCAACCCCTCACACCTTCCCCTCCAACCCTAGCTGCCCTGCTGCCCTTCCTCTCTCCCTCCCGACTGTTTGTAGGCGAAGCCCTGCTGCAGAAATTCTCCACCATATACACCACGCCGTCGTTTTGTAGATCCAATCCGTCTCTCCACCATACTTGCTGGTCCGAGGAAGGAGGAGACGTCGAGGTGCTTCACGTGTGCATCTCACGGAGGCACCGCCACTTGTTGTGCCAGATCGGATCGGATCGCGAGGAGGAGAAGCGAGTACGACTACATCACCCACGTTCCGACGAACGTTCCGCTGTGCGAATATTCAAGGGTATGAAGATCTAATCCAATCTCTCTCGTTGTTTGCATCTCCTAGATTAGATCTTGGCTTTCCCTCTGTTCGCATCCGTAGAAAATTTTGATTTACTATGCCGCGAAACCCTTCAGTGGTATCAGAGCTAGATCTATGCGTAGATGTGATTCACGAGTAGAACGCAACATGGTTGTTGCGGGCGTTGATGTTTTCTATTGCAAGCCTCTTGTTTGTGTTCTTCTTATGACGCGGGATAGTGAGATTGAAGCGGTCCAGGCCAACCTTACGCGACGTCGTTCGCGAGACCGGCTCCGCACTTGACGTGTGGCTTGTTCCACACATGCGGCTGGTGGATGTCAGTTTCTCTCACTATAGTTGTCATGGGATTAACACCGGAGTTTTGCAACCATAATATCACCGTTGTGGCTTTCCGTAGGTAAGAATCGTTCTTAGCATCTACTCCCATAAGCCACGTAAAACATGCAACAACAAAGTAGAGGCATCTAACTTGTTTTTGCAGGGAGTGTTTTCTGTGATATGGTATGGCCCAAGATGTGATGTGTATAATGTATGCGATGATCATGTTTTTTAATGTTTCACGACTTGCATGTCGATGAGTACACAACCGGCAGGAGCCATATGGTTGTCTTTATAATTGTGTATGACCTGTGTGTCAACTTCTTATACGCCATGTAATAGTTTCACTTTATCGCTAAGTAGTTAGCAATAGTTGTAGTTACTATTCGTGGTGGAGGCAATCATGGTGGAGTGATGGAGATCATGCCGGCACGCACAAGATGGAGATCATTGCGCGAAGATTGGCTATACCATGTCACATAAAGTTATATGCATGTGATGTTTATCCTTTTATGTATCTTATTATGCTTAGATCGCGACGGTAGCATTATAAGATGATTCCTCACTTAAAGATCAAGATAAAATTGTTTTCTCCCCAAGTATGCACCGTTGTGAAAGTTCGTCGTGTCCAAGCATCACGTGATGATCGGGTGCTATAGACTCTACGCTCACATACAACGGGTGCAAGCCAGTTTTGCACACGCGGAAATACTTGGGTCTAACTTGATGAGCCTAGCATGTACAGACATGGCCTCGGAACACATGAACCGAAAGGTTAAGCATGAGTCGTATGAATGATATGATTGACACTGCGTTGTCCACCATTGAAACCACATCTCTTCTCGTGATGATCGGATTAGGTGTGGTGAATTTGGATCATGTTCACTAAACAACTTGAGGGATGTTGAATTTAGTGGGAGTTCATCTAGTAATTTGATTAAGTTGAACTAGTTATCATGAACATAGTCTAATTTGTACTCGCAAATACTGTAGATCACATGGCTAAGTCCAACTTCAACTTCAACGTTTTCGCTGAGAAGGAAAAGCTTAGAAACAATGGGTCTAACTTCACCAATTGGTTCCGCAATCTAAGAATCATTCTCTCTGGCGGTCAAAAGGACTATGTCCTTGGGAAAGCGTTAGGTGACCCCCCTGCTGCAATTGCGCCGGCTGATGAGAAAGCTATCTATCAGTCGCGCAAAGATGATTATGGTGTGATTAAGAGCACCATGTTGTTTGCTATGGAACCGGAACTTCAAAATCGTTTTGAAGACTATCCCGGGCCCTTTGAGATTCTCGAAGAGCTGAAAACCATGTTTCAGACTCAGGCCCGTTCTGAGAGATATGAGATCTCTGAGAAGTTCTTTAACTGCAAGATGGAGGAAGGGAGTTCCGTTAGTGAGCACGCCATTAAGATGACGGGCTACACTCAACGCCTTGAACAACTGGAATGCACGATTCCAGAGGAGCTCAAGATTGACAGGGTTCTGCAATCACTCCCTCCCAGCTACAAAAGTTTTGTAGTGACTCATAATCAGATTGGTTCCACTGATACGATTACCGAGCTCTTCGCAAAGCTGAAGGCCGCGGAAGTGGACATCAAAAAAAGGATAATCATGTGTTGATGGTCAACAAGCCCACCTTTAAGAAAGGTAAGGGTGCAAAGAAGCCCTTCAAGAAAGGCGGCGGCAAGCGCGTTGCCCCTGCTGAGAAGAAGCTCAAGTCTGGTCCTAAGCCGGACACTGAGTGCTTCTATTGCAAGGACAAGGGTCACTAGAAGCGCAACTGTCCGAAGTACTTAGCGGACAAGAAGGCTGGCACCATCAAAGGTATATTTGATATACATGTTATTGATGTTTTCCTTACTAGCCCTCATTGTAGTGCCTGGGTATTTGATACTGGTTCAGTTGCTAATATTTGTAACTCGAAACAGGAGCTACGGAATAGACGGCGGCTTGCGAGGGATGAGGTGACGATGCGCGTTGGCAACGGATTAAGAGTTGATGTGATGGCCGTCGGCACGCTCTCCTTAGTTTTACCTTCGGGATTAGTTTTAAACCTCAATAAATGTTATTATGTGCCTGCGTTGAGCATGAACATTATTTCTGGATCTTGTTTATTGCAAGACGGTTATTCATTTAAATCGGAGAATAATGGTTGTTCTCTTTATATGAGTAACATATTTTATGGTCATGCACCTATTGTGAATGGTTTATTTCTTCTAAATCTCAAAAGGGATGAAACACACATCCATAACATTGAGGCTAAGAGATGCAAAGTAGATAGTGATAATACTACTTATTTGTGGCACTGTCGTCTAGGTCATATTGGTGTAAAGCGCATGAAGAAACTCCATTCTGATGGACTTTTGGAGTATCTTGATTTTGAATCATTTGACACATGCGAACCATGACTCATGGGCAAGATGATCAAAACCCCGTTCTCCGGTATGATGGAGCGAGCAACGGACTTGTTGGAAATCATACATACCGATGTGTGCGGACCGATGAGTGTTTCCACGCGCGGTGGATATCGCTATTTTCTCACTTTTACCGATGACTTAAGTAGATATGGGTATAGCTATTTAATGAAACATAAATCTGAAACATTTGAAAAGTTCAAGGAATTTCAGAATGAAGTGGAGAACCATCGTAACAAAAAGATTAAGTTTCTACGATCCGATCGTGGAGGTGAATATTTGAGTTATGATTTTCTCACGCATCTTAAAGCAAGCGGAATTGTTTCTCAACTCACGCCACCCGGAACACCACAGCGCAATGGTGTGTCTGAACGCCGGAATCGAACCCTATTAGATATGGTCCAATCAATGATGTCTCTTACTGATTTGTCGTCGTCATTTTGGGGTTATGCATTAGAAACCGTTGCATTCACTTTAAATAGGGCACCATCTAAATCCGTTGAGACGACACCGTATGAACTGTGGTTTGGTGCTAAACCTAAGTTGTCGTTTCTTAAAGTTTGGGGATGCGAAGCTTACGTCAAGAAGTTGATGCCGGACAAGCTCGAACCCAAAGAGGAGAAATGCGTCTTCATAGGATACCCTAAGGAAACTATTGGGTATATCTTCTATCATAGAACCGAAGGCAAAGTGTTTGTCGCAAAGAACGGTTCCTTTCTTGAGAAGGAGTTTCTCTCGAAAGAAGTGAGTGGGAGGAAAGTAGAGCTAGACGAGGTTATTGAACCTTCTATTGAATTGGAGAGTAGCGCAACACCTGAAATTGTTCCAGTGCCGCCTGCACCAACAATAGAGGAAGCTAATGACAAGGATCATGAAGCTTCGGATGATGCTGCTACTGAACGTCGCAGGTCGACAAGGTCGCGTGCCCCTCCTGAGTGGTACGGCAACCCTGTCTTGACTGTCTTGTTAGTATAAGACAGTGAACCTACGAACTATGAGGAAGCGATGATGAGCCCAGACTCTGAGAAATGGCTAGAAGCCATGAAATCCGAATTGGGATCCATGAGCGAAAACCAAGTATGGACTTTGGTGGACCCTCCTAGCGACCGAAAGGCCGTTGAGTGCAAGTGGATCTTCAAGAAGAAAACGGACGCGGATGGTAATGTTACCGTCTATAAAGCACGGCTTGTCGCGAAAGGTTTTCGACAAGTTCAAGGTGTTGACTACGATGAGACTTTCTCTCCCGTAGCGATGTTTAAGTCCATTCGGATTTTATTAGCAATTGCTGCATTTCATGATTATGAAATATGGCAGATGGATGCCAAGACTGCGTTCCTCAATGGCAACATTGATGAAGAGTTGTATATGATGCAACCCGAAGGTTTTGTCGATCCTAAGAATGCTGATAAAGTATGCAAACTTCAGCGTTCAATTTATGGACTGAAGCAAGCATCTCGGAGTTGGAACCTTTGTTTTGATCAAGTGATCAAGATCTTTGGATTTGTTCCAAATTGGTACGAAGCTTGCATCTACAAGAAAGTGAGTGGGAGCTCGGTGACGTTTCTGGTACTATATGTGGATGACATATTGATTATTGGAAATGACATCCACATGCTTAATGATGTAAAGAGTTATTTGAACAAGTGTTTTTCAATGAAAGACCTAGGTGAAGCTGCTTATATATTGGGCATTAAAATCTATAGATATAGACAAAGACGCCTGATAGCTTTAAGCCAGAGTACATACCTAGACAAAGTTCTGAAAAGGTTCAGAATGGATAAGGCAAAGAAAGGTTCAGTGCCTATATTGTCAGGTAAGATATTGAGCAAGGCTCGGTGTCCAGCTACGGTTAATGATAGGGAAGCTATGAGCAAAGTGCCTTATGCCTCGGCCATAGGTTCCATCATGTATGCCATGCTGTGTACTAGACCGGATGTGTCCAATGCTCTTAGTTTGACGAGCAGATATCAAAGTGATCCAGGAGTGGAACACTGGACAGCCATGAAGAACATCCTAAAGTACCTAAATAGGACTAAAGAAATGTTCTTAGTCTATGGGGGTGATGAACAGCTCGTCGTAAAAGGTTATGTCGACGCTAGTTTCGACACCGACAAGGATGATTCTAAATCTCAGACAGGATACGTGTATATTTTGAATGGAGGAGCTGTGAGCTGGAGAAGCTGCAAGCAAAGCGTGATTGCGGGATATACAGTAGAAGCGGAATACATGGCTGCTGCAGAAGCGTCAAGTGAAGGAGTTTGGATCAGAAACTTCATCACTGAGCTTGGCGTGGTTTCAAGTGCATTGGACCCACTGGAGATATTGTGTGACAACACTGGCGCCATAGCACTCGCTAAGGAACCAAGATATCATCCAAAGACCAAGCATATCAACCGCAAGTTTCATATAATACGAGATTATATAGCAGATGGAGATCTGAAGATTAGCAAAGTACATACAGATTTGAATGTCGCAGATCCATTGACTAAACCTCTTCCACGTGTAAAACATGATCAGCACCTCAGTGCCATGGGTGTGAGATTGTTGCCAAATGTAAACTAGATTATTGACTCTAGTGCAAGTGGGAGACTGTTGGAATTATGCCCTAGAGGCAATAATAAAGATGTTATTATTATAATTCTTATTCATGATAATGTTTATATTCCATGCTAGAATTGTATTAAGCGGAAACTTTAATACTTGTGTGGTTTGTGAACAACACCGTGTCCCTAGTATGCCTCTATGGACTAGCTCATTGATTAATGATGGTTAAGGTTTCCTAACCATGGACATGAGTTGTCGATTAATAATGAGATCATATCATTGGGAGAATGATATGGTGGACAGACCCAAACTAAGCGAAGCAATTAGATCGTGTCATCGTGTTCGTCTTTGCGAAGCTTTTCTTATGTCAAATATTGTATTCCTTAGACCATGAGATAATACAACTCCCTGGTATCGGAAGAAAGCTTTGAGGTCATCAAACGTCATCCTATGAGAGGGTGATCATAAAGGTGTCTCTCAGGTGATCGGAAAGTACCTGTTGGGTTGTATGTATCGAGATGGGATTTGTCCCTCCCAAGTCGGAGAGATATACTTCGGGCCCACTCGGTAATGGATATCAACACCGCCTGCAAGCATGTGGTTAAGGATTTAATCACAAAGTGATATCGGATTATGGAACGAGTAAAGTACTTGCTGTGAACGAGATTGAACTAGGTATGACGATACCGACGATCAAATCTCGGGCAAGTAAAATATCGCGAGACGAAGGGAATATATATATGGGATTGATTGAATCCTTGCATCGTGGTTCATCCGATATGATCATCGATGAATGTGTGGGAGTCAATATGGGTGTCCAGGCCCCGCTGTTGATTATTGATAGAAGATCATGTCTGCATATTCTCGAACCCGCAGGGTCACACACTTAACGTGTCTCGACGCTAGGATAGATTGGATAATTGGTTTATGAGTTTTTGTTCGGAGTCTCGGATGGGATCCGGGACATCACGAGAGGTTCCGGAATGGTCCGGAGAATAAGATTCATATAAGGCAGTGCAGTTTTTGGAGTTCGGAATTGTTCCGGGTTAATCGGTATTGTACCGGAAGCTTCTAGAACCTTCCGGAAGGGGACCAACGTGGCCCCACCTTCCGGGAGGGGGAATGGGCCTATGAGGGAGTGCCCTGGCCGCATTGGGCCAGGGGCACAAGGCCGCATAGGGCCCAGCCGGCCAAGAGAGGTTTAAACTCGAGATAGACCTTCTAGAAGGGGGGGTTTCCTTGCCCCCCACTCATTATCCTTTGGGGCCGCCGGTTTGGGCTTGGGGGAGGGGCTAGGGCTGCCCCCCCCTCTATATAAAGAGGGGTAGGGGCGCACCAAACCCTCACACCTTCCCCTCCAACCCTAGCTGCCCTGCTGCCCTTCCTCTCTCCCTCCCGACTGTTTGTAGGCGAAGCCCTGCTGCAGAAATTCTCCACCATATACACCACGCCGTCGTGTTGTAGATCCAATCCGTCTCTCCACCATACTTTCTGGTCCGAGGAAGGAGGAGACGTCGAGGTGCTGCACGTGTGCATCTCACGGAGGCACCGCCACTTGTGGTGCTAGATCGGATCGGATCGCGAGGAGGAGAAGCGAGTACGACTACATCACCCATGTTCCGACGAACGTTCCGCTGTGCGAATATTCAAGGGTATGAAGATCTAATCCAATCTCTCTCGTTGTTTGCATCTCCTAGATTAGATCTTGGCTTTCCCTCTGTTCGCATCCGTAAAAAATTTTGATTTACTATGCCGTGAAACCCTTCAGTGCAGTGTTTCAAAGCTTATTGATTGATGCATATTGTGATATCACTTGTTCTTGTGCTATTTGTTTCTAGTCACCCTTGTGAACTTTGAAGGTGTCCTATGCATCTATATTTGTACTCTATGAGGGTCAAGATGATTGCCACTATGCCATGTTTTCTATATGTGAAACAAACAAACGTTTTTCAATGCATATTATGCATGATCTTTGTTTGTAGCCTTTCATGTTGCATGCATAGTTACTTTGTCCTATTGTTAGAACTCCATCTTTCATGCACATGTTTAGAATTCTTTGATCCCAGCATTCAATGCTTGCAAATGGTTTGATCTTTATTGTGAGGGTGCATGTCACCTCAAAAATTATTCTTTTATCACTTACCTACTCGAGGACGAGCAGGAGTTAAGATTGGGGATGTTGATACGTCGGAAACATATCTACAATTTTTGATGCTCCATGCTTGTTTAGTATCTACTTTGCTTTGCTTTGTCTACACTTTGAGGTGCTTTTTACATGTTTTCTGGTACTAAACTATTAACAAGTTGCGACAGTGCTAGTTGCTTGTTTTATGTTGTTTTTGGTTCCAGAAAAGCTAGTAGGGAAATATTCTTGGAATTGGATGGGACAAACGTCAAAGTTAATAACTTTCCGTGGAGAACAAGAAGTCTAGAGGGGAGACGAAGAGGCGTGCCAAGGCAGCCAGACCCTCCTAGGCGCGGCCAGGGGTGGGCCCGCGCTAGGGAGGGGTGTGGCCCCTCTGGCTGCCTCCTTGGACTCCCCCTTCGCCTATAAGAATCCCCCGATGCAGAAACCCTAAGTACCCGACCAAATCACCACGAAACCGTCTGTAGCCGCCGCCACCATTGTCCCTAGATCGGGGGGATCTAAAGTTCTTCCCAGCACCCTGCCGGAGGGGAGATCATCCCGGAGGTCTTCTCTCTGGTATGATGCGTGAGTAGTTCCACCTTGGACTATGGGTCCATGTAGTAGCTATATGGTTGTATCTCCTCCTTTGTGCTTTCATGTATAGATCTTGTGAGCTCCGTTCATGATCAAGATCTAATCTATTTGTAATCATACATGTTGTGTTTGCGGGGATCCGATGGATATTGAGATTATTATGTTGGCTTGATTATTGGTTTTGTCTTTATGATTATATCATGTCTGTGTTCTTTGTGACCTTGCATGCTCTCTGTTTTTAGTAGCTATCTTGGCCAAGTAGTTGCTAGTGACTCCAAGAAGGGGTATTTATGATCGATAGTGGGTTCATGCCTCTAGTTTCCAAGGGAAGTGACATTAATCTCTTCGGTTGTAGATGTGTTGTTGCTACTAGGGATAAAACAGCGGTCTCTTGTTCATGGAACATGTGGACTATTTACCTTACACACTTTGATTAAAGCAGTTATGTGTTGCTTGCAACTTAATACTAGAGGGGGTTCGGATGATAACCTGAAGGTGGACTTCTAGTCATAGATGCAGTTGGATGGCGGTCTATGTATCTTGTTGTACTGCTCAATCGAATCTCATAGGATCTTTCTCACTAGTATTGCATTGATATACCTTGCTCAGTTCCTGTCAATTGCCATGTTGTAATTTGTTTACCCATCATGCCATGTTGTTTATCTAAGGAGAGCACCTCTAGTGAACTATGGACCCTGGTCCAATATTTACCATTGATACATCTTCCACTGTTACTTGTTTACTTGCTGTAAACCATTACCTTCCACACCATATGTTTAATCCTTTGTTACAGCAAACCGGTGAGCTTGACAACCTCACTGATTAGTTGGGACAAAGTCTTGAGTTTGTGTTGTGCAGGTTTCCACATTGCTTGCAACACCTTTGAGACATTTCCTTCCTCCTTATGGTTTGATAACCTCAGTCTCTACTGAGGGAAACTTGCTGTTGTGCTCATCACACCTTACTCTTGGGGTTCCAACGAAGTGTCCCACGTCAACACTGGGTGCATGCATCACACCTCAAAGTGTAGACAAAGAAAAGCAAATTAGATACTAAACAAGCATGGACCATAAAAAATTATAGATACGTTCCGACGTATCAAGCATCCCCAAGCTTAACTCCTGTTCGTCCTCGAGTAGGTAAGTGATAAAAAGAATAATTTTTGAGGTGACATGCACCATCAAAACCAAGATCAAACCATTTGCAAGCATTGAAAGCTGGGATCAAAGAACTCTAAAAATGTGCATGAAAGATGGAGTTCTAACAATAAGACAAAGTAACTATGCATGTAACATGAAAGGCTACAAACAAAGATCATGAATAGCATGCATTGAAAAACGTTTGTTTGTTTCACATACAGAAAACATGGCATAGTGTCAATCAGCTTGTACCTCATAGAGTAGCAAATAGATGCATAGGATACCTTCAAAATTCATAAGAGTGACTAGATACAAGTAGCACAAGAACAAGTGATATCACAATATGCATCAATCAATATGTTTTGGGACACTGCACATAGAACTAAGAATGGCAACTATGCTCTCTTAATGGTGCCTAAAGGTAGAAGGTGGAGACTCAATATAATAGTGGAAGAAAGGCCCTTCATGAAGGGAAGCAGGGCTTTCAAGTTTCAAAAAGAGCTTCCAAAAATTATGGTACTTGTTACCTTTCAGCCCTCGTTGCCCCTATCATAAGAATATTGAAGTGATTAAGGTTAAAGTGAACAAACTATGGAGTATATGCCTGACAAAGTATAAGTTGGCAATCTCAAGTCCCTTGAATACGAGGGCCACACCTCATGCTACTCAACCTCAGTCAGCTGTAAGTTCTTGTCATAGTAAGTACATGCGTATCATAGAGAACCGCCAACGGGGTACCCGTTGCACATAGTACAGGAACTATCCCATAACCAAAATGACAAGGCAAGCAGACAATAAGCATCTCAGCGATCTTTTTATTTACTATGTGCATAGCTTTTTATTGAAGATGCTTCATAGATAGCTCATTATGGTGATGCTGCAAGTTTCCACCATGATTAGGCATGGCTTAGGCTAGCGGTCCAGACGTTTCTCTAACACAAAATATATAACTCCATGGACTTACAAGCTCCCTCTTTATTTCACACCGGTGACATCCATAGACAAAAGAGCATGATATCAACTGAGTACAAAGTGCAAGTGCAATGTTGAAAATGTTCCCCATGACAGCATGGTTCTTCTAATCCCAATGTATAAGTGCAAGCATATACAACATAGACGACACAATGGTTCAAGTTTATTAGGGTCAAAGAATATAAAGTGTGCCATCAAGTTTGTGAGGGCTTTAATCACTAAGTTTTCACATAACAAAATACTTTTTAAATGGAAGATAGCTGAAAACAAGAATATACTTGGAATGGTGTAACACACCATGCATAGGAATTTATAGTGGACACTTTGGAATAACTGGGTTTATTGGGATTTGGAGGCATGAGTAGAGCTTACTCATACAAGTGGAGGCTAGCAAAAGACTGGGAGCAACCAAGTAAGAGAGCAATAATGGCCATAATCATGCAGAGCGACAAAACATTACTAATCAAAGCATAGAGTGGTACTACAAGTCGAGGAATAAATGATCATAGAGGCTATGGTGACTTGTTCATAGTCATAACATGGTGTGAGCATGTTCCAAGTCAACCCAAACAAAGCATCAAAGGAGAATACCACAATACTATGCTTTTGTATGCTAAAACAACGCATGATTTCTTCAAGGCACACTAAGAAATCCCAATTGTTTGGAACAAGACATGCTACAGCAATAATCACTAAGCATAAGGTAAAAACAACACCTAGCATGTCATGCTAAAGTCTAAGTCACAGTCAATGCAAGCTCCTCTTGCACTTCCAAGCAAGAACTTTCTACTCCTTTCCAACACCAATTGACTTATTTGAAACAACAAGGCGAGAACGGGGGTCCAAACTACTTTATTCAAGCAAACTAAACAAACTAAGCAAAGCAAACGAAAACTAAGACGCTCCAATAACAACATAACAGTGCATGAAACAATAAAAACAAAGTGTCTAGACAGACCTGAGCCTTTTATTGATGAAGAAGGGAATGCCTTGGGCATCCCCAAGCTTTGACTCTTTTACCTCTTGGATATTTCTTGGGGTGAAACCATGGTAGCATCCCCAAGCTTAAGATTTTTTCCATTCTTCATCTCATTACATCATTCTCTCTCTACACTTGAAATTTTTCCTTTATACAAAACTTCACACGATCTTCATTAGCAGCATTAGTGTATTCAAAAGATAGTAAACCTTTAGGCAAAGCTTTGGAACAGCAATACTTTTCACTAAAAACACAAGCTACTGTAGTAACTCCTTCAAAAAGCACAATTCCCCAAAAGAGAACTAAAAAAGGAATCAATAAGAAGCAAATGCAAATAATGACAGAAATCTGTCAAAACAGACCAGCAGGTAGAAACCGATTTTTTCGAAAATATTCTGTTGCTCAAAACAAAAAGTGTTGATCTAACGAAAGTTAACTAACATACTGGGAGATTTAATCGTAAATTTTAAGCTCAATCCGACTTACAAAGAGTCCTCACGAAATTTTATGGTGGAGGACAAAAATCTGTTTCGGGACAGCAACTCCCCAAATCTTACTTCCATCTCATTAAAGGTCATTCTTGGCAAAAAAAAGCAAACAAAAAGGATAAGGAGAGGTCATTACTAAAGTAATAACTTCCAACAATCAAGAAAACTCTTGGGTTATCTCCCAACAAGTACTTTTGTTTAACGCCTTTAAGTTAGGTTTAATAGTTTGAGAAAATGCTCACATCAGAAATATGAATTGAAGAAAAGAGAGCATCAAGAAGCAAATTCAAAACACATTTAAGTCTAACCCACTTCCTATGCATAGGAATATTGCAAGAAAATAAATCAAAGAAGCACAAAGCAACAAGCATAGGAAAGCAAAACAAGTGCAACTTCAAGATTTTCAACACAAAGAGGGGAAACTTAATATTGTTGAGATACATAAGACCATGTTTCCTTCTCTCATAATAACTTTCAGTAGCATCATGAATAAACTCAACAATATAACTATCCCATAAAGCATGATTTTCATGATCTACAAACACATAATTTTTATCAAGCTAAGAAATAGTGGGATTAAAACCTTCAAACCCACTTTTAGCAATTTTATAATAAGGTAACTGATCATTCAACATAGGACCATCATCTAGAGCTTTATCATAAACATTTTCTAAGCAAAACTCCTTAGTACCATGCATTTCGAAGTTAGGCACAAATATAGGATTATTATAGATAACAGGAGCATAACTATTATCACAAGTTTTACCCATAGCAGATATTTCAAAAGAATCCACAAGAACATAACAATCATCCTCCTTTGGTAAACATGGGGGACAATCAAATAATGTAAGAGGTAAAGAGTTACTCTCATTAGAAGGTAGACATGGGTAGATCCATTCTTCCTCCTCTTGACCATCACTCTCCTCCTCTTTTTCATCTAATGAGCTTTCAGTTTCAGCAATTTCTTCTTTCATAGGCTCCTGCAAGGCATTAGTCTCTTCCATTTGTGGAAAGCACCTATTAAAATATTCAAGAATATAGCCATTTTATTCCTTGTCATTATCAAAGAAAAATTTAAGTATCTCATAAACCTCATACTCATAAGGTGCATCATCAGTATTTTCAAGCAAACTGGCAAGTTCAAATGCACCCTTAAAAGCAATAAATTCTTCAATTTGTTCCACATCATAAAAGTCATAATTTTTTTTAACATAAGAAGATATGGTAACATTATCATTAAACTCACATTGAAAAGGAAGGTGTTTATACCTCCTACAGGAACAAGACTTATCAAAGCAATAAGTAACATTATAAGTAGAGCACACGTCTCTAGCAATAGTATTCAACTTATCAATATGTTCCCATAAGTGTTTCCCTTTTTGTGACAAACGGTATTCCTTATAATAAGACTTTTGTTCTTTCGTGAACCCACCTTGCCAATAAGAACTAGTTTCAAAGAAACCATCCATTGATAGAAAGCATGACCAAGCAAGGTAATAACAGACCAACAACTGGAGTAGGAACTAATTTTTTTGTGTTTTGATAAGATAAAGCAAACCAAACTAAACTAATTTTTTTTGGAGTTTTTGATAAAAAGAGGCAAACAAAACCAAGCAAAAGAAACTAAGCAAACAAAAAACAAAGTAAAGAGAAAGGTTGAGGAGGACTCCCCTTGTGAAGACGTCCTTAGCCTCCCCGGCAACGGCGCCAGAAAAATCTTGCTGGCTTGTTGTTGCCGTGGGGTAACGTGTGTGAGTGCCTTTTACCTTTCCTCCCCGGCAACAGCGCCATAAAAAGCTTGATGCAGCGCTGAGTTGATGTAGGAGCGCTTCGTCGGGAACCCCAAGAGCAAGGTGTGAAGCAGCATAGCAGCAAGTTTTCCCCCAGTAAGAAACCGAGGTTATCGAACTAGTAGGAGGAAGGAAACGTCTCAAAGGTGTTGCAACCAACGTGGAAACCTGCACAACACAAACTCAAGACTTTGACCCAACAAATCAGTGAGGTTGTCAAGCTCACCGGTTTGCTGTAACAAAGGATTAACTGTACGGTGTGGAAGGTGATGTATGGTTTGCAGCAAGTAAACAATGGAAGATGTATCAATGGTAAATATTGAAGGGTTTCGCGACATCGTAAATCAAAATTTTCTATGGATGCGAACAGAGGGAAAGCCAAGATCTAATCTAGGAGATGCAAACAACGAGAGATATTGGATTAGATCTTCATACCCTTGAAGATTCGCACAGCGGAACGTTCGTCGGAACGTGGGTGATGTAGTCGTACTCGCTTCTCCTCCTCGCGATCCGATCCGATCTAGCACCACAAGTGGCGGTGCCTCCGTGAGATGCACACGTGCAGAACCTCGACGTCTCCTACTTCCTCCGACCAGCAAGTATGGTGGAGAGATGGATTGGATCTACAACACGACGGCGTGGTGTATATGGTGGAGAATTTCTGCAGCAGGGCTTCGCCTACAAACAGTCGGGAGGGAGAGAGGAAGGGCAGCAGGGCGGCTAGGGTTGGAGGGGAAGGTGTGAGGGGTTGGTGCGCCCCCACCCCTCTTTATACAGAGGGGGGCGCAGCCCTAGCCCCTCCCCCAAGCCCAAACCGGCGGCCCCAAAGGATAAGGAGTGGGGGCAAGGAAACCCCCCCTTCTAGAAGGTCTATCTTGAGTTTAAACCTCTCTTGGCCGGCTGGGCCCTATGGGGCCTTGTGCCCCTGGCCCAATGCGGCCAGGGCAATCCCTCATAGGCCCATTCCCCCTCCCGGAAGGTGGGGCCACGTTGGTCCCCTTCCGGAAGGTTCTAGAAGCTTCCGGTACAATACCGATTAACCCGGAACAATTCCGAACTCCAAAAACTGCACTGCCTTATATGAATCTTATTCTCCGGACCATTCCGGAACCTCTCGTGATGTCCCGGATCCCATCCGAGACTCCGAACAAAAACTCATAAACCAATTATCCAATCTATCCTAGCGTCAAGACACGTTAAGTGTGTGACCCTGCGGGTTCGAGAATATGCAGACATGATCTTCTATCAATAATCAACAGCGGGGCCTGGACACCCATATTGACTCCCACACATTCATCGATGATCATATCGGATGAACCACGATGCCAGGATTCAATCAATCCCATATATATATTCCCTTCGTCTCGCGATATTTTACTTGCCCGAGATTTGATCGTCGGTATCGTCATACCTAGTTCAATCTCGTTCACAGCAAGTACTTTACTCGTTCCATAATCCGATATCACTTTGTGATTAAATCCTTAACCACATGCTTGCAGGCGGTGTTGATATCCATTACCGAGTGGGCCCGAAGTATATCTCTCCGACTTGGGAGGGACAAATCCCATCTCGATACATACAACCCAACAGGTACTTTCCGATCACCTGAGAGACACCTTTATGATCACCCTCTCATAGGATGACGTTTGATGACCTCAAAGCTTTCTTCCGATATCAGGGAGTTGTATTATCTCATGGTCTAAGGAATACAATATTTGACATAAGAAAAGCTTCGCAAAGACGAACACGATGACACGATCTAATTGCTTCGCTTAGTTTGGGTCTGTCCACCATATCATTCTCCCAATGATATGATCTCATTATTAATCGACAACTCATGTCCATGGTTAGGAAACCTTAACCATCATTAATCAATGAGCTAGTCCATAGAGGCATACTAGGGACACGGTGTTGTTCACAAACCACACAAGTATTAAAGTTTCCGCTTAATACAATTCTAGCATGGAATATAAACATTATCATGAATAAGAATTATAATAATAACATCTTTATTATTGCCTCTAGGGCATAATTCCAACAGTCTCCCACTTGCACTAGAGTCAATAATCTAGTTTACATTTGGCAACAATCTCACACCCATGGCACTGAGGTGCTGATCATGTTTTACACGTGGAAGAGGTTTAGTCAATGGATCTGCGACATTCAGATCTGTATGTACTTTGCTAATCTTCAGATCTCCATCTGCTATATAATCTCGTATTATATGAAACTTGCGGTTGATATGCTTGGTCTTTGGATGATATCTTGGTTCCTTAGCGAGTGCTATGGCGCCAGTGTTGTCACACAATATCTCCAGTGGGTCCAATGCACTTGAAACCACGCCAAGCTCAGTGATGAAGTTTCTGATCCAAACTCCTTCACTTGACGCTTCTGCAGCAGCCATGTATTCCGCTTCTACTGTATATCCCGCAATCACGCTTTGCTTGCAGCTTCTCCAGCTCACAGCTCCTCCATTCAAAATATACACGTATCCTGTCTGAGATTTAGAATCATCCTTGTCGGTGTCGAAACTAGCGTCGACATAACCTTTTACGACGAGCTGTTCATCACCCCCATAGACTAAGAACATTTCTTTAGTCCTATTTAGGTACTTTAGGATGTTTTTCATGGCTGTCCAGTGTTCCACTCCTGGATCACTTTGATATCTGCTCGTCAAACTAAGAGCATTGGACACATCCGGTCTAGTACACAGCATGGCATACATGATGGAACCTATGGCCGAGGCATAAGGCACTTTGCTCATAGCTTCCCTATCATTAACCGTAGCTGGACACTGAGCCTTGCTCAATATCTTACCTGACAACATAGGCACTGAACCTTTCTTTGCCTTATCCATTCTGAACCTTTTCAGAACTTTGTCTAGGTATGTACTCTGGCTTAAAGCTATCAGGCGTGTTTGTCTATATCTATAGATTTTAATGCCCAATATATAAGCAGCTTCACCTAGGTCTTTCATTGAAAAACACTTGTTCAAATAACTCTTTACATCATTAAGCATGTGGATGTCATTTCCAATAATCAATATGTCATCCACATATAGTACCAGAAACGTCACCGAGCTCCCACTCACTTTCTTGTAGATGCAAGCTTCGTACCAATTTGGAACAAATCCAAAGATCTTGATCACTTGATCAAAACAAAGGTTCCAACTCCGAGATGCTTGCTTCAGTCCATAAATTGAACGCTGAAGTTTGCATACTTTATCAGCATTCTTAGGATCGACAAAACCTTCGGGTTGCATCATATACAACTCTTCATCAATGTTTCCATTGAGGAACGCAGTCTTGGCATCCATCTGCCATATTTCATAATCATGAAATGCAGCAATTGCTAATAAAATCCGAATGGACTTAAACATCGCTACGGAGAGAAAGTCTCATCGTAGTCAACACCTTGAACTTGTCGAAAACCTTTCGCGACAAGCCGTGCTTTATAGACGGTAACATTACCATCCGCGTCCGTTTTCTTCTTGAAGATCCACTTGCACTCAACGGCCTTTCGGTCGCTAGGAGGGCCCACCAAAGTCCATACTTGGTTTTCGCTCATGGATCCCAATTCGGATTTCATGGCTTCTAGCCATTTCTCAGAGTCTGGGCTCATCATCGCTTCCTCATAGTTCGTAGGTTCACTGTCTTATACTAACAAGACAGTCAAGACAGGGTTGCCGTACCACTCAGGAGGGGCACGCGACCTTGTCGACCTGCGACGTTCAGTAGCAGCATCGTCCGAAGCTTCATGATCCTTGTCATTAGCTTCCTCTATTGTTGGTGCAGGCGGCACTGGAACAATTTCAGGTGCTGCGCTACTCCCCAATTCAAGAGAAGGTTCAATAACCTCGTCTAGCTCTACTTTCCTCCCACTCACTTCTTTCGAAAGAAACTCCTTCTCAAGAAAGGAACCGTTCTTTGCGACAAACACTTTGCCTTCGGTTCTGTGATAGAAGGTATACCCAATAGTTTCCTTAGGGTATCCTATGAAGACGCATTTCTCCGCTTTGGGTTCGAGCTTGTCCGGCATCAACTTCTTGACGTAAGCTTCGCATCCCCAAACTTTAAGAAACGACAACTTAGGTTTAGCACCAAACCATAGTTCATACGGTGTCGTCTCAACGGATTTAGATGGAGCCCTATTTAAAGTGAATGCAGCGGTTTCTAATGCATAACCCCAAAATGATAACGGCAAATCAGTAAGAGACATCATTGATCGGACCATATCTAATAAGGTTCGATTCCGGCGTTCAGACACACCATTGCGCTGTGGTGTTCCGGATGGTGTGAGTTGCGAAACGATTCCGCTTGCTTTAAGATGCGTGAGAAAATCATAACTCAAATATTCACCTCCACGATCGGATCGTAGAAACTTAATCTTTCTGTTACGATGGTTCTCCACTTCGTTCTGAAATTCTTTGAACTTTTCAAACGTTTCAGATTTATGTTTCATTAAATAGATATACCCATATCTACTTAAGTCATCGATAAAAGTGAGAAAATAGCGATATCCACCGCGCGTCGAAACACTCATCGGTCCGCATACATCGGTATGTATGATTTCCAACAAGTCCGTTGCTCGCTCCATCATATCGGAGAACGGGGTTTTGATCATCTTGCCCATGAGGCATGGTTCGCATGTGTCAAATGATTCAAAATCAAGAGACTCTAAAAGTCCATCAGAATGGAGTTTCTTCATGCGCTTTACACCAATATGACCTAGACGACAGTGCCACAAATAAGTAGTATTATCACTATCTACTTTGCATCTCTTAGCCTCAATGTTATGGATGTGTGTTTCATCCCTTTCGAGATTTAGAAGAAATAAACCATTCACAAGAGGTGCATGGCCATAAAAGATGTTACTCATATAAATAGAACAACCATTATTCTCTGATTTAAATAAATAACCGTCTTGCAATAAACACGATCCAGAAATAATGTTCATGCTCAACGCAGGCACATAATAACATTTATTAAGGTTTAAAACTAATCCCGAAGGTAAAACTAAGGAGAGCATACCGACGGCCATCACATCAACTCTTGATCCGTTGCCAACGCGCATCGTCACCTCATCCCTCGCAAGCCGTCGTCTATTCCGTAGCTTAGCAACTGAACCGGTATCAAATACCCAGGCACTACAACGAGGGCTAGTAAGGAAAACATCAATAACATGTATATCAAATATACCTTTGATGGTGCCAGCCTTCTTGTCCGCTAAGTACTTCGGACAGTTGCGCTTCCAGTGACCCTTGTCCTTGCAATAGAAGCACTCAGTGTCCGGCTTAGGACCAGACTTGAGCTTCTTCTCAGCAGGGGCAGTGCGCTTGCCACCGCCCTTCTTGAAGGGCTTCTTTGCTCCCTTACCTTTCTTAAAGGTGGGCTTGTTGACCATCAACACATGATTATCCTTTTTGATGTCCACTTCCGCGGCCTTCAGCTTTGCGAAGAGCTCGGTGATCGTATCAGTGGAATCAATCTGATTATGAGTCACTACAAAACTTTTGTAGCTGGGAGGGAGTGATTGCAGAACCCTGTCAATCTTGAGCTCCTCTCGAATCGTGCATTACAGTTGCTCAAGGCGTTGAGTGTAGCCCGTCATCTTAATGGCGTGCTCACTAACGGAACTCCCTTCCTCCATCTTGCAGTTAAAGAACTTCTTAGAGATCTCATATCTCTCAGAATGGGCCTGAGTCTGAAACATGGTTTTCAGCTCTTCGAGAATCTCAAAGGGCCCGGGATAGTCTTCAAAACGATTTTGAAGTTCCGGTTCCATAGCAAACAACATGGTGCTCTTAATCACACCATAATCATCTTTGCGTGACTGATAGACAGCTTCCTCATCAGCCGGCGCAGTTGCAGCAGGGGGGGTCACCTAACGCTTTCCCATGGACATAGTCCTTTTGACCGCCAGAGAGAATGATTCTTAGATTGCGGAACCAATTGGTGAAGTTAGACCCATTGTTTCTAAGCTTTTCCTTCTCAGTGAAAACGTTGAAGTTGAAGTTGGACTTAGCCATTTGATCTACAGTATTGCAAGTACAAATTAGACTATGTTCATGATAACTAGTTCAACTTTTAATCAAATTACTAGATGAACTCCCACTAAATTCAACATCCCTCAAGTTGTTTAGTGAACACGATCCAAATTCACCACACCTAATCCGATCATCACGAGAAGAGATGTGGTTTCAATGGTGGACAACGAAGTGTCGATCATATCATTCATATGACTCATGCTTAACCTTTCGGTTCTTGTGTTCGGAGGCCATGTCTATACATGCTAGGCTCGTCAAGTTAGACCCAAGTATTTCCGCGTGTGCAAAACTGGCTTGCACCCGTTGTATGTGAGCGTAGAGTCTATAGCACCCGATCATCACGTGATGCTTGGAAACGACGAACTTTCGCAACGGTGCATACTTGGGGAGAACACAGTTTTTATCTTGATCTTTAAGTGAGGAATCATCTTATAATGCTACCGTCGCGATCTAATCATAATAAGATACATAAAAGGATAAACATCACATGCATATAACTTTATGTGACATGGTATAGCCAATCTTCGCGCAATGATCTCCATCTTGTGCGTTCCGGCATGATCTCCATCACTCCACCATGATTGCCTCCACCACGAATAGCAACTACAACTATTGCTAACTACTTAGCGATAAAGTGAAACTATTACATGGCGTATAAGAAGTTGACACACAGGTCATACACAATTATAAAGACAACCATATGGCTCCTGCCGGTTGTGTACTCATCGACATGCAAGTCGTGAAACATTACAAAACATGATCATCGCATACATTATACACATCACATCTTGGGCCATACCATATCACAGAAAACACTCCCTGCAAAAACAAGTTAGACACCTCTACTTTGTTGTTGCATGTTTTACGTGGCTTATGGGAGTAGATGCTAAGAACGATTCTTACCTACGGAAAGCCACAACGGTGATATTATGGTTGCCAAACTCCGGTGTTAATCCCATGACAACTATAGTGAGAGAAACTGACATCCACCAGCCGCATGTGTGGAACAAGCCACACGTCAAGTGCGGAGCCGGTCTCGCGAACGACGTCGCGTAAGGTTGGCCTAGACTGCTTCAATATCACTATCCCGCGTCATAAGAAGAACACAAACAAGAGTCTTGCAACAGAAAACATCAACGCCCGCAACAACCATGTTGCGTTCTACTCGTGAAACACATCTACGCATAGATCTAGCTCTGATATCACTGAAGGGTTTCGCGGCATAGTAAATCAAAATTTTCTATGGATGCGAACAGAGGGAAAGCCAAGATCTAATCTAGGAGATGCAAACAACAAGAGAGATTGGATTAGATCTTCATACCCTTGAAGATTCGCACAGTGGAACGTTCGTCGGAACGTGGGTGATGTAGTGTACTCGCTTCTCCTCCTCGCGATCCGATCCGACCTAGCACCACAAGTGGCGGTGCCTCCGTGAGATGCACACGTGCAGCACCTCGACATATCCTCCTTCCTCGGACCAGCAAGTATGCTGGAGAGATGGATTGGATCTACAACACGACAGCGTGGTGTATATGGTGGAGAATTTCTGCAGCAGGGCTTCGCCCACAAACAGTCGGGAGGGAGAGAGGAAGGGCAGCAGGGCGGCTAGGGTCGGAGGGGAAGGTGTGAGGGGTTGGTGCGCCCCCACCCCTCTTTATATAGAGGGGGGGCGCAGCCCTATCCCCTCCCCCAAGCCCAAACCGGCGGCCCCAAAGGATAAGGAGTGGGGGGCAAGGAAACCCCCCCTTCTAGAAGGTCTATCTCGAGTTTAAACCTCTCTTGGCCGACTGGGCCCTATGGGGCCTTGTGCCCCTGGCCCAATGCGGCCAGGGCACTCCCTCGTAGGCCCATGCCCCCTCCCGGAAGGTGGGGCCACGTTGGTCCCCTTCCGGAAGGTTCTAGAAGCTTCCGGTACAATACCGATTAATCCGGAACAATTCCGAACTCCAAAAACTGCACTGCCTTATATGAATCTTATTCTCCGGACCACTCCGAAACCTCTCGTGATGTCCCGGATCCCATCCGAGACTCCGAACAAAAACACATAAAGCAATTATCCAATCTATCCTAGCGTCGAGACACGTTAAGTGTGTGACCCTGCGGGTTCGAGAATATGCAGACATGATCTTCTATCAATAATCAACAGCGGGGTCTGGAAACCCATATTGACTCCCACACATTCATCAATGATCATATCGGATGAACCACGATGCCAGGATTCAATCAATCCCATATATATATACCCTTCGTCTCGCGATATTTTACTTGCCTGAGATTCGATCGTCGGTACCGTCATACCTTGTTCAATCTCGTTCACACCAAGTACTTTACTCGTTCCGTAATCTGATATCACTTTGTGATTAACTCTTTAACCACATGCTTGCAAGCGGTGTTGATATCGATTACCGAGTGGGCCCGAAGTATATCTCTCCGACTTGGGAGGGACAAATCCCATCTCGATACATACAACCCAACAGATACTTTCCGATCACCTGAGAGACACCTTTATGATCACCCTCTCATAGGATGACGTTTGATGACCTCAAAGCTTTCTTCCGATACCAGGGAGTTGTATTATCTCATGGTCTAAGGAATACAATATTTGACATAAGAAAAGCTTCGCAAAGACGAACACGATGACACGATCTAATTGCTTCGCTTAGTTTGGGTCTGTCCATCATATCATTCTCCCAATGATATGATCTCATTATCAATTGACAACTCATGTCTATGGTTAGGAAACCTTAACCATCATTGATCAATGAGCTAGTCCATAGAGGCGTACTAGGGACACGGTGTTGTTCACAAACCACACAAGTATTAAAGTTTCCGCTTAATACAATTCTAGCATGGAATATAAACATTATCATGAACAACAATTATAATAATAACAGCTTTATTATTACATCTAGGGCATAATTCCAACAAATATTGGACCGGGGTCCATAGTTCACCAGAGGTGCTCTCCTTAGATAAACAACATGGCATGAAGGGTAAATAAATTACAGCAGGCCAATTGACAGGAACTGAGCAAGGCATAACTATGCGAATACTAGACAAAAAGATCCTTTGAGATTCGATTGGGCGATACAACAATATACATAGACCGCCATCCAACTGCATCTATGACTAGTAGTCCACCTTCAGCCCTCCAGTTTTAAGTTGCAAGCGACGAACAACTGCTTTAAGCAAAGTGTGTAAGGTAAACAATCCACTTGTTGCATGAACAAGAGACCATTGTATTATCCCTAGTAGCAACGTCACATATACAACCGAAGAGATTTTTGTCACTTCCCTTGGAAACTAGAGGCATGAACCCACTATCGAGCATAAATACCCCCTCTTGGAGTCACTAGCAACTACTTGGCCAAGATAGCTGATACGTCCAAAACTTATCTACTTTATCGAACACTTTGCTATTGTTTCTTCTCTAAACTTGTGTGATTTGGATACAACTAACATGGATTGACGCTGTTTTCAGCAGAATTACCTTGGTGTCTTGTTTTTGTGCAGAAAATTAACTATCGGGAAAAATCCCGGAAAATATGCCAAAAACTATTTCTCACCAGAAGATCCACACAGCCAAAAGGGGATACAGAGAGGAGGCCTGGGGAGCCCAGACCCACCCCAGGCGCGGGCCCACCTGACCCTGCGCCTAGAGGGGCTTTGGCCACCCCAGGCAGCTCCACGGCCTCCCTCCGTGCCTATAAGTTTCCTTCTGACCTAAAAACTCAGGGGGTTCGATAGTTTTCCATAAAGAGTTCCGCTCCGCCGCCACCACCAAAAACCAAGATTTGGATCCAGAAACTCCGTTCTGGCACCCTGCCGGGACAGGGAATTTGGAGAGGATCATCGCCATCGTCATCACCAACGTATCTCCATCAAACACCGATGTTTCCCTCATCCATGAGTGAGTAATCCCCCGCTGTAGGCTTGGGGATGGTAGGGATTGGATGAGTTCTATCATGTAATCGAATAAGATTGTTAGGGCATAGTGCCTAGTATCTCTTGTGTTGTTTGACTTTGTTGCAACTTGTTGTGCTTAATGCTTGTCACTAGGGCCCGAGTGCCATGATCTCAGATCTGAACTTATTATTGAATCATTATGATAGTATTGTTTATGATCTTATCTGCAAATTGTGTATACATATCATTGTCCGGATCAAAAGGCCCCAAAGTGACAATAAATGGGACAACCGTAGGGGCTGGCTGTGGTGTGAGGATCACATGTGTTCACGGAGTGTTAATGCATTGCTCCGGTGCTCTATTAAAAGGAGCACCTTAATTGCCAGTAGTTCCCTAGAGGCCCCGCTGCCACGGGCTGGCTGGACAGAATATGTTGTGCAAGTTCTCATTGCGAGCACGTATGACTATATTTGGAGCACATGCCTAGGATTGTTTAGTACTTGGATGCTTGTTATTATTTATCTGCAATGCCCTAGATCTTGAAGTTACATGTTTAGACTCGTCCATGCAACGTCCGTCATCCATCTGTATGCCTACCGCACTCGAATCCTACTGTTACTGTTACTATTACTATTGCTCCTATTACTGTTGCTGTTGCTTTGCTACTACAAACTGTTGCTACTGATAAACTTCTTGAGCAAGAACTATTTCCAGGTGCAGCTGAACTGACAACTCAGTTGTTAAGGCTTGCAAGTATTCTTTGGCTCCCCTTGTGTGGAATCAATAAATTGGGTAATACTACCCGCGAAGACTGTTGCGATCCTCTATACTTGTGGGTCATCAATAGCTACTAACAATGGAGAGCATGCAAGATCACAAACAACACAGACATGATAGAATCATATAGACAAAACCATTAATCAATCTGACATAGTAATCTCAATATCCATCGGATCCCCGCAAACACAACATGCATGATTACAAATAGATTAGATCTTGATCATGAACGGAGCTCACAAGATCTATACATGAAAGCACAAGGAGGAGATACAACCATCTAGCTACTACATGGACCCGTAGTCCAAGGTGGAACTATTCATACATCATACCGGAGAAGAAGGCCTCCAGGATGATCTCCCCTCCGACAGGGTGCCGGGAAGAACTTCAGATCCCCCTCGATCTAGGGACGATGGTGGCAGCGGCTAGATACGATTTCGTTGAGTTTTGATCGGGTGCCTAGGGTTTCTACATCGAGGGCTTCTTATAGGAGAAGAGGCGAGGCAGGGGAGCGCCTAGGGGGCCCACACCCTGCCCAGGTGCGGGTCGGGCTTGGCCGCGCCTGGGGGGTGTGGCCGCCCTGGCTTGCCCCTCCGTCTCTCCTCTGGACTTCGTGTCGCCCACGGTAAAATATTGACTTTGGATTTTGTCCCGTCCAATTCCGAGAATATTGATTTTCTGCCTTTCTGGAACCAAAAACAGAACAAAACAGGCAACTGGCATTGTGGCAACTTGTTAATAGGTTAGTTCCATAAAACATATAAGAGTAGGAGTTAAGCTTGGGGATGCTTGATACGTCGGAAACGTATCTATAATTTTTGATGTTCCATGCTTGTTTAGTATCTACTTTGCTTTGCTTTGTCTACACTTTGAGGTGTTTTTATATGTTTTCTAGAACTAACCTATTAACAAGTTGCCACAGTGTTAGTTGCATGTTTTCTTCTGTTTTTGGTTCTAGAAAGGCAGAAAATAAATATTCTCGGAATTGGACGGGATAAAAGACAAAGTCAATATTTTACCGTGGGCCACACGAAGCCAGAGGGGAGGCACCAGGGGGCCACACCCTCTGGCGGGGCGGGCTTACCCTAGTCGTGCCTGGGGGAGTGTGACCACCCTGGCCGCCCTCCTGCCTCGCCTCTTCGCCTATAAAGACCCTTCATGCCATGTTGTTTATCTAAGGAGAGCACCTCTAGTGAACTATGGACCCCGGTCCAATCTTTACCATTGATACATCTTCCACTATTACTATTTACTTGCTGCAAACCATCATCACCTTCCACACCATACAGTTAATCCTTTGTTACAGCAACCGGTGAGATTAACAACCTCACTGTTAGTTGGGGCAAAGTCTTGAGTTTGTGTTGTGTAGGTTTCCACGTTGCCTGCAACACCTTTGGGACGTTTCCTTCCTCCTACTGGTTTGATAACCTCGATTTCTTACTGAGGGAAACTTGCCTGCTGTACTGCATTATACCTTCCGCTTGGGGTATTCCAACAAAGTGCTGCTGCACTCATCAGGGGGCACCTTTGGCAACGGGATTAGATGGAGTCATAGCCCGCTTCATGGTATCCTCCCCGATGATCTCTAGGTCGCTATCCCCCTCTTCGAGGCTGCTACTAGCCTCTGCCTCACAGTGCTTCTGGTTGCACGTCTTTTGACTCAAGGAGGGAGACTCTGGGTACTCCTCTTCTTTCTCCTCCTCCACGTTGGAGGCGTCTCCTTCCTCTTCGTCGAGGAGCTCTTCAGGCACCTCCTCATTAAGCAGAGGTAGCCAATGTTCTAGGATTTAGAAAGTCTGCAAACAAACAATTTAAACATGTGAGTCAGATAAATGACTGAAAAGTAACAGCTAAGAGTGACAAAAACTTACTATGGGGCCGGGTTTCCGTTCGGCCTATACAAACGCATACTTTCGTGAAGATAGGTGAAGGGTGCCTCCTTGATTTTCTTCAAGGTTGCAGCATAATCGTCTGCGACCCATTACTCGGGAATCGACTTGGTGGAGTCTGATATCCCGGTATACTCATACATTCAGTGGGATCAGGTAGCCAGTGGCACTAGTCGCCGCCTGAGCCAGCAATTGAAGAGGTTGATAGTCTTCAACCCCTCGTCCTCGAGCTCGGTCATCCGAGAACACATCTCCAATACAACCACCGATTGGGCCTTGGGTAACATCTTCATCGATACTCATCGTGAATTGCTCCGATCTGCACTGTACGCCGAGATCGCCACCTCTCCCGCCGGGGTTGAGCCCTTGGCATAGAACCAGAAATTCTTCCATTCATTGGCTGCTTTCTTTGGTAGCATCCGCTTGTAGAATTTGGCGTTGGGCTTCGCCTGAAAGGTGATACCGCCCTCCGCCCTCCGCCGTGAAATAGCTCGAGCCAGAGCGGGAAGTATGGGCGACAGCCCAAGTAACTCTCGCACATGGCAACTAATACCATCAGCTGCTCGATACTGTGCGACCCCAGGTTCGAGTGCTTGATTTGATAGAAATGGAGGAATCTCCTAAAGAAAATGGAGGTGGGGGATCCCAATCCTCGTTCAAGGTGGCTAATGAAGCAGATGAACTCTCTGGGTCGCGGCTTTGGCTTGCTCTCGCCCGCTGGCGAAACTCACCAGTGACCCTTTACCAGGATGTTTGCGTCCTAGAAGGACTGCAACATCTCCGTGGTGCACTTAGATTTGGTCCAGGCGGGCGCCATGGATGCGAACTCACGTGATATGGAGATCTTTATAGGAATCTGGTGCAAAGAAACAAGAAGAAGGAAGAATGGGGAAATGCGGGTGAGATCCGTACATATCTCCGCCGCTCTTCTTATGTAGTGGAGCCACCCGGTGATCTCGGATTAGCCGTTATTTCTAGGTAAATCCACTGAGGTTACCGTTAGAAATTACCTAACGGCTATTTTGACTGTCTTGATGGTCCAACTTCGGCCATATTGGTCACTCGTTTACTCCACTCGCTCGCTCCACTCGCTCATTTCAATTGCTTGAGCAAGGCGAATCAAAGATAAATTGACCCGCCTAGCTATGACTAAATATATACAAAAACTTCTTTCTTCATTGGTTTAGTTCGTGACCGATTCGACTGGGCGTCCACCTGGACTTGCCTACTCTGACTGCCAAGTTGACACCTCTGACGAACCTCTGACGCACTCGGGGACTACTAATAGGGATATACCAATCGGGGTATGCGTAGAGGTTGGATTTTCGACTGGCCTAAGAATGCCTCGAGTGGGCATGTTGGGACGACGACTGGAAATATGACTAAAATGAAGCCTGGCGACTAGAAGCAGAAGGCCCAGAAGCTTAGTTAGGCCTAGTCGGATTAGGTTAAACCATTCGAAACCTTAACTGACTCGGTTGTATTCATGTAAACCCTAGCGAGATGAACCTATATAAACGTCCCTAGGGTAGTCATTGGACTCACATGCTCTTAGCTACCCCCTGAAGCGACTCGCTGCCTACTCGCCGAGCTCGCATCCCTTGTAATCCACTCTCCACAATAAAAAAACAAGCAGGAAGTAGGTCTTTACCCTATGAGGGGTTGAACCTGGGTAAACCCTTGTGCGTCCTTAATCTCGATGTGCAGATGGCGACTAGCTCTTGCCCTCAATCGACTCAATCTCTACCCCCGGTAGCGACTGTCATGGCCATTCCCACGACAAGTCCCGCTGGTCCGCCGGCACCCTCGACTTGCCGGTGCTGGTTGTGCCGGTCTACCGTGGAGTGCGACAACGGTAATGGGGCTCGTGGGTTGCCGAGATCACCAACCAGAATACGAAGAGGAAGGTGTGGATCGGGAGCTTCTAATTCGCGGAGCAGGCGGCGTTGGCGTACGACATGAAGAAGGTCGAGCTCCACGGCTCCGACTACGGCGGGCTCAACTTCCTGGCTCTCTCGGGGCAGGAATTTCGGTACCAGACCTAGAGCCGGCCGGTCTTCGTTTCGTCTCCGACTGCGAGCGACGGGAGGGCCGGGAGGCCCATGAATGCCTTGAGGCAGAGCGCAGCGACACAGCGATGGCGGCAGCGCTCGCCGGCCTCAACCCAGAGCTCGTCGAGGAGGAGCGACAGCGGCTGGAGGTAGTCGCCGAGGCGAAGTGGAAGGCCGATGCAGAGGACGCTGGTAGCTCCGCGGGACCGTCGATGGCGGCGATGGTGATCAACGTCGACAGCGACTCCTCCTTCGAATGGGAGGATTAGGTTAGGGTTTGGTCAAATTCGGCCGAATTTGGTTAAGTTCAACCGACTTTTGGATGTAATATGTACAAATTAATGTAAATGAAATAGTAGGTTTTAAATTGGATTTGGATCGACCTAAATTCAGGCTAATTTGATCGAATTTTGCGGTGATCATAGGATTTACTTCTCTAAATTTAGGTGATCGATTAGAAACAGTTTCCATTAGTGAAGTACTTTTATTTCTCTAAGTTTTTTTAAAGGGTTTATTCTTTTAAGATTTAGGGGATAGGTTAGAGATGCCTCTAGCACCTCGCTAGGGCTCGTGCGCCACGTGCCCAGTGGCACACATCATCGATGGTCGATTGTACCGCTGCTATCGTCGGTCGATCGTGCAACATGAGTGGCTCCACCTTTGGATCCGGCAAGCAGCTTAGCGGCCGCAAACAGCGCCAATGTTTAGGGGAGGTACACCGTACACTCGTACAGTAGTAGTATCTCAACTCAACGGCTGCAAAGGCAGATGCGTGCACAAACAAGGGGTCCATTTCTGTAAAAAAAAAGGGGGGGGGGGGGGGGGGGGTCCATCGGGACCAAAGGATTGGTGGCCGAGAGCCGAGGGAGTTAGACGTGCAGCGATTATTACTGGTGGCCCTAAGCCGATGGGGACACGTACTATGCACTGATTGCTCTCCAGAAAAAAAGTGGTTCGATTTGCAGGCTGTCCGATCAAGCGGACGTGCGCGTATCACTCCGATCCACATATACTCTGTTTTTTTAGTACTACTACTCTACTACCGGACGTGCGAGTAGATAATAAAGCGCTCTCTCTATCTCTCTCTAAATATACATACTTACGTGTGTCATTCAAGGAGATTCCGATTTGGACGTGGTTGGTTTGAAAACACTAGACTTTTATGGCCCTGTCGTTCTAAACGAATTTGGAGTAGTACCAAGTGGGACTGGGAGTGGTGGTAGATACGTCGCTTTTATGGGTTGTTTCTGGAGGGAGGGTCGATCCGGATCGGAGAAGGGGGGTCGACGTCCGTGAGTGTGTCACCTTTTTCTCGCCGTTCCTTTCACCTGTTTATGGTCCCTCCCTCCGGACGCACTAATCAAACGGCCGACAATCGAGGCGGCTCTCGAGAATGTGACGGCCAAGCTGACATGACTTCTTGTCGACAGGATTATTCCTCCATTTGGAAGGCATACATACGTGTAACACGCGTTATATAATCTATCGATAGCTCTACATTGTGTTGTATATGCATGTACCGTACGTATATCTCCTATATAGCTCATTAGTTAAAAAACTGATGTGTACATGATACATGCAGGAATAGATCTCATCTCTTCTTTTCATCAGAAACGGCCAGTGGCCAGGTCCATGCGCTCTTCTGGTCCGATCGAGTACGTCCCTCTTCTGGTCCCAAGCTTAATTATGCCCATGTGCGGATATGCCCCCACTTTGGAATAAGCTTGCAACAGTACGTTCTCGTGTCAGTGTACGTATGGCCAGCAATGCAATGCCTAGCTGCTGCGCTGTCACATTCATCATCACCCTGTCTCCTGCTCTGCTCACCTCCCTATATAGTGACTGCTGCTTATATTAGCAACACGTACGATAAGCGGAGCTCTGTGTATATATACTAGTCCAACTGTACGACGCCCGTTGTTGCATTATTTTGTGTCACGCCTTCGTCACTATACGGCAGATGCACTCGAGATTCATTTTTGTGAACAAAACATTATAACGTTGAAATATGCGCACATGGAGTCTGCTCTATTTGACCTTAATTTGCCAATCTTCACCCATGGTGATAACGTTTTCGTTCACTCCGGTACAAATGTCATAAAACCACAATAATTGGGCTACGTTTCTCGGAACCACAAAACCACAATGATTTTTTTTCCCACTTAACCACAACTACTAAGTTAAGTTCCATAACCAAACCCAAATATCTCCTTTAAAGAACATTTTCATGACATGTTTTTAACACCCTGGGCCCACCTATGCAAGAAACTCAACATTATTCTTTGACTCATTGGCCGTTGACTCGACTGATGGGGTAGTCCCATCTTCGCTGAGTTGCACGCCTCCACCATCAAATATCGACGAACGAAGTCATAAGTGCAAGAACCACTGCTGTCCCGGTGGAGAAGTCGGGTTAGGTCTAGTCTAGGTCTAATCCACCATGTCAACATCCATTGGGTAAAAAAAGAGGCTATTTTGTCACGTGTTCACTAACCGGTGGATTCGGGATGTGGAAAATGCAATCAAATGGCCTAGAACAATAGATTTTGGTTAGATGATATAACTTACCTCAATAGGTGTGGTTAAGTGAAGAAATATTTCTTTGTGGTTCCGTGAAAACATAGTCCCAGTTGTTATGATTTTGTTGCTCATGATGTATATATGCATTTCTAGGTCCGTGTATTTAGTAGTATAAATTGGTGCATTCACCGATTGTCTTTATAAATACAGGATAAAGTACACAATCAGCTAGTTTGCCCCCTCTTAACTTTTGTTGAAGGTATGCTCCGTATTGAATGTTTGTGAGAAACTTATTGAAAGATGGCATGGGAACAAAAGGGTACATACAATTGATCAATAAAGAATAAAATCATGCCCATGTATAGCCAATACAATTCAGCTATTGTCCCTTGCTCGGCTCTGCCAATTTGCGGATAAGGTAGGGGAGGATGCCTCCATGGTTGAAGTATTCTAGCTCCACCTACATCACAAGCGAGAAAAAACAATGTAGGTTGTAATAGACTTCAAAAGAGTTAGTAAAATATACATCACCAAATTAATAATAGCAAGAGTACTTTGAAGAATGTATGTCAATATCCAAAATGATTTACATGATGGTTGTAGCATACCTGCGTGTTGATGCAAAGAGTAGAATTGAAGGATTTCCTAGTGTTTGTTGTCACGGTCACATCCTGGCCAGGACTGATCTCGCCGATGTTGCTTGGGAGGTCGATCGTGAACTTCTCATGCCCGGTGAGACCGAGTGAATCGGCATCCTCCCCATCCTTGAAGCGGAGAGGGATGATCCCCATCCCAACCAAGTTGCTCCGATGGATGCGCTCGAAGCCCTTGGCGATGACTGACTTCACACCCTGTTTGAAACACCACATGACTTGCTAATTAGCTCTTGTGAAACAAGATCGAGGATTTGTGTAACGTATGCCCATGGAGACAAATCGGTTACCAGGAGCAATGGACCCTTGGCGGCGCTGTCACGAGAGCTTCCGGCCCCGTACTCATCACCAGCAAGAATGATCATGTCATGACCCTCCGACTTGTATTTCTGCATTCATTAAAAATGGTAATGGACAAACAAAATATGTTAAAACTGGTTTTTTGTATTTCTAGGTTGCCTGATTTTTTTATAAACCTAGCTTGGTTCATGAGAACTATATATACTTATTGAAAAAGTGTGCCTTTTTAGTAATGGAGCGAGGTTGGATAGTAATGCAATGAGTTCAAAATTACTCGAGTACTTCTAAAAAGTTTTAAGTCAACTTAGAAAGTAGAGGATCACATACCATGGCCGCATCGAAAACATAAAGCTTCTCCTCGGTAGGGACATGGACGGTCTTGGGCCCAACCTCTCCCTTGAGAAGCTTGTTCACAATCCTTATGTTGGCAAACGCCCCTCTCACGACGATCTCATCGTTAGCGCGACGGCTGCCATACGTGGTAAAGTTCTTGGGCTCTACACCGCGCTCTAGAAGATACTTGGCGGCGGGAGTGCCCGGCTTGATGACCCCCGAAGGCGAGATGTGGTCAGTGGTGATGCTGTCGCCGAGGCTGAGCAGGCAATAGGCATCCTTCACCGAGGGAGGGCCAGGCGGGGACATGGTCAGGTTCTCAAGGTATGCCGGCTTGTGGATGTAGGTCGATTTGGGATCCCATGGGAAGAGCATCTCCTCCGGGACTGTCAAATCGTTCCACTCGTCGTTGCCTTTCGTGATGGAACCGTACGTGCTCTTGAACATCTCTGGCAAGATGCTGGATTTGATAACCTGGTCATTGATCGAGTAGCATTTCAGTTATAGACTTGTAGTAGTACATAATAGATCAAACTTAGGGCCTGTTTGATTCGCATGATTGGAAAAACATAAGAATAGAAAAAACATAGGATTATAGTATCATGTTCAGCTGAATCCTATAGGATTTTGAATCTACATAAATTTTCTTGAAGCAGTGTTTGAATCACATGAAAAATAAAGGAATTGTAATGTAAGATAAGATTTGAGTGAAAGGAAAATTTCCTCCAAAACACATGCAATGCAATCCTATGGGAAAGTTTACTAAGGATCTAATCCTATGATTGAAAAGATGCTCATAAAAAATATTCATAAAAAAATTAAAATCCCCCCAAATTCCTATGGGATTCCTTTGAATCAAACAAGCCCAATACTCCCCTAAATTTTCGGTACCTGTTCGATTTCTTCAGCTGTGGGCCATACATCCCTGAAGTAAACCTCCTTGCCGTCCTTCCCAACACCAATGGGTTCCTTCTCAAAATCAATGCAAACCTAAAACGGCACAAATTTGTATTTAGCCCATGTTAACCACCATGCAAAGAGATTTGAGAGAGCTATGCATGTATGATTGCAGTATCAAGGTGAGACGATGCCTACTTACAGTGCCAGCAAGAGCGTAGACAACCACCAGAGGTGGTGAGGCGAGGTAGTTAGCCCGAGTCAGAGGGTGCACGCGGCCCTCGTAGTTACGGTTGCCCGACAGCACGGCAGCAGCAACAACGTCTAAGCCAAAAACATATAAACCGTAAACACGACCTCGTTGCAGCGAAAAAATATTCAGCGTGGATAAACCTAGAGCTACGAGCATATACCATTTTCTGTAATGGCAGCTGATACAGATTCATCAAGGTCGCCAGAGTTTCCGATGCAAGTGGTACAGCCATATCCGACAATATGGAACCCTTGCTTGTTTAGATATTCTTGAAGGCCACTGCATGAATAAAACCACAATATATTTGAAAGCCATTCCCGAGATATATACGACTAGAGTTTTATATTTCGTTTTGGCATTTTCTTGTATGTTTCTCGCCCCTCACCGAGATTTGTAAATTTCATACGAAATTTTGATGAATTTCCCCCTGTATACGACACAACTAGAATTCCATGTTCTTTTAAACGTTATGGGATGGCAAAAGGTCATAAATACCTGTGTGCCAAGTATTTTGTGACAACCAGAGACCCAGGGGCAAGGCTTGTCTTCACCCATGGCTTCACCTGAAGACAAGTGTTGTCGCATGGTCAGAAGAAGGAAACTGACAACTCAACCCAAACCACAGATCGTTGTCGCGGAGCGCAGACCAGCCATCATCAATCAGGCCAAACAATATGTATGAAGGCATTATGAAAGAACAGACCTCAAGACCCAATTCACAGGCCTTCTTTGCCACAAGACCAGCACCAATCATAACGCTAGGGTTCGATGAGTTTGTGGAACTGCATACTGCTGCAAGAACCACACTTCCATGCCTGATTTCAGCAGCTTCTCCATGGAAGTCAAATTTCACAACTTTATCATGTTGTTCTTTTGGCAGCCCGTAACCCTGAAATGTTTTTAACAAATTATTACACTTATTTGATGACTATTATCAGATACAAAAATTTAAATTTTCTGATGCAAAAAGTTAATCATCTCCCAAAAACCAAAAGACTTACCTTGAAACCAACCTCGTTGCCCAGGCAAGCATGCCAGTCTGATTTCATTTCCTTCAAAGGAACCCGGTCATGGGGCCTACAGGATGGTGAAACCAACATTACCTCACAAATATCCTCCCAACTAGCAGAGTATTTATATTGTGAAAAACATGAAGGAACTTATAGGATGAGCTAAATATCCTTCAAATGGAGAAGAAATATGCACCCAAATTCAAGGTTCAAGCCATGAACCTGGGTAGTTCCTTATTTGTTCAGTGTGAACAATGTAGTCAAGACACATACCTCTTTGGGCCTGCGACGGAAGGCTCCACCTTAGTAAGGTCCAGCTCAAGATATGAAGAGTAAACTGGTTCTGTTTGTGGCTGACATCATGAACGCAATGTTTTCAATGTTATGATCAACTGTTAACTCAAACTCAAGCGAGCGTTTTATCGGAAAAAAAAGATGAGAAGAATCGTACATCATTGCTGTCCACAAACATCTTGTTAGCTCGCAAATATGCTTCAATCATCAACACCTAAATCAAAATGCAAGATTTAGTTTTCAAAATGATGTACACAGTTTTTCACTGAGTATGTTGTGTGCATGTTGGTTGTTGATCTACTCGCTCTGTTTCAAATTACTCCGCATATTAGGTTTAATTATATTCAAATGTTACAAAGTTTTACCAACTATATATATCTTAAAAAGAATGAACATTTTTATTATCAAATGGATACTACGAGAAACAAAATGGAACATGCTTTCACATTATAAAATGCAATGTGTTGTAGAAACCATTGTGAGCTGCTCAGTCTTAATTTAATCCAACTACTATTATCTTAACAAGAAAGGGGCCACGCACCCTGATTCCAAGAAATGCCTAGTCTTATTTTAACCCAACTATGAGATGCTTATTTTAGCTATGATATGGTACGGGCAATGGAGTTTGTCGGTAGAGGAGCATACAGTTTCATCACTTCGTCCTATCAATCTTAGATAATCTAATGCCACATGGTCTACAGGGAAGAAACCCATAGTAGCTCCATATTCTGGTGTCATGTTTGCAATGGTGGCCCTGGCAGGCAGAGGGAGAGTGGCCACACCTTCACCTGAATATAACAGAGAGGAGTAAATATCAATTAAATATGACTCAATCATACAGACACGGCATCTTGCGCTATTTAACAGGAACACATACCATAGAATTCAACAAATTTGCCCACGGCGCCATGCTTCCTTAGCATTTGGGTCAAAGTAAGAGCAAGGTCGGTAGTAGTGACACCGTCCTGTAACTTTCCAGTCAGCTTGAGCCCAACCACACCAGGTAAAACCATGCTCATTGGCTGCATAAGGTAACATCATATGGGTCAAATGGAGGCACGCCAAAATCTACTTACTCCCTCTGATCCATATTAATGGTCTTAACTTTTTCTAGATATACAGATGCATCTAGTCCAAATACTTAACTAGATATATACGAATCTAAATAAAGTTGAGACCATTAATATTGATCGGAGGGAGTAGTAATTAGGGAAATCAAACATATACTAGCTCCATTTCATTAAATCTGACCAAAACATTGGGGACTCTATATTCATACATTTATCCACTATATGGAAATCAAAAGTGACGTCATTGTTCTGTTAACATTTGTTAGTTTTAGTGGCCTGTCGGCATGGTATGGACAGTTATTAAAGTTAAAAAAGGGGAGTGCTGTGTTCGAGGAAGATCATTTTCTTGTTGGGGAGTATAGTTAAACAAAGCTACTAGTGCTGTGTTCGAGGAAGATCATTCCTACAGGTGCACGTGAGTTTTGGCTTGAGATTTACACCTGCCCAAGCATTGCGGTCATTGCTTCGATACCGCCAACTCCCCAACCAGCGACACCGAGACTATTAATCATTGTGGTGTGCGAATCAGTGCCAACGACGCTGTCAGGGTACATGACACCATCCGCTTTGAACACAACTCTGGAAAGGTACTCAAGATTCACCTGAAATTTGTGTTACAAAAACAAAAAGGTGAGCACAAATAGGAGTAGTTCTTCAGACAGGATACCGCTTAGCCGTACAAAACAAAATGTCCCTTGGATCCAGATCATTTACTTGGTGCAGGATCCCAGAACCAGGGGGCAGAACCAGCATGTTGTTGAAAGCAGAAGACGCCCATTTGAAGAAACTGAATCTCTCTTTGTTGCGGCTAAACTCCAGGCTCATGTTTTGTTTCAGTGCATCCTCACACCTTGCGACGTCCACCCGCACCGAGTGGTCAATCACAAGATCCACCGGGATCTGAAAGAAACCAAATGAGAAATATGTGTATCGGAAAATATAGTTCAATAGGAGTATAAAAGATAGACGCCAGGAGGATCGATGAGCAACGCCGTCACATGTATTTTCTTTCTTGTGCTTCTTATTTTGCTACAAAACATGGTCACAAGTCTTCGGATAACAAGGTTGAAAGTATTACCAGTGGATTGATCTTGTTGGGATCATTGTCCAGCTCTGCCATCACATCTCGCATGGCTGCAAGATCTACAACCGCTGGTCCCCCAGTGTTGTCCTAAAGAGTAATTGAGGGCCAATACTGAGCAAAATTCACTCAGAAACATGGGGAATTCCGTGATGTAGCATTTCAGTACCATAAAAACAAGCCGTGCTGGCTTGAAAGGTATCTCGGCAAGCTTTGGGGATGTCTTCTCCCAATCAATGATTTTCTCGACATCACTCTCCGTAACTTGGAAGTTATCACAGTTGCGGATAGCGGATTCTAGAAGAATTCGGATAGAGTAGGGTAGCTTATCTGACAAATCAAAAAGGAAATACTTGTTAGAGAAAAATAGTTTCTGAATCTAAATACTCCTGGGATAGAGTAGTATATTTAATTACAGTCTACATGTATGCAAATTAAAGGTCCAAGGCCCCTGGTCCAACATAACACGTTGACATTTTGCCGATGGAACAACCATTTCCAGTTCCCCTAAAAAAAACCATTTCCAGGCTTCTCGAAATATAATGTATGCAACTGAAAATTTATTTTGTATTCCAGTGTGATATATGGTGCGTATTGCACGTTCTCAACTGAGTCTTGCAACACAGGAGGAGGAGGAAAAATATATATAAGAAAAGATGTAGAAAAGAAAAGGCAAAGTCATTACCGATCCTTGGATCATTCAGTGAAGGAATACTGTAGAACTTGCCATATTCACTACCATCTGGCTTACGGAGGCTGGTCAAGATATTCCCGAAGACAGGCTTGGTAGCTGCAGGCAATAAGATTATCAATTAATGCATAAATAACCATAACTATCAATAATTCGTCCTTCATAAAATTATGTGCGTTGCATGCTAAATAAATTTGTATTTCTTATATTACATGGATATTTTTGTAAAATTACATGAATATATTATGCATTATAATTACGCACATATATAGAAATAAATTTGTATTTCTTATGTAGTATTTACATGGCTTAAACAACCTCAAAGCTGTGGAGAACCAATATTTATAATGACATGTATATTTTCTATTCGCGAAACGAAAAACGAACTCCACATAGTGTTTGACTCTTATCACATCCCTCAATTCACATCATTTTCCTCGAGATCCATGCTGATCGTTTTGTCAAAGAGAGCTCCGCCAAATGCTTTAAGTCGTGTCCTAAAGTGCGCTCGACGAACCACATCTTTTGACTTGCTAGAAAGGTGATACTGCTGGATTTCCTAGCTCCTGCCTTAAGAAAGAGATGGATCTTCAACTTGAACGACTCTCCCATAGTCCAATGGCTCATTAACAATTGTTTTGCCGTTCCTCTTTGTTTCATTTTGTGTCTCACTATTTTTCCATTTTATTTTTATATTTTGTTTTGTAGTTCATAATTATAATGCATAATGTATTCATGTAATTTTACAAAAACATCCATGTAATATAAATTTTTGTTCATGCATGCACATCTGCTTGTGTCTTGCAAAAATAACATTAAAATTTAATCCAATGGAGTAATTATCGCTTAAGGGGTCTGAATATTTTTTTTGCATGCATAAGTATTTTATATAAAAACAAGCTACATCTTCCATCGACGTTGAAACATAATATAGTAAAAGTTTGTCACACATTTTTTGTAATTCAAACGGTTTTTGGATGATTCATGAACATCGCATAATGAACATTTTGTTCCACATACATGGATATTTTAATGACATAGATGAAAAATATTCATAGACTTGATTCTTTAACTTTATAAATAAATTTTGAAAAATATTATATATATATTAAATTCAACTTACAGATTGTCCTTAAAATTATTAAATACGATAGACAACTCAAGAATATTCTTGATGATTTTTACTATTACTTCATGATTATTTCTTATGCATGTGCATTTCATTGTAGATAATGGACAATATATATAGTCCAAAAATATATTTTAATTACAACATTTACTTTGAAGTCTACTCTAAAATTTATATTTCTTATTAAATGTGAGAGCAGGAGCTAGGCGCCATGTTATGTTGATATCTAATAAAACGAGAAACCAAGAGTTTTTTGCCATCCTCTAGGACTACTAATCCATCATCACTTGTTGTTGGCAGGGTTTAATATTTTGGTAGTATCTGGAATTTGGAAGAAAAAGATCTGACTCATCATGAATTGTGACAAGATACAAATTTGATTTGTTTTTTGTTTGAAACGAAGGTCGGAGTTTCCAGGTAAGATCTATTTAATTTTAGAACCGACCAACAAACTATATGAACTTGTTCATTCGCTAGGAGTACAACTTTTAAGTAATGCTAGTACATGTCGCTGCTGGGACTTGAGAGTAGGCTATTCAATTTGTTGCGCGTGGTGGTTGATCGGACAGAGCATTTCCAGGATGTGTTAGTAAAAGGAATGCCGTAGGAGGTGGGTGTGTGTCTTGTTTTTGGAACCTCAAGTGGTTGGATCATGTATTGCAAAGCTATTATAGCATGTGGCTGGGATTCACGGCTACAGTGTTGTGGTGTGCATTACCTCTACGGAGCTACAACTATCTCCACATCCGCTCCGACGAGACGACCAGCAGGCAGCAGCAGGTGCTCGCGCGCGTACCTGGAGCCGCACCCGCTCCCTCTACGGCGGCGCCACCACAGGAAGCCGCAGCAGCAGCCTGCAGCGCCAGCAGGCCGTCGCGAGCCCCGGGCAGCTTCTTCTCCTCCTCCTTGGCCATCACCAGCACCACGGCACGCGAGCATCGTCGAGAGCAGCGACGAGGACGAGGCTGCAGAAAATTCCTGGAGCGGAAGCAGGGGTGGGCGGATGAGATAGTGGTGCTTAGCCCGTGGCCGTGGCCGCCGTGTGGCCGGTGTGCGGTTTGCAGCCCAGCCGTTGACGCCATGGGAGGATTTTTGGGGAAAACGCACCAGGGGACGAGAGAGAGAGAGAGGGAGGGGAAAGAGGAGTTGAATTATTGGCCAATGGGTGGAGGGAATAATCACACGGGTGTTCAGAAGAATCGGTCGGGTTTTGCCCGTGTAGGGCAGGAGTAGCTCGCTAGCCTCAGCAGCAAATCAGCTGGCCTATACTAACCAGTTAGTTTATGGAGTAATTTATTTATACTCCTGGGAACAGGTGGTGCGTGTTTTTTAACGGGTAAAACCGTTGTCAAACGCCCCCCCTCGGAAACAATACTCCTTAATTCACACGCCCTGCTTCTTGCACTCGCTTGGGCTTGGGCAGTCCGGCCGCTCGTTATGTCCAAAGTCGATCGAGGACCGAAGCTCGTTGGACCCAGCACGAGCACCGTAGCCAACAGCGGATTCCACGTTTGGGGGGGAGCGAAACCGGACGAGAAGCAGCCAAGCCATCTCCGTCGCCACAAACTAAAATAATGCCCCTCCCGCAACAACCAAAAATTAAGATACTGCAAAATTTTAAAAAAGAGTAAAATAATGGAAAGAATCTTGTGCACCGAGGGAGTACGAGGAATCACAGACCGATTCGACCGACCGCCTGCACGTGAGACTAGTATATTTCATTAGTTGTTGCAGCACACGGTTAGCTTTAGCTAGTACAATACAATAGTATAGTATGTGTTAGAGTCCCTCTTATTTTATAATGGGACCAAAAACTATGCGTATGAGTTACTACATGTTAGCAATCGTTGTAATGCGATCAAAGTTAAACTCCAAGAACAAAATGTCCTTGTATTTACACATGCACAGATTATGGGAAGCACACAAGGAGTACCATGAATACAGTGTCATCATTTATTAATATTAAATTAAATAGTGTCAAAATGCATTGTGAAGTTTAATACTCCCTGCGCTCTAAATACTTTATAGCTTTTTTTATTCTGAAACGCATATATCTAGACGACTTATAATGTGTAGGTTTGAATGAAATGAGTGAACCTATACACTAGAAGACGTTTAGATACATGTGTTTCAAAAGGCTAAAACATCATATATTTTGAAATGGAGGGAGTTCATCAGTAAATATATTTTAAAATCACAGAAAAATGAAAGAGGTCCAAGATAGAAATTGTTTCGGTGACATGATTTCTTAACCTTTTTTGCACAACTCGAAAATGCATGGGAGACACTCATTTGCTCTTTTGTATGCATAACATGTTGTAGAAAACATTTGGACCTTCTAAAGCCCTGAATTAACATTCATAGATTTACATTGCATTTATTATCAAATATACTATCATCTACAAATTATACGATCATATTGGGTTTGTACAATGCATTTGCTTTGTACGATAGTATAAATATTGGGTTTGTACAATGCATTTGTTGTAGAAAATGAAAGAGGTCCAAGATAGTATAAATATACGATCATCTACAAATTATGAAAAAGAGAACAATGCATTTGCTTTGTACATATTGGGTTTTTTTTACTTTTTTTGCATGAGCACATTTTACAAATATATAATCATTTCATTTTTTTTTGCGAAAACGCAAAAGCCTTGCGTTTCGATTCATTGATAGGAAAAAAAGTTTGTACATATATGTACAAGGCTCAGTAGAGCCACCAACCCATACAACACAACCCACTAGACCTATGGAACCACGGGGATCAAGGCGTGGAGGCCAATCGCACCGGCAGTCCCCCAGGAGCGTGCGTCGGTTTGAATGGTGGTGAGAAGGCGACCCATGTCAGGCGACACATGATCGAACACGACCGCATTGCGATGCTTCCAGATCCACCATGTCGTCAACATGATCAGCGAAGATGTCCCCTTGCGCATGGCGCGGGGGGTAGAAAGCACAGCGTCTTGCCACCAGTCCACGAAGTCGTCTTCTCCATCCGGAGGCAGGGTCGTCGAACGTATCCAAGATAGGACCTCATGCCAAAGTGCCCGAGAGAAGGGGCAGCCAACCAGGAGGTGAGACATTGTCTCGGCCTCCTGGTCACACAGGGGACAGCTTGGCGGGTGCGCGAGCCCTCTTCGCGCGAGCCGCTCAGCCGTCCAACAGCGATCCTGACAGGCAAGCCAAATGAAAAATTTCACCCGTGGGGGTGCCCAAGTGTGCTAGTTAAGTTTCCAAGATCTCGAACTAATCGATCCCTGGAACAGGAATTCGTAGCAAGACTTGAAAGAGTACTGCGCGTCCGGCGTCCACCTCCAAAGGAGGGTGTCAGTCGACTCGGCAAGCTCGACATCACGCACTCGGATCCATAACTGGACATACTGCCAGAGGGAAAGCGGGCTCATCGCGCCTCGGATGTCAGCAATCCAGCGGCGCTCCACAAGCGCCTCCCTTTCTGACTAGGAATGCATCCGTATGTTTGTAAGTATGTAACCATGCTCCAAACATTGGATAATATGTTTTCACAAAACAATTCATGAAATGATTGTATTAGTCTAATCCAGATTCTCTAACTTGCTAAATCAAAGTCGGATACTCGCATTATCCGTTGTTCTACACTAAACTGAACAATCACGATTAAATCCAAATCATTGGTTTCTCAAAACATCTTATAATATGGAACATGGTGAGTACAATCCAATTGGTGCTGTCTAATCACAAACTTACGTTTGATCAAATATTGTGAAATTATTTCAGGCTATAATTTAGGTTTGCTTAGAGAAAGCCAAAAGTAGCAAAAACTTCAAATGAAATTCGAAAAATTCAATTCTGCACTTCACAAGATTATGCAAAAAATAAAAATAAAAATAAAAATATAATTACAAATATAATACGTACTTCCAAAGTTTCGTTGAGCCATCTTTTTCAGATGTGACCTACATTAAAAAAAAAGAGGCTAAAATCGAGTTCTTTTCCTATTTAGAATTTTAGAGCCATATTTTTATGATTTTTGTATAGCCAAAAAATAACACACTATTCAAGAAAACATTATAGTATGTCCTTAGAAAACTTATGAACGCCCTTGTGGGGAAAAATTGTGATTGAATGCAAATCCTTGGTTTGCCAAAATGTCTCATAATATGGAACATGGTGAGTACAATCCAAAAGATACAGTCTAATCACCAGCTTATGTTTATCAAATATTGCAAAAAAAAATTCAGGCTGTAATTTAGATTTGCTAAGTTTTAGAAAGCCAAAAGTAGCAAAAACTTCAAATGGAATTGGAAAACTCTGCACTTCAAAAGATTCCGTAAAAAACAAAATATAAGTATGAATATATAGGTACAAAGTTTCCTTGAGTTATATTTTTCAGATGAGATGAACATAAAAAAAGACTAAAACGGAGTTCTTTTCCTATTTAGAATTTTAGAGCAATATTTTTTATTTTTTTTGTGTAGCCCAAAAAGACAACACACTTTTGAAGAAAACTTTATGTGTCCTTATTAGAAAACTTATGTACGCCTTTGTGGGAAAAAATCAGAATATGTTACGTCGCTGTATTACCATTTTCTATTTATTTATGGCTCAGCTCCATGCATAGGTCCCAAGCAGGTGCTACATACCGTGTTCTTGGTAAACTTTGTGTGGCCCACATGCGGAAAAAGAAAGGCTTCGGCAGCAAGTCCAGATCCAAAACCGATAGTTGCCTCATTGAGCTAAGAAGCCTGGAATTGCACCTACGGCTAGGATCTGGTGCAAGGTGCAACCTGCAGCGGTGGCGCGCGAAGCTCATGCTCCCCATGCTAGCTGCTCGTCACCGACCGGCTACGGCGTATCGCTGCAAGTACGGCCAGACGCTCACCGAGCTCGGTGTCGCCACGTACGTACGCCTGCCGCCGTTGAGGTGGAGGTACTTCTTGCCAAGCTCTCCAGAGCTAGCCATGGCAGGAGAACTGGAGAAGTTGATTATTTCCAAGAGAGAAGAAGTTGCACACACACACACACACACACACACACAGGGAGAGAGATAGAGAGGAGGGAGGGAAGAGAGGAGATGGAGGGAGAGACGAGTAAAGGAGAGAGAGAGTGAGCATGCTCACGCACCGTCGGTGGCCATCCTGTGCAGGAATAAGCCCTCGATAGACGGCGATGGACCACCGAGCGTCGTTCCGGCGCCGGTCCGCGAGCCGCCGCCAGCAGCCGGCGGTGACCACACGCACTGCCGCGTGAGCCGGAGGCGCCTGGCCGCGACGCGGGCAAGGAGCATAAGGCAGAGAGAGAGAGGTCGACGGACGGAGGCAAAGCGCAGTTTGACGAGGGAGAGGGATCTGTGGACGCGACAGGCTTTATACAAGCTTAGTTTTAGATAAAAAAAATGGCACCCACTGTGGCCTGCATATAATACGACCTCCGCTCCTACTCCCGATTAAGCTTAGAGGTCGTTTGGCATCCAGGTATTCATTTCATTTAAGTTGAAATGGATACATGGATTCATTTCATTTATATTATGATTCCAAAAACACCTATATGTTTGGCTGCCACCGGAATTTAGAAATGACAGGTCTGAGATAGGAATTGGGTTTACACATAGGGATATTTGGATGGATTTGCCAAATGAAATGACGGTCCAATTCCGTGCCAACCAAACAGCATAGGTATGGAATTGCAAAATGAATTCCAGGATTCTAGAGCCAAATGATGGATACCAAACGACCTCTTACTGTATTGCCACTTGTACCGAGTCATAGGAGAGAACAACTGGGCATATTACAGTGGGCTAGCCAGGGCAAGGGCCCCACGTGTACGTGAGGAAGAAATCACTGTTTCTCTTACTACTCATTTGAGTGCGATTCGTTGTTTGCCGCGTGGCCATGGGATCGGGATCAAGGCCAGCCAAAGGACAGGATGCACGCCCACAGCACCCACGCCATTAACTACCGCAGCGTTTGTCTCGTGGGAGGGGCTGCTTTTTGCCACCTCTTTCACCCCTGTCTCTCTCGCACACACTTAAGCCAGCAATGATTTAAGCTCTGAGATGGGCCTGTGTGTGATCTGTCGGGTTACTTGACGCCGACTCGCGAGTGAAGTGTTTTCGGCCACACGTTGCGTTTTACAAGTTCCATCCTTTACGGTGGACGACGTTTCATGCAAACCGACAAGATTTGTCAAGTTTGTATTTATTTTTTTGAAATTTCGTATATGTATGGTCTTCTATATGGATTTAACTACTCGTGCATGTCAAGAAGTTTGTTCGATAAAGTAGGTAACAATAGTAATATCCCACTGATACAAATATCAAACCTAACCAATTCCACTCGTCTATGCAACCTACAATGTCAATATCGGAAAATGATTAGATGCTCACGATTTTGTTTCCAAAAGGGAGTATAACCCCGAGCTTAGCACCAATTAATGCACACAACCTTCTTTAAGTGTATCATTCAAATTATTACAAATCGAGCATTACATAAGATTGATACATGAATCAACCAACGGAGCAAAACAAGCATATATAGCGTTTATCCATTATTATGTAGTTTGCTAGTGCAGTCGTCCCCACATGCCATAGATATCCAGAGCGACCCTTAGCAGACAGTTGCATATATAGTAGTCATAAGTTCACACTTATTAGGTAAGAGAAGGAAGGACTAACTAGATCCACTGGAAAGCTGTACAAATAACCTGCAAAAAATCGTATGCTCCAACCTTCAAAATGTTGTTTCTACAATTTTGTAACGACAAACATAAAGCCGAAACAAAATGTTGCTTATATGTTACCTTAACCAATTCCATACATATTTGTGAAATTTGATGGCCAAAGAATAATGCAATCATATACACAATGCTCGCGAAAATACATGAGAGAAATGAATGCTCGATAGCCTCCTGAGAATCACAAAAGCAAAATGTTTACAACCATTCCAATTTATTTTAGCCCGATTTTCATTGGTAAGTAAGACTTTTGTATTAAGAAACCACATAAATATCATGGTGATAGTGCCGATTGATAATGAGATCTCATTATTGGAGAATAATGTGATAGACAAACACCCAACGTTAATCACAATGAGATCTAGCTACTTAAACGTTCGTCATTGATGATAACATAGAAACATCATGGCCTATATCCTTCGACTGTGATATAATGCATAATCACCGTTTTGGAAGGAGACTTTGATGATATCAAGTATCAAGCTTTGAAAGGGTGACCATAAAGGTATTGTTGGGTTTCCCGAAGAGACGGGTTGAAGAGTTTTTATCAAGACCAGGATTTGTCAATCCAAGTAACAGATAGATACATGTGGCCAACTCGGTGACATTGCATTAACGAAGCTTGCAAGCGTATGACTAGGTGATGGAATGCAACGGCACGGGAACGAGTAAACAAGCTCATCGGAAACGAGATTGAACACAATTATGGAGATACTTGAGATAAAATCTCGGATGACCTAGGTATCGTATGGCAAAGGGAATATGACTACGCAGTTAAGGTTCAAGAGATGAGATTCGTGAATGCCCGGTTGATCATTATGGGCATCCAGGTCCAGATGTTGATCATTGACTCAAGAGGGGTCTTGGTCATGTCCATAGCATATCCGAGCCGAAGGGTGGCACACTTAATGGTGGGGACGTATTGGGATCAAACCGACACCGTAGGAGAATTAAGAGATTGAGTTACTTGTGTTGTGCAACCTGTCGGTTGTGCTCCTTCATGAGGATCCAGTGGTAGCCCATCATCATTGTCCCGTGAGGCGTCCGGCGGCAGAGGATTGCCTCGTACAACATCTCTGACCCTCTCCCACTCGGCATCATTGAGGTGGATCTGCTGCCGGGACGATTCGCCACCGTTAGTGGCATCGGGTTTTCAAGGAGCAGTCCCGTCGGAATTCATATATGTGCCGCCATTGGCGTTGTTGTTTCGAGGATGATGTCGTGGTATTGCCGACGATTACGCCATGGAGGGGTCCTCATAGAGCGTGTTTAGAGACATGGGGTAAGGCGGAAGGTTGGCGGGTATGAGGTAACACGACTTACCCAGGTTCAGATCCCACGATGGTGGCGGGATCCTACTCCTGCTATAAATCACTATAATAGCAATACGTCGAGTTACAGGGATCGGTTCGCTGTGCGCGATATGAGTTGTGTCGTGTCCTAAAGGCTCCCATAGGTATGTCTTATATAGTCGCCAGATCCTAGGGTTACAGGCAAAGTCCTAGCCAGACAGGTTATAGAGTCCTACACGGTATAAAACTAGTCTAACGTGTCTTGCACTCCAAGGCTTCGGGTACGTCGGTGACTCCTCCGTAGCCTTCCTTTATCTGGCATGTGCCTCCCTTCTGGATCCATCTAACTGGGCCGCCCAGCAGGCCATGGGCCTTGCTACCAACTGTGGGCCACCCGGGTTATCTGGATTAGAGACATGCTATGGTGATACCCATTTAGCATATCCACAACAGTAGCCCCCAGAGAACTCCGAGATCTTGCGCTGTCTTGCCTCTTCAGGTTGAATGCTCTGTCTAGATGAATGTCGGCAAATCGTCAAGCAATATCTTGTAGTCCTCCCAAGAACCCTGCAATGCTCTCCGTCTTCAACATGTAAGTCAGAGAACAGTTGAATCTTCCATCGTACTCTTCTCGTAGACGGACTCGATCTTTCCATGCCGGAATCTTCCGATGGGATGGTTCACTTTCTTGTGTCAGTTAGAGCAACGTAGGCCATAGGTCATCGACACCTCGTAACTCACACATGCAGAGACCACAATCATGTCCGTTTTTCTCGCGCGAAGGATACGAGTCGTTGGCGGCGGCAGTGGGAACATGGCAAAATTTCCACGCACGCGCTGTCCACGCGAAAACCATTCGATCAACTTGCACGAATCTTGACGCCGAGGGTTATAAATTACAACCGTGGTAGATTTTATCTTTTCACCTCATTCTACCCCGTGTCATCTTCTTCCTCCTGCGAATTTCTCCTCGAGCTCTCTGCGCGCATGAGAAAAGCCCTAGTTTTTCCCCAATCTCCCAGTCACCTCTCTCCCTACTCCAATGGCAAGAAGCAGCTCTACCCCATCCATGGCGGCGACGAACGAAGCCACGGCCAAGCCGGCAGGATCCGTCCATGTGCCTCCAGAGGATGTGGTTGTGCCTCGTTCCACGGTGGTGGAAACCACCGGCGGCGACCATATTCCAACGGGGCTGGAACCACTGGAGGAGGAGAGCGACTCCCACAAGGAAGAATGGCGCGGCTTAGATATCGCCAACAGTGATCTCAAGGAGTTGCTCGCTAATGTCTACACACTTCTATTCTTGTAGACAGTTGTTGGGAATCCAAGTGCAGAGGTTTGTAGAACAGCAGCAAGTTTCCGTTAAGTGGATTCCCCAAGGTTTATTGAACTCAGGGAGGAAGTGGTCAAAGGTATCCCTCTCAAGCAACCCTGCAATTAAGATACAATAAGTCTCTTGTGTCCCCAACACACCCAATATAGGTGCACTAGTTCGGCGAAGAGATAGTGAAATACAAGTGGTAACGGTGCCAGAAAATAGCTTCTGATTTGTTATTGTCGTGGGGTAATGGTGCCAGAAAAGAGCTGATGGCGTGGAGGGAAGGTAAAAGCCCAAAACCTCCTCGGCAAACGGAACAAGATGGAAGCAAGCAAACATGCAACAGATCTGGTAGAAAATGGTGTTTCAATGCTTAGAAACAAGGGCTAGGGATCATACTTTCACTAGTGAATGATGCGTGCACCCCGTGTTGATGTGGGACACTTCATTGGAACCCCAAGAGCAAGGTGTGATGAGCACAACAACAAGTTTCCCTCAGTAGAGACCGAGGTTATCGAACCTGAAGGAGGAAGGAAACGTCTCAAAGGTGTTGCTGACAACGTAGAGACCTGCACAACACAAACTCAAGACTTTGCCCCAACGAATCAGTGAGGTTGTCAAGCTCACCGGTTTGCTGTAACAAAGGATTAAATGTATGGTGTGGAAGGTAATGGTTTGCAGCAAGTAAACAAGTAACAGTGGAGGATGTATCAATGTTAAAGATTGGATCGGGGTCCATAGTTCACTAGAGGTGCTCTCCTTAGATAAACAACATGGCATGAAGGGTAAACAAATTACAGCGGGGCAATTGACAGGAAGTGAGCAAGGCATAACAATGCAATTACTAGCTAGAAAGATCCTATGAAGTTGATTGGGCAATACAACATTATACATAGACCGTAATCCAACTGCATCTATGACCAGAAGTCCACCTTCAGGTTATCATCCGAACCCCCTCCAGTATTAAGTTGCAAGAAACAGACAACTGCTTTAAGCAAAGTGTGTAAGGTAAACAATCCACATGTTCTATGAACAAGGGACCGTTGTTTTCTCCCTAGTAGAAACAGCACATCTACAACCGAAGAGATTTCTGTCACTTCCCTTGGAAACTAGAGGCATGAACCCACTATCGAGCATAAATACTCCCTCTTGGAGTCACTAGCAACTACTTGGCCAAGATAACCACTAGCAACGGAGAGCATGCAAGATCACAAACAACACAGACATGATAGAATCATAAAGATAAAACCATTAATCAAACCAACATAATAATCTAAATATCCATCGAATCCCCGCAAACACAACATGCATGATTACAAATAGATTAGATCTTGATCATGAATGGAGCTCACAAGATATATACATGAAAGCACAAGGAGGAGATACAACCATCTAGCTACTACATGGACCCATAGTACAAGGTGGAACAACTCATAAAGCATACCGGAGAGAAGGCCTCTGGGATGATCTCCCCTCCGTCAGGGTGTCTGGAAGAGCTTCAGATCCCCCCGGTCTAGGGATGATGGTGGCGGTGGCTATAGACGGTTTCGTGGATTTCTGATCGGGTTCCGAGAGTTTCTGCATCGGGGGCTTCTTATAGGCGAAGGGGTGAGTCCGGGAGGCGACCAGGGTCGCCAAACCCTACCCAGGCGCGGGTCCACCTAACCCCATGCCTAGGGTGGGTCTGCCCCCCTGGCCAGCCCCTCCGGCTCTCCTCTGGACTTCTTGTTCCCAACGGAAAGTTATTGACTTTGGCGTTTGTCCCGTCCAATTCCGAGAATATTTCTTTACTAACTTTTCTGAAACCAAAAACAGCAGAAAACAGGCATCTAGCACTGTTGCAACTTGTTAATTGGTTAGTACCAGAAAACATGTAAAAAGCACATCAAAGTGTAGACAAGTAAAGCAAAGTAGATACTAAACAAGCATGGAGAATCAAAAATTATAGATACGTTTCCAACGTATCAGTGAACACTCTCTCATATAAATATCCTCTCTTCATGATACTACTCTTAACTACTCTCCGGTTGGACACTCTAATCATCGGTAGGGCTATAACAACACTCCTCAAAGTCTGCCTTCCCCAATCTAGATAACCCCACACTGTCACCTTGAGCACTAGATGGTTCCAACAAACACCACAATTTCATAGAGACATCCAACTCCAAATATAACTCATAACAAATATTCAATCTAGCCAAAGTGCCACACACGGTATGCACATTGTCACTTTCACACACGTGGGGAAAAGCATAGATCTATTAAAGCACAAAGAGTATTTATGTAGACTCAAACCTAAGTGCCACCATTGCGTGCACGCTGTCACTTTCACACACATGGGGAGAGCAGAGATCTAATGAAGCACTTGAATAGCAAGGTAGATCTACTTGATTACAAAGCTCATGACCACAACAAGATCATGCATAGAGAGAGAGAGATGAACACATAGCTACCGGTAGAGCCCTTAGCCTCGAGGAAGAACTAGTCCCTCATCATCATGGGAATCAGCAACGGTGATGAAGATGGCGATGGAGATCGATGGAGACGGCTTCTGGGGCACTTCCCCGTCCCGTCAAGGTGCCAAAACAGAGACTTTCTGTCCCCCGAATCTCCCCTTCGGTGGCGGCGGCGCAGCAGAGGTTTTCGTGGATTTCTTCTGGATTGTTTATGGTTTTCCCATCGGAGGCTGCTTATAGACACAGGAATCAAGGTCGGTGGGGGTCCAGGGGGCCCACACCCCCTCTAGGCGCCCCTACGGCTTGCTCGCGCCTAGGGGTTTTGGCCACCATGTGGCCCTCCTCCGGCTCTGCTTCGTGGTTCCGTGTTGCTCCGGAAAAAACAATAACTTTGGCTTTTGTCCCGTCCAATTCCGAGAATATTGATTTTCTGCCTTTCTGGAACCAAAAACAAAAGAAAACAGGCAATTGGCATTGTGGCAACTTGTTAATAGGTTAGTTCCATAAAAGATATAAAAACACCTCAAAGTATAGACAAAGCAAAGTAGATACAAAACAAGCATGGAACATCAAAAATTATAGAGACATTTCCGACGTATCAAGCATCCCCAAGCTTAACTCCTGCTCGTCCTCGAGTAGGTAAGTGATAAAAAGAATAATTTTTTAGGTGACATGCACCATCAAAATCAAGATCAAACCATTTGCAAGCATTGAAAGCTGGGATCAAAGAACTCTAAACATGTGCATGAAAGATGGAGTTCTAACAATAGGACATAGTAACTATGCAAGCAACATGTCAAGCTACAAACAAAGATCATGAATAATATGCATTGAAAAACGTTTGTTTGTTTCACATACAGAAAACATGGCATAGTGGCATTCAGATTGTCCCTCATGGAGTAGCAAATAGATGCATGGGACACCTTCAAAGTTCACAAGGGTGACTAGAAATAAATAGACAAGAACAAGTAATATCAACAATATGCATCGATCAATATGTTTTGGGACACTGCACACAGAGTGACAACTATGCTCTCTTAATGGTGCCTAAAGGTAGAAGGTGGAGACTCAATATAATAGTGGAAGAAAGGCCCTTCATAAAGGGAAGAAGGGATTTCAAGTTTCAAAAAGAGCTTCCAAAAATTATGGTACTTGTTAGCTTTCAGCCCTCATTGCCCCTATCATAAGAATCTTGAAGTGATTAAGGTTAAAGTGGCAAAGGTGGAGTATATGCTTGACGAAGTGTAAGTTGGCAATCTCAAGTCCCTTGAATATGAGGGCCACACCTCATGCATACTCAACTTTGGGCATAGGTAAGTTTTTGTCATTGTAAGTATTTGTATATCATTGAGAACCTCCAACGGGGTACCCTTTGCACATGGTACAGGAGCTATCCCATAACCAAAATGACAAGGCAAGCAGACAATGAGCATATTAGCAATCTTCTTATTTACCATGGGAATATGGTGCTTTTTTATCTCTTTCCTCTTTTCTCAATGTGTCTCTTTTTATAAGAAGAATGCTTCATAGATGTCACTATGGTGATACTGCAAGTTCCCACCATGATTAGGCATGGCTTAGGCTAGCGGCCCAGGCATTTCTCTAACACAGGATACAAACTCCATGGACTTACAAGTTCCCTCTTTATTTGACACCGGTGACATCCATAGACAAGAACATGATGTCAACTGAGTACAAAGTACAAGTGCAATGTTGAAAACGTTCCCCGTGACAGCATGGTTCTGCTAATTCCAACTTATAAGTGCAAGCATATACAACAAAGTTGTCACAATAGTTCAAGTTTATTAGGGGCAAAGAATAAAGTGTGCCATCAAGTTTGTGAGGGATTTAATCACTAAGTTTTCACATAACAAAATAGTTTTAAATTGGAAGATTGCTGAAAACAAGAATATACTTGGAATGGTGTAACACACCATGCATAGGATGTTATAGTGGACACTTTGGAAAAACTTGGTTTCTTGGGAGTTGGAAGCATGAGTAGAACTTACTCATACAAGTGGAGGCTAGCAAAAGACTGGGAGCAACCAACTAAGAGAGCATAATGGCCATAATCATGCAGTGCAACAAAGCATACTAATCAAAGCATAGAGTGGTACCACAAGTCAAGGACTAAATGATCATAGAGGCTAATGGTGACTTGTGAGAGTCATAACATGATGTAAGCATGTGCCAAGTCAACCCAAACAAAGCATCAAAGGAGAATACCACAATACTATGCTTTTGCATGCTAAAACAACGCATAATTTCTTGAAGGCACACTAAGCAATCCCAATTGTTTGGAACAGGACAAGCTACAACAATAATCACTAAGCATAAGGTCAAAACAACACCTAGCATGTCATGCTAAAGTCTAAGTCACAGTCAATGCAAGCTCCTCTTGCACTTATCAAGCGAGAACTTTCTACTCCTTTCCAACACCAAGCAACTTATGTGAAACAACTCACAAAGATAATAATAAATAAAGATCGGTGAGCTTGTCTCACAAATCCACAAAGAATAACTAAAAAGTTCTAAGCTGAAAGAACAAGAAAACTAAGGCTGAACGCAGTGCTAGCAAAAGTGAACACTCACAAAACAATAAGAGTGAGAACTAGAGTGTTCTAGGTAATGGAAACAGAGTGTGTATCTCTACAAAAGAAGTGTGGTGTAATGAACCAACTTACTCAAGAAAACTAAAACCAAAAACAAAAACTAAGACGCTCCAAGAACAACACAACAATGCATGAAACAATAAAAACGAAGTGTCTAGAAAGACCTGAGTTTTTTATTGATGAAGAAGGGGATGCCTTGGGCATCCCCAAGCTTTGATGCTTGTACCTATTGGAGATTTATTGGGGTGACACCGGGGTGGCATCCCCAAGCTTGAGATTTTGTCCATTCTTCATCTCATTACATCATTCTCTCTCTACACCTAAATTTTTTCCTTCATACAAAACTTCACACAATCTTCATTAGCAACATTAGTTTATTCAAAAGATATTAGACCTTAGGCAAAGATTTGGAACAGCAAGTCTTTTCACTAAAAACACAAGATACTGTAGCAACTCCTTCAAAAAGCTCAACTCCCCAAAAGAGAACTCAAAAAGAAATCAATAAGAAGCAAATGCAAATAATGGCAGAAATCTGTCAAAACATACCAGCAGGTAGAAATCGATTTTTTTGAACATCTTCTGTTGCTCAAATCAAAAAGTGTTGAACTAATGAAAGTTAGATAACATACTGGGGGATTGTTTCGTAAATTTTCAGCTCTATACGACTTACAGAGACTTCTCACGAATATTTATGGTAGAGGACAAAAATCTGTTTCGGGACAGCAACTCCCCAAATCTTACTTCCCTCTCATTAGAGGTTATTATTGGCACAAAAAGCAAACAAAAGGGATAAGGAGAGTTCATTACAGAAGTAATAACTTCCAATACTCAAGAAAACTCTTGGGTTATCTCCCAACAAGTACTTTTCTTTAATGCCTTTAAGTTAGGCTTGATAGTTTCAAATATGCTCAGATAGGAAATATGAATTGATTTAAAAGAGAGCATCAAGAAACAAATTCAAAATACATTTAAGTCTAACCCACTTCCTATGCATAGGAATCTTGTAAATAAACAAGTCATGAAATCACAAAGCACCAAGCATAGAAAAGCAAAACAAGTGCAACTTCAAGACTTTCAACATAAAGAGGGGAAACTTAATATTTGGAGATGCATAAAACCATGTTTCCCTCTCTCATAGTAAATTTCAGTAGCAGCATGGATAAAATTAACAATATAACTATCACACAAATTCTTATCATGAGCCACATGCATAAAATAATTATTACTCTCCACATAAGCATAGTCATTCTTGTTAATTGTAGTGGGAGCAAATTCAACAAAATAGCTATCACTATTATTCCCATCACCATAATCATCAAATATAGGAGGCATATTGTAATCACAATAAATTTTCTCCTTAATAGTAGGTGGACTAAAAATATCATATTCATCATTGTAATCATCATATATTGGAGGTTTTGTATCATCATAAGCAATACAATATCTATCTTCTAAAGCTGGGGGTCTAAAAAGATCATTTTCATCAAAACTAGCTTCCCCAAGCTTAGACTTTTCCATAGCATTATCAATAACGGTGTCGAAAGAATTCATACTAATAACATTGCTATTAGCATACAAATAAAGATCCATAGGTTTTTTAATTTTCTCTTCAAACACTTCATGTCCTAACTCAAGATAAACACTATACAACTCTCTAATTTTTTTTGTTGTTTTCCATTAATCCTAACTAGTGAAAACAAGAAACAAAAATACAAAATTGCAGAATCTAAAGGAAATAACTTCGAGCACTCACACCAGAGGATGTGAGTACCTTTTACCTTACCTCCCCGGCAACGGCGCCAGAAAAGATCTTGATGTCTACGCACTTCTATTCTTGTAGACAGTTGTTGGGCCTCCAAGTGTAGATGTTTGTATATCAGCAGCAAGTTTCCCTTAAGTGGATTACCCAAGGTTTATCGAACTTAGGGAGGAAGTGGTCAAAGGTATCCCTCTCAAGCAACCCTGCAATTAAGATACAAGAAGTCTCTTGTGTCCCCAACACACCCAATATAGGTGCGCTAGTTTGGCGAAGAGATAGTGAAATACAAGTGGTAACGGTGCTAGAAAATAGCTTCTTACTTGTTGTTGTCGTGGGGTAACGGTGCCAGAAAAGAGCTGATGGCGTGGAGGAAAGGTAAAAGCCCAAAACCTCCTCGGAAAACGGAACAAAGATGGAAGCAAGCAAACATGCAATAGATCTAGTAGCAAACGGTGTTTCAATGCTTAGAAACAAGGGCTAGGGATCATACTTTCACTAGTGAACACTCTCTCATATAAATATCCTCTTTTCATGATACTACTCTTAACTACTCTCCGGTTGGACACTCTAATCATTGGTAGGGCTATAACAACACTCCTCAAAGTCCGACTTCCCCAATCTAGATAACCCCACACTGCCACCTTGAGCACTATATCGTTCCAACAAACACCACAATTTCATAGAGACATCCAACTCCAAATATAACTCATAACAAATATTCAATCTATCCAAAGTGCCACAGACAGTATGCACGCTGTCACTTTCACACACGTGGGGAAAAGCATAGATCTATTAAAGCACAAAGAGTATTTATGTAGACTCAAACCTAAGTGCCACCATGGAGTGCATGTTGTCACTTTCACACACATGGGGAGAGCAGAGATCTAATGAAGCACTTGAGTAGCAAGGTATATCTACTTGATTACAAAGCTCATGACCACAACAAGATCATGCATAGAGAGAGAGATGGACACATAGCTACGGTAGAACCCTTAGCCTCGAGGAAGAACTACCCCCTCATCATCATGGGAATCAGCAACAGTGATGAAGATAGCGATGGAGATGGCTCCGGGGGCACTTCCCCGTCCCGGTAGGGTGCTAGAACATAGACTTTCTGTCCCCCGAATCTCCCCTTCGGTGGCGGCGGTGCAGCAGAGGTTTTCGTGTATTTCTTCTGGATTGTTTAGGGTTTTCCCATCGGAGGCTGCTTATAGACGCAGGAATCAAGGTCGGTGGGGGTCCAGGGGGCCCACACCCCCTCCAGGCGCCCCCAGGGCTTGCCCGCGCCAAGGGGGTTTGGCCACCTCGTGGCCCCCCTCCGGCTCTGCTTTGTGCTTCCGTGTTGCTCTGGGAAAAATAATAACTTTGGCTTTTGTCCCGCCCAATTCCGAGAATATTGATTTTTTGCCTTTCTGGAACCAAAAACAGAAGAAAACATGCAACTGTCACTGTGGCAACTTGTTAATAGGTTAGTTCCAGAAAACATATAAAAACACCTCAAAGTATATACAAAGCAAAGCAAAGTAGATACAAAACAAGCATGGAACATAAAAATTATAGATACGTTTTTGACGTATCACTCGCCGAAGCATACCTCCCCACGACGGAGGGGCTAGTCTAGCGGGTGGCGCCGGCCGGCAAGATCACCCCTTCTCCCCAAGCCGGAGAAAAGGTGTACCTCAAAGCAGAAATGGTACGCGGCGTCTCCCTCCCAATCTCCGACTTCTTCCTAGTAGTGCTTAGCCATTACTGGGTTCAACCTCATAACCTATCTCTGAATAGCATCCTCGCGCTTAGCAACTACGCGGTGCTTTGTGAGGGCTACCTAGGAACTAGGCCTAGGTTAGATCTGTCCATCTACTTTTTCACCGTCAAGAGGGAAGTCAGAGCGATCAAGGACAAGCTCAGAAACTGCGGAACCATTAGCTTCAAGATCCGGCCTGGCCGACGGTTCCCCGACATTGTAGGCCACGAGTCCTGGAAAAACTGGCATATGACGTACTTCTATGGCCTAGATATCCCTCTGGCCGGACAAGAAGCTACGTACCCGGACTTTTTCGATGAAGCCACCGCTAAAGCCCCGACATGGAGATCCCAAGCCACCCTTCCCTTCGACGACGAAGCCTCCCGCTCTATAAGGCAGATCAAGTGGTTCGTAGAGACGGGTTTGACCGGATTGGACCTAGCCATGTGTTGGTTCGTTAGGCGGATCCAGCCTCTGCAGCACCGCACGAAGCTAATGCACCATTATACCAAGGATAGGAAGGATAGCCTCCGCATCTCCGAGGACAACTTCTCAAGTGACTCGATCAAGCTCCGGCTCAAAGATATCGTCAAGGTGAAGGATAGGAAGCGTGACTTCACCATCACCTACGATATGTTCATGGAAAGCACGTGCCTAGAGGTATGTGTTTATTTTCCTTGTATGACATATACTCCAGTTCTTCCGTCTAGCCATTACCATTTCATCTAACACTTCAGGATTTCACTTAACATCTAAAAAGTCTAGAGGAGGATAGCATGGCTGTCCAAATCTATGACCCCAAGATGAAGGAAGTCACCGTCGTGTCCGACGATGATGTCCCATTGGTGCGTAAGCGGAAGAGCTCCACCTCTGACGTTGCCGACGGAGGCAAGAAGAAGAATACGGAGGGTGGAGCCTCCAACAAATCCACCGCCTCCCTGGAGGCGGAGAAAAGAAGAATCATCGGCATCCCGTTTACCAAGGCACCGACTGTTGTGTAAGCTTCTTATCATCCGACATTATCTTTTGGCCGTCTTATTCCTATACTTATACATTTGCACATTTCAGGAAGGAATCTAGTTTGAGTTTGAAGAAGACCTCCAAAACATCGGGGGCTTCTAAAAACATAAAAGATATGTTGCACCAAGTGTCTCCCGCCATTTCCCCTGCCACTCCCAACGTCCAGCCCGCTGCCGCACCGACAAGCTCTCCTACTAAGGTAGCATCTGGCCCTTCCACCATGGAAGTGGACCCGGGTGTCACCGCGGATCTTTTTGTTGTCGGTGAGGAGGCGACACAAGAAAGTACCGCATCCAAAGTGGCTGAAGCTCCGGCTAAGGATGTAGCGGTAAGGCGATGGTGGAGGGCGGAACGTCTGCCGAAGGTGGCGCCACTGCACCCAGGACGTCAACAGAGCTCCCAAAGATTGTATACCCGACGCTTACTCCGTGTAGCTCAGCTCTGTCTCCTCGTGCAGCGCCAACTTATCTGACTTGCGGTCTTGAGGAGCTTCTCAAGCAGGCGGATATCTTGCGTGGAAATAGTCTTTCCTTCAGCAAGATATTTTCCAAAAGCGCCACCAACCTCAAGATCATCGCACTTGTAAGTTTTGTTTGCCTTTTGCATTTCATAAGTGGTATTCCACTATAGCCCCCGAGGATTTAGACGGAAAACCACAGGTCTTTGCATCTGAATGCTCTAAGAGTGACTAAGCTAGAAAAGTTCACACTGTAGCCCCCAAGTATTTAGTTTGAATGAATTATTCCGACTAGATACTTTTAGAGTAGCATACGCAGCGTTTGTAAATTTCAATATTGTAGCCCCCAAGCCTCTAGTTGAAACATAATTAGTTCCGACTAGATGCTTAAAGAAAGACTAAGCATTTTGCTGAGTTAAAAACTCTCACTGTAGCCCCCAAGCCTCTAGGTGGATATTTATCCGGCTAGATGCTCCAAGTAGACTAAGTAACTTTCATCTTGTTTCCACAGAATGAGAATGCTCAGAGAGGAGTCGCCAACGAGAAGTTCCACAAGATGCGCGCTGAGCTGGAAGCTGAAAAGGGTAAAACTGCCTTCTTGAAGGATCAAATCACCAAGAGTAAGAGTCTGTTTTTACTTTCAGTTTCATACTCAAACTTGGTCTTCTGCCATCACTCTCCGATTACTCATTGTGTGTTGTTATGTCTATGACATGCAGAAGTTATCACCAAGGCCAAGGATATTGTCGAGCAATCCAAGCACATTGAGCTGCTGGATAGCGAGAACAAAATCCTCAAGCAGGAGAGGGCTGTGAAGGGAATATGCCCTGAGAGGCAATAATAAAATGTTTATTATGTGTATTCCAAATATATGATAGATGTTTATTTTGCATGCTATAATTGTATTAATACGGAAACATTAATACATGTGTGTTTAATAAACAAACAGAAAGTTCCTAGTTATGCCTCTCTCATAAACTAGTTCGTTGATTAACAAGATCATCACAGTTTCCCGATCATAGACATTGGATGTTGTTAATAACGAGATCACAACATTAGTGTAATGGTGTGATGAACATTCATCCGAAGTATAGCATTACAATCAAAGTCATTGAGTTTATATTGCTATAAACAAACTACGAAGTAGTCCTAATCCTTAGACCATGAGATCATGCCAATCACTAACACCGGAAGAGTTTCTTGTTGACATCAAACGTCACTCCATAACTGGGTGATTATAAAGATGGCTTCAAAGCTACTAAAGTGTTATGTTGAGAATCATGGATCAAGAGTGGAATTTGTTCATCCCGATGACGGATAGATATGCTCTGGCCCTCTCGGTGATATCACATTGGTTAGCTTGCAAGCAAGTGATTTGATCACTAGAATGTTATATCATGGGAACGAGAAAAGAGTGCATGTTAGTAACGAGATCAAACTAGGTATGGAGATACCGATGATCGAATCTCGGACATGTAATATATCGTGAAACAAAGGGATTAAGATACAAGCGTAAAACGTTCCGACGATCACAGTAAAAGTCATCGTTGAATGTGTGGGAGTCAGTATGGATCTCCAGGTCCCGCTACTGATTATTGATCGGAGAAGGGTCTCGATCATGTCCGCATTATTCGAAAACCGTAGGGTGACACACTTAAGGGACACTGGCATCCGGTTGGAGCAAATGTTTCATGCCGAAAGAATAAACAAGCGCAGGAATTTATTTCACTAGATACCGAAACAGGTTTTCGGGTGAAATTGCATAAAGAGGTTATGCATGTGAAATGGAATTCTATCAAGGGGTTATTTGTGAATGTTTTTCATTAAAGTAATTGACAAAATTCTGAATAAAATAAAAGAGTTTTATTTAATGAGAGTTTGCATTAAATTTGGTGGAAATTTAATGGCATTTTTGAGTGGGATTTTGAGTGGAGGGAATTTAAAGGAATTTTGTGAGTGGAGTGTCCACCCACATGAAGAGGGGAGGGTAAGGGGCAGCCCCCATGCGCCGGACACCCCCTTGGGGTTCCCCCCTCCTCCTATAAAAGGAGCCCCCCTCCTCACTTCACACTCACACCTCCTCGTGAAGGATCTCTCTCTCCCCCTCTAGAATTTATCCCCCATGGTCTCGGACTAGCGAGATACATGTTCCCGGTGGCTATTCGGCAAGAAAGGGTTGTGCTTCCGCTGCATCGCTGGAGCGAGGAGGCGGAGGTTGCCTGGTGTCTTGTACGTGTATGCGAGCACGGATGCGCTGCTGCTTTGCGGCGCTAGGACTTCCTCTCGATCTTGAGATCGGCAAGAGATCGTCTACATCAACCACAAGTTTAACTCGTTAAGCTTTGTCGGTCTTCAAGGGTATGTTCTCTACGGATATACATCCGCCCATTGTTTGTATCTAGTAGATAGATCTTGGTACATAGTTCCCATCGTAGGAAAATTTTTGTTTTCTATGCTACAAACCCTACAGTGGTATCAGAGCCGGATCTATGCGTAGATGCTTTACACGGGTAGTACACATATGAGTATGTGGGCGATGATGATCATGTTGTTGCTCCTTAGTTGTAATTTTGTATATTGGTGGCATAGTGGGATGAAGCGGCCCGACAAACTTTACATGTCCTCGCACATGAGACCTGTTCCACGCTTGACATGCAACTAGTTTGCATAAGTGGCTAGCGGGTGTCTGTCTCTCCTACTATAGTCAATATCTATTTTGCAACAAGTTGTCAACAATTTGGTTATCCTCGTTGCGGTTCATGTTCGTAGGTAAGAACGGTTCTATCTCGAAAGCCCTAAGCCACGTAAAAATTGCAATGGATAAATTAGAGGCGTCTAGTTTAGATTGTTGCTGGGCTAGTGTTATGATATGGTGATGTTGTAAGTAGAAGTATGAGATGATACTCTTACAACATACATAACGTGTAATCTCCATAGACCTTGGACTTACACATATAGGTATGATAGTGATCATATCACGGTGCACATGATAGAGATCATATGCGGGAACCATATCAGTTCATTAATAAACATGTGATGTTTGATTGCATCTTATATTGCTTGTTTAGCGCTTTGTTAGCATAATAAGATGATCCCTCATTTAAATATCAAGATAAGAATGGGTTCTTCCTTTAGTATACACCGATTATGTTTTCGTCGCTCCGAGACATCACGTGATGATCGGGTGTTCTTGGATCCACGGCCATATTTCGGGTGTAAAGCAGTTACACACGCGAATACTAAGATTCTAACTTGGCGAGCCTATCATGTACAGACATGGCCTCGGAACACGGACCGAAAGGTTAAGCATGAGTCATATAGTAGATATGATGCCCATTTGATGCTCGCCTTTGAAGCTACACCGACTCACGTGATGATCGGACTTGGTATAGTGGATTTGGTTCATGTAATCACCAAAAAGGCATGAGGGATGTCATTTTTGAGTGGGAGTTCATTCGTAATATGGATTAGTTGAACTCAATCTATCATAAACTTAGTCTAAACTTTACAAATTCTGTTGTAGATGGCACCACCTGCTTTTAATTTCAATGTGTTCATGGAGAAAGAGAAACTTGCAACGAACGGTAGCAACTTTACCGAATGAGCCATGAATTTGAGGATTCTCCTCTCTGCTTCACAAAAGCAATATGTGCTAGAAGCGCCGTTAGGCCCCCCACCTTTTGAGGATGCCCCTGACGAGGAGAAGAATGTCTATCAGACTCATCAGGAGGACCACAACTTAGTTTATTGCGGCATATTGTATGGGCTAGAGCTGGAACTTCGAAAGCGTTTCGAAAACGGCAATGCTTTTGATACAATGGGTGAGTTGAAAATGATTTTCGACGCACATGCTGCTGTAGAGAGCTACAACACTTCAGAAAAGTTCTTTAGCTGCATGATGGAAGAGCACATCTCCGTTAGTGAGCATGTACTCAAGATATCGGGTTACGCCGATAAGCTTGTGTCCTTGGGAATATAGATTCCCATTGACTTAGGCATCCATCGTGTTCTGCAGTCTCTGCCACCTAGCTATAAGAGCTTCATGATGAACTATAATATGCAAGGCATGAAGAAGTCTCTCCCCGAGCTTCTGTCAATGCTTAAAACTGCAGAAGTGGAGATCAAAAAGGAACATCAAGTGTTGATGATCAATAGGAACACTGGTTTCAAGAAAGACAAGAAGGGAAAACGGAAGGGAAGTAAGGGCGCAAGCCTGTTTCCGTGCCTAAAAATAAACCCCGAGTTGGACCTAAGTCTGATACCGAGTGCTACTATTGTAAGGGGACTTGCCACTGGAAGCGCAACTGCCCCAAGTATTTGGCAGACAAGAAGGCCGGCAAGGCAAACAAAGGTATATATATATACATGTTATTGATGTGTACTTGACTAGTGCTCGTAGTAGCACCTGGGTATTTGATACCAGTTGAGTTGCTAATATTTGTAACTCGAATCAGGGGCTGCGGAACAAGCGACCGCTAGAAAGGGGTGAGGTCAAGATGCATGTCGGCAATGGATCAAGCGTTGATGTGATCGCCGTCGGAACGCTGCCTCTCCACTTGCCATCGGGATTAGTAATAAACTTGAATAATTGTTATCTGGTGCCTGCACTTAGCATGAACATTGTATCTGGATCGTGTTTGATGCGAAGTGGTTATTCATTTAAATCCGAGAATAATGGTTGTTCCATTTATATGAATGAAATATTTTATGGTCATGCACCGATGATTAATGGTTTATTTCTTTTGGATCTCGATAATAATGTTACACATATTCATAATGTTGATGATAAAAGGATTAAACTAAATAATGATATATCCGCATATATGTGGCACTGCCGACTAGGTCATATTGGCGTTAAACGCATGAAGAAGCTCCATTCGGATGGACTTTTGTAATCACTTGATTATGAATCATTTGATACATGTGAGCCATGCCTTATGGGCAAGATGACTAGAACGCCATTTTCCGGTTCAATTGAACGGGCGACAGATTTATTGGAAATCATACATTCTGATGTATGTGGTCCAATGAGTGTGTCGGCGCAAGGTGGATATCGTTATTTTGTTACTTTCACGGATGATTTGAGTAGATACGGTTATATCTATTTGATGAAACACAAGTCTGAAACCTTTGAAAAGTTCAAGGAATTTCAGAATGAAGTGGAAAATCATCGTAATAGAAAGATCAAATTTCTACGGTCCGACCGTGGAGGTGAGTATCTAAGTTACGAGTTTAGCACTCACATGAAAGAGTGTGGAATTGTTTTACAACTCACACCTGCCGGAACACCACAGAGAAATGGTGTGTCGAAACGTCGTAATCGTACTTTATTAGATATGGTTCGATCTATGATGTCTCTGACGGACAGCCGTTGTCATTTTGGGGCTATGCACTAGAAACTGCTGCATTCACTTTAAATCAGGCACCATCAAAATCCGTTGAAAAGACAACGTATGAATTCTGGTTTGGAAACAAACCTAAGCTGTCATTTCTTAAAGTTTGGGGTTGCGATGTTTATGTGAAGAAACTTCAACCGGATAAACTCGAACCCAAAGCGGAAAAATGCGTCTTCATAGGTTACCCTAAGGAAACTATTGGGTATTCCTTCTATCACAGATCCGAGGGCAAGGTTTTTGTTGCCAAGAATGGATCCTTTCGAGAGAAATAGTTTCTCGCGAAAGGTGTGAGTAGTCGGAAGGTAGAACTCGAAGAGGTTATTGAACCTTCTCTTCAAAGTATGGCGAGTAGCGTAGCGCCGGAAGTTGTTCCGGAGTTGGCTTCACCTGTTGAAGAGGGAACTAATGATAATGATCATGAAACTCCGAAAGAGAGTACTACCGAACCTCGCAGGTCTAGCAGGACATGTGCAGCTCCCGAGCTGTACGGAAATCCTGTCATGAATTTCATGGTTGATGAAAATGATGACCATGCGACGTATGAAGAAGCGATGATGAGCCCGGATTCCAACAAATGGTTAGAAGCCATGAAATCCGAGATGGAATCCATGTATGAAAATCAAGTTTGGAACTTGGTGGACTTACCTCACGACCGAAAGGCCGTGGAGAACAAATGGATTTTCAAAAGAAAAATTGATGCTGATGGTAATATAACCATCTATAAAGCTCGACTTGTCGCAAAGGGGTTTCGAAAAATTCAAGGAGTTGACTACGATGAGACATTCTATCCCGTAGCGATGCTAAAGTCAGTTAGGATTATGTTAGCAATTGCTGCATATTTCGATTATGAGATATGGCAGATGGATGTCAAAACCGCGTTTCTCAATGGTAATATTGAAGAAGAGTTGTATATGATACAACCAAAGGGTTTTGTCAATCCTAAGGATGCTAACAAGGTGTGCAAGCTTCAGCGATCCATCTATGGATTGAAGCAAGCATCACGAAGTTGGAATCTCTGCTTTGATGAGGTGATCAAAGAGTTTGGATTTGTCCAAACTTATGGAGAATCTTGTATTTACAAGAAAGTGAGTGGGAGCAATGTGGCATTTCTGATATTATATGTGGATGACATATTATTGATCGGAAATGATATAGATCTTTTAAACAGTGTTAAAAGTTATCTAAACAGCAAATTTTCAATGAAGGACCTAGGTGAAGCGTCATACATATTAGGCATAAAGATCTATAGAGATAGATCTAGGCGCCTGACAGGGCTATCGCAAAGTACATACCTTGATAAGATTTTAAAGAAGTTTAAAATGGAAGATAGTAAGAAGGGGTTCTTACCTATGACACAAGGCACGACATTGAGTAAGACTCAAAGTCCGGCTACGGCGGAAGAAAGAGAGAGATAATGGACAAGGTCCCCTATGCTTCAGCCATAGGCTCTATGATGTACGCCATGCTATGTACAAGACCGGATGTGGCACATGCTATTAGTTTGACTAGTAGGTACCAAACGGATCCAGGTTCAGAACACTGGAAAGTGGTCAAGAATATCCTTAGGTACTTGCGAAGAACTAAGGATATGTTTCTTGTATACGGAGGTGAAGAAGAGCTCGTCGCTAAGTGTTATGTCGACGCTAGCTTTGACACCGATCCGGATGACTCTAAGTCTCAATCCGGATACGTATTTCTCATGAATGGCGGAGCGGTTAGTTGGAAGATCTCCAAACAACCTGTGGTGGCGGGATCAACAACGGAGGCCGAATATGTTGTTGCTTCAGAAGCGGCTCAGGAAGCAGTTTGGATGAAGGAGTTCATATCCGAACTAGGTGTGGTTGCAGACGCGTTGGACCCAATGGTGATCTATTGTGTCAACAATGGTGCCATTGCCAATGCCAAAGAGCCAAGGTCTCACAAGCATTCCAAGCATATTAAGCGCCGGTTTCACTCCATCCGCGAGCATGTCAAGGATGGAGATATAAAGATTTGTAAAGTACATACGGATCTCAATGTAGCAGATCCGTTGACTAAAACTCTCCCTAGAGCAAAACATGATCTACACCAGAACTCCATGGGTGTTAGATACATCACAATGTAACTAGATTATTGTCTCTAGTGCAAGTGGGAGACTGAAGGGAATATGCCCTGAGAGGCAATAATAAAATGTTTATTATGTGTATTTCAAGTATATGATAGATGTTTATTTTGCATGCTATAATTGTATTAATACGGAAAAGTTAATACATGTGTGTTTAATAAACAAACAGAAAGTCCCTAGTTATGCCTCTCTCATAAACTAGTTCGTTGATTAACAAGATGATCACAGTTTCCTGATCATAGACATTGGATGTTGTTAATAACGAGATCACAACATTAGTGTAATGGTGTGATGAACATTCATCCGAAGTATAGCATTACGATCAAAGTCATTGAGTTCATATTGCTATAAACAAACTACGAAGTAGTCCTAATCCTTAGACCATGAGATCATGCCAATCACTAACACCGGAAGAGTTTCTTGTTGACATCAAACGTCACTCCGTAACTGGGTGATTATAAAGATGGCTTCAAAGATACTAAAGTGTTATGTTGAGAATCATGGATCAAGAGTGGAATTTGTTCATCCCGATGACGGATAGATATGCTCTGGGCCCTCTCGGTGATATCACATTGGTTAGCTTGCAAGCAAGTGATTTGATCACTAGAATGTTATATCATGGGAACGAGAAAAGAGTGCATGTTACTAACGAGATCAAACTAGGTATGGAGATACCGATGATCGAATCTCGGACATGTAATATATCATGAAACAAAGGGATTAAGATACAAGCGTAAAAGGTTCCGACGATCACAGGAAAAGTCATCGTTGAATGTGTGGGAGTCAGTATGGATCTCCAGGTCCCGCTACTGATTATTGATCGGAGAAGGGTCTCGATCATGTCCGCATTATTCGTGAACTGTATTGTGACACACTTAAGGGACATTGGCATCCAGTTGGAGCAAATGTTTCATGCCGAAAGAATAAACAAGCGCAGGAATTTATTTCACTAGATACCAAAACAGGTTTTCGGGTGAAATTGCATAAAGAGGTTATGCATGTGAAATGGAATTCTAGCAAGGGGTTATTTGTGAATGTTTGTCATTAAAGTAATTGACAAAATTCTGAATAAAATAAAAGAGTTTTATTTAATGAGAGTTTTCATTAAATTTGGTGGAAATTTAATGGCATTTTTGAGTGGGATTTTGAGTGGAGGGAATTTAAAGGAATTTTGTGAGTGGAGTGTCTACCCACATGAATAGGGGAGGGAAAGGGGGCAGCCCCCATGCGCCGGCCACCCCCTTGGGGTTCCCCCTCCTCCTATAAAAGGAGCCCCCCTCCTCACTTCTCACTCACACCTCCTCGTGAAGGATCTCTCTCCCCCTCTAGAATTTATCCCCCATGGTCTCGGACTAGCGAGATATATGTTCCCGGTGGCTATTCGGCAAGAAAGGGTTGTGCTTCCGCTGCATCGCTGGAGCGAGGAGGCGGAGGTTGCCCGGTGTCTTGTACGTGTATGCGAGCACGGATGCGCTGCTGCTTTGCAGCGCTAGGACTTTCTCTCGAAATTGAGATCGGCAAGAGATCGTCTACATCAACCACAAGTTTAACTCGTTAAGCTTTGTCGGTCTTCAAGGGTATGTTCTCTACGGATATACATCCGCCCGTTGTTTGTATCTAGTAGATAGATCTTGGTACATAGTTCCCATCGTAGGAAATTTTTTGTTTTCTATGTTGCGAACCCTACAGGCTGGCACTCTAAAGATGCATGAATAGTCCATGGTGGCCTTGCAGGAGTCTGCCAACACGGAGATCAACCGCTTGAAGGAGGAAATTGCGATGCTCAAAGAGCATAAGAAAGCTACCGATGAGCAGAATCAATGCAACCTTGATGCTTACAAGGTCCTCCGACAAGAACGGGCCTCCATGGCGGAGACACTCCAACAAGCCGAGGAGAGCATCCTTGGTAAGCGTTCTCTGTCTTGTACTTCTGTAAGCCAAATACTCTGAACTTTTTTGTGTTATCGAACTTATGTACTCCTTTGCCTTATCGGAAATGCAGCTCCTATTGGGTTAACCAATATGCCTCCTCTGCCAAAGGAATGCATGGTCCTTGCCGGAAACTTCATCAGTACCGCCATCAAGCAAGCCAAAGAGATTGCCAAGCCCTTGAACATCAACATCAAGGCGGTGGATTCCGTCATGAAGTACTAGGAGATTCTGCACCAAGCCCCCGAGCATATCGTAAGCTAGTAAGCTTCATGTACCCGGGATGGTGCTAGAATGTCGCTGGCGATGGTCAAGGCTCACTACGAGGATGCAGACATCGACACGGTGACCTGAGGTTAGCCCGACATAGACGATGACGGCCAAAAGATAGATCACAACGCTATCTGGGCATCGCTCGCCGGCTTCGACACCAGGGTGACCGAGTTGGTCGATCCAAACGTCTTTGTGCCTCTTGAGATCATTGACGGCAACCAACACAGCTCCTCCGAGTCCGTCAAGACCAATGACTTTGTTGATGACCAGGATGACTCTCCTACTGCCGACGATGCTACCTCAAAGTCTCCTGCGCCAGAGGAATAAAAAACACTTTGTAATATTTGTCTCCTCTGGATGTATGTATGCTGGAAACTACTGTATTAATCTTAAGGCGGAAAACAATAGTTGTATGTTTCCTGCTACTCAAGTACTAGTTCCTGCATGTATATATTTTTTAAGCAAGTGCTAGCTTATCCATTACTTTGGTTTTTATGCTTGACTTTTTGTGAGTCGGAAGACTCGTAGTCGGAAAAATGCGCTCAAGTGATGATGCCCAATAGCACCGTCAAAACCTAAGCACAAAATCGCCGACTTCAAGTGCCGAAAGTCACTACTCCAGAATCCACATAAACACAACAAATAACGTGTAAACCAGAAAACTTAAGCTAACGCCCGTAGGCGGAATTTTCACAAGTGCAAATGCAAAGCTTACGCATAAAGGTTTTATACGATCCAAAAATGAACACTAAAGGAGGTAAAAGACTCAAGAATATGAGTGAACCAGAGAGCTTAATTTCATTGATCATATAAGGGGTACAAAGTAGATAAAAAATGCTAAGTGTAAAAAGGACGTAGCTGTGCTATGTTCCATGGACGATCAAGCTCCGGGTAGTCATCATCTGGGTCACGTCGCTTACGCTTATGATCATCGCTAGGTCTATCCTCAAGTTCACGATTGTCAATGAGGTAGTAAGACCCATTGAGTAGCGTCTTGCTTATGATGAACGGTCCTTTCCATGGCGGGGATAATTTGTGTGACTTCTTTTGCTTAAGTAGGAGCACCAGATCCCCCTCTTTAAACGAGCGATGCTGAACGCGGCGACTATGGTAGCTGTGTAGCTTCTGCTGGTAGATGGCGGATCTTTGGCATGCCAATACACGCTCTTCCTCGAGAAGGTCCACATCTAGGTGCCTGGATTCTTCAGCGTCATCTTCGTCGTAGGCGGCAACTCTTTGTGAATCGTGAGGGATGTCGGAAGGCAGGATGGCTTCTGATCCATATACCATGAAATAAGGGGTGTAGCCGGTAGATCTGTTGGGTGTAGATCGTAAACTCCATAGAACAGATGGCAATTCCTCCGCCCAGGCTCCAGCTGCTCTATGTAGCGGTGCCTCGAGACGTGGCTTGATTCCCTGCAGAATTAATCCATTGGCTCTCTCAACTTGACCGTTGGACTGTGGGTGTTCCACAAATGCTAGCTCAAGTCGGATGCCCTTCTCCCAACAATAAGCTTCCACTTCTCCGAGTGATAAGTTGCTGCCATTGTCGATGATAATGCTATGTGGGAGACCAAATCTCACCACTAGATCTCGGACAAACCTAAGGGCAGTTGCCCCATCAAGATTTCTAATGGGCTTAGCTTCTATCCATTTGGTGAATTTATCAACTGCTACTAGCAGATGCGTAAACCCACATGGTGCCGTTTGTAATGGACCAACCATGTCTAGCCCCCAGACTACAAACGACCAAGTTATTGGTATTGTTCGCAATTCTTCAGCTAGAACATGTGGTTGTCGGGCATAATACTGGCATCCCATGCACATCTCAACCAGCTTGTCGGCGTCCTCCTTCACGGTTAGCCAGTAGAATCCTTGCCGGAAGGCTTTGGAGACCAACGATCGAGGAGCGGCATGATGCTCGCAATCTCCGAGATGGATCTCACGAAGGATTTCAATACCTTCTTGTTGGGAAACACACTTGAGGTATACACTAGTGGTGCTTCTTTTATAGAGCTGTCCATTGATTATGGTATAGCCATTTGCTCAATGTACTATTTGCCTATGCTCGACCTCATCGACGGGCAAAGTTTCATGTACGAGATATTCCATGAATGGTTTTGTCCAAGCCGGAGGGACCTTTGTCACCGTGTGAACAAAAGAGTCAACTCTATCTGGGTTCTCGAGGTGCGCTACCTTCACGGATGGTGTCCGTAGATGCTCCAGAAAAATGCTAGGTGGAATTTGTTTGCGACTTGACCCAAGCTTTGATAGTAGATCAGCCGCCTCATTTTCCTCCCTCGGGACATACTTGACTTCGTAGCCTAAGAAGCTCTTGGCTATCTCGTCCACTTCATCTCGATATGCCGCCATCATAGGGTTCCATGCGTTCCAGGTGCCAGCCACCTGCTGGGCAACCAAGTCGGAATTTCCACAACAAACTATGCGCTTGATGCCAATATTCTTTGCTACGCGTAGTCCGTGAATGAGTGCTTCATACTTCGCCATGTTGTTTGTAGCCTCGAAGTGGATATGCAGAACGTAGTGTAGCTTTTCCCCTGTTGGCGACTGTAGCAGTACGCCAGCCCCCGAGCCGTTCAGTAGCTTTGATCCGTCAAAGTGCATCACCCAATATTCTGGCTCCGGTATAGGGGTAGCATCTGGCATCTTCGTCCAATCTGCGATGAAATCCGCCAAGGCCTGTGATTTGATAGCGTCGTGTCTCTTGTAGGTGATCTCGATGGCAACAAGCTCAATGCCCCACTTCGTAACCCTTCCTGTAGCGTCGTTGTTGTTGATGATGTCGGACAGTGGAGCTTTGCTCATAAATGTGATAGGATGCTCCTGGAAGTAGTGCCTTACCTTCCGAGAAGCAAGGAACACTCCATAAGCTAGCTTCTGCTAGTGCGGGTAACGCTGCTTAGACTCCTTCAAGACCTCACTTACATAGTAAACTGGTCGTTGAACTCTGTACTCATTCCCTTGTTATTTCCGCACTACCATGACGATGATGCTGATTACCCGGTTGGCGGCCACCATGTAGATTAACATAGGCTCCATAGGCTCGGGTGCTGCAAGTATAGGTCCCGAGGAATTTATCTCCTTTAGCTTTTTTAGCGCTGCATCTGCCTCGTCCGTCCACATAAATTTATCAGCCTTCTTTGGCAATTTGTAGAGTGGCAGAGCCTTCTCTCCAAGTCGGCTGACGAACCGGCTTATTGCTGCTATGCAGCCTGTAAGCCGTTGTATGTCCTTCGGGCATGTCGGACGGTTTATGTTTAGGATGGCCTTGATCTTCTCCGGGTTGACCTTGATTCCACACTGGGAAACGATAAAGCCCAACAATTTGCTAGCAGGAACCCCGAAGACGCATTTCTTTGGGTTAAGCATCATGTTGTATTTCCGAAGATTATCAAAGGTTTCTTTTAAGTCGGAGATTAAGTCGTTTGACTTTTTAGACATCATCGCTATATCGTCCACATAGGCGTGAACGTTCTGATCAATTTAATTGTGTAGGCAACGCTGCATAGTACCTTGGTACGTAGCACCTGCGTTTTTCATCCCAAAGGGCATCGTGACGTAGCAAAACGTGTCGTAAGGTGTGGTGAACGAAGTGGCCAATTGGTCTGACTTCCTCATCTTAATCTGGTGGTATCCTGAGTATGCATCGATAAAACACAAAAACTCCAAGCCAGTCGTCGAGTAAATGACTTGGTCAATGCGAGGCAAAGCAAACGGATCTTTGGGACACACTTTGTTTAAGCCGGTGTAATCAACGCACATTCTTAATTATTTGGTTCTCTTTTGGGGGACAAGTACAGGATTGGACACCCATCGGGTGTGAAGGACTTCTCGGATAAAACTAGCCTTAAGTAACCTAGCTATCTCTTAGCCTATGGCGTGTCTCTTCTCGTCTCCGAAGCATCATAGAGGTTGTTTCACTGGTTTGCATTTTGGATCAATATTAAAGTTGTGCTCGGAAAGTTCCCTAGGTACACCTTTCATGTCGGCAGGTTGCCAGGCAAAGATGTCCCTATTCTCATGGAGGAACTCGACAAGCGCGCTTTCCTATTTAGGGTCCAGGTTCGTCCCAATGGCGGTGGTCTTGGAGGCATCGCCTACCACAAGTTCCACCGGCTTGGTCTCGATGCCGGACTTGAAGGCGGAGGCGGAGTCAGATATCTGCTTCTTCGATGCCGACATCTCCGTGGCATCGACCTTGCTCTAGATCTCCTTGGGTTCTTCGCTGTAGAGGAAAGCTTCTGCAAAGGCTGCTTCTCCAATCTTGCAGTCCCTTGCCTTGGTAAAGCTTCCAGATACGGTGATGATGTTGTTTGGTCCGGGTATATTGAGCTTGTTGTAGACGAAGCATGGATTGGCCATGAAGGCATAGAATATGTCGCGTCCGAATATGACGTGGTACACGCTTTTGAAGGGGACCACCTCGAAGGTCATGCGTTCTTGACGGTAATTATTAACATCGCCCTGAAGCGTGATGCACCCAAGGGACCGAGCCTCCCGTCCAGGAACTACGCCATGGAACATGGTGCTAGTCTGTCTTAGGTTGGCCTCCGTCAAGTTCATCTTGTGCAGTGTATCTAGGTACATGATGTTGATGCTGCTTCCACTATCCACCATGCATTTGGTGAACTCGTTGTCGTCAATCAGGGGGTTGATGACCATGGCGTACTGGTTCTCCGTAGGGATGAGGTCTAGGTGATCCTTCATGTCCTAAGTGATTGGAATCGCCGTCCAGCGCCGGTACTGGGGGACTGGGGGTAGGGTGGCCATCAGTATCCTCATGGAGGTTCTCTGTTGTCGGACAGTAGGGGTGCCAAGGAAAGTGTGGTAGGCGGCAACCTTCTTCTCAAAGTGGTTCTTGCCCTTGCCATCGCTCTTGTCAGCATGCTTGTGGTCAACATCCTCGTCCATGTCACTTGAATCCTTGGACTCCTCTTCCTTCTTCTTCCCCTTGCCCTTACCGCGCGGTCTGTTCTTCCGACTTTGCTTGTAACCGGACTCCGGGTCCTCCTTGAGATCATTGACGAACTTGCAATGGCGATTGGTGTGTGTGGCTTTGCCATTGGCATCGATGTGTACAAGGCACGGCATATCATGGTACTCCTCATATGCTTGGGGAACACGGAGCACTACCGGGGTAATTTCACTACCTCGCTGCTGCCCACGACTAGCCCCCCGTCCTCGGCCACGTTGTCCGCCATCACCTCGTCCTGCAAATGTCATGGCGACCATGTCAGAGATTTGCTTTTCTTCTGGCGGGTTATTCCTCTTTGTGTTGTTGTTCCTCTTGGCTTGAGTTGGAACGACCGTTGCCGGCAGGGAGCCGCGAGCATCGTCGTTGGCAGCCACGAACTCACTGGCTAGATGGATCATCTGGTTGAGATCGAGCCTATGATTGTCATGCAGGAGCTTCAACTTATGTCGGAGCAACGTACCTTTCTCCAACCCATCGATGAAGGAGGCCATGGCGGTCTGAGCGTGCACTCCTGCGCAGGAATTCTTCATATCTAGCCAGCGAGAGAGGTAGGCGCGAGATGACTCGTCTTTCTCTTGCACGCATCGCTGTAGATCGCCAACAGTGCAGGGACACTTATACGTACCCTCTAAGTTCTTGGTGAACGCTTCTTGCATGTCCAACCAGTTGCAGGTGGACTTCTCCGGCAAGTCATCAATCCATTGGCGGGCCGTTCCCGCCAGAATCAGTGGTAGGTACTTGACGGCAACGTTGGGGTTACCCCCGGAGATCTCCACCGCGTTGTCATAATCCTGCAACCACGTAGCTGGTTTGGCGGTGTCGTCATAGGGCTTGATGGTCTTGTCAATCTAGAAACCCTTGGGGTAAGTTGTAGTCCGTATTACAGGTCCAAAGCAACGTGGTCCCATGTACTGTCCTTCCCGGGCCTCGTGAATCTTGTCCAAGCGTGAACGTGCGTCGTATGGCTCCGGGCTTGTTCTTTTTCTTCTTGACGCTAGGGGATGGGCTGCGTGAATGACGCGGGCCTCCTCCGCCATGGTGGCTGCTAGGGGGCGACGGTGGAGGAGGTGGCGGTGGGTTATCCTTTTGTTGTTACCCTCCTGCGATGCCTCACGCTTGTCGCGGTTGCTTGTCGGACGCAGAGGGTCATGACGCGTCCTGCTCTTGTGTCCTTGGTTGCGCTCTCCATCGTGACAGGGATGCTCTGCGTTGTCGCGGATGATGATGTCGCTCTGTCTTGGCGGAGACATGTATGTATGATGGTGAGCCTTGGGGTCTTAACGATGTCGGGGGATCGGGGCGGTGGAGATGGGCGACGAGGATGAGCCTTGCCTCCGTGGTCGGAGGATATGGGGATATCGTCCTTCCTATTGTGTGCATCCCTCCGTATTTGTTCGGGGGAACCCGTCTGAGACCCGACATCCTGAGGAGATCGGTCCCTTGGCGGCTTAGGATTGCTAGAATGGCAATATGCTGGGTCAGACTCAAGCCTCTGAGAGATGTCCTTTTCCTGTTGTTTCACCGCCTTCGCCACAAGGTCATAGACCTGTTCCACAGCTGCGGGTGATCTATCCTGCTCCAGAAGGGTCTTGGTGATGGCTAATTTGAGAATAGGAGTGGGCATGACCTGCCTGGCTTCGCTGTCAATGTATGGCTTGGCTTGTGGCGGCTTCGGGGGAGCCCATCCTAGGTTTCGCCATACACCAGGATCATTGATAACGAGAGATGGAGCTTTCTTAGTCTTCTGCTGTTTGAGCAGAGTCTTGTACTCGTCCTCCATGGCTCTAGCTTTCTCTATTGATTTCTGCGCCTTGGCCAGATGTTGGTCCAGCTTTGCGCCTTGATCCGCGATGGCCTGCACTTCCGGCAGTTGCTGGCGCTTCTCGTTAAGCTGGACGACATTCCGTATATGAGCCACCGTCATTGGCTCGATGAGCAAATTGCCGTACATCACTATATCAGGTGGAGTGATTCGGGCAGCTGCAGACGTAGATGCTGGAGGCGGCGGTTTGCGGTGTTGTTGTTACTCGGACCGACATTGAGTTCCTGTGGCTGCTGCACTGGGTTAGGCGGAGGGGCATGGCCTTTGCGCGATCATTGTCGACAGCAACGGGTGGTCCCTTCCCCTTGTCCAGCGCTTTAGGCAGAGCTTGTCCGGATTGATCTTCCTCCATCATGGTCCCAATAGCAATGAACACCTCTCGGTATGTGGTGGCGTTGTCGGCCTGCTCGTCGCGTCTGATATCCTCCTCCATCTCCTGCATAGCAGAGTCGAGTTCCTCCGGGCTAAAGTCTATCTCCTCCGATTCAGCACTGATGTCGGCGTAGAGCACGTCCAGGACGGATTTAGAGGGTGCCGAGGCTTCCTCGATGATGGGTGGTGGTGGTGCAACAGCAGCGATGATGACTGGAGGCGGTGGTGTGGCCGCAACGACGGCGACCGGAGGCGGCGGTGGCGGTGGATGAGGCGGAGGGGCGCCGGGTAGGAGCGCGAGCACTGTCTGAGCTGTTGCCTTGGCTGTCACATAGTTGTTGGAAGTGTGAATCATTCCCTCGAAAGTGAGGAGGCTCGCTGCATGCTGCCGTCTTAGCGTATGTCGGAGAAGTGTACGGCGGTCCAGTCCTTCCACAAAGTGATAGATGGCATCATCATTTGGGTAATGTTCCAGATCGGCCCGTATACGGAGCCACCTGGCTAGGTAATCATAGGGGTTTTCACCCTCTCTCTGAACGCAATGCGCCAGATCGAAGATAGTCACCACCCTGACGAACTTGGATCTATGCTGTCTAGACGCACGGGCGAAGCCGACGGACTTGGAGCGATCTTCCACCATTATATCCTGCACAGGGGCGGTTTGGGTGGGCCTTGAATTTTTCCAATCTTTGTCGACAAACTCCGAAGAGAGATCCGACTTCGATCCTTCTGCGAACGTATCCCGCCCGCAGGCGGTCCGTGCGGGTCTTGGTGCTCCTCCGACTTCCAGGGAACTAGAGCCCGAGTCGGTTTCGCTGATGAAGAGGTGCATGTCCTCGATTGGGACAATCGAGCAGCGGGTGGGGTTTGTCTTCGCCGGGATCCAGAACTCGTCGGGAGGGACGATCGAAACGTTGCCGAAAAATAGAACACGGCCGATGGCTATGGTTTCGCCGATTCCCGCAAAGAGCTTGGTCCTCGCTCGTTGTAGAGCCTGAAGCGCCTCTTGCCCCACGGTGGGCGCCAACTGTCGTGGTATTGCCGACGAGTACGCCATGGAGGGGTCCTCACAGAGCGTGTTTAGAGACGTGGGGTAAGGCGGAAGGTTGGAGGGTACGAGGTAACATAACTTACCCAGGTTCAGATCCCACGACGGTGGCGGGATCCTACTCCTGCTATAAATCACTATAATGGCAATACGCCGAGTTACCGGGATCGGTTCGCTGTGCACGATATGAGTTGTGTCGTGCCCTAAAGGCTCCCATAGGTCCGACTTATATAGTTGCCAGATCCTAGGGTTACAGGCGAAGTACTAGCCAGACAGGTTACAAAGTCCTACACGGTATACAACTAGTCTACCGTGTCTTACACTCCAAGGCTCCGGGTACGTCGGTGACTCCTCTGTAGCCTTCCTTTATTCGGCATGGGCCTCCCTTCTGGATCCATCTAACTGGGCCGCCCAGCAGGCCATGGGCCTTGCTACCAACTGTGGGCCACCCGGGTTATCCGGATTAGAGACATGCAATGGTGATACCCATTTAGCATATCCCCAATAGATGACCTCCGTTCATAGCGTTGGGGGCATGTGGATCAGTCCCGTTGCCTACGTGGGCGTCGACGACGACCACACACATGAAGCGATGGGAGAGGTCATTGCTCCCATAGCTTTCAGATCCAGAACCGCAGGTTCCTTCCTCTGTTGGCGGGTCACAGAGGTCGGAGTTGCATCTTCTGCTGCTATCCGTGTCGTGCACCAACGTAGGTGCGCTGAGCGCGCCGATCGGCGATATCCATGAGGCAGGTGTGATTGCTGGTGGTGCCACTCGCTTGAGGAGGCTAAGCGTGCCAAATTGGCTGACCTGGAAGCATAGGCTCCCATGCATCATGCTGACTCCGTCTCCTACGGAATCGAAGTCATGTCGGGTTACTAGTAAGTGGATGGTGAAGTCGATGGTGCCGAAGAGGAGGTGGTTCTATGTTGCAGAGGAATCGAAGATCGCGGTGGATGGGGCCATCACGACCGCAACATCAGCATCCCTAGTTCCCATGATGACCCACAAGTATAAGGGATCACAACAGTCTTCGAGGGTAGTATTACCCAATTTATTGATTCGACACAAGGAGAGCCAAAGAATACTTGCAAGCCTTAACAAGTGAGTTATCAATTCAGCTGCACCTGGAAATAGTTCTTGCTCACAGAAGTTTATCAGTAGCAACAACAACAGTAGAACAAGAGCAATAGTAACAGTAACAGTAACAGTAAACAGTAAACAGTAAACAGTAAACAGTAAACAGTAGGATTCGAGCGCGGTAGGCATAGGATGGATGGACGGGCGTTGCACGGACGAGTCTAAACATGTAACTTCGAGATCTAGGGAATTGCAGATAAATAATAATAAGCATCCAAGTACTAAACAATCATAGGCATGTGCTCCACATATAGTCATGCATGCTCGCAATGAGAACTTGCACAACGTCATTTGTCCAGCCAGCCCGTTGCAGCGGGGCCTCAAGGGAACTACTGACAATTAAGGTGTTCCTTTTAATAGAGCACCGGAGTAAAGCATTAACACTCCGTGAACACAAGTGATCCGCACATCACAACCATCCCCTCCGGTTGTCCCAATTTCTGTCACTTCGGGGCCTTTGGATCCGGACAATGATATGTGTACACAACTTGCAGATAAGATCACAAACAATCCTATCATAATGATTCAATAATAAGTTTAGATCTGATATCATGGCACTCGGGCCCTAGTGACAAGCATTAAGCACAACAAGTTGCAACAAAGTCAAATAGCACAAAAAGAGATACTAGGCACTATGCCCTAACAATCTTATTCGATTACATGATAGAACTCATCCAATCCCTACCATCCCCATAGCCTACTGTGGGGGCTTACTCACTCATCGATGATGGAAACATGGATGGTTGATGGAGAGGCATTGGTGATGACGATGGCGATGATCCTCCCCAAATTCCACGTCCCGGCAGGGTGCCAGAATGGAGTTTCTGGTTCCGAATCTTGGTTTCTGGTGGTGGCGGCGCAACAGAACTCTTTTTGGAAAAACGTCAAACCCCCCTTGGTTTTTAGGTCAAGAGGCAACTTATAGGCGAAGAGGGAGGCCGAGGGGGTGCCTGGGGTGGCCGCACCCCCTAGGCACGGCCAGGCCTGGCTCGCGCCTGGAAGGGGTGTGGGCCCCCTAGGCCTCCACTCCGTCTCGTACTCTGGCTCCATGGATCTTCTGGTGAAATAGGATTTTTGGCATATTTTCCGGGATTTTTCCTGATAGTTGATTTTCTGCACAAAAACTAGACATCAAGGTAATTCTGCTGAAAACAGCGTCAGTCCGTGTTAGTTGTATCCAAATCACACAAGTTTAGAGGAGAAACAATGGCAAAAGTATTCGGGAAAGTAGATACGTTTTGGACATATCAACTACCCCCAAGATTAGCTTATTGCTTATCCTCAAGCAATTCAGTTGAAAACTGAGTGCGATAAAAGAACTTTCACGAACACATTTGCTTCATATGTTGTTAATATTCTTAGCACGGGAGTAGATGCTTAAACTATTCATAATAAAGAGTATGCAACTAAGTCTACTCAATATTCATTAGAAGCTATGAAGAGAAACCAACTCAATAATAATAAGTAGCATGAAGCATAAACATAAGCAACATTGCAATGCTCATAATAAGGTATGATAAAGTGGTATCTCACTTGTCTTTGTTTGTAGAGCACAATATAAATGCCAAGGCACCTCTGAAGTTCAAGTGAAGACTAGAAGTAAAGATATTAGAGATACAAGCATCAAATTCATGACATGATTAACCAAGTTTTGGAATAAACACAAGAATGACAACTATGCTCTCAAGAAGGTGTTCATAGAATAAGTGGTGACCCAACAAGGAAGTGAAAAGGTTTTGAAAAGTTTGAAAGGCTTCCAAATGCTAAAAGTAAGGCACTCATTAGCTTTGAGCTCTCATTGCCCCTATCATAGGCATATTTATATGGTTAAAGTGAAAGTGAGGTCCAATCTGAGTTATATGCTTGACAGACCATAAACTGGAAATCCCATGTCCCTTGAGTACGAGGGCCGCTCCGTATGCTACTCAACTTTGGTTACTTGTAAGTTCTTATCATTGTAAATACATGCATATCATAGAGATCTGCCAACGGGGTACCCCTTGCACATGATACAGGAGCTATCCCGTGATCAAAATGACAAGGCAAGCAGACAATGAGCATCTCAGCAATCTTCTTACTATGTGCATAGCTTTTTATTGAGTATGCTTCACAGAATGCTCATTATGGTGATGCTGCAAGTTTCCACCATGATTAGGCATGGGTTAGGCTAGTGGCCCAGGCATTTCTCTAATACATATATATACTCCATGAACTCACAAGCTCCCCTTTTATTTCACACCGACGACATCCGCAAACAAAAGAGCAAGGTATCAACTCCCAGCCTATAATTTGCAAGAAATAAAGTGCAAGTCACAATGGTTCAGGATTATTAAGTGCAAGAAATAAAGTGTGCCATCAAGTTCGTGAGAGCTTTACTAACTAACTTTCTCCAAGCAGTCAAACATTTTATTTGGAAGAAAACAAGGCATATAGAATATGCACTGAAATAGCAAATGATGCTAATAGGTAGGTATGGTGGACACTGTTGGCAATATTGGTTTTGGGGAGTTGGATGCACAAGTAGAGCTCATACTCACTGCAAGTGAAGGCTAGCAATAGAGAGGGAGCGACAAACGAGAGAGCAATAACTGTCATAATCATGCTTGCAACAAAACAGGACAAATTATGGCATGAAAGTGATACAAGAACTCTAAGGCAAAATAAATCATTGAGGCTTACTGACTATTGTTTAGTCATATGCATGCATGAGCATGTGCCAAGTCGATTCACATGAAATGTTCAGAGGAGGATACCACAATATCATACCAAGTTATGAATAAAACAATGCAAGCAAACATTCATATGACATGTTACAAACTATTAGCAAGATGGAGCTAATCACAAGCAGGCAAGAACTACTAAGCATTCATAATAACATACACCTTACATGAACAGACTAAGCATGCTCACCATGATGAGTATATGTACAAAAATGAAAACAAATAGAGTTCGTTACCAGCCTCTTACCACGCCTCAAGTTATCTTAATCTTCATTATTGCCCTTCACTTGTGTGACTTGAATAATAACATGAAACCAAAATCCACTGAGGACGGCTGAACCCTGCAAAGAACTCACAAAACCAAAGAAGAACAACAAATATTTTTGGTGTTTTCGAATTTTTTAAAGCAAGCCAAACAAAGCAGAAACAAACAAAGCAATATCTCTTTGGAATTTTCTTTTAAGGAAAACTAAAACTAAAAAGCAAAGAAACAAACCAAGAAAAACAACAAAAATATTTTTGGTATTTTTGCGTTTTGAGAAAGCAGAAACAAAAACCCAAAAGAAAGCGAAACAATGGATATACAAAGAACCGACGAAACATGATATATAGATGAGTGTGATGTCGCTATACCTCCCCCCAAGCTTAGGCTTTTGGCATAAGTGGGGCTCAATAGCGCGGGTATTAACCCCAAGCTGGTGGGTCATCATAGGAATGATCATAGTCAGACACTTGTGATGAAGAAGAAGACGCGCCCCAATCATAAGAAGGCAGCTGGTATGAAGACTCTCCCAAGTTGGAGGGCTGAATCGAATCATCTTCGGCATCCTATCCAACATTCTCCTCTTGCTGGGAGAGATCCTCCATGTATGTGTCAAACTCCTCCTCCGTGAGCGACCAACCTTGCGTGTTATCAAAATTAAACAAAGCAGGTGCACGCAAATAAACTACTTTATCAGCCTACCCCCTCTCCAACCATAATTGGCAAAAGATAATTCATATGGTAAACTTCTCATAGTAGCCCCTAAGGAAACAAAATTATGCTGAACCATGGAGTCAAGATCAAGCCTCTCTATGGGTTACCGATAATCTGAAGGTGAGGCTCTAAACCATGGAAAGCTATCAACCTAGAGGCGATGAGACCTCCACAAATTCCACCCTTCTCACGGTTAGTGGTAAGACGATAAGCTATCAAAGCACCCAAGTTATAAGATATATCCCTATTCAAAGAAGCTGCGATAAAAGCTAGATCAAAATAAGATGACTTTCTAGCAATCATTCTAGCAAGAACACAACTGGTAATGAAATAGACAAAATATCTAAAAGATGGGAACTGAATGTTCCGAATTTTACCACTTTTCTTTGAGAAGTCGAAACCTTGGCAAATTTCAGCATATAAATCCATAAGTGACTTAGGACTCTCCTTGATCTTCTCACAAGATCCCCAATGGGACACTCTAATAGCTGCATAGAAATCAGCAAATGACAGGTTGACAACTATATTTTATAATGGACCATGGGATTAGATGAAGACCAAGTAAACCAGAAGTCCTGCACCATAGCCATGGTTTGCTTAACGTATTGAAAAGGTTCACCTTCAACAAAGTGTTCCAACCCTGCATTGGTAATCATAGTTTGGAAATCCTGGAGGATTCCCGCGGCTCTCATAAATTCATGGCATGGATAAATGGAAGGAAAGACTCCTTCCTCGCGATGAACTTTCATTGGCTCAGGTACCACCAAATCATATTGATTCAGTGGGTAAGCACTCATCTTCCTTTCTGAAAGTTTTAGACAAACATCAAACCAAGTGATTTCCAAGTTGATAAATGGTGAGCAACTACTATAGGAACTTGCTAGAGGGCTACACATGCATCAAAATGAAATCTCTAAGCATATAACAAGCATGCAAGCTCACAAAACCTGACACCTATAGCAGAAAAATACTCAAGATACAATCTACCAATCGCAAATCTAATTGGACAAGTGGAGGAGGCACATACCAAGGAGCAATCCCTCAAAAAATCAGCAGCAAAGATGGGCTAAGCAAGGAGATCAAAATTCACGAGCAAGAACAACAAGAACTCGAGCTTGAGAAAGTTTTCTGGTGTTTTTCGGGAGAGAGAAAGAAGATGGCTGGGAGGAGGCATCTTGGAGGGGCCCAGGTGGGCCACACCCCAGCCAGGCGCCACCTGGGGGCTGGCCGCGCCCACCAGGGGTGTGCTGGCCTGGGTGCCCCCCTGGGTCTGTCCAGGTGTCCCTCTATCCCCTTCTTCGAGGAAAATTTTATTTTGAATTTTCTGGGATTTTTCGGGAACTTTATTTTTGGCCAATTTTCAGGGTATGAAAATTGATTTTCCCGCAGAAAAGACTTTTTTTCAGAAGAAGCAAAAGCAAAAAAAAAAGCAAACTACAGAAGTTCTAAGACACTCTAACAAGCAAACAACTAGCTAACAAGAGCAAAAGCAAAGACTAGGAAGGAGAAAAGTAAAAGGGAGAAAGAATAACCATAGTGAAAACATTATTTTGTTCATTAAAATCCTTTTGTTAACAAAGTTGATCAAGTCTTATTACCAAAACAATCTTATATGAAACAAAACTTTGTATTCCACAAAGTGAATATGTTACCTCAAGCTTGATAGCAATGGTCCCAATCATAATAGTTTCAAAACTTTCTTGTGGAATGGGACAATATATTTCTCCAACCTTGATGCTCTCAATATTTTCAATGGAATTCAGGCAATAGCTCTTAGCAACCTTCTTGGGGAAATAGACAGTATGCTCTTTGTAATTAATATTAAATGTTACTTTTCCTTGATTACAATTGATGATAGCACCTGCAGTATTAAGAAAAGGTCTCCCAATAATAATATACATATTATCATCTTCAGGCATTTCAAGCACAACAAAATCAGTTAAAACCAAGCAATTATGAGCCACCTAAACAGGAACATCCTCACATATACCAACAGGAATAGTAGTTGACTTATTAGCCATTTGCAAAGATATATCACTTGGTATCAACTTTTCTAGCTGGAGTCTCTTGTAGAGAGAAAAGGGCATAACGCTAACTCCAGCTCCCAAATCACATAAAGCAGTTCTAACATAATTGTTCTGAATAGAGCAAGGAATAGTTGGTATACCTGGATCACCAAGTTTCTTTGGAACCTTACCATTGAAGGAATAATTAGCAAGCAAAGTAGAAATCTCCTCATTAGGAATCTTCCTTTTATTAGAGACAATATCCTTCATATACTTTGAATAAGGAGGCAACTTAATAGCATAAGTCAAAGGAATTTGCAAAAATAAAGGTTTCATCCACTCACAAAACTTGTTGTAGTGTTCTTCCTCCTTTGACATGTGTTTCTTACCTAGAAAAGGCATAGGTTTCTGCACCCAATGTTCTCTCTATTTACCATGTTTATTAGCAATAAAGTCTTCCTTAGTGTACCTAGTGTTCTTAGTGTGCTTCTTAGGTTCTTCCTCAACTTCCTCCTTATCAGGAGCATCATTTTTATCATTACCACTCTCGGTTTCAGCATCAGAGACATATATACTATTAGGATCTACAATAGGTTCAGAGGGTTCCTCAACTATTTTATGTTTCCTTTTCTTTCTCTTATGAGGACTACCACTACTTTCACCTCGCTGAGAGTCCTGCTCAATTCTTTTAGGGTGTCCCTCAGGATATAAAGGATCTTAAGTAGCTATACCACTCCTAGTTCTAATTCCATAAGCATGTTTATCTCCTGAGGCATTAACTAGCATATCCTTTTGCACCTTAGCAAGTTGATCAATTTGAGTTTGAACCATTTGAAAGTGTTTACAAAGCATTTTAATATCATTAGAAATTCTTTCCACAATATCTTTCAACTCTTTAATAGCTCTAGAGTTTTCCAATAAATGATTCTAAACTTGTTTATTAAAATTACCTTGCTTAACAATAAAAATGTCAAGTTCCTCTAAACATTGATCAGGAGGCTTACCATAAGGAATATCACCTTCATCAAAGTGTTTGAGAGAGTGTACCTCAATAGTAGATGAGTGGGGAATTGGCTTACATAATTCTTCTATAGGAGGTAGATTCTTCACATCTTCATCTCTAATACCTTTCTCCTTTAGACACTTCTTAGCTTCCTTCATCACTTCATCATTTAATGCAATAACTCCTCTCTTCTTTGGTGTTGGTATTGGAACTGGTTCAGGCACAACTGGTTCAGGAGTAATAGGATCAGGCGTATTTAGCTCAGTTGAAGTCCAATCATCATAATATTTGCTTATTTTAGCCATTAATTCTTCAGCATCTGTAGGAGTTCTTTTCCTGAAAACACAATCAGCAAAGCTATCTAGGTATGTCCTAGAATCATCAGTTAGTCCATTATAATAAATATCAAGAAGCTCATTTTTAGGCAATGGACATCCAGGATGTGCATGAATCAAGGCACAGAACCTTGTCCATGACTCAGGCAATTTCTCTTCTTCTCCCTGTTTAAAATCAAAAAGTCTCTACAAAGCAGCATGTCTAGCACTGGGAGGAAAATATTCCTAGAAGAAAGAAGCAATCAAACAATCAGGGCTATCATTGGAACCAGGAGGTAATCTATTAAACCAAGCCCTAGCTTCTCCTTTTAGTGAAAAAGGGAAGATATTAGTAACAAAGTACTTGCACATCTTAAAATCATCAGAGAATAAAGCACTCATAGTGGAAAGCTCATTCATATGAGCCACAACGCTCTCATTTTTAGTCCCACAAAAGGTTCTTTCTCAACAATGTCCAAATAGGATAACTCAAGAGAAAAATCATAATCTTCATCTTCAATATCTATGGGAGAGGTGGCAAACTTAGGATCAGAGGACAACTTAGGAATAATGGTACGTCTTGTATGGAGACTCCTAATAGAACTAGTACCATGTGTGTTCGGCACTCTTCAACAAATTCATCAGTGAACTCAACTTAACCATCATTAATATCATATCTCTCTCTAGACTCAAGTGAGCTAACAGGTGTAACAGTGTCTTCTAGGAAAGGACCTAATGAACCACTCACATCAAGCACAATAGAAGTAACATCATGAGTATCAAAAGCAGTTTCAGATTCAGCAGTAGTAGCAGTGTGTAGCATGAGTATGTGGTGGTGGTGTAACAAGCTTACTTATAACAGACGGTGAATCAAGAGCAGCAGAGGTGTTTAGGACTGTACCTATCCTTGTAGTGGATGGTAAAATAGGAAACTTTCCATCACGAGACTTCCCCATGATGAAAGGAATAGCAGTGAACAATAATAGATCCAAGTGAACTTACAAATAAAGCTATAATCCCCGGCAACGGAGCCAGAAAATAGTCTTGATGACCCACAAGTATAGGGGATCGCAATAGTCTTCGAGGGTAGTATTACCCAATTTATTGATTCGACACAAGGGGAGCCAAAGAATACTTGCAAGCCTTAACAACTGAGTTGTCAATTCAGCTGCACCTGGAAATAGTTCTTGCTCACAGAAGTTTATCAGTAGCAATAGTTTGGTAGTAGCAATAGCAAAGCAACAGAAACAGTAGAACAAAAGCAATAGCAATGTTAAGGAGATCGGTAATCGTTAGCTGCTCGGTTGGCTTGGGAGTAGCAATTAATCGGAATTCGGACGATTAACTGATTTAATCGGTTGGCTATTAATCGGTGCAGCCTACAAAAATTAGCACCTAAAACACATATGAATCCTCATCGTTAAGCTCCTGGATGAGATCGTCATGGCGCTCGAGCTCTTGTATCTGAGGTCTGGTCGGCAACTACGAGGAACTGGTCAACAACAATAAGGAACTAGTTGGTGATGGCTGAAATCAAGCTCCTGGAGGCAGGGATCAAACAGGATCTTCGCAAAACCTACTTCATTGGGACAGGCTAGCGGATGGATGGGCGATATGTGTTGATAATTTTGCAACTTTTTTGACCAAGTGTAGTGGTTAATCGGGAACATGCCTAGTAATCGGAGTGTCAGACCTATTAATCGGGCTAAACGATTAACACAAAGGATTAGTGGTAATCGACACAGTCAGGTCCCTAGTAGCAATTAATCGGCCTATTAATCGCTGATTCAGCCTATTTTTGAACAGTGAGCAATAGTAACAGTAAACAGTAAACAGTAGGATTCGAGCGCGGTAGGTATAGGGATGGATGGACGGGCGTTGCATGGACGAGTCTAAACATGTAACTTCGAGATCTAGGGCATTGCAGATAAATAGGAATAAGCATCCAAGTACTAAACAATCATAGGCATGTGCTCCATATATAGTCATGCGTGCTCGCAATGAGAACTTGCACAGCATCTTTTGTCCAGCCAGCCCATTGCAGCGGGGCATCAAGGGAACTACTGGCAATTAAGGTGATCCTTTTAATAGAGCACCGAAGCAAAGCATTAACACTCCGTGAACACATGTGATCCTCACATCATAGCCATCTCCTCCGGTTGTCCCAATTTTTGTCACTTCGGGTGACGAGGTTTATTCTCGTCAATGCCCATTGTTATGAGCTTGGGTTTTTGAGAAGATGGGGGTGCTGGAGATCGCGGAACGGTTAAAATACAAGCAACCAGGGGACACGAGATTTACCCAGGTTCAGGCCCCTGGAGGTAAAACCCTAATCCTGCTTGTCTGCTCTTGATTACGGCGGAACCAAAAGTTACAAGGGTGCGCATATGCAATCTGACGTGGAGGTGTGTATGCGGTGGTATGAGAGGTGCCCTCCTCGTTGTGCCATCCTAGCCTTTATATAGAAGTAAGCAGGTCCTGGGCACAGATCGAGTCGGTTACAGGTTTAGGGTTTGCCCTTTTGAATATTCTATCTAATCTAGTCTTGCTCTCCAAGGATCCGAAGACGTCATGGGCTTGGGCCACCCGAATATCTTCATGGGCCACGTACATTCTCATGGGCCTTCCTTGGGCTGGACCAGGTATGCTGAAGTCATGTACCCGTAGGGTATAACCATGTCAGTAGCCCCCGAGTGTTCAGTCGAATCGTAGATTCGGCTAAGGACTTTTCAATCTTTCGGGTGTAGTTGTCTCTGTTCTTTAGAGAAATGATTCTGGTGTGTAGGGATTGTTGATACGTGTGCCTGACTCTCCCGATGGATCAGGGTCAGTTAACAGTCTTAGGACAAAACAACACGATCTTCTTCAGAATCGAGTCCCTCGACTCGAACCCGGAACAAATGCTGGCGTAATTCAACTCATGCCGTTGAGGACTTACAGGAGTAGAATTCCAGTAATTTTCGAATGATGTACCCAACGCGTCTGTTGGGATTTTCATCATTACTGTTGGCATAGATATTTACTAGCAGAGCGCAGTCGTGTGCGTTACCAGGCCATCAGATGGTATCTGTAGGTCTTATCTTTGCGTCGTAGACACAACATTCGAAATTTTATCACCGCGGAGGTGTTTCGGGTGGCCAAGGAGGATGTTCCTCACTTAGCGTTAATCCGGGCAAAGTTGCCGAAAACTTTTTTGCATTCTGATCCGAAGGATCGCTGTCGAAGAATTCATAGGGTGCGCGACCAGTGCTCCCTATGGGAGTAGCCCCGAGTGTCTGTTCGAGTCGTAGACTCGAGCAGAGACTTTAATTCAGCCAATATTTGTTTCAGGTCTATAGGACACAATTTTTTCTGATGCTTGAATAGATCCTCCCTATGGGAGTAGCCCCCGAGTCCGTAGTGGAGTCGCACACTCGACGTAGGACTTGAAGAATTGTTCATTGGCGTAGTACGCTATTCATGATTCGGGTGCGCGGCCAGCGCTCTTGATAGGAGTAGCCCCCGAGTAGTTTCTCGAATCGTAGATTCGAGTGAGTACTTTAGCTGTTTAGCCGAAAATTTGTAACCGTTGCTAGTATAGCTTTGATGACGTTAGTGCTGACGATCGGTGATCTAAAGCGTCTGCGGCGCCAGAGGTGACGCGACTGGACGAACGTGGGTCCCACTTTCTGACTTGGAGTTGACTGTTCATGCGCGACGTGGCGATAATTACGACGTCTCCTCGGTTTCTGTGCATAGTGGACGGCGTGCGAGCGACAGTTCGCTGTTGTGCTGACACGTGGACTGCTGGATTTGGCGCTGGCTCTAGGGCTTCCCGATGAACGGTCCCTGTTCATCGTCTTCGTCCTTATAACTATGGGGAAAATTTTGTTTGTTTTGACCGCAGCCATTTGCTTTTCACTGCTTCCACTTTCTTGAGATTTTCTCGCCGCGCGCTGGAAGTTCTTCGATCTTTCCCGTCCACTTTTCTGCACTCACACAGTCGCCGTCACCGTACTGCAATGGGGAATCCGAAGAAGGCCTCCACCGTGGTGGGCACCAGCGTTGCTGCCGGCGGCAAAAAGGGCACCGCCGCCACTCGCGTCACCGATGGTGGGTGGCGACGTACGGAGACGCACGAGGGTGACCTGCGCAAGCTTCGTGAGCGGGGTCTGATCCCGCAGGACAAGGAGGCCATCAAGATTCCCGGCGACGAGGTAATTCCCCATCCACCCATAGGGTTTCGGGTCATGTTTGTTGCTTTTGTCCTTCGGGGCCTCTCTCTCCCAGTCCACGATTTTCTCCGTGGACTGCTTTTTTCTATGGCATCCAACTCCACCATCTCTCGCCAAATTCTCTTCTCCACATCGCTTGTTTCATCACCTTCTGCGAGTGCTGGCTCGGTATCGAGCCGCACTTTGGCCTCTTCCGGAAGCTCTATTCCGTGAAGAGGCAATCCAGCTCTAACAGAGTTTATCCGATCGGCGGCTGCATTATTTCCCTTCGATCCAATTTTCTCTTCTTTTACTTTTTGATGTCTGAGTCCGTCCAATACTGGCGGAAGAGGTGGTTTTATATCCGCGATTCCACAGTGGACAGGCAAGACTTTGGCCTTGCCCCTTTCGACTCCACCTAGAAAATCTAGCCGAAGAGGTCCTGGAAGAACCACATCCCGGAGGGTAAGGTGGAGGACATAGAGGAGCTCTACCGTCGGGTGGAGGACCTCCAGGTGATTCCGGAGAAGGAGGTGAACGGTGTGGATATTATCCGCACCTTCCTCAAACGTCGGGTGCAGCCTCTCTAGCCTAGGGCGCACCCGATCTTCCTTTATTGTGGCCGCCACGACCCGACGAGAGTTGCGGCTGAGGAGCTCTCCAAGGGGGATCTCGACAGAGTCCTTCGGCCGCTGCTGAAGTTCAAAGCTGACGAGGACCTTCCGGGGAGATCGCTGACCCCTCCATTCAGCGCCTCTCGTCCGGTGCCGCAGGTGTAGATCTGGGACGTGCGCATAGCGCTTTTTCCGAATGCGTTTTCTTGTACTTCCTTGTTCTGAAAGTTTGTTTTATTTGTGCAGGAGTTCAAGGTACCTGGCATGGTGCCTACACTACCCGAACATTTTCTGGATGCACCGGACAATGAGGTAGTGGACTCCATATCTGAGCTTCCCTCGGCGCAGTCACCGGTTGAGGAAGCCCCCGAGTCGAGCGAGGAGCAAACCGGAAAATGGGAATGGATCTCGAGCGAATCGTCGGATGCCTCGACTCCGCCGAAGCCTAGGGACCCGCCATGCCTTGTGCGTCACAATGGAGGTGATGGTGGCTCTTCCTCCCCTATTCCGGTCGTGCCTATGCGGGCTGTAGCGCCACAGCCGCCAGCGAAGCGAAAGAAGGAAGAGAAGAAGGGCAAGAGGGCCTTGCATGTCTTCAACTTGAGCGATATGGACTCATAAGTTCCTTCGGATGCCTTTTGCTATCTTTCATTGTTGCTTGCTTGTCTTTGACTAGTGTTTTTCTTTTGTAGCCACTCTTCTGAGGGCTCGTTTAGCGATGCCACGAAGGATATGGTGGGGGAGTCGAAGGTGATGCCTCCCCCTCTCAAACGGTGGCCACCTCTGGGGGCATTGCTCCGAACCCTTCTCCGCGGGAGGTTCGGGTGGTCGTCTCCCAGAAGACTACAGCCGGACCTTCGGAGTCTCCATCTGATCATGTAAGTGTTTCCGTTCTTGCCGTGGGGGGAGCCCCTGAGTGTTTTTCGTATGATCTGCTGATCATTGCTTCTGTTTTGTGCGTGTCTCGGGGGAAGCCCCCGAGCGCCTTTCGTGTGTTTGATTTTGTTTTGCTCGTTTCTTGGGCGCAGCCCCCGAGCCCTTTTCCTAATAAGCTGCTTCTTCTCGCAGCCTTTTGTGCAGGGCGCCAACCAGCTGGTGAAGCAGCATCTAGCCTTGGAAGCCAGCCTGCAGCGGATTCAAGGTACATCCTTAACTAGATCTTCTACTTCTTCGTCTGCTTTCTGGATTGTAAAGCTCATGCATGTTCTTATTTGCAGATGAAAATAACACCGCCCTCCGCGAGCTTGATGCTCTCAAAAAGAGTCTTGGGCAAGCGGAGAAAAAGGCCGAAGACGTCGTTGGTGAGAAGGAGCGCCTCGAGTGGGAGCTAGCTGATGCAGCTGCGGCCAAGGAGCGCCTGCGGGGGGAGGCTACGGACCGCGAGGAGCAGCTCGCCACCGCCGCAGCTTCGCGCGAGAAAGAGGTAGCCGGGAAGCTTATGGCTGTTGCCAAGGCTATTTCGGGTGAGTAATTTCGTCTGTACTTGTTCCATTTTGGCTACCTTGTCTCTCTGGTTTTGCTTGATTCTCATTTTGCTTTTTCCGTTTTTCTAGATGCCACAGGCATTGAGTTTGACCGCAGTGCTCTGGAGTACGGTAGTGCTCTGGATGATGCTACTGCGGCGGTCGAAGACTGCTGTAGTACTGTGGTTGGCTCTCTTGCCAAAGCCAAGGCGGTTCTCGGGCGCTTCTACAAGGAGCTCATCCCCAAGGGCGTTGCCCTTGAGGATGTCGACTTGTTGGAGGATGCGCTGTCAGCCGAGGCGCTCGCGGCGTACAAGCGCAAACAGAAGGGCATCGGCGCGTCCATGGGGCTGGCGATGGCCATGGCGTCAGGGGCGGAGCTGGATCTTCATCAGGTCACCTCCCAGATGCCAACGGCTCCCGACGGATCCGCTGTAGCCTTTGCCCTCTATGTTGCCCGCTATAAACGCTATGGGACGAAGCTGATTGACCTGCTGGCGGAGTATGCTGTGAGGAAGTAGGAAGAGGTCAAGAGCAGGCAATCTGGCTCCGAGGCCACTCAGGACGCATCTGCTTAGGCCTTGTAGTTGTAGGATAGTTGTCGTCTTCTTTTGTTGTAATATCTTCATGAACACTTCTTGTGCCACGTAGTGGCTTTTGTTGTATACAATGAATCTTCGAGTTGTTGCCCATTCGTGTGTTGTTCATATTCTTGTCTGTTTTCCTCTAGGGACCTTCGGGTGATGACCCCGTCGATACCTCGTCTGCTCCGCAGCTACAACCATCCTTGGATGATGCGTCGCAGCTTGTATTTCTTCGTGACCGTGTCCGCAGTCTTGAGAAGGAGTTGCTTGGCATCTGAGGACATGCGGACGTTTGGAAGTCGAAGGCAGAGCGGGGCACCGCCAGAGAGGAATATCTGAAGGGGGAGCTGTGGCATTTGGCCGAACAGCTGCAGTGTAAGTTTCTTCGAGCTGCTGCTCATTTTCGGATGAGCATGTTGGCTGGTCATCTTACTTTGTAGGTGTTGCAGGTGCTAACCTTGTTCCTAGGAAGGAGAAGGAGCGCGTTGTAGTTCGGATCAATTGCTTGATCTAGCAAGATATGGAAGCCGGTGGCTTTTTCTGGATGGATCGCGGCCGTGCCATGGTCCTTGCGACTCTGCAGGATCGTGCCCACCAAGTGTTACGGGTGCTACGGCAAGTGAAGACTTCCTTGGCGTCAATTCTTCACGTCATGTTTCCCCTGGATGAAGCGTCATCGACTCTCTGGGGTTTGCTGGCGAAGTTTCGGGATGTGCATCATGTCAGGAAGCTGGTGCGGCACCAATTAGTTGCGGGTGTGAAGGCCGCTCTTTCCCTTGTGCGGCTGCATCGCCCTGATGTAAATCTTGCGGCTGTGGCGGCTGGGCCGCCCCCTCGACCAGATGGTGGCCTATGGTACATGCGCCCGCACTATGCGGCTGTGAGGCAGTATGCTGAGGAAATTGTAGATCTCTTTGAGCACCGTGCATGGGTGATCCTTCAGAATAGGTAGGACCTATAAAAAGATAGATGTAAAATTTGTATATATTCGACTGGGCGTGTTATGCCCTTTGATGTAAAGGTTGATTGTTTTTAGCACGTTGTGCTTTGTTGTCTGCATGCCCTTTTTGTTAGCCTGATGTGATCAGCTACTCAGGTGTACATGCGTTAGCCTTAGTCGACGAAGTCGCGAGGTGAGGGGGAGCCCCCGAGTGCGTTGTAGCATAAAGAAATGCGAGTGAAAGATAAATTTTGGGGTGAGACACTTAGATTTATTCATATTGTAATGAGGAGGTACATTGTTCGGCTGAGTAGCCTTGGCTGAATAGCCTTATTGAAAGTAAAGGGGGATAGCTAGGGGTAGAAGCGTCGCAGTTGTGCGACGTTCCATGGGTTGGAGTATGCGACTCCAGAATCCACGTGCTTGAGGCGATAGGCACCACCTGGGATGACCTCGGTGACGACGTAGGGTCCTTCCCAGGGTGACTCGAGCTTCTTCGAACGCTCCTGTTTGAGTCGTAAGACGAGGTCTCCTTCGACGAAGTACCTTGGGCGCAGCCGGTGGCTGTGATAGTTGCGGAGACTCTGCTGGTAGACCATCGATCGAGTTGTGGCGAGGTCGCGTGCCTCGTCGAGTGTGTCGACGGCGTCTTCGAGTGCGGCCGTCGATTCAGCTTCACTGTAGGCGACGACCTGTGTGGCCTTGTGGCATACCTTTGTAGGAAGCATGGCTTCAGCTCCGTGCACCATGAAGAAGGGCGTGTAGCCAGTTGAGCTGTTTGGCGTTGTGCGCAGGCTCCAGAGGACAGAGGTTAGCTCTTCTGCCCAAGCTCCCGCGAGCTGCTCGAGCGGGCTCATTAGGCACTTCTTGATTCCACCGCCGACGAGGCCATTGGCATTTTCGACCTTCCTGTTTTTTTGCGGGTGCGCCACGGAGGCATATGATATGTTGATCCCGAGGCCTTCGCAGAAGTCCTGGAATTATTTGGAGATGAAGTTAGACCCGTTGTCGGTGATGATGTTGTGTGGCACGCCGAACCTGTAGACGATGGATTGGAAGAACCTCACGGCCGTTTTACCCTTTTGGTTGGTAACAGGCATGGCTTCGATCCACTTGGTGAATTTGTCAACTGCGACAAGGAGGTAGATGTGGCCTCCTTTCAAGGACTTGGGTAGTTTTCCGATCATGTCGAGGCCCCATTGGGCGAAGGGCCAGGCCAGGGGTATGGGCCTGAGCTCCGATCCAGGTGTGTGCGGTTTTTCTACGAACCTCTGGAACCCGTTACACCTTCGGACGATGTCCTTGGCATCGTTCATGGTTGTTGGCCAGTAGAATCCAGCTCGTAGAGCTTTGGCGACGAGGGCGCGGCTGCCAACGTGATGGCCGCAGATGCCCTCATGGATGTCTTGGAGGATAGTTTTGCCGTCACCGATGGTGACGCACCTTTGGAGCACACCCGAAATGATGTGCTTGTACAGCTCGCCATTGATGATGGTGAAGGCTTTGGACCGGCGAGATATGCGCCGGGCATCCGTCGGGTCATCAGGCAGTTCCCTGTTTATCAGGTACCGCAGGTATGGTTGCGTCCATGTTTCTTCGACTTCCATGACCTGCATCAGGTTTACCACTACGGCCTCTGTGTCGAGCTTTTCGGGTCCTTCCTGTCCTTCGGGTAGTGCAGCCCCCGAGTGCTCCGCCTCTTCGGGTGATCCCTTGGGGAATTTCCTTTTGATGGATGGCACGCAGATCTGTTCGAAGAACACACCTGGTGGCACCCGTGCGTAGGTGGAGCCGATGTTGGCGAGTCTATCGGTCTCTTCGTTGCTTTCACTTCCAACGTGCCGAAGCTCACAGCCGTCAAAGTCTCCTTCGAGTGAATTGTAGAGCGCGCGGTACGCGATCATGTTGGCGGCATGCACGTCGCACTCCTTCATCGTCTGCTGGACGACGAGGTTCGAGTCATCGTAGATGACCAGGCGTGTTGCACCGCAGATCTTGGCCATCCTCATGCCATGGATGAGGGCCTCGTATTTGGCTTCGTTGTTGGAAGCTCGAAATTTCATCCGGAGGACGTACTTCGTATTATCGCCCTACGGAGATGTCAGTATGACCCCGGCTCCTGCTCCTGCCTCGCGCTTGGAGCCATTGAAGTGCATCGTCCATGACTGTGTCATGTCCGGGGTGTCCGACAGCTGTAGTTCCATCCAGTGGACGAGGAAGTCTGGTAGGACCTGCGACTTGATCGCATGGCGCTTCTCGTAGACTATGTCTAGAGGGGACAGCTCGATGCCCCACAGGGCCACGCGTCTTGTGGCCTCCAGGTTGTTCAGGATGCTGTTCAGGAGTGCCTCGTTGACGACCATCACCTGATGCTCCTAGAAGTAGCGGCTCAACCGACGAGCCATCATGAACATGCCGTAGGCGAGTTTCTGGTAGTGAGGGTACCTCTGTTTTGTCGGCGTCAATACCTCGCTGAGGTAGTAGATTGGGCGCTGGACCCCATGGGTCTTGCCATCTTCGGGTCGTTCGACCACGAGCACGGTGCTTACCACCTGGTGTGTGGCTGCTATGTATAGCAGTAGAGGCTTGCGTTCCTTTGGCGTGAACAGGACGGGCGAGGTGGAGAGCAGCCGCTTTAGATATTCGAATACGTCGTCCGCTTCGGGTGTCCACTCGAATTTGTATGCTTTGCGTATCAGCTGATAGAAAGGCAGGGTCTTTTCGCCCATGCGGCTGATGAACCTGCTCAGCGCCGCGATGCGTCCAGCTAGCTGTTGGACGCCCTTGAGGTTCTTCGGTTTCTCCATGGCCATTATGGCCCGTATTTTCTTCGGGTTCGCCTCGATCCCTCGCTGGGAGATGAAGTAGAAAAGCAGTTAACCAGATGGGACGCCGAAGGCGCACTTTTCTGGGTTCAGCTTGATCTTGTATCGATCAAGGTTGTCAGACATCTCGCGGAGATCGTCGATCAGTGTCTTGGCCTCCCTTGTTTTGATTACTATGTCGCCGACATAGACTTGTATGTTGCAGCCGATCTGGCTCTTTAGGCATGCTTGCATGCACCGCTGGTACGTAGCACCCGTGTTTTTCAGTCTGAAGGGCATTGTGTTGTAGCAGAACACTCTGAACGGCATGATGAACGCCGTTTTCTCCTGATCTTCGACCTTCAGTCGAATCTGGTTGTAGCCTGAATAGGCGTCGAGGAAGGAGAGTTTCTCGCATCCTGCAGTCGAGTTGATGATCTGATCGATCTGAGGGAGAGGGAATTGATCCTTCGAGCAGTCCTTGTTTAGCAAGGTGAAGTCCATGCACATCCGCAGGATGTCCGTGTCCTTTTTGGGGACCATCACAGTGTTGGCCAGCCACTCGCTTTCCTTGATCTCCCTAATGAAATTGGCATTGAGTAGTCTGTTGACTTCAACTCCGATGGCTTCGGCCCGTGGCTCAGACAATCGTCGGATGGATTGTTTCACGGGCTTAGCATCTGGAAACACGTTGAGTGCATGCTCGACGAATTCCCTGGGAACTCCTGGCATGTCCGCAGGACACCAGGTGAAGATTTCCTAGCGCTCACGGAGGAATTCGACGAGTGCGCCTTCCTATGCGGGTCTGAGGTCGTTGGCGATCAGCACCATCTTGGAGGCGTCCGTCGGGTGGACCTGCACCTTTTTCATGTTGACTTTTGAGTCGAACGACATGTTAGGTGCGTTCTGCCTTGAGACCGGGGGTGCCCTGTTGTCTATCACCTCTCGGAGCCTTATGAGCTCCTCCTGCATGCCGAATGACTGGGAGATTCTGTTGAAGTCCCTGTCGCAGTGATCCGATCGGGTGAAGCTCCCGTGGACCGTGATGACGCCCCTAGGTCCTGGCATCTTGAGTAGCAGGTACGCATAGTGCGGTACTACCAAGAACCGTGCGAATGCCACGCGCCCGAGGATGGCGTGATATTGTGATGGCCAATCCACCACTTCGAACTCAAGTCGCTCGCACCGAAAGTTATCGGGCTTGCCAAAGATGACGTCGAGCCATATCTTTCCCAGGGGAAATATGCCCTTCCCTAGGACGATGTCGTGGAACGTTGTGTCGGATTGTTCCAGGATGCACAACGGGATCCGCATTACTGCTAATGTTCTAGCGAACATTAGATTAATGTCGCTGCCATCGTCCATGAAGACGCGGCTCATATCGAACCCTCTGATTTGCACCTCGAGCACCAGGGCAGCATGACCTGGGCGAGGGATCTAGCGGGCGTGATCCGAACGGCTGAACGTGATGCAGGACTCTGAACCGCTGAGGTACTCAGGGATGGCGGGTGGAGCGGTCACAGCCAAACTGACTTGGCGGGTGATTTTCTTTTGCACCATGTTTGTTGGGCGCCCTTTTGGATCATCAATGATCCTTTTGGCGTGGGGTACCCGTTTCCGCCGTTGTTTTGCGTGGGTGCGATTGGGTGATTCGAAGGTCCCACGGGTGGTGGTGGAGGAGCTCCGTGGGCGATGTCACTTGGTGTGGGTGCGTGCCCGTACCCAGGGTTCGGGGCTTGCTACCTCATCTGGGACATGCTTTGAGAATGTGGCTTGCCTTCTTTTTGCCATCCTGCTTGTCGATGTAGAAGTGGATGGTGCATGGTCCCGACAACTTGTCGTATGCCGAGGGCTCGTCGTCGCGATCGCGGTGTTGCCACGATTGCGCTGGGTGTCCTCCATCACGGAAGTTGTTTCCATGGTATCCGCCGCTGTCGTGGGTGCCTTCGTTGCGACGGTTGGCGTAGCCAGCCACGACCATGTCGGGTCCGTCGCGATCATTGTAGACGCGTGATCTTCGTTTGCTATGGTGCTCGCGTCGGCGGCCGTAGTCATCTTCCTCCTCTGAATGTGCTCGGTGGATGGAGTCCTCACCATCTGCCCACCTGTTGGCGATGTCCATGAGGTGGTCGAGTGTCTTGGGCTTGACGCGCCCAAGTTCTTCCTTGAAGTCCTGGCGTTTGACGCCATCCTTGAAGGCGTCGATTGTTCTATCCTTAGAGATGTGTGCCGTGGAGTTCTTGATGTTGGACCAGCGTAGTATGTACGAGCGAATGGATTCGCCCGTTCGTTGGGTGCAGACCCTCAACTCTTGGATCGAGGCTGGCCTCTTGCTGGTGCCCTTGAAGTTTCGGATGAAACTGTACACCAGTTCCTCCTAGCTTCAGATGGATCCCAAGGACAGGCTGCTGATCCGGGCTGCGCCTGTCAGCTGCAGCTGAAGGCATTGTAGGGCGGTGTTTTTGTTGCCGCCGTGCAGTTTGACGGACGACAGGTGGTCGCTGAGACACGTCTTAGGGTCCTGCGTGCCATCAAACTTCGGAGTGTTCGAAGGAAGCTTGAAGTTCATCGGCATCCGCGTCCGCTGAACAGATCTGCTGAAGCATCGAGCTCCGTAGAGTTCTCCTTCATCGTCATCCTCTTCGGATTCGGATGAGCACACGTGTTTAGCGCATGCCTTGTCGATCTTGCGTTGGGTGAGTTCACTTCGAGCGTCGTAGTCGCGGCTGCGATGTCGCGAGCTCTTGTGCCATCGTGGTAGGTCGTGCTCTTCCTCGTCGGATGAAGGTGTGGGACTGCGGTTGAACCTAACCACAACCTTCTTCTTCAGCTCCTCGGGAGCTTCCCCGTGGAGCATAGCTCCAATGAGTCCGAGTCCGGCTAATGCGGAATTGTGCATGGCCCTCTTCGGGTCCCCCACCGGAGGTGGATGGGACGCGAGGTATGTGGTGGCTGCCATGATCGTAGCTTGGGGCGTCTTCGGGATGACATTGTCGTTGGCATCCATCTCCATGAAGGATGTGTTGAGGGTTCGGGTCACCTCACGACGTGCGGCAGGGTCCATGTTCTCTACGCGAGAACGATGTTTGTTGGCGTGGTTGTCGTGCGAGCTGGAGCCGCCAACGGCAGAGAGCGCAGCTCGCCGTGCGCTGGACTTCGAGGCTGCTTGCTTGCGTTTGTCAAGCACCTCTTGCATCTTCACCAGCCTTTTGTGCTCTTCGATGAGGAGCAGGTGGTATGCCATCAGTAGGTGCCGTGAGACACCCACAGGAAGGATCTTGTTGCCCGCCACGGCTTCGCGTGCTTGGTTCCATACCTCCTCGCTGAGGTGGATTACCCGATTGGCATCGGTGTCGTCCTCGTTGGGCGGGGGGATTGGTTCCTCCTGTTTTTGTCGTTTCTACCCTGCGGGTTGGGTGGCAGGTTGGGTTGTTGCTGATCCACATCGCTTTGGATGACCACGGCGCATTGGTAGCGTCCGTAGGTCGGATCGCTGCTGCCGCAGCTTTCGGATCTGGAACCGTAGGTTCCTTCATCCGACGGAGGATCGCACAGATCTGAGTTGCAGCTGCTACTATCGTATGACTCATCTGTCGATGTTGACGTGCGTAGCACGGGATGCGGAGCCCACGAGGCGGGCCTGATCGATGGCAGTGGCACCCGCTCTGGGAGGCGGAGGGTGTCGGTCTATCCCACCTGGAAGCAGAAGCTCCCGAACAGGATCTCGAGTCTGTCGCCTACGGGCTCGAAGTCCTTCATGGTGGCTGGCGAGTGGGCGGTGAAGTCGAAAGCGTCGAAGAGGACATGGCTCTTCGTCGCCGATGAATTGTAGATCTCTTTGGTTGGGACCGTCACGATCGCACAATCAGCGCCCCTGATTCCCACAGACGGCGCCAATTGACGAGGTTTATTCTCGGCAATGCCCATTGTTATGAGCTTGGGTTTTGGAGAAGATGGGGGTGCTGGAGATCGCGGAACGGTTAACAGACAAGCAACCAGGGGACACGAGATTTACCCAGGTTCACGCCCTCGGAGGGAAAACCCTACTCCTGCTTGTCTGCTCTTGATTACGGCGAAACTGAAAGTTACAAGGGTGCGCAGATGCAATCTGGCGTGGAGGTGTGTATGCGGTGGTATGAGAGGTGCCCTCCTCGTCGTGCCCTCCTAGCCTTTATATAGAAGTAGGAAGGTCCTGGGCACAGATCGAGTCGGTTACAGGTTTAGGGTTTGCCCTTTTGAATATTCTATCTAATCTAGTCTTGCTCTCCAAGGATCCGAAGACGTCATGGGCTTGGGCCACCCGAATATCTTCATGGGCCGCATACATTCTCATGGGACTTCCTTGGGCTGGACCAGGTATGCTGAAGTCGTGTACCCGTAGGGTATAACCATGTCATCGGGGCCTTTGGATCCGGACAATGATACGTGTACACAACTTGCAGATAAGATCACAAACAATACTATCATAATGATTCAATAATAAGTTCAAATCTGAGATCATGGCACTCGGGCCCTAGTGATAAGCATTAAGCACAACAAGTTGCAACAAAGTCAAATAGCACTAAAAGAGATACTAGGCACTATGCCTTAACAATCTTATTCGATTACATGATAGAACTCATCCAATCCCTACCATCCCCATAGCCTACTACGGGGGATTACTCACTCATGGATGAGGGAAACATGGATGGTTAATGGAGAAGCGTTGGTGATGACGATGGCAATGATCCTCCCCAAATTCCCCGTCTCGGCAGGGTGCCAGAACGGAGTTTCTGGTTCTGAATCTTGGTTTCTGGTGGTGGCGGCGCAGCGGAACTCTTTTTGGAAAAACGTCGAACCCCCCTTGTTTTTTAGGTCAAGAGGCAACTTATAGGCGAAGAGGGAGGCCGAGGGGGTTCCTGCACCCCCCTAGGCGCGGCCAAGCCTGGCCCGCGCCTGGCAGGGGTGTGGGCCCCCCAGGACTCCACTCCGTCTCGTACTCTGGCTCCCTGGATATTCTGGTGAAATAGGATTTTTGTCATATTTTTTGCGATTTTTCCTGATAGTTGATTTTCTGCACAAAAACTAGACACCAATGTAATTATGCTTAAAACAACGTCAGTCCATGTTATTTGTATCCAAATCACAGAAGTTTAGAGGAGAAACAATAGCAAAAGTGTTCGGAAAAGTAGATATGTTTTGGATGTATCATCCCACAGACAACGCCAATTGACGAGGGTTCGACTCGTCAATGCCCATTGTTATGGACTTGGGTTTTGGAGAAGGAGGAGATGCTGGAGATCATGAAATGGCTAACAGACAAGCAACATGGGACAAAGGATTTACCCAGGTTCAGGCTTCCAGAGGGAAAACCCTACTCCCGCTTGTCTGCTCTCGATTCATGGCGAAGCCGAAGATTACAGAGGTGCGCAGATTATATCTGCCGATGTGTATGCTAGGGTTGTCAGGTGTCCTCCTCGATGTGTCCTCCTGGCCTTTATATAGATAGGCCAGGTCCCGGGGATAAGCCGAGTCGGTTATAGGTTTAGGGGTTTTCCCTTTGAATTTCTATCTAACGAAAACGTGTCCTCCAAGGAGTCGAATCCTTCTCGGGCTTGGGCCACCCAAAATCCCGCTGGGATTTGCCATCAGGGATACGTTTTCTCACGGGCTTCTGCTGGGCCGGACCGGGTAGGCCAACATTAGGCACACGTAGGTCATACCCATGTCATGTGCCATCACCAAATTGTAAAGAACATATGTTAAAGAAACATGTTTAACTTGCATGAGACCTTTCTAGAATGGAGAATCAGTGGGGTTTGTATGAACTTGTGAAAAAAATTTATTCATAAGATAGTGTACATCAGTTCTTGCCATACTATCTAAATATTTTTTTTAGTTCATGCACCTTGATACCCATACCGAACCGATCAAGTTGCAAGAACCGAGATCATACATACCCTCGAAAAACACATCACTGTAACAGAGTTGATGACACTTTTGATGTGGTCCTATGACTCCTGCAGCTAGGATATACCTCCTAGTTGCAATAGTTTTATCCTCCCAATAATAGGTTGTTTGAGACACATGCATCACATAATAATTCTCTGATTTAAAGTCCATGTTCTTGTACATAGGTGCATCATGTTGTACTAGCTTGAACATTCGATAGTTTGGGTTAATATCTAACCTTATGATATTTGTGAGTTATTTTAACCTTGTCACATCACGTGAGACAAGAGGATTAGCCCAAGCCAATGCGGTGTTGCTGGGATGTGCCCATAAAAGCTATGCTCTCCTACTATGCGGTACTCGATATGGTACCACAGCTGCCACTGCAACACGAAAGGTTGAGGCGAGCCGCCTGTGGTATACAAGTTGATGTTAGAATAAGTGCCTTATTTGTGTATTGACAATGTGCATTGTTATCTTTGTGCTAAAATATTGAGAACGAGCGAGCAGTTCTGATGGAATATAAAATTGTGAGTTGTTGGTCTATTCTAAATTGACAATTGTAAACAATATGAATCTTGTGTTCTATGGTTATACTGGAATATGAGTTGTTGAATATTTTCCGCACTCTATGTATTAGTGATTGCAACCTTTTTTCTTATAAAATCTGCATGCAGTACCAAAAGGTTGCGAGGGATGTACCAAAATGATAAAAATTTATATGCAAAAATTTCAACTTCATTTGTCCCAATTTTCACTCAGTAGTTCAAACTGTAGTTTAGCAAAAATCATCCTCCACGCAGCATATCCTCACTTCTTTTTCTCATTTGTTGCCTATAGTGAAGGAACCTAAAAAGGAAACTTAACTACGAAACATGTCGAAGATGTTGATAAGAGAACTATTATAAGCTGAAACATAATTTTTTATGGAGTGATGTTTGTAGTTTATATTCTTGACATACATTGCAGCCAATTAACTGAGTAGGTGGTCAAGCTTCTGCATAACGAGGACATATCATGTTGTTTTGTCTAGTTTAATTCTAACTTTCCACCGGTTGCATACAACATTCAGTAATCGGATCTTTCATTTCATTTCTTTCCTATTTGCTCTCTAGCGGTCCTATCTACTACAATTCTAAAATTCGATCATGTTTTAAAGCAAGACAGTGGAGAGGGCAGGAGGTGGCGTTTGCATAGGAAAGCATCAGTTTAATTAACTAGAAAAGTTACTTTTGGTATATATTGAACTGTCCTCTATTATATCTATTGGGTTTATGATGTTATGTATTTTTAATATAGTTACGATATCGTGTGATATAATGTATGAATATTGTGGCCTACTGGCATGTTAGAAATAATCATGGCATTATTTGATACAGTATTATGGGATATAAGCTATATTTTGTATATCAAGGGCCCCTGTTGTAATTTCTCAAAGGTCCTACCAATTACCTTTTTGTATTGTTTACATTAGTGTGATTTTGCCTTTCAAGATGTTGGCAAGGTTGGTTTATGTTTCTTGCCCACCCACATACTTTTGGATTTTTCTTTTGTTTGTTTCTTGTATTTGGTGAATGGGATGAGCTGATTTGGGTTTTTTCCTCTTTATATGTGCATCGATTGGAGGTTTTAAAGAAGATTTTATTGAGATCTATTACTTGTCACGAAAATAAAACATGCAGTAGCCATGATGTTTCCCCGGGAAACTACAGTTCATCTATAACATTTGTGGGTGTTTTGAGTTGTGGCTGGATGGTGAAGACTAGTTCCAAGGTGCACATGATATCATGCTTCTTTTCTTCATGGTTATTCATTGGCTCTATCCTTAACTCCCTTCAAATATCTTTCTTCCTTGCAGTGAGTCGTCCACTTCACAATACCGCACGACGGACTATTGGCATGGTTTTGTTTCGCCTAACACTCGGTTACTCTAAGATTTGGGGCATCATAAGCTCCTGACATTTTTCTTCGGTCTACACCATAGTCATCAGATTTATATTTAGTTTAAGCTACTACTTCCTCCGTTCGGAAATAAGTGATTTGGATTTGCCTAGATTCACATGTATCTAGACGTGTTTAGTGTATAGATACATTCGAATCTAGAAAAATGCAAGTCGTTTATTTCTGGATAGAGGGAGTATTTTCTATCCTTTTTTGTTCAGAGTATATGATGCATTTCTATTGTTTAATTTAACTCTCTTTGTTTCTGTCATATGCTCTACCTCTGAGATTTTTTTTCTTCTAAATTGGTTACCATTTCGACACTCAAGTGCACGGTTCACATTTCTCCGAAGTCCCTTTGCTTGGAGAATCATGTCTATGTTGCATCACGCTACTGAGTTCTGAATTGTGCCTGCATTGTTTTTTGCCAGATTTTATAATGTGAATAAATAAATGGGCTGAGATGAATAACTTTCTTTTGGGTGGACTTAGCTTTGTGAACTCCTTTTGTTTCTTACATTATATGGTTAAAAATACGTTTTTATATGTTTTCATCGTCTGCTAAACTAGTTGTTGCCCTATAATACATCATCTAGAAACCCAAAAATTAATCACGTGCCCTATGTAGGCAAATCTGTTGCTCTCTAATCTTTTTGAGCTGTCATATACATAGGCTATAATAGGTGCATTGGAGATGCTAGTACTATAAGGAAAGCGTACACGGTTGATCATAAGGGAGCATCCAGATCACGCGGGGGACCAGGCTCCTGGTCCGCGTCTCTCCACCGCTGCTTTGGCCGACGGCCGGGAAGGCGCAATTAAGTTACCGTCGACGACGCGTCGCCGTCGACCTCTGGCTGTCTATCGCGACGTGCGATGCCCGGCAGGCTCGATCGAGCGGACACCGTACACGGCGCACTTGGCTGGCACCACGTGGTGGTAGTGGTACCCGCTGCCGTCCGGCGAGAGTCCGACCCGTCACATGGAGTACTGGTCCGTGTGGCCCGGTGCCAGCTCGGCCCCAATGTGCGCACAGCTTATAAAAATAAAAATAAAAGGGCTGATAATCTGCAGATCGCGGCCACGCAGAAGGAGCATGTCGTTGTGCGTGGGCGATACGCAGACCGCATCCGGCCGGCCGGGAATCCCGTTGTGATTTGTGAACGGTGATGGACAACGATCGGATCGATTAGTCATGTTTTGGGAGGTAGGGCGTCATAATCATACTCTTAGGACGTGTTTGGTAGGTCGGGTGACCTAGAAAATCCCACCCGTCACCCATTTAGCTATTTGTTAGGTCGGATCGTGTATATCGAGCAGTGCCCACCTCGTACGAAAAACGGCCCTCAGTCATGTCCAGATGCGAAGCTCGAATCGAGCTTCTCAACACAGCCCTGCCGAGTCCATCCCGCGCGAGCTACTCAGCCCGCTAGGGGTCACGAACCTGCTCCCATCACGCACCGCATTTGCCCCCCAACAACTCATCTCGCCCTGCTCCGTCTCTCCTCTTCCCCGCCTTCGTTCTCTCCTCTGCTCCGCCCCCGACCCTACCCAAGCTCTCTTCGTCGGTCTCCAAGCTAGCGCAGTTCTCCGCCGATCTCCTCAACGCCGCCTATCCCGGCCTCGGCCACCGCGAACAGAGCAGGAGTGGCCCGGCCCTCCTGGCAGCGTGAGCAGAGCACCAGTGGCGCGGCCCTCCTGGCGGCGGCTTCCCGGTGACTCGGCGTCATGGCGGCGCGAACAGAACAGCAGTGCGCGGCACTGGAGCCCGAGCGACGGCATATTGGCGGTAGCGCACGGCGCGTGGCGGCAGCGGCGTCGGAGCCTGAGCTCCAAAGGACCTGATTGCTTTTTTATTTTTTATTCAGAGACGCGATTGCTTTTCTAGTTTCTATTCAGGGACCTGATTGCTTTTTGTAAATAGCTGGCATGGATGAGCACATACAACCTACCAAATAGGATCTCAGCTAAGCATATCTCAACTCATACAACCTAACAAACACAACTAATAAAATAGACTTGTATGTAGTGGGTATAGCTGGACTCAACTTGTATGGGGTGAGATAGGACACCCGGTCTACCAAACACATCCTTATTACCTGCTCTGGATCTTAATGTTATTAGGCAGTTGTACAGTATACGGAGTAGTAATAGTCAAGATCAGCACGGCCAAGTGGAGAGCAGTAGGAGGAGTGTCTTTTAGCTCCCCGCAAATAAACCGACTATCTCCCGTATCTCTTTGCTCGACGACGATGTCTCGTTCTTGTTGGAACATCTTGATTCCTCATGACAGAATTGAATCCAATCACTGACCGCGTGGAGTATCTGTTTTTCTTAAGGATCCTATGGTGGAGCGCGTTGTTTCCTCGTGATCTGATCGCGCGCTCCCGCGGGAGGAAACGAGAGGAGACAGCTAGCTGCAAGAGGAAGGGACAAATATGAGCTATTCATATACTCCCTTCCTCTCAAAATAAGTGAAGTGGCTTTGTATAGATTCACATATATCTATAGTATTTTAATTCCATGTCACTTAGAACGAAGGTATTAGTACTAGTCTAATAATAATTTTAGCGGTGCTATCCAAACGGACAATCTGTGTTCAAACAATGTCCGCAACAGACATGAAAGAAGGGTGATCGCACGATCATGAGGCCAGTTCATCGTCATGCCTCCAACACAGGTCGCCAATGCCTCCTCCGCTCATGCGGGTGTTGCGCAACCTCGTCTACGTCTACGTGGACCACGCCCGCTAGCACTAGGAGGAGATGAAGCCGGTCTCGTGGCCCGACATCAAACTCCCCAGCTTGGCGCCCGAACATGGCGAGGGTGCCCGTGCAGCCCGTGCAGCGAGAAGGGCCGCCACAACGTGAGATCGAGCGACGACGGGCTCTCCTCCCACCCGATGTACGAGACGACCTCGCGTTCACCCCCAACTTGGACCTATGAGACAAGTTCCTGGAGTAGGAGCATGATTCACGGCGCAGCGTCACCTTCCTTAGCGACAAGGGGTCGAAGGATAGCGATGACGTGCCTAGTGAGGAGACCCGCTACGACACGGCTGACAACTAGGGCCTCCTCATATACGGGAAGGAGCTGGCAGCCATCAAGCAGGAGGAGGAGGAGCCGCCCTTTCTGCCGCCAGAGCTAGACAAGGAGGAGGCCTAACAACATATGCAGTCACACATGTATTTATGGGCATTCATCTTAATACCCATAATTTTGGTCAAAACTTTCGAATCCTTGGACAGAGTCATGAGTTATGGATTAGTTCCTATAAAAAATTGTCTATGCTGAAGATAAGCATGAGCACATTTCACCCAAAAAAAAAGATAAGCATGAGCACGAGGTGGTGTAGTTGACTAGAACCAATGGAATTGGCAGGTTGTGGTATCGGATCGTGCCACCTTCACTTACTTTTATGATTTTTTTTCCAACGTCTTAATCTTAGAATGCCCATTATCAAAATTCTGGCCCGGCCGCTGCCTAACAACCGAGTCATATTCTAGTCACGTGATTAATTGGACCGAGGCATATTCTAGTAACGTGATTGGAGGAATAGCGAGTACTCCGTGAGAAGCTCTACAACCATGCAGATTCCGTAGTCGACAAAGATTTCGTCGTGGCATGACGAGAGCCACTTGGCTCTTGAGTGTAGTTGCAGTTAATCGTCGTCCGTAGAGTAGAGCGGACTGTTCCCGACCGTCAAAAACGCTGGTGGAGTACGTAGGACATGATTTCATATTTTTGTTAATGATATCTAGCAATAGTAGCAGTATAAATATAAAATCAATCTATTTACTCCCTCCGATCCATATTAATTGACTTTGATTTGTAAAAAAATTGGATGAACCTATATACTAAATAGTGTCTAGATTTATTCAAATCTATACGAATTTAAGTCAATTAATATGGACCGGAGGGAGTAGTAATAAGGGTTACAAGCGTCAGATTGATGTACTAAGAGGAAAATATTGGTTATAGTACATTACACAAAATACTCTGGTAATTAGAGAATCAAAACAAATGAATCTCCAAGGCATCTTCCCGATAGCTATATTGGGATCTCGTCATGAAGGCGCACACTGATTGACACAAAATAATGCATGCAGCGCCATCATACAGTAGTCCAACTGTTTATGCACAGACCTCTTGTTTGCAATATACTCCCTCCGTTTCAAAATATAAGATGTTTTAGGTTTATAAAATAAAATGAATCTAGACTTGTTTTAATATGTAGGTTTACTCAACTTTAGGATGAATCTATATACTAAAATAAGTCTAGATTTATTTTTTTACAAACCTAAAACATCTTATATTTTAAAAGAGAGGGAGTAAGTAGGAGTCGCTATATAGGGAGGTGATAATAAACCCTAAGAGCGACATACCTACTACTCACGTGATTTTTTTTCTCACAAAAAAGGCTATAAACAAACGGCAAAGCTGACGTAGCTACTATTCTTACTTGATAATTGTACGTCAAATTAACAATTGCTTTCAAAACCAAAGCACGTCCAAATCAGAATCTCTTTGAATGACTTGTGTATGCATGACAGAGTCAATACCAGAAGAATATGGGCATTCCAAGCTGCGGTTTATGCCACGAAAGTAGTACTGAAGAACCCCCTTCTACAACTCTTCTTTGACTGCATTTTTGCTCAGCAATGTTTGGATGATCTTTGTCCTTCAGGGCAGGGCATACATCTCTTGCTAACCTTCTTATGGTGCATTTGGATCTGGATATCCAAGAATGATTGTCTCTTTCGCAGGAAAAAAAAGAGAGCCATATCAAAAAAAAAATATACATAGGCATTGTTAAAAAAGCTGGGAAATGGTCTACCTTCTGAATCTTCTTTGCAGGTAAAAACTGCCCAACAACAACAACAAATCATGCAGGGAAGAGACACGGAGAAGCAAGGAGAAACCATTTCAGAGGGCATGTGCATACTGATAGAATAGCTTTGGATCTGCTAGTCTAGGTACTCACGGTAGTAATTGTATTACACGAGCTATTGCATCTGAGAGGGAGAGAGAGAGAGAGAGAGAGAGAGAGAGAGAGAGAGAGAGAGAGAGAGAGAGAGAGAGAGAGAGAGAGAGAGAGAGAGAGGGGAGAAAACCGCCTGCGCCCTGGCTCGACAAGCATGAGCCAGAGGGGATGCCCGAGCTGGAGCCGTCGTCGTTAGCCATAGGGAATAGGGGCGACGGCGTGAGTGTGCTGTGGTGGCGGCGCTTCCCGTCGGCTCGCGCTAACCCTAGATCGGTAGGGGTGTAGGTGGGGTGTTGGCACAGCGGCGAACCTCGTACCGTGCGCTGCCAGCTTCCCACCACTTTATATAGCGCGACGACAGGGGCCCACCAACCAGATAGGATTGGGCGCCCCCGATCAGGGCGCAGTTAGGGGCGTGACGGGCCGTTGGGCTTCGTCACGTTGAGATCTATCTAACATTCTCCCCTAGATCTTGACTTTACTTTTAACTTTGTACTTTACTTATTTCATCACAGATCGATACATTTCATCGTCTCAGCTCAATTGCCGATAGAATCAGACAACCACTATATACCTTTCTATTTTGAAACAAATCTTGTTACTTTAGGGCCACTGTAGTCCAGAAATCATAGGATTTCCATTAAACCCATGCCGGCTATGTGTTCTTTGAACACATTGGGTGGTAAGCCTTTCGTTAGCGGATCCGCAAGCATATCCTTTGTCCTTATATGCTCGAGTCTTATAGTTTGATCCTGGACTTTGTCCTTCACAACATAATACTTTATATCTATAGACTTTGTAGCATTACTCGACTTGTTGTTGTGAGCATAGAATACTGCGGGCTCGTTGTCACAGTACATCTTTAGTGGACTGCTGATGCAGTCAACCACTTTTAAGTCGGGCAAAAATTTCTTTAACCATGACGCCTGTCCCATGGCCTCATAACATGCTATAAATTCTGCATACATCGTAGATGACGCAACTATCGACTGTTTGGCGCTTCTCCATGAAATAGCACCTCCTGCGAGAGTAAAGACATACCCTGTCGTGGACTTTCTGTCGTCTTTATCTCCCGCAAAATCCGCATCTGAATACCCTTTTATCTCTAGGGAATCAGATCTTCTATATGTTAGCATGAGGCATTTTGTGCCTTGCACATAACGCAAAGCTTTCTTTACCATCTTCCAGTGCTCTATGCCTGGATTCTCTTGATATCTACCGAGTACCCCGGTGATAAAAGCTAAGTCAGGGCGAGTACACACTTGTGCATACTGTAAGCTTCCAACAGCCGAAGCATATGGTACTGACTTCATTTGATCGATCTCATATTGATTCTTTGGACATTGGGATTTCCCAAAACTATCGCCCTTGACTATGGGAGCAGGTGTTGCATTACTCGCATGCATATTGTATTTCTTTAAAATCTTTTCACAATACGCTTTCTGCGACAGTCCTAACACTCCATTCTTTCTATCTTGGTGAATTTCTATGCCCAAAACATAAGAAGCTTCACCAAGATCTTTCATGTCAAAGTTTGATGACAAGAAATTCTTTGTCTCAAGTAGTAGACTAACATCACTGCTGGCAAGCAGGATGTCATCCACATACAGAATTAGGAAAATATATTTCCCACTTTTGAACTTTGCATAAATGCAGTTGTCCTCAACATTTTCCTTGAATCCAAATCTTTTAATTGTATCATTAAACTTTAAATACCACTGCCTAGAGGCTTGCTTTAACCCATAAATGGATTTCTTTAGGCGGCATCCCATATGTTCCTTCCCCTCCATGAAAAAACCCTTGGGTTGTTTCATGTAAACATTTTCTTCTAAATCAACATCCATTTGATGTAACTCTAAATCAAAATGTGCAACTAGTGCCATGATGATTCTAAAGGAGTCCTTACATCAGACCGGAGAAAAAGTCTCATTGTAATCCACGCCTTCTCTTTGCGTAAAGCCTTTTGCCACAAGTCTAGATTTGTATTTTTCTACATTCCCATTGGAGTCATACTTTGTTTTGTAGACCCATTTGTATCCTACTGTTTTGGCTCCTTTAGGAATTTCCTCTAAGTCCCAAACATTGTTGGAACTCATCGATTTCATTTCATCTTCCATTGCATCCACCCACTTGGCTGAGTGAGGGCTACTCATGGCTTCTTCATATGAGGTAGGATCGCCCTCCATATGAACTACGTTATAGACTTTGTAAATTTCTTTGGAAATGGCTGGTCTTCGTTCTCTTTTAGACCTTTTGAGTTCATCAGACTCTTGCTCATTTCTTGCCTCGGGTTTAGGCACATTTTCAGTATGTGGTTGTTCTGGCTCCCTGTCGTGCTCAACAGTGGGTTCAGGTGGCTCCTGATGGACAGGTTTCGAACTTTCGCCCATTGTTGTCACGTGTGGAGTCACAACAGGTGTCGACACCACAACCTCAGGAGTTGTAGATGGTGGCACAACAGGTTGCGAGAAAAATGGCTCCTGAGTCATCGGATTAGGTGCATGCACCCTCTTCTCCTCAAGATCAATTTCCCGAGCTACCGTGCTCCCCCTCATCAATTCGTCCTCCAAGAAGACTGCATGTCTCGTTTCTACAAACTTTGTGTATCTGTCAGGACAGTAGAAACGATAGCCTTTTGACTTATCTGGATAGCCAATGAAGTGGCAAGATACTGTTTTTGGGTCTAAATTTGCAATGTTTGAATTGAAAACTTTTTCCTCAGCTGGGCTCCCCCAGACCCTCAAGTGGTGCAGAGAGGGAACTCTGCCTGTCCACAATTCATACAGCGTTTTGGGCACCGACTTACTTGGTACTCTGTTGAGAATGTGAATGACGGTTTTAAGCGCCTCCATCCAAAATCCCAATGGAAGGGTGGAATAGCTCATCATGCTGCGCACCATATCCATAAGGGTACAGTTACGCCTTTCAGCTACTCCATTTTGCTGAGGTTCGTCCGGCATAGAATACGGGGCGACTATTCCATTTTCCTGCAGGAACCTTGCAAAGGGTCCTGGTACTTGACCATATGGAGTATGCCGACCGTAGTACTCTCCCCCACGGTCAGACCGAACTATCTTAATCTTTTATCATGCTGATTTTCTACTTCAGCTTTGAAAATTTTAAATTTATCCAATGCTTCAGATCTTTCTTTAATTGGATAAATATAACCATATCGGGAGTGATCATCCGTGAATGTTATGAATAAATCATAGCCATCCACACTTTTCACCGGAAACAGTCCACAAATGTCCGTGTGGATTATTTCTAGTGTAGCTATACTTTGGTTTGCACCCTTTTTAATTTGTTTTACATACTTTCCTTTAATGCAATCTATGCATTGTTCTATGTCTGAGAACTCTAACGAAGGAAGAATGTCATTTTTAATGAGGCTTTCTATTCTTCCCCTCGAAATATGGCCTAATCTGCAGTGCCATAACTTCGATGAGTCAAGAGTTCGCTTTCTTTTCTTTTGTTCTTTGTTCGACATGGGAACTTGTTCATTCACCTCACACACAGAAAATACTTTCTCATGCAAAGATAATAAATATAGCTTGTCATGTAGGGTAGCAACACCCACACAAATATCTTTTAACCAAATGACATATTTGCCATGTCCAAAATAACACTCATAAGAATCTTTGTCCAAGCACGATACACTTATTAAATTTCTATGAATGGAAGGAACCAAAAGAACATCCTTAAGCAAAAGAGAAGAGCCATCAGCCAGCTCTAGAGGAATGTCGCCAACAGCCTCCACTTCTGCTTCAATCCCATTCGCCACTTGAATGAGTCTTTCTCTTTTTGGCAAAATCCTTGTTGAATGGAACCCCTGTAAAGAGTTGACAACATGAACAGTTGCACCAGAGTCAATCCACCAAGTAGATCTTGAAAACTTTTCATACAGAGATTCATTAACAAAAGAGACTATATATTTACCGTTTTTGGCCATTATGGACTTCAGCCATACTGGACAATCCTTCTTGTAGTGGCCAACCTTTTTGCAGTGGTGGTACTGGTCTTTTTCCCCAATGGTGGACTGCTGGTACTGGTGCTGGTGCTGCTGTGGGCCCTTGCCATGTGGCTTGGAAGGTGAGCCACCATGGTTACTGTTGATGAAGATCCTCTTCCTATTGTCCTTCACGAAGTTCAAGGAACCACCGTGAAGGGCCTTCAGCCTTTCCTCCTCTTGGGAGCACATCCCAATGGTCTTTTCAATGTCCCACTTTTCAGGGGACATGTTATAGTTGATTACGAAGTTCTCGAATGACTGTGGAAGAGAGGCCATCACCAGGTGCACCAGAAGTGCAGGCTTTAGCTCGAGGTCCTCATCCATGGGCTTCAGCTTGTCTGCCATGTTTGACATCCTCAAGATGTGCTCTCTTATGCCATGTGGCCCTCCCGTGTACTTTTCTGTCACCAGCTGTTTTCACAGCTGGTTTGCATACATCTTTGAAGAGCTGGTAAACTGGCTCTTTATCTTTGCAAGGTATTCGCCCACGAAGGCACACTCTCCAATTGAGCCCACTATAGCGTTCTCAATTGTGTTCTTTACAAAAGTCAAACATTTCTTGTTGGCGTTCACCCACTTTTGATTGTCTATCGAGTAGGACAGCTCCAAGGGAGCGTGGTCCCTCTTTCTTTTTTCAAATGCAGCACTTTTCTCAGCATCGCCCCTCACAGGGTCAGCAGGCTTGACTTGTTGCTTGGTGTCAACCACCCAGTCCACTTCGGCGCATACAAACGCCAGATCAACCTTTTTCCTCCATTCAGAGTAGTTGTCCCCCCTTAGCAGCGGGATGTCCTTCAAACAGCTCATGAGGTTGAGACCTCCTGAAAAATACAAAAGATGTGAGATCACCAAAGAAAACAATTGTATGCATTAATCCAACGTTGGTATAAATTAAGCATGCAATTGTCTGTGCCATTTAAAATTACATCACCGTTGGGTAGAAATAAGATTAAATGCACCTTTAATACTCAATAAAAAAGATCATGATCATGCTTAATAATAACGTTGGTCAATTAATAACATGAGACACAATCATCTTTAATTACTTTGTCACATCTTTATAACAAAATTTAAACAAACATTATTGCATTATTGCAATTTAAATCAACTATTTGCAGCGGAAACATTTATAATGACTTTCATAAATTTTAAACTTTACAGAAAAAAAATTCTGCCTCTTTCATATTCTCTAGTCAAATATTCACTTGAAATATTGAATAGAGAAAACTATGTTAAAAATATGCTTAAAACTAAGCAAAAACAATTAAAAAACAGCTCTGAAAAGAAAAACAGAAAAAAAACTGTTCTGTTACGACCTCCTGGGCCTTTTCCTTGGTTGGCAAGCAGCAGCCCAGCAGCCTGCTAGCGCGCTGCCGCTATCTGCTGCCACCAGCCCAGCGCCAGCCAGGCCCACTTGGCCCGCCAGCGCCCGCTCCGCACCCGTGCGGCATTTAGCAGACGCCCGCGCGCCGCCTCTGCTTGTCGTGGCCCAGCAACGAGCCCGCCAGCAGCCTGCGGCCCGCTCGCGCCCCCGCCGCCCGCAACTGGCCGATCTCGGCCGTCCATCTCCTCTACCCTAGATCCTATGGCTGCCCGCGCCCCTCGGAGGGTTAAAACCCGCCCGCGCCGCAGCCCCCCTGAAACCCTAAGTCATCCCCCCCCTCAGCCCACCCCGCGACCCCCCTGTCCCTCTCTCTGGCGGCTGCGCTGCCTGGTGCGAGGCGAGGCGGCGCCGCCCGGCACCGCCGGCGGTCCCCTCCCTCTCCTAGCATGCTGCAGCTCCTCCCTCCCCACTCTCTGGTGGCGGCTTTGGAGCTCGCGAGTGGAGACGAGGCGAGGTGGCCGCTCCGCGCGGCGACGGTGCCGGCGGCGGCGAGCCCCTCCCTCTCTCCCACTCTCTGGCTTGCAAGCCCCCTTTCCCCAGCCTTCTATCCACCTTCCCCCACCCCTCGAGCGACGAGGAAGAGAGAAGAGACGGTGACGGGCGGCGGAACCGTGGCCCCCCTCTGCCCCCCTTGGCGAGGGTGCGTCCACCCGAGGGTGGGCGCACGCCCGTCAAGCGGCGCAGTGGCGGTGCCACCTTGCCGGCGCACGGCGGCGACCGGTGATGCTTGGGGTTTTGTTTTGCTTTTTCTCTGAGATTTTCGGGGCTTTTCTTTGTGGGATCTGGGAGGTTTGGGGATTTTATTCTCTGTTTTTCTTGATTCGGGGTGGGATCTGGGGACAAACTAGGGTTCATCTCTGTTCGGGATCTGGGGATTCTTTTAGGGTTTCTTTTCTTTCTCTTTGCCCCAGAGGGGTTGTCCTTCTTCCCTATGCCTCGGCTTGCCGATGCGCATAGGGATCGAGGGGGACGGCGCGGCCTTAGGGCAAGGCGCACTATTAGATCTAGAATCTTTGTTCTTCTTTTGCTTTTCTACCGAAGGGAACTAGATCCAGGCTAGAACGACTCGCTTTGATACCATTGATAGAATAGCTTTGGATCTGCTAGTCTAGGTACTCACGGTAGTAACTGTATTACACGAGCTATTGCATCTGAGAGGGAGAGAGAGAGAGAGAGAGAGAGAGAGAGAGAGAGAGAGAGAGAGAGAGAGAGAGAGAGAGAGAGAGAGAGAGAGAGAGAGGAAAAGATGGGAGAAAACCACCTGCGCCCTGGCTCGACAAGCATGAGCCAGAGGGGATGCCCGAGCTGGTGCCGGAGCTGGAGCCGCCGTCGTTAGCCATAGGGAATAGGGGCGACGGCGTGAGTGTGCGGTGGTGGCGGCGCTTCCCGTCGGCTCGCGCTAACCCTAGATCGGTAGGGGTGTAGGTGGGGTGTTGGCACAGCGGCGAACCTCGTACCGTGCGCTGCCAGCTCCCCACCACTTTATATAGCGCGGCGACAGGGGCCCACCAACCAGATAGGGTTGGGCGCCCCCGATCAGGGCGCAGTTAGGGGCGTGACGGGCAGTTGGGCTTCATCACGTTGAGATCTATCTAACACATACCAGGAACAAAGATTTTCTCGGATGCGTCCTGGAAAAGCGGCAATGATCAAGAAAGTACAGAGTTGGCAATCACCGGAATTGGCATATTTATGCAGGTTGAAGGCAACGGATATACAACACAAACATCACAATACAAGCCTCAACTTCTTCAACACACTCTTTCTCAAAAAAAAAAACTTCTTCAACACACTCAGTCTTAGAGGCAGAAGCAAAAGCAATGTTGCTCGCAATTCAGATAGCAGGGGAAATACAGGTTAATAGGCCAACATTACTGACGGACACCAAAGCTATTAGCAAAAGGGATAGCAGATGGAAGAATCGGCACTAAATACATGCACTGGAATACCAGGAACACTCTTGTTGGGATCTCATCTTCAGGCCAAAGTGTTCCACATTGCTAGGAACAGCAATTTTGTAGCCCACAATTGTTTGCCTATCCTGAAATGCTCTCGTCAGCTCATATCTCTTCTTCTCGCCATGTTCTCCCGATTCTACAGAATTCTGAGTGGGCAGGGTTTGTAATTCATCATGTACAGTGTAATTGAGCCGATGGATCAGATTTGGCGTCAATAACGCCTCTTATTGTTTAGTAAAAAAAAACTATATGCAATCAGCCTCCTTAAAGAGACCACCTTTTCCTTTTGCCGTGGAGAACATTGTGCTTACAACATGGAGCATCTCAAAATGAAGGAATAATCCGATCTTCAAAAATGAAAGGCCTACTTTAGAAGGGTGGAAGCAAAGACTCAAGTCTGACATTGCTTGCTTTCCCAGAAAAAGGTCACATTGTTTGGCGTTCCGTGGAGCACACCCCAGCTTAAAATCTTCTTTCTCTTTTTCTGAGTGGCTATGTCTTAATCAGTAACTTTTTCCTCTCTATTAATGATCATTCATGTTTTGTATCACGTCAGTTCCAAGTTTTGAATAATGCCTATGCAAATTTGTCATGACAAGAACAAGTACTCACAGCGTTCCGAGATGTAGTAATAGGCAGCTTATGTTGGCAGTGTAATAGCAAATTAGACAGATAGCCTATAAAGATGCGCGAGGTACAGTTTTAGGGGTTTGTACTCATTTCAGGAACCTGCAGATCATGAAAATAACAATATCAGCATAAGTATTAGATTGCGAGTTTTGTACAATCCTGAAACTCCAATTGGAGGCCAAGCTTCAGAACATCAAACAATGCTCCCTCCGGTCCATATTAATTGACTTTGATTTGTCAAAATTTAGATAAACCTATATACTAAATACTAAATAGTGTCTAGGTTCATCAAATCTAGACAAATTTGAGTCAATTAATATGGGCCGGAGGGAGTAGGACATTATACCTCTATTCCAGAAAATAAGGCGTATAAATTTTTGAAAAAATAAACTGTATCAAGTTTGACCAAGTCTATAAAAATATCAATTATTATAATATTATGTAGATACTACATGAAAATACATTTCATAACATGTCTAGTGATATAAATTTGACATCGTAAATTTTAATATTTTTTCAATAGCGTTGGTCAAACCTAATATTGTTTGATTTCTTAGAAAATGTATACACCTTGTTTTTCAGAACGGGGGTAGTAGACAAGTGGAAACCACTTCTTTGCTTTCCTTTCAACTCTCAACCCCCAAAATATATGGATAACAAAAATAAATGTTACATGTAACAATAGAGATACAACTGGTTACGCATTTCTGCGTCGTTTCAGATTATCTTTACAGCAGCTCTATAAAACCAGACCTCCTATTAGTACTATGGGAGCAGTGCACAACAACATCAACATGTCAAACTCTCAGCAGGCAAAGGCATGTCAAGCAAACCAAAGATTTGTCAGGCAGGGATATGTTCATATCGTCTACTCCAGTCAAAGTTCATCCATTGTCTGCACTGGAGGTGGGGTAACATCAGGAGCTGAAGAGGTGCCACTGTCTGTTCTCTCACGGATCTCCCTGTACTCTTGGCATATGGCACACAAGTGGCAGAATAAGTGTGTTGTCAAATCGCCACATGGCGCTTCCTACAAAATAAAGGTACTCAGGATGAACAACTCTAATCAAGTAAAGGATCAGACTGCCTATGATAAATTCACATTAAGAATGCATGATAAGGCAAAGAGAATCATGGCAAAATAATAACAGAGTATCATAGGTTCAAACTACACACCGGAAGATTGTACTTTGTTCTTAGAGATTGACGGTATCCGCAAGCATAACAAGCAACAGCAGACCCTGGAACTGCTAATACAAGCCCCCCAGTACACAGACAGCAGAAACTTGTAAGGAGGCCCCAGAGCATGCAATGCGTGGTGCATGATCCAGCAAGAGTTCCAGATCCTAAGAACTGTGCATTCTTTCCAAAAAGGAAACAGGGGCAAGTCGCGCCAATACAACCTGCAGATATGATCATAAAATTTCAGGGCATAAAAACATTCTTCACATTCTGCAAATAAAGGTGCTTTACTATGGTGTAATACATTTATGTATCTATTCATAGCACTCCAAATTTTGAATACTCCCTCTGTTTCGGTTTACAGGTCATGCGCGTATACCTAGGTCACCAAATTGAAAATTAAAATGTGAATTGTATAGCATAAAAATTATACCATTAGAAACTTTAGATGTTATATTTCCAAATGGTATAATTTTTGTATTATACAATTTATATTTTAGTGGTCAAATTGACAATGTAGGTATACGCACATGACTTGTAAACTGAAACGGAGGGAGTAGCTATCATTACTTTGTTAAGTAAAGCAATGCTACGATTGTCCACACAAAATTAAAGTGACGAGGGGGGGGGGGGGGGGGGTTAATGAAGGTGTCATGGTGATGCCAGATTTGCTTCACGAGATTCATGCAGCTTAATTGTGTCCTTGACAAGATAATGGCACCCAAGAAAATGATGTTTATACTTAGACATATTATTTCTGCAAGTACAGTAGCATGTTACTGTAGTTTCAAAGGACTGCCAGAAAGGCCATAGGAAATATCACCAACCAGGATAACACTAGTTATCGACTTGTGCAAGTTAAACAGGGTAAGAATAAGATAAAGTAAATCCTGCATTAGTTTACTTTACTTTAAATTCATATTTTCCCTTCTAGCTCAGCTCCATAGCATCGTGCAAATGGTAATTAACGGCATTTGTCACCAGGAGAAGTAGTTTTTATCTTGTTCTTTGAATCCTCTACAGGTAACCTTCAAATCAGCCCCTTTGCACAAAAAGAGCATGGGAAAGGCTGTCTAAAAATTCCCTGCCCCAGACCGCACAATGTGTGGGAACTTTCAGCACTACTAGGTACGCCCTTTTTTAATCTTCTATTTGTAACCACATATGAGAATGCAGCATGAAGCTATTTATAACTTCCTGATAATTGGAACATGACTACAGATTCTCTATTACCGTAAGAACCTCAACCAGGTCAAATCTTTATACAACTTTGGCTCCAGTGAAAATTGTATAAGTAATTTAACAATGAGAGTACTGAACAAGAGAGTCGATTCATATACTGTTATACTTATATTATACTACCAAGATTAAAAAAAACTGTCTAAGAGTAAAAATACCCAGAACACTACCACATTACTCAAATATTGCTTCAACTTGAATATCCGCTACTACATATTTATTTATATCCTAGAAGTTTAGTTGAGCAGTCAACTGGTTTACACCCCATAGGGATTGGCAAATGGCAAGTAATGTACAGATACTGCTCCTCCGTATATAAGAATTAAATGTAACTTAGAAGGCTAAGAGCACCACCGCACCAACTACCACTATGAACAAGTCGAGGCAAGAAGACTATATTCCCATAACTATGATCAGATTTCTCTCTAAAGCATGCTCGCTCCTACTTCCTAATACACCATGTGCGAACAAAACATCAAACTAACCAGCCCATCTGATAAATCTGATAACTTCAAAACAAAGATATCAACTAAGCTACCATGTACAGTTTCAAGTTCTTAGTTTTATCCTATCATGCAAACGAGTAGCACCTTTTATCTTTCCGTCTGTAAATCAAGGAGTCACAGGTCAGAAAGAAGCATACAGCTCTGTGGATCATCAAAACAAGCACAGATGCCTGACGACCATTGTGTAGGATCCCTGCTTAATTTATGGCGTGCAGCAACGTCCTCCTCCACCGCAGGAACGCGATCCTCTTCAGTGTCTAGGCCATATAACGGAACATACTGGGGTGGAACATAGCCTCCTTTTCCGGCCATCTCTGTAGCACACAAAAGGAAGACAGCATTAGAGCTTCACTAAGAGACGAGAAAACATTAGACGACAAAGCACAAGACAGTGGAGACACAGAGCTGCGCATTAACAATCTAAATTGTAAATTTAGACGTGTTTGATTATTATAACGGTTAAGACCACATGTCCAGGACCAACAGATACATTCAGCAAGCTTTGGAAGTAAATGAAATGTTGCAGATTAACCCTGGTTTGTCATGATTCTGATAGCTTCCGAGAATAAATATACTCGGAAAAAAATTAAGAAGTCTGCACGCAACCACCGTCTCCAGGAGTGAATTCTGCCGCATGTTGAATTCTTTCTTTACGATTCGGGTGTAGAGCTCATTTTTTTTTCGAAATGGGTGTAGAGCTCATGAGCTGAAGCAACAAATAGACTTATGGATCTAAAAGGCTACCCAAAATCAAGAAACTGCAACGACCGATTCCATTTGATCGCAGATTTACAGGAACTGCAGTGGAAAAGGGTCCCATTGGGGATGGCATGCGATAAAATAAACGAGTAAAAACAGAATGCCAAACAGCTCACCGGTAAATTAAATCAATGAGAGCCCCTGAAGCTCGGACGCCCAAATTCGTGCCTATCCGCGAGCTTGCCTGCCCGACCCTGGAACGCTACCTCCGCCGATTACCCAAAACTGCGGATTCCGTAGTACAATTGGTAGAGAAATCAAGCAGGAATTTATCCAGGAACGAGGTGAGATTTGGGCAAAGCAAACGAAAGAAGGGAGCGTCAGATGGCGCCGAGGATAGATGGCAGGTCAAGAGGGAAGGGGGCGGCTGTGAGGCCGGCGTCGTACCTGCGCTGCGCTGCGCTCCGGCAGTGGATTTATTTTTTCTTTTCTAGTATCTGGCGGGGGATTTCTGGTGTGTTGCAATGGACGGGAGGGGAAGGCCGCGCGTCTAGAGCTAAAGCTCGGGGAAGAACCGAAGAACACGCAGACACGTTCCACCGTGGAACTTCCACGAGCGAACGAAACGGTGTTGACAAGATTTGAGATTTGCGCCGGGCCTGTCGGTGCCGGGGTACGCCGGTAAGTGTAAAATTGGGTCTAGGTGGAGGACAAATTCGAAGGAAAACGCTGTGTTTTAGCCGGGGGACGCGGCGCTTCTGTCTTCCTGCTTCCGCGTCGTCGGATCGGTTTTCATCGTGTGCTCTACATCGTGCCACGTGGCAACGGAACGTGCGTTTGGACCGATTTGTTTCAGTTGCGCGGGGAGGAGCAACCGTACAGCGCATTTGGGGGGGATCGAAACTCCTGGTCCGTTGCGGCGGAGCCCGGCGACTCGGAGGGATCCCGTTCGACGCCGCCGTCGGTTGCTTCCGCGGGAACGACGGCGCGCCTCCGCCTCTCTCTGGTTAGTGCCTCCACCGGTTTCTTCCATGTCTTTCCTTCGCATTCTGCCGCCGCCATTTCATCCCCTAACCCTAGCTCCTGCTATCCATGTCCATAGAGAAGAGGGGGACATCTCCGGGGGCGCGCGGAGAAGAAATCTAACGGCCACTGTGTAGGAATTGAAGAGGACATTCCCGTTCTGTGAGTTAGTTTTGCCCAAATCTCCTATTTTGCGTGAGGATTTTGTTCATCCTCTTTCCTTTTCTGTGACATTTTGCTCTACTTATTGATCCACTGTGTAGGAATTTGAGGAGGGATTGTGCTGCATTCATATGCCATGGATAAAAAGCTTCTGTCTGGTGTAGATATGGAAGTGAGTTTATGTCCTAAATTTTTTTTGCTGCCTACCATGTTAATGTTTTGCTCTCTATTATGTGTGTTTTTGCTTCTATTATATATGATGATATAATCCTGTTGTTTTCACCTAGCAGTAATCATTTTGCTAGCCTACCATTTTTTCTGCTTCCTACTATGTTAATTTTTTTCTATCTGCTATATGAGTTTTTGCTTCATTGTATGTTATTGTTTGACTAAGAAGCAATTATTTCTGCTAGCTCCATTATGTTTTTTTGTTGCCTACTATGTTATTTTTTTGCTTTCTTTTTTATGTGTGTTTTTGCTTCATTGTAAACTATGATAGAAGAATGTTATTGTTTGACTAAGTAGCAATAATGTTAATGTTTATAACTAGGTTACTTGCTGTTTTGTTCATTGTAGCTAACTTTTTTTTGCTTCATTTTTGTAGTAGTTTTCTTGCTTCATTGCTGCAGTACAATGTTTATTTCCCCCCTGATTTTTGTTTATTGATTAAGTGTGTGTTTTTGTTCCCTAATTTCTTTGCAGGGGCCAAAGGATGTTAAGTGGGGTTCCAAGAATCGTTTGCTGCTAAGCGTTTGCGCTCCATTGTGAATAGTCTATCCCCAAAGAAGATGGCAGTGATTAAGGGAAAAGGTGCATTCCAGGAGCTTCTGAATGTGTCACCTTTCAATGTTCCGAGTGAGCTTGTTGACTATGTTGTGGAGCATATTACCCTTGGTCTGCGTGAGTTCAAGGTTGGAAAGAAGAGGATCGTTTTCACTGCAGATATGGTTACCAAAGTGTTTAGTATACGCTCGGGAACCAAACAGGTTGTGCTGCTAAAAAGGACGGATCAGTCCGCGCTGCGTGATGTATATAGAGGAGACAAGAACATGCTAGACATCCCAACTGCAGTCAAGGTCCTTAAATCCTGCTTAGATACAGATGAAGAAACTATAATTAGGTCATGGGACCTTCTTTGTATGGCAACAGTTGTCGATCCTAGCAGCAGTAATCATTTAAGCATGGATTATGTAGCGAGCATGGCCGAACCTAGTAAAACCGACCAGTTTGCATGGAATGAGTTCATCTTGGATTTGGCTATGCAAGAGGTGGCTAAGATTCAAAAGAGAGAGGAGGTGCCAGTGGTTAAGAAGATCAAGGGCAATCCGGTGGTTGTTGAACCTAATGCTGCGATTGACAAGGGAAAAGATGAAGCATTGATTGTTGAGCCTACCACCAAGCTTTACTGGATTTCGGGGCCATTGTCTTTTCTTGCTGTAAGTATATCTTTTTTATTTTTTGCACTGATTGGTTTTGTAGTTCATTTTTCTGTTTAATGTGCCTTGTGTATTTTCTTCCTTTCACCATGTGTTATTGTGTCGTTGTCCTTTTAAACAGATCGTCTACATTGACCATCTAGATTTTCCACCAAATAAATACTCCATAAACTACTCGCTGCCAAGAGCTTGTCATGTAAGCAATAAGGACTTCCATTTTGCAGTGAAATATGACCTTGAAAATAAGATCCTTAAGAACACAACTATTTTTGGGAGGCGTCCGGTAAGCCACCTTATGACCATATTTGTTCATTCACATTTTATGCAAAATTATGATTCTTGTCTTTATGGTGTTTTCAATGTTTTGCAGTTTCTCAACTTTCATCAAACACCTTATGCAAACATGAAGCAATCAGTTGAAGAACCTGAGGTTAATGCATCCGCATCTTTGAACGAATGGATTGTGTTCCCTAGTAGCCAGGAACTGGAGGTAGAATTTTTCTGCTTCAATTGCTCTATACATTTTGCTGCAATCTATAATATACTTCTGCTACTTTGTGTACTGTTGTTTGCTACCCTTTTTAGATGTATTTCTCCTTTTTACATGTCAATGCTGATTATTGTATACTTTTTTGCTACAATTCTTATTAGCTTTCTGCTATAATATGTAATACACTGTGCTACTATATGTAACTTAGTTTTTATTATCATACTTTACCTTTTTATTCCTTTTCATGTAAATGTTGCATTATGCTCTACAGTGTTGCTACATTTAGTTGACATTACTTGCTTCATCATGTACTATAATTTGCTTCACTGGTTTTGCATTCTAAAAGGAATGTTTCCTTGCTAGATTTTTTTTGTGGATTTTGCATTTTTTTCATTCAGCAACCTTGCTCCATTATGTTATATAGTTTTGCTACATTACTTCAAACATTTTGGTGACCTTCACTATTATGTTTTATGTATCCTTTTTTTTCGTAACACATGTTTCCTGTGTTTTTTGCTGCAGATTCCAGCACGCTTCGAACATTTGCATGAGAAGCACAATGCTATTCTGGCTAATGATATTGATGTTACAGCCAAGAATATTGCCATTGGTTTCAAAAAGATGTATTCTAACTGGATGTTTGCCCTACTAAATGATATCGATGCAGCACGAAAAGAAGAAGAATGTCCAAGTGTTGTGTTCCCAACTGATGCCATCCCGGAGCACGACACAGCTGCTGATGTTGGATCCGAGGAGCACGATGCGGCAAAAGAGGGAGAGCAATCTAAAGAAACACAAGATGAAGATGAAGAGGATAGAAACGATGAGTCTACAGATGAAGAGAATCTTGCTACAAAATTCAGGGTGATCAGGCTAGCAAAGAAAAGTGCCCCAGAAGTGCCACAAACAGCTGTTCTACTGGACCCTCTGTCCACTGGACGTGTTGGTGATGACCCACCTGTTGTTAATAGTCTGGTTAGTTCGCCATACCGCAACAGCCCTCCTTCAGGCATATCAATTGAAGCATGGAATGTAGCTCCTGATCCTCCATCATATGATCTTTTTTCTCAAGAAGACGATTTGCAAGTTGATGCATGTATGTTGTTATGCTTTTGTGTATATTTTTCCTTTTTGTTTTCTTACATGTAGCAATTTTTTTCTGATTCTTACATGTGTTTTTCCTGTAGGCGCCAACATTGGTAATGAAAAAGATGTCCCAAACAAGGTTGTGGTGTCTCCTATGGATACAGAGGAGGACAAATCACATGATGAACTGATCAAGGCAGCCACTCCTGAACCTCCTACTGGCTCAGGTCAGAAAACTAACTTTTTTAAATATTTTCTTGCTGCAGTGCTGTGAAGATTTTTGCTACTTATGCTTATATTTTATAGCTACAATCACTGTTTTGATGCTGCAGATGTTGTGATCAAGGCAGCCACTCCTGAGCATCCTAGTAGCTCAAGTAAGGAAAATTTAGATGAACTGATCAAGGCAGCCACTACTGAACCTCCTACTAGCATAGGTAAAGATAATACATATCTGTATTTTCTTGCATTTTTGTTGCAATACTTTCATCTTATTTGCTACTTTTCTTTATAAGTTTTGCTACTTTCAGTTGCAGGTAAGGAAAATGTAGATGAACTGATCAAGGCAACCACTCCTGAACCTCCTACTAGCATCAAGGCAGCCACTCCTGAACCTCCTACTAGCATAGGTAAGGATAATACAGATTTGTATTTTCTTGTATTTTTCCTGCAATACTTTCATCTTATTTGCTACTTTTGTTTATAAGTTTTGCTACTTTCAGTTGCAGGTGTTGTAACAAATGTTGAATCCACAGCTCAAGGTAGTGTTGGTATTGGAACGCTCGAAAAGAGGAATAGATACAAGAGGGCAGCCAAAGAAGTGTTGTCTCCTCCAAAATGAAAAAGATCAAGGTCCCTCAAGAAGTTATGCATATTTACGACAAGTTCGTCATGCATGGTTGTAGATTTAAGAGGGCTAAGAAATCTGCACCGTGAGTATCTCCTTTTTGCTACTTTTGTTTCAATACTTCATTACTCCCATCATATTGCTACATTACCCCCTAAAAACATACATTCATTTCTAGTTGTTGCAATCATGTTATAAAATGTGATCCCCACCAATATGCCTTTTCCTCCGATTTTTTGTACTGGCTTTTGCTCCTTTTTACATGTCAATGCTGCTTACTGTCTACTTTTTTGCTACAATTCTTATTAGCTTTCTGCTACAATATTTAATACACTATGATACTATACTTTACCTTTTTATTCTTTTTCATGTAAATGTTGCATTATGCTCTACAGTGTTTCTACATTTAGTTGACATTACTTGCTTCATCATGTACTAAATTTGCTTCACTGGTTTTGCATTCTAAAAGGATGTTTGCTTGTCCCTGTGTTTGCAGCAAACCATTTTTGAAGTTTGGTCGCTTCTGTAGCTCATATGAGGGCTTCCAAGAATCTCTTCAGCCACGCCAGTATCTCAGCACTGAAGTGATGATTGTCTGGGTTGAGAAATTTAACCATGTTGCAAAATCTTATGCTGACAAAAACCCACGCTTGGAGAAGAAGTTCTGTTTCTCTACATATGACATGGTTCGTATTTTTCTATGCTCTCTAGTGTGTCAACATACTAGTAGTTTGCTAACAGAAAAATGTCTATAGGACAAGCTTGTAGCAGATCCTTCCATATTCAATCCCCAGGGCATCATGAAAGATTTCAAAGAAGCTTGCAGCAAGTACAAGATACTACAGGATGATTTCGTGAGTTTGCATTGGCTTCTTTTTTCTCTTCTACATTCTGCTACCATGTTGCCTCTTATGTTCCGTGTCATTTTCATTGCTATTACTTTTTCCCTTGTATATTTACTTTCCAATTGTAGCGCAGCAGCATTGGATTGTTTGTGCAGCAAATTTGTTGCACAAACAGTTCCATATTTTTGATTCGCTGACCCCAGCTGGTGGTGTTAGCATGTTAGCAAAGTATGCAAATAATCTGGTATGTACATACTAAATGCGATCTTATTCTTGTGCTTATTTTTTCTGTCATTTTTTACCTCACTATAACTATTCAAATTATGCTTTCCATAGTTCACCAACTTCATCCGGACTACGAAAGAGTCGAAAGTGTGCGATATATATTTTGCTACATTCAAGCATGTTACTCCCAGCCACTCCCAGCAGGAAACATTGTAATTTTTTGCTACACTATATGCTATTTTTTGTTCTATTATCTTTGTAGTTTTACTAGTGTTTTCTGCTACAACACCAGGAGTTTTACCTACTGTTCTTTTTGCTAGATGTATGACTGTGGGTTTTACTGTATTCTCTACATGGAGAACTACAACGACAAGGTCATGCCGGAGTTCGATGCCACAGCTATTGTGGACTTCCACAGGGTTGTCACATCAGACCTCATCGAAGGCAGGGAAAACCACGATGATGATGTCGAGAAGCTCATGTCTGAGGAGTTGATTGGGAGCTAGTGTTCCATGTAGCATCTAGGCTTTTGTGGATGAACTGATATGTTGGTTGTAGTTGGCAGCATATTTTGTTTTGCTGAATAGTCATATCCAAGGAATTTTTCCAAGTATTATCTTTTGTAGTTGCAATGTAATGGTGGAATTTTCTTGTAAACAATTGGGAAACAAGTACGGATTTATGTGGATGTATGACTTTGCTACATATGTATGAAAACTTGGTGTTTCTTCACATTTCCTTTACACTGTCAATTCCAACTTTTTGCCGCATTCTGATATTTTTTTGTGCTACAAATGTTTAGCAGATTTTGCTACAAATATTCAGCAGGTTTGCTACAACTTGTTTCTGATTAATAGGGAAATGCTTACTGTTTGCAGCATGCATTTTGATGTCCAGTTTATAATTTTTTTTGTGCTGCACAATACATCCAAATCTATGCAGTCAATACATCCTAATCTATCGAGGATTTAAATTTTGATGATTAGAATTTTGTTGGAGCAGAGTTCTGTTATATTTACATTTTACAACAATCATATCTATGCTAACAGTATGCTACTACTTATTTCTTTCTGCATTTTTCATCCCTATTATATAACAATGTTGCATTCAGTTCCAAAATGTTGGAACAAAAACACAGACTTCTTGCTGCAATACCATACAGAGTTTTGGACCATGCATATACATTTGCTTAAATCTCAATTTTCAGAATCAAGAATACACAATAAGTATAATAGTATTGTAGCAAAATATATCAGGTTTATACATCACAGTATAATAGGAATTGTAGCATCTATAATGTTAAAATCCACGTTCGCATGCTTCATTTGCATTGCTACTTGCATGTACTTGCACTCTTGTACCGTGTGACCCTCCTCGTTGCAATACGGGCATTTCTTGACTCATGCTTTTATTTTTGCCTTGAGAACTCCTTTCTTTGTTTTTTGCTCAGCAGCTTTCTTTTGCCTTCTCTTATTTGATTCTTCTCGCAGCTCAATCAATGGTTTCCTTCTTTTTTCCTTCTCCGATGGACGTCCTTTTGGTTTTACTCTAGCTGGATTTTTCAACATGCTGCCGGAAGGTACTTCTTGTGCTTCAGGATGAGTTTGCTGTGGTGTTTCAGTATGTTGTTGTTATTGTCTGCTATCATCTACGTGTTCATATGTATCATTACCTTCTTATCCTTGTTGCACATTACCTCGAGCTCTTCTCATTGTAGCAACAACCTTTTTTGCTTCATCAATCATTCCAGAAACCACTGCATACGTGTCATCTGCAATGCACCGAAAACGAGTCATACGTTTTAACGTCGGCGTTAGAGTGTCAAACAATTTACTGAACCACCTGAACAAATGACAACCTATTGAAAAGGCGGTAGGGGGCATTGAGTGTGCGACGCTCCCAACGACCCTATTGGGAGGGCTAGTAGGAACGCCCATGGAGATGCTCTAACAATGAGAATGGATTACTAGTACTCTACAATGGAACTACGCCGATTTCTATAACATAACATTTGTTGCAATACTAATACTCTAGAATAGTTTTTTTATCCGGTTCATATTGATGGATTCAAATTTGTCAAGATATAAATGCATCTAGTCTGAACACTTAACTAGATACTCCCTCCATACCGGTTTATTAGGCTAACACGAAGTTTAAAATATATGTTTGACTATAAATTTGATCAATGAAATATGAATTATATTTCACAAAACTATATCATTGAAAAGATACTATAAATATAATCCAATGATATAATTTTTACAAATAATTCGTGATTTATTGATCAATTTTATGGTCCAACATTTTTTTAACTCCGTGTTAGCCCAATAAACCGATATGAAGGTAGTACATAAAAATCAAGTTCATTAATATGGACAGGGGAGTAGGAGATTTTTCTTACAAATCCATAGCCAATAGTTATGCATTCATCCTGACATTTCCAAAATAGAAAAAACATGGCAAAATTAATTGTGCTCGATGGCTATGTATCTGTATGAACATCACACATACACGAATATAATTAGTCCGAGCTAATCAATGCATGCCCGGTTGAGCACCATCATCAATTCTCGAAGTAGACTACTTAGCACAGTTGGGTTGACCACAAGACTGTCGCTGCTACAATACAAGGATGAGCTCGAAGTGCAAAGCACGGCTAGCTCGATGCAGGAACATCAGTGGAGCGCGTTCCACCCAGGAATAACGACGAACTTAGCCACACATGAACAACGACCTCAAGTTGTCAACACAACTGCACCGACAATGGTTGCAAACTCAGATCTCGATCCTCTGATTGGGCGTTTTACATATGAGATCAGGGTGTCAAATATAGAGGAGATGGCGGCGGCAGACTCATATGGCGGTGGGAGCCTGGCTGCGATCCAGATCAAATCTGTGAATGCACGGGTCCATGCGGGGAAGACACGTATCGGTAAGAGGATTAGGTGGAGAGAGACAACACGGGTTAGCAGATCCACGACGCGGTGCAGTTATACCCGAGATGGACGGTCCGGAACAGCCCGCCAAATTTTGCTAACCTCAGACCGGTCTGAGTTTAGAATTTTCGTAAAACAATGGCCTTAATAGCCCATAACAGTTAAGTCCAATGTTAACCCTATAGGACATGTATTGATCTCAATCCTGCCTCATTTACTTCAAATATCCCAGGATCACATGAGATTGTTCTGGGTCACGTCCCGGGCATTCGACCCCATCTCGTTCCTAACCCACGATCGGGTCGATTGACCCTGGGTCGTGGAACATGGCATCGATCCCGTTCCAGGCTACTATGGACTGACCTCGTTGGAAAGGGTTGTCATATTGTAGCAAAAGCGACATCGCCAGAGAACTTGTAGAAAACTTTATACTATTATAACAAAACCACAAAAGCGGATGTAGAAAAAAAGTATCCTTGCATAGTAGCAGTAAAAATTCTGGTAAGAGATGAGACTCTTATGACCAAAAACACAGAACAGTTATAGCAAAAAAAAATAGGATGATGCAAAACCGCATAACATTTACAAAAAAAATATTCTTCGTATGATGCAAATTTGCATAACTATTGTAGCAAAAAATTCTTTATATAATGCAAATTTGCGGAACGTGTGGTGAAAAAACCAGAACAATTGTAGCAAAAAAATCTTCCGTTGATAGCAGTGCCAAGGGACATTTGTAGCAGCCCCGCCTACCATTGGTTGCAGCACTACACATCGCTTACATCATCACTTCCCTTGCCTTTGCAGCATCCACAATGGCGTTAAGAGATGGCAAGCTCAACCTCTAGGGTAACCACGACGAGGAGCGCGAGCTGGAGCTGCCACCACCAGCAAATGGGAACCACGTCAGGGACGGGAGAAACGACGGATAGAACCACATCGATGGCCAGGGACCGCTGCGGTGGACGGAGAGTCACGCGGTCGGTCGGGAGAAACAAGCTTGTCGACAACCGGGGGGATTAGCTAGCATCGAGGATGGCATTGACCGGTGACGGGAAAGGCACTCCAACAGGCGGCGGCATGGTGAACGGGTGCATGTGGCAGCCCTTGGCGGCGCGGCACACCAGCTAGCGGCAGGGGACGGTGCTGACCGGTAGCGAGGAAGGCACTGTGGCAGGCGGCAGCGCAGTGAGTGGGTGTGGTCGGCGACCCTCGAAGGCACGACAATGGGGAGCAGGCGACAGCGTGGCGAAAAGACAGTTTTAGTTTTCTTGTTTATTTTACATTTACAAAGAAATGAATTCGAGATTCTCTAAGTCACTTTCTCTACCGGTCCAGTCTAATTTCTCACATATTCGTCAAAGGGGTGAGTACAACGAGTAGTGAGCAGGTAGGTTACTTTACTAACCAAAAGGGATGTAACCATTCACTTGGAATTTCTTGAGTGATAGCATATTAGTAAACTACATGATGCTTATTAGTCACATGTTTTATATTTTTCGCTGGTTGATTCATGTGTCAATGATGTCCCACAAGTATAGGGGATCGCAACAGTCTTCGCGGGTAGTATTACCCAATTTATTGATTTGACACAAGGGGAGCCAAAGAATACCTGCAAGCCTTAACAACCAAGTTGTCAATTCAGCTGCACCTAAAAATAGTTCTTTCTCACAGAAGTTTATTAGGAGCAACAGTTTATAATAGCAATAGCAAAGCAACAGCAGCAGTTAAACATGAGAAATAGTAATAGTAACGGTAACAGTAGGATTCGAGTGCGGCAGGAATAGGGATGGATGGGCGTGCGTTGCACGGACGATTCTAAACATGTAACTTGAAGATCTAGGGCATTGCAGATAAATAATAACAAGCATCCAAGTACTAAACAATCCTAGGCATGTGCTCCAAATATAGTCATACGTGCTCGCAATAAGAACTTGCACAACATCTTCTGTCCAGCTAGCCCGTGGCAGCGGGGCCTCTACGGAACTACTGGCAATTAAAGTGATCCTTTTAATAGAGCACCAAAGCAAAGCATTAACACTCCATAAACACATGTGATCCTCACATCACAACCATCCCCTTCGGTTATCCCAATTATTGTCACTTCGGGGCCTTTGGATCCGGACAATGATATGTATACACAACTTGCAGATAAGATCATAAACAATACTATCATAATGATTTAATAATAAGTTCAGATCTGAGATCATGGCACTCAGGACCTAGTGACAAGCATTAAGCACAACAAGTTGCAACAAAGTCAAATAGCACTAATAGAGATACTAGGCACTATGCCCTAACAATCTTATTCGATTACATGATAGAACTCATCCAATCCCTACCATCCCCATAGCCTACAGTGGGGGATTACTCATTCATGGATGAGGGAAACATTGATGGTTGATGGAGAGGCGTTGGTGATGACGATGGCGATGATCCTTCGCAAATTCCCCGTCCCGGCAAGGTGCTAGAACGGGGTTTCTGGTTCCGAATCTTGTCTCTGGTGGTGGTGGAGCAGCGGACCTCTTCTCCGGACAACGTCTAATCCCCCTCGGTTTTTAGGTCAAGAGGTAACTTATAGGCGCAGAGGGAGCCCGAGGGGGTGGTTGCACCCCTCTAGGCGTGGGCAGGGCCCACCCGCGCCTAGCAGGTGTAACTACCTCGGTGAATTACGCTCCTAGTTACAAGCCTGGATGAGCGGAAATGGTTAAAATAGTACGGTGGGGCCCAAATGCCACTCACAGGTAGACCTTTCGGTCGTCCTAACCATTTCCAAACATCGGGACAAGAACGGGCGGCGTAATCGGCAGGCGAAGGGATCAACTACATACACAAATGAGTATGTATGCAAGCCACCATACAACAGTCCTCAGAGCCATTTCATCTAAAAGAAATAGAAATATTGCAACTCCATACGGCAAGATCCAAATGTCCTAGATAGATATAATAGTTTAGGATATCTCCTCATACATCAAACATCGGAGTATCAGGCGGAAGCGGCAAACAAGATCCGAGTACGGATAAGAAGCAAATCGGCATAAGATGCCCCATAATAAACACATCCCGCCCACAGATCTCACGGATCCCCGTTCTCGGAATCTCTACACCGAATGATCGTTGTCCACATCGTCCATCTCCTCCACCCAGTATCCATCTTGTGAGTGTACCTGTTCATCTGAATCAAATAATTTATCGTGTGAGACCCTAGGGGTACTCAGCAAGTCTTTATGCCTCTAAAGGGGACACAACCCGGGGTGACGCAATTGCAGCAAAAGATAATACCTAGCAATTCTATAGATACTCGCTAACCATCCGCCTAACCAAAGATAGACGGATGTCCATGAATTAAGAACAACAGTTATAACAGTAATATTAACAGATCCATCCTCCTCCTCGCTTACCAACGAGGAAGCGGACGAACAACCCCCATCCGTTGGCAGTTTTATTATCCATTCCATGAGTGTTGCACTATTTACTAGTCAGTTACTTAGTCAAATTAAAAGCGGTACTTTAGTTATACTTGTCTATGATCGAGAAACTGTGCTCCAAGTCGTCCATAACCGCGGACACGGCTTTCAGAAAGTTTTACCCTGCAGGGGTGCACAAATAGCAACACACACTCGATCAACCTCGGAAAAAACAAATCAAAACCCAACGAGGCCTTCACGACAAAGCAATCACCAGATTCAGAAATGTTTCAGGGGGCCACCCCATTAAGCTACTCGCAACGAAGTTAGCTGACTTCGAGACGGACTCAAGGTTTGTGGGGACGGCTGTAAACGACTGGGAACCCAAAAATGTGACTGGGCTTGTCGATACAGCGAAAACGTGTCACGATCCTAAACAGTACAGGTGCTCCTCGCACAATCGTAAATAAAGCAGTAAAGCATGGCATAAGTACATGATAGTAAATAAAACCTCAAACTAGTTTGTGGCCCCAATAAATAAGAATGAATCAAGCTCTGGCTCAGGGGGGTCCCATAATCCTCCCGGATGTGGATAGCGCGAATATTCAAGGAACAGGAATCAAGTACTCGGGGTCCTACGGGACACAAGTGAGCATGAAGAACCAAATAGCAGATATTGCTCACCGGTGCCACTTTCATTAGTTATCCCATACTACTCAGGTTAAGTTGTTTAGGTACCTCGTTATCCATCAGACACTCACATACCCTACACATGCTGTTCTACGACTCGCATGGCTCAAACAACTCCTGTAGTAATGGCTCATGGGATGGAGGAACAAGCTTCGGTGGAGTTTAAAAGTAAAGGCTATGCAGTACTTGGGATTCAGTTTAATGCAATCGCGACTCAATGATGCAAGAATAAGATAGAGGCAATAGGTACTATATGTATGCAAGCATGTGGTAGTGCTTGCCTGGCAGCTCAGTTGAAGCGAGAGAAGGATCTGGGTAGTGCTCCTGGGTTTCTTGATATATCCCCTGCTCAGCGTCTATTCGAAGAAGAACCAAACAAATAAGGGCCAACATAAATAAAGTGCACAAGCATAAGAATAAAATGCGACAAGAAACCAATCATGCCATGATGAATGATGCACAATTTGCATGGCAATAAAGTAGCATGGCATGGGTGAGGTGAGAAAACAATATTAAAACACTTGGTTAATGTATTTAGGCATGTTTTACTCCCATGAACAGTTCTGGTTTTGCAATATTCATGTGATGCATGCTTCAATTCAGATCATGGAATGCATAAACAGAAAGGTCTCGTCGAGCTAATCATTTTAGACATATCATTTGTCAAATTTGGAGTTATAAAACAAAAGTTATTAAATAATTAAGGCAAAAGGGCATTTTATTGTAATTTTAAACAACTTGAAATTAAAGTGTCCAAAATATAATTTGAAGGGCATATTTGAATTCCTCATATTTTTCTGATTTCAAAACATATATTATTTGCATTATTTGGAATTATGAATTTAAATTTATTTTAAAGTCAAAATTATTAAAAAGGGGTCAAAGTCAAAGGTTTGACTATTTTGAATTAGTTCTGAAAATATTTGACTAAAGATTTTGTGGCATCCCGCAAAACCACTACTAGAAAATCGCGTTGAATTTGTGCATTGCATCGTCATCATCATGCATTGTTTGCCAAAACTATGGTTGCAAAGCCCGTGTTGTTTTCTAAACGCCCCTCTTTATTCGAACCTCAAAACCGGGTCCCCGGAATATTTTAGTTTGCCCGAATCGGTTTGCAAAAACTTTGTTTGAAATAAATAAAATATTTAATTTATTTTAGTAGGGGCAGTCGAACGGGCCGACCCGACCCGAACGACCACCCCCGTATTAAACAGATCGGTCCGCCCCTTTAAGTAAACCTACCCGGAAACCTACCCACCCTCCTTGGCCACCTCACCCGGGCCAATAGTCTTGCGCCACCTCAGCTGACCCTCTTCCTAACCCAATCCTGGCCTGCCACGTGGCCCAAACCTCTCCCTCACACCCCCACCAACCTGCCGCGCGCAGCCCACCTCCACTCTGTCCTCACCCAGCCACCTTCTCTCCTCTCTCTGACCACCCGGCCCCGCCCCTGGGCCCCACCCGGCCACCCCACGCACAGGAGCCCCACCCTGCCCAGATTCCCAACCCCTGGCCCACCACGACCCGCTCCCCAGCACGCCAGCCCCGCACCGCTCCCCTGTGCATCGTCTACCTCATGCCCGCGCGCCCGCGGCTCCCGCAACCGCCGTCCTCCGCCCACCTCGCTGCGCACCCCGCCGCCGGCGCCTCCACCGCATCCCCTCGCGAACCTCGCCGCCCCGGCCGCCCGCCGTCGCCCGCTCTGCCTCCCCTGGCACCGACAGCGCCGCCGGCGAGCCGCAGCAGAGCCCCGCGCGGCCGAGCTCCCTTCCCCGCCTCCCACCTCCTCGCCGTCCCCGCATCCGCCGCCCTCTGCCGCCCGCGCAGCCGGCGCCGCCTCGCCTCCACCGCATCCCCCGCCTGCGCCTCCACCTCGGCTCCACCTCCCCGCCGTCCCCCTCAGGCACCCCTCGCGCGAGCGCGCCGCGCCCCTCCTCTGGGCCGGCCGCGCCGCCGCAGGTCGCCCGTCTCGCCCACGACCGACCCTCCCCGATCCCATCGCCGGCCTGCCCCGACGCCACCTTCCTCGGCCTTCCTCGCCGGGCCGCTGGCCTCGAAGGCCGTAGCCTCAAGGGCCCTGCTGCCAGCACCCGCTGCCTCGCGGGCTCGCGCGCTGGCCGGTGTCCACCTCACCGACGCCTCCTCGCCGTCCCCGCTCCCCGGCTCGCCTCCGCCCGCCGCCGCAGCCCGCGCTCCTGCCGCGCGCTCGGACCCCCAGGCCGCCTCCACCGCGCAGGCCGCTGCCTCGTCACCGTACCTCCTCTGCGCGCCGTCAACCCACGTCCCTCCCGCTCTGCCTCGCGGCCCATGTACATCTCGCCAGGATCCACCTCTCGGGCGCCAAGTACTCCGTCTTCGAGAACTGATGCATCGAGGTCGTGCCAAGACGGTACCTCTAGAAGGTTACCGGTACCGCATCCAAGTTCGTCATCGACAATCGAAGTCGGTACTCCAAGATCTCCGACCCGGAGTCCGCAAACGCCAAGATCCACCCCTCGGAACTGCCGAGTCCGCCGAGAACCCCCGATGCGACAAGTGCTTCACCCCGAATGCCATGATCGTCGACATGACCCGAAGACCGCGAATGTGACAAGAACAGCCCCGACGCAGAACGCCAAGTACCTCTTCCCAGAACGCCAAGAACTACCCCCGTACCGAGAACGAGAGAACGATCCCGCCGGAAACGACCCCGTCAGAACCCTGGACCCCGAGGCCGAACCCTAGACCCGGAACCCTGAGACCGACCCCGAACCCTGGAACCTCCAAGATCGTCGAGCCCCCTCTGATGTGTGACCCCTTTTCCTCGGACCTTATTTTATAACATAATACAACTTATCGCATATTTAATTGTTCATCTCGCATGCATATCTGTGGTTTGGGGGCCTTATGCCGATTCACCTAATAATTAAATATGGGGCCCATATGCGGGCAAATCTAGTCTCATATTGGCCTCATTTAAATTTGTGTAGCGAACCGGTGCTATCTTCTGCCATGTTAAAACAACATCTAAATTGCGGGGCTTCTAAATAACATGAACCAACTAATTAAATGTCGGGACCCCGGTTCCGCCTAATCTGACCTAATTGCATCGCACCTTGCCATGCCATACATCATACATGCATCATGCCGATCTTCTGCCGTTGTATTAAATATAGCATCCGGTGTTTCTTCTAGTGTTTTGCTTCTTCGCGGATAAGGCCGTTGAGTTGATGTGAGCTTCGCCCGATCTTCGGTTGAACCTTCGGCAATGTTTTCAGGCGAGCATCTCCCCCTTTCTACCTATCTTACTTTTATAGTCTTTGTTCCCTCCTGTTGATCTATTGCTATCTGTGTTGCGATGCTCTAGTTTTCCGTACCCGTGATATTCCCTGCAGCCTCATATTGCCTTGGACACATCCTATTACCTGTTGCTTGGTAGATAGTTGGACTTGCGCGTCGTAGTCGCTTGCTCAAGTAATGTTGCGTGTTGTCAAATGCCACAGTTATTGATGTATTGCCGCATGTTGTTGTTGGAGATGATTCTAGCTTTACTTATCGTCACTTTAATTTCTGTTTAACAACTAAAAGTGACTAAGCAGAGGCATCGGTGGGTGATAGATAATCTTTGGTTTCCGAACGCCCACTTGTGTCCCGTAAGACCCCGAGTACTTGATTCCTGTTCCTTGATTTATCGCGCTATCCACATCCGGGAGGTATATGGGACCCCCCTGAGCCAGAGCTTGATTCCGTCTTATTTCTTGGGGCCACAAACTAGTTTGAGGTTTTATTACGATCCTGTACTTATGCCATGCTACTGCTTTATTTACGATTGTGCGACAGATAGCACACTGTACTGTTTTGGATAGTGGCACGATTCCGCGGTGTCGACAAGCCCCGTTTGGGGTTCCCAGTCGTTCACAGCCGTCCCCACAGACCTTGAGGCCGTCTCGGAGCTTGCTTACTCCGTTGCGGGATCTACTTAAGGGGTGGCCCCCTGAAATATTTCTGAATCTTGTGATTGCTTTGTCGTGAAGGCCTCGTTGGGTTTTGATTTGGTTTTTCCGAGGTTGATCGAGTGTGTGTTGCTATTGGTGCACCCCGGCCGGGTAAAACTTTCTGAAAGCCGTGTCCGCGGATATGGACGACTTGGAGCACAGTTTCTCGATCATAGACAAGCCTAACTAAAGTTTACTGCTATAAATTTGACTTATAATGACTAGTAATCAGCTTCACTATAATGGAATGGCTAATTAATACTGCCCACAATTGCTTGTTTAGTTGTCGCTTGCGACAATTGTATCTGACTAGTAAGTATTGCAACTACAACGAAATGGCTGATTAAAAGTACCAACAACTGCTGGGTTTTGGGTTATCTCATGCTATCTGTACCTGATTAGTAATTGTTGTAACTATCACGGAATGGTTAACTAAAATGACCCACTGCTTATTTTATCAGGATGATTATCTATACCTGACTAGTAATCACTGCAACGATAGCTGAACAAATAAAACTGCCAATTGTGTGAGTTCCTCGGTTGACTTCCTCGTTGGTATCGAGGGGAAAACACCAGGTTGGGTTTGTTTGGTGTTAGCTTCAGGTTGGATCCGGTTAGGTCATTCTCACCCCTCTCTGATATCCGCCAGTGTATCGAGTCTCTATAGGTTGTTTAGTGCTCGCTGCCGCTGCCGCTCAGTCCACCATACCTATGTAGGCGAGGACCGCCGAATTCTAGCCTCGCCGTGTACTGGCCTCAGTACTGACGCTCCTTCTTTTTCCTTTGCCCTTTGCCGGCACCCCTTTTGTGTAAGCAGGTTTTGAGATCGACGCCGTTAGCAGGGTTACCCTTCCGGCTTGGCCTGGGCAGGGTTATGGACGCCATTGGTTATTCTTCAGGGCTCTTAGCCCCATTTGCATCTTGTCCGTAGTCGGACGCTGTATCGTTTTACAGGTGATTTGGATCTTTGCACCAAATATTTATATTCTTGACTCTTTGAGTCGCTGTTGTATATATATCTGTTCTGTGGGTCCCATCGAGGACTGTTGTGTAATGTTATTACTTCGTTTTCCACCCGCACGAAAGTGCCTGGTGGGCACCTTTGAATCGTTTCTATGCGGGTTTTGGCGAATTTTGCTCAAACTTGCATAGGTCCGATTCTGAGGGTGTTACAGAGTGGTATCAGAGCTCAGCAGTTGCGATACCCCACAAGTCCAGCCTGTAGGATAACCTAGCTAACGGCCGAAGTAGAAGTGTCAAAACTATTTTTGCAAAAATGGTTGGATAGTTCTGGTTAGGTCTGATTTTACTCCTTACCCCTCTGCTATTCCCCTCTTATCTCGACGTGTTTTGAACCTACCCTCTTATCTTTTCTTCGAGTCCAGGATTTCTCGTGGCTGGGTTTCTGTCGTACCTTTAGGGTTTCGCTTCTCCCTTTTGTAACGGAGGTGCTACGATCATCAATCTGCAACTTGTCTGTTGTATCCTTCCTCCAATCTTTTGTTCTTGAGCTCCTCATCCATATGTGTTCCTTGCTGGATATCAGTGTCGTTGAAAAACATATGAGAAGGACGAGCTTTGGTGAAGTTGGGGTTAACCTTGAGCATGTGTTGTTCATGCCAATGGAACCATCGCGAAACCTAATCATTGTGTCTTTCATACGATTTTTTTTGCTGGCATCATCCCTTTGTTCCGGATACCGACTATGAAGATCTTCAGTCTAAATTCCGAGAGTTGGTTGCATAATCCGTCTATTCGCGTGCAGAGTAATGGTTTGAGTGCGGGATGGAGTAGCTACCCTACCACTGCTCTTATCATTCGCTCTCGTACGTCGGATCAGCGGATCCAGCAGTTTTACTCCGTGCATGGAAGTTAGAGGTGGCCTTACCTTCAACTTCGTCCTTTGTTTCCCCGGAGTGTTCTCTCGACGATCAGGAACAACGACCCTTTGTTGGTGGTGTCGCCGATTCCAAGATGGAGGATGAACCCTCGTTAGTGGTGTCGCGAGGATCTACACAAAGCGCGAAGACGAAGATCGCCGACCTTCCTCCCGGTACCATGAGGCGGATCTCGAGGGCGAGATCCATTGTTAGTGGTGTCGAATTGTGGCATCCCGCAAAACCACTACTAGAAAATCGCGTTGAATTTGTGCATTGCATCGTCATCATCATGCATTGTTTGCCAAAACTATGGTTGCAAAGCCCGTGTTGTTTTCTAAACGCCCCTCTTTATTCGAACCTCAAAACCGGGTCCCCGGAATATTTTAGTTTGCCCGAATCGGTTTGCAAAAACTTTGTTTGAAATAAATAAAATATTTAATTTATTTTAGTAGGGGCAGTCGAATGGGCCGACCCGACCCGAACGACCACCCCCGTATTAAACAGATCGGTCCGCCCCTTTAAGTAAACCTACCCGGAAACCTACCCACCCTCCTTGGCCACCTCACCCGGGCCAATAGTCTTGCGCCACCTCAGCTGACCCTCTTCCTAACCCAATCCTGGCCTGCCACGTGGCCCAAACCTCTCCCTCACACCCCCACCAACCTGCCGCGCGCAGCCCACCTCCACTCTGTCCTCACCCAGCCACCTTCTCTCCTCTCTCTGACCACCCGGCCCCGCCCCTGGGCCCCACCCGGCCACCCCACGCACAGGAGCCCCACCCTGCCCAGATTCCCAACCCCTGGCCCACCACGACCCGCTCCCCAGCACGCCAGCCCCGCACCGCTCCCCTGTGCATCGTCTACCTCATGCCCGCGCGCCCGCGGCTCCCGCAACCGCCGTCCTCCGCCCACCTCGCTGCGCACCCCGCCGCCGGCGCCTCCACCGCATCCCCTCGCGAACCTCGCCGCCCCGGCCGCCCGCCGTCGCCCCGCTCTGCCTCCCCCTGGCACCGACAGCGCCGCCGGCGAGCCGCAGCAGAGCCCCGCGCGGCCGAGCTCCCTTCCCCGCCTCCCACCTCCTCGCCGTCCCCGCATCCGCCGCCCTCTGCCGCCCGCGCAGCCGGTGCCGCCTCGCCTCCACCGCATCCCCCGCCTGCGCCTCCACCTCGGCTCCACCTCCCCGCCGTCCCCCTCAGGCACCCCTCGCGCGAGCGCGCCGCGCCCCTCCTCTGGGCCGGCCGCGCCGCCGCAGGTCGCCCCGTCTCGCCCACGACCGACCCTCCCCGATCCCCATCGCCGGCCTGCCCCGACGCCACCTTCCTCGGCCTTCCTCGCCGGGCCGCTGGCCTCGAAGGCCGTAGCCTCAAGGGCCCTGCTGCCAGCACCCGCTGCCTCGCGGGCTCGCGCGCTGGCCGGTGTCCACCTCACCGACGCCTCCTCGCCGTCCCCGCTCCCCGGCTCGCCTCCGCCCCGCCGCAGCCCGCGCTCCTGCCGCGCGCTCGGACCCCCAGGCCGCCTCCACCGCGCAGGCCGCTGCCTCGTCACCGTACCTCCTCTGCGCGCCGTCAACCCACGTCCCTCCCGCTCTGCCTCGCGGCCCATGTACATCTCGCCAGGATCCACCTCTCGGGCGCCAAGTACTCCGTCTTCGAGAACTGATGCATCGAGGTCGTGCCAAGACGGTACCTCTAGAAGGTTACCGGTACCGCATCCAAGTTCGTCATCGACAATCGAAGTCGGTACTCCAAGATCTCCGACCCGGAGTCCGCAAACGCCAAGATCCACCCCTCGGAACTGCCGAGTCCGCCGAGAACCCCCGATGCGACAAGTGCTTCACCCCGAATGCCATGATCGTCGACATGACCCGAAGACCGCGAATGTGACAAGAACAGCCCCGACGCAGAACGCCAAGTACCTCTTCCCAGAACGCCAAGAACTACCCCCGTACCGAGAACGAGAGAACGATCCCGCCGGAAACGACCCCGTCAGAACCCTGGACCCCGAGGCCGAACCCTAGACCCGGAACCCTGAGACCGACCCCGAACCCCGGAACCTCCAAGATCGTCGAGCCCCCTCTGATGTGTGACCCCTTTTCCTCGGACCTTATTTTATAACATAATACAACTTGTCGCATATTTAATTGTTCATCTCGCATGCATATCTGTGGTTTGGGGGCCTTATGCCGATTCACCTAATAATTAAATATGGGGCCCATATGCGGGCAAATCTAGTCTCATATTGGCCTCATTTAAATTTGTGTAGCGAACCGGTGCTATCTTCTGCCATGTTAAAACAACATCTAAATTGCGGGGCTTCTAAATAACATGAACCAACTAATTAAATGTCGGGACCCCGGTTCCGCCTAATCTGACCTAATTGCATCGCACCTTGCCATGCCATACATCATACATGCATCATGCCGATCTTCTGCCGTTGTATTAAATATAGCATCCGGTGTTTCTTCTAGTGTTTTGCTTCTTCGCGGATAAGGCCGTTGAGTTGATGTGAGCTTCGCCCGATCTTCGGTTGAACCTTCGGCAATGTTTTCAGGCGAGCATCTCCCCCTTTCTACCTATCTTACTTTTATAGTCTTTGTTCCCTCCTGTTGATCTATTGCTATCTGTGTTGCGATGCTCTAGTTTTCCGTACCCGTGATATTCCCTGCAGCCTCATATTGCCTTGGACACATCCTATTACCTGTTGCTTGGTAGATAGTTGGACTTGCGCGTCGTAGTCGCTTGCTCAAGTAATGTTGCGTGTTGTCAAATGCCACAGTTATTGATGTATTGCCGCATGTTGTTGTTGGGAGATGATTCTAGCTTTACTTATCGTCACTTTAATTTCTGTTTAACAACTAAAAGTGACTAAGCAGAGGCATCGGTGGGTGATAGATAATCTTTGGTTTCCGAACGCCCACTTGTGTCCCGTAAGACCCCGAGTACTTGATTCCTGTTCCTTGATTTATCGCGCTATCCACATCCGGGAGGTATATGGGACCCCCCTGAGCCAGAGCTTGATTCCGTCTTATTTCTTGGGGCCACAAACTAGTTTGAGGTTTTATTACGATCCTGTACTTATGCCATGCTACTGCTTTATTTACGATTGTGCGACAGATAGCACACTGTACTGTTTTGGATAGTGGCACGATTCCGCGGTGTCGACAAGCCCCGTTTGGGGTTCCCAGTCGTTCACAGCCGTCCCCACAGACCTTGAGGCCGTCTCGGAGCTTGCTTACTCCGTTGCGGGATCTACTTAAGGGGTGGCCCCCTGAAATATTTCTGAATCTTGTGATTGCTTTGTCGTGAAGGCCTCGTTGGGTTTTGATTTGGTTTTTCCGAGGTTGATCGAGTGTGTGTTGCTATTGGTGCACCCCGGCCGGGTAAAACTTTCTGAAAGCCGTGTCCGCGGATATGGACGACTTGGAGCACAGTTTCTCGATCATAGACAAGCCTAACTAAAGTTTACTGCTATAAATTTGACTTATAATGACTAGTAATCAGCTTCACTATAATGGAATGGCTAATTAATACTGCCCACAATTGCTTGTTTAGTTGTCGCTTGCGACAATTGTATCTGACTAGTAAGTATTGCAACTACAACGAAATGGCTGATTAAAAGTACCAACAACTGCTGGGTTTTGGGTTATCTCATGCTATCTGTACCTGATTAGTAATTGTTGTAACTATCACGGAATGGTTAACTAAAATGACCCACTGCTTATTTTATCAGGATGATTATCTATACCTGACTAGTAATCACTGCAACGATAGCTGAACAAATAAAACTGCCAATTGTGTGAGTTCCTCGGTTGACTTCCTCGTTGGTATCGAGGGGAAAACACCAGGTTGGGTTTGTTTGGTGTTAGCTTCAGGTTGGATCCGGTTAGGTCATTCTCACCCCTCTCTGATATCCGCCAGTGTATCGAGTCTCTATAGGTTGTTTAGTGCTCGCTGCCGCTGCCGCTCAGTCCACCATACCTATGTAGGCGAGGACCGCCGAATTCTAGCCTCGCCGTGTACTGGCCTCAGTACTGACGCTCCTTCTTTTTCCTTTGCCCTTTGCCGGCACCCCTTTTGTGTAAGCAGGTTTTGAGATCGACGCCGTTAGCAGGGTTACCCTTCCGGCTTGGCCTGGGCAGGGTTATGGACGCCATTGGTTATTCTTCAGGGCTCTTAGCCCCATTTGCATCTTGTCCGTAGTCGGACGCTGTATCGTTTTACAGGTGATTTGGATCTTTGCACCAAATATTTATATTCTTGACTCTTTGAGTCGCTGTTGTATATATATCTGTTCTGTGGGTCCCATCGAGGACTGTTGTGTAATGTTATTACTTCGTTTTCCACCCGCACGAAAGTGCCTGGTGGGCACCTTTGAATCGTTTCTATGCGGGTTTTGGCGAATTTTGCTCAAACTTGCATAGGTCCGATTCTGAGGGTGTTACAGATTTGAATTAACATTCAAAAACAAAACATATTTCATATAGAGTTTGAATTCAAATTCCAAAACATTTGAAAGTTATGAATTTATTTGATATTAATCATTTACTGAAATTTTAATTGATTTAAGAAATAGCTGAAGGTTTTTCTTACTCAGCTCACAGCTAGCCTTAGACACTGACGAGTGGGGCCAACGGCTGACTCAGCAGCAGCTGACACGGCGGGGTCTGGGCCGGCTTTTCTCACTAGGGTCCTTCCTAACCGCACCCATGACAGGTGGGTCCGGGGGCAGCGGGGCCACGCGCGCGCGTCGCCCAGCCGGGGCGTGACACGTGGGCGATCCCCGGGCGCGGGTTAAGGGCATTTGTCTGCGGGGGGGTGGGGGTTCTGCAAGTTTGGTAGGGCGACTGACTAGTGGGCCACGAGGACCGCGGGTTTAGGCGGGAAAAAGGGGAAGGGGCTCTGCGCAAAACGGCCAGCGGCTACTGCTGACGCTGACGGACGCGGCTGCGCGCCGACGGCGGAAGACTGGCCGTCTTCCGGCGACGATGGCGAGCCAACGGCGGCGAATCTCGCCAAGCCGCAAAAAGGGAAGATGGAGAGGGTGGTGCGGGCTACAACTTCCGTTCAGAGGGCATCATTGGAGGAGGGCTATAGCGCTCGAGGCACGGCGAGAAACAGAGGCAGAACGGCGGCTGCAGTTGCTGCTGTCGGCCAGAGCGCGACGCGCAGCGGCGCACGGAGGCTGCTCGACGGAACGTCCGGCGCGTCTGGGCCGCTAGGAGGAGGACGGGCATGTCTAGGAGCTTGAGAGGCTCACCAGGGGGTTATCGGTGTAGGCGAGGTCGCTCGTGGTGGGGACGATCTGCCACGTAGCTGGGGCTCTGGAGCTCCTGATCTTGGCGCCCCACGCGGCGTGCTCCGGTATCCGGCGAGGCACGGCCGTCCTATGGCCACTGGGAGGAAGCAGAGGCCGGCGATCAAGCTTCCCCGGCCCCAATACTCCCTCCTGCTCGACTCCAAACACCTCCTCTTGTGATGGCCAGGGCTAGGGTTAGTGGAGCTCATGGCGTGGCCATGGCTTCTTGGGGGAAGGGAGGGAGGAAGATGGGGTGCCTGGGGTCCAGATCTTGCCCTGGGGTTTTTCCTGGGGTGGTTGAGGTGATAAGGGAGAGAGGGGAGAGGCACATGGGGTGGTGGTGGCTTTGCAAAAGATGGGAAGGAGGCCACGGGCTAGGTCTTCTCTTTTCCTCTCTTTCTTGTCCTGTAGCTTAGAGAGGGAAGAGGGACCAAGGGAGGTGGCGTGGAGGAGCTGCCTGGTAGGGAGAGAGGGAGGGACTCGGGTGTAACTAGGGTTAGATCTAGAGGGGGCTCGGGTTAGGGTTTGAGAGGAACTAGGGTAGATCATGGGGTGGTGGCTCGGGTTAGAGAGGAGAGGTGAGGTGAGAGAGAGATGAGGGAGGGGACCTAGGGTTTAAAGAGAGGGATTAGGTGGAGGGGTTTTCTTTTGTCAAGATCAAGCAAGAACATGCCAAGCTCAAACAAGATCTAGACAAGAAAAGGAGAGGGTGAGATAAAAGATGGTGAGGTAAGATGGAGATGGTTATAGGTTTTTGGATGCTTGCATGCTTCAAGCAAGATCAAGCAAAAGAGGGGTAGAGGGAGATATGGGGAAGATCCACTCAAAAAGACCAAATAAAAACAAAGGGGGCAAAAATATGGAGATGGTTGCATGGCCCATGCAAGTGCATTAAATGCCATGTCTTAATCTTGTGAAAACAAAATAATTAATCATGGCATTTATACATATGCATTCCAAAATATGGGGTAAGGGCCAAGCTAAGGATTTACATGAAAGTTCCAAGTGGAGTAGATGGATATGATCATATTTGAATACAAATGGGACATGCTAGTGTGTAGGTGCCACTAGGTATTTAGTAAGCCCAAAAATATCCCAACATGATAATAACCCCAAAACAACCCATATGGAAGCTAGGTAAAAGGTTCCACTCACAAGGCATGCAAAGGTGGCCATGTGGCTCTCATAAACCAATAATGTGGAAACACTATGGTGCCTATATGAGAGCATGTGGAGATAGAGTTGGATCCATCCCAACCCACATGAGCTAGAGGTAAAACCAAATAAAGTGCAAAGCTCATATTTAGTTGGATGGTGGAATTATAAGGTGGTGGCAGAGAAAGGTGATGGAGTTGAATAAAAGATATGCCCCCAACTCAACTTGGGCATTAAACAATATATCAAGAACCAAATACAATATCAAGAGGCAAATACAATTTACAATGCATATGAGAGAAGAACCAAAACAAAAAGGGTTTTATATGATGCTCAAATGCAAGGTGGCATGATGACATGAGCATGATATAATTATGATGCAACAATTTTATATAGGAAGTAGTATTTATATAGACTAGGCTAGTAGCATTGCAATTGTTATACAATTGGGATGCTACAACTCTCCCCCACTAAACAAGAATCTCGCCCCGAGATTCCTAGGAAAAAGAAAACAACACAAGGAGAGGCGGGTGTTCGAACGAAGGTGACCCTCACGTTCCCAAGTTGATTAACAATGGAATAACTTGCTAGACTTGCTGCGAGTCTTGCATTTTGCTTGAGAAACAACGGGTTAGAAGAGTTGAAGGATTGTCGTGAGACAAGAAGGATAGGATGGGCATAGCTCCGGTTTTCCCAAGAATCATGATAAAAGAATATAACCACTTGTGAAAGAAAAGGAGAAGATGATGTATCATGGATAAAGAAGACACACCATTAAGATTAAAGATTGACCGATACGAGAGAGGATGAATCTTTGTCTCGCCGGAAGAAAGGAGCTAGATTGGAGAGGTTTTGAACCACTATTACAATAGCATCGTATCTTCTCTCGGATTTGAGAAAAGAAGTTCGGAAACAATATTGCCTTCAAACAATAGAGTCCCTTGATAACAACAGAAAGATTTAGTTAGGCATCGTCGGATTAGATTCTTGTTTCGCCGGTAAGAACCAAGGATTACGCAATTGAGGTGCGCGGATATAACTTCCAGAGATGGATGTGAAGCCAGATCATGGTGGAATCCCGAGAAGCAAAGAATATGGAGGATCTGGAGTTTATTGTAGAGATACTTATTGCTTTCTTTAGCCTTGAGGCTAACACAATAGATTTGTGGCTGATGGCATCAACCATAATTGGCTTTACCACAGAAAAAGAATTGATGAAACAAAGAGAGAGATAGTTTCCTTTAATCTTGTTTGGGGATATCGAGCATCGGTAGAAAGACGAGGATAGAAAAAGGTTTGCGTTTGTCTCCACCAGATAATTGAGGATTTTGCTCCGTGTAGAAAGGATGAGATCACCAACAAGAGATTATTGATTACTTTCTTCGAAAGAGCACTCCGGAAAAACAAGGACGGAAGTAAAAGTATCAAGGGATAAGTCCACTTCTAACTTCCGTGGAATGAGGGAATCACATTAATTCACCAATTCACTGTACAAGAGTGAATGATAAGAGTAGTGGTATGGTAGCTACTCCATCCCGCACTCAAAGCATTACTCCGCACATGAATAAGAAAATCATGCAACCCAACTACCGAAGCAGACTGAAGGTGTTGGCAAAAACTCATAGAACTCCGTTAGAAAACAAGGATAGATGCAAATGTTTCGCCGGATTCATAGATAGATAAAGATGATGATGTTGTCGTCATGTCGGAAGTACCAAGCCACCGGAAAGATATAAAGGAAGATCACGGAGACAACTGCAAAATTTCACAGATATAGAAAAAGATAGCACCACTTGAACAGAAGGAATACAAGATCTGGAAGGTCTTCATGGCCTCCGGTGGATTGAGCATAGACGATAGAGCGAGAGGGTTTCAAGAGATTACTTGACGAGATAGAGGTGAAAAGAACTCCATGTTCTTCTTGAACTGATTGAGAAAGATTTAGCAGTCTTGAGGAAAATCTTTAGCGGAACGACGATGACAACTTGCCAACAAGTAACAACTCCGGATTGGTTGAAGATGGAGGATGGAATTAACAATGGACTTGCTGATTCCAGAGTTGAAGTAATGTATTTAGCAGAAGGACGTGGTCGAGATATGTGACTTCAAAAAGTCAGAATTCTCACTTTGAGACTTTGCACACAGGCAGTGCTCACGAAGCTCGAGAGAAAGAGACACAGATGATCTTCCATGTCCTTCCATAGATATCGAATAGGCAAGCATATTATCAACATATACCACCATGGATTAACAAGATATTCCCAGAGTACCAAGTTCAAGATGCGGGAGAACGAACAAATGCTCGAAACACTTTCTGAGCTCAACGCTCTTTGAAAGATCAACGTTACGAGTAAGGATTCCTGTTGAAGAAGATGCGCTGACAGAATAGGTTAACTGGTCCTTCGGAAGAAAAAGAGATGTCACCTGGTTCACATTGTCGATCGGATCACCGGTTACAAAGATAAAAAGATCTTGGATAAGAACCGATGATAGCTCATACCTTAAGCAAAGCTATCAGAGACGAAAAGATGCAATTCCCTCGTATCCAGGAGAATTGTGCAGATATGGGGTTCAAAAGGATGTGCAGCTTGATGGACAGATGATAGACCGCCGTAGTGCTTGGAGAAACTTTGGATTGCCAAAGATGCTTGAATATGCATAGATATGATCGCGGTGTACTCAAAATCACAGGAGATAACCGTCACCATTCGGAGGATAGTGGTGATTGCATTTTCCATATTCCACTCAAGATAAGTGTCATATAGCTATGCCGAGAACCAAATTACAATCACCAGCATCGGATCGACACATGTTATGTAATTAGCCCAAGAGAATTGGAGATGAAATGAAACTCTAGGATTAAGCGCCGGTGACAAAAGAATGAGTTATCATGGACATGCTGATAAAAGGGAGATAGATAATGTTTCACACACGACTAAAAGGGAGTGTGGAAGCACAGATGTATCAAAGAAAAATTTTCCGCATTTTTCGGCATTAAAATACCAATAGATGCGCAAAAACACTTATCAGGTAGCGATTAGCAACTGATGGTTTCACAGAATGTGGAGTTGCTAGAAGGAAGGACACCCTTAAGAAGATGGCACCGGTTAACAAGGAGTCAGATAGATCGCGCCGGTATTCAAAAGCCTGTCAGTATGGAATGTACCAACAGTTGATAACCAAAGGCAGATAAAGATAACATGTTGGATACAACAGATAGACAAGGAATTACACACACACACATTCTATGGTACTACGGAAACCCAGAACACGTGAATCCTAGTTTGAATTTTAAGAAGAGATTGAAAACGTTACACTTCCTTACCAGAAAAGGGTGGGTGGGTGGGTAAGAAGAAAAGTGGAAGCAGTCCTACTCTCGCGTTTTGTTTTTCCCTAGTATACATAGCTACCAAAAATATTTGCTAGACTGACAACGACCATTTGGCTGAGACCCTGAAGGGAGGGATGGCTCTGATACCAATTGTAACTACCTCGGTGAATTACGCTCCTAGTTACAAGCCTGGATGAGCGGAAATGGTTAAAATAGTACGGTGGGGCCCAAATGCCACTCACAGGTAGACCTTTCGGCCGTCCTAACCATTTCCAAACATCGGGACAAGAACGGGCGGCGTAATCGGCAGGCGAAGGGATCAACTACATACACAAATGAGTATGTATGCAAGCCACCATACAACAGTCCTCAGAGCCATTCCATCTAAAAGAAATAGAAATATTGCAACGCCATACGGCAAGATCCAAATGTCCTAGATAGATATAATAGTTTAGGATATCTCCTCATACATCAAACATCAGAGTATCAGGCGGAAGCGGCAAACAAGATCCGAGTACGGATAAGAAGCAGATCGGCATAAGATGCCCCATAATAAACACATCCCGCCCACAGATCTCACGGATCCCCGTTCCCGGAATCTCTACACCGAATGATCGTTGTCCACATCGTCCGTCTCCTCCACCCAGTATCCATCTTGTGAGTGTACCTGTTCATCTGAATCAAATAATTTATCGTGTGAGGCCCTAGGGGTACTCAGCAAGTCTTTATGCCTCTAAAGGGGACACAACCCGGGGTGACGCAATTGCAGCAAAAGATAATACCTAGCAATTCTATAGATACTCGCTAACCATCCGCCTAACCAAAGATAGACGGATGTCCGTGAATTAAGAACAACAGTTATAACAGTAATATTAACAGATCCATCCTCCTCCTCGCTTACCAACGAGGAAGCGAACGAACAACCCCCATCCGTTGGCAGTTTTATTATCCATTCCATGAGTGTTGCACTATTTACTAGTCAGTTACTTAGTCAAATTAAAAGCGGTACTTTAGTTATACTTGTCTATGATCGAGAAACTATGCTCCAAGTCGTCCATAACCGCGGACACGGCTTTCAGAAAGTTTTACCCTGCAGGGGTGCACAAATAGCAACACACACTCGATCAACCTCGGAAAAACCAAATCAAAACCCAACGAGGCCTTCACGACAAAGCAATCACCAGATTCAGAAATGTTTCAGGGGGCCACCCCATTAAGCTACCCGCAACGAAGTTAGCTGACTTCGAGACGGACTCAAGGTTTGTGGGGACGGCTGTAAACGACTGGGAACCCGAAAATGTGACTGGGCTTGTCGATACAGCGAAAACATGTCACGATCCTAAACAGTACAGGTGCTCCTCGCACAATCATAAATAAAGCAGTAAAGCATGGCATAAGTACAGGATAGTAAATAAAACCTCAAACTAGTTTGTGGCCCCAAGAAATAAGAATGAATCAAGCTCTGGCTCAGGGGGGTCCCATAATCCTCCCGGATGTGGATAGCGCGAATATTCAAGGAACAGGAATCAAGTACTCGGGGTCCTACGAGACACAAGTGAGCATGAAGAACCAAATAGCAGATATTGCTCACCGGTGCCACTTTCATTAGTTATCCCATACTACTCAGGTTAAGTTGTTTAGGTACCTCGTTATCCATCAGACACTCACATACCCTACACATACTGTTCTACGACTCGCATGGCTCAAAAAAATCCTGTAGTAATGGCTCATGGGATGGAGGAACAAGCTTCAGTGGAGTTTAAAAGTAAAGGCTATGCAGTACTTGGGATTCAGTTTAATGCAATCGCGACTCAATGATGCAAGAATAAGATAGAGGCAATAGGTACTATATGTATGCAAGCATGTGGTAGTGCTTGCCTGGCAGCTCAGTTGAAGCGAGAGAAGGATCTGGGTAGTGCTCCTGGGTTTCTTGATATATCCCCTGCTCAGCGTCTATTCGAAGAAGAACCAAACAAACAAGGGCCAACATAAATAAAGTGCACAAGCATAAGAATAAAATGCGACAAGCAACCAATCATGCCATGATGAATGATGCACAATTTGCATGGCAATAAAGTAGCATGGCATGGGTGAGGTGAGAAAACAATATTAAAACACTTGGTTAATGTATTTAGGCATGTTTTACTCCCATGAACAGTTCTGGTTTTGCAATATTCATGTGATGCATGCTTCAATTCAGATCATGGAATGCATAAACAGAAAGGTCTCGTCGAGCTAATCATTTTAGACATATCATTTGTCAAATTTGGAGTTATAAAACAAAAGTTATTAAATAATTAAGGCAAAAGGGCATTTTATTGTAATTTTAAACAACTTGAAATTAAAGTGTCCAAAATATAATTTGAAGGGCATATTTGAATTCCTCATATTTTTCTGATTTCAAAACATATATTATTTGCATTATTTAGAATTATGAATTTAAATTTATTTTAAAGTCAAAATTATTAAAAAGGGGTCAAAGTCAAAGGTTTGACTATTTTGAATTAGTTCTGAAAATATTTGACTAAAGATTTGAATTAACATTCAAAAACAAAACATATTTCATATAGAGTTTGAATTCAAATTCCAAAACATTTGAAAGTTATGAATTTATTTGATATTAATCATTTACTGAAATTTTAATTGATTTAAGAAATAGCTGAAGGTTTTTCTTACTCGGCTCACAGCTAGCCTTAGACACTGACGAGTGGGGCCAACGGCTGACTCAGCAGCAGCTGACACGGCGGGGTCTGGGCCGGCTTTTCTCACTAGGGTCCTTCCTAACCGCACCCATGACAGGTGGGTCCGGGGGCAGCGGGGCCACGCGCGCGCGTCGCCCAGCCGGGGCGTGACACGTGGGCGATCCCCGGGCGCGGGTTAAGGGAATTTGTCTGCGGGGGGGGGGGGGGGGGTTCTGCAAGTTTGGTAGGGCGACTGACTAGTGGGCCACGAGGACCGCGGGTTTAGGCGGGAAAAAGGGGAAGGGGCTCTGCGCAAAACGGCCAGCGGCTACTGCTGACGCTGACGGACGCGGCTGCGCGCCGACGGCGGAAGACTGGTCGTCTTCCGGCGACGATGGCGAGCCAACGGCGGCGAATCTCGCCAAGCCGCAAAAAGGGAAGATGGAGAGGGTGGTGCGGGCTACAACTTCCGTTCAGAGGGCATCATTGGAGGAGGGCTACAGCGCGCGGGGCACGGCGAGAAACAGAGGCAGAACGGCGGCTGCAGTTGCTGCTGTCGGCCAGAGCGCGACCCGCAGCGGCGCACGGAGGCTGCTCGACAGAACGTCCGGCGCGTCTGGGCCGCTAGGAGGAGGACGGGCATGTCTAGGAGCTTGAGAGGCTCACCAGGGGGTTATCGGTGTAGGCGAGGTCGCTCGTGGTGGGGACGATCTGCCACGTAGCTGGGGCTCTGGAGCTCCTGATCTTGGCGCCCCATGCGGCGTGCTCCGGTCTCCGGCGAGGCACGGCCGTCCTGTGGCCACTGGGAGGAAGCAGAGGCCGGCGATAAAGCTTCCCCGACCCCAAGACTCCCTCCTGCTCGACTCCAAACGCCTCCTCTTGTGATGGCTGGGGCTAGGGTTAGTGGAGCTCATGGCGTGGCCATGGCTTCTTGGGGGAAGGGAGGGAGGAAGATGGGGTGCCTGGGGTCCAGATCTTGCCCTGGGGTTTTTCCTGGGGTGGTTGAGGTGATAAGGGAGAGAGGGGAGAGGCACATGGGGTGGTGGTGGCTTTGCAAAAGATGGGAAGGAGGCCACAGGCTAGGTCTTCTCTTTTCCTCTATTTCTTGTCCTGTAGCTTAGAGAGGGAAGAGGGACCAAGGGAGGTGGCGTGGAGGAGCTGCCTGGTAGGGAGAGAGGGAGGGACTCGGGTGTAACTAGGGTTAGAGCTAGAGGGGGCTCGGGTTAGGGTTTGAGAGGAACTAGGGTAGATCATGGGGTGGTGGCTCGGGTTAGAGAGGAGAGGTGAGGTGAGAGAGAGATGAGGGAGGGGACCTAGGGTTTAAAGAGAGGGATTAGGTGGAGGGGTTTTCTTTTGTCAAGATCAAGCAAGAACATGCCAAGCTCAAACAAGATCTAGACAAGAAAAGGAGAGGGTGAGATAAAAGATGGTGAGGTAAGATGGAGATGGTTATAGGTTTTTGGATGTTTGCATGCTTCAAGCAAGATCAAGCATAAGAGGGGTAGAGGGAGATATGGGGAAGATCCACTCAAAAAGACCAAATAAAAACAAAGGGGGCAAAAATATGGAGATGGTTGCATGGCCCATGCAAGTGTATTAAATGCCATGTCTTAATCTTGTGAAAACAAAATAATTAATCATGGCATTTATACATATGCATTCCAAAATATGGGGTAAGGGCCAAGCTAAGGATTTACATGAAAGTTCCAAGTGGAGTAGATGGATATGATCATATTTGAATACAAATGGGACATGCTAGTGTGTAGGTGCCACTAGGTATTTAGTAAGCCCAAAAATATCCCAACATGATAATGTTGGGCCACGCAGAGATAAAACAAAACTTTTTCCTCTAACGTGGTGATCCCAAGATCTAGATGAGGTAGAAAGCCACGAGGTTTACCACTAGACGCGCGGTTGCGGATTACTGATGAAGCGCGTCAGTTGATGCAGTGCAGTCCTCACGATCCGATCGTTCTGGTGCTGATCGTACAGCACCTCTGCTGGTATCCACACGTAGAAGGAGGAGCACCGGCGGCGAACTGCTAGGTTCGTTACGGCGGCTGGACTGCTGTGGAGCTAGGGTTTCCAACACATGGAATGACCTAACCGAACAACGATTAACCTTTCTGGGTTACTGTGCTCCACAATATATAGGGAGTGAACGTGGGCTCTGCTCGCGCGACCCATTCACTAAAGCCCATATAACATTAGTCACCGTGAGTCCAACTCACTAACTCAGTCCTAATCTGGTTTAGGTCCAACCCAACCAGATTATATGTTCAGATCCAATCCGAACTTGCTCCCGCTCTTAAGTGTGTGACCCCGCAGGCTCATGGTTACTTGGACACGATTAGAGTCCGACTCACAATCGATCAATCGGCATCGGCTCCTAGCAGAACATGCCGATTCCCAAGTACCAAAGAGTCATGACGACTTGCCTTTTCAATGCGACTTACGTCTGAGTCCCTTTTGCCTCACGATATACCTTGTCAGACTATAGGCGAATATATGTCATCCCTTAAATAGTCCGACTCTCTTCTCGATCCGAGATAAGTGATTCACCCGACTAACTCTTAGCCGATCGCCTCGGTTAACACTTAACCGAGTCGTGCATGGCCATGCTTTCCGAATCATATCTCACGAGAGGGCCCAGAGAATATCTCTCCGAGTGGAGGGGCAAAATCCCATCTTGGTTATTCACATCACGCAGCTTGATTCTCAGTCGACCCGAACCCTGCCTTTATAACTGCCCAGTTACAGATCAGCGTTTGACAGAACCTAAGTCGGTGATCCTCAACTCGGACTATGCAACAACCTCAGGTCTAAGGATTACATTGATTGAGATATACAAATGACAGCTTAGTTCGTTGTACCTCAATATGGGTCAATCCGACTCGCTAAACTCTTTAGCCTAGTCTGTGTAAGTTGGAATAGCATCTCCATGCCCATGACAAGTGGAACCGAGTCATCAAGCCAACTTTCACATTGGTCTAAGTTGTGTGTCCAGCACAACCTCAATGACCAAGGATATTTAGTACAAACAACATGAATGCATAGTTCCACAACTGAATCACATATTCAATGATACACATCAGATGTTTATACAAGGACTACTTAATAACTTTATGAATACAATGGGAAATATCATCATACATGATTGCCTCTAGGGCATATTCCCAACAGTCTCCCACTTGCACTAGAGTCAATCTTCCGACATCACATGTCTAAGCATCTAATGCCCATGGCTCTTAAGTGCGCCTCATGCTTCGGCTGGGGTAATTGCTTTGTCAACGGATCCGCAATATTTGCATCCGTGTGTACCTTGCATAACTTGATATCACCCTGATCCACGAACTGGCGAATCAGGTGGTACCGCATGAGTATGTGCTTGTTCTTCTGGTGTTGTCTAGGTTCCTTGGCTTGTGCAATAGCACCATTGTTGTCACAATATACGTCCAACGGATTGGACGAGCCCTGAACCACACCAAGATCCATGAGGAAATTCCTCATCCAAACAGCTTCCTTTGCTGCCTCCGAGGCGGCAATATACTCAGCCTCTGTTGTAGACGCAGACACAGTCTCTTGCTTGGAACTTTTCCAGCTCACAGCACCTCCGTTTATAATAAACACGTATCCGGATTGCGAACGAGAATCATCAGAGTCGGTGAGATAACTCGCATCCGTGTAACCCTTTACACTGAGTTCATCTTCACCACCATAAACCAAGAACATATCCTTAGTCCTTCTCAAGTACTTTAGGATATTTTTAGCCGCTATCCAGTGGATCTCTCCAGGATCAGCCTGGTATCTGCTCACAACACTTAGAGCATAGGAAACATCCGGCCTAGTACAAATCATGGCGTACATGATGGATCCGACTGCAGAAGCATATGGAATCGCACTCATCCGACTTCGCTCATCAGTTGTCGAAGGACACTGAGTCTTGCTAAGTTTTACACCATGGGACATCGGTAAGAACCCCTTCTTAGACGATTCCATGTTGAACCTTTTCAACACTTTGTCCAAATAAGTACTCTGACTCAATCCAATGAGCCTCCTTGATCTATCTCTATAGATCCGGATTCCGAGGATGTATGTTGCCTCACCCAAGTCTTTCATTGAGAAACTCCTTTCCAATGATTCCTTGGTTTCTTGCAACATCTGGACATCATTTCCAATCAGTAATATGTCATCCACATATAAGATTAGAAAATTTACTTTGTTCCCACTAAACTTCTTGTACAAACAAGAATCATGATCACTCTTGATGAAGCCAAACGATTTGACTACCTCATCAAAGCGAATATTCCAACTCCGAGATGCTTGCTTCAACCCATAAATGGATTTCAGAAGTTTGCATACCTTGTCAGCATTAGCTGGATAGACAAAACCCTCGGGCTGTATCATATACACGTCCTCGGTTAAAATTTCCGTTAAGGAAAGCCGTTTTGACATCCATCTTCCATATCTCATAGTCGAAATAGGCCGCTATAGCTAACATGATCCGAACTGATTTAAGCATCGCTACGGGCGAGAAGGTCTCGTCGTAATCAACTCCTTGAACTTGTCGGAACCCCTTCGCGACAAGGCGTGCTTTATAGATTGAAACATTTCCATCCATATCAGTTTTCTTCTTAAAGACCCATTTGCACTCGACGGGTCTTGCACCGTCTGGCAGATCAACCAAGTTCCAAACTTGATTTTCATCCATGGACTTTATCTCGGATCTCATGGCTCCAAGCCATGACTCGGAATCAGATCCCACCATCGCTTCCGAATAATTTGCCGGCTCATCACTGTCTAACAGTAACACATCACGAACACTTCGTAATCTTGCCGATCTTCGTAGTACAGGTGCTGCTATCGGCTCAGCTGCCACGATCGGCTCAACCTCCAAGGTTTTTGCCGATTCGCTATTAGCCGATTCGCTATTAGCCGATTCCTCTCGAATTTCTTCGAGTTGCACCGTGCTCCCACTTACTCCCCGACTGAGAAACTCTTTCTCAAGGAAGACACCGTTCCGAGCGACAAACACTTTGCCCTCTTCTCGGTTGTAGAAGTAGTAACCCAAGGTTTCCCTCGGATACCCCACGAAAATACATTTATCCGACTTGGCCGTAAGCTTGTCCGACTGAAGTCGCTTGACAAAAGCTTCACAACCCCAAATCTTAAGAAAAGACAAACTCGGCTTTTTACCTGTCCACATCTCATGCGGTGTCTTCTCTACCGATTTTGATGGTACTTTGTTTAGTGTGAACGCCGCTGTTTCTAGACAGTAACCCCAAAATGATAAAGGCAGATCTGTCCGACTCATCATTGATCGTATCATGTCCAACAAGGTCCGATTCCGCCTTTCCGAAACACCATTCCTTTGTGGCGTTCCTGGCGGAGTAAGTTGAGGAACTATTCCACAACTTTTCAGATGGTCATCAAACTCATGGCTCATGTACTCGCCTCCTCGGTCCGACCGAAGAAACTTTATTTTCTTGCCGAGTTGATTCTGTGCTTCATTCTGGAATTCTTTGAACTTTTCAAAGGCTTCCGACTTATGTTTCATTAAGTAGATATATCCATACCTACTCAAATCATCAGTGAAGGTAATGAAGTACTCATAACCACCCTGGCTGTCGTGCTCATTGGTCCACATACATCACTATGTACTAGTCCCAACAAGTCGGACGCCCTTTCGCAACTCTTTGCAAAAGGTGTCTTGGTCATTTTGCCGAGTAGGCAAGATTCGCATGTCTCGAACGACTCCAAGTCGAACGAAGTTAGGAGTCCATCATCATGGAGCTTCTTCATGCGTTTCCAACTTATATGACCAAGCCGACAGTGCCAAAAGTAAGTCATATTCAGATCATTTGGTTTCAACCTTTTAACATTTATGTTATAAACCGACTCACCATCAAGATTCAAAATAAATAACCGTCCTGGACGGGTGCAAAGCCGTGAAACATATCATTCAAATACAAAGAACAACCATTATTCTTGATATTCGACTCATAGCCTTGCCTCATCAAACATGAAGCAGAAATAATGTTTCGACTGAGCACTGGAACATAATAACAATTATTTAGTTCCATAATGAATCCGGAAGGTAAATGAAGTTGCATCGTGCCGACTTCCAACGCAGCAACTCTTGCTTTGTTGCCGACTCGAATATCAACCTCGCCTCTTGCTACGCTCCTAGTTCTTACCAGTCCCTGCAACGAGTTGCAGATGTGAATAACTGATCCGGTATCATATACCCAAGAATTATTAGGTGCATCAGCAAGATATATGTCTATAACATTGCAAACAAGTGTACCTGAGTCGAAAGTCATACCTCCACTCTTGGCTTTGTCGGCCAAGTACTTGCTGCAGTTCCTCTTCCAGTGGCCATCCGCCTTGCAGTAGAAGCAAGTGGATCCGGCTGAAGGAGATGGCTTAGTCCCTGAGGAAGCACTTGGGACAGGGTCCTGAGCCTGCTTTCCTCCTGACTTAGCCTTCTTCTTGGTCCAAGAACTTTTCTTGAACTTAGCCTTATTCTGCACCATCAACACTTGACCGGTGCCCTTCTTGAGATCCGCCTCTGCCTGCTTGAGCATCCCATGCAATTCAGTGAGCTTCTTATCCATACCATGCATGTGGTAGTTCGAAATGAACTGCCCATATGCACTAGGAAGAGAGTTCAGAATTATATCCGTAGCGAACTCTTCGCTTATGGGGTAGCCAAGCCTCTCCAGAGACTGCATGTAACCAACCATTTTGATCACATGCGGACTCAGTGGATCACCATCCTTAAGCTTGCAACTCAGCAAAGCCTGAGAGACTTGATACCTCTCAGTCTTCGCCTGAGCCTGGAACATACTTTTGAGGCTTTCGATCATATCGTAGGCCTCAACATGCTCGAACTGCTTTTGCAAGTCCGGTTCCATGTGAGCAAGCATAAGACAGCTAATATCCGTGGACTCATCCTTAGCCCGACGGTAGGCATTGGTGGCTGCGACAGTCGCATTCTCATTCGGCTCATCTGGAAGTGGGTTGTCTAGGACATGGTCCTTCTTTTCTTGTTTGAGAACAATTCTCAGATTTCGATACCAGTTGGTAAAATTAGTGTCGTTCAGTTTATCTTTCTCAAGAATGGTTCTCAACACAAAACCGGATATCTGAGAGTGACTGCTACTTGGTGCCATGATCTACAACAGAAAATATGTAAAACACTTAAGACATGTATTCATAAAAGAGCAAGCATATTAAACATTTTAATATTTTATGCTCCCACTAGAACCAACACCCCTCCGATGGTTACATAGTGATTCAGGATCCTAAATAAGCAAGTCGGCTAGTGAGCTTTAGCATCACCGCTAGCCGCCAAGTGATCTAGGTAGACAACTCCTTGTCAATCGCATCTCATGCGACTCCTGTTGGACGGGTGGCATCACATGCCCCGGCTCCCATCCGACTTTTCCCCGAGTCCCACAACCGTTGTGATAGACCCGTCTAGCTTACCGAGTGTTTCTGCAGTAAGAGTCCGACTCGAACACACCTAGTCGGAAAGAATTGGCAGCACCTCAATTTTATGAGCCCACTACCAAAAATGTCCGACTTGTGATGGTGCAAACACTGGCGGGAAAACCGACTAGACCTTCTTTGAGAGATTAAATTTTACCGACTATCTAATAGAGGTAAAACTGAGACATAACAATAACACAAAATAAAGCAATTATAATGTGAAATGGTATGGCTCTCTTCATGGCGATCTCCATCTCCACAAAGCCTGTAATCCGACTCGTGCCAACTCTTGTCACTTGCCGTCTTACTCCATGTCGCCCACATGTACAACGCCTTGCATGCCTTCCGGGTTCTCAAACAGCTACACTAGCTTAGTAAAGTAAATTACATAGAGAATCCGACACGCAGGTCGCTATACAATAAAATGACAGCACCTAGGCTCCAGCCGGCTGACAAAAACCGTGATTCGCAGATCACGTATGGATTACACACATACATCACATGCACATGAACCATACCATTCACAACTTCCTGCAAAACCAAGTTATGCATAGATACAATATCTACCGGCGTTGTGAAACTCGCAACGACATCTAAGGCGCTACGACAGGGCGAAGCCGGCGGTCCCGCTAGCCGGATAGCGGGCGGGGATCGAAGGGGCAGCGCCCCTCGCGGGTGCGGGCAGCGCCCGACGTTTTTTCCGAAAACGTAGATCTCATCTACGATCCGAACATGGATTCCGACCATCGTTCCGATTCGATCAAACTTTTTGATCTTCGATCACCGCTTCTGGATTTACGTGTCACAGTCTACCCCGATGGCGGAAGCCGACCGGTAGGGGTATGTCGTTCCACGACCTCAGCAGTATGATCACGGAAATCAGATCTACCATTCCCCGAGTACAGTTGATCCAATCAACTTCATACAAAACCGATCTATCTCATAGATCGACCACCAAAACAGCACATAGATCTCATCTATAGCCTACCGCATATCTCATATGCGAGATCTCGAGCCTAAAACCAGAAGCTATCGCTCTGATACCACTGTTGGGCCACGCAGAGATAAAACAAAACTTTTTCCTCTAACATGGTGATCCCAAGATCTAGCTGAGGTTGAAAGCCACGAGGTTTACCACTAGACGCGCGGTTGCGGATTACTGATGAAGCGCGTCAGTTGATGCAGTGCAGTCCTCACGATCCGATCGTTCTGGTGCTGATCGTACAACACCTCTGCTGGTATCCACACGTACAAGGAGGAGCACCGGTGGCGAACTGCTAGGTTCGTTACGGCGGCTGGACTGCTGTGGAGCTAGGGTTTCCAACACATGGAATGACCTAACCGAACAACAATTAACCTTTCTGGGTTACTGTGCTCCACAATATATAGGGAGTGAACGTGGGCTCTGCTCGCGCGACCCATTCACTAAAGCCCATATAACATTAGTCACCGTGAGTCCAACTCACTAACTCAGTCCTAATCTGGTTTAGGTCCAACCCAACCAGATTATATGTTCAGATCCAATCCGAACTTGCTCCCGCTCTTAAGTGTGTGACCCCGCAGGCTCATGGTTACTTGGACACGATTAGAGTCCGACTCACAATCGATCAATCGGCATCGGCTCCTAGCAGAACATGCCGATTCCCAAGTACCAAAGAGTCATGACGACTTGCCTTTTCAATGCGACTTACGTCTGAGTCCCTTTTGCCTCACGATATACCTTGTCAGACTATAGGCGAATATATGTCATCCCTTAAATAGTCCGACTCTCTTCTCGATCCGAGATAAGTGATTCACCCGACTAACTCTTAGCCGATCGCCTCGGTTAACACTTAACCGAGTCGTGCATGGCCATGCTTTCCGAATCATATCTCACGAGAGGGCCCAGAGAATATCTCTCCGAGTGGAGGGGCAAAATCCCATCTTGGTTATTCACATCACGCAGCTTGATTCTCAGTCGACCCGAACCCTGCCTTTATAACTGCCCAGTTACGGATCAGCGTTTGACAGAACCTAAGTCGGTGATCCTCAACTCGGACTATGCAACAACCTCAGGTCTAAGGATTACATTGATTGAGATATACAAATGACAGCTTAGTTCGTTGTACCTCAATATGGGTCAATCCGACTCGCTAAACTCTTTAGCCTAGTCTGTGTAAGTTGGAATAGCATCTCCATGCCCATGACAAGTGGAACCGAGTCATCAAGCCAACTTTCACATTGGTCTAAGTTGTGTGTCCAGCACAACCTCAATGACCAAGGATATTTAGTACAAACAACATGAATGCATAGTTCCACAACTGAATCACATATTCAATGATACACATCAGATGTTTATACAAGGACTACTTAATAACTTTATGAATACAATGGGAAATATCATCATACATGATTGCCTCTAGGGCATATTCCCAACAGATAATAACCCCAAAACAACCCATATGGAAGCTAGGTAAAAGGTTCCACTCACAAGGCATGCAAAGGTGGCCATGTGGCTCTCATAAACCAATAATGTGGAAAAACTATGGTGCCTATATGAGAGCATGTGGAGATAGAGTTGGATCCATCCCAACCCACATGAGCTAGAGGTAAAACCAAATAAAGTGCAAAGCTCATATTTAGTTGGATGGTGGAATTATAAGGTGGTGGCAGAGAAAGGTGATGGAGTTGAATAAAAGATATGCCCCCAACTCAACTTGGGCATTAAACAATATATCAAGAACCAAATACAATATCAAGAGGCAAATACAATTTACAATGCATATGAGAGAAGAACCAAAACAAAAAGGGTTTTATATGATGCTCAAATGCAAGGTGGCATGATGACATGAGCATGATATAATTATGATGCAACAATTTTATATAGGAAGTAGCATTTATATAGACTAGGCTAGTAGCATTGCAATTGTTAGACAATTGGGATGCTACAGCAGGGGTGTGGGCCCCCCAGGCCTCCACTCCGTTTCTTCTTCTGGCTCCATGGATCTTCTGGTGAAATATAATTTTTGGCATATTTTCCGGGATTTTTCCTAATAGTTGATTTTCTGCACAAAAACTAGACACCAAGGTAATTCTGCTGAAAATAGCGTCAGTCCGTGTTAGTTGTATCCAAATCACACAAGTTTAGAGGAGAAGCAATAGCAAAAGTGTTTGGGAAAGTAGATACGTTTTGGACGTATCAACTCTCCCAAGCTTAGCTTATTGCTTTTCCTCAAGCAATTCAGTTGAAAACTGAGTGCGATAAAAGAACTTTCACGAACATATTTGCTTCACATGATGTATATATTCTCAGCACAGGAGTAGATGCTTAAACCATTCATAATAAAGAGTATGCAACTAAGTCTACTCAATAGTCATTGCAAGCTATGAAGAGAAACCAACTCAATAATAAAAAGTAGCATGAAACATAAACATAAGAAACATTGCAATGCTAATAATAAGGTATGATAGAGTGGTATCTCGCTTGCCTTTGTTTGAAGAGCACAATATAAATGCCAAGGCACCTCTGAAGTTCAAGTGAAGACTAGAGATAAAGATACCAGAGATACAAGCATCAAAGTTATGAAAAATTAACCAAGTTTGGAACAAACACAAGAATGACGACTATGATCTCATGAAGGTGCTCATAGAATAAGTGGTGGCTCATCAAGGTAGTGAAAATATTTTGAAAAGTTTGAAAGGCTTCCAAATGCTGAAAGGAAGGTGCTCATTAGCTTTGAGCTCTCATTGCCCCTATCATAGGCATCTTCATATGGTTAAGGTAAAAGTGAGGTCCAATCTAAGGTATATGCTTGACAGACCATAAACTAGAAATCCCAAGTCCCTTGAGTACGAGGGTCGCTCCGCATGCTACTCAACTTTGGTTACCTGTAAGTTCTTGTCATTGTAAATACATGCATACCATAGAGAACTGCCAACGGGGTACCCCTTGCACATGATACATGAGCTATCCCGTGATCAAAATGACAAGGCAAGCAGACAATGAGCATCTCAGTGATCTTTTTATTTACTATGTGCATAGCTTTTTATTGAGGATGCTTCATAAATGATCATTATGGTGATGCTGCAAGTTTCCACCATGATTAGGCATGGTTTAGGCTAGCGGCCCAGGCGTTTCTCTAACACAATGTATAGACTCCATGAACTCACAAGCTCCCTTTTTATTTCACACCGACGACATCCGCAAACAAAAGAGCAAGGTATTAACTGGATAATATATCCAAAAAGTGTTGAAAGGGTTCAGCGTGACAGCACGGTTCTGCTGACTCCCAGCATATAATTTGCAAGCATATAACTTTCATGGACATGTCACAGTGGTTCGGTATTATTAAGTGCAAGGAATAAAGTGTGCCATCAAGTTCGTGAGAGCTTTACTAACCAACTTTCTCAAAACAGACAAACATTTTATTTGGAAGAAAACATGGCATAAAGAATATGCACTGAAGTATCAAATGATGCTAGTAGGTAGGTATGGTGGACACAATTGGCAATATTGGTTTTGGGGAGTTGGAAGCACAGGTAGATCTCATACTCAGTGCAAGTGAAGGCTAGCAATAGAGAGGGAGCAACCAACGAGAGAGCAATAATTGTCATAATCATGCTTGCAACAAAACAGGACTAACTATGGCATGAAAGTGATACAAGAACTCTAAGGCAACATAAATCATCGAGGCTTACTGACTATTGTTTAGTCATATGCATGCGTGAGCATGTGCCAAGTAGATTCACATGAAACTTTCAGAGAATAATACCACAATATCATACCAAAGTATGAATAAAACAATGCAAGCAAATATTCATATGACATGCTACAAATTATTAGCAAGCTGGAGCTAATCATAGACAAGCAAGAACTACTAAGCACTCATAATAACATACACCCTACATGAACAGACTAAGCATGCTCACAATAATGAGTATATGTACAAAGATGAAAACAAATAGAGTTCGTTACCAGCCTCTTACCACTCCTTAAGTCGTCTTAATCTTCAGTATTGCCCTTCACGTGTGTGACTTGAATAATAACATGAAACCAAAATCCACTGTGGACGGCCGAACCCTGCAAAGAATCTCACAAAACCAAAGAAGAACAACAAGTATTTTTGGTGTTTTCGATTTTTTAAAGAAATCAAACAAAACAAAACCAAACAAAGCGAAAACAAACCAAAAGAAACAAACAAAGCAAAATCTTTTTGGAATTTTCTTTTAAGGCAAACCAAAGAAAAGAAACAAACCAAGACAAACAACAAAAATATTTTTGGTATTTTTGTGTTTTGAGAAAGCAGCAATAAAAACCAAAAAGAAAGTGAAACCGTGAATATACAAAGAACCGACCGAACATGATATATGGATGAGTGTGATGTCGGTATACCTCCCCCTAAGCTTAGGCTTTTGGCTTAAGTGGGGCTCAATAGCGCGGGTAGTAACCCCAAGCTGGTGGGTCATCATAGGAATAGTCGTAGTCAGGCGCTTTCGATGAAGAAGAAGACGCGCCCCAATCAAATGCGGTCTGCTGGTATGAAGACTCTCCCAAGTTGGAGGGCTGAACCGAATCATCTTCGGCATCCTATCGAACATTATCCTCTTTCCGGGAGAGCTCCGCCACATATGTGTCAACCTACTTCTCTGTGAGCGACCATCCTTGCCTATTATCAAAGTTAGACAAAGCAGGTGTAGGCAAATAAAGTATTTTCTCAGTACTACCCCCTCTCCAACCATGCTGGGCAAAAGATAGTTCAAACGGTAAACTTCTCACATTAGCCTCCAAGGAAACAAAACCATGCTGAATCATGGATTCAAGATCAAGCCTTTCTATAGGGAACTAATAATCTGAATGGTGAGGCTCTAAACCATGGAAAGCTAGCAACCTAGAAGCAATGAGACCTCCACCAATTCCACCCTTTTCGCGGTTGGTGGTGAGACGGTAAGCTATCAAAGCACCCAGGTTATAAGATCTATTTCTATTCAAAGCAGTTGCGATAAAAGCTAGATCAAAAGAAGATAAATTCCTACCAATCTTTCTAGCAAGAACACACTTGGTAATGAAATAGGCAAAATATCTAATGGCTGGGAACTGAATGTTCCGAATTTTACCACTTTTCTTTGAGAAGTCGAAACCTTGGCAAATCTCAGCATATAATCCATAAGCGACTTGGGCCTCTCCTTGATCTTCTCACAAGTTCCCACTGAGGTACTCTAATTGCTGCATAGAAATCAGCAAAAGGCAAGTCGACAAGTATGTTGTATATTTTGTAATGGACCATGGGATTAGATGTAGACCAAGTAAACAGGAAGTCCTGCATAAAAACCATGGTTAGCTTAACATATTGAAATGGTTCACCTTCAACAAAGTGTTCCAACCCTGCATTGGTAATCAAAGTTTGGAAATCCTGGAAGATTCCCGTAGTTCTCATAAATTCATGGCATGGATATACAGAAGGGAAAACTCCTTCTTCACGATGAACTTTCATTGGCTCAGGCAGCATCAAGTCATATTGATTCAGTGGATAAGCACTCATCTTCCTTGCTGAAATTTTTAGATAAACATCACACCAAGTGATTTCCAAGTTGATAAATGATGAGCAACTACTATAGGAACTTGCTAGAGGGCTAAACATGCATCAAAATGAAATCTCTAAGCATAGAACAAGCATGAAAGCTCACACAACCTGACACCTATAACAGCATAATACTCAAGATACAATCTACCAATCAAAAATCTAATTGGACAAGTGGAGGAGGCACATACCAAGGAGCAATCCCTCCAAAAATCAGCAGCAAAGATGGGATGAGCAAGGAGATCGAAAATCACGAGCAAGAACAGCAAGAACTCGAGCTTGAGCAAGTTTTCCGGTGTTTTTCGGGAGAGAGAAATAATATGGCTGTGAGGGGGCACCTTGGAGGGGCCCAGGTGGGCCAGACCCCCCTAGGCGCCACCCATGGGTAGGCCGCGCCTACCTGGGTTGTGGGTGTAGGGGTTCGTTGCATGGAAAACAAAAAAATTCTATCGCATGAACACACAATCAAGATCTATCTACTAGATCGGTGCAACAAGTTGATATAGTACTAACCCTCGAAGATCCAAAGCGGTTAACGAGAGCAGATTCTCGTGGGTGATGTAGTCGTTCACTTGCCGATCTCAAGATCGCATAGACGATCCTTTCGGCGCCGCGTTCCAGCAGCGCTCCCGCAGTCGGTCACACGTATGGTACTCGATGAAGACCTTTCTCTCCCTTGTTCCAGTAGGCAGTGGAGGTTGTAGCTCTCTCCTCGCGATTCCGGCAGCACGACGGCGTGGTGTCGGAAGTAGAGGGGAGATCCCGCAGGGCTTCTCCTAAGCCAGAGCGAGTATGGTGGAGTAGAGGGAGCCCCGGCGATCTAGGGTTTAGAGGGCCGAGGTTTAGAGGTAGCTAGCAACTAGAGTTTAGCTAGTCGGTAGCGGTTTAGAGGAGATCTAGATTGGTTGCAACTAGAGAGGGGGCGGCGGCCAACCTAGGGTTTCTTGGGCGCCTAGGGCAAAGGGGATACCTTGGGGTGCACCCCTACCCCTCCTTATATAGGTGGGGGGCGTCCAAGGGTGTTCCCAACCCAGGTGGAAACCCTCCCTAACTTAGAAACCCTCCCTAACTCGGAAACCATGTTGGGATTTGACTTTTTCAAACTGCCCTTTTGACTTTCAAATTAGAGTTTGATTTCTCTCTTCCAAGTGTCTAGCCAAGTGACCTAGGACATGATGCAACCATTACACTTTGTCATGACACATCCATGTACCCTTCCCCTTCCGGATCGATGAACCTTCTAGACCCTTCTAGACCCTTCTAGAACATTCCGGTGAAAACACTGGAATCATTCCCGAACGCCGAAATTGGACTTTCCTTATATGAATCTTATTCTCCGGACCATTCCGGATCTCCTCGTGATATCCCGGATCCCATCCGAGACTCCGAACAACATTCGGTCTCTTTACTCACATTCCATATCTACTAACAACATCGAATCCTTAAGTGTGTCTCCCTACGGTTCATGAATTATGTATACATGATCGAGACTCTTCTCCGATCAATAACCAATAGAGGAATCTGGAAATTCATATGGCTCCCACATATTTCTACGATTACTTCGTGATCGAATGAACCATTTACATACGATTGCAATTTCCCTTTGTCTCGCGATAGTTTACTTATCCGAGGTCCGATCGTCGGTATCTCTGCATACCTAGTTCAACCTCGTTACTGATAAGTACTCTTTTCTCGTTCCCATGATATGTGATCCCTTGTGATCGAGTCACATGCTTGCAAGCTAATTGGATGACATTCCACCGAGAGGGCCCAGAGTATATCTATCCGTCATATGGATGGATAAATCCCAATCTTGATCCATGTGCCTCAACACATACTTTCCGAACACTCAATGCCACCTTTATATCCACCCAGTTACGGTGTGGTGTTTGATGTCATCAAAGCATCCTTCCGGTGATGGTGATTAGCATGATCTCATGGTCGAAGGAATTAGGTTACTATGTATCAGAAAGCTTACACCAAGTGAACTATATTAAATGACTTGATCTTTATGCTACGCTTAACTATAGGAGTATGTCCATCGCATCATTCTCCTAATGATATGACCCTGTTGTTAACAACATATCTATGTTCATGATCAGGAAACCATGATCATATATTAACCAACAAGCTAGTTTAACAAGAGGCTTTACTAGGGACTCTTTTATGTTTACAAATCACATAGGAATTAATGTTTCCGGTTAATACAATTATAGCATGGTATGTAAACATTTATCATAAGCATGAAGATATGATAATAACCACTTTATTATTGCCTCTTGGGCATATCTCCAACAGTCGCCCACTTGCACTAGAGTCAATAATCTAGTTTCAAACCTTTGTGCATTCAACACCTATGGCTTTCCGGTGTTGTATTTACACGATTGCTAGTGGTCAACTGATCTCCGGATCCGACACTTTCAGGTCCGCGTGTAATTTCATGTCTTTGCGTCTCTACGCATCACTCATTCTCTAATGAGATGGCTTTGTATAAATTTGGTCCTTTGGTGAGACATTTAGTTCCTTGGGGTTAAAACATGTTGATAATATTGTCGTACAATATATCGCCATAGTACTATCCCGCTGTGAACCACACCTAGTTTGATAACAAACTACTTGACACAAATGCCCTCTTTTGCTGCTATTATAGCAGTCATATACTTAGCCTTTTGTTGTAGTATCTGTCACAATGTCTTAACTTTTACTTTCCATCATATTGTGCCACCCTTAGTTTAGATAGAGATAAACTTAATTTGTACTTTGTGACAAAACTAGTATCAATGTAATACTTTTACAATGAACTAACCATCTATTTGTCACTTCTACAAAATAATATATTCTTAGTTCTTCTAAAAGATCATAAGAATATCTATACTATCGTCCAATAATCATCTTATGAATCATTCTGGTATACGCTCATAACATTTAGAGCATAGGACATATCTGGATTTGTACACATCACAAAATGATTGATAAAGTACTCTTTGTGATTTTATATATCAAGTATCAGAAATACTTGAATCTTTATTCAATCCTTCCTGTGCAACAAGAACATTTCTTGTAGTTTCTATATTGAACTCATTCAATATCTCATCTATGTACTTCTGGGACAACCATATTAGCGTCTCAATTTATCCATATAGACATTGATGCCAAATATTCGGGTCCTGCCTAAGCCTTTCATCGAGATGAAATTCTTAACCCGTGTCAATAAAAAGATACATCATTTCCAATGAACAATATGTCTTCCACATAATGTATTAGAAACATTTCTTAGCGCCCCCACTTAATTTCTTGTAAATGCAAGCATCTTCATCGTCTCCAATGAAATTAAACTCTTTTAACAGTTTCATCATAGTGAAGATTCTAACTCCGCGATGCTTACTTCAACCATTGAAGTTTGCATATGCTTTTAGCATCCTTTGAATTAACAAAACCCTTTGGACCGTGTCATGCACACGTCCTAGGTAACCATTCTACTAGAAGAACTTGTTTTGTTTATTCAACAACCACATAACAAAATTATATGTAGTGGTTGCTACATTAATCCGTCTAGACTAAATATCGCTTAATGAAAGATCAGATCTTGTCATAGTCAAATCTTTGAACACTGTCGTGAACTCTTTCCTGACATGTCGATAATTTCATAGATGTGAAACATCCATGTCTATTTCTTTATAAATCCAAATATGTCTGTAAGGTCTTGCACCTTTTCCGAGGGTCTTTCAAGTTCAAAGCTTGATCTCTCGTATATGGAACTATGACGGATTTTATGGCTTCAAACCATTTCACGGAGTCAGGGCCCATCATCGCTTCTTTCCATGTAGTCGGTTCATTATTATCAAATAATGATTTAACTCTCAAATCTTGGTATTTGATTGTTTACCCGACCTACTTGTTTCAATAGGAACTTAGACCTCCGTGACCACAACCTTTGAGGCATGTGATCCATGAGCATTGTTACTGCCTCCGGAACACTTTTCAGTGTTGCGCAACTTTGCACATATAGCTAAGGTTCTTTTAACCTTATCAAAGTTCTATTGTCCTCCCACTTAACTTTTCGCGGAAAATTCCTTTCTCAAAGAAACTTGACGTTCTAAGCGACAAACATTTTTTCTTTGGTGTTATGGAGGAATACTCAACGATTATTCAAAATAACATATAAAGATATGTTCATCCGATTTTGGTTGCAAACATCTTTCTTATGCATAGCATACCAATGTTTAAGAAAGGACAACTTGGGTTTTATCCCAAACCATAACTTTATATGGTGTCATTTCAACGAATTATGATGGAGCTCTTTTCAGTGGAAAAACGGTAGTCTCTAAAGCTTTAATATTTAAAATATAATGGTAATTTTATCAATTACACCTTTGATCTTACCATGTCAAACAAGGTTTCATTGCATATCTCGATTATTCCATACTCATATGGTGTTTCGGGGAACACAAATCCATGGAACGATTCCTCAAATCTTAGGTGTTATGCTAAACTTTATAACTCAAATATCTTCCTTTATGATCCTATCATAAATTCTTTATTTTATTGTTACATTGATTTTGCACTTCATCTTGAAAGTATTTAAACTTTTCAAATGTTTCACACTTCATCCTTATTAAGTAAATATTCATATATTCACTCAAATTTTTGGAGAAATCATATGAAGTTGAAATCTATCGCTCTTGACTACACATAATGGACTTCATACAACAATATGTACAAGTTCCAATAAGCTAGTCATCCGTTCCCTTTGGCCTATGAGCGGAGTTTTAATTATCTCTAGGAAAATTTCACAAGCGTCATTTGATCAAAATCAAAAGACTCCAAAATTCCATCCACATGGAGTTTCTTCATGTTTTCTTTCCAATATAATTTAAACGGCGATGTCACTTCCTAAGTGATCTTTCTTATCAATTGTCTTTCGACATTTTTAGCAATATTTTTATGGATGTGATTTATCCAACGAGATTTGTAAATCATCCATCTTTTATGGATTACGACAATTATTTGAACAACCCTTTGTTCTCATAATACCTGATAAAACAAATCTTGAAGGCAAGCTTTGATGTTAACGAGCAACACAACAACCCTTTATTTGTTCTCGATGAACATCATCACATATTCTTTTGCTAGTTACTTAGGCCACTGTAGTTCATGAATTGTGTTGTTTCGTATGACGATTCACACCAAAAAATTTAGTATCCAATACTTAAGAACCACATTGTTTAATAAGCAAAGAATATAGCCATAACATGTATATCCTCTATATACCTAAGCTGAACAATTCTAGTCTTTTCTTTTCTGCCATATATTTCTGAGATTCTCTTTCACTATTTCCTTTTCTGTTCGAAAGAATCTATCAACATCAATAGTGGAGCCATACAAATGACACATAGTCCAAAGCATGTATAGTTAAATACCAATGTATTTGGACTTGTACTTTGAAGTAGATCACCATCATCAAATACTTGGTGTTCTTTCAAATTCCATTCTTTAGTAATATTTTAGTGTAGTAAACATTTTATCAAATATTCACCCTTATCATGGAACTATTCATGATCAAGATAATTTTAGCTTATAACGGTGAATCGCGAGTATAATTTTGCTCTCCAAAACCTTTTGGAGGATTAGGACGACAAGCGTCTCCAACCTTTTTCAGATTCTCATCAAATATGAGAACATAAAATTTGCCATATTATACTCTCTCATGTTGCAACCAAAACATCATTTCAGATATCACAATATCTTCCACACATCATGGTTTCTGAAACAACTCTTTCAGATCCTAGATAACCTTGATATTAAAACAATCTTTTGAATATCAAGAATCATGGAGACAAACATGATACTTATATACTAACACTAGAATTGTCACTCTTGATTTAATACCAATTGTTAAACTTCACGGAGTAACCAGAACTTACTGAAAGTTTGCAATAGGACTTTTAAACTTTAGATTAACACTTCAAAACAATACGATACCAGTTCGTAAAGTAACTAACCAGAATTCTATAGTTCTATTATCTCAATTATAACTAAGCGCAAGGTGGTAAACAGATGCCAATGACTACAACAACTATGCAAATTTACTTTGATTTAATTTATGATAAATAGTGTTCAACTTTTAATCATATTGCTATTGAACTCCCACTCAAAACAATATCCCTCACATTGTTTTAGTGATCACACAAACCAAATTCACTACACCAAGTCCGATCATCACGTGACATGATATAGTTTCAAAGGAGAACAATCATCATGTTCATCATATCATCTATATGACTCATGCTTTACCTTTCGGTATTCCGTGTTCCGAGACCATGTCTGTACATGCTAGGCTCGTCAAGATCAAACCTTAGCTTCCGCATGAGCAAATATGGCTTGCTCCCATTGTATACACTCGCAGAATCTAACACACCCGATCATCACGTGGTGCTTCGAAACAACGAGCTTTGGCAACGGTGCCTACTAAGGACAAACACTCTATAACTTGATATTTTTGAGAGGGATCATCTTATAATGCTACCGTCGCGAACTAAGCAATACAAGATGCATAAAAGGATTAACATCACATGCAATTCAATATATGTGATATGATACGACATTTCTTCTTGTGCTTCCGATCTCCATCTTCAAGCACAAACATGATCTCCATCATCACCGGCGTGGCGTCAAGGTCAATGGTGACGCTCCATGGTTGTCGTCCACCAGCATAAACTATTACAACTAATTTGAATAATAGACACGCAGGTCTAGACAAAATTAAAAGACAACCATATGGCTCCTGCCGGTTGCCGACTTACAATAAGGAACATTGCATACATCATATATAAACACAATCATGGCCATATCACATCACAGCACACCCCTGCAAAACAAAGTTAGACACCTCTAATTTTCTTTGCATGTTTTACGTGGTTTGGGGATTTCAATAAGTGTCATTCTAACTTACGAACAAGAACCACAATGTTGATGCTTGAACTATCAAGTTCCCATTGTAAATTGAATCTTTACTATGATGGGAGAGACAGACACCCGCAAAGCCACTTATGCAATACAAGTTGCATGTCGAGCGTGGAGCAAGTCTCATGAACGATGTCATGTAAGGTTAGCCCGGGCCACTTCATCCCACCATATCGCAAGATGCAAAGTACACAAGAAGCAATTGATAATAAAAGCACCACCGCCCACAATGACCATTGTGTTCTACTCGTGCAACAGATCTACATATAGACACGGCTCTGATACCACTGCAGGGGTTCGTAGCATGGAAAACAAAAAAATTCTACCGCATGAACACGCAATCAAGATCTATCTACTAGATCGGTGCAACAAGTTGATAGAGTACTAACCCTCGAAGATCCAAAGCGGTTAACGAGAGCAGATTCTCGTGGGTGATGTAGTCGTTCACTTGCCGATCTCAAGATCGCATAGACGATCCTTCCGGCGCCGCGTTCCAGCAGCTCTCCCGCAGTCGGTCACACGTATGGTAATCGATGAAGACCTTCCTCTCCCTTGTTCCAGCAGGCAGCGGAGGTTGTAGCTCTCTCCTCGCGATTCCGGCAGCACGGCGGCGTGGTGTCGGAATTAGAGGGGAGATCCCGCAGGGCTTCGCGTAAGCCGGAGCGAGTATGGTGGAGTAGAGGGAGCCCCGGTGATCTAGGGTTTAGAGGGCCGAGGTTTAGAGGTAGCTAGCAACTAGAGTTTAGCTAGTCGGTAGCGGTTTAGAGGAGATCTAGATTGGTCGCAACTAGAGAGGGGGCGGTGGCCAACCTAGGGTTTCTTGGGCGCCTAGGACAAGGGGGATACCTTGGGGTGCACCCCTACCCCTCCTTATATAGGTGGGGGTAGGGGCGTCCAATGGTGTTCCCAGCCCAGGTGGAAACCCTCCCTAACTCAGAAACCCTCCCTAACTCGGAAACCATGTTGGGATTTGACTTTTTCAAACTGCCTTTTTGACTTTCAAATTAGAGTTTGATTTCTCTCTTCCAAGTGTCCAGCCAAGTGACCTAGTACATGATGCAACCATTACACTTTGTCATGACACATCCATGTACCCTTCCCCTTCCGGATCGGTGAAGCTTCTAGACCCTTCTAGAACATTCCGGTGAAAACACTGGAATCACTCCCGAACTCCGAAATTGGACTTTCCTTATATGAATCTTATTCTCCGGACCATTCCGGATCTCCTCGTGATCTCCCGTATCCCATACGACACTCCGAACAACATTCGGTCTCTTTACTCACATTCCATATCTACTAACAACATCGAATCCTTAAGTGTGTCTCCATAGATTCGTGAATTATGCAGACATGATCGAGACTCTTCTCCGATCAATAAACAATAGAGGAATCTGGAAATTCATATGGCTCCCACATATTTCTATGATTACTTCGTGATCGAATGAACCATTTACATACGATACCAATTTCCCTTTGTCTCGTGATAGTTTACTTATCCGAGGTCTGATCGTCGGTATCTCTGCATACCTAGTTCAACCTCGTTCCTGATAAGTACTCTTTTCTCGTTCCAGTGATATGTGATCCCTTGTGAGCCAGTCACATGCTTGCAAGCTAATTGGATGACATTCCACCGAGAGGGCCCAGAGTATATCTATACGTCATATGGATGGACAAATCCCAATCTTGATCCATGTGCCTCAACACATACTTTCCGAACACTCAATGCCACCTTTATATCCACCCAGTTACAGTGTGGTGTTTGATGTCATCAAAGCATCCTTCCGGTGATGGTGACTAGCATGATCTCATGGTCGAAGGAATTAGGTTACTATGTATCAGAAAGCTTATAGCAAGTGAACTATATTAAATGACTTGATCTTTATGCTACGCTTAACTATAGGAGTATGTCCATCACATCATTCTCCTAATGATATGACCCTATTGTTAATAACATCTCTATGTTCATGATCAGGAAACCATGATCATATATTGACCAACAAGCTAGTTTAACAAGAGGCTTTACTAGGGACTCTTTTATGTTTACAAATCACATATGTATTAATGTTTCCGGTTAATACAATTATAGCATGGTATGTAAACATTTATCATAAGCATGAAGATATGATAATAACCACTTTATTATTGCCTCTTGGGCATATCTCCAACAGTGGGCGCCTGGGGTGGCCCCCTGGGTCACTCTAGGTGTCCCTCTGCCCCTTTTTTCGAGGAAAAAATTATTTTGAATTTTCTGGGGTTTTTCGGGAAACTTTATTTTTGGACAATTTTTAGGGTATGAAAATTGATTTTCTCACAGAAAAGACTTTTTTCAGAAGAAGCAAAAGCAAACAAAAACGAAACTACAAAAGTTCTAAGACACTCTAACAAGGAAACACCTAGCAAAACCAAAACTAATAAGAGAAAAGGCGAAGACTAGGAAGGAGAAAAGTAAAAGGGAGCAAGTATAACCATAGTGAAAACATTATTTTGTTCATTAAAATCCTTTGTTAACAAGGTTGATCAAGTCTTGTTACCAAAAACAATCTTAAATGAAACAAAACTTTGCATTCGACAAGGTGATTATGTTACCTCATACTTGATAGCAATGGTACCAATCATAATAGTTTCAAAATTTCCTTGTGGAATGGGAAAATAAATTTCTCCAACCTTGATGCTCTCAATATCTTCAATGGAATTCAGGCAATAGCTCTTAGCAACCTTCTTGGGGAAATAAACAGTATGCTCTTTTTCATTAATATTAAAAGTTACTTTTCCTTGATTATAATTGATGACAACACCTAAAGTATTAAGAAAAGGTCTCCCAAGAATAATAGACATATTATCATCTTCAGGAATTTCAAGCACAACAAAATCAGTTAAAACTAAGCAATTATGAGCCACTTGAACAAGAACATCCTCACATATACCAACAGGAATAGTAGTTGACTTATCAGACATTTGCAAAGATATATCAGTTGGTATCAACTTTTCTAGCTGGAGTCTCTTATAGAGGGAGAAAGGCATAACACTAACTCCAGCTCCCAAATCACATAAAGCAGTTCTAACATAATTATTCTTAATAGAGCAAGGAATAGTTGGTATACCTGGATCACCAAGTTACTTTGGAACCTTGCCATTGAAGGAATAATTAGCAAGCAAAGTAGAAATCTCCTAATGAATCTTCCTTTTATTAGAGACAATATCCTTCATATACTTTGAATAAGGAGGCAACTTAATAGCATCAATCAAAGGAATTTGCAAAAATAAAGGTTTCATCCACTCACAAAACTTGCTGTAGTGTTCTTCCTCCTTTGACTTGTGTTTCTTACCTGGAAAAGGCATAGGTTTCTGCACCCAAGGTTCTCTCTCTTTACCATGTTTATTAGCAATAAAATCTTCCTTAGTGTACCTAGTGTTCTTAGTGTGCTTCTCAGGTTCTTCCTCAACTTCCTCCTTATCAGGAGCATCATTTTTATCATTACCACTCTTAGTTTCAACATCAGAGACAGATATACTATTAGGATCTACAGCAGGTTCAAGTGGTTCCTCAACTATTCTATGTTTCTTTTTCTTTCTCTTACGAGGACTACCACTACTTTCACCTTGTTGAGAATCATGCTCAATTCTTTTAGGGTGTCCTTTAGGATATAAAGGATCTTGAGTAGCTATACCACTCCTAGTTCTAATTCCATAAGCATGTTTATCTCCTTAGGCATTAACTAGCATATCCTTTTGTACCTTAGCAAGTTGATCAAGTTGGGTTTGAATCATTTGAAAGTGTTTACAAAGCATTTTAATATCATTAGAAGTTCTTTCCACAATATATTTCAACTCTCTAATAGCTCTAGAGTTTTCCAATAAATGATTCTGAACTTGTTTATTAAAATTACCTTGCTTAACAATAAAAATGTCAAGTTCCTCTAAACATTGATCCGGAGGCTTACCATAAGGAATATCACCTTCATCAAAGTGTTGGAGAGAGTGTACCTCAATAGTAGATGAGTGGGGAATTGGCTTACATAGTTCTTCTATAGGAGGTAGATTCTTCACATCTTCTGCTCTAATACCTTTCTCCTTTAGACACTTCTTAGCTTCCTTCATCACTTCATCATTTAATGCAATAACTCCTCTCTTCTTTGGTGTTGGTATTGGAACTGGTTCAAGAACGTCTGGTTCAGGAGTAATAGGCTCAGGTGTATTTAGCTCAGTTGAAGTCCAATCATCATAATTCTTGCTTATTTTATTTATTAATTCTTCAGCATCTGTAGGAGTTCTTTTCCTATAAACACAATCAGCAAAGCTATCTAGGTATGTCCTAGAATCATCAGTTAGTCCATTATAATAAATATCAAGAAGCTCATTTTTAGGTAATGGACATCCAGGATGTGCATGAATCAAGGCACAGAACCTTGTCCATGACTCGGGCAATTTCTCTTCTTCTCCCTGTTTAAAATTAAAAAGTCTCTGCAAAGCAGCATGTCTAGCACTGGGAGGAAAATATTTCTGGAAGAAAGAAGCAATCAAACAATCAGGGCTATCAATGGAACGAGGAGGTAATCTATTAAACCAAGCCCTAGCTTCTCCTTTTAGTAAAAAGGAATATCTTAGTAACAAAGTACTTGCGCATCTTAAAATCATCAGAGAATAAAGCACTCATAGTAGAAAGCTCATTCATATGAGCCACAACACTCTCATTTTTAGTCCCACAAAAGGTTCTTTCTCAACAATATCTAAATAAGATAAATCAAGAGAGAAATCATAATCTTTATCTTTAATATCTATGGGAGAGGTGACAAACTTAGGATCAGAGGACAACTTAGGAATAATGGTGCATCTAGCAAGGAGACTCTTAATAGCACTAGTGTCATGTGTGTTTCGGCACTCTACAACAAATTCATCAGTAAACTCAATGTAACCATCATTAATATCATAACTCTCACTAGACTCAGGTGAGCTAAGAGGTGTAACAGTGTCTTCACTAGGAGTTTTAGTATTTCCTAGACTAGCCATAGTAGTATCTAGAAATGGACCTAATGAACCACTTGCATCAAGCACAGTAGAAGTAACATCATGAGTATAAAAAGCAGTTTCAGACTTAGCAGTAGTAGCAGTGTGTGTAGCATGTGTATGTGGTGGTGGTTCAACAAGCTTACTTATAACAGACGGTGAATCAAGAGCAGCAGAGGTGTTTAGGACTGTACCTCTTCTTGTAGTGGATGGTAAAATAGGAAACTTACCATCACGAGACTTCCCCATGATGAAAGGAGTAGCAGTGAACAATAATAGATCCAAGTGAACTTACAAATAAAGATATGCTCCCCAACAACGGCGCCAGAAAATAGTCTTGATGACCCACAAGTATAGGGGATCGCAACAGTTCTCGTGGGTAGTATTACCCAATTTATAGATTCGACACAAGGGAAGCCAAAGAATACTTGCAAGCCTTAACAACTGAATTGTCAATTCAGCTGCACCTGGAAATAGTTCTTGCTCATAGAAGTTTATCAGTAGCAACAGTTTATAATAGCAAAAACAAAGAAACAACAACAGTGAAACAGGAGCAATAGTAACAGTAACTGTAACAGTAGGATTCTAGTGCGGCAGACATAGGGATGGATGGACGGACATTTCATGGACGAGTCTAAACATGTAACTTCAAGATCTAGGGCATTGCAGATAAATAATAACAAGCATCCAAGTACTAAACAATCCTAGGCATGTGCTCCAAATATAGTCATATGTGCTCGAAATGAGAACTTGCACAACATCTTCTGTCCAGCCAGCCCGTGGCAGCGGGGCCTCTAGGGACCTACTAGAAATTAAGGTGCTCCTTTTAATATAGCACCGGAGCAAAGCATTAACACTCCATGAATACATGTGATCCTCACATCACAACCATCCCCTCAGGTTATCCCAATTATTTTCACTTCAGGGCCTTTGGATCCGGACAATGATATGTGTACACAACTTGCAGATAAGATCACAGACAATACTATCATAATGATTCAATAATAAGTTCAGATCTGAGATCATGACACTCGGGCCCTAGTGACATGCATTAAGCACAACAAGTTGCAACAAAGTCAAATAGCACTAATAGAGATACTAGGCACTATGCCCTAACAATCTTATTCAATTACATGATAGAACTCATCCAATCCCTACCATCCCCATAGCCTACAGCGGGGGATTACTCACTCATGGATGAGGGGAACATTGATTATTGATGGAGAGGCGTTGGTGATGACGATGGCGATGATCCTCCCTAAATTCCTCGCCCCGACAGGGTGCTAGAACGGAGTTTCTGGTTCCGAATCTTGTCTCTGGTGGTGGCGGCGCAGCGGAACTCTTCTCTGAAAACGTCGAACCCCCTCGGTTTTTAGGCCCATGGGTAACTTATAGGCGCAGAGGGAGCCCGAGGGGATGCCTGGGGTGGCCGCACCCCCCTAGGCGTGGGCAGGGCCCACCCGTGTCTGGCAGGGGTGTGGCCCCCCTAGGCCTCCACTTTGTTTCTTCTTCTAGCTCCGCAGATCTTCTGGTGAAATATAAATTTTGGCATATTTTCTAGTATTTTTCCTGGTATTTAATTTTCCACACAAAAACTAAACACCAAGATAATTCTGAAAACAACGTTAGTCCGTGTTAGTTGTATCCAAATCACACAAGTTTAGAGGAGAAGCAATAGCAAAAGTGTTCGGAAAATTAGATACGTTTTGGACGTATCAGTCAACGCTCAATGGTCCTTAAGTGGTTACTGCTTTTGTATTTTTTATGATAAACCAATGCAAGGCCATGGTTTCGCTCCCCTTTTTTTTAAAAAAATCCTCCACCTGTAATTAATTTTTACAGAGAATTTGCTATGGCCTAGGTTCAGCTTTTCCCTGGTTACGCTAGACAAGTAGCCAGTCGGACTACCAATCACTAGTAGAAAATAGGGCTTCCATTTAGAGATGCCCGGGGTAGTCCCGGTCGCGTTAGGAACCGGGAGTCTCAGGTCGAACGGCTAGGATTGCGCACGAGGTAGGACCAGCATCAGTTCAGGATTGAAACAGACCTTTAGACCCGGTGGTCTCCAACCGGGATTAAGGGGGTTCAGGAAGGCGCGATGCCCGTCAGATATTCTAGAATTGTAATTGCCTCACTTTATACGTTGATAGTGCAACAGCTTTAACTCTTAGAGCTTTGCTATAAAAAGCAATTGGTTTCTTTTTTTTTGCATCAAAACTCATCCTATGCCATTTCCTGAAGCATCACACTCAAGAACAAAAGGATCATTGAAATCTGGAAGTGCTAGGATAGGACCTGCAGTCATACAATGTTGTAATTTATCAAATGGTGCAGTTTGTTGTCCAGTCCAGTGAAAAGCATCATTTTTTAGTATGTCATACAAGGGTTTGCATATTTGGCCATAGCCCTTGATGAAACTTCTACAATAACCGGTTAAGCCTAAGAAGCTTCTTAAATGTGTGACAGAAGTAGGGATTTTCCAATTTTTGATTGATGCAATCTTTTTTGGATCTGATGCAACACCAGCCTTTGAGATTACATGACCTAGATATTCCACTGGCTTAGTTCCAAAACTGCATTTTCTCTGCTTGATAAACAAGGAATTTTTCTGTAGGAGTTCTAGCACAATGATGAGGTGATGCCAGTGTTCTTCCACTGTTTTGCTATAAATGAGAATATCGTCAAAGAAGACTAGAACAAACTGCCTCAAATGCTCACTAAAAATAGAGTTCATTAGTGCTTGGAAAGTTGCAGGTGCATTTGTGAGACCGAATGGCATTACCAACGATTTGAAATGACCATTATAGGTAGTGAATGCAGTCTTGGGAATATCAGTAGGTTTCATCCTAATTTGATGGTAGCCTGACCTGAGGTCCAGTTTAGTAAAAATTGCTGCTCCATTTAGCTCGTCTAGTAAGTCTTTGATAGCTAGAATGCGAAATTTATTTTTCACTATTAAAGCATTCAATCTGCGGTAATCAATGCATAGACGCCATGGACCATCTTTCTTTCGAACAAGAATAGCCAGAGCTACGTAAGGGCTATCACTTGCTTTGATGATTCCTTTTGTTAGCAATTCCTGAATCTGCTTTTCCATTTCATTCTTCTACAAATGAGGAACTCTATAAGGTCTAGCTGCTAGTGTTGGGTTCGCAGAATAGAAAACAAAAAAAATCCTATAATGAGACCTATATACGCCACGATCCATATATCTAGATACAATCAACGGGTGGATATACATCCATAATACATATCCTTGAAAACTGACAAAGCTTTACGAGTATAGACTCGTTGGTGATGTAGTCGATCCCAAGATCGTGTGGAAGTCCGGCATCACCGCAACTTAGCGAAGCATCCGTGATCGCACACACGTCCGGGACCCCGACAACCTTCGCGTCCTCGCTCCAGCAATGTAGCAGAAGTAGCAAATCCTTGCTCCAGAAAAAGCCACCGGGAACATGTATCTCGCTAAGTCGAGACCATGGGAGAATAGAACTAGAGGAGGAGAGAGATCCTTCACGAGGAGGTGTGAATGACAGGGAGGGAGAAGGAGTCCTTTTATAGGTGGGAGGGGCGTAGCCCCTCCCATGGCCAGTGGCCAAGGTGGTGCCCCCACCTCTTCCCTCATTCATGTGAGTGGAGCTCCCACTCACAAATTTGACTCTCCATTTCCTCTACTCAAAATACCACTCAAAATCCATTAAATTTCCACCAAATTTAATGTAATCTCTCATTAAATAAAACTATATTTTTATTTATTCAAAATTTTGTAAATTACATTAATTAACAAACATTCACATAAAACCTCTTGCTACTTTTCAATTTCACATACATAACCAATTTTAGCAATTTCACGTGAAACAGTTCCGGTGTCTATTGAAATAATTACAACGCTTTGATATTATTTTTCTAGCAACTCATTTGCTCCAAATGGTGTCGATATCCCTTAGGTGTGTCACCCTACGGTTTGTGAATAATGCAGACATGATCGAGACCCCTCTCCGATCAATAATCAGCAACCGGACCTGGAGACCCGTACTGACTCCTACACATTCAACAATGACTTCTTGTGATTGTGAGAACCTTAACATTGCAACTAAATCGTTTTCTCTCGTGATATTTTACATGTCCAAGATTCGATCATCGGTATCCCCATACCTAGTTTGATTTCGTTACCGACATGTACTCTTTTCTTGTTCCCGTGACATTCTAGTGATCTCCATCACTTGCTTGCAATCTATATCATTGTGATATCACCGAGAGGGCCCAGAGTATATATCTTCGGCATTTGTATGAAAAAATCCCACTCTTGATCCATAAGCCTCTACATAACACTATAGGAGTATCTGAACCCACCTTTATAGCCACCCTGTTATGGTGTGACATTTGATGTTATCAAGCTACTCTTCTTGTGTTAGTGATTAACATGATCTCATGGTCTAAGGACTAAATTTACTTGTAATAATGTTATAGCAATTTAAACATAATGACTTTGATCGTATTACTATACTTCGTATAAATGTTCATCACATCATTTCACCAATGTTGTGACCTCGTTATTAACAACATATAATGTACATGATCAGGAAACCTTGATCATCTTGTTAATCAACGAGCTAGTTTATATGAGAGGCATAACTAGGAACACTTTATTTGTTTATTAAACACACATGTATTAACATTTCCTTTTAATATAGCATGTAAAATAAACATCTATCATATTGCTTGAAATAGCTCAATTGTTTGAAACAAGTCATGCTACAACAATAATCACTAAGCATATGGTGAAAGCAATATCTAACATGACATGATAAAGTCTAAGCCACGGTCAAACAAGCTTCTTTTTGTACCACCATAAGCACGAAACATTCTACTCTTTTCTAACACCAATCAACTTATTTGAAACAACTCACAAATATAATAATCAATAAAGATCAGAGAGATTGTCTCACCTAACTACAAAGAAGAACCAAAAAGTTCTAAGCAAAAAGAATAAGAAAACTAAAGCTAACGCAGTGCTCGCAAAAGAGAACACTTGCAGAACAATAAGAGTGAAAACTAGAGTGTTCTAAGCAATGAAGAACTAGGTGTGACTTCTCCAAAATAGGTGTGTTGGGGTCCGACAAACTTATTGCAGCAAACAAAGCAAAAGAAAACTAAAAACAAAAACAAAGACACTCCAAGAACAACACAATAGTGCATGAAGCAAAAATAAAGTGTTTTGAAAGAAGACCTAAGATTTTTATTGATAAAGAAGGGGATGCCTTGGGAATCCCCAAGCTTTGACGCTTGTACCTATTGAATATTTCTTGGGGTGACACAGGTGGCATCCCCAAGCTGAGCTTTTGTCCATACTTCATCGCATCATATCTTCTCTTCCTACACCTGAAAACTTCCTTCATATAAAACTTGACACAATCTTCAATATCAATATTAGTGTATTCAAGATAATAAGCCTTTAGGTTCAGTTTCAACTCAAATAAATCATCCATTAAAACATAAGCTATTGTATAAACTCCTTTTAAAAGCTCAAGTTATCAAAGAGAGCTAAAAAAGAAACCGATTAAGAGGCAAATGCAAATAAAGGCAGAAATCTGTCAAAACAAACAAGCAGGTAAAGACCGATTTTTAAAAAAATCTTGTGTTTCTCAAATCAAAAAGTGCAAAACTAACAAAAGTTGGATAAATACCAGGGTATGCACCCAATTTTTTTTAGCTTAATCTGATGTTCTGGGATTTTTCACGATTTTTTACAGTGAAGCACATAAATATTTTTTGGGACAGCAACTTCCCCATGTTTACTTCCCTCTCATTAGAGGTTATTCTTGGCACAAAAACCAAAAAAAGGATAAGGAGAGGTTATTACAGAGGCAATAACTTCCAAGACTTAAAGAAACAAAAAAACTGAAAGCAAAAATATAATGGGTTGTCTCCCAAAAGCTCTTTCTTTATAGCCATTAAGATATGCATGATAATTTCGATGATGCTCACATAAGAAATATGAATTGAAGTAAAAGAGAGCATCAATAAGCAAATATAAAACAAATTTAAGTCTAACCCACTTCCTATCAAAAGGAATTTGTTAAGAAAACAAATTATTGAAACAAGAGGCTACTAGCATAGGAAGGCAAAACAAGTGCAACATCAAAACTTTCAACATAAAGAGGGAAAACTTAATATTATTGAGATGCATAAAACCATGTTTCCTCTCTCATAATAACTTTTAGTAGCATCATGAATAAAATTAACAATATAATATCATGATCCACATGCATATAATAATTATTACTCTCCACATAAGCATAGTCATTCTTATTAATTGTAGTGGGAGAAATTCAACAAAATAGCTATAATTATTATTCTCATCACCATAATAATCAAATATAGGAGGAATATTGTAATCATAATTAATTTTCTCCTCAATAGTAGGTGGACTGAAAATATCATATTCATCATTGTAATCATCATATATTGGAGGTATAATATCATCATAGCAAATTTTATCCTCTAAATTAGGTGGACTGAAAAGATCATTTTCATAAAAACTAGCTTCCCTAAGCTTATACTTTTCCATAGCATTAGCAATAATGGTGTTCAAAGAATTCATACTAATAACATTGCTATTAGCATGCAAATAAAGTTCCATAGGTTTTTAAATTTTCTCTTTAAACACTTCATGTCCTAACTCAAGATAAATACTATAAACCTCTCTAATTTTTGTTGTTGTTTTCCATTAAGCCTAACTAGTGAAAATAAAAACAATAAACAAAAAGATATAATTGTAGAATGTAAAGGAAATAACTTTGAGCACTCACACACCAACAACAGTACTAGAAGATAGCTTAGTAGCGAGAGGATGTGAGTACCTTTTACCTTACCTCCCCGACAATGGCGCCAGAAAAGAGCTTTTGATGGGGAGGAAGAGATTGAAGCTATCATGTATCTCCTCGACAACGACGCCAAAAAAGAGCTTGATGTATACACACGCTTCTATTCTTGTAGACAGTGTTGGGCCTCCAAGTGCAGAGGTTTGTAGAATAGCAGCAAGTTTCCCTTAAGTGGATCACCCAAGGTTTATCGAACTCAAGGAGGAAGAGGTCAAAGGTATCCCTCTCAAGAAAGCCTGCAATCAAGATAAAAGAAGTCTCTTGTGTCCCCAACACACCCAATACACTTGTCAGGTGTATATGTGCACTAGTTCGGCAAAGAGATAGTGAAATACATGTAATATGGATGATTATAAGTGGTAATTGCAATCTGAAATAACAATGGCAGCAAGCAAACATGTAGCATAACTGATTGTAAATGGTGTTTCAATGCTTAGAAACAAGTCCTAGGGATCATACTTTCACTAGTGGACACTCTCAATAAACATATAATATCTTCTCTTCACTATGCTACCATGAACTACTCTCTGATTGGATAACGAACACTAATCCATGGTAGGGCTATAAGAGCACTCCTTAAAGTTCGCATTCCCCATCTAGGTAACCCCACACTGTCACCTTGAGCGCTAGATGTGTAAGATCCCATCCTTATAAAGGTAAGGATCCCTATGATTGCAATGCTAGTCCCTGGATCAATTGCTAGCATCCACAGTTTAAGATGAAGTACTCAGAAACAAAGGTCATTATTACAACGTCATTACATAGATAACATAGTCTTTACAACTCTATAGCCATAGGCTAGTACAAGAGTTTAACTTAACAATATAAAATAGAAGTCTTCATCTTGATGTGCCACATGCAAGCATGTTGAGTGTAGACTCATAACCCCTAATCATCATCAGAGTAACCTGCAACATCACAAGTTACAGCCATAGTGGGTCAATACATTGGAATAGTATTGGCAAGTGATACCTTAGTAGAATATTATCATCTAGTTACTACATGAATTTGGCTAAGTGTAGCTTAGGCTTGCTTTGCTCAAAATAGGTTTTGCCCATCAGTTGAAAACACTAAGTTTTTGTTTGGCAAAAACTTTCCCAAGGAACCACCAATAGAAATTGGTGAACCTTCACCCTTGTTCAACCACAAGTTTTAACTTAGAAAATTGGGATGAGGAGATTCTTGATAGCTTCCATGTCTTGATGCTCAAGTTGTCCATTACTGGGGACACGGCTAAGTACTTAGTTTATTCCATCTGCAGAGGTGGTGCACTTTCCCCACAAGACTTGGTTTCACCAATACATGACCTTTCAGAAGCCTTCTCTTAGACCAAAATGGACGCGCTCCAAACCTATCAATCCCCTACCACCAACTGTCCATTTGGCTAAGTTATTGCAACCTATATGATCTAGGCAGAGCCCATAATGCCATGTGGCTGCACTAGAAGCTTCTTAACATTTGGCATCTCAAATCCCTTTGTTCCTGGGTGGCAACACACAAGTGAGATACACAAGGTAAACCATAGAAATGGGCCTTGTGTAACCACTCAACCAAAAACCACCAAGCAATTACCATTCCACCCAGGTGTTTCATTCACTTAGTTGTTTTATTAAGCAAAACCATAAGTCAAAGACTTAGCGACATTTTTACATAGCATGAATATATTCCACCCTTGGTTGCTACTATCTAGGCTAAGCATGGCAATAGCAAGTATATTAACTTAGAGAAAATTCTAACAATTCTACAACTACTAGGATTTCCCAAGCATAGCATTTAGATACTTAGCAAAATATTCATGCAAGCCCTATACAAAATATTTCTAATGCATAGTCAAAATATAGGGACAAAAATATGAAGCACCACTTGCCTTGATAGTTGGGGGAGTATCAACAATCTTCAGAACCACAATCACTACTAGCACCAAAATCTACACATAAAATGATAGCACCAAAATCACATATCAAAATATACAAACAAAAATATATGATTGCATGAAAATGCCATGTGATGATTTTTATAAAACAAACAAGACAAGTGAAACAGTACTGAATCATAAACAAAACAATTATACACTAAATAAAATTGATTTGGCCCTTAGAACATTTTCCATATAATTTTTATATACAAAATAAGCTTAGAAATGTCTCTGCAAAAACAACTCATTTTACAGATGCAATTTATTAAACAAAGTATGTAATTGGATAGCATTCTTTCTCCTGATTCCAATGATATAAAATTTGGAAAATTTAAACGTGTGGATCAAAAGTTATGAATTTTGCAAGTTTGAACAACTAATAGATCTAATTTCTGATTTTTAATCTAAACTCAGGCCACGCGGCAGCTCCTGATTGGACGGTACCGGTTCGCGCTAGATTGTCACATTCCAAAATTTTCTAAATTTTGAAATGTCAAAAATAAACAAACAAAATAAATAAAGGATGAAATTTAGGGGGAAAAGAAACTTTTTGCTTCTAATTAGAAACATCAAAACCTTACTTAAAACAATTTTGAATGAGAAAGTGACAAACAAGATTTCAAAAATTCAAATGCATGGCATGCATCATAGTCATTAAGAACTTGCATTTTAAACCAATGGAAAAGGAACATACCCAAAACATAAAGCCAAATAAGAAAATCATCACATAAATTTCAATTCATATCTATGGCTACGTTCCATATAATTAATTTTGAGAAAAGTCATTCCTAAAGTGATATAAAAGTAAGTAATGAATTGATTTCACCTTATTTGGGTCCTAGATAAAAAGTTGTGAACAATATAACATAAAAAGAAATAAGAAAATATTCCCAAAGTCAATTTAAGCCATGGACGAAATCCATAATTGAATGAAACAAAAGTATACTTAAATGATATATAATAATAAATAAATATTTTATAAAACTTTACAAACTTGTTTTTTTTGTAGCTCTAAATAAAAAGATATGAAATAAACAAGAATTAAGAAAATACATTGTATAGGTCTACGTGCCATGCTCAAATCTAAATGAATTATACTTTATAAAAAATACTATAAATACTCTAATTAGCGTAAAATATCAACTTATATTTTGTATAAAATTTTCTGAAAAGGTTTGATATAAATTTGAATCTAATTGAAAAGAAAAATTAAAAGTTAGAAAAGAAATCAGAAAAAAACGAAATAAAGAAAAAAAATCAATGAACCACTTATGGGCTACCCTAGCCAAAATAACCCATGAGCCCAAGAGGCCAGCCCTCTCTCTTCTTATTGTTTTTTTCCTATTATTTTCCATGGGCCAAATTCTGGCCCAGTTGACCGAACGAAACCTATCGTTCTTCTTTGTGTGAACTTACATGAACTACACGTTACAACAGCCATGAATGTAGCCTATTTCTCTCCTCCCCCTTATCACTTGTAGTGTTCGTTTCGTATTACTTTAAACACGAAAGTTACTCAGTGTTTTATGCTCGTCTCATTCAGGGTATTAGAACAGCACCACATAGCCTTAATCTCTCAAACCGGTGCGGTGAACCGAATGCCACTTGACGACATGCATCTTCCGATCTCCCTCCACATGCCATACCAAAATGAACCGAGCGCATCACGTCGTTCCCCTCAACCTCCTCTGCCACTTTTATTCTCAAACTTTGTCTAAAGGATCCCTCTACTGGATGTACCATCGACGTCTTGACCGAGTTGTTGCCGAGTTCATCGGACCGGTAAGTCGCGTGTGTTAATCTTTTCGTCAATTGCTTTTGCCTCCATTCTAGTCTAATCGTCGCCTATCTACAGGACATGGTGGTTAATCTTTTAGTCACTATTGGTCATGTTGCCGTTGCTGTTGCTCTGTCGCTCGTTCTTGGATGTATGAAGCACCAAGTACCAAGTCGTCACGCCACAAGTTGTGAACACAAGATACGAACCTATCAAAGGAAGAAAGAGCTCACACCATCAACCATAGACGATGAATTTTATTTTTAGTCTATGCCCGTCGTTGCACACATGCGTCCTTCTGGTGAGCAACGATTTAATTTTTCAGCAAATATCTACTCATAGGGATCTTGCCTCGCTCCTAGACAACTTTGTCTTTTCCATGTACTTAGCTCTTGACCGTGCACCAAATGCCAATCCGTGGCATTGACATATTTATCTAAGATTCATTCTTTATGTGACTGAGAGCCGGACGTAGAAATTGCTCCTTATGATTTTAGTAATCCACATATACAAACCACATGTCGACCTGAATATCCAAGCACATGCACCAAACGTAATCTGTAACTTTTCATGTTTTGTTTTCGATTTTCGGATTTTTAGACATAAGCCCTTATTATTATTTATATCGGTTTTATCTTGACCATGCCCACATATTTGCCCAATTGTTTCGGACAATTTCGTAACAGAGGTCGCCCCGACAAACAACCTATGCACCGTGGCTCCTACTGTCCGCCACCATCTTCGTCTTCTGGACCCTCACTAAACCATGCCAAGGACATCATCACCTCATTCACCATCATCAGGAGCCCATGATCGACACCCCTGTTCACCAACCGACACGCACTGGTTGTTCCAGCAAGCTCACCGTCTTCGTCGTCTTTTCAAGTTATGTCCGCTGGTTGGCCATACAGTCCTCGCTGCCTCACCGGTTAATAAAGTGTGCGCCCTCATGTTCGTTACAAATACATAGGTAGCACAGTAGTATGCCTCTCTCCCAAATTTATTTGATCCCAATTTTATTTGATCCCAAGTTCATAGTCCATCGTAGACTTATTTTGCCTGTGAACTCATCTGTTCCCAGTACGTGAACTGCTCTCCTTGCTTTTTTTTTCTTTTCAATTTCTATTTCATTTCCTTCAACCACACGATCTTAATCTAGTGGCTAAAATCAGTTCACTCAAGTGAAGGGGTATCATCTAATCATAAGCTGCCACTTGTCACATATATTTGTATTTTCGGATCATTTTAGATATAAGAACATAGAAACTTGTAAAAATTATAGTTTAAGTTCTGTTTGTCCAAATTTAGCAAATAATATGTCCATGGATTCACAAAAACGAGTAGAACACAGTGGAGTCATTATCTAGTATTTTTGACTTGGTTAAAATCACGTTTTATACAGAACCATTTGTGGAGTATTTTGAGTATAAAAATTGTTGTGTAAATTATTTTTGAGTGAATCCTTTTGCAAATAGTTGTCTATTGAACCCTCTGACCAGAAACATCAACATAAGAAATTAAACATATAATTTTATTGCAGTATCATTAATCCTATGAGTATAGCCTTTTTCTAGTAATAGAAATCGCTACTAAATAATCTTTTTGCATAAAATGTTGGATTAGGCATCAAACCTATATAAAACGGTCGGTATAATATTTTTTTTAGTATTCAGAACCTTGCTATAAAAATTTCTCAAAAAAATCATCTTGTTGCATGCTTGCATGCATGGCTTGATTTTATTGTTTTATGAGTGAATTGTTTAAATGTTAGTTTGAATATGTGCTTGCTTGATTGAATTGTAGTAAAATTTGAAGAGTGTGATTGTTGCAAGATCAAGGAGTGACCCAATATTCTCTACTAAAAAGGCAAGTGACACTATCATCCATGTCCTACTATTTTCACTACATTTAGTGGTATTTTTGTAGTATGCATGATAGGGCCACTATATTACTATACTATGCTATGTCCTATTAGGAAATCCATCTTCCTTAGTGAAAACATCATAGTTGTAGTATGCTTAGCCCTGCTATATACTTGGGGTGGAATACCATATCATGATTATATGAAGTGTTGGAAAAATATATGTTTTATATAATAAAACAAGTACTCAATGAACCACCTGGGTGGAATGAGGATACTCAATTTTGGACAAGGTGGCAACAAAGGGAACCATGTTTATATGGCTATCTTTTTGTATGTGCACTAGAAGAAACCACCCAGGGACTTAGAGATTAAACATGTTTCTCGTAAAGTGGCTTCCGTGTGCAACCACATGCTAAATGGGCTCTGGCTTAGTCAACTACATAGTGGAAGACCCTTGCATTGGCATCTTCAGGTTAACTAGAATTGTGTATTGGAAATATATCCTTACATTGGTGCCTGGTAGACAAGCTAGCATTGTGTATTGGGAGGACTTCAACTATGGCATAACTAAGGACTTCAACATCACAAATGACTTTATCTTTAGTTTCACAAAGGACTTCGGCTTCATCATCGCTAAGGACTTCAGCTTCGACTTCACTAAGGACTTCAGCTTCGACATCACTAAGGACTTCAAGACCACCTACTAGGAGTTGGACTTCTCGACATCGTCAACATGCTGGATCTACATACCTCCATCATCAGAAGAAACCAAGTGAAGATTCATAAGGAAGCATTGTTCTTCAATAGTTCTAGGACTTAGAAATTTTATTAGGATATTTTCGATGATAGGAGCAACCAACTAAGGAAATGATGAGCTACACGCCCAACTCAAGGAGAAGGACAAGACATTCTAGGATCAAGAAGAGAAGCCCAAGATCAATGGATAAGTTCAAGTTTAGTAGAAAAGAAGACGAGAGAGAACTTAGGAAAGACCTTAGGATGATAAACTTATCTATTATGGTTTTACTAGGTTATGTTTGCTTTTGTTTCTCGCGGAACTATCTTGATTCATTTGGATAGCATCAAGAAATCTACAATGGATAAAACCACAAGACAAAGGGAGTTTGGATGTTCACCAACTCGGAACTTCATATGTCATTCTTCTACTCACCAAGAAGTTATTCACGGAGAACCATCGGAGAACTTGGAGAAAGACTTAGAATTAGACTTGACAAAGCTCAAAAGGACTTCAAGGAAGATAAGTATAATACTCAAGACCTGGAGACTAAGGAAACATTATAGACATCGCCTTCGAACTTTGGGACACATAATTTCTTCCAAGGATGCCTTGATCTCATTCCTGATGTAGTAGCTATAAAGGATAGAAGGATATCAAGTGATACCCTATAGTTGGACCACCATACTAAGTATTTCGTTTAAATCGACTCCCTAATCATTTATTGATCATACCAACTTATGTAGTGTGATATTTTGTTTGCCTAAGTTATGCTTGAACATTGTTGTTTGAGTTATGGATGCATGATTGATATTGCTTTCATATTGTTTTGTGTGATTTTTTGTGTCGGAATAGAATTCTTTTCCTAGGAATATTTTGTCTATTCTAATCCCAACCCAACCCAATTAGTGGACTTCTCCAAGGGTCCACAACTCCAACATAAATGATGGTGACAACAACCCCGAGATGCCCATTACAATGCAAATGCTAGCAACCCAAACTAAGTTAAATCAAGTGACAACCCAGTTTTTAGCCAACAACTGCAACAACACTGATTTAGACCCGACCATGCTAAAGTTCTTGGGATCCCAATCCCAATTGTTGCAAAGGATGACCAATCAGATGATCAACATGAGCAACAACCCTTCCCAAAGGGATTATGACAACAATGATTTCAAGGATGATATTGTGGAAAGAACACGAGACTGCAAAATCTATGGAGACATTGGATACTTATAATGAGCATACTAATCAATGCACGAAGCCATCCTTCTAGAGAATGCCCCATATCTCAAGTTACTTGTTTCCTATGTGAAGGAACTGATAATGTCCCTTTCCAATGCCACATATATATTGTAGTTCAACATAAAGTCAAGGATGGAATTTTTCAACCTCCCAATGATAACCCCGAGGTACAATAACCACCAAGACTGAAGCCAAAGTAAATTCTCCAGATTCAATCTAGTAAAATTCTTTTAAGGGTGATAGTACCCTGTTGTCCTAAAACCCAACATTGTCTGTCTAGCCTTCCTGAATCTCGGGACGAGATTCCTTTTAAGGGTGGTAGCCTGTCACATCCCAAAATTTTCTAAATTTTAAAATGTGAAAAATAAAGAAACAAAATAAATAAAGGATGAAATTTAGGGGGAAAAGAAACTTTTTGCTTCTAATTAGAAACATCAAAACCTTACTTAAAACAATTTTGAATGAGAAAGTGACAAACAAGATTTGAAAAATTCAAATGCATGGCATGCATCATAATCATTAAGAACTTGCATTTTAAACCAATGGAAAAGGAACATACCCAAAACCTAAAGCCAAATAAGAAAATCATCACATCAATTTCAATTCATATCTATGGCTACGTTCCATATAATTAATTTTGAGAAAAGTCATTCCTAAAGTGATATAAAAGTAAGTAATGAATTGATTTCACCTTATTTGGGTCCTAGATAAAAAGTTGTGAACAATATAACATAAAAATAAATAAGAAAATATTCCCAAAGTCAATTTAAGCCATGGACGAAATCCATAATTGAATGAAACAAAAGTATACTTAAATGATATATAATAATAAATAAATATTTTATAAAACTTTACAAACTTGTTTTTTTGTAGCTCTAAATAAAAAGATATGAAATAAACAAGAATTAAGAAAATACATTGTATAGGTCTACGTGCCATGCTCAAATCTAAATGAATTATAATTTATAAAAAAATACTATAAATACTCTAATTGGCGTAAAATATCAACTTATATTTTGTATAAAATTTTCTGAAAAGGTTTGATATAAATTTGAATCTAATTGAAAAGACAAATTAAAAGCTAGAAAAGAAATCAGAAAAAAAATGAAATAAACAAAAAAACCAATGAACCACTTATGGGCTACCCAGCCAAAATAACCCATGAGCCCAAGAGGAAGCCCTCTCTCTTCTTATTTTTTTTCCTAATATTTTTCATGGGCCAAATTCTGGCCCATTTGACTGAACGAAACCGATCATTTTTCTTCCTGTGAACTTACATGAACTACACGTTACAACAGCCATGCATGTAGCCTATTTCTCTCCTCCCCCTTATCAATTGTAGTGTCCGTTTCGTCTTGCTTCAAACACGAAAGTTACTCAGTGTTTTATGCTTGTCTCATTCAGGGTATTAGAGCACCACCACATAGCCTTAATCTCTCAAACCGGTACGGTGAACCGAATGCCACTTGACGACATGCATCTTCCGATCTCCCTCCACATGCCATACCAAAATGAACCGAGCGCATCACGTCATTCCCCTCAACCTCCTCCGCCACTTTTATTCTCAAACTTTGTCTAAAGGATCCCTCTACTGGCTGTACCATCGACGTCTTGACCGAGTTTTTGCCGAGTTCATCGGACCGGTACGTCGCGTGTATTAATCTTTTCGTCAATTGCTTTTGCCTGCATGCTAGTATAATCGTCGCCTATCAATAGGACATGGTGGTTAATCTTTTAGTCACTGTTGGTCACGTTGCCGTTGCTGTTGCTCCGTCGCTCGTTCTTGGATGTATGAAGCACCAAGTACCAAGCCGTCGCACCACAAGTAGTGAACTCAAGATATGAGCCTATCAAAGGAAGAAAGAGATCACACATCAACCATAGACGATGAATTTTATTTTCAGTCTATGCCCGTCGTTGCACACATGCGCCCTTTTGGTGAGCAAAGATTTAATTTTTCAGCAAATATCTACTCATAGGGATCTTGCCTCGCTCCTAGACAACTTTGTCTGTTCCATGTACTGAGCTCTTGACCGTGCACCTAATGCCAATCCGTGGCATCAACATATTTATCTAAGATTCATTCTTTATGTAACTGAGAGCCGGACGTAGAAATTGCTCCTTATGATTTTAGTAATCCACATATACAAACCACATGTCGACCTGAATATCCAAGCACGTGCACCAAACGTAATCTGTAACTTGTCATGTTTTGTTTTCGATTTTCGGATTTTTAGACATAAGCCCTTATTATTCTTTATTTCGGTTTTATCTTGACCATGCCCACATATTTGCCTAATTGTTTCACAACGATTTTGTAACAGAGGTCGCCCCGACGAACAACCTATGCACCGTGGCTCCTACTGTCCGCCACCATCTTCGTCTTCTGGACCCTCGCTAAACCACGCCAAGGACATCATCACCTCTTTCACCATCATCAAGAGCCCATGATCGACACCCCTGTTCACCAACCGACACGCACTGGCTGTTCCAGCAAGCTCACCGTCTCCGTCGTCTTTTCAAGTTATGTCCGCTGGTTGGCCATACAGTCCTCGCTACCTGACCGGTTAATAAAGTGTGAGCCCTCATGTTCGTTACAAACACATAGGTAGCACAACAGTAATGCCTCTCTCCAAATTTTATTTATTCCCAATTTTATTTGATCCCAAGTTCAAAGTCTATCGTAGACTTATTTTGCCTGTGAACTCATCTGTTCCCAGTACGTGAACTGCTCTCCTTGCTTTTTTTTCTTTTCAATTTCTCTTTTATTTCCTTCAACCACATGATCTTAATCTAGTGGCTAAAATCAGTTCACTCAAGTGAAGGGGTATCATATAATCATAAGCTGCCACTTGTCACATATATTTGTATTTTCAGATCATTTTGGATATAAGAACATAGAAACTTGTAAAAATCATAGTTTAAGTTCTGTTTGTCCAAATTGAGCAAATAATATTGAGCAAATAATATGTCCATGGATTCATAAAAACGAGTAGAACACAGTGGAGCCATAATTTAGTATTTTTGACTTGGTTAAAATCACGTTTTATACAGAAACATTTGTAGAGTATTTTGAGTATAAAAATTGTTGTGTAAATTATTTTTGAGTGAATCCTTTTGCAAATAGTTGTATATTGAACCCTCTGACCAGAAACATCAACATAAGAAATTAAACATATAATTTTACTGCAGTAGCATTAATCCTATGAGTATATCCTTTTTCTAGTAATAGAAATCACTACTAAATAATCTTTTTGCATAAAATGTTGGATTAGGCATCAAACCTATATAAAACAGCCAATAAAATATATTTTTAGTATTCAGAACCTTGCTATAAAAATTTCTCAATAAAAATCATCTTGTTGCATGCTTGCATGCATGGCTTGATTTTATTGTTTTATGAGTGAATTGTTTGAATGTTAGTTTGAATATGTGCTTGCTTGATTGAATTGTAGTAAAAATTTGAAGAGTGTGATTGTTGCAAGATCAAGGAGTGACCCAATATTCTCTACTAAAAAGGCAAGTGACACTATCATCCATGTCCTACTATTTTCACTACATTTAGTGGTATTTTTGTAGTATGCATGATAGGGCCACTATATTACTATGCTATGCTATGTCCTATTAGGAAATCCATCCTCCTTAGTGAAAACATCATAGTTTTACTATGCTTAGCCCTGCTATATACTTGGGGTGGAATACCATATCATGATTATATGAAGTGTTGGAAAAATATATATTTTATATAATAAAACAAGTACTCAATGAACCACCTGGGTGGAATGAGGATACTCAATTTTGGACAAGGTGGCAACAAAGGGAACCATGTTTATATGGCTATCTTTTTGTATGTGCACAAGAAGAAACCATCCAGGGACTTATAGATTAAACATTTTTCTCGTACAGTGGCTTCCGTGTGCAACCACATGCTAAATAGGCTCTGGCTTAGTCAACTACATAGTGGAAGACCCTTACATTGGCATCTTCAGGTTAACTAGAATTGTGTATTAGAAATATATCCTTACATTGGTGCCTGGTAGACAAGCTAGCATTGTGTATTGGGAGGACTTCTATGGAAAGACTTTGTCATATTCTCGATCTGTCGGTACTCCATTTGGTGAGTACTTATCCAGCGGCCACTGGTGGCGTCAAGACGAGATTCTGTCATGTGGGTAAAGTGTACAACTTCTGCAGAAGATCAAAATTATAAGTACTTAGCCGTGTCCCCGGTTATGGACAACTCTAAGCAACTAAGGCCTGAAGCTATGGAAGATCTCGACATTCCAATTTCTCAAAGTAAAATTTGATGGTGTCAACAAGGAATTAGAAGCACTTGGAGTTTTCCAAGGAGTTCAGAAAGATTTTTAAAAGATCAAAATTATTTTGAAAAGATAGGATAAAACTATATTGCTTTATGCAAATGAGCCTGAACCCTACTTAGCCAAATATGCATGTAATGATAGGATCCACTTACTTCTACATAGTAGTGAAACTTGCCAATACAATTCAAATGTATTGACCCTTGTGGCTGCAACTTATTATGTTGCAGGTTTTTTTGATGTTAGTGAAGTGTGTTGAATAGGATTACAAGTCTACAACCAACATGAATGTCTGTGGCACTTTGAAGATGAAGGACTCCATGCTATATAGTTATTTCTACTGCATTGTAATGATATAGCCAAATGAGCTATGTAAGATATAACGAATTATTTTATTCCTGGTTATAAAGTTATACTATGACCTTTGTTTCTTGATCTTACATCTTAACTGTGGATGCTAGCTATTGATCCAGGGACTAGCATTGTAAACATAGGGATCTCTACCTTATTAAAGGTTAGGACCTCTACATGGATCACGCTCGCGGGCCATTGGATCTAACTAACTGCGCACGCCCTAGATCAAATCATACCGTTTCGCTACAGATCTATGAAGGGAATATGCCCTGAGAGGCAATAATAAAGTGTTTATTATGTGTATTCCAAGTATATGATAGATGTTTATTTTGTATGCTATAATTGTATTAATACGGAAACGTTAATACATGTGTGTTTAATAAAGAAACAGAAAGTTCCTAGTTATGCCTCTCTCATAAACTAGCTCGTTGATTAACAAGATGATCAAGGTTTCCTGATCATGGATATTGGATGTTGTTAATAACGGGATCACAACATTAGTGTAATGGTGTGATGAACATTCATCCGAAGTATAGCATTATGATCAAAGTCATTGAGTTTATATTGCTATAACAACTTACGAAGTGATCCTAATCCTTAGACCATGAGATCATGTCAATCACTAACACCGAAAGAGTTTCTTGATAACATCAAACGTCACACCGTAATAGGGTGATTATAAAGATGGATTTAGAACTAATAAAGTGTTATGTTGAGGCTCATGGATCGAGAGTGGAATTTGTTCATCCCTATGACGGATAGATATACTCTGGGCCCTCTCGGTGATATCACATTGATTAGCTTGCAAGCAAGTGATTTGATCACTAGAATGTTATATCACAGGAACGAGAAAAGAGTGCATGTCGGTAACGAGATCAAACTAGGTATGGAGATACCGATGATCGAATCTCGGAGATGTAATATATCGTGAAACAAAGGGATTAAGATACTAGCGTAAAAGGTTTCGACGATCACAAGAAAGTCATCGTTGAATGTGTGGGAGTCAGTATGGGTCTCCAGATCCCGCTTCTGATTATTGATCCGAGAGGGGTCTCGATCATGTCCGCATTATTCACGAACCGTAGGGTGACACACTTAAGAGACACCGACATCCAATTGGAGCAAATGTTTCATGCCGAAAGAATGAACAAGCGCAGGAATTTATTTCACTAGATACCGAAACAGGTTTTCGGGTGAAATTGCATAAAGTGGTTATGCATGTGAAATAGAATTCTAGCAAGGGGTTATTTGTGAATGTTTGTCATTAAAGTAATTGACAAAATTCCGAATAAAATAAAAGAGTTTTATTTAATGAGAGTTTGCATTAAATTTGGTGGAAATTTAATGGGAATTTGAGTGGACTTTTGAGTGGAGGGAATTTAAAGGAGTTTTGTGAGTGGAGTGTCCACCCACATGAATGAAGGAGGGGAGGGGGCAGCCCCCATGGACGGCGGCCAACCCCTTGGGTGCCCCCCTCCTCCTATAAAAGGAGCCCCCCTCCTCACTTGTCTCTCACACCTCCTCGTGAAGGATCTCTCTCCCCCTCTAGAATTTATCCCCATGGTCTCGGACTAGCGAGATACATGTTCCCGGTGGCTATTCGGCAAGAAAGATTTGTGCTTCCACTGCATCGCTGGAGCGAGGAGGCGGAGGTTGCTCGGTGCCTCGAACGTGTGTGCGAGCACGGATGCGCTGCTGATTTGCGGCGCTAGGACTTCCTCTCGATCTTGAGATCGGCAAGAGATCGTCTACATCAACCACGAGTTGAACTCGTTAAGCTTTTTCGGTCTTCAAGGGTATGTTCTCTACGGATATACAGCCGCCCGTTGTTTGTATCTAGTAGATAGATCTTGGTATATAGTTCACATCGTAGGAAAATTTTTGTTTTCTATGCAGCGAACCCTACAATCTAATCGCGGCCTTAGGATTTAGATCCAATGGATTAGATCCATCTGACCAAGAACTAGCGGCGCAAATGGTTGCTGGCAGCGGCACTACTGTCGATGGCGGAATGGTGATTCCAGCGAGGCCTAGGGGTGGTGAAGATGCTTACTAGACTCGCACATGCACGAGGGGGCTCAACGTGGTTGCGGTTGGGCAGGGGGCGTGCTGTAGCGGGTCCTAGGGCTCGTCGGAGTTGCTGGCGGCATCGGGTTTTTGCAGACGTGGTCGTTGCCGAGGTTCTGGATCGCCCTAGCACGAGCCAGTGGTGTTAGTATCTCCGCAAGGACGAGGCGAATCTGACAGTATGCATGCGAGGTCAAGGGGCGTTCGATTCGTACCGCTATTGCTCGTCGGAGTTGAGGGCGGTGTCTTGAGTTTGCGGTGCTCGACGGAGTCGATGACCTGGGGCAGTACAAGTCGAACCAAGGGTATCAGATGAAGCGTAAAGGCAAGGGAAACATGACAGCATGAGTTAGCAGGTACTGGGCGGATGATCCTCACCGAAATACTTCACCGGAGTTCGTCGGACCGCCGCGGAGTGAGCTCAAATACGAGCAGCCTGGTGGCGATTAAGGTGTGGGGGTTGAGGGGAAATGGTCGCGGCGGTGTGGGGTTTAAGTAGAAGGTGAGGGCTGGGAGAGTTACTGCCTGAATCAAAGGAATTGATTTGAATTTATTCGGCGAGGTAATGGGCGGCGACGGCGTGTTCATCGCGCGAGATTTGGGGAAGACGACGACGACGTGGCGTTGGGGCCACTGGTCAGTGACTGTGGGGTTGGTTCGACGCGGGTGAGAGAAGGAGTAGAGGGGGAATGGCCCGGGTGGGCTTAGTGGGCTAGTTCCTGTACTGGGCCAAAATGGCAGCGCTGGCCTTTTCCACTTTCTTTTATTTTTTCTATTTCTAATTTGATTTTCTGAAAATATTTTCAAATGATTTTCAAACCAAAATGAATTCAAATTTGTTCTGAATTTTTGTAGGATGGATCCAGCTCTTAATTGAGTATTTAGCATTGTTGTTCACTCAAACTTACTTTGGTCCTTTGAAATTTTAAAAGAAAACAGTGCCTTTACCATTGTTCAATAAAGTTATAAAAATGGTTTTAAATTCATTCTTTGTTTTGAAAACTTTGTCCAATCTTTGGAAATTATCAAACAAACTTAGGATCAAATATATTTGGTTTAAAACAAATAATCTCATACTAGAGAGTAGCATTGGGTCAATGCCTTGCTTACATAAAATAATAGACATTCAAATGTTTCTGTTTCCAAATGACATTGAAAATGATCCTAAAATGATTATGAATGCATGGATGATATGCAAACTTTGAAATCATGATTTTTGGGATGTTACAAATCTAACCCCCTTAAGGTGAATCTCGCCCTCGAGATTCGGATTGGCTAGCAAATAGGTGAGGGTGGTCTTTCCGAAGGTCATCTTCTCTTTCTCATGTTGCTTCTTCTTCGGAATGATGGCTCTACTATAATTTGCAGAATTTGATAGTCTTTGTCCGAGTAACGCTTTCTGCAGTCTCAAGAATTTTGATAGGCTTTTCCTCATAGGTGAGATCACTTTCCAATTGGACCTCTTCCAAAGGTATAGTATCCTTCAAAGAAGTCTCCTCCATCTCCGGATGGCATTTCTTTAGCTGACACACATGAAACACATTATGAACGCAGACAATGATTCAGGTAGTTCAATTTCATAAGCTACTTCTCCTTTACGACTCAGAATCTTGAATGGTCCAACTATCTTGGGGCCAATTTTCCTTTCACTCCAAATCTCTTCACTCCACGAAGTGGTGACACTCTAAGATAAGCTCTATCACCCACCTCATAGGTGACTTCTCTATGCTTAGGATCTGCGTAGCTCTTCTGTCGGGACTGTGCTATCTTCAATCTGTCCTTTACTAGCTTGACTTTCTCTTCAGCCTCTTTGATTAGTTCTGGTCCGAACAAGTTTCTTTCTCCCACACCATTCCATAGTAATGGGGTGTTACACTTTCTCCCATAGATAAACTCAAACGGTGCCATCTCAATACTGGCTTGATAGCTGTTGTTATAAGAGAATTCTGCGTAAGGCAGACTTTCATCCCAACTAGCTCCATAATCTAGGGCACATGCCCTCAACATATCCTCTAAAATCTGGTTGGTCATTTCTGTCTGTCCACCAGTCTGGGGATGAAAAGCAGTGCTAAACTCCAATCTCGTTCCTAATGACTCATGTAGTTGCCGCCAAAAATGAGAAGTGAACTGAGTTCCCCTATCATACACAATACTCTTGGGTACTCCATGCAGACACACAATCCTATTCATATAGATCTTGGCCAACTTAGCACTTGTGTAGGTTGTCTTCACGGGTATGAAATGATCCACTTTAGTGAGGCGATCCACTACTACCCAAATAGAATCATATCCTGACCTGGTCCTCGGCAATCCGGTGATGAAGTCCATGCCAATCTTGTCCCACTTCCAATCAGGAATAGGTAGTGGTTGTAGTAATCCTGCCGGTTTCTGATGTTCTTCTTTCACTCTACTACATACATCACACAAATCAATACGTTCGGCGATGTCTTTCTTGAGATTATTTCACCAAAATCTTTCCTTCATATCCATGTACATTTTGGTGTTACCCGAATAAATGGAATATGGTGAGTTGTGTGCTTCTTGTAAAATCAGTTTCCGAAGCTCCGGATCTTGCGGAACGCAGATACGTTTACCATACCATAAAGTACCTTGTTTGTCTTCATGGAATCCTTTGGCTTTTCCCTTGCCAATCTTTTCCTTAATCTCTTCGATTTCCTTGTCCGTATTTTGGGCTTCCTTGATCTTGTGCAACAAGGTGGGTTGAACATCCAATGACATGAGATGTCCTTCAGGCACAATCTCTAATCTGAGGTCTCTAAATTGGGCACACAGATCATCTGGCAACTCTCCCTTAGTAAGGCCATTCACAAATACCTTACGGCTTAGTGCATCCGCTACAACATTTGCTTTACTGGGGTGGTGTTGCAAACTCAAGTCATAGTCCTTGATGAGTTCTAGCCATCTTCTTTGTCTCATGTTGATTTCTTTCTGACTGAAGATATACTTCAAACTTTTGTGATCTGTGAACACTTCACATCGCTTTCCCAAAATATAATGTCTCCATGTTTTGAGTGCATGGACAACAGAGGCTAACTCCAAATCATGAGTAGGGTAATTTACCTCATGAGTTTTGAGTTGTCTCGAGGCATAAGCCACAACTTTCCCTTCCTGCATTAGAACTGCACCTAATCCATGATGAGATGCATCACAATATACTTGGAAATCCTTCTCCAAATCAGGCAGGCATAGGACTGGTGCTGTCACTAGTCTCTTCTTCAATTCTTGGAAACTGAGTTCACATCCTTCAGTCCAAGCAAATTTCTTGTCTTTCTTTAGTAACTCCGTCATTGGCTTAGCTACCTTGGAGAAATTCTCAATGAATATTCTGTAGTATCCTGCCAAGCCAAGGAAACTATGAACTTCCTTCACTGACTTAGGAGATCCCCATTCAGTTATAGCTGACACTTTTGCAGGATCAACTGCTACACTGTCTCCTGATACAATGTGTCCAAGAAATCCAACTTCATTCAACCTGAATTCACACTTGCTGAATTTGGCATACAGCTTATGCTCTCTAAGCTTCTCAAGTATCAAACGCAAATGTCCTTCATGCTCTTCTTTGCTCTTGGAGTAGATCAAAATGTCATCGATGAAAACAACAACAAACTTGTCAAGGAACTACATGAACACCTTGTTCATCATATTCATGAAGTAAGCTAGTGCATTGGTCAATCCAAACGGCATCATGGTGTACTCATACAATCCATACCTAGTGGTGAAAGCTGTCTTAGGTATGTCTTGTTCCCTTATCTTAAGCTGAAAATAACCTGACCGGAGATCAATCTTTGAGAACACATAGACTCCTTCTAGCTGATCAAACAAGTCATTGATTCTGGGCAAAGGATATTTGTTCTTGATAGTCACCTCATTGAGTGAACGATAATCTATGCATAACCTTTGACTTCTATCTTTCTTTTCCACAAACAAGACTGGTGCTCCCCAAGATGAAGAACTTGGTTGAATAAATCATTTCTGCAACTGTTATCCAAGTTGTTTCTTGAGTTCTTTCAACTCATCAACTGACATCTTGTAAGGTCTCTTTGCTATTGGTCCTGATCCTGGCAGCAAGTCAATCAGAAATTCCACATCTCTATCTGGTGGCATTCCCGACAATTCTTCTGGAAACACATCCGTATATTCCCTCACAATTGGTACACTGTCTATGCTAACCCCCTTAAGAGAATTTAACTTACTCCCTTTTGATTCGAAGTTAGACTTGAATCTTATCCATTTCTTTTCCGGGGTTTTGAGTGCGACAGTACGATTGGCACAATCTAGTACTCCTTCATATTTGGTCATCCAATCCATTCCCAATATTACATCCAGTCCTTGGGAATCTAGGATTATCAGACTAACTGGAAACTTATGCTTTCCAAATTCTATCACTAGATCACGACATCCAAGACTTACTATCATATCTCCATCGGGAGAACTTACTTTTATTGGACACCCAATATTTTCAGTTGGAAACCCATTTCTATCAACAAATTCTTTTGATATGAATGAATGTGATGCACCAGTATCAAAAATAACAAGTGATGGAATAGAATTGAGTTTGAACTTACCAGCCACAACATCGGACTCCTCATAAATCTCTTCCACATTGATGTGGTTCACTTGTCCCTTCTGGAAAGGGTTGGGCTTGTTGGTTCCTTCAACTTTCTTTTCTGGAAACTCATTTGCATAGTGCCCTAGCTTCTTACACTTGAAACATTCAACCTGACTGATATCTCTCTTTGCAGGCTGACTGCCACTTCCACTTCCACCTCCACTATGGTGACTCGTGTGTCCACCCTTGTGGTTCTTGTACTTGTCACTATCATGACTACGATGATGCTTGTTGTCATGATGGCGGTTGTGGATGTGGTGGTTGTTGTACTTTCCATGTTTGTGGGATCCAGAACTCCCACTGTCATCGTGATGGGAACGCTTGTGAGACGATCCCGAGCTATGCTTGTCAGATCTGTGCTTCCTCTTTCTGCTTTCAACCTGTTTCATCTTGTTCTCCAAGATGCTAGCCTTGTCACAAAGTGATTGGTAGGTGGAGACATAGGCAACAGATAGCTGCAGATTCAGTTCATCGTTCAGTCCTTCGAGGAATTTCTCTTTCCTCTTGGCATCGGTATCAACTTCATCCGGTGCATAACGCGCCAGATTGTTGAACTCCTCAATATATTCAGCCACGCTGCGGTGACGCTGCTTCAGGTTATGGAACTCCTTTAAATTCATCACTCCGAATGAGATGTGAGCTGTACGGAATCCATCTTCAAATATAGCCCATGTCACATCCTCAATGGGAGTGGTGATCTGGAAGTTATCCCACCAAGTGGTTGCTGGTCCTTCCAACAGATGTGCTGTAAACCTGACTTTCTCTTCGTCGGTGCAGCCGACAGTTACCAAATCCTTGTTCACTGAACGTAGCCAATCACTGGCCACCATGGGATCAGTAGTTCCTGAGAACTTTGCAGGCCTCAGTCTTAGGAATCTGGTGAGCATGTAAAATCCTGGTGGATTGTTCTGATTGTTGTTGTTGTTGTTATTGTTGTTGTTGTTGTTGTTGTTGTTGTTGTTGTTGTTGTTGTTGTTGTTGTTGTTGTTGTTGTTGTTGTTGTTGTTGTTGTTGTTATTGTTGTTGTTATTCTGATTATGCATAAAAGTGGTCATCATCTGCATCAACTGTGCCTGTGCTATCATCAGCTGCTGCATCTCGGGGGTTACATTATTGTTGTTTGGGTTGGGGTTGGCACGTCTAGGAGGCATCTGTGGTTTTCATAAGGATAAGAATGAGATACCCATAGATGCTTAACATGCACAATACATCACATCGACAATCACTAGAACAAGCATCAAGATAATCATAAGGTTCAATGACATAAACAACAAGTTCGAAAAAGTAAACACACCATAGCAAGCCACCCACATGTTGGATGGTCATTGCGACTCAATAAACATAAGCATGGTAAATGAAAGATAAATGAGTAGTCATCACTACTCCTCTGCATCAACCTCCTCATCAACAAGTGTAAGACCTACATTCTTCATAGCGGTCTTGTATTCCTCGACATTGGTAGTCAAGGCCTCTATCATGGCCCTAAGAGCCCTCTTCTATGAGCGAAGTCTCTCAATCACACCCTGCTGGTGCTCGAGATCGAAGTCCTTGGCCTCCAGCTCTTCCTTCATCTCCCGGATCTTCTTGTTCCGGTCTTGGACCCTCTTCTCTTGGCTCTTGAATTTCCTGTCCTGGCTCTCAAACTTGGCCTCCATTTCCTTGACTATCTCGTCTTGCTCCGCGAAGGGCTTGTCCTTCTCACGAAGCTACACCTGGAGCTCGTCATTGCTGAGCATGACGTTGGTCCTATCAGTATCTAGGTGCCTAATGAGAACCTCTAGGTCCTGAAGGTACAGGCGAATCGGCTCCTCCGTCTCTCTAGCAGCATCCTCGAACTCAATAGCCTCACCCTCCTCGTCGTGTCTCCCGAAGGGGTGAAAGTAAAGACCTCTAAGATCTCTGGAGTGCCTCCCTACCAGATGCCCAAGTAACTCTTGCATAACTATATCCAAGCCCTTCTCCTTGTCTTCATGCATCAGCTTGAAGGTGATGGTCTCCGTGGTCGGCTCTATCTGGCGTCCGGGCTGAGTGACTCTGAAGCCCCAAAGGTCCTTCCTCTCAAACTTGGTGAGGGGAAGCGTCATGATGCTAGTGAGCTCAATAAGACGAGTGCCAAAACGAGTTCCCTTGAACTCTTCGGCCGTGTTGATAATAACAGCAGGCATCTATTTTTTTATAAGATAAAGAAAAGTTAGAATCAACATCAATAGAAAATAAATCACAAGACAAAATATCACAAGCATATCTTTGGCAACAATCACACAAGTCATGGAATACACAAATCCATTACAAGAATCAAAGGTTCAACATAACTTAGATAAAAAAATTTGGAAATAAAACGATAAGTGTGGTGTTCCAACTAACGAAGTACATTACGATCCCATCTCACTTGCCAAGTTGGCTAACAGGGCATCCCTAGAGGCAATCTGTCGATCCTGATCACATGACTCCATTGCTAAGTCTATGATGTCCTCTCTTAAACGTTGGTTGGTAGCCTCTAACTCTTGGGTATGCTTCTTTTCTTCCCTAAGGTCATTTTGGGTGTTAAGCATTCTGCACTTGAGTCTATCACCAAGCTCCTTGATGGCCTTCCAAGCTGCATTTCTTGCAGAGTCAAAGAATGTGGTGTGCATTACTGAGTTGGTGACCATGCAGAATCCTGATTCCTTGTGGTTTTCTTCCTTGTTTTTGTACAAGTGAAGTTGCACCCACCAGTACTCCACTCCTTCATCCATCACGGGGAATCCTTTGTACACAGCTGCACCATGTATCCCCATGGCAACCATGAGGTCCTTCAGGGCCTTGGAAATTCTGTCTCACACTCCAAGGTCATGGTCATGAGTGGTCCCTTCCTCACGGCTTCGTTGATGGAGTTCATCTACAAACAGAGATGAGAAAGAAGATTAGGAAAGTATACGAGAAGAAAAATACAAGTGTGTAAGTTGTTGAAAAATTTTCCTTAGTGGTTTCTAGTCCAATCCTAGGGTCATAATCCTACAGGAAACACAGTGCTCTGATACCATCTGTAAGATCCCACCCTTATAAAGGTAAGGATCCCTGTGATTGCAATGCTAGTCCCTGGATCAATTTCTAGCATCCACAGTTTAAGATGAAGTACACAGAAACAAAGGTCATTATTACAACGTCATTCCAGAGATAACATAGTCTTTACAACTCCATAGCCATAGGCTAGTACAAGAGTTTAACTTAACAATATAAAATAGAAGTCTTCATCTTCATGTGCCATAGGCAAGCATGTTGAGTGTAGACTCATAACCCCTAATCATCATCAGAGTAACCTGCAACATCACAAGTTACAGCCACAGTGGGTCAATACATTGGAATAGTATTGGCAAGTGATACCTTAGTAGAATATTATCATCTAGTTACTACATGAATTTGGCTAAGTGTAGATTAGGCTTGCTTTGCTCAAAATAGGTTTTGCCTATCAGTTGAAAACACTAAGTTTTTGTTTGGAAAAAACTTTCCCAAGGAACCACCAATAGAAATTGGTGAACCTTCACCCTTGTTCAACCACAAGTTTTAACTTAGAAAATTGGGATGAGGAGATTCTTGATAGCTTCCATGTCTTGATGCTCAAGTTGTCCATTACCGGGGACACAGCTAAGTACTTTGTTTATTCCATCTGCAGAGGTGGTGCACTTTCCCCACAAGACTTGATTTCACCAAGACAGGACCTTTCAGAAGCCTTCCCTTAGACCAAAATGGACGCGCTCCAAACCTATCAATCCCCTACCACCAACTGTCCATATGTCTAAGTTATTGCAACCTATATGATCTAGGCAGAGCCCATAATGCCATGTGGCTGCACTAGAAGCTTCTTAACATTTGGCATCTCAAATCCCTTTGTTCCTGGGTGGCAACCCACAAGTGAGATACACAAGGTAAACCATAGAAATTGGCCTTGTGTAACCACTCAACCAAAAACCACCAAGCAATTACCATTCCACCCAGGTGTTTCATTCACTTAGTTGTTTTATTAAGCAAAACCATAAGTCAAAGACTTAGCAATATTTTTACATAGCATGAATATATTCCACCCTTGGTTGCTACTAGCTAGGCTAAGCATGGCAATAGCAAGTATATTAACTTAGAGAAAATTCTAACAATTCTACAACTACTAGGATTTCTCAAGCATAGCATTTAGATACTTAGCAAAATATTCATGCAAGCCCTATACAAAATATTTCTAATGCATAGTCAAAATATAGGGACAAAAATATGAAGCACCACTTGCCTTGGTAGTTGGGGGAGTATCAACAATCTTCAGAACCACAATCACTACTAGCACCAAAATCTACACATAAAATGATAACACCAAAATCACATATCAAAATATACAAGCAAAAATATATGATTGCGTGAAAATGCCATGTGATGATTTTTATAAAACAAACAAGATAAGTGAAACAGTACTGAATCGTAAAAAAAACAATTATACACTAAATAAAATTGATTTGGCCCTTAGAACATTTTCCATATAATTTTTATATACAAAATAAGCTTAGAAATGTCTCTGCAAAAACAACCCATTTTATAGATGCAATTTATTAAACAAAGTGCATAATTGGATAGAATTATTTCTCCTGATTCCAATGATATAAAATTTGCAAAATTTGAACATGTGGATCAAAAGTTATGAATTTTGCAAGTTTGAACAACTAATAGATCTAATTTCTGATTTTTAATCTAAACTCAAGCCACACGGCAGCTCCTGATTGGACGGTACCGGTTCGCGCTGGATCACGCTCGCGGGCCGTTGGATCTAACTAACTACGCATGGCCCAGATCAAATCATACTGTTTTGCTATAGATCTAATCGCGGCCTTAGGATTTAGATCCAATGGATCAGATCCATCTGACCAAGAACTGGCGGCGCAAATGGTTGCTGGCGGCGGCGCTACTATCGACGGCGGAATGGTGATTCCAGCGAGACCTAGGGGTGGTGAAGATGCTTACCAGACTCGCACGTGCACGAGGGAGCTCAACGTGGTTGCGGTTGGGCAGGGGACGTGCTGTAGCGGGTCCTAGGGCTCGTCGGAGTTGCTGGCGGCATCGGGTTTTTGCAGACATGGTAGTTGCCGAGGTTCTGGATCGCCCTAGCATGAGCCAGTGGTGTTAGTAGCTGCGCAAGGACGAGGCGAATCTGACAGTATGCATGCGAGGTCAAGGGGCGTTCGATTCGTACCGCTATTGCTCTTCGGAGTTGAGGGCGGCGTCGAGAGTTTGCGGTGCTCGACGGAGTCGATGACCTGGGGCAGTACAAGTCGAACCAAGGGTATCAGATGAAGCGTAAAGGCAAGGGAAACATGACAGCATGAGTTAGCAGGTACGGGGTGGATGATGCTCACTGGAATACTTCACCGGAGTTCGTCGGGCCGTGGCGGAGTGAGCTCAAATGCGAGCAGCCTGGTGGCGATTAAGGTGTGGGGGTTGAGGGGAAATGGTCACGGCGGTGTGGGGTTTAAGTAGTAGGTGAGGGCTGGGCGAGTTACTGCCTGAATCAAAGGAATTGATTCGAATTTATTCGGCGAGGTAACGGGCGGCGACGGCGTGTTCATCACGCGAGATTTGGGGAAGACGACGACGACGTGGCATTGGGGCCACTAGTCAGCGATTGTGGGGTTGGTTCGACGCGGGTGAGAGAAGGAGTAGAGGGGGAATGGCCCGGGTGGGCTTAGTGGGATGGTTCCTGTACTGGGCCAAAATGGCAGCGCTGGCCTTTTCCACTTTCTTTTAACTTTTTCTATTTCTAATTTGATTTTCTCAAAACATTTTCAAATGATTTTCAAACCAAAATGAATTCAAATTTGTTATGAATTTTTGTATTATGGATCCAGCTCTTAATTGAGTATTTAGCACTGTTGTTCACTCAAACTTACTTTGGTCCTTTGAAATTTTAAAAGAAAACAGTGCCTTTACCATTGTTCAATAAAGGTATACAAATGGTTTTAAATTCATTCTTTTTTTTGAAAACTTTGTACAATCTTTGGAAATTATCAAACAAACTTAGGATCAAATATCTTTGGTTTAAAACAAATAATCTCATACTAGAGAGTAGCATTGGGTCAATGCCTTGCTTACAGAAAATAATAGACATTCAAATGTTTCTGTTTTCAAATGACATTGAAAATGATCCTAAAATGATTATGAATGCATGGATGATATGCAAACTTTGAAATCATGATTTTTGGGATGTTACAAGATGGTTCCAGACAAACACCACAATTTTATAGAGACATGCAACTTAAATTATAACTCATGATAAGTATTTATGTAATCTTTATCCTAAGAGACACACACGGTTTGCACACTGTCACCTTCACACACGTGGGACAGGGTGTCTCCGGAGATCACTGATACGTCGGAAACGTATTTATAATTTTTGATGTACCATGCTTTTTTAGTATCTACTTTGCTTTGCTTTGTCTACACTTTGATATGTTTTTATATGTTTTTTGGTACTAACCTATTAACAAGTTGCCACAGTGCTAGTTGCATGTTTTCTTCTGTTTTTAGTTCCCGAAAGGCGGAAAATCAATATTCTCGGAATTGTACGGGACAAAATCCAAAGTCAATATTTTACCGTGGGGAACACGAACCAGAATACGAGACGGAGGTGACTCACCAGGGGGCCACACCTCCTGGCGACGCGGGCTAGCCCTAGCCCCGCCTGGGGGGTGCAGCCGCCCTGGTGGCCCCCTGCATCGCATATTCGCCTATAAAGTCCCCCCGACGCCTAAACCCTAAGTACCTAATCAATATTCCACGAAACCGTATGAGCTGCCGCCACCATCATCCCTAGATCGGGGGGATCTGAAGCTCTTCCCGGCACCCTGCCAGAGGGGAGATCATCCCGGAGGCCTTCTTCTTCATCATGCCAACCTCCGGTATGAAGCGTGAGTAGTTCCACCTTGGACTACGGGTCCATGTAGTAGCTAGATGGTTATATCTCCTCCTTGTGTTTTCATGTCTAGATCTTGTGAGCTCCGTTCATGATCAAGATCTCATCTGTTTGTAATCATACATGTTGTGTTTGCGGGGATCCGATGGATATTGAGATTACTATGTCAGATTGATTAATGGTTTTGTCTATTTGATATTATCATGTATGTGTTGTTTTGTGATCCTACATGCTCTCCGTTGTTAGTAGCCTTCTTGGCCAAGTAGTTGCTAGTGACTCCAAGAGGGGGTATTTATGCTCGATAGTGGGTTCATGCCTCTACTTAATCAAGGGAAGTGACAGAAATCTCTACGGTTGTAGATGTGTTGTTGCCACTAGGGAGAAAATAACGGTCTCTTGTTCATGGAACAAGTGGATTGTTTACCTTACACACTTTTCTTAAAGCAGTTGTTTGTTGCTTGCAACTTAATACTGGAGGAGGTTCGGATGATAACCTGAAGGTGGACTTCTAGTCATAGATGTAGTTGGATGGCGGTCTGTATATTGTTGTATTGCCCGATAGAATCTCATAGGAACTCTTTGTCTAGTATTGCATTGTTATGCCTTGCTCAATCCTGTCAATTGCCCTGCTATAATTTGTTTACCGAGCATGCCATATCTGTTTATCTAAGGAGAACACCTCTAGTGAACTAGGGACCCCGGTCCAATCTTTACCATTGATACATCTTGCACTGTTACTGTTTACTTGATGCAAACCATCATTACCTTCCACACCAAATAGTTAATCCTTTGTTACAACAACCGGTGAGATTGACAACCTCACTGTTAGTTGTGGCAAAGTCTTGAGTTTGTGTTGTGCAGGTTTCCATGTTTCTTTCAACACCTTTTTGACGTTTCCTTCCTCCTACCGGTTCGATAACCTCGGTTTCTTACTGAGGGAAAACTTGCCTGTTGTACTGCATCATACCTTCTGCTTGGGGTCTACCAACAAAGTGATGCTGCACTCATCAAGGCTTTTTCTGGTGCTGTTGCCGGGGAGGAAAGGTAAAATGCACTCACACACGTTACCCCACGGCAATAGCAAGCCAGAAGGCTTTTTTTGGCGCCGTTGCCGGGGAGGCTAAGGACGTCTTCACAAGGGGATTCCTTCTCAACCTTTCTCTTTACTTTGTTTTTAGTTTGCTTAGTTTCTTTTGCTTGGTTTAGTTTGCCTATTTTTATCAAAAACTCTAAAAAAATTAGTTTAGTTTGGTTTGCTTTCTCTTATCAAAAACACAAAAAAATTAGTTCCTGCTCTAGCCGCTGCTGCTATTTTTGGCTTGCTCCACTTTTGCCAAAATGAACTTTGCTGAGAACACCAAGTTGTGTGACTTCACTAGCACAAACAACAAGGATTTCCTAAGCACTCCTATTGCTCCACCTGCTCCTGATGCTACCTTTTATGAAATTAAGCTTGCCTTGTTGAATCTTGTGATGAGAGAGCAATTTTCTGGTGCTAGTTCTGATGATGTTGCTTCCCATCTCAATAGCTTTGTTGAACTTTGTGAGATGCAAAAGTATAAGGATGTAGATGGAGATATTATTAAGATCAAGTTGTTTCCTTTCTCCTTGAGAGGAAAAGCTAAAGATTAGTTGCTATCCTTGCCTAGAAATAGTATTGATTCTTGGACTAAGTGCAAAGATGCTTTTATTGGAAAATACTATCCTCCTGCTAAGATTATATCTATGAGAAGTGATATTATGAAATTTAAACAACTTGATGATGAACATGTTGCTCAAGCTTGGGAAAGAATGAAATCTTTGGTTAAGAATTGTCCCACTCATGGACTCACTACTTGGATGATTATCCAGAGTTTTTATGCAGGTTTGAACTTCTCTTCAAGAAACCTGTTGGATTCAGCTGCTGGAGGTACCTTTATGATCATCACCTTGGGTGCTGCAACAAAACTCCTTGATAATATGATGGTTAATTACTCTGAATGGCACACTGAGAGAACTCCACATGGTAAGAAGGTAAATTCTGTTGAAGAAACCTCCTCTTTGAGTGATACGATTGATGTTATTATGGCTATGCTTGTTAATGGAAAGCTCCTTTAGATCCAAATAGTGTTCCCTTAGCCTCTTTGGTTTCTCAATAAGAGCAAGTTGATGTGAACTTCATTAGAAACAACTATTTCAACAACAATGCCTATATGAATAATTTTGGTAGTAACAACAATTATAGGCCTTTGATGGTGCGCTGGGTTGATGTAGGAGCGCTTCGTCGGGAAACCCCAAGAGCAAGGTATGATGTAGCACATCAGCAAGTTTTCCCTCAGTAAGAAACCAAGGTTATCGAACCAGTAGGAGGAAGGAAACGTCTCAAAGGTGTTGCAAGCAACGTGGAAACCTGCACAACACAAACTCAAGACTTTACCCCAACGAATCAGTGAGGTTGTCAAGCTCACCGGTTTGCTGTAACAAAGGATTAACTGTATGGTGTGGAAGGTGGTGAATGGTTTGCAGCAAGTAAACAGTGGAAGATGTATCAATGGTAAAGATTGGACCGGGGTCCATAGTTCACTAGAGGTGCTCTCCTTAGATAAACAACATGGCATGAAGGGTAAACAAATTACAGCAGGGCAATTGACAGGAACTGAGCAAGGCATAACAATGCAATACTAGACATAAAGATCCTATGAGATTCGATTGGGAAATACAACAATATACATAGACCGCCATCCAACTGCATCTATGTAGAAGTCCAACTTTAGGTTATCATCCGAACACCCTCCAGTATTAAGTTGCAAGCAACAGACAACTACTTTAAGCAAAGTGTGTAAGGTAAACAATCCACTTGCTCCATGAACAAGAGACCGTTGTTTTCTCCCTAGTGGCAACAACACATCTACAATCGAAGAGATTTATGTCACTTCCCTTGGAAACTAGAGGCATGAACCCACTATCGAGCATAAATACCCCCTCTTGGAGTCACTAGCAACTACTTGTCCAAGATAGCTACTAACAACGGAGAGAATGCAAGATCATAAACAACACAGACATGATAGAATCAATAAGACAAAACCATTAATCAATCTGACATAGTAATCTCAATATCCATCAGATCCCCGCAAACACAACATGCATGATTACAAATAGAATAGATCTTGATCATGAACGGAGCTCACAAGATCTATACATGAAAGCACAAGGAGGAAACACAACCATCTAGCTACTACATGGACCTGTAGTCCAAGGTGGAACTACTCACGCTTCATACCGGAGAAGAAGGCCTCCGGGGTGATCTCCCCTCCGGCAGGGTGCCGGGAAGAACTTCAGATCCGCCCCGATCTAGGGACGATAGTGGAGGCTACAAACGGTTTCGTGGATTTTTGATCGGGTGCCTAGGGTTTCTGCATCGGGGGCTTCTTATAGGCGAAAAGGCGAGGCAGGGGGTGCCAAGGGGGCCTACACCCTGCCCAGGCGTGGGCCCACCTTGGCCGCGCCTGGGGGGTGTGGCCGCCCTGTGGCGCCTCTCCGTCTCTCCTCTGGACTTCGTCTTGCCCACATTAAAATATTTACTTTGGATTTTGTCCCGTCCAATTCAGAGAATATTGATTTTCTACCTTTCTGGCCCCCAAAAAATAAGAAAACAGGCAACTGGCACTGTGGCAACTTGTTAATAGGTTAGTTCTAGAAAACATATAAAAGCACCTCAAAGTGTAGACAAATCAAAGCAAAGTAGATACTAAACAAGCATTGAGCATCAGAAATTATAGATACGTTTCCGACGTATCAGCCTTATCCTCCTAATAATGGCAATACATATGGAAACTCCTATACTAGAAGTGCCCCTCTGAACTTGAAGTCATGCTCAAAGACTTTATTAGTAAACAAACCACTTTCAACAAGACTATAGAGGAAAAGCTTTTGAATGTTGAGAATAATATTTCCTCTTTGTCTGAAGCATAGTCCTCTTTGATTAATAAAATGGCCGCTAAACCTGAAACCATGGAAAGTACCTTTGCTGCCACTCATGCCATACAAGTTACTGTTGATGAAAATGTTAGACTGTTAGCCCAACTTCATGCTAGGTGGGAAAGGGAAGCCGAAATTGATAGAAACAATAGTGTGTGCACCATCACCACTAAACCACAAGAAGTCCCTATTCCTCCTCCTACAATGCCTAAGCCTATTGAGTCTACTAGTAGTGATGCTAAGTTTGATTTTGATATTGATGGTTGCAATATTTCTGAAGTGATTATGTTCTTGCAAAAGCTTGCGAGAAGTCCTGATGCTAGTGATATGCATGTTGCTTTCACCAAACACATTGCAGATGCTCTTGTTAAAATAAAGGAAGAGATGTTAAAACACAAAGCTTCTATTCCTAGGAAAGTAGAAGATAGTTAGGAACCCATTATTAATATGCAAGTGAATGACTTTGATCTCAAAGCTTCATGTGATCTTGGTTCTAGTGTCTCTATTATGCCTAGGAAGATTTGTGAAATGCTTGATTTTCCACCTTTGGAAGATTGTTATTTGGATGTCCCACTTAATGATAATGCTAAGAAGAAACTCATGGGGAGTATTAATGATGTTCTCATTATGGTTAATAATGCTTATGTCCCTGTTGATTTCTATGTTTTGTATGTTGAATACACTGCTTCTTGTCATATTACTTTGGGAAGACCTTTTCTTAGAACTGTTGGTGCCATCATTGATATGAAAGAAGGCACCATTAAATATCAATTTCCATTCAAGAAAGGTATTGAACACTTCCCTATGAGGAGAGAGAAGTTGCTTTTTGATCCTCCTTTGAAAGCAAGGTTTGATGTTAATGCTTATTCATTTGAAAATACTTGATTTCTTGCTTCTTGTGCCTAACTTAAAGGCGTTAAATAAAAGTACTTGTTGGGAGATAACCCAAGAGTTTCCTTGAGTCTTGGAAGTTATTACTTCAGTAATGACCTCTCCTTATCCTTTTTTTTTGCTTTTTGTGAAGGGAATATGCCCGAGAGGCATTAATAATGTGGTTATTATCGTATTCCTTATTTATGATAAATGTTTATTAATATGGAAACTTTAATACATGTGTGTTTAATAAACAAATGGAAGTTCCTAGTTGAACTAGAAGTGCCCCTCTAAACTTGAAGTCATTCTCGAAGACTTTATTAGTAAACAAACCACTTTCAACTAGACTATAGAGAAGAATCTTTTGAATGTTGAGAAAAATATTTCCTCTTTGTCTGAAGCACAGTCCTCTTTGATTAATAAAATGGCTGCTAAACGTGGAACCATGGAAAGTACCTTTGCTGCCACTCATGCCATACAAGTTACTGTTGATGAAAATGTTAGACTGTTAGCCCAACTTCATGCTAGGTGGGAAAGGGAAGCTGAAATTGATAGAAACAATAGTGTGTGCACCATCACCACTAAACCACAAGAAGTCTCTATTCCTCCTCCTACAATGCCTAAGCCTATTGAGTCTACTAGTAGTGATGCTAAGTTTGATTTTGATATTGATGGATGCAATATTTCTGAAGTGATTATGTTCTTGCAAAAGCTTGCTAGAAGTCCTGATGCTAGTGATATGCATGTTGCTTTCACCAAACACATTGCAGATGCTCTTGTTAAAATAAAGGAAGAGATGTTAAAACACAAAGCTTCTATTCCTAGGAAAGTAGAAGATAGTTAGGAACCCATTATTAATATGCAAGTGAATGACTTTGATCTCAAAGCTTCATGTGATCTTGGTTCTAGTGTCTCTATTATGCCTAGGAAGATTTGTGAAATGCTTGATTTTCCACCTTTGGAAGATTGTTATTTGGATGTCCCACTTAATGATAATGCTAAGAAGAAACTCATGGGGAGTATTAATGATGTTCTCATTATGGTTAATAATGCTTATGTCCCTGTTGATTTCTATGTTTTGTATGTTGAATACAGTGCTTCTTGTCCTATTACTTTGGGAAGACCTTTTCTTAGAACTGTTGGTGCCATCATTGATATGAAAGAAGGCACCATTAAATATCAATTTCCATTCAAGAAAGGTATTGAACACTTCCCTATGAGGAGAGAGAAGTTGCTTTTTGATCCTCCTTTGAAAGCAAGGTTTGATGTTAATGCTTATTCATTTGAAAATACTTGATTCTTGCTTCTTGTGCCTAACTTAAAGGCGTTAAATAAAAGTACTTGTTGGGAGATAACCCAAGAGTTTCCTTGAGTCTTGGAAGTTATTACTTCAGTAATGACCTCTCCTTATCCTTTTTGTTTGCTTTTTGTGAAGGGAATATGCCCGAGAGGCAATAATAAAGTTGTTGGAATTATGCCCTAGAGGTAATAATAAAGATGTTATTATTATAATTCTTGTTCATGATAAAGTTTATATTCCATGCTAGAATTGTATTAAGCGGAAACTTTAATACTTGTGTGGTTTGTGAACAACACCGTGTCCCTAGTATGCCTCTATGGACTAGCTCATTGATCAATGATGGTTAAGGTTTCCTAAGCATAGACATGAGTTGTCAATTGATAATGAGATCATATCATTGGGAGAATGATATGGTGGATAGACCCAAACAAAGCAGAGCAATTAGATCGTGTCATCGTGTTCGTCTTTGCGAAGCTTTTCCTATGTCAAATATTGTATTCCTTAGACCATGAGATAATGCAACTCCCTGGTATCGGAAGAAAGCTTTGAGGTCATCAAACGTCATCCTATGAGAGGGTGATCATAAAGGTGTCTCTCAGGTGATCGGAAAGTATCTGTTGGGTTGTATGTATCGAGATGGAATTTGTCCCTCCCAAGTCGGAGAGATATACTTCGGGCCCACTCGGTAATCGATATCAACACCGCTTGCAAGCATGTGGTTAAGGATTTAATCACAGAGTGATATCGGATTACAGAACGAGTAAAGTACTTGCTGTGAACGAGATTGAACTAGGTATGACGGTACCGACGATCGAATCTCGGGCAAGTAAAATATCGCGAGACGAAGGGAATATATATATGGGATTGATTGAATCCTGGCATCATGGTTCATCCGATATGATCATCGATGAATGTGTGGGAGTCAATATGGGTGCCCAGACCCCGCTGTTGATTATTGATAGAAGATCATGTCTGCATATTCTCGAACCCGCAGGGTCACACACTTAACGTATCTCGACGCTAGGATAGATTGGATAATTGGTTTATGAATTTTTGTTCGGAGTCTCGGATGGGATCCGGGATATCACGAGAGGTTCCGGAATGGTCCGGAGAATAAGATTCATATAAGGCAGTGCAATTTTTGGAGTTCGGAATTGTTCCGGGTTAATCGGTATTGTACCGAAAGCTTCTAGAACCTTCCGGAAGGGGACTGTAACTACCTCGGTGAATTACGCTCCTAGATACAAGCCTGTATGAGTGGTAGTGGTTGAAATAGTACGGTGGGGCCCCAAAAGCCACTCACTGGTAGTCCTTTCGGACGTCCCAACCACTACCCTCTCAACGGGACCTGTACGGGCGGCGTAATCGGCAGGCGAAGGGATCAACTACGTACACAAGTGGGTATGTACGCAAGCCACCATACAAGAGTACATCAGAGCCATACCATCTAGAAAGAAAGGAAATATAGCAACGCCATACGGCAAGATTCAAATGACCTAGATAGATCTATATTTTAGGATACTTCCTCATACAACACACATCAGAGTATCATGCGGAAGCGGCAACAAAATCCGAGTACGGATAAGAAGCAAATCGGCATAAGATGCCATAGAAATAAGCACATCCCAACTACAGGTCTCACGGATCCCCGATCCCGGAATCTCTACACCGAACGGTCGTTGCCCACATCATCAGCCTCTTCAACCCAGTATCCGTCCTGCGAGGGTACCTGTTCATCTGAACCAATAATTTATCGTGTGAGACCCTAAGGGTACTCAGCAAGTCTTAATGCCTCTAAAGGGGACACAACCTAGGGTGACGCAATTGCAGCGAAAGATAAACCCTAGCAGTTCTACAGATAAACGCTAACCATCCGTCTAACCAATGATAGACGGATGTCCGTGAATTAAGAACAGCAGTTATAATAGTAATTTCATCAGATCCATCCTCCTCCCTGCTTACCAACAAGGAAGCGGACGAACAACCCCCCATCCGTTGGCAATTTTAGTAACCATTCCATGAGTGTTGCACTATTTACTAGTCAAGTTACTTAGTCAGATTAGAAGTGGTACTTTAGTTATGCTTGTCTATGATCGAGAAACTGTGCTCCAAGTCGTCCATATCCGCGGACACGGCTTTCAGAAAGTTTTACCCGGCCGGGGTGCACCAATAGCAACACACGCTCGATCAACCTCGGAAAAACCAAATCAAAACCCAACGAGGCTTTCACGACTGAACAATCACAGGATTCAGAAATATTTCAGGGGGCCACCCCATTGAGTAGACCCGCAACGAAGTAAGCAAGCTTCGAGACGGACTCAAGGTTAGCGCCAATGGCTGTAAGCGACTGGGAACCCGAAAACTCGGGGTGTCGATACCGCGTAATCACTCCGCTTACCTAAACAGTACAGTGTGCTATCTGTCGCACAATCGTAAATAAAGCGGTAAACATGGCATAAGTACAGGATCGTAAATAAAACCTCAAACTAGTTTGTGGCCCCAAGAAATAAGACGGAATCAAGCTCTGGCTCAGGGGGTCCCATATACCTCCCGGATGTGGATAGCGCGATAAATCAAGGAACAGGAATCAAGTACTCGGGGTCTTACGGGACACAAGTGAGCAGGAAAAACCAAATAGCAGATGTTGCTCACCGGTGCCACTTTCATTAGTTATCCCATCACTACTCAGGTTAAGTTGTTTAGGTACCTCGTTATCCATCCGACACTCACAACCCCTACACATGCTGTTCTACGACTCGCATGGCTCAAACAACTCCTGTAGTAATGGCTCATGGGATGGAGGAACAAGCTTGGTGGGGTTTAAAAGTAAAGGCTATGCATACTTGCGATTCAATTTAATGCAATCGTGACTCAATGATGCAAGAATAAGATAGAGGCAATAGGTACTGTATGTATGCAAGCATGTGGAAGTGCTTGCCTGTCAACTCTGTGGAAGCGAGGGACGGATCTGGGTAGTGCTCCTGGTTCTCTTGATATAACCCCTGCTCAGTGTCTATCCGAGAAAAACCAAACAAACAAGGCCAACATGAATATAGAGCACAAGCATGTGAATAAGATGCGTCAAGCAAACAATCATGCCATGATGAATGATGCACAATTTACATGGCAATAAGGTAGCATGGCATGGTGAGGTGTGGAAGACAAGTAGTAACATTTTAATGGGGTTTTGGATCACAATTGGTTGTCATAACAATTGCTGTTCACTATATATTTATATGATGCATGCTGCAATTGAAGTTATGGATAGCATAAACAGAAAGGTCTCGTCGAGCTGATCATTTTAGACATATCATTTGTTGAATTTGGAATTATAAATCAAAAGTTGTGAATTTATTTAGTTCCAGTGGCATTTGTGTAATTTGAATAAGCTTGGAATTTTAAATGTGCATAAAGCAAATTGGATGGCATATTTGAAATCCTGGCATTTTTCTGATCTCAAAACATATATTGTTTATATTATTTGGACTAATATATGAAAAGTTGTTTGAATCTGAAATATATTTGAATTTGAAATATTCAGAAAAAGATTTGAATAAATAAAACAGACCCAGCCATACTTTTCGCACTCTGACAAAGAAAACCCAGCCGCTTACAGGTGGGACCTGAGCTGACCCAGGCCCACGCGCGCAGGAAAACGGTGGACACCGCGGCTGGTCCTAGCTACCGACGCAGACAGGTGGGGCCGGTTACAGCGGGGCCACGCACACGCGTCACTCAGCGAAGACGTGACACGGTGGCGATCTGAGGACCGCGGGTTGATTGGAGGGGAGCTGAGGATCCTTTTTGCAAAAACTCACTGCCGCTGACAGGTGGGAACCGGGGGACGGCGGGTTTAGGCGGGAGATACTACGAGGTCCTAAATGCAAAAGACCAAAAACTGTCGGACGGCAGCGGCGCAGCGCTCTGCCGGCGACAGCGATCGGTCGCCGTTTGATCGACGTTGGCGAGCGAACCACTGGGTGAATCGCATCGCGGCCAAAACGAAAAAGGAAGAGGGTTCATCGGTCTGCAACATTGGTTTGGGATGTTTGCGCGAAGGAGGACCGTAGCGCGCGGGGCAGGGCTCTGAACATGGTCAGATCTCCTGCTGCCGCAGCTGCTGTCGCCAGCACGCGACGCGCGGCGCGCGCGCAGAGCGCTCGACCGAATGCGACGGAGATGCACGGCGAGAGGGAGAGGGAGACGTTGTCTGGGGGGAAGAGGAGCTCACCAGCAGCTCGACGATGCGGTTGGCGGGGCTCGGGGAGGCGAGGATCGGAGCGGGGGCAGCTGGTCGGGGCGTCCTGGCGGTCACGGGCACGGCGGCGGCGCGGCTCCTCCGGCGAGATCCAGCAAGCTCCGGCGCGTCACGGCGAAGCAGTGGAAGAAGGCGCAGCTCCTGGTACTGCTGGCGCGCCTCGGGGAGCTCTGGAGCGAAGGGATGCTGGGGGGCGCCGTCGTTAGGGTTTAGAGGCCATGGGGAGCTCTGGCTCGCTGGGAGAAAGAAGGAGGGAGGCAGGGGAGGAAGAGAGGCCTGAGGGGGAAGATCTGGGGATGCTAGAGACGAGGGGGAGGATAAGATCGCCAGGGGCAGGTAGGGGCGAGGTTGCTTGCGTGGGGGAGGGGTAGGACGTTGCACCTCACGTGCATGGCGTGCGTGGCTGGAAGGGCGTGCTCGGGCTGGCAGGCTGCTAGGTGGGGCCAGGGGGCTGCAGGTGGGCCAGGGGGGGCTCGAGGGCAGGTAGAACTAGAGGGGGGGCCCGTAGGCAGGGAGAGAGAAGAGAGGAAAGAAGTGAGAGGGAGAGGGGCCGGCTCTGTCTAGGTTAGGTGGGGGAGGGTGCCTTTGATGGTGAGGAAGGGGTGGATAGGACATGGTGAGATGTGGCCATGCTAGATAGGTTTGGGGTTGATTAGCTAGAGAGGAGAGGGAGAGGGGGAGATTTGGGTTGAGATTAGCAAGGGTGTGGTGTAGGTCTTTAGCTAGAATGGTTATGGCATGGGGTAGATTTAGGGTTTTGCTAAGAGGGGGTACTGAGGGGGGTGGTACTTACTTGATCATGCATGCTTGGACAAGACCACACAAAAACAAAACAAGGAAAAGGGAGAGAGATGTGGTGATGGGGTTGTCCTTATGCTCACACATGATCACATGTGTATGCATGGAGATGGGGATAGAGGTTTAGATGATATGGTGAAGAAACTACAAGCCAAAACAAGATTTAAACAAAGGGAAGATGATCCATGCAAGCAAAGCCAAAAACATACCAAAGCCAAGAAAAAGGTGGCACTTGCATGGCCCATGCAACAATATTTGCCATGTAGTTATATTGTGAAAACAACATTAATTTATGTGGCATTATTACTTGCATTCCCAAAAAGGTGGGCCAAGGCCAAGCAAAAGATTATGGGTGGAATCCAACCAACCAACATGAGCTAGAGATAACTCAAATAGAATGCCAAGCTCATATTAATTGGATGGTGGAATTATAAGGTGGTGAAAGAAAAGGTGGTGGAGTCCATAAGAGAGATGCCCCCAACTCAACTTGGGCATTTAACAATATATCAAGAGCCAAATACAATATCAAGAAGCAAATACAATTAATAGTGCACATGAGATAAGAACCAAACAAGAATAGGTTTTATATGATGCTCAAATGCAAGGTGACATGATGACATGAGCATGATATGATGATGATGCAACAATTATATGTTGGAAGTGGCCCTTTTATTATTATAACATGTAGCATTACAGGTGTTAGAAAACTGGGATGCTACAACTCTCCCCCACTAACAGGAATCTCGCCCCGAGATTCTAGGAAGAAAAAGAAGAAGACACAAAGAGAGAAGGATGGTTGGCACGGAGTTCATCTTCACGCTCCCATGTGGCTTCATCAACAGAATGGTGTGACCACTGCACCTTGCAGAATTTGATGGACTTGTTGCGAGTCCTTCGTTCTGCGGTCTCAAGGATTTTGGTGGGGTGTTCTTGATAAGACAAGTCTTCTTGGAGGTCGATTAGCTCATGATCCACGGTCCTGCCGGGATCTTTGAAGCACTTCTTGAGCTGAGAGATGTGGAAAACATCATGGACTTTGAGTTTTTCCGGGAGCTCCAGGGCATAATCAACTTCTCCTCTTCTACCACGTATCTTGAAAGGACCGATGTATCTAGGAGCCAACTTTCCTTTGATACCGAAACGGTGTGTTCCTCTCATGGGAGTGACACGAAGGTAGACGAGATCACCAGGGGCATATACCATATCCGTGTGCTTCCTGTCATAGTTGCTCTTCTGACGACTTTGAGCAATCTTCAGGTTCTCCAGAATGATATGCACCTTCTCCTCTGCCTGAGTTACAATGTCAGGGCCAAACCAGATTCTTTCTCCTGCACCTGACCAACCAATCAGAGTTCTGCACTTGCGACCATAGAGAGCCTCGAATGGTGCCATCTTCAGACTCTTCTGGAAGCTGTTGTTGTAGGAGAATTCAGCATATGGAAGACATTCCTCCCACTTCATTCCAAACGAGATGACGCAAGCCCGAAGCATGTCCTCCAGAATCTGATTGATTCTTTCCACTTGTCCTTGCGACTGAGGGTGGTAAGCAGTGCCGAAGTTCAACTTTGTTCCCAAAGCGTTTTGGAAACTCTCCCAGAACTTTGAGGTGAAGATGCTCCCACGGTCTGAACTGATTTCAAGTGGAACCCCATACAGAGAGACAATTCTGTTGATATAGAGCTCAGCCAACTGAATTCCAGAAATTGTTTCTTTGACTGGGAAGAAATGCGCCACTTTAGAAAGCCTGTCGATGACAACAAAAATTGCATTGTTGCCCTTCTGCGACCTTGGGAAGCCAGTGATGAAGTCCATCTCTACTTTCTCCCATTTCCATTCCGGAGGTTTCAATGGCTGAAGAAGACCAAATGGTTTCTGATGGACAGCCTTGACTCTGCGACAGACATCACATTCTGAGACATACTTGGCGCAATACCGTTTCAACCCAGGCCACCAGTATTGTGTTTTCAAGTCCATGTACATCTTTGTGCTGCCAGGGTGGATAGAAAGAACCGAATCATGCGCATCCTTGAGAATTTGGTCTCTCAGACCCGGGTAGTTTGGAACAAACATCCGGTGTTCAAAGAAAAGCGTGCCTTGATCATCAACGTGGAAGGACTCATACTTCGGAAACCCAAGTTTAGAGATGAGCTTTCTGGTGTGCGGATCACCAAGCTGACGAGAGCGAATCTTTTCTTCCAAGAGAGGAGTAGCCAGAAGGTTCAGGAGATGCCCTTGTTCCACAACTTCAAGGTTGAGCTGACGGAATTCCTCGCACAAGAGAGGCTGCTGCTCTTCTATCATGAGGTTGTTAACATAAGCTTTGCGGCTGAGAGCATCGGCCATGACATTAGCTTTGCCCGGAGTGTAATTGATGGTCACATCAAAGTCATTGATTGCTTCAATCCATCTCCTCTGCCGAAGGTTGAGATCAGGCTGAGTGAAGATATACTTCAAACTTTTGTGGTCAGAAAAGATCTCACAATGGTTGCCAAGCAAGTAGTGCCTCCATAGCTTCAAAGCAAAGACAACTGCTGCTAGCTCGAGGTCATGTGTGGGATAGTTGATCTCATGCGTCTTCAACTGACGAGAGGCATAAGCAACCACCTGTTTCTCTTGCATAAGGACCGCACCCAATCCTTGCAAAGAGGCGTCACAGAATATCTGGAAAGGCTTAGATGTATCCGGAGGAACCAAGACTGGTGTGGAAGTGAGCTTCTCTTTGAGTGTTTCAAAACTTTCTTGACAAGCAGGAGTCCACAGGTACTTCTTGCCTTTCTTGAGGAGATCGGTAAGAGGCTTTGCTATCTTCGAGAAGTTCTGAACAAAGCGACGGCAATAGCTAGCCAAGCCGAGAAAACTCCGCACTTCCTTGACATTAGCAGGAGGAAGCCATTCAACTATTGTCTTCACGGTTTCCGGGTTGACTGCAATGCCCTTGGCAGAGATCACATGACCCAGGTATGTTACTTCAGGCAGCCAAAACTCGCACTTTGAGAACTTTGCATACAAGCGGTTCTCACGAAGCTTGTTCAGGACACACCGCAGGTGTTCTTCATGCTCCTCCTTAGACTTGGAATAAACCAGAATGTCATCCAGATATACTACCACGAACTTATCAAGGTACTCCATGAAAACGGAGTTCATCAGCCTCGAGAAGGTAGCAGGTGCGTTGGTGAGACCGAAAGACATGACCGTGTACTCATACAGGCCATAGCGGGTGGTGAAAGCTGTTTTGGGCACATCTTCTTTGCGAATTTTGATTTGGTGATAACCACTTCTCAAGTCCAGCTTAGAGAACACCACAGCTCCTGCCAGCTGATCAAAAAGATCATTTATCCGTGGAAGAGGATATTTGTTCTTGATAGTTTTAGCATTGAGAGCCCGATAATCAACACATAGCCTATCGGTTCTGTCACGCTTCTTCACAAATATTGTTGGGCTACCCCAAGAAGAAGTGCTGTGTTGAATGAAACCCAACTTCTCTTGTTCATCAAGTTGTCGTTTGAGTTCAGCCAACTCAGAAGGACCCATTTTATATGGCCGCTTGGAGATAGGAGCCGTTCCCGGTTCAAGCTCAATCACGAATTCAACCTCGCGATCCGGAGGCATACCCGGCAACTCTTCAGGAAAGACATCTGGGAACTCACAGACCACCGGTACACTCTGAATAGCTTCCATAGCATCATTATTCAGAGCTGCCAAGGAGAAGAGCTGTACAGCAGGAGTCAGACTTGGAGAAAAGACTATATGTCCTTCAGGAATCTTCAGAGACACTGAACGTTCAGCACAATCAATCACAGCTGCATTTGCTGTCAACCAATCCATGCCCAAGATGACATCAATGTCAGAATTGCCCAGGACAATTAAAGAAGCCGAGAATGAAGAACCACCAATCTCAACTTTATTGCCATGACTGATTTGAGCAGCTGCCATTGTTGCTCCAGGAGAAAGAACCATTAACCGCTTTTGGAGAGGAACCAAGACTAACTCGTTCTCATCTGCAAACTTGTGCGACACAAAAGAATGCGATGCACCAGAATCGAACAAAACTCGTGCAGGGACTGAGTTCACGGAAAGCATACCCATCACGACTCCCGGTGCTTGCTCAGCTTGAGCGGCGTTGACACAGTTGGCCCGAACAACCGCAGACCCGGGCTTAGTGTTGATGTTGAGAGCCCGAGGCGGTGGTGCACGAACCGAAGGGGAGCTTGTTGCAGATCTTGGCGGGGGTTGAGGGAGAGCTTTGTTCTTCATTGGAAAGTTCCAGTGGGGATGTCCAGGATCTCCACACGTGAAGCAGGCACCAGCTGGACGTGGAGCAGAGTAGCCAGGGACTCCGCCAGGTGCTCCAGGGTAGTGGTTGTTGTAGCCCCTGGGAGCCGCAGTGGTGAAGTTTGGTGGCCTTGGCGCGAAACTTGCAGGTCTTGGTGGAGCCGGGAGCGACGGTGGGGTGTTAGGAACCCAGACACGCCGCTTAGAAGGAGCTGCCATAAATGCAGAGCTTGATGCATCCCTGTTATGTTTCTTGGACTCCTCGAACACTTGCGAGCTTGCCTCCTCTTGCAGGGCTGTGTGCTGTAGTTCCAGGAAAGATGCCGGCCTTGCATGAGTAATCGCATACTTGATCGATGCATTGAGCCCTTGCCTGAACCTCTTCTGCTTCTTCTTGTCATCAGATACCTCATCACCACCGTAACGAGAGAGATTCATGAAGTTCCTGATGTAGGTGTTGACGTTATCATTTCCTTGCTTCAGGTTGAGAAAAGCCTCCTTCATCCTTTCCATAACAATCTCTGAGAGAAACTGCTCCTTGAACGCTCCAGTGAACCTTTCCCAAGTTGGCTGGAAACCAGTGCAGCTTGCCTTCAAGTAGTTTCCCACCAAAGAGCTGCATCTCCCTTCAGAAGGTGAGTAGCACACTTGACCCACTCTTGTTCCGGAACATCAGCAGTCTCGAGCAACCTTGAGATCTCACGCAGCCAATCATCCGCGTCCAGAGGTCGATCAGAAACATCAAACTGACGAGGGTTGAATTTGAGGAAGCTCTTGATGTCTCCACGCTTGGGAGGTGGAGGTAGTGGAGCAAACTCGTTTCTTCTGACACTCTCCTCAAAGCGCTGCTGGTTCTCTTGCATAGCTGCCAAAGCATTAGCGATGTTTGACAGCGCGGAGCCCAGTTCCGGAGGTATGTCCTCATCAGTCCGGCGTGGTGGAGCCATCCTGTCATTGATATAAAACTCAAGTCAGTACTATAATGGAAGATGATAATAATCCAAAATAGTACCAAGATGGAATTAACCAAGATTTAAGGATACAATTTACTGAGATGATATTAACATATCAACAAAGTTCATAGCACCTAAAAGATATTAAGCATATCGCACACGACTGAAAGGAGTGTGGTACACAAATATATCAAAGAAAAAATTTCCACAAATTTCGGCATTAAAATACCAATAGATGCGCAAAATTACTTAACGAATCAAGATTAGTGACTCTACCGATTCAATATACAAAAGCGAATGATAAAAGTAGTGGTATGGTCGCGACTCCATCCCGCACTCAAATCATTACTCCACACATGAACAAGTGGAACACATATCCTAACCCCTTCTTCTCACGACGAAACCTAAAGATTGGTAACTACAGAAACGAACACCCCAAACAAGATAGCGTCGGATACAAAGAGGAAGATAGATTGCGTCGGTTTGCAAAAGCCTGTCGGTATGGAATATACCAACAGTTGATAACCAAAGGCAGATAAGATAACAACTTGGATGCAACAGATAGACAAGGGATTACACACACACACACACACAACCTATGGTACTACGGAAACCCAGAACACGTGAGTCCTAGTTTGAATCTTGAGAAGAGGATTGAAAACGTTGCACTTCCTTACCAGAAAAGGGTGGGTGGGAGGGTAAGAAGAAAAGTGGAAGCAGTCCTACTCTCGCGTTTTGTTTTTCCCTAGTATACATAACTACCAAAATATTTGCTAGACTGACAACGACCGTTTGGCTGAAACCCTGAAGGTCGGGATGGCTCTGATACCAATTGTAACTACCTCGGTGAATTACGCTCCTAGATACAAGCCTGGATGAGTGGTAGTGGTTGAAATAGTACGGTGGGGCCCAAAAGCCACTCACTGGTAGTCCTTTCGGACGTCCCAACCACTACCCTCTCAACGGGACCTGTACGGGCGGCGTAGTCGGCAGGCGAAGGGATCAACTACGTACACAAGTGGGTATGTACGCAAGCCACCATACAAGAGTACATCAGAGCCATACCATCTAGAAAGAAAGGAAATATAGCAACGCCATACGGCAAGATTCAAATGACCTAGATAGATCTATATTTTAGGATACTTCCTCATACAACACACATCAGAGTATCATGCGGAAGCGGCAACAAAATCCGAGTACGGATAAGAAGCAAATCGGCATAAGATGCCATAGAAATAAGCACATCCCAACTACAGGTCTCACGGATCCCCGATCCCGGAATCTCTACACCGAACGGTCGTTGCCCACATCATCAGCCTCTTCAACCCAGTATCCGTCCTGCGAGGGTACCTGTTCATCTGAACCAATAATTTATCGTGTGAGACCCTAAGGGTACTCAGCAAGTCTTAATGCCTCTAAAGGGGACACAACCTAGGGTGACGCAATTGCAGCGAAAGATAAACCCTAGCAGTTCTACAGATAAACGCTAACCATCCGTCTAACCAATGATAGACGGATGTCCGTGAATTAAGAACAACAGTTATAATAGTAATTTCATCAGATCCATCCTCCTCCCTGCTTACCAACAAGGAAGCGGACGAACAACCCCCCATCCGTTGGCAATTTTAGTAACCATTCCATGAGTGTTGCACTATTTACTAGTCAAGTTACTTAGTCAGATTAGAAGTGGTACTTTAGTTATGCTTGTCTATGATCGAGAAACTGTGCTCCAAGTCGTCCATATCCGCGGACACGGCTTTCAGAAAGTTTTACCCGGCCGGGGTGCACCAATAGCAACACACGCTCGATCAACCTCGGAAAAACCAAATCAAAACCCAACGAGGCTTTCACGACTGAACAATCACAGGATTCAGAAATATTTCAGGGGGCCACCCCATTGAGTAGACCCGCAACAAAGTAAGCAAGCTTCGAGACGGACTCAAGGTTAGCGCCAATGGCTGTAAGCGACTGGGAACCCGAAAACTCGGGGGTGTCGATACCGCGTAATCACTCCGCTTACCTAAACAGTACAGTGTGCTATCTGTCGCACAATCGTAAATAAAGCGGTAAACATGGCATAAGTACAGGATCGTAAATAAAACCTCAAACTAGTTTGTGGCCCCAAGAAATAAGACGGAATCAAGCTCTGGCTCAGGGGGGTCCATATACCTCCCGGATGTGGATAGCGCGATAAATCAAGGAACAGGAATCAAGTACTCGGGGTCTTACGGGACACAAGTGAGCAGGAAAAACCAAATAGCAGATGTTGCTCACCGGTGCCACTTTCATTAGTTATCCCATCACTACTCAGGTTAAGTTGTTTAGGTACCTCGTTATCCATCCGACACTCACAACCCCTACACATGCTGTTCTACGACTCGCATGGCTCAAACAACTCCTGTAGTAATGGCTCATGGGATGGAGGAACAAGCTTGGTGGGGTTTAAAAGTAAAGGCTATGCATACTTGCGATTCAATTTAATGCAATCGTGACTCAATGATGCAAGAATAAGATAGAGGCAATAGGTACTGTATGTATGCAAGCATGTGGAAGTGCTTGCCTGTCAACTCTGTGGAAGCGAGGGACGGATCTGGGTAGTGCTCCTGGTTCTCTTGATATAACCCTGCTCAGTGTCTATCCGAGAAAAACCAAACAAACAAGGCCAACATGAATATAGAGCACAAGCATGTGAATAAGATGCGTCAAGCAAACAATCATGCCATGATGAATGATGCACAATTTACATGGCAATAAGGTAGCATGGCATGGTGAGGTGTGGAAGACAAGTAGTAACATTTTAATGGGGTTTTGGATCACAATTGGTTGTCATAACAATTGCTGTTCACTATATATTTATATGATGCATGCTGCAATTGAAGTTATGGATAGCATAAACAGAAAGGTCTCGTCGAGCTGATCATTTTAGACATATCATTTGTTGAATTTGGAATTATAAATCAAAAGTTGTGAATTTATTTAGTTCCAGTGGCATTTGTGTAATTTGAATAAGCTTGGAATTTTAAATGTGCATAAAGCAAATTGGATGGCATATTTGAAATCCTGGCATTTTTCTGATCTCAAAACATATATTGTTTATATTATTTGGACTAATATATGAAAAGTTGTTTGAATCTGAAATATATTTGAATTTGAAATATTCAGAAAAAGATTTGAATAAATAAAACAGACCCAGCCATACTTTTCGCACTCTGACAAAGAAAACCCAGCCGCTTACAGGTGGGACCTGAGCTGACCCAGGCCCACGCGCGCAGGAAAACGGTGGACACCCGCGGCTGGTCCTAGCTACCGACGCAGACAGGTGGGGCCGGTTACAGCGGGGCCACGCACACGCGTCACTCAGCGAAGACGTGACACGGTGGCGATCTGAGGACCGCGGGTTGATTGGCGGGGAGCTGAGGATCCTTTTTGCAAAAACTCACTGCCGCTGACAGGTGGGAACCGGGGGACGGCGGGTTTAGGCGGGAGATACTACGAGGTCCTAAATGCAAAAGACCAAAAACTGTCGGACGGCAGCGGCGCAGCGCTCTGCCGGCGACAGCAATCGGTCGCCGTTTGATCGACGTTGGCGAGCGAACCACTGGGTGAATCGCATCGCGGCCAAAACAAAAAGGAAGAGGGTTCATCGGTCTGCAACATTGGTTTGGGATGTTTGCGCGAAGGAGGACCGTAGCGCGCGGGGCAGGGCTCTGAACATGGCCAGATCTCCTGCTGCCGCAGCTGCTGTCGCCAGCACGCGACGCGCGGCGCGCGCGCAGAGCGCTCGACCGAATGCGACGGCGATGCACGGCGAGAGGGAGAGGGAGACGTTGTCTGGGGGGAAGAGGAGCTCACCAGCAGCTCGACGATGCGGTTGGCGGGGCTCGGGGGGAGGCGAGATCGGAGCGGGGGCAGCTGGTCGGGGCGTCCTGGCGGTCACGGGCACGGCGGCGGCGCGGCTCCTCCGGCGAGATCCAGCGAGCTCCGGCGCGTCACGGCGAAGCAGTGGAAGAAGGCGCAGCTCCTGGTACTGCTGGCGCGCCTCGGGGAGCTCTGGAGCGAAGGGATGCTGGGGGGGCGCCGTCGTTAGGGTTTAGAGGCCATGGGGAGCTCTGGCTCGCTGGGAGAAAGAAGGAGGGAGGCAGGGAGGAAGAGAGGCCTGAGGGGGAAGATCTGGGGATGCTAGAGACGAGGGGGAGGATAAGATCGCCAGGGGCAGGTAGGGGCGAGGTTGCTTGCGTGGGGAGGGGTAGGGACGTTGCACCTCACGTGCATGGCGTGCGCGGCTGGCAGGGCGTGCTCGGGCTGGCAGGCTGCTAGGTGGGGCCAGGGGCTGCAGGTGGGCCAGGGGGGCTCGAGGGCAGGGTAGAACTAGAGGGGGGGCCCGTAGGCAGGGAGAGAGAAGAGAGGAAAGAAGTGAGAGGGAGAGGGGCCGGCTCTGTCTAGGTTAGGTGGGGGAGGGTGCCTTTGATGGTGAGGAAGGGGTGGATAGGACATGGTGAGATGTGGCCATGCTAGATAGGTTGGGGTTGATTAGCTAGAGAGGAGAGGGGAGAGGGGGAGTTTGGGTTGAGATTAGCAGGGGTGTGGTGTAGGTCTTTAGCTAGAATGGTTATGGCATGGGGTAGATTTAGGGTTTGATAAGAGGGGGTACTGAGGGGGGTGGTACTTACTTGATCATGCATGCTTGGACAAGACCACACAAAAACAAAACAAGGAAAAGGGGAGAGAGATGTGGTGATGGGGTTGTCCTTATGCTCACACATGATCACATGTGTATGCATGGAGATGGGGATAGAGGTTTAGATGATATGGTGAAGAAACTACAAGCCAAAACAAGATTTAAACAAAGGGAAGATGATCCATGCAAGCAAAGCCAAAAACATACCAAAGCCAAGAAAAAGGTGGCACTTGCATGGCCCATGCAACAATATTTGCCATGTAGTTATATTGTGAAAACAACATTAATTTATGTGGCATTATTACTTGCATTCCCAAAAAGGTGGGCCAAGGCCAAGCAAAAGATTATGGGTGGAATCCAACCAACCAACATGAGCTAGAGATAACTCAAATAGAATGCCAAGCTCATATTAATTGGATGGTGGAATTATAAGGTGGTGAAAGAAAAGGTGGTGGAGTCCATAAGAGAGATGCCCCCAACTCAACTTGGGCATTTAACAATACAATATCAAGAAGCAAATACAATTAATAGGGCACGTGAGATAAGAACCAAACAAGAATAGGTTTTATATGATGCTCAAATGCAAGGTGACATGATGACATGAGCATGATATGATGATGATGCAACAATTATATGTTGGAAGTGGCCCTTTTATTATTATAACATGTAGCATTACAGGTGTTAGACAACTGGGATGCTACAGGGACCAACGTGGCCCCACCTTCCGGGAGGGGGCATGGGCCTATGAGGGAGTGTCCTGGCCGCATTGGGCCAGGGGCACAAGGCCCCATAGGGCCCAGCCGATTCTAGAGAGATTTGACTCGTTTAAATCTCGGGATAGAATTTCTAGATAAGGGAGAGTTTAAATCGTTTAAACTAGAGATAGGATTTCTAGATAAGGGAGAGTTTAAATTGTTTAAACTAGAGATAGGCTTGGAGGAGGGGCAAGGGCTGGCCGCCCCCCCCTCTATATATAGAGGGGTGGTGCGCCCCTTCCCCCCATACACACCTTCCTCCAAGCCCTAGCAACCTTGCTACCTTCCTCTCTCCCTCCCGACTGTTTGTAGGCGAAGCCCTGCAGCAGAAATTCTCCACCATATACACCACGCCGTCGTGCTGTAGATCCAATCTATCTCTCCACCATACTCGCTGGTCCGAGGAAGGAGGAGACGTCGAGGTGCTGCACGTGTGCATCTCACGGAGGCCACCGCCACTTGTGGTGCTAGATCGGATCGGATCGCGAGGAGGAGAAGCGAGTACGACTACATCATCACGTTCCGACGAACGTTTCCGCTGTGCGAATCTTCAAGGGTATGAAGATCTAATCCAATCTCTCTCGTTGTTTGCATCTCCTAGATTAGATCTTGGCTTTCCCTCTGTTCGCTCCGTAGAAAAATTTTGATTTACTATGCCGCGAAACCCTTCAGTGGTATCAGAGCTAGATCTATGCGTAGATGTGTTTCACGAGTAGAACGCAACATGGTTTTGCGGGCGTTGATGTTTTCTGTTGCAAACCTCTTGTTTGTGTCTTCTTATGACGCGGGATAGTGAGATTGAAGCGGTCCAGGCCAACCTTACGCGACGTCGTTCGCGAGACGGTTCCGCACTTGACGTGTGGCTTGTACCACACATGCGGCTGGTGGATGTCAGTTTCTCTCACTATAGTGTCATGGGATTAACACCGGAGTTTGGCAACCATAATATCACCGTTGTGGCTTCCGTAGGTAAGAATCGTTCTTAGCATCTACTCCCATAAAGCCACGTAAAACATGCAACAACAAAGTAGAGGCGTCTAACTTGTTTTTGCAGGGAGTGTTTTCTGTGATATGGTATGGCCCAAGATGTGATGTGTATATTGTATGCGATGATCATGTTTTGTAATGTTTCACGACTTGCATGTCGATGAGTACACAACCGGCAGGAGCCATATGGTTGTCTTTATAATTGTGTATGACCTGCGAGTCAACTTCTTATACGCCATGTAATAGCTTTACTTTATCGCTAAGTAGTTAGCAATAGTTGTAGTTGCTTTCGTGGTGGAGGCAATCATGGTGGAGTGATGGAGATCATGCCGGAACGCACAAGATGGAGATCATTGCGCGAAGATTGGCTATACCATGTCACATAAAGTTATATGCATGTGATGTTTATCCTTTTATGTATCTTATCATGCTTAGATCGCGACGGTAGTAGCATTATAAGATGATCCTCACTTAAAGATCAAGATAAAAACTGTGTTCTCCCCAAGTATGCACCGTGCGAAAGTTCGTCGTGTCCAAGCATCACGTGATGATCGGGTGCTATAGACTCTACGCTCACATACAACGGGTTGCAAGCCAGTTTTTGCACACGCGGAAATACTTGGGTCTAACTTGACGAGCCTAGCATGTACAGACATGGCCTCGGAACACAAGAACCGAAAGGTTAAGCATGAGTCATAGAATGATATGATCGACACTTTGTTGTCCACCATTGAAACCACATCTCTTCTCGTGTGTGAGATCGGATTAGGTGTGGTGAATTTGGATCGTGTTCACTAAACAACTTGAGGGATGTTGAATTTAGTGGGAGTTCATCTAGTAATTTGATTAAGTTGAACTATTTATCATGAACATAGTCTAAAATTTTACTTGCAAATACTGTAGGTCCAATGGCCAGTCCAACTTCAACTTCAACATTTTTGCTGAGAAAGAAAAGCTTAGAAACAATGGGTCTAACTTCACCAACTGGTTCCGCAATCTAAGATCATTCTGTCTGGCGACAAAAGGACTATGTCCTTGAGAAAAGCGTTAGGTAACCCCCCTGCTGCAACTGCGCCGGCTGATGAGAAAGCTGTCTATCAGTCGCGCAAAGATGATAGTGTTGTGTGATTAAGAGCACCATGTTGTTTTGCTATGGAACCGGAGCTTCAAAATCGTTTTGAAACCTATCCCGGGCCTTTGAGATTCTCTAGGAGCTGAAAACCATGTTTCAGACTCAAGCCCGTTCTGAGAGATATGAGATCTCTGAGAAGTTCTTTAACGCAAGATGGAGGAGGAAGGAGTTCCGTTAGTGAGCACGCCATAAAGATGTCGGGCTACACTCAACGCCTTGAGCAACTGGAATGCACGATTCCAGAGGAGCTCAAGATTGACAGGGTTCTGCAATCACTCCCTCCCAGCTACAAAAGTTTTGTAGTGACTCATAATCAGATTGGTTCCACTGATACGATCACCGAGCTCTTCGCAAAGCTGAAGGCTGCGGAAGTGGACATCAAGAAGGATAATCATGTGTTTGATGGTCAACAAGCCCTCCTTTAAGGAAGGTAAGGGAGCAAAGAAGCCCTTCAAGAGGGCGGCGGCAAGCGCAATGCCCTGCCGAGAGGAAGCTCAGGTCTGGGTCCCAAGCCGGACACTGAGTGCTTCTATTGCAAGGACAGGGTCACTGGAGCGCAACTGTCCGAAGTACTTAGCGGACAAGAAGGCTGGCACCATCAAAGGTATATTTGATATACATGTATTGATGTTTTCCTTACTAGCCCTCGTTGTAGTGCCTGGGTATTGATACCGGTTCAGTTGCTAATATTTGTAACTTGAAACAGGAGCTACGGAATAGACGGCGGCTTGCGAGGGGATGAGGTGACGATGCGCGTTGGCAACGGATCAAGAGTTGATGTGATGGCCGTCGGCACGCTCTCCTTAGTTTTACCTTCGGGATTAGTTTTAAACCTTAATAAATGTTATTATGTGCCTGCGTTGAGCATGAACATTGATTTCTGGATCGTGTTTATTGCAAGACGGTTATTCATTTAAATCGGAGAATAATGGTTGTTCTATTATATGAGTAAACATCTTTTATGGTCATGCACCTCTTGTAAATGGTTTATTTCTTCTAAATCTCGAAAGGGATGAAAACACACATCCATAACATTGAGGCTAAGAGATGCAAAGTAGATAGTGATAATACTACTTATTTGTGGCACTGTCGTCTAGGTCATATTGGTGTAAAGCGCATGAAGAAACTCCATTCTGATGGACTTTTGGAGTCTCTTGATTTTGAATCATTTGACACATGCGAACCATGCCTCATGGGCAAGATGATCAAAACCCCGTTCTCCGGTATGATGGAGCGAGCAACGGACTTGTTGGAAATCATACATACCGATGTATGCGGACCGATGAGTGTTTCGACGCGCGGTGGATATCGCTATTTCCTCACTTTTACCGATGACTTAAGTAGATATGGGTATATCTATTTAATGAAACATAAATCTAAAACGTTTGAAAAATTCAAAGAATTTTAGAATGAAGTGGAGAACCATCATAACAGAAAGATTAAGTTTCTACGATCCAATCGTGGGGGAGAATATTTGAGTTATGATTTTCTCAGGCATCTTAAAGCAAGCGGATTGTTTGCAACTCACGCCACCCGGAACACCACAGCGCAATGGTGTGTCTGAACGCCGGAATCGAACCCTATTAGATATGGTCCGATCAATGATGTCTCTTACTGATTTGCCGTTATCTTTGGGGTTATGCATTAGAAACCGCTGCATTCACTTTTAATAGGGCTCCATCTAAATCCGTTGAGACGACACCGTATGAACTGTGGTTTGGTGCTAAACTAAGTTGTGTTTTTCTTAAAGTTTGGGGATGCGAAGCTTACGTCAAGAAGTTGATGCCGGACAAGCTCGAACCCAAAGCGGAGAAATGCGTCTTCATAGGATACCCTAAGGAAACTATTGGGTATACCTTCTATCACAGAACCGAAGGCAAAGTGTTTGTCGCAAAGAACGGTTCCTTTCTTTGAGAAGGAGTTTCTCTCGAAAGAAGTGAGTGGGAGGAAAGTAGAGCTAGACGAGGGTTATTGAACCTTCTCTTGAATTGGAGAGTAGCGCAGCACCTGAAAATTTTTCCAGTGCCGCCTGCACCAACAATAGAGGAAGATAATGACAAGGATCATGAAGCTTTGGACGATGCTGCTACTGAACGTCGCAGGTCGACAAGGGTCGCGTGCCCCTCCTGAGTGGTACGGCAACCCTGTCTTGACTGTCTTGTTAGTAGAAGACAGTGAACCTACGAACTATGAGGAAGCGATGATGGAGCCCAGACTCTGAGAAATGGCTGGAAGCCATGAAACCGAATTGGGATCCATGAGCGAAAACCAAGTATGGACTTTGGTGGATCCTCCTAGCGACCGAAAGGCCGTTGAGTGCAAAGGATTTTCAAGAAGAAAACGGACGCGGATGGTAATGTTACCGTCTATAAAGCACGACTTGTCGCAAAAGGTTTTCGACAAGTTCAAGGTGTGACTACGATGAGACTTTCTCTCCCTAGCGATGTTTAAGTCCATTCGGATTTTATTAGCAATTGCTGCGTTTCATGATTATGAAATATGGCAGGATGGATGTCAAGACTGTGTCCTCCATGGGAACATTGATGAAGAGTTATATATGATGCAACCCAAAGGTTTTGTCGATCCTATAGGATGCTAGTAAAGTATGCAAATTCAGCGTTCCATTTATGGACTGAAGAAGCATCTCGGAGTGGAAAACTTCGTTTTGATCAAGTGATCAAGAGCTTGGATTTGTTCCAAATTGCTACGAAGCTTGCATCTACAAAAAAGTGAGTGGGAGCTCGGTGACGTTTCTGGTACTGTATGTGGATGACATATTGATTATCGGAAATGACATCAACATGCTTAACGATGTGAAGAGTTATTTGAACAAGTGTTTTTCAATGAAAGACCTAGGTGAAGCTGCTTATATATTGGGCATCAAGATCTATAGAGATAGACAAAGACGCCTGATAGCTTTAAGCCAGAGTACATACCTAGACAAAGTTCTGAAAAGGTTCAGAATGGATAAGGCAAAGAAAGGTTCAGTGCCTATGTTGTCAGGTAAGATATTGAGCAAGGCTCAGTGTCCAGCTACGGTAAATGATAGGGAAGCTATGAGAAAAGTGCCTTATGCCTCGGCCATAGGTTCCATCATGTATGCCATGCTGTGTACTAGACCGGATGTGTCCAATGCTCTTAGTTTGACGAGCAGATATCAAAGTGATCCAGGAGTGGAACACTGGACAGCCGTGAAAAACATCCTAAAGTACCTAAATAGAACTAAAGAAATGTTCTTAGTCTATGGGGGTGATGAACAGCTTGTCGTAAAAGGTTACGTCGATGCTAGTTTCGACACCGACAAGATGATTCTAAATCTCAGACAGGATACGTTTATATTTTGAATGGAGGAGCTGTGAGCTGGAGAAGCTGCAAGAAAAGTGTGATCGCGGGATCTACAGTAGAGGCGGAATACATGGCTGCTGCAGAAGCGTCAAGTGAAGGAGTTTGGATCAGAAACTTCATCACTGAGCTTGGCGTGGTTCCAAGTGCATTGGACCCACTGGAGATATTGTGTGACAACACTGGCGCCATAGCACTCGCTAAGGAACCAAGATATCATCCAAAGACCAAGCATATCAACCGCAAGTTTCATATAATCCGAGATTATATAGCAGATGGAGATCTGAAGATTAGCAAAGTACATACGGATCTGAATGTCGCAGATCCATTGACTAAACCTCTTCCACGTGTAAAACATGATCAACACCTCAGTGCCATGGGTGTGAGATTGTTGCCAAATGTAAACTAGATTATTGACTCTAGTGCAAGTGGGAGACTGTTGGAATTATGCCCTAGAGGCAATAATAAAGATGTTATTATTATAATCTTGTTCATGATAAAGTTTATATTCCATGCTAGAATTGTATTAAGCGGAAACTTTAATACTTGTGTGGTTTGTGAACAACACCGTGTCCCTAGTACGCCTCTATGGACTAGCTCATTGATCAATGATGGTTAAGGTTTCCTAAGCATAGACACATGAGTTGTCAATTGATAATGAGATCATATCATTGGGAATGATATGGTGATAGACCCAAACAAAGCAGAGCAATTAGATCGTGTCATCGTGTTCGTCTTTGCGAAGCTTTTCCTATGTCAAATATTGTATTCCTTAGACCATGAGATAATTCAACTCCCCTGGTATCGGAAGAAAGCTTTGAGGTCATCAAACGTCATCCTATGAGAGGGTGATCATAAAGGTGTCTCTCAGGTGATCGGAAAGTATCTGTTGGGTTGTATGTATCGAGATGGAATTTGTCCCTCCCAAGTCGGAGAGAGATACTTCGGCCCACTCGGTAATCGATATCAACACCGCTTGCAAGCATGTGGTTAAGGAGTTAATCACAAGTGATATCGGATTACAGAACGAGTAAAGTACTTGCTGTGAACGAGATTGAACTAGGTATGACGGTACCGACGATCGAATCTCGGGCAAGTAAAATATCGCGAGACGAAGGGAATATATATATGGGATTGATTGAATCCTGGCATCGTGGTTCATCCGATATGATCATCGATGAATGTGTGGGAGTCAATATGGGTGCCCAGACCCCGCTGTTGATTATTGATAGAAGATCATGTCTGCATATTCTCGAACCCGCAGGGTCACACACTTAACGTATCTCGACGCTAGGATAGATTGGATAATTGGTTTATGAATTTTTGTTCGGAGTCTCGGATGGGATCCGGGATATCACGAGAGGTTCCGGAATGGTCCAGAGAATAAGATTCATATAAGGCAATGCAGTTTTTGGAGTTCGGAATTGTTCCGGGTTAATCGGTATTGTACCGGAAGCTTCTAGAACCTTCCGGAAGGGGACCAACGTGGCCCCACCTTCCGGAGGGGGCATGGGCCTATGAGGGAGTGTCCTGGCCGCATTGGGCCAGGGGCACAAGGCCCCATAGGGTCCAGCTAATTCTAGAGAGATTTGACTCGTTTAAATCTCGGGATAGAATTTCTAGATAAGGGAGAGTTTAAATCGTTTAAACTAGAGATAGGATTTCTAGATAAGGGAGAGTTTAAATTGTTTAAACTAGAGATAGGCTTGGAGGAGGGGCAAGGGCTGGCCGCCCCCCTCTATATATAGAGGGGTGGTGCGCCCCTTCCCCCATACACACCTTCCTCCAAGCCCTAGCAGCCTTGCTACCTTCCTCTCTCCCTCCCGACTGTTTGTAGGCAAAGCCCTCCAGCAGAAATTCTCCACCATATACACCACGCCGTCGTGCTGTAGATCCAATCTATCTCTCCACCATACTCGCTGGTCCGAGGAAGGAGGAGACGTCGAGGTGCTGCACGTGTGCATCTCACGGAGGCACCGCCACTTGTGGTGCTAGATCGGATCGCGAGGAGGAGAAGCGAGTACGACTACATCACCCACGTTCCGACGAACGTTCCGCTGTGCGAATCTTCAAGGGTATGAAGATCTAATCCAATCTCTCTCGTTGTTTGCATCTCCTAGATTAGATCTTGGCTTTCCCTCTGTTCGCTCCGTAGAAAATTTTGATTTACTATGCTGCGAAACCCTTCAGTTATTATCATATTCCTTATTTATGATAAATGTTTATTAATACGGAAACGTTAATACATGTGTGTTTAATAAACAAATGGAAGTTCCTAGTTGAACTAGAAGTTCCCCTCTGAACTTGAAGTCATTCTCAAAGACTTTATTAGTAAACAAACCACTTTCAACAAGACTATAGAGGAAAAACTTTTGAATGTTGAGAAAAATATTTCCTCTTTGTCTGAAGCACAGTCCTCTTTGATTAATAAAATGGCTGCTAAACTTGAAACCTTGGAAAGTACCTTTGCTTCCACTCATGCCATACAAGTTACTGTTGATGAAAATGTTAGACTGTTAGCCCAACTTCATGCTAGGTGGGAAAGGGAAGCTGAAATTGATAGAAACAATAGTGTGTGCACCATCACCACTAAACCACAAGAAGTCCCTATTCCTCCTCCTACAATGCCTAAGACTATTGAGTCTACTAGTAGTGATGCTAAGTTTGATTTTGATATTGATGGCTGCAATATTTCTGAAGTGATTATATATTCTTGCAAAAGCTTGCTAGAAGTCCTGATGCTAGTGATATGCATGTTGCTTTCACCAAACACATTACATATGCTCTTGTTAAAATAAATGAAGAGAAGTTAAAACACAAAGCTTCTATTCCTAGGAAAGTAGAAGATAGTTAGGAACCCATTATTAATATGCAAGTGAATGACTTTTATCTCAAAGCTTCATGTGATCTTGGTTCTAGTGTCTCTATTATGCCTAGGAAGATTTGTGAAATGCTTGATTTTCCACCTTTGGAAGATTGTTATTTGGATGTCCCACTTAATGATAATGCTAAGAAGAAACTCATGGGGAGTATTAATGATGTTCTCATTATGGTTAATAATGCTTATGTCCATGTTGATTTCTATGTTTCGTATGTTGAATACAATACTTCTTGTCCTATTACTTTGGGAAGACCTTTTCTAAGAACTGTTGGTGCCATCATTGATATGAAAGATGGCACCATTAAATATCAATTTCCATTCAAGAAAGGTATTGAACACTTCCCTATGAGGAGAGAGAAGTTGCTTTTTGCTCCTCCTTTGAAAGCAAGATTTGATGTTAATGCTTATTCATTTGAAAATACTTGATTTCTTGCTTCTTATGCCTAACTTAGAGGCGTTAAATAAAAGTACTTGTTGGGAGATAACCTGTCAACACCCAGATTTTTAATCCCAGATGCCTGTTATGCCATACATCGCAATCCCAGGATTACCATTTTTGCGAGACATAACAGATTTGGATACCACAGTACATCATCCATTAAAACCATACATAAGGTCTTACACAAATAAGGATCTCATGATCTAGTTCTTAATACAACTCAAGCAGCGAAATACGTAATAATAATGGTAGCGTAGGCGAAGCTCCATCATCGGGATCACAGGCAATGCTGACGATGGGAGATGATCCTAGTTGTCGTAACCTTCCTGGGGTCCATCCTCCAGGTACTCCTCTTCATAGTCTGGCCATGGGAATAGCCAGGGACAAAGCCATGAGTACTCTTTAAGTACTCGCAAACTAATACTAACAAGTGAAGGGGGTTTTTTGTAATAGGACACTAAGCTCTAGGGTTGTTTTGCAAAAAGCCAGATTTACCTCTACTAAGTTCAGAAGCAAGAAAAGCTAGTTGAAATTTTATAACACCTAAGTTGGGAACTTGTATTCATATCACAACTCTGTTGTGGTCAAGTCAAAATCTCAATTCATTTCACAAGTCATTTTGAAAACATCTGACGGGGGAACAGTATGGCCACTCCAACTGTCCATAACCGCGGATGCGGCTATTCGAATAGTTTGACACTCTGCAGAGATTGTACACTTTCACCACAACATTCGATACATCCGTCAGGAACAAATCCTGAATTCACTATACTCAGTATGCAGATAATCAATCCTAACCTTTCAATTACATGCCCTAGTATAAGCACCTCTCCTGTGAGTTTGGCCTCCCAACCATGACCAACTGTCATCTTGGGTACTGCACAGGTGGACAATCTTCACAAGGTAGCCTCAGCTCAGACCTTGGCCGTGAGGGAACTAATACTAAGGTATATAAGTTTCCAGTCAAGCCCTACCCAATTTTCGGGTATTGTGGTTGTACGGTAAAATTGGAATGGTATCGCATCCAGACAATCATCAGTTTTATAAAGGGCTAAGGCTCATGCCTCAACATTTTCATCACCAAAATCATCTGGTGTTCGGAAACACATGTCCAAAACATTTCAATAGAATGATCCATCATTCCAAGGTTTTCATAACCATTTTCACCAAGTATTCCCATCTAAAGTTGATCAAGTTTTATGCTTAGCACTAGCATCTATAAGTGGGGGAAAGTACTAATGAGGGGTGGTAAACTAGTGGAGTTTCACTAATTTCAATCTCATACCTTAGGATGACATAAATATTATCTAGCTTAGGCCAAGTTTTATGCTCTTTATGCAACCTTCAATTATCTCTGTAGAATCTACAATTCACTTAAGTAAGATCTAAGTACTAGCTTTGATAAAGAAATAAAGTATAAAGCTTGTAAGTAAAACTAGGATTGGGTATCATCAAAATCTATTTAACCAAGCATGCTTAGTGCATTGCTGTGGCATCCCGCTAAAACCACTACTAGAAAATCGCATTGATTTTGTGCATTGCATCATCATGACATCATCATGCAGCTCATTGACTAAAACTATTTTTGTTAAAACCTACTTTTGCTTTCTACAAAGATCCCTCTCTATTTCAAAATAAACCCCGGACCCTTCCGGATATTTTATTTGTCTAAAAATAAATTGCACAAGTCTTTTAAACAATACATAAAATTTTTATATTAATTTTAGGGGGCAGCCAAACCGGGCCGATCCGACCCAGTCGGCCACCCCCAGTACAAAATCGGACCACCTAAATCTTTTCTACCCGGACCTAATCTACCCACCCTGCCTCCACCTCACTCCCACCACTCACGGTTCGCCACCTCAGTTCTCCTTCCTCCTCCAGCCAACCACAGCTTGCCACCTCATCCTGGGCCTACCCTACCTAATCCCTCCCCACTCAACTCAACCCACCACACACCACACAAACGCACGCACACAGCAACCCACCCCGCCTGCCCACTCCCCACCTCCCTGCCTCCCGGGTCCCACTCCCCACCGAGCCGGCCTCACCGTCCTCCTCTGCTCTCGCCCATCCCCACCTTTCTCTCCTTCCTCTCTTCCCCTCTCTGCATCGGCCGCACGCGGACCCCCTCCTCCGCAGCGCCCACCGCCAGGAATCCTCCGCCTCCCCTTCCTGCGAGCCCCGACCCCGCCTCCTCCTGGCGCCCGCCGCCGCCCTCCTCCGTTCCGTCCCCGCGCCCCGCAACGAGCAGCGCCTGCGGCCGCCGCCTCCCGGCCCGCGTCGTCACCAACCCTCCACCGCGGCGCCCCTCGAGCTTCACCGTCCCGGCCGCCACCGAGCCTCTCCTCTCCTAGGTTCCACCTCCGCCTCCCCGGTCTCCTCTCCGTCGCGCCTCCCTAGCTCTGCCGCCTGCGCCTCACCTCGGCCGGCCCGTCCTCTCCCTTCCCGCGCCAGGCACCACCTCCACGTGTTTCTCCCTACCACCTCCGGCCGCCGCGGGACCCCGCCTCGCCTCCTCTTCATGCATACCACGTCCCCGGTAGCGAGCCGCGGCTGCGCTCGCCTCCCTGCCTCCAGTTTCCGTCGCCTCGGTCGCCCTTCCGCTGTTCCGCGAGGTCCCCGACGCCGCCGGCCTCCGCTGTGTCGCCGGCCTCGTCCTTCCTCCGTGATTGGCCCTGCAGCCCGGTGACTTTCCCCTGTCGTTTGCGCCATCGTCCGCGAGCCCGGTCGACCGTTTTGGTCTGCACTGCGAGCCGCCTTGCCCTGTCGCCAGGAGCTCCACCTCAGGGAGGCATCCTCCTCGTTGGGCTCCACCGTGTATCACGCCTCTGCAAGCCGCTGACCGTGTTGTTTGCGGAACGCGTGTTTTCCCGCTTCTGTAAAGCTATTGACCAAGCCGCTGTTTCCTCTGATCTACACCACGGTAGCCGCCGCAATGTTCTGCTGCTTCCGTTGGCTAGTGCACCCATGTGGTTGGTGTTGTCCAAAGAACTGTGCCGGGCATAAGGCCACCCTAAGACCGGACAGTACCAGAGATGCCCGAAGAATCCCCGATGTGGCCGTCTGGATGTCAAGATCTTCATCATGGAACATCAAGCACTACCTCATGGAACCCGGAAGACCCCGGTGTCGAACCCGAAGAATCGTCGACAAGGACCGCCCCTACACCAAGATCTGCTTCCGAACACTTCGACCGAAGCCGAATCAAGATCTCCCTGGATGCGACAAGTTCTCCGTCTCGGATGCGATGCCCGAGAACCCGGATGCCAAGGACGTCGACACGGATACGCCAAGTACTTCCTCGAGGACACCAAGATCTTCATCCTGAACGACAAGACCGATGACATGGCCCGACGACCGCGGATTCAACAAAATCTTCCTCCGTTATCCGAGAACGCTCCCGCCGAGACCGAACCCTGAGACCAACCCCGAACCCCCGGAACCAAGATCGCCGAACCCTAATGTGTGCCCCTTTTCTCGAGCCCTATTTTATAAATGTAATATCAAATTGTTGCATATTAAATTGTTCATGCATGCATACTTGTCTGTGGTTTGGGGGCCTTATGCCGATTCACCATATAATTAAATATGGGGCCCATATGAGGGCAAATCTAGTCTTATATTGGCCTCATTTAAATTTTTGTAGCGAACCGGTGCTATCTTTTGCCATGTTAAGACAACATTTAAATTGTGGGGTATCTAAAAAACTTGAACCATATATTTAATTGTCGGGACCCCCGGTTCCGCTTAATATGGCCTAATTGCATCGCATCCTTGCCATGTCACACATCATACATGCATCATCCCCGATCTTTTGCCGTAGTATTAAATAGTGCATCCGGTGTTTATTCTAGTGTTTTGCTTCTTCGCGGATAAGGCCGTTGAGTTGATGTGAGCTTCGCCCCGATCTTCGGATGAACCTTCGGCAATGTTTTCAGGCGAGCACCTCCCCCTTTCTACCTATCTTACTTTTATAGTATTTATTCCCTCATGTTGATCTATTGCTATCTGTGTTGCGATGCTCTAGTTTTTCGTACCCGAGATATCCCTTGCAGCCTTATATTGCCTTGGACACCTCCTATTACCTGTTGTTTGGTAGATAGTTGGACCTGCGCGTCGTAGTCGCTTGCTCAAGTGCTGTTGCGCGCCGTCAAGTACCACAGTTGTTGGATTATGGCCGTGTGTTTATTGTTGGAGTTGTTCATGGCTTTAATTATCGTTTACATTAATTACTGCTTAATAACTAAAATTGAAGTAGGTAAATGCAGAGGCACCGGTGGGTGATAGATAACATTTGGTTTCCGACCGCTCACTGGTGTCCCGTAGGACCCCGAGTTCTTGACACCTGTTCCGAGATCGAGCGCGCTAACCACATGTGGGATGTATGGGCACCCCCATCGATTTAGTACCTGATTCCAAGTACTGTACTGGGGGCCACAAGTAGTTTGGGGCTTTATTACTATTCTGTACTTATGCCATGCTTTACTGCTTTATTTATGATTGTGCGAGGAGCACCTGTACTGTTTAGGATCGTGACCCGTTTTTGCTGTATCGACAAGCCCGAGAGTTTCGGGTTCCCAGTCGTTTACAGCCGGCTCCACAAACCCTGAGTCCGTCTCGGAGCCCGGCCGACTTCGTTGCGGGTGTACTTAGTGGGGTGGCCCCCCGTGCTTGCTTTGGGTCTGGGAAACGTCGTGTCCGAAACCCCGTCGACATACCGTTGGGTGTATGTTTTGTGATCTTGTACCTACCTGATCCGACAACAAGGGTGTAGGTGCGTGTGGATACTTTGGTGCACCCCTGCAGGGTTAAATCTTTTCGAGAAGCCGTGTCCGCGGTTATGGACGACTTGGAGCACAGGTCTCGATTATAGACAACTATAACTAAAGTTTACTGTTATAATTTGACTTGTATCCGATATGACTAGTAATCAGCTTCACGACAACTGAATGGCTAAATAAAAGTACCAACAACTGCTGGGTTTGGGGATATCTCATGCTAATTGTATCTGACTAGTAAGTGTTGCAACTACAACGGAATGGTTAACTAAAACTGCCCACTTCTTATTATATCAGGATGACTCATGCTATCTATATTTGACTAGTAATTGCCGCAACTTTAACGGAATGAATAAATTGCCAACGGCGTGAGTTCCTCGGTTGACTTCCTCGTTTGGTCTCGAGGGGGAAACACCAGGATGGGTATGTTTGGTGGTAGTATCAGATTGGTACCGAATAGTTCTTTCTTATCCCTCTCTGATAGCCGACAGTTATATCGAGTCTCTATAGGTTGTTTGGTGCACGCTGCGCTGTCGCTTCAGTCCACCATACCTATGTAGGCGAGGACCGCTGAATTCTAGCCTCGCCGTGTACTGGCCTCAGTACTGACCGCTCTCTCTTTTTCCTTTGCCCTTTGTCGGCACCCCCTTTTGTTTAAGCAGGTTTTGAGATCGATGTCGTTAGCAGGGTTACCCTTCCGGCTTGGCCTGGGCAGGGTTATGGACGCCATTGGTTATTCTTCAGGGCTCTTATCCCCATTTGCATCTTGTCCGTAGCTGGACGCTCTATCGTTTTCAAGGTGATTTGGATCTTTGTATATCATATCTGTATTCTTGACTCATTGAGTCGCTGTTATATATATATATCTGTTCTGTGGGTCCCATCGAGGACCATTGTGTAATGTTATTACTTCGTTTTCCACCCGCACGCAAGTGCCTGGTGGGCACCTTTGAATCGTTTCTATGCGGGTTTGGCGGGAAGCGCTGAAACTTGCATAGGGCCGATTCTGAGGGTGTTACAATTGCATAGGTTATTTAACTCTCATAATTGCAAGTGTTAGCTTGCAAGGTTAATAGCTTTCCTTGTGCAGAGCAGTGGTTGAAGTTCTCCTCGGCTTCTTCTTCGTAGTATCCTCCTTCTTCCTCGTATCCTTGGTCGGTACTAGCGTCTATAAATAAATACGGGGTACACAATCACCAAACAATACTTAACTATTTTCAATCATCACACAAAAGGGTCCTATAGATGATCTAGCATCATCACTAACATTACAAGATTAAAGCTTGGTTTAATTTCTTTTATTTTTAGAAAAGTAATTTCTACTCATTGAAAAACTACTTAAGATTTAATATTCTCCAAACCAAACATGGTATCATGTTGACACATGTCATCACCACACATTTCAGTACATGGGAATGTGATTTAAAGTGATATCACGATTTAATAAGGTTTAACCTTTTATTTTAATTAAATAAAGTGACTAGAAATGCCTATGTGGCATCCTTTTATCACTTGAGCATTATTTCTGTAAGTAAACCCATATATTTTTATATATTCTGAAAGGTATGATCAAGTGATTTTTGAGAGTTGGAATCAACTCAAAAGCTATTATAGTTTAAATTTGAAAAATGTTTGAATGCAGAAAAGCTTCTGCCTTGTTCTTTTTACCAAGGGTGATCTACAGATCCAAATAATTTGAATCCAACGGGCTTGGATTCAGCATTTCAATATCTTTCTAAAAAAATTGGTTTCATTCAATTTGGTTCACTGAATCGAGCTAGGTTGATTTTTGAAATTAGGTACAGAACTATGTTTGAATTAAAATGGAAAAAGTTAAATTCAAACGACTGGCTGGGCGGGAAACGATAATGGGCCGGCCTGCTACGCACAGCGCTTACGCGGGCTGGTTAAGTGACTGTCCCCACGCGTTAGTGAGACGGGGGGTGCGAAGGAGACAGAACCCTAACGCGGCAGGTGGGGATCGTGGGAGGCTCACCGGGGCTCAGGCGAGGGTCGGAGAGGCGGGCGAACAATGAAGTCGACGTCGGCGAACCTCCTGGTACCGGCAGCTTCTCCTGGGGCGGCTCCAATCGCTGGCTCCCTTCTTCTCCAGCAGCGGCGGGCTTCGGCCAAATTCCGGCGATGCGTTGCTCGCCTTGCTTCGGGATTGAGGCGGGGTGGTTCTGGGTGAGAGGGGAGTGAGATGGTGTGCTCAATTCGGCTGGGGGTGGCCTCTATTTATAGTAGTGAGAGGGGACCGACGGGCGCAAGCTAAGCTCGTCGTGGTCGACGGCACAGAGGGCTATCGGCGTGGGTGACGGTAGGGGCGGTGATGTGCTCCCTGGCGAAGCTCAACGACGTGGTGGCGAGGCGTGGGGCGGTGCTGATCGGTCGGAACGCGGCGGTGCTCTGCGCGTGCCCGACGGAAGTTTTTATGGCGCACAGCGCGCGTGGTCCGCGCGGCTGCGAACGAGCGTGTCTACGGGGTTGCTGGGACGGTGGTGATCACGTATTCACGCGGCAAGGGCAGCGCGTGGTCTGTGGGCGTCTGTCGAGCGTGGCGCACGGGGCGCGCTCTCGGCATGGTTGTAGAGAAGGTTGGCAAGGTCTGTGCATGTGGTCCAGGGGCTAGCATCACTCGCGGCTAGGACAGGGAGTGGCGGTGGGGTGCTAGCTTGCTCCCAGACATGCTGGCTAGGCTTGGTGCTTCTCCTTGCTTGATGTCGACATGTGGGTGGCAAGGGTGCACTCGGCCTGCTCACCGTTGATGACAATGGCCAGCTTACAGTGGTTCTAGAAATTAGTTTAGGTTGTTAGATGATATACTAAGGCTAGTGGTGCCCAGAGAGGGAACAAGTTAGGCCAAAATCACTGCTCAAAATAGTGTTTGTGATTTTGTTGATTTGAATCTGCAAGGTGTTTGATGAAATGGCCGCATGAATTCAAGTTTTGAATTTTGAAAAGATTTTTGGTGGGTGTGCTAGGCATGTGCTGGTGAGTCTGTAGATGCTTGGGTTTTGAAAGTTGAGCTTGTTTGAGTGGTTTTTGAAAAAGTGGGATCTTCCCATATGTTATAGATTCAATTTTAACCTATCATTTAAACTATGCATTTGAATGTTTCTGGATGATCACAAGGTGGGCCTTGATACTTTATTATGAGTACTATCAAGGGGTGCAAAGATCCAAACAAGTTTATGTTAAGTTCTGAAAGTTAGAGACAACCAAAGTAGGCATGGGAGTTAATTTGGCAAAAGTGACCATTCCTTTATTTTGTTTGTTTTGATTTATTTGTCTTTGGGAAAAGTGGGGATTGTTTAGATGATGTTTATTTCACCTAAGAATCCTTTTACAATCAAAGAAACACACAAACAAGGTAATTCAAAAGAATTCAAAATGGAATGCATACACACATGCATGCCTTTATATTTTTATTTAGAAAAGTTTTTGTTAATCCTAATTTTGGTGATTGGAGTTTGATGATTCCAGTTTCATATTTTTGGGATGCTACATAACCCAAGAGTTTCCTTGAGTCTTGGAAGTTATTACTTCAGTAATGACCTCTCCTTATCCTTTTTTTGCTTTTTGTGAAGGTAATATGCCCGAGAGGCAATAATAAAGTGGTTATTATCGTATTCCTTATTTATGATAAATGTTTATTAATACGGAAACGTTAATACATGTGTGTTTAATAAACAAATGGAAGTTCCTAGTTGAACTAGAAGTGCCCCTCTGAACTTGAAGTCATTCTCAAAGACTTTATTAGTAAACAAACCACTTTCAACAAGACTATAGAGGAAAAACTTTTGAATGTTGAGAAAAATGTTTCCTATTTGTCTGAAGCACAGTCCTCTTTGATTAATAAAATGGCTGCTAAACTTGGAACCATGGAAAGTACCTTTGCTGCCACTCATGCCATACAAGTTACTGTTGATGAAAATGTTAGACTGTTAGCCCAACTTCATGCTAGGTGGGAAAGGGAAGCTAAAATTGATATAAACAATAGTGTGTGCACCATCACCACTAAACCACAAGAAGTCCATATTCCTCCTCCTACAATGCCTAAGCCTATTGAGTCTACTAGTAGTGATGCTAAGTTTGATTTTGATATTGATGGATGCAATATTTCTGAAGTGATTATGTTCTTGCAAAAGCTTGCTAGAAGTCCTGATGCTAGTGAGATGCATGTTGCTTTCACCAAACACATTACATATTCTCTTGTTAAAATAAATGAAGAGAAGTTAAAACACAAAGCTTCTATTCCTAGGAAAGTAGAAGATAGTTGGGAACCCATTATTAATATGCAAGTGAATGACTTTGATCTCAAAGCTTGATGTGATATTGGTTCTAGTGTCTCTATTATGCCTAGGAAGATTTATGAAATGCTTGATTTGACACCTTTGGAAGATTGTTATTTGGATGTCCCACTTAATGATAATGCTAAGAAGAAACTCATGGGGAGTATTAATAGTGTTCTCATTATGGTTAATAATGCTTATGTCCTTGTTGATTTCTATGTTTCGTATGTTGAATACAATGCTTCTTGTCCTATTACTTTGGGAAGAGATTTTCTTAGAACTGTTGGTGCCATCATTGATATGAAAGAAGGCACCATTAAATATCAATTTCCATTCAAGAAAGGTATTGAACACTTCCCTATGAGGAGAGAGAAGTTGCTTTTTCCTCCTCCTTTGAAAGCATGATTTGATGTTAATGCTTATTCATTTGAAAATACTTGATTTCTTGCTTCTTATGCCTAACTTAAAGGCGTTAAATAAAAGTACTTATTGGGAGATAACCCAAGATTTTCCTTGAGTCTTGGAAGTTATTACTTCAGTAATGACCGCTCCTTATCCTTTTTGTTTGCTTTTTGTGAAGGAATATGCCCGAGAGGCAATAATAAAGTGGTTATTATCCTATTCCTTATTTATGATAAATGTTTATTTTACATGCTATAATTGTATTAATATGGAAACGTTAATACATGTGTGTTTAATAAACAAAAGGAAGTTCCTAGTTATGCCTCTCTTATAAACTAGCTCGTTGATTAACAAGATGACCAAAGGTTTCCTGATCATGGACATTGGATGTTTTTAATAACGAGGTCACAACATTGTTGGAATGATGTGATGAACATTCATCCAAAGTATAGCATTACGATCAAAGTCATTTTGTTTATATTGCTATAACATCATACAAAGTAATCTTATTCCTTAGACCATGAGATCATGTCAATCACTAACACCGGAAGAGTATCTTGATAGAATCAAATGTCACACCGTAATAGGGTGATTATAAAGATGGGTTCAGTGATAAGAAGGTGTTATGTTGAGGATCATGGATCAAGAGTGGAATTTGTCCATCCCAATGACGGATAGATATACTCTGGGACCTCTCGGTGATATCACATTGGTTAGCTTGCAAGCAAGTGATTTGATCACTAGAATGTTATATCACGGGAACAAGAAAAGAGTACATGTCGGTAACGAGATCAAACTAGGTATGGGGATACCGATGATCGAATCTCGGACATGTAATATATCGCGAGACAAAGGGATTGAGTTACATGCGTATAAGGTTCACACGATCACAGAAGTCATCGTTGAATATGTGGGAGTCAGTACGGATCTCCAGGTCCCGCTGCTGATTATTGATCGGAGAGGAGTCTCGATCATGTCTACATTATTCACGAACCGTAGGGTGACACACTTAATGGATATCGACACCATTTGGAGCAAATAAAATGCTAGGGAAAGAAAAAGGAAAGCGCAGGAATTTATTTCACTAGACACCAAAACTGTTTCGGTTGAAATTGCTGAAACTGGTTCTGCATGTGAAATTGAATACTAGCAAGGGGTTTTATGTGAATGTTTGTTAATTAAAGTAATTAACAAATTTCTGAATAAATAAATAAAAGAGTTTTATTTAAATGAGAGATTGCATTAAATTTGGTGGAAATTTAATGGAGGTGAGTGGAATTTTGAGTGAGTGGCTATTTATGTGAGTGGGAGCTCCACCCACATGAATGTGGAAGAGGTGGGGGCACCTCCATGGCTGCCACGCCATGGGAGGGGACTGACCCCCTCTCCCTATAAAAGGCACCCCACTCTATCCTCTCATCTCACACATCCTCGTGAAGGATCTCTCTCCCCCCTTTAAAATTCCCCATGGTCTCGGATCAGCGAGATACATGTTCCCGGTGGCTTTTTCTCGAAGGACTTGTTGTTTCCACTGCTTTGCTGGAGCGAGGGCGCGAAGGTTGTCGGGGTACCCAGACGTGTATGCGATCACGGATGCACCACTGCTTTGCGGTGCTGGACTGGATGGTGCTGGACCAGATGGACTTCATCATGATCTTGAGATTGGCAAGCGTTCGTCTACATCATCCACGAGTATAACCTTGTTAATGCTATTCGGTCTTTGAGGGTATGTATTCTATGGATGTATATCCACCTGTTGCTTGTATCTAGTAGATAGATCTTGGTACTTAGTTGTTCCCATCGTAGGAATTTTTTGTTTTCTATGTTGCGAACCCTACATTGGTATCAGAGCCGGATCTATGCGTAGATGCTTTGCATGGGTAGTACACATATGAGTATGTGGTCTATGATGATCATTTTATTGCTTCTTAGTTGTACTTTGGATATTGGTGGCATAGTGGGATGAAGCGGCCCGGACAAACTTTACATGTCCTCGCACATGAGACCTGTTCCACACTTGACATGCAACTAGTTTTGCATAAGTGGCTAGCGGGTGTGTGTCTCTCCTACTATAGTCAATATATAATTTGCAACGAGATGTCAACAATTTGATTATCCTCGTTGTGGTCCATGTTCGTAGGTAAGATCGGTTCTATCTTCGAAAGCCCTAAACCACGTAAAACTTGCAATGGGTAAATTAGAGGCATCTAGTTTAGATTGTTGCTGGGCTGGTGTCATCATATGGTGATGTTGTAAGTAGAAGTATAAGTCGATACTCTTACAACACACATAACGTGTAAGTTCCATAGACCTTGGCCTTACACATAGAGGTATGATGGCGATCATACCATGATGCACATGATGGAGATCAAGTGCAAGAACCATATCATTTCACTTATTAACATGTGATGTTTGTGGCATCTTATATTGCTTGTTTAGCGTTTTATTAGCATAATAAGATGATCCCTTATTTAGATATCAAGATAAAAATGTGTTCTCCCTTAAGTATGCACCGATTATGTTTCGTCGCTCCAAGACATCACATGATGATCGGGTGTTCTTGGATCCATGATCATATTTCGGGTGTAAGATAGTTACACACGCGAATACTAAGGTTCTTACTTGGCGAGCCTAGCATGTACAAACATGGCCTCGGAACACGGACCGAAAGGTTAAGCATGAGTCATATGGAAGATATGATGCCCATTTGATGCTCGCCTTTAAAGCTACACTGACTCACGTGATGATCGGACTTGGTGTAGTGGATTTGGTTCATGCAATCACCAAAAAGACATGAGGGATGTCGTTTTTGAGTGGGAGTTCATTTATAATTTGGATTAGTAGAACTCAATTTATCATTAATTAAATCAAAGTGAATTTGCATAATTTGTTGTAGTCATTGGCATTCGTTCACCACCTTATGCATAGTTGTAATTGAGATAATAGAACTATAGAATTCTGGATATTTGCTTTACGAACTGGTATCATATTGTGTTGAGTGTCAATCTAAAGTTTAAAGTCCGATTACAAACTTTCAGCAAACTCTGTTTACTCCATGAAATTTTATAATTAGTATTAAATTGAGAGTAACAGTTCCAGTGTTAGTATCTTAAGTATCATGTTTGCCTCAATGATTCTTGATTTAAATATCGAGATTATCTAGGAGCTAAAAGAATAGTTTCAGAAACCATCATGTGTGGCAGATATAACGATATCTAAAACAATGTTTTGGTTGAGAATTTGCAAAGGTTGGAGATGCTAGACACCCTAATCAGCCAAAAGGGTTTTGGAAAGTAATGTTATACTCACAATTCGCCTTTATAAGCTATAGTAGCTTGATCATGAAAGTCTTCATGATAAGGATGAATAGAAGATGTATGTAAAGTGTTTACTACACTAAAAGATTACTAAAGAATGGATTTTGAAAGAACGCTGATCATTTGATGATGGTGCTCTACTTGAAAGTGCGAGTCCAAAGGTATTATTATTTGAATATACACGCTTTGGACTATGTGTCATGTATATGGCGCCATTGTTGATGTTGATAGATTCTTTTAAAAAGGAAAAGGAAATGCTGAAAGAGAATCAATAAAATATATTTGGCAGAAAAGAAAAGATTGGAAATATCCAATTTAGGTATATGGATGATATACATGTTATGGTTGTATTCTTTGCTTGTTAAACAATGTGGTTCTTGGGTATTGGATACCAAATTGGTTGGTATGAAATTTCATACAGAACGATGCAATTCATGAACCATAATGGCCTAAGTTACCAGCAAGAGAATATGTGATGTTGTTCATCGAAAACAAACAAACCGTTGTTTGTATTTCTTGTTGACATCAAAGCTTGCCTTCAAGATTTGTTTTAATAATAGTTATTTAAATCAGGTATTATGAGAACAAAGATTGTTCAAATAATTACCGTATTCCATATAAGATGGATGATTTACAAATCTAGTTGGAGAAATCACATCCATTAAACTAATGCTAAAATGTCGCAAGATCACTTACAAAGTGACATCGCCGTTTAAATTATATTGGAAAGAAAACATGAAGAATCTCCATATTCATGGATTTTGGAGTCTTTGATTTGATCAAGTGACGCTTGTGATACTTTCCTCGGGATAATTAAAACTTCGTTGAAAGGCCAAAGAAGAACGAACGACTAAAATATTGGAATTTATACATATCGATGTATGTAGTCCATTATGTATAGTTGTAAGCGATGAATTTCAACTTCATATGCTTTCTCCGGAAATTTGAGTGAATATTCACTTAATGAGAAAGAAGTATGAAATATTTGAAAACGTTCAAATATTTTCAAGATGAAGTGGGAAATCATTATAACAAGAAAATAAATGGTTTATGATTTTATCATAAGGGATCTATTTGAGTTGCAAGTGTAACAAGAAAATAAATGATTTATGATTTTATCATAAAGTGATTTATTTGAGTTACAAGTTTAGCAAAAATACCTAGATTTGCATCTCCCGAAACACCATAGGAATATGAAGTGTTTGAGATTTATAATGAAACCTTGTGTGACGTGGTTGGATCAAAGGTGTTATTTATAAAACTGCCATTATGTTTTAAAAGATTAAAGCTTTAGAGACTAACGCTTTTACACTGAAAGCTTCATCTTGATCCGTTGAAATGACACCATATGAGTTATGGTTTGGGGTAAAACCCAAGTTGTCCTTTCTTAAATTTGGTATGCTAAGCATAAGTAAGATGTTTACAACCAAAGTCGGATAAGCATGTCTTTGGTTATTCCTCCATAACACCGAGGACAAAAGGGTTTGTCGCTTAAAACGTGAAGTTTCTTGAAAAGGAATTTTTCGTAAAAGTTAAGTGGGAGGACAATAGAACTTTGATAAGGTTAACGAACCTTAACTAAATGTGCTGAGTTGCGCAGCGCCGGAAATTGTTTCGGAGGCAGCGATAATGCTCATAGCTTATGTGCCTCAAAGGTTGTGGTCACAGAGATCTAAAGTTCTTATTGAACCAAGTAGGTCGGATAAACAATCAAATGCTGAGATTTGAGAGTAAATCATTGTTGTTTGACAATGATGAACCGACTACATGCAAAGAAGCGATGATGGGCCTTGACTCCGTCAAATGGCTTGAAGCCATAAAATCCGTGATAGTTCCATACACGAGAAATCAGGTTTTGAACTTGGAAGACCCTCCGGAAAGGTGTAAAAACCTATCGGTCGTATTTGGATCTATAAAGAAACAGACATGGATGTTTCACATCTATGAAATAGTCGACATGTCGGTAAAATATTTTACGACATTGTTCAAGGAGTTGACTATGAAAAGATTTGATCTTTCATAGCGATATTTAGTCTGGACGGATTAAAGTAGCAACCACTACATATAATTTGGTATATGGTACATGAATACACAAAACAAAATTCTTCTAATAGAATGATTACCTAGGACGTGTACAAGAAACGGTCCAAAGGGTTTTGTTAAATTCAAAGGATGCTAAAAGGGCATGCAAACTTCAATTGTTGAAGTAAGCACCACGGAGTTGGAATCTTCACCGTGATGAAAAGGGAGTTTTCATCAGGAGACGGTGAAGATGCTTGCATTTGCAAGAAATTAAGTGGGAGCGCTAAGACATATTTTTAATACATTATGTTGAGGACATCTTGTTGATTGGATATGAACACATCCAAATATGTCCTATGCTCTAAGTGTTATAAGCATATACCAGAATGAATCATAAAATGATCATTGGACAATAGTAAGGATATTCTTATGATCTTTAGGAAGAACTAAGAATATATTTGTGTAGAGGTGACAAAGAATTACAAATATTTCATTATACGTTACGTTGATACTAGTTTTGTCAAAAGATACAAATTAAGTTTATCTCATCTCAATTTAAACTATGGGTGGCACAATGAAATGGAAAGAAAATTTCCATGATGGATTTGGATGAATTCCAAAGTTAAGACATTGTGACGAATACTACAATAAAAGTCTAAGTATATGACTGCTATAGTAGAGGCAAAGGGGCATTTGTGTCAAGTAGTTTGCTATCAAACTAAGGTGTGGTTCAGAACGGCTAACACTAAATATATATTGTACGACAATAGTATCGACATGATTTAACCCCAAGGAACTAAAGGTCTCACCAAAAGACCAAATTTATACAATGCCATCTCATTGGAGAATGAGTGATGCATGAAGATGCAAATACATGCAAATACACATGGACCTGAAAGCGTCAGATCCATAGATTATGTTAACCACTTGCAATCACGTATATGGAACACCAGAAAGCCATAGGTGTTCACTAGGCAAAGTTTTTTAAACTAGATTATTGTCTCTGGTGCAAGTGGGAGACTGAAGGGAATATGCCCGAGAGGCAATAATAAAGTGGTTATTATCGTATTCCTTATTTATAATAAATGTTTATTTTACATGCTATAATTATATTAATACAGAAACGTTAATACATGTGTATTTAATAAACAAAAGGAAGTTCCTAGTTATGCCTCTCTTATAAACTAGCTCGTTGATTAACAAGATGATCAAAGGTTTCCTGATCATGGACATTGGATGTTGTTAATAACGAGGTCACAACATTGTTGGAATGATGTGATGAACATTCATCCGAAGTATAGCATTACGATCAAGGTCATTGTGTTTATATTGCTATAACATCATACAAACTAATCTTAGTCCTTAGACCATGAGATCATGTCAATCACTAACACTAGAAGAGTATCTTGATAACATCAAATGTCACACCGTAACAGGGTGATTATAAAGATGGGTTCAGTGCTAAGAAGGTGTTATGTTGAGGCTCATGAATCAAGAGTGGAATTTGTCCATCCCGATGACGTATAGATATACTCTGGGCCCTCTCGGTGATATCACATTGGTTAGCTTGCAAGCAAGTGATTTGATCACTAGAATGTTATATCACGGGAACGAGAAAAGAGTACATGTCGGTAACGAGATCAAACTATGTATGGGGATACCGATGATCGAATCTCAGACATGTAATATATCACGAGACAAAGGGATTGAGTTACATGCGTATAAGGTTCACGCGATCACAGAAGTCATCGTTGAATATGTGGGAGTCAGTACGGATCTCCAGGTCCCGCTGCTGATTATTGATCGGAGAGGGGTCTCGATCATGTCTATTATTCGCGAACTATAGGGTGACACACTTAAGGGACACCGACACCATTTGGAGCAAATAATATTCTAGAGAAAGAAAAAGGAAAGCGCAGAAATTTATTTCACTAGACACCAAAACTGTTCGGTTGAAATTGCTGAAACTGGTTCTACAGGTGAAATTGAATACTAGAAAGGGGTTTTATGTGAATGTTTGTTAATTAAAGTAATTAACAAAATTATGAATAAATAATAAAATAGTTTTATTTAAATGAGAGATTGCATTAAATTTGGTGGAAATTTAATGGAGGTGAGTGGAAGTTTGAGTAGGTGGCTATTTATGTGAGTGGGAGCTCCACCCACATGAATGTGGAAGAGGTGGGGGCACCTCCATGGCTGCCATGCCATGGGAGGGGGCTGCGCCCTCTCCCTATAAAAGGCACCCCACTCTCTCCTGTCATCTCACACCTCCTCGCGAAGGATCTCTCTCCCCCTTTAGAATTCCCCCATGGTCTCGGATCAGCAAGATACATGTTCCTGGTGTTTTTTCTAGAAGGATTTGTTGCTTCCGCTGCTTCGCTGGAGCGAGGGTGCGGAGGTTGTCGGGGTAACAGGACGTGTGCGCGATCACGGATACACCACTGCTTTGCGGTGCTGGACTGGATGGTGCTGGACCAGCTGGACCAGATGGACTTCATCATGATCTTGAAATCAGCAAGTGTTCGTCTACATCATCCACGAGTACAACCTTGTTAATGCTATTCGGTCTTCGAGGGTATGTATTCTATGGATGTATATCCACCCGTTGCTTGTATCTAGTAGATAGATCTTGGTACTTAGTTGTTCTCATCGTAGGAATTTTTTTGTTTTCTATGTTGCGAACCCTACATTTTGTGCCAAGAATGACCTCTAATGAGAGGGAGGTAAGATTCGGGGAGTTGCTGTCCTGAAACAGATTTCTGTCCTCCACCATAAAAATTCATGAGGAGTCTCTATAAGTGGGATTGAGCTGAACATTTATGAATAACTCCCCCAGTATGTTTGCTAACTTTCGTTAGTTCAACACTTTTTTATTTTGAGCAATAGAAGGTCTTCGAAAAAATTGGTTTCTACATGTTGGTCTATTTTGACAGATTTCTGCCATTATTTGCATTTGCTTCTTATTGATTCCTTTTTGGGTTCTTTTTGAGAAATTGAGATTTTTGAAGGAGTTGCTACAGTAGATTGTGTTTTTAGTGAAAAGTTTTGTTCTTCAAAGCTAAGCCTAAAGGTCTATTATCTTTTTAATACACTAATGTTGCTAATGAAGATTGTGTCAAGTTTTGTATGAAGGAAACAAATTTAGGTGTAGAGAGAGAATGATGTAATGAGATGAAGAATGGACCAAAGCTCAAGCTTGGGGATGCCACCCCGGTGTCACCCCAATAAATATCCAAGAGGTACAAGCGTTAAAGCTTGGGGATGCCCAAGGCATCCCCTTCTTCATCAATAAAAAGCTCAGGGCTTTCTAGACACTTCGTTTTTATTATTTCATGCACTGTTGTATTGTTCTTGGGGCGTCTTATTTTTCGTTTGCTTTGCTTAGTTTGTTTAGTTTGCTTGAATAAAGTAATTTGGACCCCCGTTCTCGCTGTGTTGTTTCAAATAAGTTGATTGGTGTTGGAAAGGAGTAGAAAGTTCTTGCTTGGAAGTACAAGAACAGCTTACTTTGACCGTGACTTAGACTTTAGCATGTCATGCTAGGTGTTGTTTTGACCTTATGCTTAGTGCTTATTGTTGTAGAATGACTTGTTCCAAACAATTGGTATTGCTTAGTGTGCCTTGAAAGAATCATGCGTTGTTTTAGCATACAAAGCATCGTATTGTGGTATTCTCCTTTAATGCTTTGTTTGAGTTGACTTGGCACATGCTCACACCATGTTATAACTATGAACAAGTCACCATAGCCTCTATGATCATTTAGTCCCTGACTTGTAGTACCACTCTATGCTTTGATTAGTAATGTTTTGTCGCTCTGCATGATTATGACCATTATTGCTCTCTTAGTTGGTGCGGTGACCCAGCATACCACTGCATGATATAGTATACTATAGTCGTTGACATACCACCAATGAAACACCATTCACTAGTATTACATCCCTCAGAATGGCACAACAGAAACACAGCGGGTCCAATACATGGCTAAAGGTTACAAGTCACTCTTTACACAAGATCCAGAGAACACTCTAGGTTAAAAAAAGAGAAAGAAATTCTTACAAAGAAAGATCAAAGATTAACAACGAAAGAACTATTATACCATTAAGACTAGTATTTTAACTAAGGGGTTGGCATTGCTGCTATTGCAATATACTACAGAAATAGGTTCTTTGGTTAAAGTGTATATTCCTATTTAATCAGTAACTTCGTCTTCACTTGAGTTGATGAATATGTTGACTTTCTTAACTTCATTGAAGATCTTTAGCTTTGGATGATGATTCCTGGAGCATAACTTGATGCAGATGTTGTCTGTACCGGCTTTAGAATCTAGCAACAGTTAAGAAGATACGTTGAGTACGAGCTTACTCAGCAAATTCACTAGAAAAGGAGTGTTTGATGCACTATAACTACAGCCACAGACCATAGGTCGTAGGCAATGCAAGTTTTCATAAACATTTCTTCAAAGGTTGCTTTTATTTTGAAAAGCTATGTCCGTCATCTTTCATGGGTTTACCAGAACATTCATGGAGTTCCTTTCCCGCCACGTTCGCAGCTCCTTCCCGGAACAGGGAGTAACAAGTTACAGTTTTTACACTCTGCAGAGGTGCGTTACTTTTCCCATGAGAGATCAACTCCTTATTGCACAACCGGACAGCTTACCCGTCCACAATTCCATGTTGTGGGGCCCAGTAGTTGGTCCAAGCCAATCACTGCCCTCTCTGCGACCTCATATGTCTGCACAATCCTTCAGGTTGGCTCATCTTCGTTAAGCCCCCTTTTGGGCAGGCTAAAACCCTAATGAGTTCCCGAAGACTCTATGACCTAGTGATGCCCGGAATAGTACTATTTACATGGACTATGTCCCTAAACACCATTCATAGATAATCTAGACACCAAAAGTGTGGGGCGTAAGGGTGCCCACCCATATGTTGGATTCGCACAAGGAATCACAACGTCACGTTAAGGTCATCTTGCCTCCATACAAGAGTAAAAGGATACAACTGACTTCTCCGTCCCATTCCAAATCTTATGGTTAACGCGTAATATACGGCGCAAGAATCACTGGCGACATTGGTTGTTAAGTCCTAGATATTATGTTCCTTTCCTAGATATTATGTTCCTTTACCACCGGAACTTTTATAGTAAGTTATTACCTCATGGTAATAACCTATAATCACATTATTATGAAAATAGTGTTTTCGGACCTTTTTCAAATGCAGGTGATGTCCACATTGGATTTGTAAAATACTTTATAGAAAATAACCAAAGGACATGAGCAAGTGTGAACTTGCCTTTTGTGATTGCAAGATTATGCACTCACGGTCTTCATGATGATAAAAGATCCAATATCTGAAATTAGCATCATTGGTCCGGTAAGGACTAATGTTTAAAGAAGCAATATGTTCTTATGCATAAGTAATGTGATGTATTTTATAAACGCGAATCCCGGGGATAACGTTGTTCTAGGGTTTGGATACTAGAAATGATGTCTTTGAAATGTGTTGTACTTTTAGATGAGTTTTACACTTGTGCTTCTTATTAGGGCTTGTGTGTGTGTGTGAAACAATCATATAATTACAATATCATAAAACAATAGGACACACACAAATGTGAGATGCTACTCAAGATTGCTTATATAAGAGTTCTTGTTTGAAGTGGCAAAAAGAATAGCAGTTGAAGAAAAGATTTCTTTTCTAAGGTCTAAACAACCTTTGTGGTTAGTTGAGTCTGGTTGATGTTATATGTGCTTGCTTGAATAGTTTGGGCTTGAGATGCTATATGACTTAACTATATCAGACCAAAGTTAACTATAAAACGTCTAACAATGTTTATAGTGTTATATTTAGAGTCTTATAGACTAAAGTTAACTTTAAAACATAGATAGTTTGAAAGCATAATGCTTATAACATTTGTACCTTGTGTACTTGGTAATATTGCCTTAAGGTTACTTAAGAATGGTTATATTTATACTTGTTGTAGTGGTTTCTTGATTTTATAATGGAATAGTATAATTTACCCCTTTTATGGATGAGTGGTTAAAGTTTCCATATTATGGAGTAATGTTACTTAATTTCTTATGAATTCACTATAGTGTTTTAGTATGTTGATAAACTTGTGATTAAAGTAAAGGAAATAAGTTTTTATTTAACTATAAATTATTCTTGATGATTTTATATTTGATAAAGATTCTCTTTAGAAAATATTACACACCTATGGTTGAGGAGAATTCAATGAAATTGTAATTAAAATGTGTTAAACTATTTGGACTTCATATTATTAATGTTGAAGACTAATACTATTTATTAGACTCAATTGGTTAATTTTAGACCTTTTAGCAATTTTTATTTGCCTTTATATGAATTATCAATCAAATAAATAATTTTAAATTTGATTTGTTAAAGTATTTGAATTTTTATTTAACTCAAAAGTGGAATATTATGTTTTTAACATGTAGATATTATTTTTGTGATCATTTTGGTATATTACATTTATTTTTGTGATTTATAAATAATAAGATATGATTTTGACAATTCTTATTACTTTATAATTACTTAATAAATATAAATATTTCATTAAGTGAAATAATAATACATGATTATGGTTTTAAATTATAATTCTTATTTTTCTAAGATTTTTGGTATTCTATTTATATTTTTAACATTTACTATTATTAAAATTTGAATTATCAAAGTTTTATTACTTATAAAACCTTTATTAAATAATATTTATTTAAATAATCATCATAATAATATTTGATAATAATTTTAAGTTCTAGATTCTATTTTTCTACAAATTTCCATATATTATACACATTTTTCTAAATTATAAATCAAAAGTTATTAATTAAACAAGATTTAATCATTTATTTGATTTCTGGAATTTTAATAATTGAGCTTATAACATTTTATTTATTTCTTAAGTAGGAAATAACTTTTTACACCGCACCCACACCTAGCCCTAGTCACTGACCAGTGGGCCTATTTCCACCTCATCTCTCAGGTTAGTAAATGTATTTGTTATCGACTCTGCCTCGACTCCTAGACAATGACATATGGGCCCAAGGCCACGTCATATGCCACGTGAGACAAAGACCAGGTCAAACCGCGCTGGGGTGGCAGGACGACACCAGCATGATATCATGCTGACATCAGCCTGGCCTCCACCACCAGAGGATGGTCGCCGGCGGTGAACCACGGTGCTCTAGTGAATAAGGTCGATGCTATTGGACAGAGGGAACCAAGGCAAACCTATTGGTGGTAACGCTGCTACCTAGTGGTCACCGAAAATACACCGGCGACGAGCTTCTTCAGCGTCCAACGGCGGTGCTCAACGAAACGAGGTCTTCGATGAGAATCAGCAAGCGAAATTAAGATTCAGAGATGCGTAAGCTTAGCCTGATGACGATAGAGAGGTCGAGGAGACTTGGGAAGGCGTGACGACGGTGAATCGGCGATAATGGCCATGACGGCCGATGAAAGAAATGCTCGATTTCACATGATTCCTGGCATGCGGGCTTCCGTGCTTGGTCCTAGGTGAGTAAGACCACGACGGCGCGTCCAACTGTGGCTACCACGAGGCGAGGGGTGGTCGGACCTAACCGAAACGACGAATTTCGATGAACTAGGGTTTCGGGTAAGGAAGAAGAACTCGAGAGAGAGAGAGAGAGAGAGAGAGAGAGAGAGAGAGAGAGGATTTCAGAGGGGGAAATAGGGATGAGACGAGCAGAAGCGTCGCGGTGGCCTCCTTATCCTCTCCTGGGGACGGCGGCGTGAATCTTGGCGCAAGGACGACGGCGAACGGCCTCGGCATCGCCACGGATCTGCTTCCAGCTGGAGGAAGACGATGAAGTCAATTTTGCAGAAAACCCCCTGGCGTTTCTTTTGTAATACCCCAAATTTTTTATGCTAAGATTTTGTACTTGTCTAGTCTTATAGAAAATAAATAGAAGAATATTTAAATCTGATTTAGGAGTAGAAATTTAGAGTCACGAAAGTAAAAAGAGGAAAATAAAGGAAAAACAGTGTATGCGTGTGTGCTAGTGCTTGAATTGACGACCTAGCATGTAATAGCTAAAGGTCTGGTTCTAGTGGCACAAAGTTGGTATTACGTTTTTATATAACTTCAACTTGGAGAAAGGAACGAGCTGAGCTTATTGTATTTGGGCCTGAACTCGTACAACCTGTATTGCCCCATGTTTTGGAGGGTCGAGTTGGACTCCGCCACTGCTCATCTTTGTCCTTTAGAAAACCTAGAGTTAGTCCTCTTAGGACGCCGCCGCTACGTCCTCTCGTATCGCGTCGTCGCCGCCGTCAAGTTGTTGTTGTCGCTGCGACGCTGTGACGCCTTCTCTTGGTTGTCTCCGCCAAACTGTTCCATAGCCATCGTCCTTGGCTGAGCAACCACTTCGGATTTGGTTAGTCTCTTTGTTTTGCAGCGCTTTCCTTTATGAGCTTCTTCCAGAAATAGTGTGCGTGTATAGAGCTGAACATGAGGATGCTTTCCAACCAATTATCGATCTGCTACTGATCAGGCTTTTTGCTGCTCGTCCTTGTGAGGATTTGGGGTCAAATTTTGGGGACAGTAATGTCTAGACCTGGAAATTTTGTGGGCACCCAATTGGAATTAAGATGTTTGTACCGATCATTATTTACTGTATAGCTTGTACATAAGATTAGTGGTCAGTTTTCTGTCCATGTACGTACTCATGTGTGTTGATCGCTTGACACCTGGAGACTTTTAATTTTTGTATTATTTTTCTAACTGATTCAGGCGTATAAGGAGTAGGACAAGAGCTACACGGGAAATTAGTAAACTGCCTATTTCGTTCTAAGATGTCAATCTGGAACTTGTCGTGAGTCACTATCAGGTTTAGGCTAAGTATTTGGCGTCTTCGTGTGGCCCTAGGTCTGATGCTATCAGTTAGGAGGGTCTGCTTAGAGTAGTTTTTAAGAATAAATTCTTAGGCTCTTAGCTGCAAGAATATTTTTACTTATCCCGGTATCTAAGAACACTTTCTTTGGTTGTATAACATAAAAGAAAAGGGAATGCTAGTATTTAGCCTTCCGGGCCATTCCATGGTTATTTTTTTAGCAAACAGCAAGAATGATTTGTCGGTTGTCTGCGCATAGGAGCGGTGTTATATTTTTGTCAGTATGCTTTTGAAGTGTTGTTGTGAATTAAGTGTGATAATTGTTTCAATAACAGGTCCTGGTACTTTTAGTCCGGAGTCTTATAGTTCATAGTTTATGCCCCGTGGTTGAGGCAAGTTCATGGCGGATAGTAATTCTGCATATATCTCTTCACTTGATTTTACTTAAAGTGCATGTTTTTATGTCTATGATATATCCATGATGAAAACGATAATGATGATGGCATGCGCATACTTTGCATTTTTGCATACTCATGATGACAATGATGATAGTGTGACCTACTTCGGTGGGCAAAATGCGACCTTCATTGATGGGTTGCGACCCACTTTGGAGGCACCCTCCACGAGTTGGAGTGAGTGGATGTCGACGGGTGTCCACTCGAGCAATACCGGTATTCGCAATAAGATGAGATGAGCATATAGGAATGTAGGACATAATATTATGTTCTAATGGATGAATGATGTCTAATGATGTCCTTGTGTTTTGACTTACGTAAAATTACTATATGTTTGTGAACTTGTTGAGTCTTTGTACTCACCCTTGTTGCTTTCATGTTTTTAGGTAAACCTTGAGGACGACATGCATGGGGAATATGGGAGTAGAGCCACCACCAACTACACATCACGACCTTAATTTTATCTTGCAATGATTCATTTCTTAATAATAAGATTATCTTGTCTGGTTGGGTTTTGGAGTATGTTGAATAGAACCTTAAAACAGTTTTGGTTATGTTTTTGCGCGTGGTGGATAAATTGTTGTTTCCTAGCGGTTTAGAGTTTTGGGTATATTATTTGAGGTGAAGAACTTGTTCTATCCGGTGATCTATTCATGCATTTTGGTATTCCTATATTATTGCCTGTCGTGGATGTCCCAAAAACATAGGAGACTCTGTCGAAATTTCCCAAAAGATTTTAATTTTTTTATATTTGTAATGTATGTGGTAACACCTCAAGTGCTTTGTTGGCTTGGGGTGTTACAGTTGGTATCAGAGCGGTCTTTAGGTCCGTGGTAGCAATAGTAATATAATAACAACCTTAAAATTTGACACACTGGTGCACAGTAGGTTGGGATGGGTCATGCATTGCATTTACGCATATGTATTATTATTTGGTATTGATGATAATTATTTGTTCTAAGTATATGGTTGCTTTTTGCTAAAGTTGTGTATAGTTATGCCGCCGAGGAGAGGTCGAGCTCGTGGTCGCAATCCTCGTGGTCGTGGAGGCCACAATAACCATTCCGGTGAATCAGATCCAGAGGTTGAACCAAGTCAACATGGGGAAGGTAGCGCAAGCCAAACCAGTAATGACGATGGACCCGATGGCCAAGGGACGAATCTGAAAAACTGGTTGGAACTGCAGGCTGGCGACTTCCATGGGACTGGGACACCAATGGATGCAGCATCGTGGCTAAGTACCATGGAGAAGTATATGGCGGCTATGGAGTTATGTCACATCCCAAGATTTTCCAAATCTTGTAATGTGAAAATAGATTAATAAAATAAAACTTTGTTTGATTTTCAGAGCCAGAAGAAACTTTTTGAATTAAAATGGAACCTCAAACCCATTTGAATTAATTAAATCCTAAAAAGATTTAAAAGGATAAACATTTCATAAAGGGAAACAATTAGAAATATTATTTTAAAAAACAATCAAATGAAAAGATTTGTTTTCAGATGAAATAGAAGTTTATAAGTAAAGATTATGATATAAAGCCAAATTAATCCTTGGCCAAACTTTGGGAATTAAAAACATTTTTTTAAATAAAGTAGCAAAGGTTTGTTTAAAAATAATAAAGGATTGTTTAAATAAAATAATAGAGATTTTAATATCCTATTTATTTAAATAAAAGGTTTTACCATTCTAACTAATATATCAAAACTTATTAAATTATTTTTAATAAGTTTTCTAAGTAAAGTATATACTCAAGTAAAACTTACTGAAATGTTTTGGTTTATTTTAGATTTCAAAATAAATATTCTAATAAAACATATCCTATGGGAATTGAAATGAATAGGGTATATTCATTTAATTATTAATGGACCCTATATAACAAAAATGTTATTTTTATTTTTAAACAAGTTCCAAGCATTCTTTATTTCCAAATAAAACCTACTGAATTGATTAGGAAAATGTTTAGAATGCAAATAAGGAGTTTATTAAATAAATCAAAACATATTAAATAAATAAAGGATCCTCTTATTTAATTAATAAAAGGTTATGAAATATTATTTTAATTAATAATTGGTTTATGTTGTTAAACAGAACCAAAAACACATTACAAATGTTTGAAGTTGTTTGAATTATTTTGAATGCTTGAATAGTTGGCTGAAATTCAAATCAGGAAATAAAATAGAAATGGAAAAGAACACAGAATAAAAAAAATGGAAAAGGGCCAACCCAACCCAGGCAGCCCACTAAGCCCAACAGCCCACCTGTTCTTTTCCCCCCGAACCGTTTTCTTCACCGCAGAAAGAACCCGCTGAACCACTGACCGGTGGACCTCCCTCACATTTTCTATTCCCGCTGACCGCTGGACCCCACCGTCACTGTTCTCCTTCCCCACCCGCTCGACCAGTTCTTCCCCACCTCGTCGCCGTTTCCTGCTGAAATTTCGCGGCATCAATTCGCTTTAACACGGCCGTCTTAACTCGCAGCGACCACGCTCCTTTAAAAGCCTTCCTCTCCTCTGTCATTTCCCCCAGACGACGCCTCCACTCTGCCCCTAGGCTGCCTCCATTTCTCTCTATACCGCCGCCGCTCCGACGAGCTTCCATCTTCGATTCCGACCAAACCTCGCCGCCCCTCTCCTCCCCGAGCAAGCTCACAGCTTCCCCACTCTCAGGCGCATCTGCTAGTGCACCCAACTCGACCGCGGGCACCCCTGAGCCTCGCCAACAACAAACTCCAGTACCGCCGTCGTCTGCCACAACTCCGACGACGCCCCCAGGTTAATTCCGACCGCCCCGTATCTTCTCGTTCATGCACGTGACCTCTCCGTGACCTCCCGCACTTAACCATGCCCCTGTTTTGTCCTAGGACGATCTACAACGTCGACTTCAACCACGACTGAGACCACCCGACGCCGTCCTCCACTCCGACGAGAAATCCGGCCAAGACCAGAGTACCCCTCACCCGACCAACACCACCTCGAGCATCACCGTGACCTCCTGAACCCGGTGAGCTTATTCTCTTTCTTTCTCGCTTCCTAGAACCACCGCGAACCCCACGCCTGGCCGTGCGCCGCCGCTAGCCGCCGTCGGCGCCGCTCACTTTTGGTCCAGCGAGCCAGTACCGTAGGATCTAGTTTGAACGATTACGATTAGATCACTTACTGCGAAGAGGTACGTGTTCTGAACCGTGCGATGTGACTTAGATCTAATGGCCGCAGTGCATGATCCGCGCGAACCGTTTTCGGCCAATTAGAATATGACGCGTGGCCAGCTTTAGTTTAAAACAGATTTTTGAATCAGAATTATATGCAAACTTCAAACACTTGTAACTTTCAAACCACACGTCCAAATTTGGCAAATTTTATATCAATGAATTCAGGAGAACATGCCCTAACCAACCATGGCCTTAGTTTTGTAAATAGTATTTGTTAGCTTGTTTGAATTTACAGAAACTTTTGTGTACTTGTGTAGTGTATAAAAATTGTTTAAAATTGATTCTAGGATTAAATCTTTTGCAAAATGGATTTGTATGACCTTACTGACCCTAGGAACCAACCCATAGTGTTTAAAATGATTTTTGTGAAATTTAAGTTGAATTATTTAACTTAGCCATTTTCTAGCCAATTAAACCCCTTGATTTTATCATGGAAATGTTTTTGCAAGGAAAACTTTGGAAAAATACTTTGGACCAAACTTACTGACCCAAAACATCAAACCTTGCCAAGGGCAACTCACTTGGTGAAAAACCTAAAGATTTGATTTGATAAGAATAATTTTCACCACATAAAATGATGAATGAATTTTAAAATGGTCTTAAGATAAAACCCAATTGCAAATGACTTTGCCAATTTGGTAAATGACCAATTTGGACCTTACAAAGTTTATAAGCCTAGTAGAGACCATCCTTGCAATAGAACCAACCTTTGCATACTTATGCAGGACTTATAATCCATTGCCCTGTGTGTGTGAAATATTGTTTGAATATTGGTTTGGAATGTTACTTGATACTATGCTTGTTTGAATGATTGTAGTGGAATTAGCAAAGTGTGAGACTAGCAAGATCAAGGAGTAAATCCTCATTCCCTACCAAAAAGGCAAGTTACACTATCATACAAAAGACCTACTATTTTCATTATACTTAGTGGATTTTGTAAACATGCATGAAAATGTTTATACTTATGCTATGCAAATCCTAATAGGATTCCCTATACACTCCTTAGTAAAAATATTGAAGTTGTACATGCTTAGCCATGCTATGTTTTGAAAAGACATACATGTTGAGATTTTACAAAAGTTGAGAAAAGGACTTGTGTTTTACATAATAAAACAAGGACTCAATGAACCACCTAGGTGGTGGACACTTTATGTTTTGGAGAAGGTGGCAACAAAAGGAACCATGTCTATGGCAATCACTTTGTGTTGTGCTCCAAATGAAAACCACCTAGGAAACTTAGAGATTGAACATGTTTCTCCAATTGTGGCTTTCGTGTGCAACCACATGCTATTATGGCTCTGGCTTAGTCAACTACATTAGGAAGACCCATACATTGTCTTTAGTTACCGGACATGGGGATCTGGAATGCTTCATGGGGGCTGAAGACAAGCTAGCAATGATGTATGGGAGGACCTTTTGGAAAGACTTCGTCACACTCTCAGTCTGCCGGTACTCCATCTTGGTGAGCACTAATCCAGTAGGCCACTGGTGGCAACAAGATGGGATTGTGTCATGTGGGTAAAGTGTACTCCTTCTGCAGAAGTTAATAAAATCTAAGTACTTAGCCGTGTCCCCGGTTATGGACAATACTGAGCAACTAAAGTTTGAACCATGGGAGATCTCGACATTCCAACTTCTAATATAAAAACTTGATGCACTTGGGGGTACCAAGGAATTCAAAGAGATTTTGTTAAGCTTGTTGCACTTGGGGTTTACCAAGGTGCTCAAGAGCATGATGTACTTGGGGTTACCAAGGGACTCATGAGATTTTGATAAAAACATGATGCACTTGGGGTTACCAAGTAGCTCAAGGGAATTTTGACAAGGACTTGAACACTTGTGTTTCTACCAAGGAGTTCAAGGAAACTTGGAAAAGAAGATTTGACAAAGGAAAAAACCATTTTGAAAAGATAGGATAAATGTTGCTTTATGCAAGAAGCCTTAAACTCTACTTAGCCAATTATGCATGTATTGAGAGGATCCACTCATATTTACATAAAAGTGAAACTTGCCAATACAATTCAAAATGTATTGACCCTTGTGGCTGTAACTTGTAATGTTGCAGGTTGATTGTTTTATTATATGAAGATTGTTTGATTGACTAGGACTACAAAGTCTACAACCAACATCTGCCTGTGGCACTATGAAGATGAAGGACCCATGACTCTATTTATTCCGCTGCAATGTATTGTAATAGCCATATGAGCTATGTATGATGTAATAAAATTATGTTATTCCTGGTTATAAAGTTATGTTATGACCTTGTATCTTGATATTACATCTTAACTGTGGATGCTAGCTATTGATCCAGGGACTAGCATTGTAAAACACAGGAGGGATCTACCATATTGGGTAGGGACCTCTACAAGTTACCCTCGCACAAGCGAGTTCTCTTTATGGCCTTCAACCTTAAAGGCCTTGCTGATGATTGGTGGTTAGGAGTCCGTGCTTCTTATCCTGGTGAACCCAGCTGGGCTGTTTTTGTGCAACAGTTCACTCACAAGTATTATCCAGAAACATTCAAGGAGGAAATGTCAAAAAAACTGAAGACCATTAAGCAAGGGAAGCTTTCTATAGATGAGTATGAGGCTGAGTTCAGCAAGATGGTATTGTTTGTTGATCATGTGAAGCATGACGAGGCAGCAAAGGCGAGAGCATTCTTTAGGGGACTTAATTCTAGATATAGAGAGGTGATAGTGCGAGGCATGCGAATGATTACTTGTGCATGGTTAAGCAGGCTAGAGGAATGGAGTTGGAAGTTCGACTCACTGTAGCTGACGAGGGTCGCACATGAGGCTCTAGTGCCATAGGGGGCGACCAAAAGGGAGGCCATCGTGGGGGTAATGGGTCTAATACTCAGCGACCTCCATTCAAAAAGTTCAAGGGAAATCACCGTCCTCAACAAACAACAAAGTTTAAACAATCAAGTTCTCAGTCTTCTTCGGTGCCTCGCTCTTCTTCATCGACTCCATCCTTTCGTCCTGTCCCAGGTCAGGGTATGATATGTTTCAAGTGTGGTGAGGGACACCGTGCTTCTGAGTGCACTTGGACTAGGGAGTGTTACCACTGTGGTCGCCCTAGTCATATGGGGCGGGTATGTCGTGAGAACCCCGCTAGCATTCTCAAGTGGGAGAGGACACCTGCTGGTTTGACTACCACATCATCTCGAGGATCTGTAAACATGTTATCAACTGCTCCTACTTCCACTCCACAGTTCCCACTAGCTTGGGCACCACCTCCTGGTTATGTCTGGCAGGATGTTCCAGTTGCTTCAGCGCAGTTTCCTGCATCGTCTGCTCAACTCCAGTTACCTCCACCCCCATAGCATAGTGTTGGACACCCCTCTGCTCCGCCACAACCGGGGTTCTATTCCATGCCGATTACTACTTCTTTGGGACGACCAGATGTCGTGACAGGTACACTTCCAGTTGATTCTCATGATGCACTAATTCTCTTTGATTCTGGAGCTACTTATTCGTTTGTCTCACTAGAGTTTGCAAATAAGGCTAATTTATCCCGACAAGAGATTGGACAATCAGTGGTCGTTAGTTCTCCCGGTGGTCTAATTTCCTCTACAATAGTTTGTCCTGGTTGTGTGATATCTATAGATGATGATGATTTTGTAGATAATCTTATGGTCATTCCTCTGAAGCCCTTTGACGTTATTCTTGGCATGGATTGGTGTCACATCCCAAGATTTTCCAAATCTTGTAATGTGAAAAATAAATGAATAAAATAAAACCTTGTTGATTTTCATGGCCAGAAGAAACTTTTTGAATTTAAATGGAACCTCAAACCCATTTGAATTAAATAAAATCCTAAAGGAATTTAATGAGTTAAACATTTAATTAAAGGAAATTAAAAATGTTTTGGAATTACTATTTTGGGATCATTTAATAAAATATTTGGTATTCAAAAGAAAAGATGAGTTTATAAATAAAGAATATTTTATAAAGCCAAATTAAAACCTTGGCCAAGCTTTGGGAATTAAAAACATTGTATTAGCAAAGGTTTATTTAAATAAATTAATAAGGATTTAATATCCAAACTTTATTTAAATAAAAGGTTTTACCAATTTAATTGAAACATCAAAACTTATTAAATTAATTAAAATAAGATTTCCAAATATTTGATATTCACAAATAAAACCTACTAAAGTGTTTTGGCTTTATTTTAGGTTTTAAAATAAATCTCTTAATAAAACAAATTCTATTTGATTTAATAACTAATGTCCATTTTATTTAATTATTAAATGGGTCCTAAAATAAAGATGTTATTTTGTTTTAAACAAGTTTCCAAATATTCTTTATTTCCAAATAAAACCTACTGACTTGGTTTTGAAAGTGTTTGGAATTCAAATGAAGATTTTATTAAATAAATCAAACCATATTAAATAAATAAAGGACCCTTTTATTTAATTAATAAAGGGATCTTAAAATATTATTTTATTTTGAGATTTGGTTTATGTTGATAAACAGAACCAAAAACTCAATACAATTGTTTGAATTATTTGAATGCTTGAATAGTTGGATGAAATTCAAAATCAGAAAAATAGATTTAGAAATAGAAAAAGATTTAGACAGAAAAAAAATAGAACAGCCCACCATCTGGCCCAACTAACCCAACAGCAGCCCACATATCCCACCTCACCCTCGCCCCCGAAACGTTTTTCTTCACCCCAGAAGAAACCCGCACCCTCACTGGCAGGTGGACCTCCTCCTCGTTTCTTTTCCCACTGACCGGTGGACCCCACCTCTACTGCTCATCGTCCACACCCGCGCGACCCTGTCACCCCCAAACCTCGCTGCCGTTGCTGCCTTTGAATGTCGCGTTCAATTCACAGTAAAGCCGTGCGTTAATCTCGCCGTGACTGCACGATATTAAACGCCTGCATCTTCCCCTCCCTTTCCCTCTGTCGCCATTCCCTCTCTGCCCCGAGGCTGCCCCAATTTGACTCGACACACTCCCAGCTCCGACCACCGTCTCCGACCGATTCCGGCCAAACCACATCACCCCGAGCCTCCCTGAGCACGCTGGGAACTTCCCCACTCCCAGACGCTCCTCCCCGTACCAACCATTCGACCGCAGGCGCCCCAGAGCGTCGGCTACGACAAGCTCCGAACGACGCCGCCGTCTGCAACCTCTCCGACGACCTTCCCCGGTAAGCACTGACCGCCCCACGTCTTCTCGATCATGCAAGCATCTTCGCCTTGGCTTTACGCATCTGACCATACCCTCGGTTGGCCTTCCCGTGACCTGTAGCGACGACTCCGACCACGACCAGGACCACCCGGCGTTGCTCTCTACTCCGGCGAGCAATTGCAGCTGTACCAGAGCGCCCCTTGCCGCGACAAGCACACGTTGAGCATAACCACTTCCTCGCGATTCTAGTGAGCACCTTTTTCCCCCTCTCCGCTTCCTGTAATCGCCGTAGCGTCACTGCCTGGCCGTGCGCCGCCGCAAGCCACCGCCAGCGCCGCCGATCCTTGGCAAGCGTGCTAGCAGCCGTAGGATTCAGATTCGGCGCTCACGATTAGTTCACTTAGCCGCGAAGAGTTACGCACTCTGGACCGCATGATCTGACTTAATCCAACGCACCACAGCGTGATCCAGCCGAACCGGTATCGCCCAGTTAGAAAGCGCCGCGTGTCACTGATCTGTTTAAAAACTGATTTGAAAACAGAATATTTTGTGAATTTCAAACCCTTATAACTTTGGATCCACACGTCCAAAAATTACAAATTTTATGTCGTTAGATTCAGGAGAACAAGACCTAACCAACCCTGGCCTTAGTTTAGAAAATAGTATCTGTTTGTTTGCTTGTTTTTGCAGATTCATTTGTGAGCTTGTTTAGAGTATAAAAATTGTTTAAAAATGATTTTTGGATCAAAACTTTTGCAAAATGGTTTTATGTGACCTTACTGACCCTAGGAACCAACCCTTGGTGTTAAAAATGATTTTGGTAAAATTTAGGTTGAATTATTTGGCTTAGCCAATTTCTAGCCAAATAGAACTATTGATTTTATTATGAAAATTTCTATGGAAAGAAAACTTTGAGAAAATAGCTTGGACCAAACCTACTGACCCAAAAACACCAAGTTTTGCAACGGCAACTCATTGGGTGAAAAACATAAAGTTTTGCTTTGATAAGAAAATATTTTCACCACATAAAATGATGAATGGATTTTGAAAATGGGTTTTGAGATAAAATCTTTTTGCAAAAGACTTTGCCATTTTGGTGAATGACCAATTTGGAACTTACAAAGTTTAGAAGCCTAATGGAAACCACCTTTGTAATTAGAACCATCTCTTACATGCTTACATGCATGACTTAGATCTTGGATTCCATAGTTTGGTGTGTATGAAATGATGTTTGATTGAGTATTTGGAATGCTAGTTGATTGGTGTTGCTTGATTGATTGTAGTGAAATTAGCAAAGTGAGAGACTAGCAAGATCAAGGAGTGAGCCATCATTCCCTTCCAAAAAGGCAAGTTACACTATCATACAAAAGTCCTACTATTTTCATTATACTTAGTGGATTTTGAAACATGCATGAAAATACTTTTATACTTAAGCTATGCTAAATCCTAATAGGATTCCCTATACACTCCTTAGTGAAAATATGTAGTTGCTACATGCTTAGCCATGCTATAATTTGAAAAGAGATACATGTTGAGATTTTACAAAGGTTGAGAAAAGGACTTGTGATTTTAAATAATAAAACAAGGACTCAATGAACCACCTGGGTGGCCAAGGATACTTTTGAGTATTGGAGAAGGTGGCAACAAGAGGAACCATGTCTATGGCAATCTCTTTGTGTTGTGCTCCAAAGGAACCACCCAGGAAACTTAGAGATTGAACATGTTTCTCCAATTGTGGCTTTCATGTGCAACCACATGCTATTATGGCTCTGGCTTAGTCGACTACATTGGGAAGACCCATGCACTGTCTTCAGTTAACCGGACATGGGGATCTGGAATGCTTCATGGGTGCTGAAGGCAAGCTAGCAATGGTGTATGGAAGGACCCTTTGGAAAGACTTCGTCACATTCTCAATCTGCCAGTACTCCATCTTGGTGAGCACTAATCCAGTAGGCCACTGGTGGCCAAAGGATGGGATTGTGACATGTGGGTAAAGTGTACTCCTTTTGCAGAAGTTAATAAAATCTAAGTACTTAGCCGTGTCCCCGGTTATGGACAATACTGAGCAACTAAAGTTTGAACCATGGGAGATCTCGACATTCCAACTTCTAATATAAAAACTTGATGCACTTGGGGGTACCAAGGAATTCAAAGAGATTTTGTTAAGCTTGTTGCACTTGGGGTTACCAAGGTGCTCAAGAGCATGATGTACTTGGAGTTACCAAGGACTCATGAGATTTCATAAAACTTGTTGCACTTGGGGTTACCAAGTAGCTCAAGGGATTTTTGACAAGGACTTGAACACTTGAGTTTCTACCAAGGAGTTCAAGGAACTTGGAAAAGAGATTTGACAAAGGACCAAAACCATTTTGAAAAGATAGGATAAATGTTGCTTTATGCAAATAAGCCTTAAACTCTACTTAGCCATATATGCATGTAATGATAGGATCCACTCATAATATACAAAGTAGTGAAACTTGCCAATACAATTCAAATGTATTGACCTTTGTGGCTGTAACTTGTATGTTGCAGGTTTGTTTGATTTTAGTGAAGATTGTTTGATTAGGATTACAAAGTCTACAACCAACATCTGCCTGTGGCACTTTGAAGATGAAAGACTCCATGATTATTGTTATTCCGCTGCAATGTAATGTAATAGCCAAATGAGCTATGTTTGATGTAATAAACTATTGTTATTCCTGGTTGTAAAATTATGTTATGACCCTTGTTTCTTGATATTACATCTTAACTATGGATGCTAGCTATTGATCCAGGGACTAGCATTGTAAAACACAGGAGGAATCTATCTTATTAAAGATTGGGACCTCTACAATTGGCTACACCGCTATCGCGCTGTGATATCATGTTTTTGGAAGACCGTCTCACTTCAGGCCCCATCTGGAGAAGAGTTGATATTTCAGGGAACTGCTCCTCCACACTCTCTATTTGTCCTTGCTAGCTTGTTTCCTAGGCAACGACCAGTCAATACAGGGTTGCTATGGGCTCTTGATGAAACATCATGTACCGCACAATTAATTGATGCTATTCCAGTGGTACGAGACTATCCAGATGTATTACCTGATGAGTTGTCGGGTATGCCACCAGTGCGGGATGTGGAGTTTCGTATTGATCTTAAACCTGGTACTCAACCTATTGCTATGTCTCCTTACCGATTATCACGACCATTTCAAGAAGAATTGAAGAAGCAGTTGGATGAGTTATTGTCCAAGGATTTGATCTGACGGAGTGTCTCACCTTGGGCGGCGCCTGTTATGTTTACATCCAAGAGGGATGGTAGTTGGCGGAAGTGTGTAGATTACCGTGGTCTTAATGTTGTAACCATCGAGAACAAATATCCATTGTCTTGGATTGAGGATCTGTTTGATCAGCTAAATGGAGATAGGGTGTTCTCCAAGATTGATCTTCAGTCTGGATACAATCAGATTTGTGTTCGAGAACAAGACATTGAGAAGACTGCGTTCACCACCAACTATGGACATTATGAATATAAAGTTATGTATTTTGGACTAACTAATTCCCCTGCTATATTTATGGAGACAATGAACAGTATGCTACACAGGTTCCTTGATAACTTCGTGGTAGTGTTCATTGATGATATCGTCATATATTCAAAGACAGAAGAAGAGAACGAACGTCATCTTAGACTTGTGCTTGAGACTCCGAGGAAGAATAAATTCTATGTGAAGCTAAAGAAGTGTGAGTTTTGGATTTCGGAAGTGGCTTTTCTAGGTAATGTTATTAACCAGCGGGGTATACTGGTTGATCCTAGTAAGGTATCTAGAATTTATGGATTGGCCGAGACCATCCAATGTTAAGGAGGTAAGGAGTTTCTTGGGCTTGGCGGGTTATTATAGGAAATTTCTGAAGGAGTTTTCTATCATCGCCAAGCCAATGACCAAACTAACCCAAAAGGATGTGAAATTCCAGTGGACTAATGAATGTGAGAATAGCTTCTCTACTCTCGAAAATAGTCTGGTGACTGCGCCTGCGCCTGTTCTCACTCTTCCCGAGCCAGGGAAGCGCTTCATAGTCTACTCTGATGCTTCTCTAGTTGGACTTGGGTGTGTTCTCATGCAAGACGGCAAAGTTATTGCTTATGCTTCGAGGCAATTGAAAAAGCATGAGCAGAATTGTCCTACCCATGATCTAGAGCTTGCAGCTGTGGTGTTTGCACTAAGATTTGGAGGCATTATCTTTATGGAGAATCTTGTCATGTTTTCACTGATCATAAAAGTCTCAAATACCTATTCACACAGAAGGAGTTGAACCTAAGGCAAAACGAAGGCTAGAGTTGATAAAGGACTATGACCTCACTATCCAGTACAATCCAGGAAAGGCAAATGTGGTTGCAGATGCTCTTAGCCGCAAGTCTGTACCTCCCACCGTGGATTCTCTTGTTGCTGATTTCGAACGGATGGATGTGTCATATTGCTTTGCGGGTGTAGCACAAGAGGAAACACAACTCATCCTTCAGTCAGCTATTCCATATAGAGTGAGAGAGGCACAACAAAGTGATCGTCTGTTACAGCAAGTACGAGAGTGCATTCTACAAGGTAGAGCCGGAGCGTTTACTAGGGGGTTTGGTTTCATGGTCGTCTGTGTGTGCCACAAAAGTCTCAGGTGAAGGAGGACATTCTTCGGCAGGCACATCATACCCCCTACACCGTTCATTCTGGGGAGACACAGATGTATCAGGATCTGAAACAAACTTATTGGTGGAAAAGAATGAAAGTTGACGTGGCCAAGTATGTGTCCTCTTGCCGAGTTTGTCAGCGAGTAAAGGCTGAGCGTAAGCGGCCAGCAGGACTGCTACAATCCTTAGAGGTTCCAGAATGGCCATGGGATGACATTGACATGGATTTTGTGGTTGGGCTACCTCGTACACGAAGGGGGAAATATGCAGTATGGGTGATTGTGGATCGACTTAGCAAAGTTGCTCATTTTATTCCTATCCGCACCACTGACTCTGCAAGTAACTTGGCACTGATATATGTAAGGGAGATATTAAGGTTGCATGGGGCTCCTAAAACAATTACTTCTGATAGGGATGCTAAGTTTGTATCAAAGTTTTAGGAGAGTTTGCAGAGTGCCTTGGGGACGCAACTAAGATTTAGCACTGTGTTTCATCCCCAGACAGATGGTCAGTCAGAGCGTACAATCCAAACACTCGAAGATATATTGAGGTGTTGCGTCCTATCCTAGCAAGGGAGCTAGGAGGATCATTTGCCACTTGTTTAGTTTGCTTATAATAATAGTTATCAAGTTAGCATACGTATGGCACCTTACGAGGCTCTGCATGGAAGAAAATGTAGATCTCCATTGTGTTGGGGTGCCGGGGGCGAGAAGGCAGTTCTTGGACCTGATTGGGTTCAACAAGCTACGTAGCTGAAATTAGACAGCATATGTTGGCAACACAGAGTAGGCAAAAGAGCTATGCTGATTCCAAAAGGTCGAATGTGAAATTTCAGGTTGGGGAGGAGGTACTCTTAAGGGTATCACCCACTAATGGAGTAATAAGATTTAACATCAAAGGAAAGCTTAGTCCACGATACATCGGACCTTTCTTGATATTGGCTCGAGTGGGAAAGCTAGCTTACCGACTTGAGTTGCCCGAGTCGATGAAAGGTGTGCATAATGTGTTCCATGTCTCTATGCTGCGGAAGCATTTCCGTGATCCAGAACGTCAGATTACCATGAAACGAATTACCATTGAACAAGATTTAACCTTTGAGGTTCGCCCTGTGAGGATGTTGGAAGAGTCCGAGAGAGTGATGCGGAATAGGACGCTAAAATATGTGAAGGTCCTTTGGTCGTAACAAACTGAGCGTGAGGCGACTTGGGAACTTGAGTCTCGCATGCGTGAAAAATATCCGGAATTATTCATGCCTGGTATGTGATAATTGAATATGTTTTTCCGTTATGTTTAATTTTTTTTTGCGAGTAGAAGAACGAGAGAGAATTCGGGGTCGAATTCTGTTTAAGGGGGTAAGAATGTAATACCCCAAATTTTTATGCTAAGATTTTGTAGTTGTCTAGTCTTATAGAAAATAAATAGAAGAATATTTAAATCTGATTTAGGAGTAGAAATTTAGAGCCACGAAAGTAAAAAGAGGAAAATAAAAGAAAAATAATGTATACGTGTGTGCTAGTGCTTGAATTGACGACCTAGCATGTAATAGCTAAAGGTCTGGTTCTAGTAGTACAAAGTTGGTATTACGTTTTTATATAACTTCAACTTGGAGAAAGGAACGAGCTGGGCTTATTGTATTTGGGCCTGAACTCGTACAACCTATATTGCCCCATGTTTTGGAGGGTTGAGTTGGACTCCGCCACTACTCATCTTTGTCCTTCAGAAAACCTAGAGTTAGTCCTCTTAGGACGCTGCCGCTACGTCCTCTCGTAACGCGCCGTCGCCGCCGTCAAGTTGTTGATGTCGCTGCGAGGCTGTGACGCCTTCTCTTGGTTGTCTCCGCCAAACTGTTCCATCGCCATCGTTCTTGACTGAGCAACCACTTCGGATTTGGTTAGTCTCTTTGTTTTGCAGCGCTTTCCTTTATGAGCTTATTCCAGAAATAGTGTGCGTGTATAGAGCTGAACACGAGGATTTTTTCCAACCAATTATCGATCTGCTACTGATCAGGCATTTTGGCTGCTCGTCCTGGTGAGGATTTGGGGTCAAATTTTGGGGACAGTAATGTCTAGACCTGGAAATTTTATGGGCACCCGATTGGAATTAAGATGTTTGTACCGATCATTATTTACTGTATAGCTTGTACATGAGATTAGTGGTCAGTTTTCTGTCCATGTACGTACTCATGTGTGTTGATCGCTCGACACCTGGAGACTTTTAATTTTTGTATTATTTTTCTAGCTGATTCAGGCGTATAAGGAGTAGGACAAGAGCTACACGGGAAATTAGTAAACTGCCTATTTCGTTCTAAGATGTCAATCTGGAACTTGTCGTGAGTCACTATCAGGTTTGGGCTAAGTATTTGGCGTCTTCGTGTGGCCCTTGGTCTGATGCTATTAGTTAGGAGGTTCTGCTTAGAGTAGTTTTTAAGAATAAATCCTTAGGCTCTTAGCTGTAAGAATATTTCTTCTTATCCCGGTATCTAAGAACACTTTCTTTGGTTGTATAACATAAAAGAAAAGGGAATGCTAGTATTTAGCCTTCCCGGCCATTCCATGGTTATTTTTTTAGCAAACAGCGAGAATGTTTTGTCGGTTGTCTGCGCATAGGAGCGGTGTTATATTTTTGTCAGTATGCTTTTGAAGTGTTGTTGTGAATTAAGTGTGATAATTGTTTCAATAACATGTCCTGGTACTTCTAGTCCGGAGTCTTATAGTTCACAGTTTATGCCCCGTGGTTGAGGCAAGTTCATGGCGGATAGTAATTCTGCATATATCTCTTCACTTGATTTCACTTAAAGTGCATGTTTTTATGTCTATGATAATCCATGATGACAATGATAATGATGATGGCATGCGCATATTTTGCATTTTTGCATACTCATGATGACAATGATGATAGTGTGACCTACTTCGGTGGGCAAAATGCGACCTTCATTGATGGGCTGCGACCCACTTTGGAGGCATCCTCCACGAGTTGGACATGTGTCCACTCGAGCAATACCGTTATTCGCAATGAGATGAGATGAGCATATAGGCATGTAGGACATAATATTATGTTCTAATGGATGAATGATGTCTAATGATGTCCTTGTGTTTTGACTTACGTAAACTTACTATATGTTTGTGAACTTGTTGAGTCTTTGTACTCACCCTTGTTGCTTTCATGTTTTTAGGTAAACCTTGAGGACGACATGCATGGGGAATATGGGAGTAGAGCCACCACCAACTACACATCACGACCTTAATTTTATCTTGCAATGATTCATTTCTTAATAATAAGATTATCTTGTCTGGTTGGGTTTTGGAGTATGTTGAATAGAACCTTAAAACAGTTTTGGTTATGTTTTTGCGTGTGGTGGATAAATTGTTGTTTCCTAGCGGTTTAGAGTTTTGGGTATATTATTTGAGGTGAAGAACTTGTTCTATCCGGTGATCTATTCATGCATTTGGTATTCCAATATTATTGCCTGTCGTGGATGTCCCAAAAACATAGGAGACTCTGTCGAAATTTCCCAAAAGATTTTTTTTATATGTGTAATGTATGTGGTAACACCTCAAGTGCTTTGTTGGCTTGGGGTGTTACATCTTTCCTCTCAACTCGCAGTCCCTCCCTGGTCCCACCTGTCAGTTATAGAAGGGGATGATCGGGGCTGGCTGTTGGGCTGCATGTCACATCCCAAGATTTTCAAATCTTGTAATGTGAAAATAAATGAATAAAATAAAACTTTGTTTAATTTTCAGAGCCAGAAGAAACTTTTTGGAACTCAATGGGAACCTCAAACCCATTTGAATTAAAAATAAACCTAAAGGGATTTAAAAAGATAAACATTTCATAAAAGGAAAAATAAAAATATTTGGAAATATTATTTTGAAACAATTAAATGAAAAGATTTGTTTTCAAATGAAATAGAAGTTTATAAATAAAGATTATTTTATAAAGCCAAATTAATCCTTGGCCAAACTTTGGGAATTAAAAACATTTTATTTTAAATAAAATAGCAAAGGTTTATTTAAAAATAATAAAGGATTGTTTAAATAAAATAATAGGGATTTAATATCCAAATTTTATTAAAGTAAAGGCTTTTTTCCATTTTAAATAGACATTAAAACCTATTTATTTATTTCAAATAAGTTTACCAAATAATTTATATTCTCAAATAAAACCTACTGAAGAGTTTTGGTTTTACTTTTAGTTTTCAAAATAAAGATATTAATAAAATAAATCCTAATTGATTTAATAATGAAGTCTATTGAAATTAATTATTAAAGGATCCTAAAATAAAAGGTTATGTTATTTTGTTTTAAACAAGTTTCCAAATATTCTTTGTTTCCAAATAAAACCTACTGATTGGATTATGAAAGTGTTGGGAATTCAAATGAAGATTTTATTAAATAAATCAAACTATATTAAATAAGTAAAGGACCCTTTTATTTAATTAATAAAGGGATATTAGAACATTATTTTATTTGATAATTAGATTATGTTAATAAACAGAACTATTTGCAATATCACAAAGTTTGGATGTCACTTGATTTGATTTAAACATTGTTTGACTTGAGTGAAGGATTGAATAATTGATTTGAGTTTCAAAACAGGAAAATAGAAATAGAAAAAGAAAAGAGTTCAGAAACAGGAAAAATATAAATACAGGTCGACCCAACCCATCAACCCACTAAGGCCCAGAACCAGCCCAGCTAATCTTTCCCCAGAGAAAACGATTCACACCCACTAACAGACCCGCGCACAGTATGACAGGTAGACCTCCCCCCCTCCCGTTTCTTTTCCCACTGACAGGTAGACCCCACGCTACTGTTCTTCTCTCACACCCGCGCGACCCCTTCTTCCTCCCTCGTCGCCGTTTCCTGCTATGATTCCGTGGACTTAATTCGTCATAATGCAGCCACCATTACCCGCTTTGACTGTGCTCGTTAAAACCCCAGCGTCTCCTCCTCCTTTTCCCTCAGACCACTCCCTCTCTCTGCCCCTAGGCTGCCGCCAATCTCTGCTGCACCGCCGCCGTCTCCGACGAGCTTAGCCCTCAATTCCGGCCACACACTGCCTCCCCTTGCTTCCTCGACCAAGCACGCACGCTCCCCATCCTCTGGCGCTTCTGTCCGTGCCCTCCGTTCAACCGCGGGCGCCCCAGCACGTCGGCTACGACGAGCTTCCGAATGCCGCCGCGTCTGCAACCTCTCCGACAACCTTCCTCGGTAAGCCTCGACCGCCCCGCGCCCTCTCGTTCACGCACACAGCTCTGCCTTGATCCTACGATTCTAACCGTGCCCTCGTTTTGCTTCGGGGTGAACCACAGAGTCGACTTCGACCACGACCACGCGCAACCGACGCCAGACCTAGCTCCGGCGAGCAATTGCCGCAGTACCCGAGCTCCCCTTGTCAAGCCAACAGCACGACGAGCGTCACCACGACCCTACGATCTCGGTGAGCCTTCTCCTCTTCTTCCTTGTGTCCTGAATCACCGGTGACCACCCCGCCTGAGCGCTGCCGCCAAAGCACCGCCGTCAGCGCCGCCCACTTTAGGTCAAATTCGCCAGTATCGTTCGATCCAGATTTAGCGGCCACGATTAGATCACTTATCGTCGAAGGGGTATGTCCTCTGGGCCACTCGATCTAACTAGATCCAACGCCCCACAGCCGCGATCCAACCGAAACGGTATGGACCAATAGGAACACGATGCGTGGCCAAGTTTAAAACTAAAAACAGATTTGAATCTGATTTAATTGCAAACTTCAAACCCTTGTAACTTTCAAACCACACGTCCAAAAATTATAAATTTTATGTCGTTGGATTCAGGAGAGCAAGACCTAAACAACCATGGCCTTAGTTTGGAAAATAGTATCTGTTTATTTGCTTGTTTTTGCAGATTCATATATGAGCTTGTTAGAGTAGGAAAAATGATTAAAATTGATTTTAGGGTTAGATCTTTTTGCAAATTGATTAATGTGACCTTACTGACCCTAGGAACCAACCCATAGTGTTAAAAATGATTTTGGTAAAAATTGGATTGGATTATTTGACTTAGCCATTTTCTAGCCAAATAAAAATTATTGATTTTATCATGAGAATGTTTTTGCAAAGAAAACTTTGGGAAAATGGTTGAGCCAAACCTACTGACCCAAAACACCAAGATTTGAAAATGGCAACTCACTTGATGAAAAACATAAGGTTTTGCTTTGATAAAAATATTTTCACCACATGAAATAATGTTTGGATTTTAAAATGGTTTATGGACTACAAGCTTTTTGCAAATAACTTTGCCATCTTGGTAAATGACCAATGTGGACCTTACAAAGTTAAAATCCTAGTGGATACCTCCCTTGAGAATAAAACCATCTTAAGCATGTTCCCATGCATGACTTAGAATCCATTGCTTTGTGTGTGTGAAATATTGTTTGAATATTGGTTTGGAATGTTACTTGATACTATGCTTGTTTGAATGATTGTAGTGGAATTAGCAAAGTGTGAGACTAGCAAGATCAAGGAGTAAACCCTCATTCCCTACCAAAAAGGCAAGTTACACTATCATACAAAAGACCTACTATTTTCATTATACTTAGTGGATTTTGTACACATGCATGAAAATGTTTTATACTTATGCTATGCTAAGATCCTAAATAGGATTCCCTATACACTCCTTAGTGAAAATATTGAAGTTGTACATGCTTAGCCATGCTATGATTTGAAAAGAGATACATGTTGAGATTTTACAAAGGTTGAGAAAAAGACTTGTTTTTTTTACATAATAAAACAAGGACTCAATGAACCACCTAGGTGGTGCAAACTTTATGTTTTGGAGAGGGTGGCAACAAAAGGAACCATGTCTATGGCAATCACTTTGTGTTGTGCTCCAAATGAAAACCACCTAGGAAACTTAGAGATTGAACATGTTTCTCCAATTGTGGCTTTCGTGTACAACCACATGCTATTATGGCTCTGGCTTAGTCAACTACATTAGGAAGACCCTTACATTGTCTTTAGTTACCGGACATGGGGATCTGGAATGCTTCATGGGGGCTGAAGACAAGCTAGCAATGATGTATGGGAGGACCTTTTGGAAAGACTTCGTCACACTCTCAGTCTGCCGGTACTCCATCTTGGTGAGCACTAATCCAGTAGGCCACTGGTGGCAACAAGATGGGATTGTGTCATGTGGGTAAAGTGTACTCCTTCTGCAGAAGTTAATAAAAATCTAAGTACTTAGCCGTGTCCCCGGTTATGGACAATACTGAGCAACTAAAGTTTGAACCATGGGAGATCTCGACATTCCAATTTCTAATATAAAAACTTGATGCACTTGGGGGTACCAAGGAATTCAAAGAGATTTTGTTAAGCTTGTTGCACTTGGGGTTACCAAGGTGCTCAAGAGCATGATGTACTTGGGGTTACCAAGGAACTCATGAGATTTGATAAAACTTGTTGCACTTGGGGTTACCAAGTAGCTCAAGGGATTTTTGACAAGGACTTGAACACTTGAGTTTCTACCAAGGAGTTCAAGGAACTTGGAAAAGGGATTTGACAAAGAACCAAAACCATTTTGAAAAGATAGGATAAATGTTGCTTTATGCAAATAAGCCTTAAACTCTACTTAGCCAAATATGCATGTATTGATAGGATCCACTCATATTACACTTAGAAGTGAAACTTGCCAATACAATTCAAATGTATTGACCCTTGTGGCTGTAACTTGTATGTTGCAGGTTTGATTGTTCTTAGTGAAGATTGTTTGATTAGGATTACAAAGTCTACAACCAACATCTACCTGTGGCACTTTGAAGATGAAGGACCCCATGATTATTATTATTCCGCTGCAATGTAATGTAATAGCCCTATGAGCTATGTATGATGTAATAAAATTATGTTATTCCTGGTTATAAAGTTATGTTATGACCTTTGTATCTTGATATTACATCTTAACTGTGGGTGCTAGCTATTGATCCAGGGACTAGCATTGTAAAACACAGGAGGCTCTATCTTATCTAAGATTGGGACCTCTACACTGCACCTGGGCGACAGGTAAGCAAAAAGGAGTTGGGCCATGGCCAGGATTTGTTTCTTATTTGTTTTCCTTTTTTCTATTTTCTGTTTTACTTTCATATTTGAATTTTCCTTATTTGATTTGAATTCTCCTTATAGAATTGATTTACTGAGTGATTGCAACATTAATAAAGTATATTAAGGTTCTTTTATGAGTTTGTCATATAATGGTATTATTTCTTTATTTTTTTCTATCGAAACCCTTATTATATTATGTAGTAGCCCTTATTATTAATTTTTCTTTCTACATTAAACCATGGCTTTATTATATGATATTTCCTTATTTGTTTATAAAACTTAACTCTAGTTGGCTCATAGTTTGAATAGAAATTTTTGTATGTATAATGATCCTATATCATTATTTGATGCATGAAATACAAAATAAATTAATATGGTTATTACTACTTCCATTGACTTGGAAAATGGCAATATATATATTTTATTATGATAAACAAAGAAGTTTAAGGTTTGAATTGTAAATGTTTACCCTAGAGTTTAGGGTCCTTAATTTACTTATATTCTTTTGTCGATGTGAGTAAAGATTTAATAGGCTAAGCATATGGTCTTATGTTTGTGATCTATAATGATATAAACCTTTTAAAATAGAAATTTATTAATTAAAATGTCTTATGGAAAATATTTGATAAAAATATCTCTTAAATACATATGATTAAGATAATTGGAATGATAGAGATGTGCTTATATGATTTACTATTGGAAAATATTCCTATAAAGTGATATAGACATAAGATAATGGATCAATAACATGAAATGGATATTATGTTTGGTTTGAGATTTAGAGTTGGTTGTTTACCAAGAATTTCTATTTTCCATGATTCACAATCCTGGATTTCTAATTAAGGAATTCCTTTCCTAGATATACTATTTCTTCCTATCCATCATCATGGTTAACATGATGAGCTTTACTTCACAAAAAATATATTCTTATTCACCTATTATTATTCTAAAATCATTGATAAATCCAATGAGCTTGACATTGAAGCTTTTATAGTTTCCTCATATCCATTCTAGATTATACCCACTACTCTACTGTTGATAACCTTCCATCCAACAAGTAGTTCCTTCAAACTCCACTCATAATCTTCCTTAATCATCCATCACTAATATTCCTCCATCAGATGTATGTATCCAACTACCTTTCTCTAAGGCTTACTATCATTTAAGATGAATAACACTTCTTCCATAACTCCATGCTATACTAGCTTTAATTGAATCATACTGTCTTACATTTACTTTACTCTCATAACTCACACTCCAACCTCACATTATATTAATGTGGCTTGTAATGACTAATCTAGGATAACTTATCTCTACTAGGGTTTCAATCATGTTCTACCCACCAATATCACTTATACTAGATATAGATAGACAATCCTGGTGAGTAAGGCATGATCATTATAATCATTTATAGCTTAGGTTTCCAGTTGGCTATCCAAGGCTTCATCAATACTACTTTTCAATTGTATTGAAATTATCTTCTTAGTATCTCATATTGGATTAAGGGTTATTCATGGACTATGCCCTCTTTAAAAGATTTAAGTAGATGCTATGATAAAATCAAGAAGTAGTAGATCAAGTATTGATAGTTAAAGAATTTGTGAATCAATGGTTGATTACTCAACATTGATGAACAACAGATATTGAGATAGGTTTCGTAAAGATTGATATGGAAAGAAAGATATATGGTGAATGATCTTGACTTAGTCTCTTTCCAACTCAAACTCATTAAAGAGTTAAAGTTAGGTATTACTATGATACTGATAGTAAGAATAGATAAGAATAAGATAGGTCAGGATTGTTCATTACATTTATATTACTTTAGTTGTAATCTTAACTTGGCACTTATGAGTTGTTGTGCTGAATATTATGGTATGATCCCTTAAGGATCAAATATTAACCCTTTAAGCAATGTATTAGGAGTAACCTCTTATTATCTTTGATCTATCCTTAGATCAATTCATGTTTACCCAAATAAGGTTTTAACAAAGGTCATAATGAAACTTATCACAGTCAACTTGATGATCAACTTCAATTCCATCAAGTTGAGAGAAGCTTCAATCACTTTGATAAGTTATGTTTAAAAGCGCGAAATTTATTCGGATTTTCTATGCATGAATGCAATGCACACATCTGGGTTTAGCTTATTTTTAAGCTCTAATGCTGGGAAGTTACAGTTGGTTGCTCCCAGTCTTTTGCTACCCTCCAATTGTATGAGTAAGCTCTACACGTGCTTCCAACTCCCAAGAAACCAATTTATTCCAAAGTGTCCACTATAAATTCCTATGCATGGTGTGTTAAACCATTCCAAGTATATTCTTGTTTTCATCTATCTTCCAATTAAAAAGTATTTTGTTATGTGAAAACTTAGTGATTAAAGCTCTCACGAACTTGATGACACACTTTATATTCCTTGCCCCTAATAAACTTGAACCATTATGTCATCTATGTTGTATATGCTTGCACTTATACGTTCGAATTAGCAGAACCATGCTGTCATGGGGAAGGTTTTCAACATTGCACTTGTACTTTGTACACAGTTGATATCATGCTCTTTTGTCTATGGATGTCACCAGTGTGAAATAAAGAGGGAGCTTGTAAGTCCATGGAGTTATGTATTTTGTGTTAGAGAAATTCATAGGCCGCTAGCCTAAGCCATGCCTAATCATGGTGGAAACTTGCAACATCACCATAATGAGCATTCTGTGAAGCATCCTCAATAAAAATCTATACAAATATTAAATAAAAAGATCACTGAGATGCTCATTGTCTGCTTGCCTTGTCATTTTGGTTATGGGATAGCTCCTGTACCATGTGCAAGGGGTATCCCGTTGGCGGTTTTCTATGATACACATGTATTTACTATGACAAGAACTTACAGGTGACCAAAGTTGAGTAGCATACGGTGCGGCCCTCGTATTCAAGGGACATGAGATTGCCAACTTATACTTTGTCAAGCATATACTCCATAGTTTGTTCACTTTAACCTTAATCACTTCAAGATGCTTATGATAGAGGCAATGAGGGCTAAAAGCTAACAAGTACCATAATTTTTGGAAGCTCTTTTTGAAACTTGAAATTCATGCTTCCCTTTATGAAGGGGCCTTTCTTACACCTTTATATTGAGTCTCCACCTTCTACCTTTAGGCACCATTGAGAGAGCATAGTTTCCATTCTTAGTTCTATGTGAAGTCTCCTAAAGCTTATTGATTGATGCATATTGTGATATTACTTGTTCTTGTGCTATTTGTATCTAGTCATTCTTATAAACTTTGAAGGTCTCCTATGCATCTATTTGCTACTTCATGAGGGACAAGCTGAATGCCACTATGCCATGTTTTCTGTATGTGAAACAAACAAACGTTTTCCAATGCATGTTATTCATGATCTTTGTTTGTAGCCTTTCATGTTGCATGCATAGTTACTTTGTCTTACTGTTAGAACTCCATCTTTCATACACATGTTTAGAGTTCTTTGATCCCAGCTTTCAATGCTTGCAATTGGTTTGATCTTGGTTTTGATGGTGCATGTCACCTCAAAAATTATTCTTTTATCACTTACCTACTCGAGGACGAGCAGGAGTTAAGCTTGGGGATGCTTGATACACCATGCTTGTTTAGTATCTACTTTGCTTTGCCTTGTCTACACTTTTAGGTGTTTTATATGTTTTATGGTACTAACCTATTAACAAGTTGCCATAGTGCCAGTTGTCTGTTTTCTTCTGTTTTTGGTTCCAAAAAGGCAGAAAATCAATATTCTCGAAATTGGACGGGACAAAAGCCAAAGTCAATATTTTACCGTGGGGAACACGAAGCCAGAATACGAGACGAAGGAGACTCACCAGGGGGCCACACCCCCTGGCAGCGCGGGCTAGCCCTAGCCACGCCTGGGGGATGCAGCCGCCCTAGTGGCCCCCTGCCTCGCCTCTTCGCCTATAAAGTCCCCCCGACGCCTAAACCCTAAGTACCCGATCAATATTCCACGAAACCGTTTGTAGCCGCCGCCATCGTCCCTAGATCGGGGGATCTGAAGCTCTTCCCGGCACCCTGCGGAGGGGAGATCATCCCGGAGGCCTTCTTCTTCATCATGCGAGCCTCCGGTATGAAGCGTGAGTAGTTCCACCTTGGACTACGGGTCCATGTAGTAGCTAGATGGTTGTATCTCCTCCTTGTTCTTTCATGTCTAGATCTTGTGAGCTCCGTTCATGATCAAGATCTCATCTATTTGTAATCATGCATGTTGTGTTTGCAGGGATCCAATGGATATTGAGATTACTATGCAGATTGATTAATGGTTTTGTCTATTTGATTCTGTCATGTCTGTGTTGTTTGTGATCTTGCATGCTCTCCGTTGTTAGTAGCTATCTTGTCCAAGTAGTTGCTAGTGACTCCAAGAGGGGGTATTTATGCTCGATAGTGGGTTCATGCCTCTACTTAATCAAGGGAAGTGACAGAAATCTCTACGGTTGTAGATGTGTTGTTGCCACTAGGGAGAAAACAACGGTCTCTTGTTCATGGAACAAGTGGATTGTTTACCTTATACACTTTGCTTAAAGCAGTTGTCTGTTGCTTGCAACTTAATACTGGAGGGGGTTCGAATGATAACCTGAAGGTGGACTTCTAGTCATGGATGCAGTTGGATGGCGGTCTATGTATATTGTTGTATTGCCCAATCGAATCTCATAGGATCTTTTTGTCTAGTATTGCATTGTTATGCCTTGCTCAGTCCTGTCAATTGCCCTGATGTAATTTGTTTACCCAACATTCCATGTCTGTTTATCTAAGGAGAACACCTCTAGTGAACTATGGACCCCGGTCCAATATTTACCATTGATACATCTTCCACTGTTATTGTTTACTTGCTGCAAACCATCATTACCTTCCACACCATACAATTAATCCTTTGTTACAGCAACCGGTGAGATTGACAACCTCACTGTTAGTTGGGGCAAACTCTTGAGTTTGTGTTGTGCAGGTTTCCACGATGCTTGCAACACCTTTGAGACGTTTCCTTCCTCCTACTGGTTCGATAACCTCGGTTTCTTACTGAGGGAAAACCTGCTTGTTGTACTGCATCATACCTTCCGCTTGGGGCCTCCCAATGAAGTGCTACTGCACTCATCAATCACATTAATAAAAGCACTTGAGTGGCATAATATATCTACTTATTCAACTAGATTACAAAGCTCATGATCAATAAGATCACACATAGAGAGAGATGAACACATAGCTACCGGTAGAGCCCTTAGCCTAGAGGGAGAACTACTCCCTCCTCATCATGGGGGTCAACAACGGCGATGGAGATGGCTCCGGGGATAATTCCCCATCCCGGCAGGGTGCCGGAACAGAGAATTTTGTCCCCCGAATATCGTCTTAGTGGCGGCGGCACTGCAGAACTTTTCGTGGAATTTTGATCTTGTATCTAGGTTTTTTTCCTCAGGGGAATATATAGGCGAAGGGTCAAGGTCGGTGGATGCCCGAGGGGCCCACACCATACGGTGGCGTGGCCAGGGGGCCCGCGCGGCCACCTGGTATGGTTGCTTCGTGCATACTCTTCGTCTCTCCTTCGGACTTCGTGTTTGCCTCTGAAAAATAGGAACTTTGGCTTTTGTTTCGTCCAATTCCGAGAATATTACTTTACTAGTATTTCTGAAACAAAAAACAGCAGAAAACATGAACTGGCATTGTGGCATCTTGTTAATAGGTTAGTTCCAGAAAATGTATAAAAATGCCACAAAGTGTAGACAAAACATAAGATATTTGATACAAAAAAGCATGGATCATCAAAAGTCATAGATACATTTACGACGTATCAGGGCCGTAGTGGATGAGGTGGCAGTGGTAAGTCATGATAGGATTCGCAACATAGAAAATAAAAACAATTCTACTAGAACACAAACAAAAGCCAAGATTTTATTCTAAGAAGATGCAAGTAACAAGAATATTAGATCTACATACCCTTGTAGAACATGAGCAGAAATATTTTAACAACGTGGTTGATGTAGTCATTCTCTCCGTGACCCAACGATGCACCAAGCGGCACCTCCGAGATGAGAACATGTACGAATTGGTGACATCTCTTCCTTCTTGATCCAGCAAGACGAGATGGAAAGGTAGGTGGGGTCAAAACCAGCAGCACACGTGGTGGTGGTTTATGGTAGAGAATTCCACGGGCAAGGCTTCGCCTATGCGTATATTTCACGAGGAGGAGTGGAATAGAGGGAGGGAGACAACCACCAATTGGGTAGCCTCATGTGCCTCCTCTCTTTTTATATACACAGGAGGGTCGGCTAGGGGACTGCCTTGCCTCCCTAAGGAGGCTCAGAGGCCAAGAGGAACCCCTCCCCCCAAACTGTTATAAACATGTTGAGTTCCGCCTTGTAAACACCTTTTACAATCTCTCGGTCACCTTATGAATAAAGTCTGAGGGAACCTTCCCCATTACACATATATTTCTATCTTTGAGATCCAAACCTGCTGACCCGATTTGATTGCCAAACAAATAATATCTCTTTCGATCTTCGAAAGTGAGACTATCGTGGGATCAAGAAATCAATCCTTCGTCAATGTGCAAGTGTAGGGTTCGCAGCATAGAAAATAAAAAAATTCCTACGATAGGAACTATGTACCAAGATCTATCTACTAGATACAAACAACGGGCGGATGTATATCCGTAGAGAACATACCCTTGAAGACCAAAAAATCTTAACGAGTTCGACTCGTGGTTGATGTAGACGATCTCTTGCCGATCTCAAGATCGAGAGGAAGTCCTAGCGCTGCAAATCAGCAGCGCATCCGTGCTCGCACACACGTTCGAGGCACCGAGCAACCTCCGCCTCCTCACTCCAGCGATGCAGCGGAAGCACAACTCTTTCTTGCCGAATAGCCACCGGGAACATGTATCTCGCTAGTCCGAGACCATGGGGATAAATTCTACAGGGGGAGAGAGATCCTTCACGAGGAGGTGTGAGTGAGAGAGAGGAGAGGGGGTGCCTTTTATAGGAGGAGGGGGGCACCCAAGGTGGTGGCCGCCGGCCATGGGGGCTGCCCCCTCCCCTCCTTCATTCATGTGGGTGGACACTCCACTCACAAAAATCCATTCAAATCCCTCCACTCAAAATCCCACTCAAACATGCCATTAAATTTCCACCAAATTTAATGCAAACTCTCATTAAATAAAACTCTTTTATTTTATTCAGAATTTTGTCAATTACTTTAATGACAAACATTCACAAATAACCCCTTGCTAGAATTCTATTTCTCATGCATAACCACTTTATGCAATTTCACCCAAAAACCTGTTTCGGTATCTAGTGAAATAAATTCCTGCGCTCGTTTATTCTTTCGGCATGAAACTTTTGCTCCAATTGGATGTCGGTGTCTCTTAAGTGTGTCACCCTATGGTTCGTGAATAATGCGGACATGATCGAGACCCCTCTCGGATCAATAATCAGAAGCGGGATCTGGAGACCCATACTGACTCCCACACATTCAACGATGACTTTCTTGTGATCGTCGGAACCTTTTACGTTAGTATCTTAATCCCTTTGTTTCACGATATATTACATGTCCGAGATTCGATCATCAGTATCTCCATACCTAGTTTGATCTCGTTACTGACATGCACTCTTTTCTCGTTCCCGTGATATAACATTCTAGTGATCAAATCACTTGCTTGCAAGCTAACCAATGTGATATCACCGAGAGGGCCCAGAGTATATCTATCCGTCATCGGAACGAACAAATTCCACTCTCGATCCATGGGCCTCAACATAACACTTTATTAGTTCTAAATCCATCTTTATAATCACCCTGTTACGGTGTGACATTTGATGTTATCAAGAAACTCTTCCGGTGTTAGTGATTGACATGATCTCATGGTCTAAGGATTAGGATCACTTCGTAAGTTGTTATAGCAATATAAACTCAATGACTTTGATCGTAATGATATACTTTGGATGAATGTTCATCACACCATTACACTAATGTTGTGATCCCGTTATTAACAACATCCAATGTCCATGATCAGGAAACCTTGATCATCTTGTTAATCAACGAGCTAGTTTATGAGAGAGGCATAACTAGGAACTTTCTGTTTGTTTATTAAACACACATGTATTAACGTTTCCATATTAATAAAATTATAGCATGCAAAATAAACATCTATCATATACTTGGAATACACATAATAAACACTTTATTATTGCCTCTCAGGGCATATTCCCTTCAGTCTCCCACTTGCACTAGAGACAATAATCTAGTTACATAGTGATAAATCTAACACCCATTGAGTTCTGGTGTTGATCATGTTTTGCTCTAGGGAGAGTTTTAGTCAACGGATCTGCTACATTGAGATCTGTGTGTACTTTACAAATCTTTATATCTCCATCCTTGACATGCTCGCGGATGGAGTGAAACCGGCGCTTAATATGCTTGGAATGCTTGTGAGGCCTTGGATCTTTGGCATTGGAAATGGCACCATTGTTGTCACAATAGATCACCATTGGGTCCAACGCGTTTGCAACCACTCCTAGTTCGGATATGAACTCATTCATCCAAACTGCTTCCTGGGCCGCTTCCGAAGCAACAACATATTCGACCTCCCTTGTTGATCCCGCTGAAGGGTTTCGCGGCATAGTAAATCAAAAATTTCTACGGATGCGAACAGAGGGAAAGCCAAGATCTAATCTAGGATATGCAAACAACGAGAGAGATTGGATTAGATCTTCATACCCTTGAAGATTCGCACAGCGGAACGTTCGTCGGAACGTGGGTGATGTAGTCGTACTCGCTTCTCCTCCTCGCGATCCGATCCGATCTAGCACCACAAGTGGCGGTGCCTCCGTGAGATGCACACGTGCAGCACCTCGACGTCTCCTCCTTCCTCGGACCAGCAAGTATGGTGGAGAGACGGATTGGATCTACAACACGACGGCGTGGTGTATATGGTGGAGAATTTCAGCAGCAGGGCTTCGCCTACAAACAGTCGGGAGGGAGAGAAGAGGGCAGCAGGGCAGCTAGGATTGGAGGGGAAGGTGTGGGGGGTGGTGTGCCCCCAGCCCTCTTTATATAGAGGGGTGGGGCGGCAACCCTAGCCCCCTCCCCCAAGCCAAGGCCGGCGGCCAAGGAGGAGGAGTGGGGGGCAAGGAAACCCCCCCCCCCCTTCTAGAAGCTCTATCTAGAGTTTAAAACCCTCTTGGCCGGATGGGCCCTATGGGGCCTTGTGCCCCTGGCCCAATGCGTCCAGGGCACTCCCTCATAGGCCCATGCACCCTCCCGGAAGGTGTGGCCACGTTGGTACCCTTCCGGAAGGTTCTAGAAGCTTCCGGTACATTACCGATTAATCCGGAACAATTCCGAACTCCAAAAACTGCACTGCCTTATATGAATCTTATTCTCCGGACCACTTCGGAACCTCTCGTGATGTCCCGGATCCCATCCGAGACTCCAAACAAAAACTCATAAACCAATTATCCAATCTACCCTAGCGTCGAGACACGTTAAGTGTGTGACCCTGCGGGTTCGAGAATATGTAGACATGATCTTCTATCAATAATCAGCAGCGGGGTCTGGACACCCATATTGACTCCCACACATTCATCGATGATCATATCGGATGAACCACGATGCCAGGATTCAATCAATCCCATATATATATTCCCTTCGTCTCGCGATATTTTACTTGCCCGAGATTCGATCGTCGGTACCGTCATACCTAGTTCAATCTCGTTCACAGCAAGTACTTTACTCGTTCCGTAATCCGATATCACTTTGTGATTAAATCCTTAACCACATGATTGCAAGCGGTGTAGATATCGATTACCGAGTGTTCCCGAAGTATATCTCTCCGACTTGGGAGGGACAAATCCCATCTCGATACATACAACCCAACAGATACTTTCCGATCACCTGAGAGACACCTTTATGATCACCCTCTCATAGGATGACGTTTGATGACCTCAAAGCTTTCTTCCGATACCAGGGAGTTGTATTATCTCATGGTCTAAGGAATACAATATTTGACATAAGAAAAGCTTCGCAAAGACGAACACGATGACACGATCTAATTGCTTTGCTTAGTTTGGGTCTGTCCACCATATCATTCTCCCAATGATATGATCTCATTATTAATTGACAACTCATGTCCATGGCTAGGAAACCTTAACCATCATTAATCAATGAGCTAGTCCATAGAGGCATACTAGGGACACGGTGTTGTTCACAAACCACACAAGTATTAAAGTTTCCGCTTAATACAATTCTAGCATGGAATATAAAAATTATCATGAACAAGAATTATAATAATAACATCTTTATTATTTCCTCTAGGGCATAATTCCAACAGTCTCCCACTTACACTAGAGTCAATAATCTAGTTTACATTTGGCAACAATCTCACACCCATGGCACTGAGGTGCTGATTATGTTTTACACGTGTAAGAGGTTTAGTCAATGGATCTGCGACATTCAGATCTGTATGTACTTTGCTAATCTTTAGATCTCCATCTGCTATATAATCTCGGATTATATGAAACTTGCGGTTGATATGCTTGGTCTTTGGATGATATCTTGGTTCCTTAGCGAGTGCTATGGCGCCAGTGTTGTCACACAATATCTCCAGTGGGTCCAATGCACTTGGAACCACGCCAAGCTCAGTGATGAAGTTCTTGATCCAAACTCCTTCACTTGACGCTTCTGCAGCCGCGATGTATTCCGCTTCTACTGTAGATCCTGCGATCACGCTTTGCTTGCAGCTTATCCATCTCACAGCTCCTCCATTCAAAATATAAACGTATCATGTCTGAGATTTAGAATCATCCTTGTCGGTGTCAAAACTAGCGTCGACGTAACCTTTTACGACGAGTTGTTCATCACCCCCATAGACTAAGAACATTTCTTTAGTCCTATTTAGGTACTTTAGGATGTTCTTCACGGTTGTCCAGTGTTCCATTCCTGGATCACTTTGATATCTGCTTGTCAAACTAAGAGCATTGGACACATCCGGTCTAGTACGCAGCATGGCATACATGATAGAACCTATGGCCGAGGCATAAGGCACTTTGCTCATAGCTTCCCTATCATTTACCGTAGCTGGACACTGAGCCTTGCTCAATATCTTACCTGACAACATAGGCACTGAACCTTTCTTTGCCTTATCCATTCTGAACCTTTTCAGAACTTTGTCTAGGTATGTACTCTGGCTTAAAGCTATCAGGCGTCTTTGTCTATCTCTATAGATCTTGATGCCCAATATATAAGCAGCTTCACCTAGGTCTTTCATTCAAAAACACTTGTTCAAATAACTCTTCACATCGTTAAGCATGTTGATGTCATTTCCGATAATCAATATGTCATCCACATATAGTACTAGAAACGTCACCGAGCTCCCACTCACTTTCTTGTAGATACAAGCTTCGTAGCAATTTGGAACAAATCCAAAGCTCTTGATCACTTGATCAAAACGAAGGTTCCAACTCCGAGATTCTTGCTTCAGTCCATAAATAGAACGCTGAAGTTTGCATACTTTATCAGCATCCTTAGGATCAACAAAACCTTTGGGTTGCATCATATACAACTCTTCATCAATGTTGCCATTGAGGAACACAGTCTTGACATCCATCTGCCATACTTCATAATCATGAAACGCAGCAATTGCTAATAAAATCCGAATGGACTTAAACATCGCTACGGGAGAGAAAGTCTCATCGTAGTCAACACCTTAAACTTGTCGAAAACCTTTTGCGACAAGCCGTGCTTTATAGACGGTAACATTACCATCCGCGTCCATTTTCTTCTTGAAGATCCACTTGCACTCAACGGCCTTTCGGTCGCTAGGAGGGTCCACCAAAGTCCATACTTGGTTTTCGCTCATGGATCCCAATTCGGATTTCATGGCTTATAGCCATTTCTTAGAGTCTGGGCTCATCATCGCTTCCTCATAGTTCGTAGGTTCATTGTATTCTACTAACAAGACAGTCAAGACAGGGTTGCCGTACCACTCAGGAGGGGCACGCGACCTTGTCGACCTGCGACGTTCAGTAGCAGCATCGTCTGAAGCTTCATGATCCTTGTCATTAGCTTCCTCTATTGTTGGTGCAGGCGGCACTGGAACAATTTCAGGTGCTGCGCTACTCTCCAATTCAAGAGAAGGTTCAATAACCTCGTCTAGCTCTACTTTCCTCCCACTCACTTCTTTCGAGAGAAACTCCTTCTCAAGAAAGGAACCGTTCTTTGCGACAAGCACTTTGCCTTCGGTTCTGTGATAGAAGATATACCCAATAGTTTACTTAGGGTATCCTATGAAGACACATTTCTCCGCTTTGGGTTCGAGCTTGTCCGGCATCAATTTCTTGACGTAAGCTTCGCATCCCCAAACTTTAAGAAACGACAACTTAGGTTTAGCACCAAACCACAGTTCATACGGTGTCGTCTCAACGGATTTAGATGGTGCCCTATTTAAAGTGAATGCAGCGGTTTCTAATGCATAACCCCAAAACGATAACGGCAAATCAGTAAGAGACATCATCAATCGGACCATATCTAATAAGGTTCGATTCCGGCGTTCAGACACACCATTGCGCTGTGGTGTTCCGGGTGGCGTGAGTTGTGAAACAATTCCACTTGCTTTAAGATGCGTGAGAAAATCATAACTCAAATATTCACCTCCACGATCGGATCGTAGAAACTTAATCTTTCTGTTACGATGGTTCTCCACTGTTGGAGATATGCCCAAGAGGCAATAATAAAGTGGGTTATTATCATATCTTCATACTTATGATAAATGTTTACATACCATGCTATAATTGTATTAACAGGAAACATTAATACTTGTGTGATTTGTAAACATAAAAGAGTCCCTAGTAAAGCCTCTTGTTAAACTAGCTTGTTGGTTAATATATGATCATGGTTTCCTGATCATGAACATAGAGATGTTATTAACAACAGGGTCATATCATTAGGAGAATGATGTGATGGACATACTCCTATAGATAAGCGTAGCATAAAGATCAAGTCATTACAATAGTTCAATTGCTATATGCTTTCTGATACATAGTAACCTAATTCCTTCGACCATGAGATCATGCATATCACCTTTACCGGATGGATGCTTTGATGACATCAAACACCACACCGTAATTGGGTGTCTATAAAGGTGGCATTGAGTGTTCGGAAAGTATTGGTTGAGACACATGGATCAAGAGTGGGATTTGTCCATCCATATGACGGATAGATATACTCTGGGCCCTCTCGGTGGAACGTCATCCAATTAGCTTGCAAGCATGTGACTGGTTCACAAGGGATCACATATCACGGGAACAAGAAAAGAGTACTTATCGGTAACGAGGTTGAACTAGGTATGCAGAGATACCGACGATCATAACCTCGGATAAGTAAACTATCGTGAGACAAAGGGAAATTGGTATCGTATGTAAGTGTTTCATTCGATCACAAAGTAATTGTAGAAATATGTGGGAGCCATATGAATTTCCAGATTCCTCTATTGGTTATTGTTCGGAGAAGTGTCTCGATCATGTCCGCATAATTCACGAACCGTAGGGAGACACACTTAAGTACTCGACGTTGTTTGAGTAGTTATGGTAGTATGATAAAGATACCGAATGTTGTTCGGAGTCTCGGATGTGATCCGGGATATCACGAGGTGATCCGGAATGGTCCAGAGAATAAGATTCATATAAGGAAAGTCCCGTTTCGGAGTTCGGGAATGATTCCGGTGTTTTCATCGGGAATGTTCTAGAAGGTTCCGGAATGTCCGGCACTCCGGAGGGGAAGGGGTACATGAATGTGTCATTGCATATTGGAATGATTGCATCATGTACTAAGTGTTCTTGCTGTTCCAAATAAAGGATTAAATTGAATCCTAAAACTGAAAAGTAAAATGGCCAGTTTGAAAGTCAAACGGCTAAAACAGGAAACTGTGGGAAACAAGCAAGAGGAGTTTGAAACCGACTTGGGGGAGGAGTCCCTCCTCTCCAAGCCGGCGCGCCACCCAAGGCCGACTTGGGGAGGGACTCACTCCCCTTGGCCGCCCCTCCCAATAAAAGGAGGGGCAGGGCCTCCTCCTCTAGACACACAAGTTCCTATCCTCTAATCTAAATCCTAGCCCTAGACTCCGGTTTAGAGCCGTTTTGGTTTAGAGCTTCTAATTGCCCTAGCCTTCGGATTAGAGCCTTCTAATTGGTGTGTCTAAACCCTAGACCACTAATAGTTCTCTCTAATACTCCACCATACTCGCTCCGGCTTAAGGCGAAGCCCTGCGGGATCTCCCCTCTACTTCCGGTACCATGCCGTTGTGCTGTCGGAATCGCGAGGAGAGTGCTACAACCTCCGCTGCCTGCTGGAACAAGGGAGAGGAAGGTCTTTGTCGAGTACCGAACGTGTGACCGACTGCGGGAGCGCTGCCGGAACGCAGCGCCGGAAGGATCGTCTACGCGATCTTGAGATCGGCAAGTGTACGACTACATCACCCACGAGAATCTGCTCTCGTTAACCGCTTTGGAATCTTCGAGGATAAGTTATTCCATCGACTCGTTGCTACAATCTAGTAGATAGATCTTGGCTTATTTGTTTGTATGTGATAGAAAATTTTTGTTTTCCATGCTACGAACCCCTACAGTGGTATCAGAGCCGTGTCTATATGTAGATCTGTTGCACGAGTAGAACACAATGGTCATTGTGGGCGTTGATGCTTTTATTGTCGATTGCTTCTTGTGTACTTTGCATCTTGCGGTATGTTGGGATGAAGCGGCCCGGGCTAACCTTACATGACATCGTTCATGAGACTTGCTCCACGCTTGACATGCAACTTGTATTGCATAAGTGGCTTTGCGGGTTCCTGTTTCTCCTAGCATAGTTAAGATCCAATTTACAACGGGTGATTAACAATACTAGTATCAATGTTGTGGTTCTTGTTCGTAAGTTAGAACAACACTTATTGAAAGCCCCAAACCACGTAAAATATGCAAAGAAAGTAGAGGCGTCTAACTTTGTTTTTGCAGGGGTGTGCAGTGATGTGATATGGCCATGATTGTGATTATATTTGATGTATGCAATGTTCCTTATTGTAAGTCGGCAACCGGCAGGAGCCATATGGTTGTCTTTAATTTCTGTTAAGACTCGCGTGTATATTCAAAGTAGTTGTAATAGTTGAAGCCGGTGGACGACAACCATGGAGAAGCATCATTGACCTTGATGCAATGTCGAAGATGATGGAGATCATGTTCGTGCTAGAAGATGGAGATCGGAAGCACAAAGAAGAAAGGCCATATCATATCACATATTATGAATTGCATGTGATGTTTATCCTTTATGCATCTTGTATTGCTTAGTAGACGACGGTAGCATTATAAGATGATCCCTCATGCACATGAATTTCAAGTCATAAAGTGTTCACCCTTAGTTAGCACCGTTGCTAAAGCTTGATGTTTCGAAGCACCACGTGATGATCGGGTGTGTTAGATTCCGCAAGTGTATACAACGTGGGCAAGCCAGATTTGCTCATGCGGAAGCTAAGGTTTGATCTTGACGAGCCTAGCATGTACAGACATGGTCTCAGGAACACGGATCACCGAAAGGTAAAGCATGAGTCATATAGTAGATATGATGAACATGTTGATTGTTCGCCATTGAAGCTACATCAACTCTCGTGATGATCGGTTTTGATGTGGTGAATTTGGTTCGTGTGATCACTAAAACAATGTGGGGGATGTTGTTTTGAGTGGGAGTTCACCTAGATTAATTTAATTATTAACTAGAACTCAATTTATCATAAATTAAATCAAAGTGAATTTGCATAGTTGTTGTAGTCATTGGCATCCGTTTACCACCTTGCGCTTAGTTATAATTGAGATGATAGAACTATAGAATTCTGGTTAGTTACTTTACGAACTGGTATCGTATTGTTTTGAAGTGTTAATCTAAAGTTTAAAAGTCCTATTGCAGACTTTCAGTAAAGTTCCGGTTACTCCATGAAGTTTAATAATTGGTATTAAATCAAGAGTAACAATTCCAAGTATTAGTGTATAAGTATCATGTTTGTCTCCATGATTCTTGATATTCAAAGGATTGTCTTAATATCAAGGTTATCTAGGATCTGAAAGAGTTGTTTCAGAAACCATGATGTGTGGAAGATATTGTGATATCTGAAACAAAGTTTTGGTTGCAACATGATAGAGTATAATATGGCAAAAGTCATGTTCTCATATTTGATGAGAATTTGCAAAGGGTTGGAGACACTAGTTGTCCTAATCCACCAAAAGGTTTTGGATAGCAACATTATACTCACGATTCATCTTTATAAGCTAAAAGTAGCTTGATCATGGATAATTCCATGATAAGGGTGAATATTTGATGTAGGTAAAATATTTACTACACCAAGAGATTACTAAAGAAAGGAATTTGGAATAACACCAAACATTTGATGATGGTGATCTACTTCAAAGTGCAAGTCCAAAGACATTGGTATTTAATTATACACGCTTTGGATTATGTGTCATATGTATGAATCCACTATTGATGTTGATAGATTCTTTCAAAACAGAAAAGGAAATACTGAAAGAAAATCTCACAAATATATGGCAGAAAAGAAAAGACTAGAATTGTTTAGTTTAAGTATATAGATGATATACATGTTATGGCTATATTCTTTGCTTATTAAACAATGTGGTTCTTAAGTATTTGATACTGAATTTGTTGGTGTGAATCGTCATACGAAACAACACAATTCATGAACTACAATGGCCTAAGTAACTAGCAAAAGAATATGTGATGATATTCATCGAGAACAAATAAAGGGTTATTGTGTTGCTCATTAAACATCAAAGTTTGCCTTCAAGATTTGTTTTATCAGGTGTTATGAGAACAAAAGGGTTGTTCAAATAATTGCCGTAATCCATAAAAGATGGATGATTCACAAATCTCGTTGGAGAAATCACATCCATAAAACTAGTGCTAAAAATGTCGAAAGACAAATTGATTGAAAGATCACTTAGGAAGTGACATCGCCGTTTAAATTATATTGGAAAGAAAACATGAAGAAACTCCATGTGGATGGAATTTTGGAGTCTTTTGATTTTTGATCACATGACGCTTGTGAAACTTTCCTAGAGATAATTAAAACTTCGTTCATAGGCCAAAAGGGAACGAATGACTAGCTTATTGGAACTTGTACATATTGTTGTACGAAATCCATTATGTGTAGTCAAGAGCGATGGATTTCAACTTCATATGCTTTCTCCGAAAATTTGAGTGAATATATGAATATTTACTTAATAAGGATGAAGTATGAAACATTTGAAAAGTTCAAAGACTTTCAACATGAAGTGCAAAATCATTGTAACAAGAATATAAATAGTTTATGATAAGATCATAAAGGAAGATATTTGAGTTACAGAGTTTGGCATAATACCTAAGATTTAAGGAATCGTTCTGTGGATTTGCATTTCCCGAAACACCATAAAAGTATGGAGCGTTCGAGATATGTAATTAAACCTTGTTTGACATGGTAAGATCGAAGGTGTAATTCATAAAACTGCCATTGTATTTTAAAGATTAAAAGCTTTAGAGATTACCGTTTTTCCACTGAAAAGAGCTTCATCATAATCCGTTGAAATGACACCATATAAAGTTATGGTTTGGGATAAAACCCAAGTAGTCCTTTCTTAAACATTGGACAACCAAAGTCGGATGAACCTGTCTTTGTTAAGTATTCCTCCATAACACCGGAGACAAAAGTGTTTGTCGCTTAGAACGTCAAGTTTCTTTGAGAAGGAATTTTTCGTGAAAAGTTAAGTGGGAGGACAATAGAACTTTGATAAGGTTAAAGGAACCTTAGCTATATGTGCAAAGTTGCGCAGCACCGAAAAGTGTTCCGGAGGCAGCAACAATGCTCATGGCTCACGTGCCTCAAAGGTTGTGGTTACAATAGTCAAAGTTCCTATTGAAACAAGTAGGTCGGGTAAACAATCAAATACCAAGATTTGAGGGTTGAATCATTATTTGAGAATAATGAACCGACTACATGCAAAGAAGCGATGATGGGCCCTGACTCCGTAAAATGGCTTGAAGCCATAAAATCCGTGATAGTTCCATACACGAGAAATCAAGTTTTGAACTTGAAGGACCCTCGAGAAAGGTGTAAGACCTTACAATTGTGTTTGGATCTATAAAGAAACAGACATGGATGTTTCGCATCTATGAAATGGTCGACATGTTGGGAAAGAGTTCACAACAATGTTCAAAGGTTGACTATGACAATATGTGATCTTTCATAGCGATATTTAGTCTAGACGGATTAATGTAGCAACCACTACATATAAATTTGTTATGTGGTAGTTGAATAAACAAAACAAGTTCTTCTAATAGAATTGTTACCTAGGACATGTGCGTAACACGGTCCATAGGGTTTTGTTAATTCAAAGGATGCTAAAAGCATATGCAAACTTCAATGGTTGAAGTAAGCATAGCGGAGTTGGAATCTTCACTATGATGAAACTGTTAAAAGAGTTTAATTTCATTAGAGACAATGAAGATGCTTGCATTTGCAAGAAATTAAGTGGGAGCGCTAAGACATGTTTCTAATACATTATGTGGAAGACATATTGTTGATTGGAAATAATGTAACTTTTATTAACACATATTAAGAATTTCATCCCGATTAAAGACTTAGGCAAAACCCAAATATTTGGCATCAATAGACGCTAATATGGTTGTGCCAGAAGTACATAGACAAGATATTGAATGAGTTCAATATAGAAACTACAAGAGAGGTTCTTGTTGCACAGAAAGGATTGAATGAGTTCAATATTAATGATATATTCAAGTGTATTGACACTTGGTAAGTGATACAAGATTAAAGTATAGATTGATACTTGATCACAAAGAGTATTTATATCAATCATACTGTGATATGTACAAATCCAGATATGTCCTATGCTCTAAATGATGTGAGCATATACCAGAATGATTCATAAGATGATCATTGGACAATAGTAAGGATATTCTTATGATCTTTTGGAAGAACTAAGAGTATAATATTTGTAGAAGTGACAAATAGATGGTTAGTTCATTGTAAAAGTACTACATTGATACTAGTTTTGTCACAAAGTACAAATTAAGTTTATCTCAATCTAAACTAAGGGTGGCACAATATAATGGAAAGTAAGTTCCATAATGGATTTGGATGAGTTCCAAAGTTAAGACATTGTGACAGATACTACAACAAAAGGCTAAGTATATGACTGCTATTATAGCAGCCAATGAGGGCATTTGTGTCAAGTAGTTTGTTATCAAACTAGGTGTAGTTCATAGCGGGATAATACTATGAAGATATATTGTACGACAATATTATCAACATGTTTTAACCCCAAAGAACTAAAGGTCACACCAAAGGACCAAATTTGTACAAAGCCATCTCATTAGAGAATGAGTGATGCGTAGAGACGCAAAGACATGCAATTACACACGGACCTGGAAGTGTCAGATCCGGAGATCAGTTGACCACTAGCAATCGTGTACATACGACACCAGAAAGCCATAGGTGTTGAATACACAAAGGTTTGAAACTAGATTATTGACTCTAGTGCAAGTGGGAGACTGTTGGAGATATGCCCAAGGGGCAATAATAAAGTGGGTTATTATCATATCTTCATACTTATGATAAATGTTTACATACCATGCTATAATTGTATTAACAGGAAATTAATACTTGTGTGATTTGTAAACATAAAAGAGTCCCTAGTAAAGCCTCTTGTTAAACTAGCTTGTTGGTTAATATATGATCATGGTTTCCTGATCATGAACATAGAGATGTTATTAACAACAGGGTCATATCATTAGGAGAATGATGTGATGGACATACTCCTATAGATAAGCGTAGCATAAAGATCAAGTCATTACAATAGTTCAATTGCTATATGCTTTCTGATACATAGTAACCTAATTCCTTCGACCATGAGATCATGCATATCACCTTTACCGGATGGATGCTTTGATGACATCAAACACCACACCGTAACTGGGTGGCTATAAAGGTGGCATTGAGTGTTCGGAAAGTATTGGTTGAGACACATGGATCAAGAGTGGGATTTGTCCATCCATATGACGGATAGATATACTCTGGGCCCTCTCGGTGGAATGTCATCCAATTAGCTTGCAAGCATGTGACTGGTTCACAGGGGATCACATATCACGGGAACGAGAAAAGAGTACTTATCGGTAACGAGGTTGAACTAGGTATGCAGAGATACCGACGATCATAACCTCGGATAAGTAAACTATCGTGAGACAAAGGGAAATTGGTATCGTATGTATGTGGTTCATTCGATCACAAAGTAATCGTAGAAATATGTGGGAGCCATATGAATTTCCAGATTCCTCTATTGGTTATTGTTCGGAGAAGTGTCTCGATCATGTCCGCATAATTCACGAACCGTAGGGAGACACACTTAAGGATTCGACGTTGTTTGAGTAGTTATGGTAGTATGAGAAAGATACCGAATGTTGTTCGGAGTCTCGGATGTGATCCGGGATATCACGAGGTGATCCGGAATGGTCCGGAGAATAAGATTCATATAAGGAAAGTCACGTTTCAGAGTTCGGGAATGATTCCGGTGTTTTCATCGGGAATGTTCTAGAAGGTTCCGGAATGTCCGGCACTCCGGAGGGGAAGGGGTACATGAATGTGTCATTGCATATTGGAATGATTGCATCATGTACTAAGTGTTCTTGCTGTTCCAAATAAAGGATTAAATTGAATCCTAAAACTGAAAAGTCAAATGGCCAGTTTGAAAGTCAAACGGCTAAAACAGGAAACTGTGGGAAACAAGCAAGAGGAGTTTGAAACCGACTTGGGGGAGGAGTCCCTCCTCTCCAAGCCGGCGCGCCACCCAAGGCCGACTTGGGGAGGGACTCCCTCCCCTTGGCCGCCCCTCCCAATAAAAGGAGGGGCAGGGCCTCCTCCTCTAGACACACAAGTTCCTATCCTCTAATCTAAATCCTAGCCCTAGACTCCGGTTTAGAGCCGTTTTGGTTTAGAGCTTCTAATTGCCCTAGCCTTCGGATTAGAGCCTTCTAATTGGTGTGTCTAAACCCTAGACCACTAATAGTTCTCTCTCATACTCCACCATACTCGCTCCGGCTTAAGGCGAAGCCCTGCGGGATCTCCCCTCTACTTCCGGTACCATGCCGTTGTGCTGCCGGAATCGCGAGGAGAGTGCTACAACCTCCGCTGCCTGCTGGAACAAGGGAGAGGAAGGTCTTCTTCGAGTACCGAACGTGTGACCGACTGCGGGAGCGCTGCCGGAACACAGCGCCGGAAGGATCGTCTACGCGATCTTGAGATCGGCAAGTGTACGACTACATCACCCACGAGAATCTGCTCTCGTTAACCGCTTTGGAATTTTCGAGGGTAAGTTATTTCATCGACTCGTTGCTACAATCATGTAGATAGATCTTGGCTTGTTTGTTTGTATGCGATAGAAAATTTTTGTTTTCCATGCTACGAACCCCTACATCCACTTCATTCTGAAATTCCTTGAACTTTTCAAATGTTTCAGATTTATGTTTCATTAAATAGATATACCCATATCTACTTAAGTCATCGGTAAAAGTGAGAAAATAGCGATATCCACCGCCCGTCGAAACACTCATCGGTCCGCATAGATCGGTATTTATGATTTCCAACAAGTCCGTTGCTCGCTCCATCATACCGGAAAACGGGGTTTTGATCATCTTGCCCATGAGGCATGGTTTGCATGTGTCAAATGATTCAAAATCAAGAGACTCCAAAAGTCCATCAGAATGGAGTTTCTTCATGCGCTTTACACCAATATGACCTAGACGACAGTGCCACAAAATAAGTAGTATTATCACTATCTACTTTGCATCTCTTAGCCTCAATGTTATGGATGTGTGTTTCATCCCTTTCGAGATTTAGATGAAATAAACCATTCACAATAGGTGCATGACCATAAAAGATGTTACTCATATAAATAGAACAACCATTATTCTCTGATTTAAATGAATAACCGTCTTGCAATAAACAAGATCCAGAAATAATGTTCATGCTCAACGCAGGCACATAATAACACTTATTAAGGTTTAAAACTAATCCCGAAGGTAAAACTAAGGAGAGCGTGCCGACGGCCATCACATCAACTCTTGATCCGTTGCCAACACGCATCGTCACCTCATCCCTCGTAAGCCGCCGTCTATTTCGTAGCTCTTGTTTTGAGTTACAAATATTAGCAACTGAACCGGTATCAAATACCCAGGCACTACAACGAGGGCTAGTAAGGAAAACATCAATAACATGTATATCAAATATACCTTTGATGGTGCCAGCCTTCTTGTCCGCTAAGTACTTCAGACAGTTGCGCTTCCAGTTACCCTTGTCCTTGCAATAGAAGCACTCAGTTTCCGGCTTAGGACCAGACCTGAGCTTCTTCTCAGCAGGGGCAACGCGCTTGCCGCCGCCTTTCTTGAAGGGATTCTTTGCACCCTTACCTTTCTTGAAGGTGGGGGGCTTGTTGACCATCAACATATGATTATTCTTTTTGATGTCCACCTCCGCTACTTTCATCTTAGCGAAGAGCTCAGTGATCATATCAGTGGAACCAATCTGATTATGAGTCACTACAAAACTTTTGTAGCTGGGAGGGAGTGATTGCAGAACCTTTCAATCTTGAGCTCCTCTGGAATCGTGCATTCCAGTTGCTCAAGACGTTGAGTGTAGCCTGACATCTTAATGGCGTGCTCACTAAGGGAAGTCCCTTCCTCCATCTTGTAGTTAAAGAATTTCTTAGAGATCTCATATCTCTCAGAACGGGCTTGAGTCTGAAACATGGTTTTCAGCTCCTCGAGAATCTCAAAGGGCCCGGCGAACTCCTCAAAACGATTTTGAAGATCCGATTCCATAGCATACAACATGGCGATCTTAATCAAATCATAATCATCCTTGCGCGACTGATAAACAGCTTTCTCATCAGTCGGCGCATCTACAGCAGGTGCGTCACCTAGCGCTTTCTCAAGGACATAGTCCTTTTGTCCGCCAGCGAGAATGATTCTCAGAATGTGGAACCATTTGGTGAAGTTAGACCCATTGTTTCTAAGCTTTCCTATCTCAGCAAAAACGTTGAAGTTGAAGTTGGACTTAGCCATGTGATCTACAGTATTTGCAAGTACAAATTAGACTATGTTCATGATAACTAGTTCAACTTTTAATCAAATTACTAGATATAACTCCCACTAAATTCAACATCCCTCAAGTTGTTTTAGTGAACATGATCCAAATTCACCACATCTAATCCGATCATCACGAGAATAGATGTGGTTTCAATGGTGGACAACGAAGTGTCGATCATATCATTCATACGACTCATGCTTAACCTTTCGGTTCATGTGTTCCGAGGCCATGTCTGTACATGCTAGGCTCGTCAAGTTAGACCCAAGTATTTCCGCGTGTGCAAAAATGGCTTGCACCCGTTGTATGTGAGCATAGAGTCTATAGCACCCGATCATCACGTGATGCTTGGACACGACGAACTTTCGCAACGGTGCATACTCGGGGAGAACACAGTTTTATCTTGATCTTTAAGTGAGGAATCATCTTATAATGCTACTGTCGCGATCTAAGCATAATAAGATACATAAAAGGATAAACATCACATGCATATAACTTTATGTGACATGGTATAGCCAATCTCCGTGCAATGATCTCCATCTTGTGCGTTCCGGCATGATCTCCATCACTCCACCATGATTGCCTCCACCACGAATAGCAACTACAACTATTGCTAACTACTTAGCGATAAAGTGAAACTATTACATGGCGCATAAAAAGTTGACACACATGTCATACACAATTATAAAGACAACCATATGGCTCCTGCCGGTTGTGTACTCATCGACATGCAAGTCGTGAAACATTACAAAACATGAGCATCGCATACATTATACACATCACATCTTGGGCCATACCATATCACAGAAAACACTCCCTGCAAAAACAAGTTAGACGCCTCTACTTTGTTGTTGCATGTTTTACGTGGCTTATGGGAGTAGATGCTAAGAACGATTCTTACCTACGGAAAGCCACAACGGTGATATTATGGTTGCCAAACTCCGGTGTTAATCCCATGACAACTATAGTGAGAGAAACTAACATCCACCAGCCGCATGTGTGGAACAAGCCACACGTCAAGTGCGGAGCCGGTCTCACGAATGACGTCGCGTAAGGTTGGCCTGGACCGCTTCAATCTCACTATCCCGCATCATAAGAAGAACACAAACAAGAGGCTTGCAACAGAAAAATCAACGCCCGCAACAACCATGTTGCGTTCTACTCGTGAAACACATCTACGCATAGATCTAGCTCTGATACCACTGAAGGGTTTCGCGGCATAGTAAATCAAAATTTTCTACGGATGCGAACAGAGGGAAATGCAAGATCTAATCTAGGAGATGCAAACAACGAGAGAGATTGGATTAGATCTTCATACCCTTGAAGATTCGCACAGCGGAACGTTCGTCGGAACGTGGACGATGTAGTCGTACTCGCTTCTCCTCCTCGCGATCCGATACGATCTAGCACCACAAGTGGCGGTGCCTCCGTGAGATGCACACGTGCAGCACATCGACGTCTCCTCCTCCTCGGACCAGCAAGTATGGTGGAGAGACGGATTGGATCTACAACACGACGGCGTGGTGTATATGGTGGAGAATTTCTGCAGCAGGGCTTCGCCTACAAACAGTCGGGAGGGAGAGAGGAGGGCAGCTAGGATTGGAGGGGAAGGTGTGGGGGGTGGTGCGCCCCCAGCCCTATTTATATAGAGGGGTGGGGCGGCAACCCTAGCCCCCTCCCCCAAGCCAAGGCTGGCGGCCAAGGAGGAGGAGTGGGGGGCAAGGAACCCCCCCCTTCTAGAAGCTCTATCTAGAGTTTAAAACCCTCTTGGCCGGCTGGGCCCTATGGGGCCTTGTGCCCCTAGCCCAATGCGGCCAGGGCACTCCCTCATAGGCCCATGCCCCCTCCCGGAAGGTGTGGCCACGTTGGTCCCCTTCCGGAAGGTTCTAGAAGCTTCCGGTACATTACTGATTAATCCGAAACAATTCCGAACTCCAAAAACTGCACTGCCTTATATGAATCTTATTCTCCGGACCACTCCGGAACCTCTCGTGATGTCCCGGATCCCATCCGAGACTCCGAACAAAAACTCATAAACCAATTATCCAATCTATCCTAGCGTCGAGACACGTTAAGTGTGTGACCCTGCGGGTTCGAGAATATGTAGACATGATCTTCTATCAATAATCAGCAGCGGGGTCTGGACACCCATATTGACTCCCACACATTCATCGATGATCATATCGGATGAACCACGATGCCAGGATTCAATCAATCCCATATATATATTCCCTTCGTCTCGCGATATTTTACTTGCCCGAGATTCGATCGTCGGTACCGTCATACCTAGTTCAATCTTGTTCACAGCAAGTACTTTACTCGTTCCGTAATCCGATATCACTTTGTGATTAACTCCTTAACCACATGATTGCAAGCGGTGTAGATACCGATTACCGAGTGGGCCCGAAGTATATCTCTCCGACTTGGGAGGGACAAATCCCATCTCGATACATACAACCCAACAGATACTTTCCGATCACCTGAGAGACACCTTTATGATCACCCTCTCATAGGATGACGTTTGATGATCTCAAAGCTTTCTTCCGATACCAGGGAGTTGTATTATCTCATGGTCTAAGGAATACAATATTTGACATAAGAAAAGCTTCGCAAAGACGAACACGATGACACGATCTAATTGCTTCGCTTAGTTTGGGTTTGTCCACCATATCATTCTCCCAATGATATGATCTCATTATTAATTGACAACTCATGTCCATGGCTAGTAAACCTTAACCATCATTAATCAATGAGCTAGTCCATAGAGGCATACTAGGGACACAGTGTTGTTCACAAACCACACAAGTATTAAAGTTTCCGCTTAATACAATTCTAGCATGGAATATAAACATTATCATGAACAAGAATTATAATAATAACATCTTTATTATTGCCTCTAGGGCATAATTCCAACACCCGCCACCACAGGTTGTTAGGAGCTCCTCCAACTAACCGCTCCGCCATTCATGAGAAATACGTATCCGGATTGAGACTTAGAGTCATCCGGATCGGTGTCAAAGCTAGCGTCAACATAACACTTAGCAACGAGCTCTTCTTCACCTCCGTATACAAGAAACATATCCTTAGTTCTTCGTAAGTACTTAAGGATATTCTTGACCGCTATCCAGTGTTCCGAACCTGGATCCGATTGGTACCTACTAGTCAAACTAATAGCATGTGCCACATCCGGTCTTGTACATAGCATGGCGTACATTATAGAGCCTATGGATGAAGCATAGGGGACTTTGTCCATTATCTCTCTTTCTTCCGCCGAAGCCGGACTTTGAGTCTTACTCAATGTATTGCCTTGCAACATAGGTAAGAACCCCTTCTTACTTTCGTCCATTTTAAACTTCTTTAAAATCTTATCAAGGTATGTACTTTGCGATAGCCCTATTAGGTGACTAGATCTATCTCTATAGATCTTTATGCCTAATATGTATGACGCTTCACCTAGGTCCTTCATTGAAAATTTGTTGTTTAGATAACTTTTAACACTATTTAAAAGATCTGTATCATTTCCGATCAATAATATGTCATCCACATATAATATCAGAAATGCCACATTGCTCCCACTCACTTTCTTATAAATACAAGCTTCTCCATAAGTTTGGACAAATCCAAACTCTTTGATCACCTCATCAAAGCGAAGATTCCAACTTCGTGATGCTTGCTTCAATCCATAGATGGATCGCTGAAGCTTGCACACCTTGTTAGCATCCTTAGGATCGACAAAATCCTTTGGTTGTATCATATACAACTCTTCTTCAATATTACCATTGAGAAACGCGGTTTTGACATCCATCTGCCATATCTCATAATCAAAATATGCAGCAATTTCTAACATAATCCTAACTGACTTTAGCATCGCTACAGGAGAGAATGTCTCATCGTAGTCAACTCCTTGAATTTGTCGAAACCCCTTTGCGACAAGTCGAGCTTTATAGACGGTCACATTACCATCAACATCAGTTTTCCTTTTGAAAATCCATTTGTTCTCCACGGCCTTTCGGTCGTGAGGTAATTCCACCAAGTTCCAAACTTGATTTTCATACATGGATTCCATCTCGTATTTCATGGCTTCTAACCATTTGTTGGAATCCAGGCTCATCATCGCTTCTTCATACATCGCAGGGTCATCATTTTCATCAACCATGAGATTCATGACAGGATTTCCGTACAGCTCGGGAGTTGCACGCGTCCTGCTAGACCTGCGAGGTTCGGTAGTATTCTCTTTTGGAGTTTCATGATCATTATCATTAGTTCCCTCTTCAACTGGTGGAGCCAACTCCGGAACGACTTCCGGCGCTGCGCTACTCGCCATACTTTGAAGAGAAGGTTCAATAACCTCTTCGAGTTCTACCTTTCGACTACTCACACCTTTCGCGAGAAACTCTTTCTCTAGAAAGGATCCATTATTGGCAACAAAAACTTTGCCCTCGGATCTGTGATAGAAGGAATACCCAATAGTTTCCTTGGGGTATCCTATGAAGACGCATTTTTCCTCTTTGGGTTCGAGTTTATCCGGTTGAAGTTTCTTCACATAAACATCGCATCCCCAAACTTTAAGAAATGATAGCTTAGGTTTGTTTCCAAACCACAATTCATATGGTGCCCGATTTAAAGTGAATGCAGCAGTTTCTAGTGCATAACCCCAAAATGACAACGGCAAGTCCGTCAGAGACATCATAGATCGAACCATATCTAATAAAGTACGATTACGACGTTTTGACACACCATTTCGCTGTGGTGTTCCGGCAGGTGTGAGTTGTGAAACAATTCCACACTCTTTCATGTGAGTGCTAAACTCGTAACTTGGATACTCACCTCCATGGTTGGACCGTAGAAATTTGATCTTTCTATTATGATGATTTTCCACTTTATTCTGAAATTCCTTAAACTTTTCAAAGGTTTCATACTTGTGTTTCATCAAGTAGATATAACCGTATCTACTCAAATCATCCGTGAAAGTAACAAAATAACGATATCCACCTCGCGCCGACACACTCATTGGACCACATACATCAGAATGTATGATTTCCAATAAATCTGTCGCCCGTTCCATTGAACCGGAAACGGCGTTCTAGTCATCTTGCCCATAAGGCATGGCTCACATGTATCAAATGATTCAAAATCAAGTGATTCCAAAAGTCCATCCGAATGGAGCTTCTTCATGTGTTTAACGCCAATATGACCTAGACGGCAGTGCCACATATATGCGGATATATCATCATTAAGTTTAATCCTTTTAGCATCAACATTATGAGTATGTGCAACATTATCACCGAGATCTAATAGAAATAAACCATTCATCATCGGTGCATGACCATAAAATATTTCATTCATATAAATAGAACAACCATTGTTCTCGGATTTAAATGAATAACCACTTCGCATCAAACACGATCCAGATACAAAGTTCATGCTCAGTGTAGGCACCAGATAACAATTATTCAAGTTTATAACTAATCCCGACGGAAAATGGAGAGGCAGCGTTCCGACAGCAATCACATCAACGCTTGATCCATTGTCGACATGCATCTTGACCTCACCCCTTGCTAGTGGTCGCTTGTTCCGCAGCCCCTGATTCGAGTTACAAATATTAGCAACTGAATCGGTATCAAATACCCAGGTGCTACTGCGAGCACTAGTCAAGTACACGTCAATAACATGTATATCATATATACCTTTGTTTGCCTTGCCGGCCTTCTTGTCTGCCAAATACTTGGGACAGTTGCGCTTCCAGTGGCCAGTCCCCTTGCAATAGTAGCACTCGGTATCAGACTTAGGTCCAACTCGGGGTTTCTTTTCAGGCACGGCAACCAGCTTGCCGCCTTACTTCCCTTCCGTTTTCCCTTCTTGTCTTTCTTGAAACCAGTGTTCCTATTGATCATCAACACTTGATGTTCCTTTTTGATCTCCACTTCTGCAGTTTTAAGCATTAACAGAAGCTCGGGGAGAGACTTCTTCATGCCTTGCATATTATAGTTCATCACAAAGCTCTTATAGCTAGGTGGCAGAGACCGCAGAACACGATGGAACAATGGGAATCGTTATTCCCAAGGACACAAGCTTATCGGCGTAACCCGACATCTTGAGTACATGCTCACTAACGGAGTTGTGCTCTTCCATCATGCAGCTAAATAACTTTTCTGAAGCATTGTAGCTCTTTACAGTAGCATGTGTGTCGAAAATCATTTTCAACTCACCCATTGTATCAAATGCATTGCCATTTTCGAAACGCTTTCGAAGTTCTGGATCTAGCCCATACAATATGCCGCAATGAACTAAGTTGTGGTCCTCCTGACGAGTCTGATAGACATTCTTCTCCTCGTCAGGGGCATCCTCAAAAGGTGGGGGGCCTAGTGGCGCTTCTAGCACATATTGCTTTTGTGCAGCAGAGAGGAGAATCCTCAAATTCATGGCTCATTCGGTAAAGTTGCTACCATTCATTACAAGTTTCTCTTTCTCCATGAACACATTGAAATTAAAAGTAGGTGGTGCCATCTACAACAGAATTTTTAAAGTTTAGACTAAGTTTATGATAGATTGAGTTCAACTAATCCATATTACGAATGAACTCCCACTCAAAAACGACATCCCTCGTGCCTTTTTGGTGATTACATGAACAAAATCCACTACACCAAGTCCGATCACCACGTGAGTCGGTATAGCTTCAAAGGCGAGCATCAAATGGGCATCATATCTACTATATGACTCATGCTTAACCTTTCGGTCTGTGTTCCGAGGCCATGTCTGTACATGCTAGGCTCGCCAAGTTAGAACCTTAGTATTCACGTGTGTAACTGTTTTACACCCGAAATATGGTCGTGGATCCAAGAACAACCGATCATCACGTGATGTCTTGGAGCGACGAAAACATAAATGGTGCATACTAAAGGAAGAACACATTCTTATCTTGATATTTAAATGAGGGATCATCTTATTATGCTAACAAAGCGCTAAACAAGCAATATAAGATGCTATCAAACATCACATGTTTATTAGTGGAATGATATGGTTCCCGCATATGATCTCTATCATGTGCATCGTGGTATGACCACTATCATACCTATATGTGTAAGTCCAAGGTCTATGGAGATTACACGTTATGTATGTTGTAAGAGTATCATCTCATACTTCTACTTACAACATCACCATATCATAACACTAGCCCAGCAACAATCTAAACAAGACGCCTCTAATTTATCCATTGCAAGTTTTACGTGGCTTAGGGCTTTCGAGATAGAACCGTTTTTACCTACGAACATGAACCACAACGAGGATAACCAAATTGTTGACAACTCGTTGCAAAATAGATATTGACTATAGTAGGAGAGACAGACACCCGCTAGCCACTTATGCAAACTAGTTGCATGTCAAGCGTGGAACAGGTCTCATGTGCGAGGACATGTAAAGTTTGTCCGGGCCGCTTCATCCCACTATGCCACCAATATCGAAAATTACAACTAAGGAGCAACAACATGATCATCATTGCCCACATACACATATGTGTACTACCCGTGTAAAGCATCTACGCATAGATCCGGCTCTGATACCCCTGTAGGGTTCGCAACATAGAAAACAAAAAATTTCCTACGATGGGAACTATGTACCAAGATCGATCTACTAGATACAAACAACGGGCGGATGTATATCCATAGAGAACATACCCTTGAAGACCGATAAAGCTTAACGAGTTCGACTCGTGGTTGATGTAGACGATCTCTTGCCGATCTCAAGATCGAGAGGAAGTCCTAGCGCCGCAAATCAGCAGCGCATCCGTGCTCGCACACACGTTCGAGGCACCGAGCAACCTCCGCCTCCTCGCTCCAGCGATGCAATGGAAGCACAACTCTTTCTTGCCGAATAGCCACCGGGAACATGTATCTCGCTAGTCCGAGATCATGGGGGATAAATTCTAGAGGGGGAGAGAGATCCTTCACGAGGAGGTGTGAGTGAGAGAGAGGAGAGGGGGTGCCTTTTATAGGAGGAGGGGGCACCCAAGGGGGTGGCCGTCAGCCATGGGGTCTGCCCCCTCCCCTCCTTCATTCATGTGGATGGACACTCCACTCACAAAAATCCATTCAAATCCCTCCACTCAAAATCCCACTGAAACATGCCATTAAATTTCCACCAAATTTAATGCAAACTCTCATTAAATAAAACTCTTTTATTTTATTCAGAATTTTGTCAATTACTTTAATGACAAACATTCACAAATAACCCCTTGCTAGAATTCTATTTCACATGCATAACCACTTTATGCAATTTCACCCGAAAACCTGTTTCGGTATCTAGTGAAATAAATTCCTGCGCTCGTTTATTCTTTCGGCATGAAACTTTTGCTCCAATTGGATGCCGGTGTCTCTTAAGTGTGTCACCCTACGGTTCGTGAATAATGCGGACATGATCGAGACCCCTCTCGGATCAATAATCAGAAGCGGGATCTGGAGACCCATACTGACTCCCACACATTCAACGATGACTTTCTTGTGATCGTCGGAACCTTTTACGTTAGTATCTTAATCCCTTTGTTTCACGATATATTACATGTCTGATATTCGATCATCGGTATCTCCATACCTAGTTTGATCTCGTTACTGACATGCACTCTTTTCTCGTTTCCGTGATATAACATTCTAGTGATCAAATCACTTGCTTGCAAGCTAACCAATGTGATATCACCGAGAGGGCCCAGAGTATATCTATCCGTCATCGGGATGAACAAATTCCACTCTCGATCCATGGGCCTCAACATAACACTTTATTAGTTCTAAATCCATCTTTATAATCACTCTGTTATGGTGTGACATTTGATGTTATCAAGAAACTCTTCCGGTGTTAGTGATTGACATGATCTCATGGTCTAAGGATTAGGATCACTTCGTAAGTTGTTATAGCAATATAAACTCAATGACTTTGATCGTAATGATATACTTCGGATGAATGTTCATCACACCATTACACTAATGTTGTGATCCCGTTATTAACAACATCTAATGTCCATGATCAGAAAACCTTGATCATCTTGTTAATCAACGAGCTAGTTTATGAGAGAGGCATAACTAGGAACTTTCTGTTTGTTTATTAAACACACATGTATTAACGTTTCCGTATTAATACAATTATAGCATGCAAAATAAACATCTATCATATACTTGGAATACACATAATAAACACTTTATTATTGCCTCTCAGGGCATATTCCCTTCAGCAAGGCAAAATGAAGATCTGTCATGACTAAGGGGGGCTTATACCATCGGATACTATATATACTAGAAGACATTCACCCGAAGAGGACATGCCATAATCGCCTAATACATAGCCACTAGCTTTTATCACAAACCCTAGATTCATATACTCTCGCCGGGTACTCTTATAAACCCATCGAGATTCGTCTTGTAAACACCTTATACGATCTCTTAATCACCTTATGAATAAAGTCTCAAGAAATCCTCGATGTTTCGCCATTATTGTTTTTATGTTTTAGATCCAAACCTACTGACCCGAGCCGATTTCTGAACAAATAAACACTCTTTCGATAAATGAAAATGAGACTATCGTGGGATCGTGAAAACTATCGTTCGTCACATGATGTAGATGCGGTGTCAAAGACGAAGAATATGAGCTCCTCCTCCAGACAACAAAGACGTTCCGATGTCGGAGTTAAAGGAATCAATCGGTAGGTAGAACTACGGCCCCGCTAATACCGATGTGGAAAGGAAAATGTGGACACAAATACCGGCAGGTGACCGAACAGAGAAGGTGACACCAAGCTTTGCTACCAAACCCAACCGGGATTTTGCGGTCTCCCGCTATCTCGGGTGAGCTCTCGCACATACGACATCTTGTTTTTCGCACCTCGGGGACTTGACTCTAAAAAAACTGCCGATTGGGCAATTCTCAACTGGTCTGGCACCAGACTGTCTTAAGTTGCGTGCGGGCCACAATACACACTAACAATGTGTTTGGTTCGCATATTTTGCTCAATAATCCCATTACACTATAATTTATTACCGTTATTTTTGTTTGGTTCATTTTTCTGGAAACAAATACAGTGTAAAGGGATTACCTGGCAAGTCAAATCTGTTACACATCATTCCCTTCCGAAAACAGATCTTAGATCATTCCCTTCCGAAAACAGATCTTGTAACTGCAAGCGAGCAGTCCACTCTGATCCCTCACTGCCCCTATCTCTTCACATGTATGCACTCGTCCGCCAAGTTACAGCGTCGGTGCTGACACCACCGACGGTACATGCCAATGAATTTTCCCTTGAAGTACTCTGCAATCACCAAAGGAAGCTGCGACAGGCCGGCGCCCAGCGTCCACCGATCCCCTTCCCCGCTTGGCCCTTATCCTTTCTTTCATCTCAAGTAAATCGCATATTACTACCACAATTTGGGCATCAGTTACGAGTCAGTACCGACATTCTTAATTTTTTCAATTCAGTACCAAGTTTGAGGCCCCCTTTCTAATCCATTCATTTCTGCAAGTAGGTGGGATCCAGAGCTAATCCCCCCTCCTATTCGAAGCCGGGCATGACACCGAATTGCGAATAGAACTAATTTTCATTTGATAGCAATTTAACACGCTTCCCGATAGGTGGGACCCATTTGTAGACCTGACTAGTCAACAAGAATGGCCACGTTGGCGTTTTGACTTTTCCCTAACGAGAAATCCCACAAGACCCAACCAAATTCATCATCGTCGGTGTGCCTCTCCTCCGCTAGTACGCCTCCTTGTCGGCACCTCCCGCAGTAACACCTCGTACTCCAGCACCGACGTCGGCGGCCTCCCTACTTCCTGGGTTAACACTCACTACATCATCAGACGCCGCCACCCCTGGCCATGTCGACGAGCGCCCGCGTGGCCAGCAGGTAACCGCCGACGTGCTTCACCTCGACCAGCACACCTCCTCGTCGGCGTGCCTACTCGTATCAATGCAGCTCCCTTGCACCGTCGCAGAACTCATCCATCGATGCGCCACTCCACCATGGACAAAGTCGGCTGGCGATGCCAGATCGGGATCAAGGGAGGCCGACAGTGGCAGGAGGGGCGCAGCAGGAAAGGCCGGCGGCTGGCTGGGCGGGCGCGCAACAACGGGAGGCTGCAACGGAAGCACAACAGGGGGAGCCGATGGTGAGCGGGTGGGCGCACAACAAAGGGACGTGCTACAACACTGCATCGGAGGCACAACAGGGGAAGGCGGCGACGAGTTTACCGGGGAGTGACGACGACAACTACTGCAGTCAACGCAGGGGAGAGAGGAGATGAGACAGAGAGGATGGAGCTGACAGGTGGGCCTCATGTGTAGCTCAGCTTGTCCTCCACGCATACTGCCAAGTCACCCTTATAGATGAGTCCCACCTGTCGAAAGCGTGTTAGCGTGTTAAACTGCTATTAGATGAAAATTAGTTCTATTCGCAACGTTGTGTCTCAATCTTAGTACTGAACTAAAAAAAAGAATTTTGATACTAACTCAGTGATGCTTGAATTGTGGTAGTTATATGCAATTTACTCTTTTATCTCCTCTCTCTCCTTCAGATTTTTTTACCGGGCTATCCATTTACATTACTTGCATGGACCAAACAAATTAAAAATTGTCCATTACAATACTTCCTCCGTCTTAAAATAGATGTCTCAATTTTTTTAAAATTTAGATAACTGTTTAATATATAAATTCATCTAAATTTTAAAAACCTAAGACATCTATTTTAAAAGGAGGGAGTACCATTGCCCCCGTCAACTAATTCCAGTGCGTTTACATTAACAAAGCGTCCTAAGTTGCTCAATCGACACAAGCAGAAGAGCACTTTATACACGTTTGATGGTAGAGACTAGAGTAGGGAAGAAGATGGGTGCTGTAATTATTGGAAGAGGGCATGGACGTGCAAATAGTGGCAATAGAAGGGGCCACACTGAACAATCGGGTTAGCTTACGAGATACGCTTCTTCTCTCTCTATCTCTTCCCGCCCGTACGGTTGCCACTCCATTTTAGAGAGAGGGGGTTCATCTCATCTGCGTGTGCGTGTCTTAGAGAGAGAGAGAGAGAGAGAGAGGAATCAAAAGCAGAGAGAGAGGAGTAGTTGGGTAATGCAAATCGAGACTTAGCTAGGGTTTCCCTCCCCATCTACCATCCTTCTCCTCCCCACGCCGCCGCAGTCCCACGATCGCCATGATCGGCGGTGCCGACGAGAACGAGCCGGAGGACCAGCCGTCCTCCACCACCACAACCCCTCCTTCCTCTCCCTCGCCGCCGCCGCCACCACCACCGATCGCGTCCCCTTCCTCGCCTCTCGTCCAGCAGACCGCTGGCGTCGGCCTCGGGAGGAGGCTGCTCGGTTCCATCCGCTCCCTCCTCCCCGCGTCTCCGCCCGCCGCCGCCCCCGCCCCCAAGCTCGGCCTCGGCCTCCTGCTCCATCTCAGGCCCGACCACCCTCGCCTCCACCCAACCCCAACCCCGCCTGCTTCCGCTTCTCCGTCCGCGTCCGAGGACGACCCTCTGGAGGAAGATGCCGCTGCGGCACGCCCTCACGCCACCGCGGGTAGGGGTGATGGAGGCCTGGACGCCGCTGCGGGGCTGCACTTGCCGGCGCACACGGGAGGCGACGTTGCCCTCGAAGGAGATCAGGATGCCGGTCTCGTGGATGTGCAGCAGGGTGCGGCCCCCGCAGCCAACGAACTCCGTGCGGGCGACGAGTCAAGGCCCACCGGCGTCGCGTCTCCGTACGTTTTCGAGGAGGACGAGTCAAGGGCAACCGGCGTCTCGTCTGTGTCCGAGGACGACGAGCCGGAGGAGGGCGGTCCTCTGGATGCTGCCGAGTGGCTTCGCGCCGCCGAGCGTGACGCCGAAGCAGGGCTGTGCTTGCCACCGGTGAACATCCGACGCGGGCTCAGCGAGGACGGTGCTGCTACGGCGACGGTTCAGCCTAACATCATGGTCAAGCAGTGTTCCGCCAAGCAGGCGCTCCACCACCTTCAATACCTCAGTCCAGCGGCGGAAACGGGAGGTGAGCTTGCCCTGGAAGAAGATCAGGAGGGTGGCCTGGCCCTGGTGGATGAGCATGGACACGAAGGCACCATCGACACACAGGCCGCAGCGCCAACCAAGGGGGGCGACCATTTCTGTGCAAGTGACGAGTCAGGGGCATCCAAGGTAGACGACCTTGTGGGGGAGAAGGACAAGGTGGTGGAGCAACAAGGTGCAGCCGACTGGCAAGGTTCATTGTTCAAGGATGTTGATGCTGCTGGGGATGATCAAGAACAGGTGCTGCAGCAGTGCACAGGAGATCAGTTGAGAGTTGCCAGGGATGATCAGGAGGTGGGGAAGCAAGATGCCATCCACCCAAGGGATGAAATCACATGTGACATTGCTGCTGCTGAGGATCAAGAGAAGGTGGGATCAGCCGAGAATGTTGATGTTATGGAAGGCCAGGAGTTGGTGGAGCAAGACGGCATCCACCCAAGGTATGCAACTACATATTACATTGCTGTTGAGGAACAAGAGAAGGTGGAGGGACACAGCACTAATCAGTGTGGATCAACTGGGAATAATGGTGATGCTGTTGAAGATCAGGAGGTGCTCTTGCCAGATGTCATTGATAGGAAGGATGAAGGCACAGATGGCAATGCCGTTGATGATCAAGACAAGGCAGTGCAGCAATGTGACATTTATGAATTGGGAACAACTGAGAACGACGATGATGATGCCGAGGGTGATCAGGAGGCGGTGGAGCAAGGTGTCTGCGATAAAGGGGGTATGGATGATGATAGTGCTGTCAAAGATCATGAGGTGGCTGGGCAAAGTGTCATTGATAGAATGCACAATACAATAGATGCCATTGCTGTCAAAGATCAAGATAAGGGAGTGGGCGCCACTTATGACTTGGGAACCGTCGTTATGGATGATCAGGAGGTGGTGGAGCAAGATACCACCGACCCGGTGGATTATATTGCTGTTGAGGAAGAAGAGAAGTTGGAACGACATGCCACTCATGGGCTGGGATCAACTGAGAGTGTTGATGATTCTGTGGAAGGTCAGGAGGTGGTGGAGCAATGTGTCATTGACAGAACTGTCGAGAATGATGATGTTATGGATGATCAGGAGGTGGTGGAGCAAGATACCACCCATCCAATGGATGATATTGCTGTTGAGGAAGAAGCGAAGTTGGAACGCCAGGCCACTCATGGGCTGGGATCAGCTGAGAATGTTGATGATGCTGTGGAAGATCAGGAGGTGATGGAGCAATGTGTCATTGACAGAACCTTCGAGAATGATGATGTTATGGATGATCAGGAGGTGGTGGAGCAAGATACCACCCACCCAATGGATGATATTGCTGTTGAGGAAGAAGCGAAGTTGGAACGCCACGCCACTCATGGGCTGGGATCAGCTGAGAATGTTGATGATGCTGTGGAAGATCAGGAGGTGGTGGAGCAATGTGTCATTCACAGAACCTTCGAGAATGATGATGTTATGGATGATCAGGAGGTGGTGGAGCAAGATACCACCCACCCAATGGATGATATTGCTGTTGAGGAAGAAGAGAAGTTGGAACGACACGCCACTCATGGGCTGGGATCAAGTGAGAATGTCGATGATGCTGTGGAAGATCAGGTGGTGGAGCAATGCGTCATTGACAAAACCGTCGAGAATGATGATGCTATAGATGATCAGGAGGTGTTGGAGCAAGATACCTCCTACCCAATGGATGATATTGCTGTTGAGGAAGAAGACAAGTTGGAACGCCACACCATTCATGGGCTGGGATCAACTGAGAATGCTGATGATGCTGTGGAAGATCAGGAGGTGGTGGAGCAATGTGTCATTGACAGAACCGTCGGGAATGACGATGTTATAGATGATCATAAGGTGGTGGAGCAAGATACCACCCATCCAATGGATGATATTTCTGTTGAGGAAGAAGAGAAGTTGGAACAACACGCCACTCATGGGCTGGGATCAACTCAGAATGTTGATGATGCTGTGGAAGATCAGGAGCTGGTGGAGCAATGTGTCATTGACAGAACAGTCAAGAATGATGATGTTATGGATGATCATGAAGTGGTGGAGCAAGATACAACCCACCCAATGGATGATATTGCTGTTGAGGAAGAAGCGAAGTTGGAATGCCACGCCACTCATGGGCTGGGATCAGCTGAGAATGTTGACGATGCTGTGGAAGATCAGGAGGTGGCGGAGCAATGTGTCATTGACAAAAAGGATGAAAGCACAGATGGCACTGCTGTCGATGATCAAGAGAAGGCGGTAGAGCAATGTGCTTCTTATGGATGGGGAACCACTGAAAATGACGATGCTAAGGATTATCAGGAGGTGGTTTCTGCCACAGATGGCACTGCTGTCGATGATAAAGAGAAGGCGGTAGAGCAATGTTCTTCTTATGGATGGGGAACCACTGAAAATGACGATGCTAAGGATTATCAGGTGGTTTCTGCCACAGATGGCACAGCTGTCGATGATCAAGAGAAGGCGGTAGAGCAATGTGCTGCTTATGGATGGGGAACAACTGAAAATGATGATGCTAAGGATTATCAGGAGGTGGTTTCAGCCACGGCGAATGGCAGGGATGGGGGTATATGGAAGAAGGAGAAGGTTAAGCTGCCATATCCATATCCACAAAGGCCCGGGAAACTCAACTGCCCCTTTTACATGTCAACAGGGAGCTGCTCATATGGGTTCTCCTGCAACTTCCACCACCCACCGGTAAAATCAGCTATCATTTGATATACTATTCTTTTATTTTCGACAGGAAAACATTGTTTGTTTCTTTACTTAGTATAATAGAATGCTGCAATTTTGCTTAGCACAACAGGTTCTGTAAATTATATCTGTCATACCAGTGCCATCCGTCTTTCCGCTCGATAATTAGTGCTGTGATCTATATTTTAATACATGAAGCAAACGCCTGCAGCCCCTGTATGCTTGTTCCACATAGATGATATATGTGCATAGACATGCTATACAACATGCTCTTTTCTATATATGAATGTAGTCTATCACACCTTTTCTGATCCCCAAATAAACATGAGATGATTTAAGAATATTAATGTTTTATCTGCTGATAAATGTAGTGGACATTTGAAAGCCAAATTACAATTATGTACCTTGTTCGCTAGTTTGTTCATGAGCTATTTAGTAATTTATTTTCCTTGTTTTTGTTGATGTTGTCATTGCTACAGCTTAAAGCCAAGCCAGGTGGTTCGTGGTGTTCCTCTGAACAAGGAAATCAGGGCGTTGCAGAAATTCTGGAACTGAACCGCATTGGCCTCCCCATACGAAAAGTATGGCTATGATGTCTTTTCATCTATTGAAGTTGATTTATACTGGAAAATGCTGAAACTGACCTTTGTCTAAATTTACTTTTCAGGGATCAAGAAATTGCACCTACTATATGAGGAATGGTGCTTGCAGATATGGCAAACACTGTCATTTTAACCATCCAGAGCATGTCATTGATGCTCAGTTCTATGCACCAACAGGGTGGGAGGATAGTGCTTTGCAATTGGAGAAATCTCTTGATCACCATACAACAGTAGATGACACATCACACTTGAAGAAATCTTCTGATGATGCAACCTTGGATGATACATCCTACTCAAAGAAGTTTTCTGACCATGCAACCTTAAATGACATATCACACCTGAAGAAATCTTCTGATGATGCAACCTTGGATGATACATCCTACTCAAAGAAGTTTTTTGACCATGCAACCTTAAATGACACATCATCTAGTACAGGGGTCCTGCCACCAAACATTTTAAGAATGCTTTTACCTCCCCAAAAAGTACCGGTCACTACAGAAGCAAAGATGGTACCGGTGAAAAAGGTACACGTTGTATCTTCTCTATATTATATGATTCTTAGATCTCTATTTGCACATATTGCTTGCACATTGCTACTTTTGTGACACCATACTGTACTATTCCTAGACTATGACTGGTCTACGCCTTTCTGAAATTTTTCTTACCCTATCTGCTTCATGTAGGGCTCAAACTGGTCATCTACTTCAGATGATTCTGACGGTTGTTGTTCAGCAGATAGTTCAGATGGGCCTTTGTGCAAGCAGGAGCATGTGGATAGTTCAGATGGTTCTTTGTGCAAGCAGGAGCATGTGGATTACCCTGAGAGGCCTGGCAGACCAGAATGTCCCTTCTATATGAGGTTCGGTGATTGTAAATTTGCATCAAGGTGCAAATATCACCACTCAATAGACAAATACCCAACTAGATCCCATCCGGAAATTTCATCACTGGGAGTGAAAAAGACAGAATATCCTGAGAGACCTGGGGAACCAGAATGCCCCTTCTATATGAAAGACCAGTTCTGTAAATTTGGGGCACAGTGTAGGTTTAATCACCCAAAGAATTCAAATTCTACCTTGCAGATCCCAATGAATGTAAAAAAATCTGTTGCCGCTAATGAACATCACCAACCTACCAGAATCACACTAGAAGACCATATGCATCAGCAACAGCAATATCCTGAGAGACCTGGTCAGCCAAACTGCCGGTACTACTTGCAATTTGGGCAATGCAAATTTCTGTCTGCATGTATATTTCACCATCCAAGAGATGTACTTCCCTCTGGTCCAGTTCACTCTGATCAGATTGGACCTGAAATACATGACATGCCAGAATGCCCATTCTATATGAAATCTGGGAAATGTCAATTTGGGTCAGCATGTGAATTTCGTCATCCCAAAGATATATGTTCAACTACAGAGGTATGCCTTAAAAATTATTGATGGCCAAGTAGACCCTAGATCAATCATAACTAGCTTTCAATTGTTCCTTTTTTGCCTGGCTGATCCCTGTTGCATTTTTAGCTGTTAGAGATGTTTACTAGTGTTGACTTATATGCAAATAGAAACTGAATGTCTTGAGTGTGTTCATAATTCTTGTTCGATATGCTGTGAGTATTTTACTATTGCTCTGCTTGTGTGTACACGAGACACTTCTGATGTGCAATATACTATTACCTCCGATCCATAATAAGTGTTGCTGATTTAGTGCAAAGTTGTTCTAAATCAATGACACTTATTATGGATTGGAGGGAGTACCTTCTTGTATTAATGAAGTCTATTTTGAACATTTTTTATTCCTACTGCACAACTGGACTGCAAATGTTAGAAACATTTTTTTATCTACAACCTCCACTGCAATGCTTCAACCTTTTGTTTCTACAATAGTGATCGCTAACTGGTTGAATTTTGTTATTTTTTTCAGAAGTGGAACCATGTCATGTCATCCAACTGAAACAAAATACATGCTTGATTGTTACCTTTATGTAATATTTTACCTGTGGTGATCATGGATCCTTATGCTTTTTCAGGGATCATTTGGTGACAGAACTGGCTCGGCATATGATAATTTCACAAGGCCAGAGAATGTCATGCAGCAACGAGAACAGACCCAGTATCCTGAAAGGCCTGGTGAACCTGAGTGTTTCCAGTACATGAAGCATGGCTCCTGTAGGCTTCAGATGAACTGCAGATACCACCATCCAGCAGACCAGCTTTCTAGGAAACAGGTGTGTAGTAATCATAAAGTCCAGAAGCTTAATTATGATGCGTTCCACTGCCTTTTAGATGACATTTGTAACTGTTACTTGTGAATGCAGTACGACTCGACATACCACTGAACTCATCACTCTACTGCTTGAGCAAAGCAAGAACGAACTGGTTACAGTGTGAACGCTATCAACTGTAAGCTACCTTGCGATCGCTTGACCAGGTTTTTTCTTTTCAGGGCAGTGATCTTTCTGATACAATGTGCTATTGCTTTGCAATTTAGAGCAACTCTTGATGTGGCTCAAGCTACAGCAATTGTCTGGTCCAGGCAGTCAACTGCAAACTGTAATCTGGATATCTTAGCAAGGCTTGTTATTGCTCTCTAGCTACATGTAGCATGCAGACTTTGTTTTTTGGTATCTTGGCATGAATTTGGTAAAGAGTTTTTGGTTCGACGTTTGATGCCTAGCTAAGCTGCTGTTCGTTTAGTGGAGAAAGATGAATGCAATAGGGTGCAAGCGGTTATTACTGTCTAGTGTCCAGTGTCTAGTGTCTGTTGTCTATTAGTAGTAGGTAAGATCGATCGTACAAGTTCTTAAACTTAACCATGGATGCCTAGCTAATCTACATTTTTCTGTCACTGTTAATTTAAGTACTGTAACTTATTTCTCAGAACATCTGCAAAAATGTGATGCCAGTGCATATACAAAGTGAATCTTTATTCTATACCAGATATCTGCTCGCTTCTCAGTTTCTCTTAATTGCTTGCTTGCAAGGCAAGCTCCTCAGTTCTCACATTCATACTCCCTCCAATCCATATTAATTGACTTTGATTTGTCAAAATTTGGATGAACCTATATACTAAATAGTGTCTAGATTCATTCAAATCTAGACAAATTTGAGTCAATTAATATGGGCCGGAGGGAGTACATAAAACCGGAACTCAAGGAGCAATCTTATATTGTACTAGTATAGCTGGGATGCATTATATAAAAGCTCAAAATTCAGTTTATCATACCATGCTACAATGTACTTCCTCTATTCCATATTATAAGACGTTTTGACAAACCAAATTTGTTTGCCAAAATGTCATATAATATGGAATGGAGTATTTTTAAGAAAACCCTGGTGTAGCCATTCTCAAAATTTCCATTCATGCCATATACGAGCATGTTTACAAGCAGTAAACTTTCCGTAGGTTGGGTCACTTGGTCATCTGTAAAGAAACTAGATGTTCAAATAGGGCCTCTGTAATCTCTTGAATGCTACCAACTGCATGGTACCTTGTGATCTCTTGAACAACGATTTTCTTTTGGGGGCAGTGATCTTTCTGGTTCTATGTGCAAATTTAGAACTACTCTTGATGTGGCTAACTCGGTCTTGTTTGGTTTTGCAGATCACTCCGTATCCAGGTGTTGCAGCTCGAGCCGGTATGAAGAGAGGAGGGTCTGATGGTGAACAAAAATCTGGAGCTAGCCGTCTTTCTTTGTCTAGGATGAGTACTTACTAGTCGTGTCCATTCGTGTTGGATTTTCACTAGAGCAAGCGCGTTTTATTTTTAAAGGCACTCGCATTTTGTTGATTTAGCCGCTCAAGCTACAACGGTTGTTTGGTCCAGGCAGTCAAACTGCAAACCTGTATACGTATCCTGGCATGAGTCGCTATTGCTAACTGTCTAGATGTAGCATGCACACTTGGATCTCAAACTCTTATCATGATGTCGTGATAATGCATTTTTTAGTTTGACATGCCTAGCTAGCTAAACTTCTGGTTGTTTAGTCCTTTTGGGGGCATATGCTGATATTTGTCAAGAAAGTTGCCCTTCTCTACTTGCCCCTTGTTGGTAAAATCTTGAGCGTGTAGCTCCGCACCTGCAGCATTCGTGAGATCCTGGGTAGCCATGTCCTAGTTTATCCACTCATTTTAGATAACATCAACTATTGAGCAATTTAAAGTCAATAAATTTGTGCCAAGCTCAGCAATAACTAAAGGCAGTGGTCCCGGTTCAGTTTAATAGGATAGTTTAAGAAAACTTCGACTACTCCACAAAATCTATACACTACGATAAAATCTATTTCCTCCATCCCAAAATTAGTAACTTGGGTTTATCTAGATTCGGATGTATCGATAAAATCTACTTCCTCTGTCCCAAAATAAGTGACTTGGGTTTCGAATCTAGATAAACCCAAGTCATTTATTTTGGGACGGAGGGAGATACAATTGGATTCATATTGAAAAGAAGTTTGCAATAGTATTTTTTCTGGTGACGTATCTCAGAATCTGTTGACATAATCAGCGGTTATTTTTTTTCTTAAACTACATGCGTGCCTATTAAGCTGCTTGTTAAGCTGAATCGGAAGGCGTGCCTATTAATCTGAACAGGAGGGAGTAGTTCATTTTACCGTCGTTAGCTCTTGTTTGGTACTAGAGTTTTTTTTTGGATTAGAGGGGATAATCTCCACTTATTGCTAAAAGCTTGTTTGTTTCTAGAGTATTGAGCAAGTTTTTTTTTTGACAATAAAGTATTGAGCAAGTTTAATCCCCACTTTTTCCTTTCCCCCCCCCCCCCCCCCCCCCCCCCCCAAGTCCTAGTATATTGGATTGAGCATTAGAGGGGTTTAGACGAAGGAAGGGGTTTCACCCTCCTTGTGGAATTATTCCCTTTAATCTCCAAAAAATTCTAGTACCAAACAAAGACTTATAGAACTAGTTTCGCAAAAAAAGACTTATATAACTAGGAGTTTTACGTGACTGATCTATCTAATTAAACTGAATTGCATCTTCACCCCCGTCCTGATTTAAACAGTCAAGAAAAATTAAAACAACGTTGCTAATTCAAAGACTTTTCTTCTTTGACAAAGAAAAGATTTTTTTAGCTCAACGCACACAAGATCTGAAATGAGTGAAGGCAACACCCAAAATTTGAGTTTACGACATCCAGCAAACCCCACATCATAGTAGGCTTAGAGCATCTTCACTGACGACTCCAATAGAGGTCTCATACCCAAAACGGGCTTCCACTGACGTCCCACGAGCCTTGCCGGTACATTTTAGAACCCAATACAATAGTCGGCACGCCCACCAGGTTCATGCTAAGCTTCAAAATGATCTAGTGGAGCATTTGTGGGTGCTTAAAGGAAATGCCGGTTGATTCTTGGATAAATTTGGTGTTATTTATTTGAATTCATGTATAAACAGCCAACAGTGAAGTCCCTCCCAATACTTGGGCAACAACTGTCAGCTACATTTTGGGGCGCACCGGTAGAGATGCTCTTACTACTATTCCTATATCATGGACAGTGTTCTGAACATGCAAAATTCAATCGCTTCAGGGATTCGATAGATTGTAGGAGCATCTTTCTTTGTTTTACTGAACATGTTTCAAATCTTCAACCCCGCCAAGTTCAATAAACAGCCAACAGTGATGCACCAAAAAGCTTCCTCACAGATGACACAAACTACACATCTATGACCGCTGGATCACTAGAAAGTGTGTTGGAAACAATCAGTCAACTTTTTACAGAGTGTACAAGACATGATCTAAGACTCGCCAAGAGAACCCCCCCCCCCCCCCCCCCCCCCCTGAAGCAAAGCACATAGAAAGGAGGAAGAATTGTCTGTCTAATCAGGGCGGTGAACTGGCGATTCTTGGAGTGTCTGCCTCGTGCCCATGCACCCTGATGCGGTAGATGCACGTCAGCGCAGAGCTTCCATGGTTTGATGTGAAGTCCAGCCTAACCATGTTGACGATGCCCACATCTGATGCCGTTATTTCGAATGTCTGGATATTGTTCTTGGCTAGGTCGTATGTGAACTCAGTCAACGTGTACATCTTCACAGCAGGGCTTGGAGGGGTCTCAGTAGGTGTCCCTTGGTACCATCCGGATACCTGGCAGTCCTTTGGTGCAGTGGACATGTCGTACGCCACATCCTGCATGCCATGAAACATATATATAAGTATATAAGTATCGTGGTGGCAAGTTTGAACAAAAGGAAATTTTCGGACGACTAAATTACGTATTTATCCTAGGATGGTGTATTGAATATGGAACAGTTCGAAAATGTTCCATCAGTTGAACTATCAAATGGAACTTGAATATAACAGATTGTGTCAAAACATGAAATTTCAAATTTGTTTTATATCCACAACTGTATAATTGGTAATAAAGTGCAAGTCTGACTTTAAAGGACATTTGGGAACCCAGATGAATCCATGGACCAAAATGTAGGATTAATGTTAGATATAAACTGCATTCAGAACCAACTAATGTAATTTTCTTTGGAGAAGATGAAATAGATACTCGATGTGTACTCAAATAAATGTATCAAATTTGCAAAAGGAACTAAAAATGCTGTAAATGTTGCAAGTTTCCACGTGTTTAGTACTTAGTAGAGTTTTTTCTTCTTTTGGTTAAGATCACCAGTATCTCCTATAATATCAGTCTATCAGCAAGAAGTTCGGACTCAGCACCACCATAAAAAGAAAGAAACAGCAATCGCAAGTGCAGTTATTTGCCTCCCAACAAAATTATCCGATACCAGTATTTAAAAGGTCAGAACATAAAGCCAAATATTAAAGACAAAACCTGGTAAGGGCTGTTGAAACATAAAGTGATATGGACAAATCATGAAACCGTGAATCAAAATGAACAGGGCCAAAAACAGCAAGCTTATGGATGTATACAAATATTTTTTTCAGAGTTCCCGAGTCCCGACCCCCTCTTCCCCTCACCAATGACTAACCTGACGTGTTCTTTTCCACCAAATAGTTATCGATAAAGAGAAAACACTGTCAACTTAAATTATCAAGAATACCAGGTTTCAAACAATAAAAACTATCTACTATCACATTTCCAATAAGCATCAGCAGGCGATAACCTGATACAACTATGTGCTAAGTTAATATAACCAGTAATACCCTTCATTGTTTAAGCCAGGTTACCCATTACAAGAAATGAAGTACTAGCAATTAAGTTATTTGTTACAAGGTTGAGAACACAAACCTACAAAAAAGGTTGAGCCTCGAGACAAAAGAAAGACTTACTGAATCGTGCTTTAAATTCACAAGAAGAACAAACAAAAACAGCAAGCTTACGGCTGGGGACTTAACCTAATATCAATCATCTTGGCAATTCTCACATGATGAATTAACGGTGATGAGTTTCTTGGAAAGATATTAGTTCCTTTACAGTTATTCAATAAAACGCAAGCTGTATGTTTGAGAAAAGAATCAGAAATAGTTGCGTCAGAATGTCCTATGTGCAAAAACAATTCCCAAGGTTTTTCACAAGAATTGTTACTCTAGAGAAAATACAGTTGGAAAGAAAGGCATATGACACAGAATACACCTCTGCTTCATAAGATAAAGAGTTTGTCTCGTTCAATCTCCAGTGAGATGGGAGAGAAGTTCCATAGAAGCAACAGTACTGTTATGTATGATTCCTTTTTTTTTTTTGAGCTTATGTATGATTCCTTTTGATTGCACAGGACAGGTAATGCATCCAATGGTTAATAAAACATGGAATAATTTTACTTGTTGACTAAACATAAAGGTTTAAGAATTCCAATAAATAGTTAGCCTTCATATTAAATGAGTTATTTGGAGAAAGGTTTCATCTAGAATTGGAGCTTCCAATATAGTAACATGATAGAACTCAAATGCTACATGAGCTTACGCATCAAAACCCTGAAGCGCCTTCACTCAAATGCCACAAAAGCCTTGTACATTTAAGCCCCTTAAGGTCAAATTGCAAGTATTTGCATACGCTAACATCCATCAAACACTAATCCTACATTTTGGTCAAATCCTTTATTTCATGACTGATAGTAATTAAGCCACATGACTGAAATTAACATAGCGCTGAATAACAAACTGCACAGTGAAACAGAGCCTATAGTCGTTTGGGTTGTGAAGAAACATTACCTTGGACACATGCTCCAGTGTGATTGCATCAGGGATTATCCCTTTCCTCAGCTGGATCTCCACGAAGCCAGTGCTGCCCTTTAGGGGAAAGCACTGCCCAGGCTCCCCAAAGCTCGGCTGAATCATCTTGTGCGACTGATCACCACTGTCTCCACCACCAAACGGGAATGCAGAAAGAAGACCACCCCGTTTCCCAGCGTCATACGCCTCCGAGTAGCGGACAACTCTTCCCCCAGCCGAACCAAGAGCATAGTCCACCCTGCCAATCCCATCAGCGGCATGCTTCTCTATCTCGCTCATAGCAATATCCCTGGCCAACGCGCGAACCTTGTCCAGATCGACCTCGCTGCCAGAATCCGAGCCCAGGGTGTCCTTGATCTCATCCAGGAATGCCTCGAACTCGTGTTTCCTGAGGAACTCCATCCACTTGATCCCGCCCAGCGCGTCGTTCAGCTCGTCGGCCCTGGCGCCCAGCAGGTTGAGCTGCCCCTCGAGGGCAAGCCTCTTCTCCTCGAGCAGCGCCGCGAGCTCGCCCCGCGCCGCCCCGACCTCGCCGTCGATCTTGCGGTCCACGACCTCGAGCTGCGCCTGCAGCATCCGGAAGGTGCGGACGAGGGAGGCCTCGACGTCGTCGACGCGGGCGTTGTAGCCCTCGAGCGCGGCCTGGTCGAGCGGCGCGAGAGGGACCGGGTGCGCCCAGCGCCATGCCTGGTCGCCCAGGTAGATGAGCACGGCGAAGAGGGCGGCGTTCTTAGCGGCGACGCTGAGCGCGGTCTGCCAGCGCGGCCGGCCCGAGGCCGACAGGCCCCTCTTCCTCCGCGCCTGAGACGGGGGCACGGCAGGGGTAGCGGTGCGCGAAGTCGGCGTAGAGGGGTGCGGGCGCTGGTCGAGGAGGAGGACGGGGCGCTTGCGCAGCGCGGCGGTTGCGGCTGCGGAGGGGGGGCGGGATGCGATGGGGTTAGGGCTGGGATCTAGGGCTAGCGGGGTGACGGGGTTGGCCACCGCGGCGGCGGAGACGGAAGGGGACGCCATGGGTGGGGGAAATCTCGTTGGAGGGAGAGGGAGGCGGTTGAGTCGAGTCGAGTTTGGGGGGAAATGGGTGGGGAATTTGGGGGAGATTGAATCGAATCGAATCGAATCGAATGGAGATGGAGTGAAGGAGGGAAGGGAACAGCGTGGCACGCACGCATACGCTGCGCCTACGCCGCTGTATCGAAGTTCGAAAGGAGAAACGACGCTCCAGTTCGTGTGGCCACTGGGCGGGTGGGGACGCAGGCCACCATCACTTTCACTCCTAGAGCCTCGGATCAAAACTTTTCCTTTCTTAAGTACAGTAGGAAGGATCGAATCGATTTCGTTGGTTTCGCGAGAAAATGTCCGTGAACTTGTTCAGAACCAGATACCATGGGCCGACTTGATTTCAGGGGTTTGGAATTTGTAAAGTCTTTTTTTTTCTTATCATGACTGATTTATGTATTCATATATCCGTTAGTGTTCACTTGACCAGCCCAACATCCAGCCTACACGTTTTGTACGTTTATACGCATACAACCCAACAATAAGAATAAGAAGAAAGCCAACTTCATCCCAAAAGCCCGATCTAGTGAGAGAAAGGAATCTCTTCCTTATAAGCTGGATGTGGCCTCCTCCGGTACACGAGGTGGGACTAAAACCAATAGTCTCCACTAGTCAACAGAGGGGTCTCCTAACACCGAACGCTACCATCTTGCTTCAGTCATGTCGAATATCCCTTTGAACCCACATGAATTGTATACTGTTTTAAGATTGACTGGATTTTTTTAAAATAGTTCATATCTCAAAATTGAATCATATATATACTCGCCCAAAATATTTTTTTGCACCTTTTCTTAAAAATTTATAACGATTCAAACATGCTACTCCATTTCTCCACTGTGCAGGTATGCGAAGTTCAGTACAAATTTATCACTTGAATGGGCATGGCATTGAATATTTGTTTTTTCTATTGGGTGCATCTAGGGGCAATTGATGGCTGGTTAGTGCGAGCCATCCATCGCCTAGAACGAAAAGGTTTGACCCGCTGTTTTTTTTCCGTGGAAATCAAACCCACGCCCGCCGACCAGCCAGTTTGGTATTTTTTGACAAATCTGGCCAGTTTGACCAACTTCAACCGTGTCTGTCCTCCGGACGAAACTAATTTGAAATCTGACCCCTCACTTCGGCGTCACTTCAAACGGCGCCGACCTAACATAGGTCGGCGATTGCGCCGAACTTGCCACTGGGGCGAGAGCCTGGCTGACGTGGCCGCTATGTCGGCGCCGTTTCAACTGGCGCCGGCCCTAGGGTTATACCCAATCGAGCAGTTTCCCTTTTCCAGCCCTCCCATTTCCTCCTCCCAGCCGCCACAAGCTCTCCCTCTCCTGTTTTTCGCCCCTATCTTCAAATCTTGTTGAAACTCCAAGATTTCTTGGATTGGGACCATGGCAAGTCTTCTTAGAGGTAATCTCTCTCAAATCCCCTTTGATTCCACCTATTAGAATGTCTAATTTGATCTCATTTATCTCTTTTTTGTTGAAACCCTAGAAGATCATAGATATGTTATTTAGATATCTTTGTAAGTAATATTTGTTTGAATAGATTGTAGCTAGTGTATGCATGCATTTGATAGGAGCTTTGTCTTAGTGTTTGCTAATTTAGTTTACATATGACAAAACAAAAATATGCACATGTGTAAATATATTTGTAGGGATTCATTTCCATAGAGTTTGCTAGGGTATGTATGCATTGGATATGAGCTTGTCTTAGTGTTTGCTATAGTGTTTACTAAGTTGGGAAGCACTTCAATGGAAAATTAGCCAGTTGTATGATAACATAGCTTAGGACATTATAAGTGATAGTGTTTGCTATGTTAATTATCCCAATGTTTGTAGATTCTCCGGACATGTGGACGGAGATTGCACGTCAGATGAAGTTTGCGGAAAGTACCAAAGGCAAGTATCCCAATATGTCATGGAAAGATGCTCCGGTGCTACCAAGATATCCGGTACCAAATTGTTGTTGTGGTAAAACTTGTCATATACAACAATCTAACTACCACACTACTGCTGGCCGCGCATTCTAACGTTGCCCCGATACACGCGTGAGTTTTGGTGTCTTTTGACATGGTATATATCATACTTGATTGATCGTTGTTTGTTGATATGGTAAATTTTATTTGACAGGAACATTGCACAAGCTATTTCTTCCAGTGGATCGATGGCCCCGAGTGTTATGATGACTATCTTCTTTCATCGGATATTAGCATTCTTTTGGGCCCAAAACCAGCTGAGAGGTGGAAACGCATTATGCGTCCTCCTCCATCTCCACCTAAGTATTGGAAATTACACGAGACCACACCCAAGGCTCCTCCACTTGTTTGGTGTGAGCACTGTCAAGATATGACACGGTGGTGTCCCCTTTACGCCCCCGACACTTTAGATGAGTCTTGGAAGGTTTTCGATGAGGAGAAAAAGAAGCATGATGATGAAATAAACTTGGAGTTGCAAGAGATTGAAAAAGCACAGAAGGAGCGCTCAAGGAAGTACCAGTTAGAAGCTAAAAGGAAGAAAGAATAAGAGGCAAGGATTAAAGAAGAACAAAGGGAAGAAAAGAGAAGGAAAGAGTGGGAAGATAGCAAGGCTTGGTTGAATAAGGAAAACACAAAGTGGAAGCTGTGGAACTAATTTGGCATATTCTGATATCATCATGTATCAGGCTTGGTTGTAAGTTGTGGAACTAATTTGGCACCGTTTTCATTATGTTTGTAATGAGTATTTGAGATGAAATATTTGGAACTCAAATTGTTTTCTACTTAGATGATAAGTACATTGCATAGCACGAAATAATGATAAATTGCTAGACGGTACAATTTATTTGTTGCTACTGTTGGTGCTCGGGGAATGGAAACCATTGACCCCTCTAAATCAAAGATACAAGAGCAACATTTTGAAATGGAAACTAAATTAAAAGGAAATACGAGTGTCTAGAAATTTTCGTACTCATCCTAATTGTTTCGTTTGTTGGCCATCTTTTTAGCACACCATTCCTTGAACGCTTTCTAGTTGTGCTGTCTGTGCTCTCTCTTTCTTTTATCCTCTAGTTCCTTGGCCTTTTTTTGTACATATTTTTCTCCATACCAGTAAACTTCGTACTGTCTTTGGTCTTCAAACCAGAAATCCTTGTCGCATCGCGATCCCGCCTATTGAATAATATAGATTTTTAGCTTAAACATTGAGCGAGAAGAGAGTTACCCTAGTAAAAAAATTGAGCAAGGAGAGAGTTCTTACGAAATAGGGTGCAGGACCCCGGGCGTGCCCGCACACAAATCCCCATTTTCCGCCAAGCCCACCGCTCTTCATCTTGGCTTCATCAGCTGTGTATGAGCATCCCACCATGCAATCACACTGTATGATCCACGGAACATGGCCGTCTAGTTCATTCATCGGTGGCATGTCTGGTGGGAGGAATGTACCACTACGAAGCCCTACGAGTTCAAAGGCTATCTCCTTCCCTTTCCTTGAAGAGGATCCTGCACCGGCCATGAGTGGTGTTGGCTGAGAGAGATAGAGAGTGAGAGGAGTTGGCTGAGAGAGATAGAGAGAGGTTGATTGGAGTGAATACGAAGACAGACAGACAACCATCCGGGTGCTATTTATGGAGGAATGACGAAGACAGACACACCAGCCGAGAGTTAAAAGTAATATAGGGATATATAGAGAAAGATTAGCCCACTAATTTATTGATCATAGAATTCATAAATAAGTTACAAGTGTTTCGGCAAACAAAGTGAGAAACATAATTCTGCGGAACATAACGGTACGGCACATAAGTAAATATTACACACGGGCTAAATTAAAACAATACTACGGCTCTCCATCGAGTGCCCGAATACGTGCCTTCAAATTTTCTATCTCGACACGTTGGTCCATGATGAGGACCCGTGCTTCAACAGGAAACGGGTCGTCGCACCACTGGAAGAATCCACATTGGCCATTACCCTGATAAAATGTTCTACAATTATTAAATATAACACACATAGGCTATATATTTGTAAACATGATGGTTTTAAGTACATACCTGGCCGTCTGCCCCAGGACAATCCCAATACCTTCGCCCAGCATTTCGGAACCTCCAGTCATAGGATAGCCTAGCTTCAAAGTTGCAGTCGCACCAAAATCATCGAAGGTCTGCCATTGTTGTGTTGTTGTAGGTGAGACGGAAAACATTGTGTACGAGTGATATATATATATAGCTAGACATTTTTAAAGTATTGTATGGGGTATGTTTGCTTTTCGTTGAGTGCCACTGTAAACAGTGTGTAGTCACCATCAACTATACACTGTATTATCACTAATGTGTAGTACTAATAGCAGCAGTGTGTAGTCACCATCAACAGTGTGTAGTACTACTAGCAGCAGTGTGCTATCCAAATCACATGTGCTCAGTGTTTCAGTGCTACTAGCAGCAGTGTGTAGTCACCATCAACAGTGTGTAGTGCTACTAGTAGCAGTGTGCTATCCAAATTACATGTGCTCAGTGTTTCAGTGTTTCAGTGCTACTAGCAGCAGTGTGTAGTCACCATCAACAGTGTGTAGTACTACTAGCAGTAGTGTGCTATCCAAATCACATGTGCTCAGTGTTTCAGTGCTCAATGCTCAGTGTTTCAGTGATCAATGATTTCCATTGCTCAGTGTTTCAATGCTCAATTATTAGAATGGTTTAGTGAATCGCTAACTCTCACCACTCAGTCATAATAATTTCAATATTCAATGATTCACTGACTCAGCGACTCAGTGCACATGTATTTCAATGGTCCAATGATTCACTCAGTGATCAATGATTCAATGATTGTAGCCATGTGAGTGTTGCAGGAGCAATAATTCATCACAACACTGATTCATTGCTTCCATTTAACTATAAATGTCCATGCACTCTTTCTTTCAACTAGCAATTACTAGCACCATGTCCAGAAACCGTGCTCTTCCAGGTAGCTCGGTCAATCCATATGATCCTGATCGTTACCCAAGTATTCCAGGTATACGCTGCTGTTGTCCAACACGACCAATTGTTAGGGTCGAATATGATTGGTCGTTTGAGAATGCAGAAAGAAGATTCTCAATATGTGCCAAACCAGAGGTACGCGTAATGAACACAGCCAATTGTTAGGCCTCAATATTCACTATTTATATCATGAACTTTCATTCGTAGGGGTACCGATGCGGCCACTATCAGTACGAAGACGAGGAGTTCTCTCCGGAAGCTAGGGTACTAATTTACAACAATCATATGGAGATTGAAAGGCTGAAGACACAACTTCACAATTTAGGTGGCGAACCATAGATTCATGTGTATGTTCCTAAAAGAACAAGGTTGGGAACCATGTATGTTTTATAATTCTCAATTTGTCCAATAATTAAATATTATGTAAGAGAACTCCATGTCTTGTAGTGAAAAATTACTAAATTAAATAAACACTTTGGTCGACGCCACCTGAAATGGCGCCGACGTTGCACTCTTTGGCGCCAGGTGAAATGGCGCCGAACACTGGGCTGGATTTGTTCCCCCAGAAAAACCTTCTGTGTCTGGTGTGGCGCCGAGCACGAATATAGGCGCCGAAGTTCAACGCCACCTGAAATGGCGCCGACGTTGCTCAGTTCGGCGCCAGGTGAAATGGCGCCGAACACTGGGGCTGGATTTGTTCCCCCAGAAAAACCTTCTGTGTCTGGTGTGGCGCCGAGCACGAATATAGGCGCCGAAGTTCGGCGCCACCTGAAATGGCGCCGAAGTTGCTCAGTTCGGCGCCGGGTGAAATGGCGCCGAAAGCTGGGGCTGGATTTGTTCCCCCCCAAAAAAAACCTTCTGTGTCTGGTTTGGCGCCGAAGATGAATATAGGCGCCGAAGTTCGGTGCCACTTGAAACGGCGCCGACGTTGCACAGTTCGACGCCAGTTCAAATGGCGTCGACGTCTCTGCACACTTGAAATTCATAGATTTACATATAGAAAATTCATAGATGACAAACATATGACAATCACAGATGACAGTTTCATAACATTACATATAGCACATCAAGATTCACAACATTACATATAGCACATCAGGTGGTGAGACAAACATAGTTCATCCGCACATACATAGTTCAAGTCATACATAGTCAAGTTTCATAACATGTCTGCACAATCAACACAAACAAATCTCACTTCTGCGCCTTCCTTTTCTTGACGACACCCTTCTTACGGCGTGGTTTGAGAGCATCAGTGCCGGGGGTTGTAATATCCGGTGCGTGGCATGCACGAGAACCCCTACGAGGCATACCTTGTGATTGGCTTGGCTCCGGACCATCATGGACAGTTTGGGAGGACGAAGCTCCACGGAACATGGACAACGGAGTGTCAGAGTCGATGGAGGTCCCGTCACCTGAATTGTACATGGATTCGCTGCCACCAGAAGTTGGAGGGCTCGGCTGGAGACTCGTCATGTCAGCGGTAGGATCCCGGCATCCAAGTCTAGACACCAACGAGTGGGAACGTTTGACCAATTTCTGCATAATAGAACAATGTAAGTGTTGGCTAGATTTGTAGACATGAGCGGGAAACATATGTACATTTGCCAAACTTGTGAACTTTGCTAGTCGTTACCTCGAGACACTTCCGTAGGGTAGAATCGGCAGCTGGACTTCCTGGAGTAACCCTCAGCGCCACTTCAGCTTCTTTGATACCTCGTACAAGCTCACCGGCCTACAAAGCATGACACATATGAACATCATCAACGAGAACTAGCAAATAATTCAGTGCTTGATATTACTATGTTCTTACCACATGGTTTCGCACGGAGCCATGGTCGACACGCTTGTCCATCCGGACCTCTTCATCAAACTCATTTGGCTCGTCGGACCCCTCTTCTAAGCAATCGATGTTGGTCCAGCTGGGCTTGAGATGAACCCGAGTAGCTTTCTGCAGCCATGTCTCGTAGTCTCGGCTATTGTTATAAGTCCAACTCTGCTGGAGGATATCCTTATGAGATGCCTTGTCATTCCATTCCTGGATATACTCCCGGTGATGATGTTCCCAATCAGTAATTGACTTGTTTTTCCTTCTATCAAGCCTATCAAAAAGCACATAGAGGAGACAATGAAGAACAAAGGAGAAACATATATGTGACAGGATAAATGGGTTGGCGCTGAAGGAATCTTACTTGTGCAGATCAGACGAGGTGGAGAAGTGCTCCGGGGGCAATTCCTGAAGCTTACCAAACTGCATCCCGACTCGGTGTGGAAGGTGGTACTCGACCGCGTAGAAGCAAATGAGCGGGCACCTCTTCGTCCACATATCCATGTCTTGAGTGCACATCGGGTTTAAGTTAAAGTCCTCGCCTAGCTCACTCACAGTGTACGGCTTCCATGTAACCTATGAGTGAAAAAAGAAGATGTTAGGCAACAATGACAACATATCGGAGGGCCCCCACTTGGTAGATACATCCTCATAAAAGTACACAAGGAGTCAAAATCGATATGACACTCACCTGCCCCCGACGCAAGGAGTCAAAATCCTCGGTGTATGATCGATACAGATTATCGGAGGGCCCCCACTTGGTAGATACATCCTCATAAAAGTACACAATGGTGGGTGCACGGTCTTCTTCCGTGTGTTCCCAATCCCTGGGTGCGTAGGTGGTGGGTGGGCCTATGGGAAATCTAAGCCAGCTCCAAACCTGTAAATAAGCAAATAGGTTATGCAAAGCTAGATGGTTATGCAAAGCTAAATGGTAATGCAAATAATTATGTTGGTCAAAGTAAACCAACCTGTAAGACCAGAACACAACCACCCATGTTTGATGTACCCTTGCTCCTCCTACAAGCCTCATCAAGTTGGCGATACAAGTAAGCCAACCCAGCCGAACCCCAGCTGTATGTCCCAGCATCATCCCAATCACGTAGTAGAGGCAAATACATCCATGAGACGTCGCTACCCCGGAGTCTGAAAAAAGCACCTTCCCAAACACATACATCACATACGCTCGAGCATATCGTGATACGGTCTCCTCGTTGGCATCGAGGGGAAGATGCCCAAAGTGGTGTTCTATCCAAGTCAATCTCAGCCCACCTGTCTTGCTCCCCTTCGTCCCAACAATTTTCTCTGGTGGCCTTACTCCTAGAAGCTCTTCAACCATGTCCCTAAATCTGTATGCCTGTATCTTTTCAGTCACAGCCCATCCTGAGATAGGCAAGGCGGTCAACATCGCCATGTCTTGCAAAGTTATAGTCATCTCGCCACATGGAAGGTGGAATGTGTGTGTCTCCACGTGCCATCTATCGACTAGCGCTGTAAGGGCGACACTGTTGTAGGTCGGCAGCCCGCGCTCAATCATGGTCACAAAGCCAATCAGATTCGCCCTCCGTAAGTACGGTGTGTACCTCTCATCAAAAACCATCTGCTCTGTATTGACCTTGTGTCGACGTATGCGAAGGGGTAGTAGAGCCTGCCAATATAGCGATTAGCATTAGTTAAGCAAGTAATAAACAGTAATAGAGAACAATAATTAATTTAGTGATGATCATGTTAGACAATACGTGCATACCTGGTTTCCGAGAGTATGCGAGCTCGGTGGCTCTCCTCGTACTCCGCCTCAAGAAGATGGTACCGTGCCCGAGCCACCATCCTGCAAAGACAAGGTTTTTTTGTGAGTTTCAGAAACATGCAGTTATAATTGAAAGATAATTTATATCATAGGACAAAATAAAGACACCTAACAAGAATAATTTATAGCATAGGACAAAATATAACCTTTCTAGCCCGTTGTAACGCCTCGGCTAATTTCCCTATCACCTTTGGACGACGGCGATAACCTTTCATATGTCTAGTCCCTCGAGGCCTCTTAGGGCCTCTACCACGCCCGCTTGATGAAGGGTTACTTTTTCCGCGGCTAGTTTCTTCTTCCGATCCTCATAACTTAGTTTTTTGTGTTCTTGTGACCTTCTTCGCCGCATACCGAACAACGGTTCTTCACGGAGTCCTCCACAAAATCATCATTCGGACGGGGTCGCTTGAAGGTTGTCCCTCCATCGGCTTGGTCCATGTCCATCTTGAACCGCTTAGTCGCTCTTCGCCCTTTTGTGTCGATCATTAGCTTGCTATCTGGTAAGTACACCGGCCCGGTATACTTAGGCCATTGGGCCATGTCTAGGTAAGGCTCGAATCTACCAGCCCATGTGCGATATAGCTCTTCAAGATTGTAGAACCGTGAGACGGAGTTGTATGGGTCCACGGCCCGAGCACGACACGCGGTTATTATATGAGAGCATGGTAGATGGATATGTAAAGGAATCTGGCACGTGCAAGAGTACTGGGCAAGCACAACAACATATTTGCGACCACCATACTGCTCACCACCTGAGTTGGTACCTCCTACCTCCGAAACCTCATACTTCCAGACCTCCTTATCAAAACAAGTCCATGTTTGGTCATGAGATTTCGTGGCTTGGTATCCAAGTTCTTCTTCAACACTCTTTGGCCATCTTTTATCGGCATTAATTAGCACCTTCACTTCGTCGCTCCTCGTGACCCAATACTCGTTGCACTTGTCAGAAGTAAAGGATGCGATGGCAGCTACCGGTAGCGTGCGGATACCCTTTAGCACCTTATTGAATATCTCGGCCATGTTACTTGTCATGTGACCATACCGAACCCCGTCCTGATCGAAAGCTTGAGCCCATAGGTGTTTCTTCGGCAAATTCTCCCTAAGAAAACCCTTCCCCTTCTCATTTGTCAAGCCATACAACTCATTGAACATCTCTTCAAATACAGCCGGCTCGAACACCAAGGTAAGCCTACGGAGATACTCAGTCATTTCTCTATTACGACAAGCACAGTAGAAATTACCCGCGAAATGCCTTATGCACCAACGGTGCTTAACAAGGGGATGCTCAGGTATTTCTGCCCTCATGGCATTCAATATGGCCGGATTGCGATCAGAAATGACACAGACTTCTCTTCCGGGGCCAACAATTGTAGTCCTCACCAAGTGCATGAACCAGTTCCAGCTGACGTTGTCCTCCTTTTCCACAAGAGCAAAGGCAAGCAGGACCAATCGGTTGTCCGCGTCGCAAGTGATAGTAACAAGAAGGGTGCCCCTAAACTTACCTGTAAGGAACGTTCCATCCACACAAAGAAATGGACGACAATGCTTGAATGCTTCAACACAAGGGCGGAAGCACCAAAATGCTCGACGGAACACTTGGTACTTGACACCTTCGACCGTGCGAGTCTCGATTGGATGGGGCTGCACAATGTGCGTCATACCAGGGTTTCGATGTGCCATCGCCGCCAACAACCTAGGGAGACTCTCATATGCTTCCTCCCAATCACCATAAACCATCTTCATAGCCATTTGCTTAGCCCTCCAAGCCTTTCCATACTTGATATGATAGTCAAATATGAGTTTCACAAATTAGACCAAAGAGGCCGCTTGAAGGGTAGGGGTAGCTTTGATGGCATTGGCACACCGGTGTGCAATAAAAGTAGATGTCAGTTGCCGGTACTTGTTGCCCTCCAGGACGGCATTGCCACATGTGTGCGGGCCTTCATACTTACTTATCTTCCACCAACCTTCAGGTTTCTTCTTCCTTGCCCATACCTTCCATGGACAATCTTCATTCTCGCATATCAAAACATATCTTTCATTTTGGTCGGACTTGAACACTATGTAGGGTCGATGATGACTTACGGCGTACTCCTGGAACCATACTTGCATGTCCAACATAGCCTTGAATTTTAGCCCCGGGTATATCAAAGGCCGTGCCCTAGGTCGACTCTGTGCCTCGTCTTCGGTGAGGGGTCTAGGCCGCTCCGGCCCATACTCCCGTAGGTTCGAGTCTGCCACGGCTAGGTGAGCCTGCCTAACATCCTTGAACTCATGAACAATAGGATCTCTGCCCCACACCTTGACAAATGCATCGGTCTCCTTCTCCGAAAACTTGGGAACCGAACGATCATCGTCCGAGTCCGTAGCGTAAGCATGTTCATACCCCTCGTCCTCTTCATTGTCATCTTCATAGGTATATGGATCTCCCTCAAGCATCGAGGATGCCACCAAAGGTACACAAGGCGATGATGGAATGTTGATTGGCGAGACAGCTACAAACTCTTCCTCGATCGGCTCTAAGGTTTCAACATTCATTTTCTCCTCGATGATCTCTACTCGTTCTCTTTCAACATAAATGGGTTCCTCCACAATCTCCTCCAAGTAATCTTCATCTTGTTGATTTTCTGTGTCCCACACAGGCGGTTGGCTTGGACCCGCATCATACACATCCTCAGGACGGTCATCATTGCTTCTTTCGATAATCGAGGGCCGCTTGTTCAAGTCGATGAGAAGATGGGCATGCCCGGTGACCTTGACGGCAAACACGACCAAAGATTTTATTTGCGAGTTCTCCACTAGCTCTTTGTATAGATCCCACTCGTTGTCACCGTTGATCGGGATCATCTCAGTATAAGATCTAGAGCCACCCGCATCATATCTTCCTTCCAAAACAACTTCATCGCCTTTTTCACTCCATCCAAGGGCAGCTCTAACCTTGACAACAACATCACTAAGACTAGGACTAGTCGGAAAAATATCACAGTCATTGCCATATCTACAAACTCAACACCACAGTCCGATTGCACAACACGCCCACCGTGATGCACATGAAGGACTTTTACATAAGCCATCTATATTAATAGCCAAAACAAATACCAAAGCATCCATTAGAGAATGCAATACCGAACAAAATGCGACAATGTTCAAACAATAATACCATGCCATCTACAATCACCCTAAAATACCATTGCTCTAACCTACTCATTTTGCTACAATCACCCTACACAAACTAGCCAATATCATTCATATATGTTGCACATGCTTACAACACACACACAAACAAACTAGCCAATACCAATCAATCTAGCAACTCCTAACAACTACAAAAAATTCCTACAAACAACTCCTACAAAATATCATCTAAGTGAAATATCGACATTACTATCTACATTAGCAATATGTTACATCATGTGTTGGCCAAACTTGTAGCAATATCATCTAATTAAAATGTCTACATTAGCAACACTTGAATAATTACAATTAACTAGAACATGTGCTTCACATACAACATAATTACATTGTATGATTACAATTAACGAAGTTTACATACAACATTACTTTACATACAACATTAGTTTGTACATTTTAGATACAACATTACTTTACATACAACACACACACAAACAAACATTTTAGAATAGGGGGAGGGGATTTGAGAGAGGAGAGGGAAGGGGAGAGGTACCTGCGGCCGGAGGGGAGAGGTGCGGGACGAGGAGATGGCCAGAGAGGGAGGCAGCCCACCCGCCGGAGGGAGGCAGCCCACCTGCGTGCGTGCGGACGCGGCAGCCGGCCTGCGGGATGGTGGAGGAGCGGAGGGAGGTGGTCCGGAGATGGGCGGCGAGGTGGTGGAGAGCGGAGGAGCGGCGGCGGGAGGTGGTGCACCGGCCAGCGTCGCGGAGGAGCGGCGGCGGGAGGAGGTGGTTTGATTGGATCGGGGAGAAAGGAAACTGCTCGATTGAGTATAACCCTAGGGTCGGCGCCAGTTGAAACGGCGTCGACATAACGGCCACGTCAGCCAAGCTCCCGCCCCAGTGGCAAGTTCCGTTTGAAGTGACGCCGAAGTGAGGGGTCAGATTCCAAATTAGTTTCGCCCGAAGGGCAGACGCGGTTGAAGTTGGTCAAACTAGTCAGATTTGTCAAAAATACGCCAGTTTGTATGGTTACACCACGTTTATTTTATGTATATAAAATACTACTCTTATTTCATTTCCGCTTGTTGCACATGCAAAAAAATCTGTTACATCCAAAAGCTACTGCCTATGCCGTTTTTTCAAGCATTTTCCCATGCTTAAACCATGAAGCACAGGCAAGAAATCACTTCACGCTTGCAAAATTTCAAAGAGCATACAAAATCCACATAATCAGAAAACCTGATGCATATATAGAAGCAAAAGATCTGGATGGGATTGACACACGGTAGTCAATATTAACGTTAGCTTCAAAATGGACCAGCTGCAAACTAAAATCTACTTAGCAACTGTGCACAAATCAGGTTTCATATGTAAGTACTTTGATTGACAAACTAATGCTTTAATTTTCCAAAGCCACTAATCTGCAAGAAAACACAAAACTCAAAGGCATTAGTACCAAAAGATTGGATGTGACGTCACGTGCATTTTAGTTGTTTTAAAAAGTTCAAAAGGCTACATGTTTCGATTTGAACGTCAAAACTATGGAAAACTTCAGTACAAAATCAAATTCGGAATTCCGACAAATATTTATTGGTAAGCAACTTAGTGTTAAAAGTGAAAATTATATTATACTTCCGCCCTCCCAAAATAGATGTCATAAATTTGTCTAAATTTAGATGTATCTATATACAAAATAGTGTCTAAATACATTCAAATTTAGAAAAATTTCCAACATCTATTTTGAGACGGTGTGACTACTATATTATAGTAGGGATGATTCTAAACAGGTGGCAATCTCAACAACAACATAATGGAACAAAATTGCAATTTACCCACACTTGAAAAAGCAACTAGGTAATCTAGTAGCTACAACCTAGTGCATGGCAAACTGCAACTTACATGCAACCAAAAAATGCTAGGTGGCATGAAAACCTACAACTTATTTAGATCCAGAATCCCAGTAATGTGCAAGTAACACACAAATCACCAAAGCAACAATAGGAATGATCTTAATCCTGCAGCAATCTCAATAGCAACACGGCGCAACCAAGAATTGCAACTTAACTGCACCCGAAAAGTAACTAGGTAATATGGTAACTACACCTTTGTGCAAGACAAACTACAACATATCAAATCCACCCGAAAAGCAACTAGTAATACGGCAACGACAACTTAGTGCATAATAAACTACAACATATCAAATGCACCCGAAAAGCAACTTGTAATACGGCAACGACAACTTAGTGCATGATAAACTAAAACATATCAAATGCACCCGAAAAGCAATTAGGTAATCTGATAACTATAACTTAGTGCATGACAAATTACAACTTATGATAGAAGCAACCCGCTAACATATGAGTTGCTCCTAGTAATCTATTAGTTGTCTTTTGCTAACATCTAAGTTTTTGTCGTTGTGATAATTACAACTTAGTGCATGACAAACAAACTGCAACTTACCTGCACCGGACGACTAGTTGATCTAAAACCTATGAATTAGTAAGAACCACAATCACAACCCCAGAAGGTGCAAATAACAAACAAAAAGACCTTGAAAAAATAGTAGGGATGATCCTAAACCTGTCACAATCGTACAACAAAACCAAAAACTATTACTTATTTGCACACGAAAAGCAATTATGCAATCCGGCAACTACAATTTAGCAATGGTAAGAAAATCGGTAATCGTTAACTGCTCGGTTGTCTTGGGAGTAGCGATAATCAGAATACGGATGATTAATTGATTTAATCGGTCCAACCACCTACCATATTAAAGGGATCCTCGAGCTCCCAGATGAGATCCCTAAGGCGCTCGAGATCTTGTATTTAAGATCTGATCGGCAACTATGAGGAACTGGTCAATAATGACAAGGAACTGACTGGTGATGGCAGAAATCAAGCTCCTGGAGGCAGGGATCGAGAGGGATCTTCGAAAAACCTACTTCATTGGGACGGGCTAACGGATGGATGGACGATATGTGTTGATAATTTTGCAACTTTTTTGACCAAGTGTAGTAGTTAATCGGGAACAGACCTAGTAATCAGAGTGTCAGAGCTATTAATCGGGCTAAACGATTAACACAAACAATTAGTGGTAATCGACACGGTCAGGTCCCTAGTAGTGATTAATCGGCCTATTAATCGCTGATTCAGCCTATTTTTTGAACAGTGCAATTTAGTGCATAACAAACTACAACTCCTAGGTAATCTGAAACCTACAACTTAGTTAGCACCATAACCCCAGAAGGTGCAAATAGCACACAAAATCACCTTGGAAAATAGTAGGGGTGATCCTAAACCTGCTATAGCACAACAGAACCGAAACGACAACTTACTTAGACCCAAAAAGCAACTAGGTAATCCGGTAACTACAAATTGGTGCATGACAAACTGCAACTTACCTACACTGGAAAAAAACGGCTAGGTTCTCTGAAACCTACAACTTAGTTAGAACCACAACCACTGGAACTGCAAATAACACACAAAATCACTTTGGAAAATAGTAGGGGTGATCCTAACTTACAAAGGTCTCCACGAGAACATATCCGAACCGAAACCGCAACTCAATTACACCCAAGAAAACTAGGTAATCTAATAATTACAACTTAGTGCATGCGGAACCGCACCTTACCTACACTGGAAAAAACTCTAGGTGTTCTGAAACCTATAACTTAGTTAGAACCACAACCCTAGGAACATGAAAATAACACACAAAATCGCCTTGAAAAATAGTAGGGGTGATTCTAGGTAATCCGGTATATACAACTTAGTGCATGCGAAACCACAACTTACCAGAACTAGAAAAAGTGACTAGGTGATACGAAACATACTCCCGCCATTCAGAAATATAAGATGTTTTAGCTTTGTGAATCGAAAGTATCTAGATGTCTTTTAGTGTATAAGGTTTGGAGTGAACCTATACACTAAATGGCATCTAGCACAAAGCTAAAATGTCTTATATTTCTGAACGGAGGGAGTACAACTTAGTTAGAACCACAAGCTTAGGAATGTGCAAATAACACACACAATCACCTTGAAAATAGTAGGATGATTCTAAACCTACAACAGTACCAGGGACAACATAGCGGAACCGAAGCCGCAACTTACTTGCACCCATAAAGCAACTACGTGATCTGGTAACTACAACTTAGTGCATGACAAACAACTTACCAAAGTAATGTATGCCCCCAACTTAGGGATGATTACATGGTCAAGGGACAAAACACACACAAAAACTAACCCCCTCTGAATATACATCTACTTAATAAGGAAGATTAAGTACTCCCTCCGACCCATATTAGTTGACTCACATTTTTCTAGACTTAGATGAACCTAGACACTATTTAGTATATAGGTTCATCCAAATTTTGACAAATCCAAGTCAATTAATATGGGTCGGAGGGAGTAACTAAATTCGGTGGGAGGAAGCAACTTAGTCATAGTTTGCATGCTGAAAGCAAAATAAACAAAGGGTTTACTTGTGATTTCGCGGAGTAACTTACTCTCGGCTGCTAGTGTACTTGTGCATTAAAGGATGAAGAGCCAAGATGGTTTTAACGTTTTGAGGAGAAAACCAAAAAATTGTTACAATCCAAAAGGAAACATTCATTTTGTGAATTTCACATGGGTCACAAGTTACCATATTTTTCTATAAAACATATAAGGTTAAATTTATATTCATCCTCCACTTACATGATTTTTTTCATACACTTTTTTGAACTAATAAATACCATTTCCTCTGAGTTCCAAAAACTGAATTCATACGCACCCAGTTTTTCAAAATGCACTTTCCTGATCCAGATTAACTAATCATATGCAATCAAACTGTTAGAAAAGCAGGTTTTATATGGCTCTGCTTGAGTATCTTTGATCATAGCTTGGTTCTATCATATCTTCGGGCCATGTCACTAACGCGAATCAATGTTGTTCTAACGGTAAACTTCCCAATGCATGGTTCCTAACTCTAACATTACAGCCACGCATGCAGTATACTAGTTCATGTGCCAATTCAGTAAAACACATCTAATAATAATCTGAAGATCAGAAACCAAAGTTCTTAGCAATGTATCACAAAAATGATTCGGTAGAGATCAAACTTAGTGTATATTACCTTGAGCAGCGAGTCACAAGGATCCGTCAGCCCAACCCCAGCTAAGAGCCCTCCAAAATGTGAAGAAGGCCAGATCGTTGACATAGTGATGATGTTGAGCTCCAGGTTCCTTCAGAGGAGTCGACATCAGGTCGACAGAGAAGAAGGACAAGCCCGCCCCATGCGACATCGTCCACCTGATTGGCTCGAGCTTGTAGCCTAGTGGAGAAAGACCGCGCTGGCGATCGCCAGCCGTTCTCATGACGATACCTCGGGAGCATCGGGGAGCCGGAGGTGGGGCACGTAGGCGCAGGTGCACCTAATTAACACCGAGCTTCATGGGACAGGGATGCACAGCGGGCCGGTCGCGGGAAGCCGGAGGCGAGCCGAATCTCGATGGAAGAAGCTGATGCAGCGGGGGATTTGGGGGCAGCTCGGTGACGCTCGAATTAGGGGCACAGCGCGTGAAACTAGGGGCATCTCCGGCAGGGACCAGGACACTGGCAGAAATCTGAGGCGGCGAGGCTCCTCTGCGGCGGCGGCGGCGGCGGCGGCCAGAACTGGCACAGGCGAGCGACTGAGAGAAAGGGGATCGATGGGATAGATGCGCCTACGGGAGCGAGTGGGATAGGGGTGCGCTTTTCATGGCCAGGTGGGAGCCCCGTGGAGGCTGTCGGACGATCGGGCACGCGACGCGTCGATCAACTTGATCAGACGGACATAAATCGATGGCTTCTTCTAACAAACTGGCCACCGTGCACTTATTAGCAGTTGGGTTTCTATTTATGCATCTTTATAATTATGAAAATAAAAACATGCTTACCGAGAAAGAGGAATAACTATTGCTACCATTATTGAGCGACATAAGGGGTTCCATGTTCTTGGGACTAGGCTCATCCTTATCCTTCCCTCTCTCATCACTATAGTAACTTAGTCTTCTTGGTCGGTTTGGGCCAATCTGGTGCCCTTCTCGCCAACGATGTCGGATGAAAGTGGCAAAAGAGAAGTATCGGAGTAGGGTTGTATATAGTAGATGCAGTAGTAGGGGTAGTTGGTCATCACGCACATCTTGGAAACAAAGCTAAATTCTCATTTGAGTTATCCTGGTTGCGACGGGAGGGCTTTCTCAAGATGATAATTAAAGAATGGGAACTATATCCGTGGATGAGACTCTTATTCATAGATGGTAGAATAAAATTAGACATTTCCGCCTTTCTTGAAAGGATGGGTGAAAAACATAAGTGGAAAATATAAAAAAGAAAAAGAGTGCCATTTGTCCATAATTGGTGAATTGGATATTAATGTTGATCATCTCCTTTATCTTCTGTTGAAAAGGAGAAACTTACGAATGCAAATGAATGTATTAATAAACTTAGACACGACGAGTAGATCAAATGGGCTCAGCGGGCTAAAGTAAAACATGTGCAAGAAGGGGGAAACAATACTAAATATTTTCACCTAATTGCGAATGGTAAACATCGAAAAAGAAAAAAAATCAACTTGAACAAGATGAAGAAACCATTATGAGAGAGGACAATTTGAAGGTTTATACTACAAAGTATTAAAAAAGCTCTTTGGTGAGCCAGAGTATAATAACTTCACTCTTATGAAAGACAGAGTAGATGACATAACTCAACTTTCAGCTGAAGAAAATGCAATTCTTACGGCTGGATTTACCAAGAAAGAAGTGTTTGAGACAATTTCTCAGATGGAACACAATAAGGCTCCTAGGCCTGATGGTTTTCCCGCTGAGTTTTACCAAACTTTTTGGAATGTCATAAAGTTTGATGTTATGGCTCTTTTCAATCAATTGAAAACATGAGAATTGCCTCTGTTTAAATTGAATTACGGAGTTATTACTCTTCCTCCCAAAAAATAAAAAAGTTGTATAAATCCAACAATATAGACCCATTTGTTTGTTGAATGTTAGTTTTAAAATATTCACTAGGCTACTAATCGAATTATTGAAGTGGCAAGTAAGGTGATTAGGCCTACACAGACTGCCTTTATGCTGAGGCAACATGTACTTGAAGGAGTGGTTGTCTTGCATGAGACTATCGATGAATTGCATCGCAAGAAAATGGATGGTGTGCTTTTTAAGATTGATTTTGAAAAGGCATAATATAAAGTGAAGTGGCCTTTTCTACAACAAGTGTTATGCATGAAGGGGTTCGATCCATTGTGGTGTGAGTGGATTGGACAATTTGTGCAAGGTGGGGGTGTGGGAATAAAGGTGAATGATGATATTGGCTATTATTTTCAAAATAGAAATGGGCCGCGGAAGGGGGATATGATGTCACCAATTCTTTTTAACATTGTTGTGGACATGCTCGCTATCCTCATTGTGTGTGCCAAAGAGGAGGGCAGGTTGGAAGCCTCACCCCACATTTGGTTGATGGTGGGGTTTATATACTTCAGTATGCGGATGATACCATACTTGTCATGGAGCATGATTTGGAGAAGGCTGTTAATATGAAACTATTCCTCTCTGTGTTCGATCGACTATCTGGTTTAAAAATTAACTTTCACAAGAGTGATTTTTTTGTTTTGGTAAATCAAAAGAGATGGAACTAGAGTATAATAAGATTTTTGGCTGTGAATATGGTTCTGTCCTTTTTAGGTATCTTGGTGTACCCATACATTACAGGAAATTTAAAGAATTCGAAATGGAATCCAGTAGAAAGCCGTCTCCAATCAAAGCTAGATCGTTGGCAAGGAAAATTGCTATCTTATGGGGATCGTCTTATTCTAATCAACTTGGTTTTAACTAGTCTTCCAATATTTATGCTATCTTTCTTATAAATTCCTAAGGGAGTAAGGAAACGTTCGGATTCCTTTAGATCCAGACTTTTTTGGCAAGGTACAAATACTAAAGTGAAGTATAGACTATCTAGGTGGAATATTGTTTGTAGCCCTAAGGATCAGGGGGTTAGGCATTGAAGTACTTGAGGTTAAGAATAAATGCTTATTAAGTAAATGGCTTTTTAAACTCATAAGTGAGGAGGGAATGTGGCAGCAACTCCTAAAGAATAGATACTTTAATAATATAAAAGGATATATCAGTAGAAGCAAAACCAACTAATTCCCCTTTTTGAAAAGGGCTCATGAGGGTAAAGGAAATGTTATTTGTTAATGGTACTTTTCAAATTGGTAATGGTGAAACTGTTTGATTTTAGGAAACCTAAGAAAGTACACACGGAGAACGTGGTATAGTAGGCCATACCATCAAACGAGTTTTTCAAGTATTTTTACCGGTAGAATAAATTAAAGAACAAAGAATGCCCCCAACAATTTTTCGTACAAAGTGGACAATTCTTTCTTACAGTTTTCCAAGTTTAAGGATTTTTATGGTTTCGAAATTCGAACTTGGACCGTTGGATCAAGACTGGTAAATCCCAAACATTGCTAACCGCTGGATATTCTTTTCCACTCTTAGCATATAGAATATTCTATCGATAGTCTTTAGCACAATAAACGCTATTGTGCGCAAACTTCAAAACACACTTCATTTCTTAGTTTGAGGGACGTTGTGCTAAATGCATGGACTTGGATGTGATTTTCATTTTTTATGAGGTTGTAACATCCCAAAAATATAAAACAATGATCGTCAAACTCTAATCACTAAAATTAGGGTTAACAAAAACTTTGATTAATTAAAATCATATGAATGCATGTGTGAATGAGATGATTTGATAAATGCATGAATGAACTTGTGTGATTAACCTAAATAGCAAGAAATGGTTTAAAGAGGAAAATAACATCATATAAAACAGTTCCATGCAGAAACAAATCAAGAGAAAATCAAAAACAAATCAAATAAAGCAAATGATTATTTTTGCCAATCTTGCTCACTAGATCACTTTGAGTGTTTCTAGTCCAAGATTTTAAACAGAAAATTTACCAATTCTTTTCACCCATGCTAGAACAAGTAAAAGTGAACCAAAGCCCACCTTGCAAACTTACAGAAACATTTGGCAACCTCATTCAAATCACAATTCAAAATTGAATCTTTATCATATGTGAAGATCACCCATTTTCAAAACCCAACCAAACCAGTGCCCCTTGACTAATCCAACTAACCAGACACTCCCTAGTATGTGCCTAGCAAACCCACCAAGTTTGAATCCAAAATTCAAATTCAAAGTTCTTGCGGCCATTTTATCAAACACCTTGCAGATACAAATCAAACAAACATTAAACACTATAGTGTGCAGTAATTTTGGCCTAACTTGTTCCCTATCTAGCTCACTCTACAACCTCAGTAGGTCATCTAACTTGTTTAACCCCTCTAGCTCACTGTAAACCAGACCATGCCATTAATAGCAAGCATGTCGAGCCTCACCTTGCCACCCCATTGTCGACAGCAATCTAGGAGCAGCACCAAGCCTAGCCAGCATGTCTAGCAGGCACTCCACCGTCCACCACCACTCCCTGTCCCAGCCCTGAGCACTGCCAGCCCCTGGACCACACGTCAAGACCATACCAAACCTCTCTGCGTGCGAGCCGAGAGCGCGCCAGTGCGCCACCCTCGACCAGCACCCACAGACCGCGCGCCGCCCTTTCCACGTGCGTGCGTGATCACCACCGCCCCAGCAACCCCGCAGACATGCCCGTTCGTCGTCGCGCGGACCACGCATGCTGTGCGCCATTAAAATCATCGTCGGACCCACCTAGAGCATTGACGCGTTCCGACCGATCAGCACCGCCCCACGCCTCGCCACCACGCCGTTGAGCTTCGCCAGGGAGCACAACACCGCCCCTACCGTCGCCCATGCCAGTAGCACTCTGTGCCATCAACCATGACGAGCTCAGCCCGCGCCCGTCGGTCCCCTTTAACCACTATAAATAGAGGCCTCTACCGCTCGTTTTATTCAGACCAGTTCACTCCCCTATGCCTCAGAACCACCCCACCTCACTCCCGGAGGAAGGCGAGCAGCGCATCGCCGGAATTTGGCCGGAGCCCGCCGCTGCTGGAGGAGAAGAGAGTCGTCGATTGGAGCCGCCCCAGGAGAAGCTGTCGGTACCAGGAGGATCGCCGTCGTCGACTTCGTCATTCGCCCCCGTCGCCGACCATCGCCTGAGCCCCGGTGAGCCTCCCACGACCCTACCTGCCACGCTAGGGTTCTGTCTCGTCGGCGCTGCCCGACGTGGACGATGAACCGGAGCCGTTTGATTAGAACTAGATCCCACAGTCCACATTGCCCCGTACCGCTTCGCCCCTCCCCGTCTCACTGACGCGTGGGGACAGTGTAACATCCCAAAAATATTAAACTAGAATCATCAAACTCTAATCACCAAAAAATAGGATTAACAAAAACTTTTCTAAAATAAAATGAGAAAGCATTCATGTGTGTATGCATCCCATTTTCAATTCTTTTGAATTGCCTTGTTTATGTGTTTCTTTGCTTGTAAAATGATTCTTAGGTGAAATAAACATCCTCTAAACAATCCCCACACTTTTCCCAAAGACAAATAAATCAAAACAAACAAAATGAGTGAATGGTCACTTTGGCCAAATTAACTCCCGTGCCTACTTTGGCTGTCTCTAACTTTCAGAACTTAACAGAAACTTGTTTGGATCTTTGCACCCCTTGATAGTACTCATAACAAAGTATCAAGGCCCACTTTGTGATCATCCAAAAACATTCAAATGCATAGTTTAAAGGACAGTTTAAAATTGAATCTATATCATATGGGAAGATCCCACTTTTTCAAAAACCACTCAAACAAGCTCAACTTTCAAAACCCAAGCATCTACAGACTCACCAGCACCTAACTAGCACACCCACCAAAAATCTTTCAAAATTCAAAACTTGAACTCATGCGGCCATTTCATCAAACACCTTGCAGATGCAAATCAAATAAAATCCAAACACTATTTGGAGCAGTGATTTGAGCCTAACTTGTTTCCTCTCTGGACACCACTAGCCTTAGTAGATCATCTAACAACCTAAACTAATCTCTAGCACTACTGTAAGCTAGCCATTGTCATCAATGGTGAGCAGGCCGAGTGCACCCTTGCCACCCACATGTCGACAACAAGCTAGGAGCAGCACCAAGCCTAGCCAGCATGTTTAGGAGCAAGCTAGCACCCCACCGCCACTCCCTGTCCCAGCCGCGAGCGATGCCAGCCCCTAGACCATGCGCACAGACCTTGCCAACCTTCTATGCAACCATGTCGAGAGCACGCCCCGTGCGCCACGCTCGACAGACGCCCACAGACCGCGCGCCGCCCTCGCCGCGTGCATACGTGATCACCACCATCCCAGCAACCCCGCAGACACTCGTTCGCCGCCACGCGGACCACGCACGTTGTGCGCCATAAAAACTTCCGTCGGGCACGCGCAGAGCACCGCCACGTTCTGACCGATCAGCACTGCCCCACGCCTCGCCACCACGTCGTTGAGCTTTGCCAGGGAGCACAGCACCGCCCCCTACCGTCGCCCACGCTGATAGCCCTCTGTGCCGTCGACCACGACGAGCTGAGCTTGCGCCCGTCAGTCCCCTCTCGCCACTATAAATAGAGGCCACCCCCAGCCGAATTGAGCACACCATCTCACTCCCCTCTCACCTAGAACCACCCCGCCTCAGTCTCGAAGCAAGGCGAGCAGCGCATCGCCGGAATTTGGCCGGAGCCCGCCGCTGCTGGAGAAGAAGGGAGCCAGCGATTGGAGCCGCCCCAGGAGAAGCTGCCGGTACCAGGAGGTTCGCCGTCGTCGACTTCGTCGTTCGCCCGCCTCGCCGACCCTCGCTTGAGACCCGGTGAGCCTCCCACGACCCCCACTGCACCGCTAGGGTTCGAGCTCGCCGATGACTAGTTCATCGTCGACGACGGCCCTCAGCCGTTGATCTTACTTCTAATCCAACGCACCACGTTGCCCCGTACCGCTTCGCACTCCCCTGTCTCACTGACGCGTGGGGAGAGCAACTTAACCAGCCCACGTAAGCGCTGTGCTTAGCAGGCCGGCCCAGTATCGTTTCCCGCGCAGCCCAGTTGTTTGAATTTAACTTTTTCGATTTTCATTCAAACACACTTCTGCACCTAGTTTCAAAAATCAACCCAGCTCGATTCAGTGAACCAAATTGAATGAAACCAATTTTGTTAGAAAGGTCTTGAAATGCTTAATCTAAGCCCATTGGATTCAAAACATTTGAATCTGTAGACCACCCTTGGTAAAAATAACAAGGCAGAACCTTTTCTGCATACAAACATTTTTCAAATTTAAACCATAATAGCTTTTGAGTTAATTCCAACTCTCAAAAATCACATTTGATCATACCTTTCAGAATATATAAAAACATTTGGGTTTACTTACAGAAATAATGTTCAAGTAATAAAAGAATGCCACATAGGCCTTTCTAGTCACTTTATTTAATTGAAATAAAAGGTTAAACCTTATTAAATTGTGACACCACTTTAAATCACATTCCCATGTACTGAAATGTGTGATGATGACATGTATCAACATGATCCCATGTTTGGTTTGGAGAATATTAAATCTTAAGTAGTTTTTCAATGAGTAGAAATTACTTTTCTAAAAATAAAAGAAATTAAACCAAGCTTTAATCTTGTAATGTTAGTGATGATGTTATATCATCTATAGGACCCTTTGTGTGATGATTGAAAATAGTTAAGTATTGTTTGGTGATTCTGTACCTCGTATTTATTTATAGACGCTAGTACCGACCAAGGATACGAGGAAGAAGGAGGATACTACGAAGAAGAAGCCGAGGAGAACTTCAACCACTACTCTGCACAAGGCAAGCTAACACTTGCAATTTAGCAAGCTTATAATGATAATGATGCAAGCCAATACTTGCAAGATACTTTACCTATGCAAGCTAACACTTGCAATTATGAGAGTTAAATAACCTAGGCAATGCACTAAGCATGCTTGGTTAGATACATTTGATGATACCCAATCCTAGTTTTACTTACAAGCCTTATATTTTATTTCTTTATCAAAGCTAGTACTTAGAGTTTACTAGAATAAATTGTAGATATTAGAAAGATAATTGAAGGTTTTATAAAGAGCATAAAACTTGGAAGAAGAAGCCGAGGAGAACTTCAACCACTACTCTGCACAAGGCAAGCTAACACTTGCAATTTAGCAAGCTTATAATGATAATGATGCAAGCCAATACTTGCAAGATACTTTACCTATGCAAGCTAACACTTGCAATTATGAGAGTTAAATAACCTAGGCAATGCACTAAGCATGCTTGGTTAGATACATTTGATGATACCCAATCCTAGTTTTACTTACAAGCCTTATATTTTATTTCTTTATCAAAGCTAGTACTTAGAGTTTACTAGAATAAATTGTAGATATTAGAAAGATAATTGAAGGTTTTATAAAGAGCATAAAACTTGGCCTAGGCTAGATAATCTTTATATCATCTTAAGGCATGAGACTGAACTTAGTAAAACTCCACTAGTTTACCACCCCTCATTAGTACTTACCCCCACTTGTAGATGCTAGTGCTAAGCATAAAACTTGATCAACTTTAGATGGGAATACTTGGCGAAAATGGTTATGAAAACCTTGGAATGATGGATCATTCTATTGAAATGTTTTGGACATGTGTTTCCAAAAACACCAGATGATTTATGGTGATAAAAATGTTGAGGCATGAGCCTTAGCCCTTTATAAAACTGATGGTTGTCTAGATGCGATACCATTCCAATTTTACCGTACAACCACAATACCCGAGAATTGGGTAGGGCTTGACTGGAAACTTATATACCTTAGTATTAGTTCCCTCACGGCCAAGGTCTGAGCTGAGGCTACCTTGTGAAGATTTTCCACCTGTGCAGTACCCAAGATGACAGTTGGTCATGGTTGGGAGGCCAAACTCACAGGAGAGGTGCCTATGCTAGGGCGTGTAATTGAAAGGTTAGGATTGATTATCCACATACTGAGTATGGTGGATTCAGGATTTGTTCCTGACGGATGTATCGAATGTTGTGGTGAACGTGTACAATCTCTGCAGAGTGTCAAACTATTCGAATAGCCGCGTCCGCGGTTATGGACAGTTGGAGTGGCCATACTGTTCCCCCGTCAGATGTTTTCAAAATGACTTATGAAATGAATTGAGACTTTGACTTGACCACAACAGAGTTGTGATATGAAATACAAGTTCCCACTTAGGTGTTATAAAACTTCAACTAGCTTATTTAGTTCCTAAACTTAGTAGAGGTAAATCTGGCTTTTTGCAAAACAACCCTAGAGCCTAGTGTCCTACTACAAAACCCCCCTTCACTTGTTAGTATTAGTTTGCGAGTACTTAAAGAGTACTCATGGCTTTGTCCCTGACTATTCCCGTGGCCAGACTATGAAGAGGAGTACCTGGAGGATGGACCCCAGGAAGGTTACGACAACTAGGATCATCTCCCATCGTCAGCATTGTCTGTGACCCCGAAGATGGAGCTTCGCCTACGCTACCGTTATTATTACGTATTTTCGCTGCTTGAGTTGTATTAAGAACTGGATCATGAGATCCTTATTTGTGTAAGACCTTATGTATGGTTTGTAATGGATGATGTACTGTGGTATCCAAATTTGTTATGTCTCGCAAAAATGGTAATCCTGGGATTGCGATGTATGGCATAACAGGCATCTGGGATTAAAAATCCGTGTGTTGACAAGCTGGTATCAGGGCCATCCTGACCATAGGTGACCCTAGTTAGACTGGACGTTTGGAATCAAAAACTTAGTTTCAAAACCAAAGAAAGCAAATATTTACAAAAACTTATTCCCATTCTTATCACCTTGATTCTTTCATAAAAATTCATGTTCCTCAAAAAATCTTGCAAAATACATAAAATTTGACACACTTGATCACTCTACTAACTTACTCATCTTATATTCTTTTAGATGGACGTGAAGTACAACAAGTTTTACCAGTTGGGAAATGGAGGAGACCTTATCTTTGAGAGGGATTTGGACCAGCTTTCGGAACTTCTGGAGCATCCACACCCCGAGTTCTTCGAAGCTCAGCTCAATGATCAAGGAGGAGAAGATCTGCAGTGGCTAATTGTTGCGAGTCTCCGAGGAAAGATTGAACCTCCCACTGCTGAGGGGATTCAGTTCACCTTATGAGAGAACAACTGGCTCGATGGACTTGCTAGGGACATGCAGGAAGCTCTTGCCTGTCTATGCGGGCAGAGTATCAACCAGATCAAGGGAATCCGCTTTGAGTTTTGCCCAAGGCGTGATGCTAATGGACAGCCACTGGAAGCCCCATACCACCACGAGCTGAAGACCCAATTGTACCACCTTAGCTTCATGATGTACGATCGTCAGCAGGAGTTAGATAATTGCCGTGACTACTCCAACCACAAGTCCGCCATTATCAAGACGAAGGATCAGACCATCGCCCTGTTAGCAAAGGATCGTAAGTCTCTCCGCCGTCAGCTCGACAAGAAGGAGCGCATCATTGCCCGTCTTTGCCACCGTATCTCGTCTTTGGAGGAGACCATCCACGAGAGAGACATGCAGTTGGAAGAAAGGGAGAATACCGGAGAGGATCTTCGTGGAGACCCCTACTCCTATCTCAGCGATGATGATTTTCTGGAAGATTAGGCTATGGATTTCTTCACCGATGAGGAGGATTTAGCCTTCATCAATGACGACGATGATGATGTGGATGACGACTACACCGACTCCGAGGAGTAGTAGCACTTGAGCACTAGCGTAGTGAGTAGTATTCGGTCCCACTGTATCGTAGTTTCCAGAATGGTTCCTAAAACCATCTGTTTACCTTGTTTTGGTGTGTGTTTGTATCGTGTGCTATGAATGAATGAATGAATGAAAAGCAAGTTGCTAGAAAAATCTGAGTCAAACTTTAAAAACTTTTCAAAGCCCTGAACCTTAGAAATTTCCCTCTTTTCTCATGATCTATCTCAATCTTCAGATGCCTCGCGGAGGAAGTGGTTCATCCCCGGACCCGATGTTGCAGATCCTGCAAATGTTGGTTTCTAACCGCGAAGCTGAAAGAGCCGAACATCAATCCAACCTAGCCACCCTTCAACAGATAGCTCAGCTAGCCCACAACAATCAAGGCCATGGAAACATGACAACTATGGATCTAAGCTCAAGAATTTCAAGAACACCAACCCACCTGTTTTCACTAAGTCAGAAGAGCCCCTAGATGCTGACGATTGGCTGCAAACCATGGAAAATAACCTGGAAGTAGCTGGAGTGGAAGCTAACGAGAAAGTTCTGTTCGCCACCCATTATCTAGCCGGAGATGCCAGAGCATGGTGGAACAGTGTTCGTGCCATGACCGGAGGATAGATGATGACCTGTGAGGAATTCAAAGTCAAGTTCAGAAGAACCCATGTGCCACCAGGTTTGATCAAGAGGATGAGAGATGAGTTCAGAGAACTGAAGCAAGGAAGGATGACGGTAGTGGAATACCGTGACAAATTCTTGTCATTAGCTAGGTATGCCCCGGATGAGATCGACACCGAAGCCAAGAAGAAAGAAAGATTTCTGAATGGTCTGCACGATGAGATGCAGACGGTGTTAGTCAATATCCCCTTTTCTGATATTGAAGCTCTTGTCGACTCTGCCATCCAGATGGAAGGAAAGATCAACCAAGCCAATGAGAACCGCAAGCGTCGCATGATGCATCAACCAGGAACCCATCAGACCCCAAAGTATCGCCCTAACCCATCTCCAGGATTTGCCCCGAGAACCAACAGAACCCTGATGAACCGTCCGACCTATCCCAACTGTGGAAACCCTAGGCCCGGAGGAAATCACAACAACCCCGACAACTCTAGCAATTTCAACCGTGCCCCACCTAAGTTCAACAACAACAATGGTACCGCCAACACCAACACTGCCCCGAGGACTGGAAGCAATGTTGTGCCTGTTGCAGCAAAGGACAAGTCGCAAGTAACTTGTTATGACTGTGGAAATAAGGGTCACTACTCCAACGAGTGCCCCAACAAGAAGAATGCCGCAGCCCCCAATGAAAATGCCCCAGCTCAGCAGCAGCGTCGTGTTCAGCCAGGAAGAAGGTTTGCCCCAGGGAATTCACTCAACCGCAACGACCGTCTTTTTCTCATGCATGCTGAAGAAGCTCAGGAAGCGCCAGACGTCGTGCTGGGTATGTTTTCTGTTAATTCAGTACTTGCAAGAGTGTTGTTTGATTCTGGTGCATCACATTCATTTGTCACCGAAGAATTTACCTGCACTAGTAAGATTCAACCAACAAAACTGAAGCATGTTATGATTGTTCAAATCCCCGGTTCAACCACCAAGGCTAGGCAAATTTGCAAAGTCGTCCCTATCCGAATCCATGGCATATATTTTTATGCTAACCTGATAATACTCGGAACTAAAGGTTTGGAAGTAGTACTAGGAATGGATTGGATGTCCAAACATAAAGGATTGATTGAATGTGCCAAGAAAGCCACCACCATGACCAGTACAGCCGGAATATCAGTCGAGCATATCACTGAAACCTTACCTCGTCAATTCAAGTGCAACAAGAGTATAGCCCAACCTACCATTGACCAAGTCCGGATAGTCTGTGAATACCCCCATGTATTTCCATATGTTTAGCCCGGTATGCCCCCAGATCGGGATATCGAGTTTATCATTGAACCAATCCCTGGAACAGGACCCATAGCCCAGAGACCCTATAGTATGAACCCGTCTGAACTAGCAGAACTGAAGAAGCAACTGGATTCCATGTTGGAAATTGGATTAATTCAACCAAGTGCGTCACCATGGAGATCACCTGTCTTATTTGTGGACAAGAAGGATGGAGGTAATTGTCTGTGTACGGATTATCGGAAGCTGAATGATGTCACCATCAAGAACAAGTACCCCTTGCCCAAGATAGAAGATTTGTTTGATCAGTTGACCGGTGCCAAAGTGTTTTCTAAGATTGATCTTAGAACAGGCTATCATCAACTCAAGATCCACGCAGAGGATATCCCCAAGACTGCCTTTACCACCCGTTATGGATTATACGAGTATACTGCCATGTCTTTTGGATTAACCGATGCCCCCGCTTATTTCATGAATCTCATGAATAAGATTTTTATGGACTTCCTGGATAAGTTTGTCGTTGTTTTCATCGAGGACATTCTAATTTATTCCAAATCAGAATAAGAACATGAGCTACACCTAAGGACCATTCTTGGAACCCTTAGAGAGCATCAGTTGTATGCCAAGTTTAGCAAATGTGAATTTTGGTTACAGGAGGTAGGATTCCTCGATCACATTGTATCAGCCGGAGGAATTGCCGTTGATCCTGCAAAAGTGAAAGATGTCGAAGATTGGCAAGCCCCAACCACCCAAACCCAAGTTCATGCTTTTCTCAAATTAGCGGGATATTACCGCAAATTCGTAGAAGGATTCTCTAGTATCGCCAGACCCATGACCCAATTTATGAAGAAGGACAAGAAGTTTGAATGGACCGACAAATGTGAAGCGAGTTTTCAAGAACTCAAGAGGAGATTGATTTCAGCCCCAATCTTAATCATGCTGGATATCACGAAGCCCTTCTACGTGTATTGTGACGCATCCAAGATCGGTCTCGGATGTGTGCTAATGCAAGAAGGCAAAGTTATATCTTATCTATCCCGACAACTGAAACAACATGAGCAAAATTAGCCAACCCATGACCTTGAACTCGCAGCCGTAGTTCTAGCCCTGAAGACATGGAGGCATTACCTGATGGGAAATCGTTGTGAGATTTATTCGGATCACAAGAGTCTGAAGTATATATTCACTCAGAAGGAGTTGAATATGAGGCAAAGAAGATGGATTGAGTTAATCAAGGATTACGACCTGGACATTCACTATCACCCCGGTAAAGCCAACGTGGTAGCAGATGCCCTTAGCAGATTGCTGTGCCGCTTGAACTCCATGATTTTGAAGGAGCAACCAAGTTTGCACAAAGAGATGGAAGATTTTCGAATGGAAGTAGTGAGTGAAGGATTTTTGGCTAGCATAGAACTTCAACCCACTTTGATCAGCCAGATCAAAGAGGCGCGGAAAGGAAATGCTAGTATTGATGGAATCAAGCGTCGTATCGGTACAGGCAAAGTACCCGGATTCACCGAAGACGAAGAAGGAGTTTTGTGGTACAAAGGACGCCTTTGTGTACCAGCAGATTCTGAGTTGAAAGAAGTGATCCTCAAGGAAGCTCATGATACTCTTTATTCTATCCACCCCAGAGGAACTAAGATGTATCAAGATTTGAAAGAACAATTTTGGTGGCATAAGATGAAGAGAGAAATCGGAAGCTATATCGCCAAGTGTGATATATGTCAGTGAGTCAAGGCAGGACATCAAAGACCCGCTGGATTGTTGCAACCCTTGCAGATTCCGGAATGGAAATGGGATTCCGTTGGAATGGACTTTATCACCGGATTGCCTACTTCTAGTAGGGGAAATGACTCTATTTGGGTCATAGTGGACAGATTGTCCAAAGTCGCCCATTTCTTACCCGTCAAGACCACATATCAGAGTTTGATGCTAGCGGAGTTATACATCGCTAGAATCGTCAGTTTGCACGGAGTCCCCAAGAACATCATATCGGATCGAGGAAATCAGTTTACCTCGAGATTCTGAAAGAAAGTCCAAGAAGGTTTAGGAACCCGACTAGATTTCAGTACCGCTTATCATCCTCAGACCGACGGACAAACGGTGCGAGTAAATCAAATACTCGAAGATATGCTGAGAGCATGTGCGTTAGAATATGGATCTAAGTGGGAAGACTGTCTGCCATTTGCATAATTTTCCTACAACAACAGTTATCAAGCTAGTTTACAAATGGCCCCATTTGAATTCATGTACGGAAGGAAGTCTCGCACCCCTTTGAATTGGTCGGAAGTAGGAGAGAGTCAGATTTTCGGACCCGATATCCTACGAGAAGCAAAAGAGAAGGTTCACAAGATTCGTGAGCAACTCAAGACCGCCTAGTCCCGACAGAAGAGTTACGCCGACAAGAGACGTAGAGACCTCGCCTTCAACATAGGAGATTTTGTGTATCTGAAAGTGTCGCCATTGAAAGGAATGCAGCATTTCCAGCTCAAAGGAAAGTTATCCCCCAGATATATCGGACCCTTCAAGATTCTAAACTGTCGAGGAGAAGTGTCATATCAATTAGAGCTGCCCGAAGAGATGTCAGCCGTGCACAATGTGTTCCATATCTCATTACTTCGCAAGTGCCTCGAACTCCCGGAGAAGACTGAAGTGTTCAAGAATATTGATCACCGGACTATAGAGATCAATGATGACCTGACCTATCCCGAAGTACCCATCCGTATTTTGGAAGAAGCTTTCCGAACTACTAGAACCCGAAACATCAAGTTTCTCAAAATTCAGTGGAGCAACCACACAGAAGAGGAAGCTACCTGGGAGCGCGAAGATCACATCAGGACGGAGTTTCCCGATCTCTTCAAATCCTAGGTAATCTTTTCGTCCTTTTTCAAATCTCGGGACGAGATTTTGTTTAAGGGGGGAAGGTTTGTAACATCCCAAAAATATTAAACTAGAATCATCAAACTCTAATCACCAAAAAATAGGATTAACAAAAACTTTTTTAAAATAAAATGAGAAAGCATTCATGTGTGTATGCATCCCATTTTGAATTCTTTTGAATTGCCTTGTTTATGTGTTTATTTGCTTGTAAAATGAATCTTAGGTGAAATAAACATCCTCTAAACAATCCCCACACTTTTCCCAAAGACAAATAAATCAAAACAAACAAAATGAGTGAATGGTCACTTTGGCCAAATTAACTCCCATGCCTACTTTGGCTGTCTCTAACTTTCAGAACTTAGCAGAAACTTGTTTGGATCTTTGCACCCCTTGATAGTACTCATAACAAAGTATCAAGGCCCACTTTGTGATCATCCAGAAACATTCAAATGCATAGTTTAAAGGACAGTTTAAAATTGAATCTATATCATTTGGGAAGATCCCACTTTTTCAAAAACCACTCAAACAAGCTCAACTTTCAAAACCCAAGCATCTACAGACTCACCAGCACCTACCTAGCACACCCACCAAAAGTCTTTTCAAAATTCAAAACTTGAACTCATGCGGCCATTTTATCAAACACCTTGCAGATGCAAATCAAATAAAATCCAAACACTATTTGGAGCAGTGATTTGAGCCTAACTTGTTCCCTCTCTGGACACCACTAGCCTTAGTAGATCATCTAACAACCTAAACTAATCTCTAGCACTATTGTAAGCTAGCCATTGTCATTAATGGTGAGTAGGTCGAGCGCACCCTTGCCACCCACATGTCGACAACAAGCTAGGAGTAGCACCAAGCCTAGACAGCATGTCTGGCAGCAAGATAGCACCCCACCGCCACTCCCAGTCTCAGCCGCGAGCGATGCCAGCCCCTGGACCACACGCACAGACCTTGCCAACCTTCTATGCAACCAAGCCGAGAGCGCGCCCTGTGCGCCACGCTCGAGAGACGCCCACAGACCGTGCGCCATCCTCGCCGCGTGCATACGTGATCACCACCGTCCCAGCAAACCCGCAGACACGCTCGTTCGCCGCCGCGCAGACCACGCGCGCTGTGCACCATAAAAACTTCCATCGGGTACGCGCAGAGCACCACCACGTTCCGACCGATCAGCACCGCCCCACACCTCGCCACCACGTCGTTGAGCTTTTCCAGGGAGCACAACACTGCCCCCTACCATCGCCCACGCCAATATCCCTCTGTGCCGTCGACCACGACGAGCTCAGCTTGCGCCCGTTGGTCCCCTCTCGCCACTATAAATAGAGGCCACCCCCAGCCGAATTGAGCACACCATCTCACTCCCCTCTCACCCAGAACCACCTCGCCTCCGTCCCGAAGCAAGGCGAGGAGCGCATCGCCGGAATTTGGCCGGAGCCCGCTGCTGCTGGAGAAGAAGGGAGCCAGCGATTGGAGCCGCCCTAGGAGAAGCTGCCGGTACCAGGAGGTTCGCCGTCGTCGACTTCGTCGTTCGCCCGCCTCGCCGACCCTCGCCTGAGCCCCGGTGAGCCTCCCACGACCCCCACTGCGCCGCTAGGGTTCGAGCTCGCCGGTGACTAGTTCATCATCGACGACGACCCTCAGCCGTTGATCTTACTTCTAATCCAACGCACCACGTTGCCCCGTACCGCTTCGCACTCCCCTGTCTCACTGACGCGTGGGGACAACAACTTAACCAGCCCACGTAAGCGCTGTGCTTAGCAGGCCGGCCCAGTATCGTTTCCCGCGCAGCCCAGTTGTTTGAATTTAACTTTTTCGATTTTCATTCAAACACACTTCTGCACCTAGTTTCAAAAATCAATCCAGCTCGATTCAGTGAACCAAATTGAATAGAACCAATTTTGTTAGAAAGGTCTTGAAATGCTTAATCTAAGCCCATTGGATTCAAATCATTTGAATCTGTAGACCACCCTTGGTAAAAATAACAAGGCAGAACCTTTTCTGCATTCAAACATTTTTCAAATTTAAACCATAATAGCTTTTGAGTTGATTCCAAATCTCAAAAATCACATTTGATCATACCTTTCAGAATATAAAAACATTTGGGTTTACATACAGAAATATTGTTCAAGTAATAAAAGAATGCCACATAGGCCTTTCTAGTCACTTTATTTAATTGAAATAAAAGGTTAAACCTTATTAAATTGTGACACCACTTTAAATCACATTCCCATGTACTGAAATATGTGGTGATGACATGTGTCAACATGATCCCATGTTTGGTTTGGAGAATATTAAATCTTAAGTAGTTTTTCAATGAGTAGAAATTACTTTTCTAAAAATAAAAGAAATTAAACCAAGTTTTAATCTTGTAATGTTAGTGATGATGCTAGATCATCTATAGGACCCTTTTGTGTGATGATTGAACATAGTTAAGTATTGTTTGGTGATTGTGTACCTCGTATTTATTTATAGACGCTAGTACCGACCAAGGATATGAGAAAGAAGGAGGATACTAGGAAGAAGAAGCCGAGGAGAACTTCAACCACTGCTCCGCACAAGGCAATCTAACACTTGCAATTTAGCAAGCTTATAATGATAATGATGCAAGCCAATACTTGCAAGATACTTTACCTATGCAAGCTAACACTTGCAATTATGAGAGTTAAATAACCTAGGCAATTCACTAAGCATGCTTGGTTAGATACATTTGATGATAGCCAATCCTAGTTTTACTTACAAGCCTTATATTTTATTTCTTTATCAAAGCTAGTACTTAGAGTTTACTAGAATAAATTGTAGATATTAGAAAGATAACTGAAGGTTGCATAAAGAGCATAAAACTTGGCTTAGGCTAGATAATCTTTATGTCATCTTAAGGCATGAGATTGAACTTAGTAAAACTCCACTAGTTTACCACCCCTCATTAGTACTTACCCCCACTTGTAGATGCTAGTGCTAAGCATAAAACTTGATCAACTTTAAATGGGAATACTTGGCGAAAATGGTTATGAAAACCTTGGAATGATGGATCATTCTATTGAAATGTTTTGGACATGTGTTTCCAAAAACACCAGATGATTTATGGTGATAAAAATGTTGAGGCATGAGCCATAGCCCCTTATAAAACTGATGGTTGTCTGGATGTGATACCATTCCAATTTTACCGTACAACTACAATACCCGAGAATTGGGTAGGGCTTGACTGGAAACTTATATACCTTAGTATTAGTTCCCTCACAGCCAAGGTCTGAGCTGAGGCTACCTTGTGAAGATTATCCACCTGTGCAGTATCCAAGATGACAGTTGGTCATGGTTGGGAGGCCAAACTCACAGGAGAGGTGCCTATACTAGGGCGTGTAATTGAAAGGTTAGGATTGATTATCCGCATACTGAGTATGGTGAATTCAAGATTTTTTCCTGACGGATGTATCGAATGTTGTGGTGAAAGTGTATAATCTCTGCAGAGTGTCAAACTATTTGAATAGCCGCGTCCGCGGTTATGGACAGTTGGAGTGGCCATACCGTTCCCTCATCAGATGTTTTCAAAATGGCTTATGAAATGAATATAGACTTTGACTTGACCACAACAGAGTTGTGATATGAAATACAAGTTCCCACTTAGGTGTTATAAAACTTCAACTAGCTTCTTTAGTTCCTAAACTTAGTAGAGGTAAATCTGACTTTTTGCAAAACAATCCTAGAGCCTAGTGTCCTACTACAAAAAACCCCTTCACTTGTTAGTATTAGTTTGCGAGTACTTAAAGAGTACTCATGGCTCTGTCCCTGGCTATTCCCGTGGCCAGACTATGAAGATGCGTACCTGGAGGATGGACCCCAGGAAGGTTACGACAACTAGGATCGTCTCCCATCGTCAGCATTGCCTATGCCCCCGAAGATGGAGCTTCGCCTACGCTACCGTTATTATTACGTATTTCCGCTGCTTGAGTTGTATTAAGAACTGGATCATGAGATCCTTATTTGTGTAAGACCTTATGTATGGTTTGTAATGGATGATGTACTGTGGTATTCAAATCTGTTATGTCTCGCAAAAATGGTAATCCTAGGATTGCGATGTATGGCATAACAGGCATCTGGGATTAAAAATCCGGGTGTTGACAGACAGCCACTTAACCAGCCCGCGCGTACGATGTGCGTAGTGGGCCGACCCAGTTAAACCTCCTGCAAATTTAGTTTTATTCATTTAATTTCAAACACAGTTCTGTATATATATTCAAAAATCAACCCAGCTCGATTCACTGAACCAAAATGCATGAAAGTAATTTTGTTAGAAAGGTACTGAAATTCTTAATCCAAGCCCGTTGGATTCAAACCATTTGGATTTATAGATCAACCATGGTAAAAATAGCAACGCAGAAGCTTTTCTGCATTCAAACATTTTTCAAAATTCAACCATAAGAGCTTTTGAGTTGATTCCAACTCTCAAAAATCACATTTGATCATACCTTTCAGAATATATAAAAATATATGGGTTTAATTGCAGAAATACTATTAAAGTAATAAAAGAATGCCACATAGGCATTTCTAGTCACTTTATTTAATTAAAATAAAAAGGTTAAACCTTATTAAATTGTGACACCACTTTAAATCACATTCCCATGTACTGAAATATGTGGTGATGACATGTGTCAACATGATACCATGTTTGAGTTGGAAAATATTTAATCTTAAGTAGTTTTTCAATGAGTAGAAATTACTTTTCTAAAATAAAATAAATAAGACAAGTGTTTTAATCCTTGTAATGCTAGTGATGATGATAGATCATCTAGTGTGAACCTTTGTGTGATGATTAGAAATAGTTAAGTATTGTTTGGTGATTGTGTACCTCGTATTTATTTATAGAAGCTAGTACTGACCAAGGATACGAGGAGGAAGGAGGATACTACGAGGAAGAAGCCGAGGAGAACTTCAACCACTACTCTGCACAAGGCAAGCCTATACCTGCAACCTTGCAAGCTAACACTTGCAACTTAGCAAGCTTATACTGATATATTAGCAAGCTATTAACTTAGCAAGCTTACACCACTTGATACCCAATCCTAGTTTTACTTGCAAGATTAATACTTTATTTTCTTTATCAAAGCTTTCTCTTAGAGTTTACTTGGTGACTTATAGATTCTAAGAAGAAAATTGAAGGTAGCATAAAGAGCATAAAATTTGGCCTAAGTTAGATAATCTTGATGCCATCCTAAGGCATGAGATTGAACTTAGCTAATCCCCACTTGTTTACCAACCCTCATTAGTCTTTACCCCCACTTCTAGATGCTAGTGCTAAGCATAAAACTTGATCAACTTTAGATGGGAATACTTGGTGAAAATGGTTATGAAAACCTTAGAATGATGAGTCATTCTACTGAAATGTTTTGACATGTGTTCTTAAACACTAGATGATTTTGATGATGAAAATGTTGTCAACACCCGGATTTTTAATCCCAGATGCCTATTATGCCATACATCGCAATCCCAGGATTACCATTTTTGCGAGACATAACAGATTTGGATATCAAAGTACATCATCCATTACAAACCATACATAAGGTCTTACACAAATAAGGATCTCATGATCCAGTTCTTAATACAACTCAAGCAGCGGAATAACGTAATAGTAACGATAGCGTAGGCGAAGCTCCATCTTCAGGGTCACAGGCAATGCTGACGATGGGAGATGATCCTAGTTGTCGTAACCTTCCTGCAGTCCATCATCCCGGTACTCCTCTTCATAGTCTGGCCACGGTAATAGCTAGGACAAAGCCATGAGTACTCTTTAAGTACTCACAAACTAATACTAAAAAGTTAAGGGGGTTTTTGTGTAGTAGGATGCTAAGCTCTAGGGTTGTTTTGCAAAAATCCAGATTTAACTCTACTAAGTTCAAAAGCAAAGAAAGCTAGTTGAAAGTTTTATAACACATAAGTGGGACTTTGAATTTCATATCACATCTCTGTTGTGGTCAAGTCAAAGTCTCAATTCATTTCATAAGTCATTTGAAGACATCTGATGGGGGAACAGTATGGCCACTCCAACTGTCCATAACCGTGGACGCGGCTATTCGAATAGTTTGACACTTTGCAGAGATTGTACACTTTCACCACAACATTCGATACATCCGTCAAGAACAATCCTGAATTCACCATACTAAGTATACGGATAATCAATCCCAACCTTTCAATTACACGCCCTAGTATAGGCACCTCTCCTGTGAGTTTGGCCTCCCAACCATGACCAACTGTCATCTTGGGTACTGCACAGGTGGACAATCTTCACAAGGTAGCCTCAGCTCAGACCTTTGCCGCGAGGGAACCCATACTAAGGTATATAAATTTCCAGTCAAGCCCTACCCAATTATCGGGTATTGTGGTTGTACGGTAAAATTGGAATGGTATCGCATCCAGACAACCATCAGTTTTTTTAAAGGGTTAAGGCTCGTGCCTCAACATTTTCGTCACCAAAATCATCTAGTATTCGGAAACACATGTCAAAACATTTTAGTAGAATGACTCATCATTCTAAGGTTTTCATAACCATTTTCACCAAGTATTCCCATCTAAAGTTGATCAAGTTTTATGCTTAGCACTAGCATCTACAAGTGGTGGGGAATACTAATGAGGGGTGGTAAACAAGTGGAGATTTTCTAAGTTCAATCTCATGCCTTAGGACGACATCAAGATTATCTAACTTAGGCCAAATTTTATGCTCTTTATGCTACCTTCCAATATCCTTCTAGTATCTACAATTCACTATGTAAACTCTAAGATAAAGGTTTGATAACGAAATAAAGTATAAAGCTTGCAAGTAAAACTAGGATTGGGTTATCAAATGGGTATGATCACATATGCTTAAGGCATATAGTTGTCATGGTAACAAGCAAGTGTTAGCTTGCAAGGTTTCAAGTATTGGCTTGCATAGGTCAACTTGGGTAGTAAGGCTTGCCTTGTGCAGAGCAGTGGTTGAAGTTCTCCTCGGCTTCTTCCTCGTAGTATCCTCCTTCCTCCTCGTATCCTTGGTCGATACTAGCATCTATAAATAAATACGAGGTACACAATCACCAAACAATACTTAACTATTTTCAATCATCACACCAAGGTGCACTATAGATGATCTAGCATCATCACTAACATCACAAGTATTAAAGCATTTGTCTTATTTATTTTAATTTGAGAAAAGTAATTTCTACTCATTGAAAAATACTTAAGATTTAATATTCTGCAACTCAAACTTGGGATCATGTTGACACATGTCATCACCACATATTTTAGTACATGGGAATGTGATTTAAAGTGGTGTCACAATTTAATAAGTTTAACCTTTTTATTTTAAATAAATAAAGTGACTAGAAATGCCTATGTGGCCTTCTTTTATTACTTGAACATTATTTCTGTAAGTAAACCCATATGTTTTATATATTCTGAAAGGTATGATCAAATGTGATTTTTGAGAGTTGGAATCAACTCAAAAGCTCTTATGGTTGAATTTTGAAAAATGTTTGAATGCAGAAAAGCTTCTGCCTTGTTATTTTTACCAAGGTTGATCTATAACTCAAAAGGGTTTAAATCCAACGGGCTTGGATTAAGAATTTCAGTACCTTTCTAACAAAATTCGTTTCATGCATTTTGGTTCAGTGAGTCGAGCTGGTTTGATTTTTGAATCTATGTACAGAACTGTGTTTGAAATTAAATGGAAAATCTAAATTTAAACTGTTGGGTCGCGTGGGAGACGCTAACGGGCTGGCCCAGTGTCACTTCGCAGCGCGGGGTTCAGCTGACAGGGGGGTCCACCAGTTAGTGGCTCATAACGCACGAAGCGGTACGGGGCGGTGTGGGACGTTGGATTAGAGTGGGGATCAACGGCTGTGGATCATCGTCGATGATGGACCTGTCGCCGGCGAGCTCTAACCCTAGCGGCTCGGTGGGGGTGCATAGGGGGCGTACCAGGGCTCCAATGACGACGGCGAGGCGAGCAAACGGACTGGTGGTCGACGGCAAGCTCAGGGACGGTCGAGGCAGTTCCGGGGTTGGTCGCAATCAGCGGCGCCCTTCTCCTCCAGAGGTGGCCTGCTCCGGTACAATTCCAGTGAGCTACTGCTCCCCGTGCTCCGGCTAGAGGTGTGGGACGATCAATGAGGTGAGGGGAGTGGAGTGGTGTGCTGCAAACGGCTGGGGGTGCCCTCCTTTTCTAGGCTCGACGGCGAGACCGAGAGGGATGGGCAGGCGACGGTGGCGACATGGATACGGGATGCTAGCGGCATGGCTGAGGGTGGCGATCGACGCGTGGACTCCTGGCGGTGCTCTAGGACTTTAATGCGGGCTTAGGGGCGGCGGTAAGCGGTCGGGAGGATCTGGCGCTCTGAGCGGCAGATGCAGCAGCTTCGACGGCGAGCGATGGTTGTGAGGCGTTGGACGACGAATGGGGGTGTCTGGCGTGCTCCCTGGGTCGTGGCGACGCGGTGGGCGCGGGATGCGGTCGAGTGGCGGCTTGTGCACGCGTGCCGGGTGCGGCGCTCTGGCGCGTGCTCGGCATGGCGCGGTGGCACTAGGCGCGGGGATTTCTTGGTGGTCCATGGCTGGGCCTGTCTCGGGGAGGGTACAGTAGGCGGCAGTGAGGTGCTGGCTATCTCCTAGACATGGCGAGAGAGGGGGAAGCGGTCTGCTGCGGCGGCGACCAAGTTGGTCGGCGAGGTGGGGCTCGGCTTGGCATGGCCATGCTGCTAGAAGGTAGGGGATGGGGTAGTTATGCCCCTGTTTGATCCAGAGGGGATAATGCGAGAAAATGGGGGTCAAATGGGAGACAAGTTTGGCCAGAACACTATTCAAAATAGTGAATTTGGTTTTGTTTGAATTCTGCCTGCCAAGTGTTTGATGAAATGGCCGCAATAAAATTCTTTTTGATTTTTGAAAAGATTTTTTGTGGGTGTGCTAGGAATAATCTTGAGACTCTGTGGTTTCTTGGTTTTGAAAATTGAGCTTGTTTGAGTGTATTTTGAAATAGTGGGATCTTCCCATATGAAATAGATTAAATTTTAAACAGTGATTTAAACTTAGCATTTGAATGTTTTTGGCAGATCACAAAGTGGGCCTTGGTACCTCATTATGTGTACTAGCAAGGGGTGCAAAGATCCACAATTGTTTCTGTTAAGATTTGAGTACTAGGAATAGCCAAAGTAGGCATGATAGTTAATTTGGCAAAAATGAACATCCACTTCATTTATTTATTTTGAGTTGTTTTTCTTTGGGAAAAGTTTGGGAATGATTTAGATGATGTTTATTTCACCTAAGAATCATTTTACAAGCAATGAATCACAGAACCATGGCAATTCAAATGAACTCCTAATTTTGAGATGGAAAAGTATTTTGAGATGGAAAAGTATTTTGTTAACCCTAATTTTGATGATTTGGATCTTAATCAACTTGGATTAAAGTTTTGGGATGTTACAAACATTCCCTCCTTAAACAAAATCTCGTCCCGAGATTTGAGAAAGAAGAACAAAGATTACCTAGGATTTAAAGAGATTGGGGAAATCCGTCCTGATGTGATCTTCGTGCTCCCAGGTAGCTTCTTCTTCCGTGTGGTTGCTCCACTGAATCTTGAGAAACTTGATGCTTCGGGTTCTGGTAGTTCTAAAAGCTTCTTCCAAAATACGGATGGGTACTTCAGGATAGGTCAGGTCATCATTGATTTCTATGGTCCGGTGATCAATATTCTTGAAAACTTCAGTCTTCTCCGGAACTTCGAGGCATTTACGAAGTAACGAGATATGGAACACATTGTGCACGGCTGACATTTCTTCTGGCAGTTCCAATTGATATGATACTTCTCCTCGACGATTCAGAATCTTGAAGGGTCCGATATATCTGGGGGCTAACTTTCCCTTCAGCTGGAAACGCTGCATTCCTTTCAAGATCGACACTTTAAGATACACAAATTCTCCGATATTGAAAGTGAGGTCTCGACGTCTTTTATCGGCGTAACTCTTCTGTCTTGACTGGGCGGTCTGGAGGTGCTCACGAATCTTGTGAACTTTCTCTTCTGCTTCTCTTAGTATGTCGGGTCCGAAAATCGGACTCTCTCCTACTTCCGACCAATTCAAAGGGGTGCGACACTTCCTTCCATACATGAATTCAAATGGGGCCATTTGCAAACTAGCTTGATAACTGTTGTTGTATGAAAATTATGTGAACTGTAGACAGTCTTCCCATTTAGATCCATACTCTAACACACATGCTCTCAACATATCTTCGAGTATTTGATTTACTCGCTCCGTTTGTCCATCGGTCTGAGGGTGATAAGTTATGCTGAAATCTAGTCGGTTTCCTAAACCTTCTTGGACTTTCTTCCAGAATCTCGAGGTAAACTGTGTTCCTCGATTCGATATAATGTTCTTGGGGACTCCATGCAAACTGACGATTCTAGCGATGTATATCTCCGCTAGCTTCGAACTCTGGTATGTGGTCTTGACTGGTAATAAATGGGCTACTTTGGACAATCTGTCAACTATGACCCATATAGAGTCATTTCCCCAACTGGAAGTAGGCAATCCGGTGATAAAGTCCATTCCAAGTGAATCCCATTTCCATTCCAGTATTTGCAATGGTTGCAACAGTCCTGCGGGTCTTTGATGCCCCGCCTTGACTCTCTGCCATCTATCACACTTGGCGATATAACTTCTGATTTCTCTCTTTATCTTATGCCACCAGAATTGTTCCTTAAAATCCTGATACATCTTCGTTCCTCCGGGGTGGATAGAATAAAGAGTATCATGAGATTCCTTCAGAATAACTTCTTTCAACTCTGAATCTGCTGGTACACCAAGACGTCCTTTGTATCACATAACTCCTTCTTCTTCGGTGAATCCGGGGACCTTGCCTGTACCGATACGGCGCTTGATTCCGTCGATACTAGCATTTCCTTTCTGCGCCTCTTTGATCTGGCTGATCAAAGTGGGTTGAAGTTATATGCTAGCCAAAAATCCTTCGCTCACTAATTCCATTCGGAAATCTTCCATCTCCATGTGAAAACTTGGTTGCTCCTTCAAAATCATGGAGTTCAAGTGGCACGGCAATCTGCTAAGGGCATCTGCTACCACATTGGCTTTACCGGGGTGATAGTGAATGTCCAGGTTGTAATCCTTGATTAGCTCAATCCATCTTCTCTGTCTCATATTCAGCTCTTTCTGAGAGAATATATACTTTAGGCTCTTGTGATCCGAATAAATCTCACAACGGTTTCCCATGAGATAATGCCTCCATATCTTCAGGGCTAGAACTACGGCTGCGAGCTCAAGGTCATGGGTTGGGTAGTTTTGTTCATCCTGCTTTAGTTGTCGAGATAGATAAGATATAACTTTTCCTTCCTGCATCAGCACACATCCTAGGCCGATCTTGGATGCGTCACAATACACATCGAAAGGCTTCGTGATATCCGTCATGATCAAGACGGGGCTGAAACCAATCTTCTCTTGAGTTCTTGGAAACTCGCTTCACATTTGTCCATCCATTCAAACTTCTTGTCCTTCTTCAGCAATTGGGTCATGGGTCTGGCGATACTCAAGAATCCTTCTATGAACTTGCGGTAGTATCCCGCTAATCCGAGAAATGCACGAACTTGGGTTTGAGTGGTTGGGGCTTTCCAATCTTCGACATCTTTCACCTTTGCAGGGTCAACGGCAATTCCTCCGGCTGATACAATGTGGCCGAGGAATCCTACCTCATGTAACCAGAATTCACATTTGCTAAACTTGGCATACAACTGATGCTCTCTAAGGGTTCCAAGAATGGTCCTTAGGTGTATCTCATGTTCTTCCTCTGATTTGGAATAAATCAGAATGTCATCGATGAAAACAACGACAAACTTATCCAGGAAGTCCATAAAAATCTTATTCATGAGATTCATGAAATAAGCGGGGGCATTTGTTAATCCAAAAGACATGACAGTATACTCGTATAATCCATATCTGGTGGTAAAGGCCGTCTTTGGAATATCCTCTGCGCGAATCTTGAGTTGATGATAGCCAGTTCTAAGATCAATCTTAGAAAACACCTTGGCACCAGTTAACTGGTCAAACAGATCTTCTATCTTTGGCAATGGGTACTTGTTCTTGATAGTGACATCATTCAACTTCCGATAATCCGTACACAAACGGTTACCTCCATCTTTCTTGTCCACGAACAAAACAGGTGATCTCCATGGTGACGCACTTGGTAAAATCAATCCAATTTCCAGCATGGCATCCAGTTGCTTCTTCAGTTCTGCTAGTTCAGACGGGTTCATACTATATGGTCTCTGGGCTATGGGTCCAGTTCCAGGGATTAGTTCAATGATAAACTTGATATCCCGATCTGGGGGCATACCGGGCAAAACATCTGGAAATACATCGAGGTATTCACAGACTATCCGGACTTGGTCAATGGTAGGTTGGGCTATACTATTGTTGCACTTGAATTGACGAGGTAAAGTTTCAGATATATGCTCGACTGATACTCTGGCTGTACTGGTCATGGTTATGGCTTTCTTGGCGAAGTCAATTAATCCTTTATCTTTGGACATCCAATCCATTCCTAGTACTACTTCCAAACCTTTAGTTCCTAGAAGAAAGAGAGAATCTTGAATGGTCTGCATGATGAGATGCAAACGGTGTTAGTCAATATCCCCTTTGCAGATATTGAAGCCTTAGTTGACTCTGCCATTCAGATGGAAGGAAAGATCAACCAAGCCAATGAGAACCGCAAGCACCGCATGATGCATCAACTAGGAACCCACCATACACCAAAGTATGGCCCCAACCCATCTCCAGGATCTGCCCCGAGAACCAACAGACCCCCGATGAACCGTCCGACCTATCCCAGCCGTGGAAACCCAAGGCCCGGAGGAAACCACAACAACCTCGGCAACTCCAGCAATTTCAACCGTGCACCACCCAAGTTCAACAACAACAATGCCATGACCAACCCCAACACTGCTCAAAGGACTAGAAGCAATGCTGTGCCTGTTGCAGCAAAGGACAAGTCGCAAGTGATTTGTTATGAATGTGGAACCAAGGGTCACTATTCCAATGAGTGCCCCAAGAAGATTGCCGCAGCCCCCAATGCAAATTCCCCAGCTCAACATCAACGTCATGTTCAGCCTGGAAGAAGGTTTGCTCCAGGGAACTCGCTCAACCGCAACGGCCGTCTCTTTCTCATGCATGCTGAAGATGCCTAGGAAGCGCCAGATGTCGTGCTGGGTATGTTTTCTGTTAACTCAGTACTTGCAAGAGTGTTGTTTGATTCTGGAGCATCGCACTCATTTGCTACTGAAGAATTTGCATGCACTAGTAAGATTCAACCAACCAAATTGAAGCATGTTATGATTGTTCAAATACCCGGTTTAACCACCAAAGCTAGGCAAATTTGCAAAGCCGTCCCTATCCGAATCCATGGCATAGATTTTTATGCTAATCTAATAGTACTCGGAACTAAAGGTTTGGAAGTAGTACTAGGAATGGATTGGATGTCCAAACACAAAGTATTAATTGACTGCGCCTAGAAAGCCATAACCATGACCAGTACAGCCGGAGTATAAGTCGAGCATGTATCTGAAACCTTGCCTCGTCAATTCAAGTGCAACAAGAGTATAGCCCAGCCAACCATTGACCAAGTTCGGATAGTCTATGAATACCCCGATGTATTTCCAGATGTTTTGCCCGGTATGCCCCTAGATCGGGATATCGAGTTTATCATTGAACTAATCCCTGGAACCGGACCCATAGCCCAGAGACCATATAGTATGAACCCGTCGGAACTAGCAGAACTGAAGAAGCAACTGGATGCCATGTTGGAAATTGGACTGATTCAACCAAGTGCGTCACCATGGAGATCACCTGTTTTGTTTGTGGACAAGAAAGATGGAGGTAACCATTTGTGTATGGATTATCGAAAGTTGAATGATGTTACCATCAAGAACAAGTACCCATTGCCAAAGATAGAAGATTTGTTTGACCATTTGACTGGTGCCAAAGTATTTTCTAAGATTGATCTTAGAACTGGCTATCATCAACTCAAGATTCACACAGAGGATATTCCAAAGACTGCCTTTACCACCCGATATGGATTATACGAGTATACTGTCATGTCTTTTGGATTAACCAATGCCCCCGCTTATTTCATGAATCTCATGAATAAGATTTTTATGGACTTCCTGGATAAGTTTGTCGTTGTTTTCATCGATGACATTCTGATTTATTCCAAATTAGAAGAAGAACATGAGCTACACCTAAGGACCATTCTTGGAACCCTTAGAGAGCATCAGCTATATGCCAAGTTTAGCAAATGTGAATTCTGGTTACAGGAGGTAGGATTCCTCGAACATATTGTATCAGCTGGAGGAATTGCCATTGACCCTGCGAAGGTGAAGGATGTCGAAGATTGGCAAGCCCCAACCACTGAAACTCAAGTTCATGCATTCATCGGATTAGTGGGATACTATCGCAAGTTTGTAGAAGGATTCTCGAGTATTGCCATACCCATGACCCAATTGCTGAAGAACGACAAGAAGTTTGAATGGACCGACAAATGTGAAGCGAGTTTTCAGGAACTCAAGAGGAGATTGGTTTCATCCCCAATCTTGATCATGCCGGATATCACGAAGCCCTTTGATGTGTATTGTGACGCATCCAAGATCGGTCTTGGATGTGTGCTAATGCAAGAAGGCAAAGTCATATCTTATCTATCCCGACAACGAAGCAACATGAACAGAATTATCCAACCCATGACCTTGAACAAGAAGCCATAGTTCTAGCCCTGAAGACATGGAGGCATTACCTCACGGGAAACCATTGTGAGATTTATTCGGATCACAAGAGATTGAAGTATATATTCACTCAGAAGGAGCTGAATATGAGGCAGATAAGATGGATTGAGCTAATCAAGGACTATGATCTGGAGATTCACTATCACCCTGGTAAAGCCAATGTGGAAGTAGATGCCCTTAGCAGATTGCCATGTCGCTTGAACTCCATGATTTTGAAGGAGCAACCAAGTTTGCAAAAACAGATGGAAGATTTCCGAATGGAATTAGTGAGTGAAGGATTTTTTGTCTAGTATAGAACTTCAACCCACTTTGATCAGTCAGATCAAGGAGGCATAGAAAGGAAATGCTAGTATCGACGGAATCAAACGTCGCATCGGTACATGCAAAGTACCCGGATTCACCGAAGACGAAGAAGGAGTTATGTGGTACAAAGGACGCCTTTGTGTACCAGCAGATTCGGAATTGAAAGAAGTGATTTTGAAAGAGGCCCATGATACTCTTTATTCTATCCACCCTAGAGGAACAAAGATGTATCGGGATTTGAAGGAACAATTTTGGTGGCATAACATGAAGAGAGAAATCAGAAGCTATATCGCCAAGTGTGATATGTGTCAGAGAGTCAAGGCGGGACATCAAAGACCCGCAGGGCTGTTGCAACCGCTACAGATTCCGGAATGGAAATGGGATTCCGTTGGAATGTACTTTATCACCGGATTGCCTACTTCTAGTAGGGGAAATGACTCTATCTGGGTCATAGTGGACAGATTGTCCAAAGTCGCCCATTTCTTACCAGTCAATACCACATACCAGAGTTTGAAGCTAGCGGGGTTATACATCGCTAGAATCGTAAGTTTGCACGGAGTCCCCAAGAACATCGTATCAGATCGAGGAACCCGGTTTACCTCAAGATTCTGGAAGAAAGTCCAAGAAGGTTTAGGAACTCGACTAGATTTCAGCACCGCGTATCACCCTCAGACCGATGGACAAACGGAGCGAGAAAATCAAATACTCGAAGATATGTTGAGAGCATGTGTGCTAGAGTATGGATCTAAATGGGAATACTGTCTGCCTTTCGCAGAATTTTCATACAACAACAGTTATCAAGCTAGCCTGCAAATGGCCCATTTGAATTCATGTATGGAAGGAAGTGTTGAACCCCTTTGAATTGGTCGGAAGTAGGAGAGAGTCAGATTTTCGGACCCTACGTCCTACGAGAAGCAGAAGAGAAACTTCACAAGATTCATGAGCACCTCAAGACCGCCCAGTCAAGACAGAAGAGTTACGCCGACAAGAGATGTCGAGACCTCACTTTCAATAGCGGAGATTTCGTGTACCTTAAAGTGTCTCTTTTGAAAGGAATGCAGCGTTTCCAGCTCAAAGGAAAGTTAGCCCCCATATATATCAGACCCTTCAAGATTCTCAATCGTCGAGGAGAGGTATCATATCAATTGGAGCTGCCAAAGGAAATGTCAGCAGTGCACAATGTGTTCCATATATCGTTACTTCGCAAAGGCCTTGAAGTTCCGGAGAAGACCGAAGTTTCCAAGAACATTGATCACATGGCCATAGAGATCAACTATGACCTGACCTATCCTGACGTACCCATCTGTATTTTGGAAGAAGCTTTCAGAACCACCAGGACCCGAAGCATCAAGTTTCTCAAGATTCAGTGGAGCAACCACACTGAAGAAGCTACCTGGGAGCGAGAAGATCACATCAGGACGAAGTTTAACGATCTCTTTAAATCCTAGGTAATCTTTTTCTTCCTTTTTCAAATCTCAAGACGAGATTTTGTTTAAGGAGGGAAGGTTTGTAACATCAGAAAAATATAAAACAATGATCATCAAACTCTAATCACTAAAATTAGGGTTAACAAAAACTTTGATTAATTAAAATCATATGAATGCGTGTGTGAATGAGATGATTTGATAAATGCATGAAAGAACTTGTGTGATTAACCTAAATAGCAAGAAATGGTTTAAAGAGGAAAATAACATCATATAAAACATTTCCATGCAGAAACAAATCAAGAGAAAATCAAAAACTAATCAAATAAAGCAAATGGTCATTTTTGCCAATCTTGCTCACTAGGTCACTTTGAGTGTTTCTAGTCCAAGATTTTAAACAGAAACTTATCAATTCTTTTCACCCCTTGCTAGAACAAGTAAAAGTGAACCAAATCCCACCTTGCAAACTTACATAAACATTTGGCAACCTCATTCAAATCACAATTCAAAATTGAATCTTTATCATATGTGAAGATCACCCATTTTCAAAACCCAACCAAACCAGTGCCCCTTGACTAATCCAACTAACCAGACACTCCCTAGTATGTGCCTAGCAAACCCACCAAGTTTGAATCCAAAATTCAAATTCAAAGTTCTTGCAGCCATTTTATCAAACACCTTGCAGATACAAATCAAACAAACATCAAACACTATAGTGTGCAGTAATTTTGGCCTAACTTATTCTCTATCTAGCTCACTTGTGGCATCCCGCAAAAACCACTACTAGAAAATCGCGTTGTTTTTGTGCATTGCATCATCATGACCGCATGCTCATGTCATCATGCCACATTGCATTTGAGCATCGTCATCATCTTGCATCTGTTCGCATAAAACTATTTTTGAAAAGCCTGGTTTTGTTTTCTAAACGCCCTGTCTTTGATTCAAAACCCAAAACCCGGTCTCCGGATTATTTTGTTTTGTCTGCCAATGGTTTGCAAAAGCCCTGTGTTAAACAAATAAAATATGTAATTATTTTAGTGGGGGCAGCCAAACCGGGCCGATCCGACCCAGTCGGCCACCCCCAGAAATAAAACGGTCCATCCAAACCTAAAACCTATTCCCACCCAAACCTAACCTACCCACCTATCCCAGCTCGCCACCTCACCCCTCCCCCAATTCCCTACCTACCTTGCCACCTCACCAATCCCAGACTTTTCCCCCTCTCTCTATTTCTCACACTCCCCACTCCTACCCCCCTCTCCCTTACAATCTGGACCCACCTCTCTGGCCCACCAATCCTCTCTCTCTCCCCCTGGTCCCACTTCCCAGCACACACACACACCACCCAACCCCACACACCCACCCCACGGCCCCACTCTCCACTCACCCCCACCTGGCCCCACCCCTGGCCCCGCAGCACCCCCACCACACCACGCCGCCGCCCCAGTCCCCACCTCCCCACGCTCGGCCCCACTCACCTGCCCCGCCCCGTCTCTCTCCCTCACGCCTCTCTCTCCCCGCGCGGCATCGTCTCCCCCTGGCTCTCTTCCCCTCTGCCTTCCGTCGAGCTCCTGCCCCCTCCTCTTCCGGCCACCGCCCCCCGCCACCAGCGCCTCCCCGGCGAGCTCCCCTCCTCGCTTCCTCGCCGGACCGCCGCCCTCCTCCGCTCCGGACCGCGTCGCCTGCCTCGCTCGCCCCGCCAGGGCCTCCTCCTCTCTGGACGGCTCTGCCGCCGCCTCCTCGCCGGCAGCCGCGGCACCCTCCCGCCGCCTAGCATCTCCACCCTCCGGTGCCGGCTCCCTCCTCTCCTCCCCTCCTCCTGCAACCGGCTGAGCCCGCCGGCGTGGTCGTCCCCCTCCTCCTTCGCCTCTCTCTGCCCGCCGACGTGCCCGCGCCTCCGGCCAACACCTCTGCCTCGCCTCCCGGCCATCTCCGGCGCCCGTCCCGCGCGGCCCTCCTCCGGCCCGAGCTCGCCCCGCCTCGGCGCCCCTTCTCCTCCTCGGCTTGAACCCGCTGCTCCTCCTCTCCGTCAGGCCGGCGCCGCCGCGGCCCGCCCTCCGCCTCCACCTCGCCTCCGGCCGCAAGCCCCGTCCTCCTCGCCGCGGCCCCGCGCCTCGCCTCCGTCGGCCTCGCCCCTCGTCGCCGTGCTCTGCCGCCCGACGCCGGCCTTGGTCGCGTCGCCGCCACCCCGAGCCCCCCCCCGTCGACCTCCTCTGCCGGCCACTGCCCCCGTCAGCGAGCCGCTGTCCCCCGGCGCCGACCTCCGCCTCGCACCGCCCTCCTCCGTCCGTCCCCGCGGCTTCCCCTCAGGCGCCCGCCTCCGCCGTCCAAGCAGGCCACCGCCAGCGACCACCGCGGGTCGGCCCTGCATGCCCGGCGTCGGCGGCCCTGCTCCGCCCGTCCCGCGCGAGCCCGAGCCCCACCGCCATGAGCTCCTCCTTGCGTGCAACCTGTTCCTGCGTTGATGAGGGATGCCTCCACCAATACCGAGATCGGCCGACGCCGAGACTGACAAGAACCACCGCGATGCCACTCCGAGACCCGACGATGAAACCAAGTCTGCCATCGATGAACAAGACGGAACCCCGAGATCCTCATCGACCATTGAAACGGGCACCCAAGATCTGCCTGAAGACCCAGCCGAAAACCGTCGAACCCTCGGAACCGCCAAGGTCGTCGAGACCCCCGTAACCGAAGGCCGCCGATGCGGAACCCCAAGATCTTCTCCTGGACGCCAAGGCCTCTCCCCGGAATCGCCATGACCGTCGACATGGAACCATCTACCAAGATCCCCGAAGACCACGGACCCAGAGAATCCCAGAACGACAAGTTCTTCTAACCGGATCCGAAGGCCGATCCCGAAGACCGAACCCTCGGCACGCCAAGATCTTCGTGATGACAAGATTCGCACAGAACGACAAGAACTACATCGCGGACACCGCGCGACAAGATCTACTCCACGGATTCGAAGACCCCGGTACCCGATCCACTCAAGTTCGCCATCGACGACAAGATCGGCACCGACTAGGGCGAATCCGATGCCCCCGACGCCAACCAAGTCCTTCTTCCACGGATGCGACAAGACCTACCTCCGTTATCCGAGAACGATCCCGTCGAACCCTGAACCCTGAGACCGGACCCCGAACCCCGGAACCCCAAGATCGCCGAACCCTAATGTGTGAACCCAAAACCCGAGACCTTATTTTATTAAATGATATATACTTGTTGCATATTAAATTGTTCATTTCGCATGCATGCTTGTCTGTGGTTTGGGGGCCTTATGCCGATTCACCTTATAATTAAATATGGGGCCCATATACGGGCAAATCTAGTCTCATATTGGCCTCATTTAAATTTGTGTAGCGAACCGGTGCTATTTTCTGCCATGTTAAGACAACAATTAAATTGCGGGGTTCTAAATAACTTGAACCGTTTAATTAATTGTCGGGACCCCGGTTCCGCTTAATCTGGCCTAATTGCATCGCACTTCTGCCATGTCATACATCATACATGCATCATGCCCGATCTTTTGCCGTAGTATTAAATATTGCAACCGGTGTTTATTCTAGTGTTTTGGTTCTTCGCGGATAAGGCCGTTGAGTTGATGTGAGCTTCGCCCTGATCTTCGGTTGAACCTTCGGCAATGTTTTCAGGCGAGCATCTCCCCCTTTCTACCTATTTTACTTTTATAGTCTTTATTTCCTCGTGTTGATCTATTGCTATCTGTGTTGCGATGCTCTAGTTTCCGTAACCGTGATATCCCCTTGCAGCCATATATTGCCTTGGACACATCCTATTACCTGTTGTTTGGTAGATAGTTGGACTTGCGCGTCGTAGTCGCTTGCTCAAATGCTGTTGCGTGTCGTCAAGTACCACAGTTGTTGGAGTATTGCCGCATGTTCAATGTTGGAGATGATCATGGCTTTAATTATTGTTCACTTTATTTACTGTTTAACAACTAAAATTGAAGTAGGTAAGAAGAGGCACAGGCGGGCAATAGATGTTATTTGGTTGTTAACCGTCCACCTGTGTCCCGTAGGACCCCGAGTGCTTGATACCTGTTCCTTGATTTATCGCGCTATCCACATCCGGGAGGATTATGGGACCCCCCTGAGCCAGAGCTTGATTCCGTCTTATTTCTTGGGGCCACAAACTAGTTTGAGGTTTTATTACTATCCTGTACTTATGCCATGCTTTACTGCTTTATTACGATTGTGCGAGGAGCACACTGTACTGTTTAGGATCGTGGCACGATTCCGCGGTATAGACAAGCCCAGTTTTGGGTTCCCAGTCGTTTACAGCCGTCCCCACAACCTTGAGTCCGTCTCGGAGCCGGCCGGCTTCGTTGCGGGTCTACTTTAATGGGTGGCCCCCTGAAATATTTCTGAATCCTGTGATTGCTTTATCGTGAAGGCCTCGTTGGGTTTTGATTTGGTTTTTCCGAGGTTGATCGAGTGTGTGTTGCTATTGGTGCACCCCGGCCGGGTAAAACTTTCTGAAAGCCGTGTCCGCGGTTATGGACGACTTGGAGCACAGTATCTCGATCATAGACAACTATAACTAAAGTAGTGCTATAAATTTGACCTTATAATGACTAGTAATCAGCTTCACTATAATGGAATGGCTAAATAAAATTGCCAACAATTGCTTGTTTGGGTGTCGCTTGCGGCCATTGTACCTGACTAGTAAGTATTGCAACTATAACGGAATGGCTAAATAAAAGTACCAACAACTGCTGGGGTTTTGGGTTATCTCATGCTAATGGTATCTGACTAGTAAGTGTTGCAACTATAACGGAATGGTTAACTAAAATTGCCCACTGCTTATTATATCAGGATGACTATCTATACCTGACTAGTAAATTGCTGCAACGATAACTGAATAAATAAAACTGCCAACAGTGTGAGTTTCTTGGTTGACTTCCTCGTTTGGTTCTCGAGGGGGAAACACCAGGATGGGTTTGTCTGATGGTAGTATCAAGGTGGTTCCGAATAGGTCTTTCTTACCCTCTCTAATAGCCGACAGTTGTATCGAGTCTCTATAGGTTGTTTAGTGCATGCTGCCGCTGCCGCTCAGCCCACCATACCTATGTAGGCGAGGACCGCCGAATTCTAGCCTCGCCGTGTACTGGCCTCAGTACTGACGCTCCTCCTTTTCCTTTGCCCTTTGTCGGTACCCCTTTTGTTTAAGCAGGTTTTGAGATCGACGTCGTTAGCAGGGTTACCCTTCCGGCTTGGCCTGGGCAGGGTTATGGACGCCATTGGTTATTCTTCAGGGCTCTTAGCCCCATTTGCATCTTGTCCGTAGTCGGACGCTCTACCATTTTTAAGGTGATTTGGATCTTGTATATTATATCTGTATTCTTGACTCTTTGGGTCGCTGTTGTATATATCTGTTCTGTGGGTCCCATCGAGGACTGTTGTGTAATGTTATTACTTCATTTTCCACCCGCACGAAAGTGCCTGGTGGGCACCTTTGAATCGTTTCTATGCGGGTTTGGCGGGTTTCGCTAAAACTTGCATAGGGTCGATTCTGAGGGTGTTACATCACTCTACACCCTCAATAGGTCATCTAACTTGTTTAACCCCTCTAGCTCACTGTAAACCAGACCATGCCATTAATGGCAAGCATGCCGAGCCTCAGCTTGCCACCCCATTGTCGGCAGCAAGCTAGGAGAAACACCAATCCTAGCAAGCATGTCTAGCAGGCACTCCACCATCCACCGCCACTCCCTGTCCCAGCCCCGAGCACTGCCAACCCCTGGACCACACGACAAGACCATGCCAAACCTCTCTGCATGCGAGCCGAGAGCGCGTCAGTGCGCCACACTCGACCAACACCCACAGACCGCGCGGCCCGCGCCGCGTGCGTGCGTGATCACCACCGCCCAGCAACCCTGCAGACATGCCCGTTCGTCGCCGCGCGGACCACGCACGTTGTGCTCCATTAAAATCGTCACGTTCCGACCGATCAGCACCTCCCCACGCTTAGCCACCATGTTGTTGAGTTTCGCCGGGGAGCACAGCACCGCCCCCTACCGTCGCCCATGCCAGTAGCACTCTGTGCCGTCGACCACGACGAGCTCAGCCCGCGCCTGTCGGTCCCCTTCAGCCACTATAAATAGAGGCCTCCACCGCTTGTTTTCTTCACACCAGTTCACTCCCCTCTCCCTTAGAACCACCCCACCTCACTCCTAGAGCAAGGCGAGCAGCGCATCGCCGGAATTTGGCCGGAGCCCGCCGCTGCTGGAGGAGAAGGGAGTCGTCGATTGGAGCCGCCCCAGGAGAAGCTGCCGGTACCAGGAGGATCGCCATCGTCGACTTCGTCATTTGCCCCCATCGCCGACCATCGCCTGAGCCCCGGTGAGCCTCCCACGACCCCCACCTGCCACGCTAGGGTTCTGTCTCGCTGGCGCTGCCCGACGTGGACGATGAACCAGATCCGTTCGATTAGAACTAGACCCCTCGGTCTCACTGGCGTGTGGTGACAACCACTTAACCATCCCGCGTGTGCGCTGTGGGTAGTGGGCCGGCCAAGTTAAACCTCCCGCGCGACCCAACAATTCAAATTTAGTTTTATTCATTTAATTTTAAACACAGTTCTATACATAGATTCAAAAATTAACCCTACTCGATTCACTGAACCAAAATGCATGAAACTAATTTTTTTAGAAAGTTACTGAAATGCTTAATCCAAGCCCGTTGGATTCAAACTATTTGGATTTATATATCAACCATGGTAAAAATAACAAGGCATAAGCTTTTCTGCATTCAAACATTTTTCAAAATTCAACCATAAGAGCTTTTGAGTTGATTCCAACTCTTAAAAATCACATTTGATCATACCTTTCAGAATATATAGAAACATATGGGTTTACTTGCAGAAATAATGTTCAAGTAATAAAAGAATGCCACATAGGCATTTCTAGTCACTTTATTTAATTAAAATAAAAAGGTTAAACCTTATTAAATTGTGACACCACTTTAAATCACATTCCCATGTACTGAAATATGTGGTGATGACATGTGTCAACATGATCCCATGTTTGAGTTGGAGAATATTAAATCTTAAGTAGTTTTTCAATGAGTAGAAATTACTTTTCTAAAATAAAATAAATAAGACAAGTGTTTTAATCCTTGTAATGCTAGTGATGTTGATAGATCATCTAGTGTGAACCTTTGTGTGATGATTAGAAATAGTTAAGTATTGTTTGGTGATTGTGTACCTCGTATTTATTTATAGACGCTAGTACCGACCAAGGATACGAGGAGGAATGAGGATACTACGAGGAAGAAGCCGAGGAGAACTTCAACCACTGCTCTGCACAAGGCAAGCCTATACCTGCAACCTTGCAAGCTAACACTTTCAACTTAGCAAGCTTATACTGATATATTAGCAAGCTATTAACTTAGCAAGCTTACACCACTTGATACCCAATCCTAGTTTTACTTGCAAGCTTAATACTTTATTTTCTTTATCAAAGCTTTCTCTTAGAGTTTACTTGGTGACTTATAGATTCTAAGAAGAAAATTGAAGGTAGCATAAAGAGCATAAAATTTGACCTAAGTTAGATAATCTTGATGCCATCCTAAGGCATGAGATTGAACTTAGCTAATCCCCACTTCTTTACCAACCCTCATTAGTCTTTACCCCCACTTCTAAATGCTAGTGCTAAGCATAAAACTTGATCAACTTTAGATGAGAATACTTGGTGAAAATGGTTATGAAAACCTTAGAATGATGAGTCATTCTACTGAAATGTTTTGACATGTGTTCTTAAACACCAGATGATTTTGATGATGAAAATGTTGAGGCATGAGCCTTAGCCCTTTATAAAACTGATGGTTGTCTGGATGCGATACCATTCCAATTTTACTGTACAACCACAATACCCAAAAATTGGGTAGGGCTTGACTGGAAAATTATATACCTTAGTATGGGTTCCTTTGCGAACAAGGTCTAAGCTGAGGCTACCTTGTGAAGATTGTCCACCTGTGCAGTATCCAAGATGACAGTTGGTCATGGTTGGGAGGCCAAACTCACAGGAGAGGTGCCTATACTAGGGCATGTAATTGAAAGGTTAAGACTGATTATCCGCATACTGAGTATGGTGAATTCAGGATTTGTTCCTGACGGATGTATCGAATGTTGTGGTGAAAGTGTACAATCTATGCAGAGTGTCAAACTATTCGAATAGCCGCGTCTGTGGTTATGGACAGTTGGAGTGGCCATACTGTTCTATCGTCAGATGTTTTCAAAATGACTTATGAAATGATTTATGACTTTGACTTGACCACAACAGAGTTGTGATATGAAATGCAAGTTCCCACTTAGGTGTTATCAAATTTTCAACTAGTTTTTCTTTGCTTCTGAACTTAGTAAAGGTAAATCTGGCTTTTTGCAAAACAACCCTAGAGCTTAGTATCCTACTACAAAACCCCCCTTAACTTGTTAGTATTAGTTTGCGAGTACTTAAAGAGTACTCATGGTTTTGTCCCTGGCTGTTCCCGTGGCCAGACTATGAAGAGGAGTACCCGGATGATGGACCGCAGGAAGGTTACAACAACTAGGATCATCTCTCATCGTCAGTATTGCCTGTGACCCTGAAGATGGAGTTTCGCCTACGCTATCGTTATCTTTACGTTATTCCGCTGCTTGAGTTGTATTAAGAACTGGATCATGAGATCTTTATTTGTGTAAGACCTTATGTATGCTTTGTAATGGATGATGTACTGTGATATCCAAATCTGGTATGTCTCGCAAAAATGGTAATCCTGGGATTGCGATGTATGACATAACAGGCATCTGGGATTAAAAATTCGGGTGTTGACAGAGGTCCTTCATGTAACTTGTACTTCCATCGACCATGTTAACTGAAGCACCTCGCTCCGGGGGGACCTGCCACAGTTAAAAGAAAATGCAACCCTTCCAATTATCACACAAAGTGAATGTACCATTGTTTCTTATATAATTCTATTTTTCAAGCTTTCTAGCTAACTTCGCACACTTCCCTTACTTCTTTGTCGATTCAACGGAATTAGGTTAAACTTGAGCTATAAGTAAGCGCGGTAGATTAATTGCTCTTGACTTAAATGTAATTTTAGAGGTAGATGGGTGCATCTTTTTGTAGCAAAGAATCATGTTGGTGTGAATTTTGAACTATCTAGAAAGAACATTCTCAATTTCCTGAGTGATGACGAGATTATTCTTTTCCATAAAAAATAAAGTTCAAAGAATATGAATCTGAATGCCATAATCCAACAAGCTTACAGACATATTAAGTGGACCAATATGTTGTATGTAATTGAGATTTATATGTTTTGTGAGTTTTCAAATTCTCTAGCTAACTCTGCCCACTTGAGTGACTTTACGTCGATTTATCAAAAATAGGTCAAATTTGAGCATCGATTAAATTTTAGGCTGCTTTGATAGTTTTACGAAAAAGCTTTTGGGGGTACCCATCGGAGGGTCAATTAATATATCAAAAACCACCTAGAGTTTTGACAACAGATTCAACTTCTTGCTAAGATTATTTATCTTGACAACTTAACAAAATTAGGCCAAACTTGAGCTACAAGTAGACGCGATAGATTGCTCTCAAATTAAATGTAATTTCAAAGCGGTAGATGAGTACATCTTCTTATAGTAAGCAATACCGTCGGTGTGAGTTTCCAACTATAAGGAAATAACATGCTAATTTTTTTGAGTGATGACGATCGAGATTGTTCATTTCCAAAAAGAAAGTCTGAAAAATATGGATCTGGATGCCATAAGACAAGCTTTCGACATATATTGGACCGACATGTTGTACTTATGATTAATTTCCATGTTTTAGGAGTTTTGAAACTTCGGCCTACCTAACTCTGTCCACTTAATGACTTTATGTCTATTTACTAAGATTAGGTAATTTTTTTGAACTATAAATAAATTGTAGGTTGCTTTGAAAGTTTACAAAAAAACTTTTGGAGGTACCCACCAGGAAGTCACAACTAATATATCAGAAACCACCGAGATTTTAGACGACATGTCCAACTTCTTGCTAAGATTTTTTATCTTGACAATTTAACAAAATTTAACACAATTTTTTATCTACACAAGTAAGCGTGATATTTTTCTCATGAATTAAATATATTTTTAAAGGTAAATGGGTGCATCTTTTTAGAGTAAACAATGTCATCGGTGTGAGTTTTGAACTATGAGGAAAGAACATTCAATTCTCATTTTTTTTAGTGATGAGAATATAATTCTTTTCCGTAAAGAAAAGTTCGAAGAATATTGAATATAGATGCCACAAGTCAAGTTTACATACATATATATTGGACCAATATGCCGTACTTACGATTTTCATATTTATGAGTTTTCAAACTTCCTAGCTAACCGAGCCCACTTAAATGAATTTATGTCGATTTATATAGATAGGGATAGAGATGAAATTGGTGGCTAGGGTTTTCTCATCCGGACGGTGACAGTCGTTAGATCGTGCTCGTGCTCCTCTGCCCCACTCACCCTTCCACCTTATCCTTTCCCGGAACGCCGGCGTTCGGCGGCTCTTCCCATCTCACCTTCCTCCGGCAGCCGTTACATCCTCGACGCTTCCCCTTTCCACGCCGATGAATCGCAATCACAATAGATTCCTGTGGTAATATCCGTAAAGCTTACTACAAATTTTCTGATCGGAAGCAACTCTTTCTATTATGGTCGTTGTTATATGCAGGATTGCTGCATATTAGTGCACTCAGAAAAAAATAAGTTTTTCCCTTAGTTGCAGCACATATGTTGTACTCTAGATATAGATTTTCAATTTTCATAAAGAAAGATATTGGTTTTCATGTTGCTTCTCCATCGTTTTCTAAGATGTACAGCACAAATTGGTCCTCGATTTGCAAGGTTGTTGTTTCACCTTGTAATTGCGCTATATATTTCAAGTATAATACATGTGCGTGTCTTTGCATTCATGAGGCTCGGCTCTAACCCATAGTTACCTTGGGCGAAGCCCGGGGGCCCAGGTCTGGGAGGTGCCCAGGATCGAGTCCTTCCTACCTATACCTCTGTTGTTCTGTAGTTCTATTTTATGATTGTCTGAAAAAAAATACTACAAGGCCCAGCAATCGAGAGAGGAGCCATCTTAGCCAGGACACGAAAAGCACACGATTGGGCTGTTCATCTGATCATGATTTAAGCCTCGTATAATACGGTTGCCCCCTCCTACAGGCGGCGCTGCTCCTAACCCATCGACCATCTCGCCATCTTGCCGATCGCCTGCTCACCTGTGGCCTCTTCTCCACGAGTCAGTTTGTAAGTCCACGATTTAATCTCTCGTCTGATCCTTCATCCAATTCGTGTTTTAATCTCTTAATTAGGGTTTTAACTTTCAAGATCATAATTTCATGTAAGTTCCTTCACCATTAATCTGTTATAGGATGCCGAAACAATTTTCTGGTGATGCAAAAAGGAAGAAAAGAAAGCAAGTGAATCAGCTTATCGAATCGCAAAAGGGTGCTTTAATAAATGTTTTCCAACAAGTAGTACTGATGCATGATTGTCGATGGGCTCATTGGAATTTGGGTTTTATTTGAAGTAATCAAATTAACAAGGAATACCCTTTTTATTGTTCCTATCGTAATGTGACATTGCTTTAGTGCTTGATAGTTATTTATAGACATCTCCGACTATAAATGTGTGGTTAGATATTACCTCTTAATTTTTTGCAAGTGAAAATAACCACTTATATGTCTATATATCTAGTTACGTTTACATTTATATATTGGCCTTTGGGGCCCTCTTGTCGACATCGCCTCAGGGCCTCGCAAAATATAGAACCGGCCATCATGACTGTTGGTTCCTTTTAGCAAAATTGAATGCTATATTTATATCAGAGTTGAGGTTATTTTTGGAGGATGTAATCTTTACCTTAGCATAATTCTGGGTTAAATCTCCCTATTTCAGACTAACAGTGGAAGTGGAAATCCAGCCTAATTGTGCACCAATGGAGACAGAACAGGAAAACGAGACATTAAAAGCTGGTTCTCATGTGGATGTCAGTGTAGCTGAAGATAAATCAACTGCTGTCAAATGCGATCCATGGGACCCTCCTTTTCCTTCGTATGATTATTCTACTCAAAAATCCTACTCAGAGGTATGGTAACTAACACTACCTTTATATTATCCATGTCATCTTCTGTTCTGTTTTCTTCATTACACCTCTTGACACGATTCTCTCTATCAGTGGAGTAAACAAATGAAAGCTTGTCTCATGGCCTCCAGATCAACCAATATAATCATCCCGGATCGTATTCCTGAGGTTCAGTGTTGTCTTTGCTCATAGAGTATTTCACTTCTATCCTGCTTCTGCAGTACATTTTATCATCTTATATATTGCAACATTTGTGTTTTGCTGCCCTAAGAGGCTAAGACTCATGGCTGCAAGACTCTGTTTATTTTGTTTTTCTTTATACATCTCACTACTGATTGTGTTTCACCCTTTCATTGAATCCATGATCCAGATTGCGAATTCTAAGTTCTATAAAATATATCCCCACTTGCTGCCCATCCTGGAAAAAGATAGTGCCCAGTGCTTTCTTCACTTTTACGCCGACTACAGGGACTACCTTGCTCGTAGTTACATCATCATCCCAGAAGTCCTCAACCAGATGATTGTTGAAGATGCCCTGAATTGTGCAAAAGTTGTCCTGGAGGGCAAGGCTCCTGTGCTCGAAGGTTTCCGTGCTAATCCGAACTGTATGAATCAGTATGGGTACTTTCCCCTTCATGAAGCTGCGGAAAGGTTCTCTGTTGACATGATCAAGTTACTCCTCCATCATGGTGCATCGCCTAATTTACGCACAGCTGGTGCTTTAGTCATTGAGGACCTACTCCCACTCCATGTTGCAGTTGAGGACACTTGCCTGCACAAGTATTTGGAGGGTAATCTACTTCCCAACCAGGAGCATCCTGTTCATCCATCAAAGAAAGATCCTAACTTTGTCTACAAACTTATTTATCTTCTGTGCCTACCTGAGATGGTTTGTCTCATATCCCTACCTACACATATTATTACGTTTGAGAGCCCATGTCATATATGTCAAACCACCAGTACCACAATACTTAATACTAGGCATTGTGACATCTCCACTTGATTAATAGAATAGCTTCCCGTGAGTTACTCTTTCATTGACAGAACATCTCCACTTCATATTGACAGAACATCTGGACATGTTATTGCTATGTGCCGTGACAAGTTTTTAATCAAGATAAAACGAGTAATTTTGAAGTTGATAACATTCGATTTTCTGTGCTTGGAAATGATAACTAGTTTCATGTTAACTGCTACCTCTGTCTCATATTGCTTGTAATAACATCTTATATTACAGGACAGAGAGAGTATGTTTTGCTGCAAGGACATAATAAATATGGAAGTTAATTACCAATACTTGCATATAAATGCTGAAAGTACTTTGTTTTTGTACTTGTTGGTTCTTTTGCAGAAAATTTTCTTGGACACCACTAGATTGCTTGCTGAACATACAAATAATCTCGTCGAGGAGATCTGGAATTATATAAAGGATGGGAAACTGTTGCAAACAGCAGTTTTGCTCCTAGCAGCTCAAGCAGATATACGTGTCATTGATGGATTCTCTACTATCATTACTCGCATTGCCGAAGAAACCACTGCCATAACATTTGAGAGGAGTGAATATGAAAAGGGAAATCTGGATTTCGAGGCGAAGTGTGAACATTTGTCATCTGCATTGTCGCTTGTCCAAATAATTGCCAAAGCTGGTAAAGCTCTTGATTCATGCATTCAGACGCATCAAGAGGTAGCATACCTTTTGCAGATGGCCGTTATATTGTCTGTAATTTAGTTCTCTTTTTTTTTTGCTCTTTCCAATACAGCTTTGATAATGTCCTGCAGGTGTGTCATGAAGATGTTGTTAAACGCATTTCACAGATTATTAATGGTTATGGTTTTTTCCCTACTGGAGGAGTCATCCACATTGGCAACATGTACATTTTACACTCTGTTTGCATTGCTTCAATGATTGTTTCTCTTGTATGTGAATGCATTTTTGGTACGATGTTCATTTAATTATTTATTCTACTTGTTGAAGATGCCCGTATGAATGGTCGCTAATGCCCGGCCGTGAACCACCTGAAGAACATGGTGGGTGTAGATGTTGAAGTTGTTTGAATTTTTTGTAGAAGAATCCTCATTTAAACTGTAATTTGTAATGAAAACAGGGAAGATGGTTGAAGCTGAGGCAGCTGCAGAGGGTGCATATAAGGTAAAGATATTTCATGTTTTGCTATATATGTTCAACTGAAGTTACTATTGTCTCTTTTGCATTCCGTATGTTTATGTTTGTTCTAGGGAACTGGAGTTTGCCATTACATTCGAGAGCAACCTTATTTGGTTAGGATAATCTTTATAGGTAAAACTATAGTGCGGACTATCTATGACCAGCTAAGTAACACCAATATGGGGCAAGACACAGACACGGGAATAAGCATACAGTGATATGGTATACAGAACTTCCCAAAAACAACCATACAGGGATACAGTGTATAAATAGTTAAAAAATCCATGTAATAAAGACTAAATATAATTTCAAGGATGTGATATGAGATCAAAATATGGCCCCAGCCCTACGTTCACCCATCTCACTGCCAACACGTAGCATTGTTCCGTCCAGTCCCAGCCACATTTCGGCACCAAGTCAAAACAGATAGCAAATCATCCTTAGATGATGAAAGCATTCAGTGATGCCAGCAAATAAGCATTCGGCCACCAAGCAACTGCAGTCCATATTAAGCAGCAACGTCAACAAACCAGCAACAACAAGAACCGAGAAAACCAAGCAGCGGCGGCAGTACAAGGGCAACAGCAAGAAGCGAAGCAAGAGGGGGAGGGAGGGAAGAGATGAGGTAGAAGGCTACCTTACCTTGCTCAAGCTTGCTGCAGGGAGCTGGGTAAAGAGCTGGGACCTGGGGGATTTGGACTCTTCTCTTTTGTTTAAATTCAAAAAGATGGGCTACTCGGATACAACATCTATCAGGACGTTGAGCCGTATCAGTGCTCCGTATATATATGGCCAGTCATTACAGTAAATGAGTAGAAATTATAGGAGGCATACACACTGTAATGAAAACAATGATACTCTTCCATCCATGGTTGAAGATCTCTAGGAAAAGCCAAATTTTTTGTTGATAATCTTGTTCTTGTAATGATTTAGAAATACATGCGCTTACACCTGTAGTCTACGTACAGCTTCTTGAAAACAGCCATTTTTTTTTCATAAAAGTTGCATGGCATACACACTCATGTTAGGCGAGTGTTGACAGTTGCATGGATAGTACTCCCTCCCTTTGGCAGAGCAGCAATTCTAGCGTGCACGCTAAATAGCATGCATGGCCCCACACACTCTCTTCTTTTTTATTTCAGAGTATTGTTGCATGCATGATCACAGTGTACCACTCCCTTCACGGTATGCATTATTTAGTTTAAACTTTGAATCTTAATATCTTTTGAACATAAAATCCAATTTATGAACCGGTTGCGCATTTAGATTCCTAGTAAAGAAAGCTTCAAAACAAGACTAATATTGAATATATTTTAAAAATATTTAAAAATCAACTTCTAAAACTTGATGAAATTTTGAAAAACATTATGAAACCTAGTGATTTTTCTTGTTTACAACCGTTTTTCAAACTTTGTTAATCATAATAAGAAAAATAATTGGTAATTTCTATAGACATTAAAAAATAATATATATTAATAAAAACATGGATATTTTCAAGACATAATATTTTAATTATGTTTCTTTGTGTTTGGAAATTTAGGATCTAAATTTTGTCAAAATAAAACTTTTTTGAGTTGGCTTAAAAGATATTTTCAAAATAAATACTCATGTTTAAACGGATTGCTAATCTGATATTTATTTTAAAACATATTGACTTTTAAAATCTAAGACTATAATATAAAACAAAAGAAAGTACCGGAAAGTGGGCATGATGAGTAAAGTGTATTGCATGCATGTGTCAGAGCATGGAAGAGAAAAAGGAGGAGAGAGAGTGTCTAAACTCAAATCTCAAATAGATGAACGGTTGTAACATGCACGCTACCTAGCATGCACGCTAGACTTGCATTTTCGCTCCCTTTGGAAATATAAGATGTTTTAGGATTGTGAAGAAGAGCATTTGAACCTATACACTAAAAGATGTTTAGATACATCTCCTTCACAACCTAAAACATCTTATATTTCTAAACGAAAGGAGTAACATTTACACGTAAGAATACGGGTGCGTCAACGCTGCGCGCGGAAGCGAGCATGCGTTACAACAAAAGGGAAGGGAAGACCGTTTGCTTATAGATAGACGGACGAGTTGGCTCTCTGAAGCGTGTCCATGGAAGAGGTGCACGCTCGATCGCTGAAGAAGCAACAGGGTGACGGCCGGCGGCGGCGTGACTGAAGGGCAGCCGGTAGGGGGACGCGTGCGCTGAAGCCATCCACAAGCGGCTGGACAGCAGGTAAAGTACTGACGAGCGACGACGTAACTAGAACATATGCGCACGCAAGGAACCATTATAAGAAGGGTCGTACTACGCGTCGTCCCCCGGGGATAATTCCTCAAAATTCCCCGGGTCCTTCTGCTGACATGTGTTCTTCAAAAAGGTTTTAAATCCCACCTTTGCTACAAACATATCCGCTTTATCGCAAGCCTCCCAAAGGTAGGCTCTTCTCAAACTATCAATCTTTGCAAGCACCTCCATAGGGACATCAAGGACGGTGATGAAGTAAGTGACCACACTTGTAAGCACGGATTTCACAAGACAAGATCGCCCGACCATAGTAACATGCTTCCCAACCCATGGCACAAGCTTTGCCGCCACCTTATCTTCCAGCGGTTGGAAATGGATCCTTTTGAGGCGAGACACTCATAGGGGCAGCCCAAGATACTTCATAGGGAAGGAGGTATGCACGGCCGGAAAGGCTTGAAGGATTTCCTCGAGATCGACGTTCTCACAACGGATGGGCGCCACTTGACTTTTTGTGCAGTTTGTGACAAGACCAGTGACCTCGCCAAAGAGGTCAAGCGAGGAAGCCAAGAAGGTGATATCATTTTTGATGGGCTTCACGAAGATGGCGGCATCATCGGCATAAAGAGAAGTCCTAATCGTAGGGACGCGACCACGAAGTTTATGAAGGTGTCCTTGCTCGGTGGCTTTGCAGAGAATATGATGAAGAGGATCAATTGCCAGCACAAAAAGGAGCGGTGAGAGGGGATCTCCTTGCCTAAGGCCCCTCCCATGTTTTATTGGGGTACAGGCCACACCGTTAAGGACTCTTGAGGTTGAGGTGGATAGGAGCGCCGAGATCCACTCCTGGAATCTGCTTGGGAAGCCAAGGTGTTGAAGCATGTCCATCAAGTAGTCCCATCTAACCGAATCAAAAGCTTTCTTGATATCAAGCTTGAAGAGAAGGGTCGGGCATTTTGCCTTGTGTAGTTTTCTTGCAAGGTTCCTCACATAGATGAAGTTGTCGTGAATGCTCCTCTTTTTAATGAAGACGCTTTGGGCATTGGAAACAAGGCTATGCATGTGAGGAGCCAGGCGTGCCGCCATCATCTTGGAGATGAGCTTCGAGATAGCATGAATGAGGCTAATGGGTCTAAAATCAGCCACATCTTCGACACCATCCTTCTTAGGGATGAGGGAAATATTTGCGGAGTTGAGCCAATGAAGGTTACTTGAGTGTAGATTTGAAAATTGGTTGATAACCGCCATAATATCCTCTTTAATGGTGGCCCAACAAGCTTTGAAAAAGGCTCCCGTGAAGCCGTCCGGTCCTGGGGCTTTGTCACAAGCGGTATCATCCACCGCGGCTTTCACTTCCTCCTCCAAAAAAGGGGCATCAAGCTCGGAAAGATCACACTGGGGTTGTGGGATAACATTCCAATTGAAATTCTTTGTCCGCGGGGGCCCTCTTTTAATGATCTGGTGGAAGTGGTTTTGTATAATTTCCTTCTTTTGGTTATGCTCCGTGATCCAACCATTGTTGTGTTTGAGCCGGTGGATGTGGTTCTTCCTTCTTCTAGCATTGATGCGAAGGTGAAAATATCTAGTGTTTGTGTCTCCCTCTTTCAAGTTCGTCACTCTTGAGCTTTGCCTTTTTCTAGCCTTGTCAAGCACCTCAAGGCCGATGACTCTCCTCTTAAGTCTAGACCGAAGATCCCTCTCCACAACACTAAGGCTCCGGTTTTCTTGCGCAACGTCGAGTCGAAGAATTATCTCCAAGGCCATATGAAGCTCGACCTTAGCATGGGAGAAGAGGGTTTTGCTCCACTTGCGCAACCGCTGTTCGGTTTTCCGGTGGCAAATGCAAAGTTAATTGGGACCTTGTTTGCAAGCCGAAGGATAAAGGAGGCCTTGGAATTCTCAACCTTAAAAAGTTTGCGGCGGCTCTAAGATTAAGGTGGCTGTGGCAAGAATGGAAAAATGAGGATAAGCCTTGGGTCGGCCTTGGAAGCCCCTGTACTACAAAGGATCATGACCTTTTCATGGCAGCGACAACGGTCATTGTTGGAGATGGGAAAAAGGCCCTTTTTTGGGAGGCAAGTTGGCTTGATAGAATGAGACCCAAGGACGTCGCCCCTCTAATTTTTGAGATATCAAGGAAGAAGAAATGTTCGGTGCAATGTGCTTTGCACAATGACTTTTGGGTATCCCAGATCAACACCCAAAATGGTCTATCTTTGGAGCACCTTGACCAATTCTACAAGTTATGGGAGAAGCTCGTTAATGTACCTCTGCACCCGCAAAGACCGGACGCTATCTCTTGGAAGCTCACAAATGATGGACTCTACTCGGCTAAATCCGCGTACAATATGCAATTCCTGGGCTTAACAACCTCTTTGATGCCTACGCTAGTCTGGAAGCCTTGGGCAACTCCTAAATGCAAGTTCTTTGCTTGGTTGGTCCTACAAAATAGAGTCTGGACGGCGGATAGGCTTGCCCGAAGAGGGTGGCCAAATTGTGGGCTATGTAAGCTATGCAACCAAAGGCTAGAATTGGCCGCACACCTCTTATTCAAGTGCCGCTTCTCCATTAGGATTTGGAACAAACTAAAGCTTTGGCTCGGCCTTCATCAAATCGACACGGCCCTTTGGAAACAATTCCACTCCGTCAAAGAGTGGTGGAAGAAGGCAATCCACAAGAAAGGACCACATAGGAAGGCATTGGCCTCGCTCGCAATGTTGGTCTCTTGGGAATTATGGAAGGAAAGGAATGCAAGAGTTTTCCGAGGCCACTCCATCACCGTGGATATGATGGTAACAAAAATAAAGAATGAAGCTCGCCTTTGGTGCTTTGCAGGGGCAAAAGCTCTTAGCAGTTTAATCTCTTGCGAGTAATTGTTCTGTTGTTGGTCTTGGCTTTTTGCCAAGATATGGTTTGTAAGCACTCTATAAAACTCTTCTCCTTAATCAATGAAAATGTCAAGTCTTTTGCCTTGTTTCAAAAAAAAAAAACCGCTTTTGCTATAAATAGTCCTGTTTTTGCTACACGTAGTAGAAAACGGTTCGTTTCAGAAAAAGACCAAATAGATTGGACCTCGCCGGTGACCTCACCAGAGACCTTGTAGCAAAAAAGTATATATATATATATATATATAGCAAAACTGAGTTTATCGGAGACATCGCCGGAGAATCTCGCTAGAAAAATCGTCGCCGGAGACCTCGTAGCTAAAAATTTACACTAATGTAGCAAAACCACAAAACGGTTGTAGCAAAATATTTTTGCTAATATAGCAAAACCGACTTCGCCGAAGACATCACCGGAGACTCTCGCGGGAGGACTCCTAGCACAACCATAAAAATCGGTTGTAGTAAACAAATTGTGTAAAAGTAGCAAAAAATATATAAATACTTAGCAAAAATAATATGCTAAAGTAGCAAAACGCTAGTAGCAATGACAGATAAAAATAGCAACACCGGCCGACTAAAGTAGCAAACACTCTAAAATGTGGTAGCAACGTCAGACACCGTATGTAGCAGAGAATACTATTACAGTGGGTTAAAAATAAAAAACACCGGACACCGTATGTAGCAGAGCGTCGCTGCAATGCCATCGTCGTCGGGATTGTGCTTGCAGCCGCGGCGACATGCTGCAGGCGGCGCACGGCGGTCCACTGGAGACGATTTGTCCATGGTGGCGTGGCTGTGCGGGCGAAGAAGAGGACACATCAAGCTCCGGTGGCACACGGCAAGCTGCGGCCGGGGCGCGGCGAGCTCCGGCGGCGCACAGCAAGCACAGCCGGCCAGCGCACGGCAAGCACAACACGGCAAACACAGCGACGACCGGCGCACGGCAAGCACAGCGTGACGAGGTCCGGCGACGCGGGACAAGAGAAGCCGCGATCAGCCGGGACAGCGCACGGCAGCTCCGGCGGCAGAGCAGAGAAGACGGAGCGCACGGCAATCGTCAGCGGCGGAGGCAACCGTACGCGGCGGAGGCAAAGCGAAATGGGGAATCACGTACAGCTCGGTCAAACCTAGCCCTACCACGAGAGCTACGGGCCCGACCCGGGGGATAGAAAGTCTATCTCCCCGGGGAGGCCAATCATTTTTCTTATAAGAACCGGTTATGAACCATAGTTATTAACTGCAGGTGGAGACCGAATTGTTTAGCTCCACACCTAACCATACCCAATTGATTCTTGGAAGAACCAAAACGAAAACGAACTTTTGACGTGCGCGAACCGATAACAAAGCGAACCGATTAAACCCATAGCAAGGAACCAAGCTGTTTCACCCGGTAATTCAGAAACCACTGCCAGATTTATCAATAATGCAGATAATATATATGTACCATCTCAAGTTAATGCTGCTGCTGGGCAGTCAACCTGAAATATGTATGTATATTTTGGGATTTCTTCAATTGAATTTAGAAGTGTGTTGATGGGTGGTTTAATAAGCTTTTTTTTTTAACCATCAACTGATGCTTAAACCTTTTGTTGACCTCTGAGCGAGACAGTCTGCAAGACGTTGGGAGCGTGAGTGCACTTGGAATAGTTTCTTTCCATACTGGAGATCAGTGTTAGCATATCGGTATCCCTATAAGCTGTATCCAGCCCATGCACAAGGTGATGTTTCGCACCTGCTGCCTAATTTTGATCACATCAATAACTCTGGGAGCAAGTCCTTTGGTAAACTATCTACACCGGTTCCAAATGGTAAACCATGTTCATTGCCAAGAAGAATTCGGCAAGCCACAAGTACGCAGCATCAGTCTAGAAGGCTGTTTGGTACTGTTGCCTTGACGATCTTGAAGGTATTAAAGAAGGCATGAGGTAGAAAGGTAAATCACGGCGAGTTATGTTTTGCTAGTATTTCAATTCTCAAGAATATATCTGTATAGAGAACGTTAGTTGGAATCTCTTCTGCATTCATCTAATGTGATCTAATGTGATATTTCAGACAATCAGCCTGAAATTTTGTTCGGCCAAGTTGACCTCGCATGATGTGACCAACTTTTCTTGCTGTAATTTCATTGCTAAGTACACATGATGTGATGAACTTACTCGGTGCTGTACAACTACTACATTACTTTGCAATCTGCACTGAGGTTGTTCCTCGCCTAGTTATGTATATGTAACTGCTCTTTATGGCTGTGTACGCATTATTTGTCATGTTTTAATGTGGTATACAATATGCATAGCACAAGAATGTTGTAACTTGATTGTCTTTGCATGGCATTATCTTTATCATTAAAATGCAGTTGGTGGTCACTTTGGACATCAAACACTTTGACATCAAACATTGCAAGCATCTAGGCTGTCTATTACCCCTCGACATCCCCACCTACTATCTATCTGTCCATCTGGTCTCCCCTCGTCGTCATCATAAACGCGGGCAACCAGGGCCATGGCCCTGGACGTGGAGAAGTAAATTACTAGCCAGCTTAGTAAGCAAAACTCAATCAGTTTCTCTTATACTACGCTTAAAACTCCTCCTACGACGTGCGTGCCTCCACTATGATGGCCCATCAAACACACTACGGGGTGGATGCTCCTGCTAACCATCACCGGTGCCTTTTTTTTTTCCTTACGCCATCATGTGGTTGTTTCCTTATGTAGGTTTTGATTATTTATTTTTTAAATTTGCTGCTTATAAATTAAAAATTAAGAAAAATAGTTCTGGTTATATTACTTACATAGGCCATTATAATCTTTTGCAGACAATTTCATGTTGATGTGCTCACGAGGTTCAGAGTCAACCAACCATTGCTATTATTCTTTCACTATGTACTTCTATTCGGAAATAGATGTTGCAGAGTTTGTCTAAACACGCATATATTATACACCAAAACGTTTCTAGATATATGTTTATCTAAGAAAATCTGTCAAACATATTTTTGAACGAAGGAAGTGCTTTATCTGCTTGGTAGATTATTAATATCGAGATTAAACTCTACAATATTTGTGTAACTGACTAAAGAAAAACTATTCTACCACAAATTGCTTTTGAAATATTTGTAAACCGTTAATTTTTGGTCCGGGGCTTGCTTGAATCTGGCTCCGCCACTTATTGTGTCGCTAATCATGTCATAGAGTTACATCTTGACATTGTACGTCATGGCGGCCTCTTTACATACAGCGCATATTTTGTCACCGGTGCCCTCCAAACTTTAGAAAAAGGTCAAAATAAACCTTAAATTTGTAGACAAAAGTTAAATCAAACTATTAACTCTTAATTCCTAAAATTGACACTCTAAACTTGTGAATCTCAATCTATTTTACAATATCGACATGGATTATGAGCTATTCTCACTTACGGTGAGGCCCATTTTTTTTTTACGGGAGGTGAGACCCATATTCATTTCCTCTAATTTCTTTTACTCCCACCGACCCATATTAGTATACTCAAATTTGTTTAGATTCAAACTAGTAAGCGTGCACGTGCAACGTCTAAAAAACCTTTAGCAAAAATATTTATCGAGTCATTCATATGTATCTCGTGACCAAAATATAAGGAAACATGTAACACACGGTCCAAATACATATGTTCACATAAAGTTCACAACCACATAAATACATGATAATTAGTTATAAAAATAATAAAAAAGAACAACTAAGCAACTTTACTATCACCTTCGTCCCAAGACTTAAGGCCTATATTTTTATTAAAGTCAAACTATCTCAAGTTTGATCAAGTTTTTAGAAATAATTATTAATATTTATAATATGTAATCCTTACCTTTTAATTATGCGACATTAATTCTCTGATGATGTTTATCTCTTGAAGGTCCATCTAATTATGCGCTCCATAAGGCTTTGCTCCATTGCCGGGATATTTCTTTGGAGCCTTATTTCCTTCGTATTTTAAAATATCGATGATGTCAATATCGCACAAGTTTGTCTATTAAGTCATCATCCGTTGGATTGACAGACGACGAAAGGATAAATGGTTGCGAGATGAACTCAACCTTTGATGATGAGTTTGACGATCTGGTTTCTTTAGGTGGACCATCCAATATCATACAGTCTGTGAGAGTTATTTTGCTTTCCTCAACATCCAAGTTTAAATTTCTCACGCATTATTATTAAATTACAAATCAATCAAAATTACAGCCATTTTTGTCTTAAAATTTGTCATGTGAACCTACCAAGTAATAATAACAATTAGTGTAAAAAATTATAATATAATACTATATTTAACACATGATACCGAGCGAAATATACCTGGTCAAAAATGTCACAAAATATTTCATGTATAGTACTCCATGATGTTTAACATCCACAAACCACATAATGATCTATACAATTACAAATTTTTGGTCATACACATTTTTAAAACATCAATAGTTTTTAAAAGGACAATTTATCACCTTTTGGAATTAGTGACCGCAACGAAAAAATTCACCCTACCGCTAAGCACATGTACAATAGTTATACCTAAGTTTTTTTTTGCGGGTTGTTATACCTAAGTTGTCTAAGCCATGCCACACGCGGAGGGAAGAAAAGAAGGAAAAAGAGTGGGCGTCGGTAAAATACCACACGGTCGACTCGAGTGAAAATCGGTGGCTGACGACACCTCTTGTTCTGTTGTATAGAGCTGGTTGTCGGTAATGGTGGCCCAAAGAAAAGAAAATCGTGCTCCCATATTATTATCCAAGGCAGCCGCAGGTAGGTTTGATCAACATAATTACCTAAATTTAGGCTTCTACAGATAAAAATAAAAAACAGTCTAAGAGGGTGTTTTTTACAGGTGGGTGTCTACAGGTGACGTGGAACACAAGAGGCGTCCCAACTAATCTCCCCAACCAATGTACACGTGCATATGCCGAGCTGCCCACTCTCTCATATTCTTCTCACCATATCCCGTTCTTTTTTTTTGGCAAACACTCGTCCTATCCCCTTCCCATTTATCCTCACCACCGCTAAAAATGGCAGCTCTCGCACAACCCCTCTGCTGCAGCTCTGGACGTCTTGCTCCTCCCCGGGTTCTCCTCCGCCGGCGCCATGACCGGCCCCTCCCCAGGTTCCCCTCTGCCGGCGCCATGAACGGGCCCTCCCCATGACCCCCTTCCACCGACACCATGAACTCCTCATTTACAATATCGACATGGATTATGAGCTATTCTCACTTACGGTGAGGCCCATTTTTTTTACGGGAGGTGAGACCCATATTCATTTCCTCTAATTTCTTTTACTCCCACCGACCAATATTAGTATACTCAAATTTGTTTAGATTCAAATATATATCTAACACTAAAACATGTTTAAATATATTTAAGATAAATACAAGTTAACTAATATGAGTCGAAGACAGTATTAATATCGCGTAGCTTTCTTCCTGAACAAGACCCTGTAGCACCCAGATTGGCCAAGCGGCGCTTTGCTTTCGAGGTCCCCCGCCTTGTTCTTCTTGACCTGCTGCGAGGCCAACGTCTCCGCCGTGCCGAGCAGGTATACGCTACATCATGTGCGGAAACCAGAGACATATTTGTAACTGCTCTAATTATAGCCTTCTGTATAGCACTTAAAAAAGTAGTGCCTTGACCGGTTAGCTTATAGAGGCAGTTTTAAAATGCCACTAATAGTTAATGTTTCTATCTGGCATCAAAGTATTTTTAAAGTATTGAGATAATACTTTGGTTTCTAAAAAAACTGAAGTATTAAATACTTTGAGGTGTTTGGATATAACAAGTAATATGCTTTTAAAACTGAAGTATTCTTCAAAACTATGTTTTTTCTAAGTATTTGAGAAAGAGGCTAGACCCTCTTTTTTCTAAAACTGAGAAAAGCGAAAAACTAAGGTACTGCTTTGCTAGGCACTAAAATACTATAGTATTGATATACTTCAGTATTAGAAAAACTTTGTTACCAAACTAGGTCAGTCTTTCAGGCACTATCAAGAGTACCTCTAATGATTTGTACATTTAAGGCCATTTGAGTAGGTAAATACTATCTAACGGGGTCCTATCGGAAGCAAAAGATCGGCACACCCAAAAGACGTCGATTCCGATTCAATCGGACGTTTCGGAGAGAAACATCTCGATCAAACGGCGTGATACGAGGGTTACCAGAGTAAACGGCGTGATACGATATTAATGCATACCGAACAAGAAACGGCTCCATAATCACTGCACCCCCTCCCCCGACAGTCCAGTCCCTAGAGCTCTGCCTCGCTTCCATCGCTTCCACCGCCCCCCATCTTGCTAATCCGCATCGCTGTGCTCCTCCCCCCTCCGGCTATGAATCGATTTGCAAGGAATCTCCCTCACCGCTGCACATCCTCTTCAACCTCCTTCGTGGCAGCGCGTATGAAGCTCTGAGGCCGTCGGTCGTCGTCGGGTGACCTCGCTTCCATCGCTTCCACCGCCCCACATCTTGCTAATCCGCATTTTGGCGCTCCTTCCCCCTCCGGCTAAGAATCGATTTGCAAGGAATATCCCTCACCGCTGCACATTCCTCTTCATCCTCCTCCGTGGCGGCTCGTATGAAGCTCTAAGGCCGCCGATCGTCGTGGGGGTGACCTGCGGCCGCCGGAAGTCGAGGTCGGGGGGGGGGGGATTTTTGGTGGCTTCTCCCGCCTAATCAGGGGGTCAATTAAGCGCTCACGCCCTTTTTGGTTGCTGGGTGAATCGATGTCAACACCTGGATTTTTAATCCCAGATGCTTGTTATGCCATACATCGCAATCCCAATATTACCATTTTTGCGAGACATAACAGATTTGGATATCACAGTACATCATCCATTACAAACCATACATAAGGTCTTACACAAATAAGGATCTCATGATCCAGTTCTTAATACAACTCAAGCAGCGGAATAACATAATAAAGGTAGCGTAGGCGAAGCTCCATCTTCGGGGTCACATGCAATGCTGACGATGGGAGATGATCCTAGTTGTCGTACCCTTCCTGGGGTCCATCATCCTGATACTCCTCTTCATAGTCTGGCCACGGGAATAGCCAGGGACAAAGCCATGAGTACTCTTTAAGTACTCGCAAACTAATACTAACAAGTGAAGGGGGGTTTTTGCAGTAGGATACTAAGCTCTAGGGTTGTTTTGCAAAAATCCAGATTTACCTCTACTAAGTTCAAAAGCAAAGAAACTAGTTGCAATTTTATAACACCTAGGTGGGAACTTGAATTTCATATCACAACTCTGTTGTGGTCAAGTCAAATATCAATCCATTTCACAAGTCATTTGGAAAACATCTGACGGGGGAACAGTATGGCCACTCCAACTGTCCATAACCACGGGCGCATCTATTCGAATAGTTTGACACTCTGCAGAGATTATACACTTTCACCACAACATTCGATACATCCGTCAGGAACAAATCCTGAATTCACCATACTCAGTATGCGGATAATCAATCCTAACCTTTCAATTACACGCCCTAGTATAGGCACCTCTCCTGTGAGTTTGACCTCCCAACCATGACCACAGTCATCTTGGGTACTGCACAGGTGGACAATCTTCACAAGGTAGCCTCAGCTCAAACCTTGGCCGTGAGGGAACCCATACTAAGGTATATAAGTTTTCAGTCAAGCCCTACCCAATTTTCGGGTATTGTGGTTGTACGATAAAATTGGAATGGTATCACATCCAAACAACCATCAGTTTTATAAAGGGCTAAGGCTCCTGCCTCAACATTTTCATCATCAAAATCATCTGGTGTTCGGAAACACATGTCAAAACATTTCAGTAGAATGACTCATCATTCTAAGGTTTTCATAACCATTTTCACCAAGTATTCCCATCTCAAGTTGATCAAGTTTTAGGTTTAGCACTAGCATCTACAAGTGGGGTTAAGTACTAAGGAGGGGTGGTAAACAAGTGGGGATTAATTAAGTTCAATCTCAGGCCTTAGGATGACATAAGGATTATCTAGCTTATGCCAAATTTAATGCTCTTTATGCAACCTTCAATTATCTTTCTAGAATCTACAAGTCACTTAAGTAAACTCTAAGAAAAGCTTTGATAAAGAAATAAAGTATAAAGCTTGCAAATAAAACTAGGATGGTTTATCAAGTGGCATAAGCTTGCAAGTAAAACTTGCATGGTTTGGCTTGCTAAGATAGGGGTATAAACTTGCTAGGTTACAAGTGTTAGCTTGCATAGGTCAACTTGGTTAGTAAGTCTTGCATAAGTATCAATATAAGCTTGCCTTGAGCAGAGCAGTGGTTGAAGTTCTCCTTGGCTTCTTCCTCGTAGTATCCTCCTTCCTCCTCGTATCCTTGGTCGGTACTAGCGTCTACAAATAAATACGAGGTACACGATCACCAAACAATACTTAACTATTTTCAATCATCACAAAAAGGTGCACCATAGATGATCTAACATCATCACCTATGATTACAAGATTAAAACATTTTTCTTATTTATTTTAATTTGAGAAAAGTAATTTCTACTCATTGAAAAACTACTTAAGATTTAATATTCTTCAAACCAAACATGGGATCATGTTGACACATGTCAACACCACACATTTCAGTACATGGGAATGTGATTTAAAGTGGTGTCATAATTTAATAAGGTTTAACCTTTTTATTTTAAATAAATAAAGTGACTAGAAATGCCTATATGGCATTCCTTTATTACCTGAACATTATTTCTGTAGTAAAACCTATATGTTTTTATATATTCTGAAAGGTATGATCAAATGTGATTTTTGAGAGTTGGAATTAACTCAAAAGCTATTATGGTTGAAATTTGAAAAAAATTTGAATGCAGAAAAGCTTCTGACTTGTTATTTTTACCAAGGTTGATCTACAGATCCAAATGATTTGATTCCAACGGTCTTGGATTAAGCATTTAAGTATCTTTCTAACAAAATTGGTTCCATACAATTTGGTTTGCTGAATCGAGCTGGGTTGATTTTTGAAACTAGGTATAGAACTGTGTTTGAATTAAAATAGAAAAATATAAATTTAAATGGCTGGGCTGCGCGGGAAAGGTTAATGGTCTGGCCCGGTGTCACTCCGCAGCGCGGGGCTCAGCTGACAGGGGGTTCCACCCGTCAGTGGCTCATAACACGCGAAGCGGTACGGGGCGGTGTGGTTCGTTGGATTAGAAGGGCGATCAACGGCTGAGGGTCGTCGTCGACGATGAACATGTCACCGGCGAGCTCGAACCCTAGCGGCTCAGTGGGGTGCGTAGGGGGCATACCAGGGCTCCAGCTACGACGGCGAGGCGGGCAAACGAACGAGTGGTCGACGACGAGCTCAGGGATGGTCGATGCAGCTCCGGGGGTGGTCGAAATCAACGACTCCCTTCTTCTCCAGAGGCGGCCTGCTCCGACGCAATTCCGGCGAGCTGCTGCTCCTCGTGCTCCGGCTAGAGGGTGGAATGATCAGTGAGGTGAGGGGAGTGGGATGGTGTGCTTCAATCGGCTGGGGGTCGCCTCCTTTTATAGGCTCGACGGCGAGACCGAGAGGGATGGGCAGGCGACGGTGGCGACAAGGCTACGGGCAGCTAGCGGCATGGCTGAGGTTGGCGATCGACGGGCAGTCTCTTGGCGATGCTCTAGAGATTGAATGCGCGTGTAGGGGCGGTGGCAATTGGTCGGGAACGTGCAGTGCTCTGCGCGGTACCAACGGCGAACTCCGCGGCGAGCGGTGGCTACGGGGTACGGGCGAGGAAACGAACATGTCTAGTGGTCTCCTGGGACGATGGGGTTCATGCTGGCGGGCGGCAAGGGCTCGAGGTGGTCGGGTTGCGTGGGAACGGCGCGTGCACTAGGGTGTGCGTCGGCATGGTCGACAGCGGCGCGGGCGCGGCGTTCCTGGCGGTTCTGGTCTCTGTTCTTGAGCTAGGGCTGGTCGAGAGGGGGCGGTGAGGCATGGGCTACCTCCCAGACAAGGTTGGCACAACTAGTTCTTCTCCTAGCTTGCTGTCCACACTAGGGTGACATGGTGAGGCTCGGCCTGCTCACCATTGATGGCAATGGCAAGCTCACAGTGGTGCTAGAAGTTAGTTAAAGGAGCTATATGATCTACTAAGGCTAGTTGCAACCATAGAGGGAACAAGTTAGGCCAAATCACTGCACACTATAGTGTTTGTGATTTGTTTGATTTAAATCTGCAAGGTGTTTGATGAAATGGCCGCAAGAAAATTACTTTTGAATTTTGAAAAGATTTTTGGTGGGTGTGCTAAGCATGTGTTGATGATTCTGTGGATGCTTGGGTTTTGAAAGTTGGGCTTGTTTGAGTGGTTTTTGAAATAATGGGATCTTCCCATATGAGATAGATTCAATTTTAAATTGTCATTTAAACTTAGCATTTGAATGTTTTTGGATGATCAAAAAGTGGGCACTGGTACCTTATTATGAGTACTAACAAGGGGTGCAAAGATCCACAAATGTTTCTGTTGAGTTTTGAAAACTAGAGATAGCCAAAATAGGCATGAGAGTTAATTTGGCCAAAGTGACCATTCACTTTATTTGTTTATTTTGGGTTGTTTGTCTTTGGTAAAGGTTTGGGGATTGTTTAGATGATGTTTGTTTCACCTAACAATCATTTTACAAGCAAAGAAACACAGAACCATGGGAATTTAAAAGAATCCAAATTTTAATACACACACATATGAATGCTTTCATAGTTTTAGTTGGAAAAGTTTTTGTTAACCCTAATTTTGATGATTAGAGTTTGATGATCCAAGTTTAATATTTTTGGGATGTTACAATCGAGCTCTCACGGGAGATCACACACCATCTGCACCATGACGACACGACAAGAGAAGGTGATGAATTTTGACCCCAAATCCGTGATTTCTTTGTTGTTTTCATGTATCATATCTACTTTGTACATGTAGGTGTGTAGTTTCTTTACACATATGTGATCACATCTGTAGATCGGATAGGTTTTAGATTCCCGAACAATGACCTTTTTATTGGATAAATGCTACTCGTTTTTATGCTCCCGTGTAATGTCGTTCATGCTGCCACATATCCACAAATATGCTTCTTTTGTACAGTATGTTTCTCACATTTTTTACCTGGTTGATGACGATGTTCTTGGGTACACATTCAGAGAGATTTGGCGACAACCTTTATATGTATTACTTTTGAAATGTTTCTGCTTCCATAGAAATTTCAACATGCTGCATACAAACAATTTCATGCTTCTAGCATCCATGCTACCATCATACCAGAAATATGCTTCATGTATTCTAGATGTGTAATCCCACATAGTTATATATAATTGCATACCAACATGCTTCCATTTACCTTCCATGCTTCCATCATACCTCATATGTTTCAGGTATTATCATTACCTTTTTATGGATTACATTTGAAATATTTTTGCTTCTACATATATATCTATCTACTACATACAAACAATTTCATGCTTCTAGCATCCATGATACCACCATACCACAAATATATTTCATGTAATCTCATTGTTTAATTCCACATAGTTATATACAATTGCATACCAACATGATTTCATTTACCCTCCATGATTCCATTTTACAACAAATATGTTTCATGTATTCTCATTGTCTAATTCCATATAGCTATATACAATTGCATACCAACATGTTTCCACTTTCCTTTTTTGCAGCAAACATCTCCAAAATGCCTAACGCTGCAAAGGCAGAAAAGGATGTTGAACCAAAATCTAGACTAAAGAGTCGTTTCTCGGGGTCTCAACTAAGGGACATTGTACTGGGTCTTAAGAAACCTCGAAAAGATCTCATCAGAAATCGAGGGTGGGATGTTCTTCTGGACATCGACGCTTTCTCAACTCCAAGGGGATTGCTGGAATGGATAATTTCGAAGATTGATCCTGAGCTTGGTAAATTTAGGAACGCTCACAACAACACTCACATAGTGTTCAACAAAGAAATGGTAGTTAAAGCCCTCGGTATTCCACGTGGAACTAGGCCGGTGGTTTTGACTGGTGAACATGAAGAATCAGCACATCGTGATTTCTACAGAATTCAATATAAAATAGCTGGAATGCGGTCACCAATTTACCACGCCAAAAAATTGCTTGCGATGATGAAATATGGTTCATGACTTTCTATCCCGTGGTGATTGGTACATATTTATTTCCAGGAACCAGCATCATGTTGCCTCTAGAGTACCTAGGGAGCCTCGGCGATTCAAAGATTGTTTGTGAATATGATTTGGTCAATCAGATTTTCTGACATACAATGTCCGAAATAAAGTGCTTCCAAGACAGATGCAGGAAAGCAGACAAAATAGGAAACACAAATCCAATGTGGGCTGACGGTTGCTTACCATGGATCGCGGTATGCCATATCATATGTACTTTCTTCATTCACAAAAACTACCTTCACCCATTTTTAATTATAATAGGGAAAGCATTGTGGCACCTTAAATTTCATGCAGATTGTTTACATGGATCACCTGGACTTCCCCGTGTCAACTTTGTCCACTCACCGGATTAACCATGTCGTCCCTAGAGCTTCCAATATTTCAGATGCTGATTTCAAGTTTGTCGTGAAGCATGACAAAAGCAGGCTCACATTATCTCCACATACATATGGTGTCTGACCAGTGAATCATTTTAAAATCTGACCCCACTATGTACCTATCATTGCGCTGCATGTCCTTGTTAATGTTTTCTACACATTACTTTTTGTAGTTCCAACGTCACCTCATACGCATTTGTGGATACAAACTTGGGAAACCAAGCTTTCAAAGCCCCACCTATTTTACCACAGACTAGAGATGTACACATCAGCCATTCAGTCCAGGTACTGTTGAAATTACATGTTTCATTCAGGAAAAATATGCATGCTTCCACTACATTTCCAACAAAATTCCTATCAGTTTTTTTATCATACTTTTTGTCCACCAGGATGCATCTCCACAGCAAACAACTCAAACCTTTTCTTTATCAGAGGTACTATCACCGTTATTTTTTTGCTCTACACACAATCAAACCTATGGTTCAATCTAACAAAAATATTGACCTCCTTGTTGCAGGGGCTCTCCGAGTATCTGAAGACAATCCAGGAGAAGTACACCTCTTTATGGCATAAGGATGTTGACAGAATGACGAAACTTCACGACAAGCACATGACCCAATTTGCTTCCGAAGTGTTTGCAGCCATCAAGCATAAATCCATATCTACAGATGGTTTATCCTCACCTCCCAGAGCCACCACTCCCGTTACTTCCCCATTGAGAGCTCCCAATCCCATAATCTCCTCGCCCATAGTTGAACAACCCGTGTTCGGCGAAGAAGGTGCCCACAATTCTGACCCTAAGACAACACCCAATACACAATTCTGGGTGGAAGCCAGTAAGATTGCAGATGAGATAGAGCAAAGCGCTGGCAAATCAGCAAATATGAGGGATGCATCTAGTTCAAGCCTTGCTCATACAGAAAACGAATCCAGTGGCCTGGCTACTCATACACGTTTTCGCGGTGAAGACATGGAATGTCCTACATTCGATCTTCTGCCACCTGGGGAAACTTGGAGCCAGCAATTTGCACCCACCAACCTACAATCCTCTGACAATGCCCGCAATGGCTCGGCACCAAGCCTGGTAGAACCAAATATTACATAAAGTAATGCATACCACTTCTCTAAGCTTTACATTCTATGGCTTCTTGCATTTTTGATTATGGGATTGTCACTCAGTTATCTAATATATTCACTTTGCATGGTAGGGTATTCCACACCAAAACATGATGGCAACCACACTGCTTCGCCAGCCCCCCAGAATTCGATTCCAGCACAAGCTACTAATGGTTCACAACCCCAAAAAATAGGTTAGAATGATACAACTCTTCATGGTAGTGCACATGCTAAATTAATTGCTTCATACCAGACACTTCAGTGCTCACGTACTAAACCATTTAATTTTTTCTTATTACTCCAACCATTTGGACACCATGTGTTTCTCATGAACAAATTTGATGCTTCCTACTATATATATATGATTTGTCAAGTTTTAGATTTTTTTAAATAACCTACACCACGTTTCATTCTAACAATGTTCCTTACATTTTCTATCCATCGGTTCGAAATTTTTTCTTTCAATATCCATCTTGTTCCATATTACACACCTAGCTGAATACTGACATCCCTACAGGAACACACACACACATCCGATGACAAGAAACCTAGTGCTGCAAAAATTACTGCTTCCAAAGCACCTGCACACGATGATGTACAATATGATTTTTCAAGCATCCTACTTTCACAGCAACCACCACCGGATTCCCGTGAGTGCTGACCATCAAAGCTAGGTAAGCATGTCCCATATATCCTCACTAATCCACATGTAATGTAATTTGCTGCATATCAATTTGTTTACTGATCAATTACTTCTACATCCAGGATTCATATGTAGTTGCCACAAACGATATGAAAAAGCGTTTATGAAACTTATTATGCATTTAGTGATCAAACAAACACACTAGATGCTTCATGTCCTACATATACTTGTCAAGTTTTATTCTTCGATCACAGAACAACTTCATATATTTTACTAGAAAACATATCAATCCATGCTTCCGTCTCTCTTTAAGTCTGACGTACCACATAGATGTACTAAATGATTAATTCCATGAATACAGGCGTACAAACGTGAGGTTCGATCCGAAAACCTCCAGGTGAAAAATGTGTGACAACTACAACACCAACCCTAGTTGACAAACAATATGATTCATCAGCCATCAAAACATCGCAACACCCACTACCTCCCAACGATTGCCAACCATCAGAACTAGGTAAGCTCCTCAAAACTTTCTATCCATTCATCCAATTGTAGCAAAATAAATAATGATCGATTCATTAATTATAGTGCTCACTAACTAATGAAAGTAGTCTTTCTTTTTATATACACCAACGATTTGAACAAGACTGTTTCAATGTACTATAAAAAATGTTTCCATCTGAACAAACATTATGCTTCAATCCCTTAGAGTGTTGTTATAGTTTTATTTCAAACCACATAACATTTTTACACATATCCCACAAAACACCTATAAATCCTTGTTTATTCCCACCTACTGTATATACACATTATGGTTTAACACTGTCACCGATTCTTGCGCAGTTTTGCAAACCACACACACAACAATAACTAACTTTCACGCTACTTACCAATAATGTTCATGTTTCATGCACCTACCGCACATGCTCAGTTTCATGCACTGTTGGCACTCAAACTCAAGACAAGAAAAACTGTAAAAAAAGAGCCTTCCTAGGCATTAACAATGAAGCAAACCAAAAGATTCTCAAGAAGCTCAAAGCTACCAATGTATCAATGGATGTATATGATACATACATTATGAGAAGGTGCATAAGGCTGCCACTTGTTGGAGAAAAGAGGTAACACTCATCAACAAATTACTACTTGAAGTTTCCTATATTCCATGCAATCTATTGAATCAATAATGGAATTCATGTACTTGACCAGGGCCCCTTTTGTTGAGTTTTGGAAATATCACATATCATACGAAGACTTCCGTGAAGCTCTTAAGCCTCAAGGGAGAATTGACACCCACGTCATGGATCTTTACATCAGACACTTGAACTTGATTTCTAATGTTGCTTCAACCAGCGAGCCTACATGCACAAAGTTTGCATTACTAATCCTAAATATTATTCTTCCAACTTGACTAACAATTTATTTATAGTCTAACTTATTTTATACGCTACATCAAACATTTTGTAGCAAAATTATGTGTCCCTGAAGCAAAATTTGATCCAGCAGATTGCCAAAAAGAATTCACGGAAGCTTACAAAGATCATATGCTTAAATCAAAGGACATGATATTTTTACAGACTTTTGTTACTTTCTGTTTCTATTGTATCTTGAGATTGCTCACATGCTGCAAACAAATGTGCTTCCTTCTTTTTGGATCTCCCAGCTATACTTCGTTGTAGTAGATAGCGAGCACTGGGTACTAGTGTCCATCAACCTACTCTACAAACAAGTCAATTTCCTCGACTCTATGGTCAATGCTAAGAATAACAAAGTATAAGAGAAAGCACACAAGTTGGTACACACTTTCCTTTTATTTTTTGCTTCGTTCCGCATAATCATCTGCTCATAATCATATTGTTTTTGTAAATACTAGGAAAAATGCCCGTGCGTTGCTACGGCCAAGCAAATTTAAATCTAGATACGCGGATTATATAATGATCTATTATAATCAAGCACCATAAATCAGGAACTTGGCAATGTGAACACTCCTATATTTTTCCTCACATTCTTCTAAAAATTGTTTCATAAAGATGGTCAGAATGATTTATGAAATAACTTATAATTTATAAAGGTGATAAGAAATAAATCAGATCCACTTGCCAAATTTATTCATTACCATCAGCCACGTGGTGTTGATAAATAAAGAAAAACAGCACAGGCATCTTTTGTTGTCATAAACATATACATCAGATCCACATTGTACTATGCTTCCATGTTAGAAGCTACCCAAATCAAGCCCATTAATTTGAGGTGGAAAATAACAGTGACAGCTTGCCGGTTACACCACAAAAACATAATACCATTTGATCTTCTATTACATATTCGATTGTTTCCACATTACCATGCCCACTCACATATCCTTAGGAACACCCAAAGAACTCACCTAAGTACAAAACTCTACAACAATTGGCCTGTACATTTGTAAACAACTCAGTTAAGATGTCCATAATGCAATCCTAATAACGGTCGTTTGTTAACACATCAATTATGAAACTTATGCTTACATCTCCACATAATGTAGCAGATACTAAGCACATAATTGCTAGTAAGTCTCCCTCTCAATATGTGCTACAGTAGCAGCAAGCTCAATTGCTTCACGAGGAAGCTAATTCATTGCAGAAGTCCCACAGGTTGAGTAAGCTTTTTAATTCCTAAGCAATGTAGACGATGCAGACCAGCTTGCATACTCTTATGGCAACAGACCTGAAGGAGTGAAAAATTCAGTTGACACAACTCAATCGCAAGACATGGCACTTCTTCCAGAATGAAATATTACCATTGTTAAACGTTTAACTTCCCTAGTGCAAGCAAATAGTAACACAGTATGGCAGTTTGACCTTTACAAAATAGATAAATAGAAAAAGATCACTACCCTAAGTTACAACAGCTCATATTCGAAAAAAATATATAAAAAAACACTGCACTAATGTAGGTTGCCTTTCACTACAAAATGCGTAAAAAATATAAATTGGAAGCTCTCATATTCTAGTTGCTCCCTGCCTCTCCATTTTTGGTGCACTGTCTCCGAATCAACAAAATCAATGTAATGGGAGCGAGGTAATTCTTGAATAAAATGGGAAGGGTGTCCATTCAGTTTCCTAAAAATCATGCAACTGGAACTCATACTTCAATTGAGTTGCACTTATTATGTGTTTCTACTGGTGCATCCATTTTTCCTTATCCGAACTATCAAGGTCTAGAGTTGTTTTGGGTTTTCATACATGTACTAAGGCTAGAGTAGGCTGAATTAGTTACACCTGGACTATTTCTGCAAGTACGTTTATTTCTATGCTAATGCAATGCAGTGCTGCTGCTAATTCTATTGGAAATAAAATGGCTCCTTACCTCTATGAATTGAGAGTGAATGGGAAGTAGCATTGAAGCATTCCACGCATAGATTTCATGTCTTTGCATCAATAAAGTTTATGACACAAGACGAGGATAATAATTTTTTGGTCTCAAAATAGTTGCACTATATCGATCTATAAATTACTAACATATAAAATTTAATAAAGTTTTTCACTTTATTTGGTAGCATTCACAAGTACCAAAAATGGAATTGCAATTAGCGACAGATTGCAAGTTATAGTCTAAATAAGCTAATCCTAGTTTTTAATCTTGATGGGCTGCTAATATTTCTAGCCTGAAGAAAAGAAGCACTACATTACTCCAGTGGCGAAGAATATATGAACAACAATAGTTAGTTTCAGATGCTCCTTCTCCTTGCAAAAAAAACCAAATATCAAGGAAGAGCGTACAAACCGAGGACTGATTGTGTGGTATAAGAAAACCATTCAATTATTAACATACACCGGTGTAGTCAGCTTCTTGTCAAGGTAATTATCATGCAGACTGAATATATTCACATACATGACAATTATTTTATTAAAAGAAAATGTAGTAATCAGTTTCTTGTTCATGCACAACCAAACTCAGAAAAACATTATATGACCGTCTCCAAAGTTGAATGTTTACCTGTCTCACAATGAAGTCCCGTCTGGTAAGCTGGCAAAAAATGTAATTGCAATAACTTCACAGCGTTCCAATTCTCAATAAAAATAGCAATAGTTAGCAACAAAATGAGAATAAAATTTACTACGAAATATATGGATTGCTTCCTATAGCACAGCATTCTAAAGAACAACTTTTGACCAACACCTGCATCATAGTAATAAGCATTGGTTTACCTTCTTTTCTACTGTCATCAAAGTGAAAAACGTGTTGCATTTTACACGCTACCCCACATTAACATAACCACATACGCCGCTTGTTAATCAGCTCATTTTACGTTGCATCATTGATCCCTACATCACAATAGAGAGCTTATTAAAGCATTTCAACAAGCACTTGCCAGTCACGCATTAAGAATTCAACTAACTAATGTTGTTTTTCAAACTTTTGTGCAAACCTCCAGCACGGTACCTACCTGTAAGGATATGTGGTAGCCGGATAGACGGGTCCTCGAGAAAATAGAATCTGCTAGTAACTCGAATCCCATTGTAACTACCTCGGTGAATTACGCTCCTAGTAACAAGCCTGGATGAGCGGAAATGGTTGAAATAGTACGGTGGGGCCCAATGCCACTCACAGGTAGACCTTTCGGCCGTCCCAACCATTTCCAAACATCGGGACAAGTACGGGCGGCGTAATCGGCAGGCGAAGGGATCAACTACATACACAAATGAGTATGTATGCAAGCCACCATACAATAGTACATCAGAGCCATTCCATCTAAAAAGAAAGGAAATATAGCAACGCCATACGGCAAGATTCAAATGTCCTAGATATATATAATAGTTTAGGATATCTCCTCATACATCAAACATCAGAGTATCAGGCGGAAGCGGCAAACAAGATCCGAGTACGGATAAGAAGCAAATCGGCATAAGATGCCCCATAAATAAGCACATCCCGCCCACAGATCTCACGGATCCCCGATACCGGAATCTCTACACCGAACGATCGTTGCCCATATCATCCGCCTCCTCCACCCAGTATCCATCTTGTGAGTGTACCTGTTCATCTGAATCAAATAATTTATCGTGTGAGACCCTAGGGGTACTCAGCAAGTCTTTATGCCTCTAAAGGGGACACAACCTGGGGTGACGCAATTGCAGCAAAAGATAAACCCTAACAATTCTATAGATACTCGCTAACCATCCGCCTAACCAATGATAGGCGGATGTCCGTGAATTAATGACAACAATTATAACAGTAATATCATCAGATCCATCCTCCTCCTCGCTTACCAACGAGGAAGCGGACGAACAACCCCCCCATCCGTTGGCAGTTTTATTAACCATTCCATGAGTGTTGCACTATTTACTAGTCAGTTATTTAGTCAAGTTAAAAACGGTACTTTAGTTATGCTTGTCTATGGTCGAGAAACTGTGCTCCAAGTCGTCCATAACCGCGGACACGGCTTTCAGAAAGTTTTACCCTGCAGGGGTGCACAAATAGCAACACACACTCGATCAACCTCAGAAAAACCAAATCAAAACCCAACGAGGCCTTCACGACAAAGCAATCACAGGATTCAGAAATATTTCAAGGGGCCACCCCATTAAGCTACCCGCAACGAAGTTAGCTGACTCCGAGACGGACTCAAGGTTTGCGTCAATGGCTGTAAACGACTGGGAACCCGAAAATGTGACTGGGCTTGTCGATGCCGCGAAAACACTCCGCTTACCTAAACAGTACAGGTGCTCCTCGCACAATCGTAAATAAGCAGTAAAGCATGGCATAAGTACATGATAGTAAATAAAACCTCAAACTAGTTTGTGGCCCCAAGAAATAAGAATGAATCAAGCTCTGGCTCAGGGGGGGTCCCATAAGCCTTCCGGATGTGGATAGCGCGAATAATCAAGGAACAGGAATCAAGTACTCGGGGTCCTACGGGACACAAGTGAGCAGGAAAAACCAAATAGCAGATATTGCTCACCGGTGCCACTTTCATTAGTTATCCCATTACTACTCAGGTTAAGTTGTTTAGGTACCTCGTTATCCATCAGACTCTCACATACCCTACACATGCTGTTCTACGACTCGCATGGCTCAAACAACTCCTGTAGTAATGGCTCATGGGATGGAGGAACAAGCTTCGGTGGGGTTTAAAAGTAAAGGCTATGCAATACTTGAGATCCAATTTAATGCAATCGCGACTCAATGATGCAATAATAAGATAGAGGCGATAGGTACTGTATGGATGCAAGCATGTGGTAGTGCTTGCCTGGCAGCTCAGTTGTAGCGAGAGAAGGATCTGGGTAGTGCTCCTGGTTCTCTTGATATATCCCCTGCTCAGCGTCTATTCGAAGAAGAACCAAACAAACAAGGGCCAACATAAATAAAGTGCACAAGCTTATGAATAAGATGCGACAAGCAAACAATCATGCCATGATGAATGATGCACAATTTGCATGGCAATGAAGTAGCATGGCATGGGTGAGGTGTGGAATACAAGAATAAGCATTTTATTGAGTTTTGGTCACATTTTAACCTCATATTAGTTGCTGTTCACAATATATTTATATGATGCATGCTGCAATTCAGAACATGGAATGCATAAACAGAAAGGTCTCGTCGAGCTGATCATTTTAGATATATCATTTGTTAAATTTGGAGTTATAAATCAAAAGTTATTAATTAATTAAGGTGAAGGGCATTTTATTGTAATTTTAATCAACTTGGAAATTTAAAGTGTTCAAATAATATTTTGAATGGCATATTTGAAATCCTCACATTTTTCTGATTTGAAAACATATATTATTTGGATTTATAATTTAAAAGTTATTTGAAAACAGATTTATATTTGAATTTGAATTAATTGAAAAAGGTTTAAATTAAAACAGATTTAAACAGAAACTTTTTATACTCAGGCAGATCTAGACCCAGTCGCTAACGGGTGGGCCAGATGCTGACTGGACAAACTGGCGTGTTAAAAACGTTTCCCACCGCGGCCGGAGCTAGCCACTAAGACAGACGAGTGGGGCCAGCGTCCACGGGGGCCCACGTGACAGCGGAAGGGGAGGGTCGGCCACGCGGCTTGGTGAGGGAGCGTGGGTTGAGAAGCGCAAAACAGAGGAGCCTTTTTATAAAATGGCCACAGGCACTGGCTGTGGGCCTGGGCTGGACCGCGGGTTGAGGAAAACAAAAGATGGGGGGCTTTTCTGGAAAACGGCGCCGCGCACTGTGGATCTTCTCTCTGCGTCTGGCGCGCGCGGTCCGCGGCGCAGCGAGGCGGGGGTTCGATCCCGTGACCTGGGCGCGCGCGTAGAGGGGCAGTACCAGTGCGGTAGGGCGGGTTAGCTGACAGGGAGTGGCTTAGGCGACTAGATGAGGCGTCTGCGAGGCGCAGCGGCGAGCAGACGACAGCGCCGTCGACGCACGCAGCGTGCTCGACGAAACGAACGGCGGCACTAGGCGGCGACAGCGAGGCGGACCATGTCAGGGGGGTCAGGTAGCTCACCGTGGGGGCGTCGGTGGAGTTGGATCGGCTCGAGACGCAGAGGAACGGCGTCGAGGCAGACGACCAGAGGAGCTAGGGTTTGCGTCGGGCTCGCGCTGGGGCAGCGGTTCTGGGGCTTCCTCTTCGCGGCTCCGTGTACGGGGCTGCTGCAGGGGGTCTCCTTGTACTCCTCGATCGCCTCCACGTCGCGCTCGTCGCCTAGTATGGTGTAGCCGAGAGGAGGCCGAGGGTGTCGGCGATGGTGTAGACGGCGGCGATGGAGAAGAGAGGGGGCGCGGGCAGAGCCCTGGGGGTGGATCTGGCGAGGCAGAGAGGGGGAGAGGGAGTAGATAAGGACAGGGGGGAAAGGTGGATGGCATGGGGGAGGGGAAGGTGGCGTCGGCCACCTTTTCATCACCTCCTCACGTGCTCAGGCTGTGGCTCGGCATGGGCAGGGTGAGGTGGTGTTGGGGCTGCCAGGTGGGCCAGGCGTGAGGGAGCTCGGGGTGGGGCCTGCAAGGCAGAGAGAGGGCAAGAGAAAGGAGAGGGGAGGCGCTCGGTTTGGAGCTAGGGTTAGAGGGGTGGTTAGGTTAGGGTTTGCTAGGGATGGGGTAGGGTAGCTCGGTTTGGGGTTGGTGTAGGGAGTGGAGAGGGGAGGTGGTGGCCCCTTGCTGGCCGAGAGAGGAAGGGAGGGTAGCTTAGGGTTTTTGATGAGGAAAGAGAAAAGAGAGAGAGAGAGAGATGGGTGGATCATGGTGGGGGGTAGGGTTTAGAGAGAGAGAGGGAGATGTGGTGTAGAGGATGGGATGATAGGTTCCCTTGGCAAGCTCAAGCAAGAGCAACAAAAACAAGCTCAAGCAAGAACTAGTCAAGAAGAGAGAGGGTGAGGTGGTAACATGACCCAACACAAGATCAAGCATGAAAAGAGGTAGAGAGCTAGATGGGAGATGATCCCCTCCAAGATTCAATAAAACCCAAAAGACTAGAATATGGTGGTACTTTGCATGGGCCATGCATAAATATTAAATGCCATGTTTTAACCTTGTGAAAACAAAATATAATCCCATGGCATTTATTTATGTGCATCCCCAAATGTGGAGTAAGGCCAAGCAAAAGAATTTGAGTGGGATCCACCCTATCTCTCATGAGCTAGATTAAACAACAAAGAAAAATAATTACAAGCTCATGGATAATGGGATGGTGGACTTTGTAAGGTAGTGAAAGAAAGGTGGTGGAGTTGAATAAAAGATATGCCCCCAACTCAACTTGGGCATTTAACAATATATCAAGAACCAAATACAATTAATAATGCATATGAGATAAGAACCAAAACACAAAGGGTTTTTGTATGATGCTCAAATGCAATGTGGCATGATGACATGAGCATGATATGATGATGATGCAACAATTATATGTAGGAAGTAGCCATTATATTACTAAACCAAGTAGCATTACAGTTGTTAGACAAATGGGATGCTACAACTCTCCCCCACTAAACAGGAATCTCGCCCCGAGATTCTAGGAAGAAGAAGAAGACACAAAGAGGGTAGGATAGTTGGCACGGAGTTCATCTTCACGTTCCCAAGTGGCTTCATCAACGGAATGGTGCGACCACTGCACCTTGCAGAACTTGATGGACTTGTTGCGAGTCCTTCTTTCTGCGGTCTCAAGGATTTTTGTGGGATATTCTTGATAAGACAGGTCTTCTTGGAGATTGATTAGCTCATGATCCACGGTCCTGCCGGGATCCTTGAAGCACTTCTTGAGTTGAGAGATGTGGAAAACATCATGGACTTTGAGTCTTTTCGGGAGCTCAAGAGCATAAGCAACTTCTCCTCTTCTTCCACGAATTTTGAAAGGACCGATGTATCTAGGAGCCAGCTTTCCTTTGATACCAAAACGGTGCGTGCCTTTCATGGGAGTGACACAAAGGTAAACGAGATCACCAGGGACATACACCATGTCCGTGTGCTTCCTGTCATAATTGCTCTTTTGGCGACTTTGAGCAATCTTCAGATTTTCAAGAATGATATGCACCTTATCCTCCGCTTGAGTTACAATGTCAGGGCCAAACCAAATTCTTTCTCCTACACCCGACCAACCAATCGGAGTTCTGCACTTGCGACCATAGAGAGCCTCAAATGGTGCCATCTTCAGACTTTTCTGGAAGCTGTTGTTGTAAGAGAATTCAGCATAAGGAAGACATTCTTCCCACTTCATGCCAAAAGAGATGACGCAAGCACGAAGCATATCCTCCAGAATCTGATTGATCCTTTCAACTTGTCCTTGCGACTGAGGGTGGTAAGCTGTGCTGAAGTTCAATTTTGTTCCCAAAGCATTTTGGAAACTTTCCCAGAACTTGGAAGTGAAGATGCTCCCATGGTCTGAACTGATCTCAAGCGGAACCCCATACAGAGAGACAATTCTGTTGATATAGAGCTCAGCCAACTGAATTCCAGAAATTGTTTCCTTGACGGGGAAGAAGTGAGCCACTTTAGAAAGCCTGTCGATGACAACAAAGATTGCATTGTTGCCCTTCTGCGACCTTGGAAAACCAGTGATGAAGTCCATCTCTACTTTCTCCCATTTCCATTCCGGAGGTTTCAATGGCTGTAGAAGACCGAAAGGTTTCTGATGGACAGCTTTCACTCTGCGGCAGACATCACACTCCGAGACATACTTGGCACAATATCGTTTCAAACCCGGCCACCAATATTGTGTTTTCAAGTCCATGTACATCTTTGTGCTGCCAGGGTGGATAGAAAGAACGGAATCATGCGCCTCCTTGAGAACTTGCTCTCTCAAACCCGGGTAGTTCGGAACAAACATCCGGTGTTCAAAGAAAAGCGTGCCTTAATCATCGACGTGGAAGGACTCATACTTCGAAAGCTGAAGTTTGGAGATGATCTTTCTGGTGGTGGAGTTGAATAAAAGATATGCCCCCAACTCAACTTGGGCATTTAACAATATATCAAGAACCAAATACAATTAATAATGCATATGAGATAAGAACCAAAACACAAAGGGTTTTTGTATGATGCTCAAATGCAAGGTGGCATGATGACATGATCATGATATGATGATGATGCAACAATTATATGTAGGAAGTAGCCATTATATTACTAAACCAAGTAGCATTACAGTTGTTAGACAAATGGGATGCTACACCCATATTCCACAATGTTCCAGTCCAAAGAGTCCAACTATCAAAGTTGGCAATTGTGTATCTGAAAATAGTACCTGAAACTTGGAAGGGACGGAGTGGCTTTGCAGATGGAGCAAGTCGTCGATCCTTCCTGCCTCCGGTTCAGAGGTACTTTGGCGTGGGCGGCGTCTACCCGGCTCTGGTTCGGAGGAGGACGGATGAGTTTGGGCACACGGCCTAGGGGGCTTCCTTGGATGCGGGAGGCTGCAGATCAGCCTCTGCATAGGCGGTGTCTCCGTGCTCGGCGTGGCATCTTTGCGGTGGAGGACATGGACGTCGAGGGAGAGATAGTAACGGTCAAAGTCATGCGGTGATGGGCGGATCCGCAAGGTGGAGATCGTGACAGGCGAGGAGGACGCAGTGACGACCAGATCCGACAGCTCGTGTGAGGGAGGCGCTGGAGGAGGCATCTATGAGGTGGAGAGAGAGAGAGGAGGGCGGCTGGGTGCGGGGGATTAGGGTGAACGGCGAGAGCAGGAGCGAAAAATCTCTAGCGATTTCGTTGGGCTTGGCGCATTTTGGCGGTAGTGATGCACGAGCAGGTGCGACGAAACTGAGCGATGTATCGCGAGACCGGACGACGATGGAACACAACTTTCTTTTTAGGTAGTAGAGAAGAGAAGAGATTAATTGGACATTGCTTTGTCAACCCCACATGCTTCCGTCAACCCATTTCTGTGCTCTTTCCAAGTAAAGGAAACCGATTATAAAGTGTCAAAAGAAATATCCATTCAACGTTAGTGCGACAGTATTGTGAAAACATCCGTATTGTCTAGTACTTATCATTCATAAATTTGTACCTACTCATGAATATACACCTCCATAGTTCTGGTTACCACCTCCATAGTACTTGCTTCCACTTACTCTATACCTTGATGATCCGATCCTTTATAGTACTTGCAACCACTAATATTCTTGCTTCCACTAACTCTATTTTGCAATTGCACAGGTCGATAATTTTATCACATTGGCAGCACATGTCAAAGCATTCCAAAAAAACAAACTTCAGTCGGTTTATCCAGAACAATCCTCAGGACGTACGTCAGCAAACCACCATGTAAGATATTTGCCAAGAAAAAATATTATTCATTTACAACTCCCTCTTTGCGACTCGAGAATGGTGTGATTTATTATTTGTTTCTAGATTTGACTGTGGAGTATTTGTAATGCTATTTATGAAAATGTGGGATGGCAAGATAATGAAGACCTTTGACCCGGTATGTCCGCAAATTCATAACCTTGGACAAATATTCTTACTTTATGCTTTCATAGAATGCCTACAATATATGAATAGTTTATAACACCTGTACATTTCTCACATTAATCATTACCCTCCTATTTTCGTTCAGAAAATTTTGCAACATCGAATGGTTCTAACCCACATGATCATGACATCGGAGCTGGACAAGACTAACCCTACGTGGGTGCTCAAAAAGAAATAAACACTTTTATTCGGTCCCAAACTACCGTACTGCTGAAGCACTGAATGTTTCCTGCCTTTTGAAATATTTCTTCCACAAAATCCATTGAGACGGAGCATCATCTATTTACCCTGTTATCCTTACCATTACGCACACTGTAATAATTGGTCAGAACCCGTGAATGATACCAAAATTTATATCTTTTGTTACTCAATTTAAATGTCGTAACATTTTTGTTCCATATATAATCATGAGCTTGCTTGTTTGCATTGTTATCCTACCTGTCCAGAAATGTGCTTCCACTGACATAAATTGTGAGCTTCATTCTCTGGATACCCCTTGTACTGTTCAAATACAATAGATGGTTACATTGTAATGAATCATTTCCAGGAAAACCATATTGAATGAACTTAGACATACTGTGTTCCACTATTACAAGCCATTGTTGTTTTAAAAACACTGGAAATTGTGGTACAATGCCACGATTTTATAAACAAATAGTTAGACATACTGTCTTCCACGATTTTGAATCAGTCTAGTCTTACAAACATTGGAAAGTTTTGCCACAGACACTTTCAAACACTGGATTATTTAACCTGAAAAACAAGTTCATTGTATAATGCTACATCCAGATCACTCTATAATTCATACCATACTAATACAAAGATTTGATAAATTTGCTTCAAACATGAACCCATGTTTTTCATACATTTATTGTGCATGCTTCTCCAACATGAAGCACAAGCTTCTGGATACGCACACGAAACCAAAACTCATGTAGCTCTCCAATCAGAAGCTCACTAAATCGTGAGACTCCATATCGATATATTTTGTAAGTACAATGCTACTACTAATGAAAAATAACACTTTCATTGATTCCACCATACTAATAGATACATGTGTTGGGATCCTCAAAGTGTAAGCTTTGTTTCACGTCTCAATTGTTCCTCAAGATCGGCATTTTGCTTGCTCTCCAATATCAAAAAGGGCAATGCCTCCTCCCCATAACGCTTCAGCTTGTTTCTTTTCCTTTTCCCTGCAGTTGGTGCACTGCCAAAATTATAAGAATCAGGTGTTGCTTCCGTTGCTTCCCCCACTTCATCAAACACTGGATCTAGTGCCTCATCGACATAACTGCCAGCAACTTTGTCCTTCCGAGCGTGTGCACACTCGAAGTCCCTCCTAATTAAATGGTCACATCCTTTTTTCTGGGACCTTCTTGAGCAACCTATCCTGCTTCCAAACCCTAGCTTCTCGGCATAACCATTATAAAACAACGGTGCCTCGTCGACGCTGTTGAAAACCATTCCAAATTGCGGACACACCTGCCCGGAGCCTTCACCATCTTTTGTATCTGGAATCGAAGAGCTATCTGGCATATGCATCTGAACATCCTGAACATGGAAGCATTTTACGAATTAATCAGAAACTAAGCAATGCATGTGGTTTCCATTAAATCATTTACACGTTTACTTCATCACGTGAAACACCTATAGCCCAATGCATAGAAAAATTCTGATCAATTCAAATCACTACATTACTTCAAACAGAGCTTACAAAAACAAAAAAAAATTCTAGTAATATTTAAGACAATGTTTTTCCGCGATATACCACTACAATACCCACACCAGAAGAATCTTATGAATACCTTACAATTCCTACAAAGGTAGATATATAAATATACACGATCACAGACAATAGCTTCCATTTGTTGATATGTATGCCCCAGCAATATTACTACATGCTTCTCATATGTATAGCAACTCAATCAACTACAAATCCACATGATCCATGAAACTTGCTTCCAATGACTAATATGTAAGCTTCTACTTAAAATAATCACTGCTTCGAACAGTCATTACAGCTAAAATTTTCCACACCTAGTTTCATGTATCACCTAGATTCCATACGCTAACATGTAAGCTTCAAGTAATATTACTCCATACTTCTCATTTTTGTACAACAACTCTATCAACTATAAATCAACATGATACATGAAACTTGCTACCACAGTCAAATATGTGAGCTTGTAGCTAATTTAATTAATGCTTCTACCGGATATTAGACCTACAATTTCCAACCGAGTGGAGAATATTCGTCGAGAAGCCCACATTTAATTTAAAAAGGATTTAATCACACACTCGTCTCAAAACTACAACAACAATTCCTCCATGGATCGCACACACGACTAAGATTGCTAACAAAGAACAAACTAACAGAAACATAGGAATGAACACAACTACATGTTGATTTCGAAGAAGGGTATTGTACCTCTCCATCTCCATGGATAAGAACGGGTGGGTTCCCCAGGTTTTCATGTCTGGGAAGAATTCCATCCCTCAGAGCTCCACCCAACTTGGCTTTCAGCACAAGATCAATCACATAGGAAGCACGTCTGAAAAACAGATTAAGATACATGGGAAACTCAATGTTCTCCTTCAGATGTGCCATTTTCCTTCGAATCTAAGGCCGAGTAGCAACTCGCATGATGGGATCAACAAATGGCGCAGGGAGACGTCGAAGGGTATGAAGAAACTAGGAGCAATTAAGGTGTACACGAGCGTTTGTCAAGGAAGCAATAAATATGGGGGCGTATGTCTTGGGTCTTGACGGTGACGGAGCAAATAAATGGGAAGCATGTGACGCCCCCGGGATCACGGCTAAATAAAACCCAGACCTCCGTCTGACATAAGCTTAACTTTGATCTCGAGGATATCCAGTGAAGAATCGGTAACACAATAGTGACCATACGACACGAAAATTTATTACAGCAAGCTCATAACTAAGAAGAGAACCAAATTATTACAAGCAGATGTCACTGACCACAAACATCAAACAACTGAAGGAAAATTATGCTATTAAGTATAGCAAACTTCACAAATGGCCTAAGAGGCCTGACGCATAACGATGACGTCCCAGCCCATAGATTCCAGGTTGTCGGCCGGTAATCCCAAGCTACTTGTCGGTATCGATGTAGTACGGAACTCGTATTCAAGGGAACGCTTACTTTGCCAAAAGTATAAACAAAGCAAGGGTGAGTACATGATGTACTCCGCAAGACTTATTGTCGGTGGAGTTGTTTTGTATAAAGCCATGTTTGTTTATAAAACAAGAGAGAGAAGAAGCTCATCTAATCAAAATATTTTATAAGGGATAAGAGAGCGACGTCTTCAAAGTATTGATCATCATATTTTGATATCCACCAAGTCATCATCATCGAACCTTTACCTGGATCACCCTCTCTTACCCATGAGGAAGCACGCTTAAGCACACTTTGATCTACCAAGTTTTACGATTAGGTTATAGTTCTCTATGATCTTAGAATTCGGTCACCAAGCGTTCATAACCATGAACACGGCTTTTCGTAAAGATTTAACCCTAGAGTGGTGTACAACTTTACCCACACGTACTAATCTTCTCTTAATGCCACTGGATAAGCCCTCTTCCTTGGAAGGCCGACGGAGGGTCGTTAGGCATGACCTTTACCTTGCTTTCGCCGAGACCATGAGTCACTCCCTAAGGATAGTTCCACCATAACTGGTAAAATCCCGAAGTCGGTCCCTAGAGATGTGAGGCGAGGTTGGTTTACTAGGGGCTCCATCCACCCCAAGCAACCCCGACCACACTTACCTACATGTTATGATGCACTTTCACCCGCCAAATCTTTCAAAACATTTTCAATGCGTATATCAAATGGAACGCCCGGACTATGTGACTCATGGAATATACTAGGCAAGTTAATCACGCGAGGGGTTCCCAAGCCCCATGTGATTGTACGCTCGTATCGATTCCAAAGTCAAGAACTCGGTTCCTAGTGGTGGCGAGCATGGGACTACAAAAACCACATCCCACTGTGGCCTCCTATACAATCCTTAGCATGTTTAACCTTTACCACTGATCTCACTTCATTAGTACATCTCTATCTCCTGTCATACTAGATTCTTTGCATCTGATACATCATCTGAATGAACCAGCACTGATAGCTATGCATTGCTAAGCAGGACACATATATAAGCTTTAGAAGTGCACACAAGCCAAACCTAGTTATGCTAGGAGTTGTGGATCGGGTAATATAAGCTCAAAGGGAGTAATGCAATAGATAGGATACTCTATCTATCGATAAAATACCACAGTAGAATCGTATGCATCATGGCAGAAATTGAAATGCTTTCGAAATCATAGGATTATATCATGGTGGGGCTATGCTTGCCTTTGCCTATTGATAACCAGAAAGCAGAGCTTCAGACATTTGGTACTTGACTTGATTACAATTGGTCAAGTATTGGTCTTCGAGCTTCGACGGTGTTGATCTCTGACTTTGATCTTGACCTTGATATCGTATTCTACCGGGAAGAACCAAACACCAGAAATAAAGGGAAACAATCAACACATGGAATCGATGCAATGTTCAAACATGGATGATGATATGACAAGTTAAATTGTATTGAAATGTAACCCTAAGGCATGCTCGACCATTTAATCGGGGTTTCGAGGGATATAAACCCTAACTCGAGGAAACTCCGGAATCACCTATGAGGGGTTACCATGTTCTTCTATTTAAACTTGTCTTGGAAGTTGTTGAACAATGCATGATTATAATTTACATAGGTAGATCTCATTTTTATGAACATTTTGATATATTATACACAATTTTCTAAGTTAATATGAATAAGTTATTGATTTTACAATATTTAAACCTTTTCTGGATTTGTTAAACCGATTAAAAGCTTTACTGCGTCATGCTGACGCCAGCACACACTGAAACGTTTTGCACAGAGACTGGGCTATCCCTAGACACTGACTGATGGGCCCGAGGCTAGGTCATCATGCCACGCAGGCGGTCAATGGTCAGCGGGGTCCACGGTCACGCCAGCAGTGCGTCACGGTGACGTCCCACCACGCCCACGTCGGACGGTGGTCGCCGACGACGCCATAGGGCGAGCCAACACACACGGGTGGCATTGTTCAAACCAGTGCATCACGGCGAGTCTAAAAGGGGCGGCGCCGGTAGCTAAAGGTCACCGGAGACGCAGCGGCGAGCGGTGGTCATAGCGGAGCTTGTAGGTCAGCGTGGCGGCGATGGCACAGAGCGAGAGGGAGCGAGCGGAGGGGATTGGGAGAACCAACATCTCACCCTGGTGCTGATGGACGGCTCGGGGAGGAAATGCGATGTCATGAGCGTTGGCAACGTCATCGGAGAAGCTCGTCGGGCTTGAGGAAGACGTCGGTGATGCGGGCGATTCTGGACACCCTCGCTCGATTCCTTCGTCGAGGAAGATCAACACGGTGGGGCGGTGCTCCTAGGATGCTCAGAGGGGCTCGGGGTGGCCGGTAACAGCGTCGAGCTGTGGTTAGGGTTTTGGCCTCCAGGGGAAAGAGATAGGGAGGTCGCGGGAGAGAGCGTGAGGGGATAAGGATAGGGCATAGGCTTGTGGCATTCTTATCTCCACTCCAAAGCGCGACGGACGGCGGCAGGCGAGCGACGCGGATGAACGGCACCGACAGCGACATCGAGTAGCTTGCGGGAGGAGGAAGAGGATAGGGGGCGACGTCGAAGTGGTACTAGGCTGGATCGGGCCGTTGCTGGTCCTGCTGCGAGCGCGTGTGGGCAGCGGAAAGAGAGAAGAGGGAGGTGGGTCGGCTGGGCTACGGCCTGTTTAGCTGTTGTTGCTCTATATTTTTATCAGAAACATTTTTCCTTTTATAAAATCTGTTTCTCTTTTGTAATTTTGAATTTCAAATACCGTTTTAAACATTCCAAAAATACCAGAAGTTTTTATAAAATATATGAAACACATAGGGGGCCTCTATACTGTTTGGGCTCCACACATGTTATACTTTTCAAATATTTTCAAAACCATTTGAAGAAGTTTTCAAGAGAGGAAGGGTATTAGGGTTTTAGGTTTTTGTACCATTTCTTCAATGCGTGCAATTTAAATTATGATGATCATGAATGCACAAACAAACTCTAATTGAGGATTGGCTAAAACTGGGGCGTTACAGCTCTATCCCCCTTACGAGAATCTCGACCCAAGATTCCTAAGGTAGTAAGAGAGATAGGGAGAGAAAGAAACAAGTCCACTCTAAAGATAAGAGGGAAACACACTAAACAACATACTGAGTATCTCATGGTCATCTCATGGAAAGAGTGTTCAGAAACAACTCTGAGATGACGAACATGAAACACGTCAAGATAACGGAAGAAACAAGAGGAGAAGGTTTTAAGTTGTTAGACAAATGGTCTTCATAAGGATTGATACCATGGAGCTTATAGAAGATTTTAAGCTTCTAAAGAGAAAGGTTCCAACAGAAAGAACATAACTACATACTTTGATAGGGTACCTCTACTAAATGGCTTAAGTAGAGATTTTAGGTTGCAGAGATATGGATCAACAAAACCGAGATGTTGAACTACTTTTGAAACAGAAGAGTCACTTTTTCATTCAACAAAAGGTTTAAGACAGAAAAGTGTTTCGTGGCGAGGACTCATAAGAGTCGCAAGGAACATGTATCAAGAGAAACTGTTGATTACCAAAATCATGGTCACTCTTAAAACATGATTGAGAAGACGTGGGAAACTCTTTATTCATCCAAGTTTATCAGAATCTTTGCCAAGGATCATGATATCACTTTACACCATCAAGATGAATAAGTAAAAAGATTTCTGATGACACGAGAAGAAGCAAACTTCATTCTCAGACTTCAATATTTGGTATAACCATACGCTAGCCAATATAAAGTGGTTTGGAGGATCGACCGCGAGATATTTATAAACTCTACTTTAAATGTTCTCATTGATGTTTGAGAGAGTAGACATCAAGTAAAGGTCGGACCACGGATACAAAATAAACCATAAGCACAGCTCCTATAATAAATCATAGAAGAAGCCTTATGAAGAGTAGTTGTTATTGCTGAATCTAGAGAATATGACAGAGGGTCTTTCTAGCTAAGTGTGTCAACCATTACATCAATCTTGTCGAACTTACAAAGAGACCTATGTCAAAACCTTAAGGGACACCAACCATCATTGTTACTTGAAATTCAACTTTGGTTAGGTGGAGAGATGCTTTAGACTCGGTATGTACGAATAGAAAATTTGCAACATTTACCACGAAGGTAAAGTTACTAGATAGATTCTCAAGACATGGACTACAGTGTCAAGCTCCAAAAGATGAGCTAGATTGCGGAACCCATGTATTAGCAAGTTATCAGATGACAATTGTACCTACATGAGTTGTTTGCAACAGTTACAACTGAATCCGTGTTGGGAAACATTTAGGAGGATATCGAAGTTTTGTTGGACTTCTTATCTTCCGTGAACGAATCAATAAGTGGCTTTGTGTGCTTGGAGGATCTTCTCGATATGTGAAGGTATCAACCTACCATATCAAGAATTCTTCGCACATGTTTGACTAACTTGGAATGATTCCCGAGGAAACAAAGATAACTCTACTCGAATCCACGGTGACATCTTTCAACAATTGTACGTAAATCGGAGCAGGTCACTTCTAACATCTAGAACACATACTTCGAGATAACACAAAGATGGTTCTCAAAAGTTTCCAACATTAATGCCAAATGTTCCATATGAATCTCATATAATGTGGAGAAGGTAAGGATGTCATTGATGGGCTCAATAACAAACTTGTTGAGACACTCCACTAAGATGGACTCATATGTTGTGTAAACAAGGCAAACTATTGATCATACCAATGGACAATAAGATGCACTTAGGTGAGACATCACAAGTAGATACACCATCAGATAGTCCTTGGAACTGAGTTTGATTTTACGATAGACCAAATCAAATCAAAGGAAGGAAAGATAACATATCCACAAAGGAGATACTATCTTGCTTCAACACAAACACAACTAGACATTCCTTTAAGAAGGAACTGAATTGGATGGAACTTTTGTCTTACAACTCTCCAAGTTGTTGTTTAAGCTCAACCAACTTGTTCAGGGGTATCTAGTATGGATCCTTGGAGAAAGAGAAGTTCAGAGAACTTGCTTGCTCAAGAACTTGACAACACGGTCATGTGGCAACATGGCGATACTTCTAGCAAGACATCCAAAATATCACGAATCACCGATATGTCACTTAGTTCGAGAGGAAACTTGCTTGGTAAGGCAAGAAGATACAGTCTCAGAGTTTTGGCATGAGCCTAACTCTTTGACTGAAGAGAGTGCACTAGAATAACAGACTTGGTAGCACAATCATCCTTTGATTAGTGATAAGGTTAACCAATCATGCTAAGAATGACTCAAATGTCCTTAGATTTCAAGCAATGATAATTGCTAATAATCTCAGATGACCACATTATTACGCACACACATCACTCCCGAGCATGAACAACTCATAGGAAGGGTGGGTAAAGATGTGTAAAAGCATCACTTCATTAAGGGGTCATGAAACTCGGCATTACCTCTTAGTATAAAAGAGTGTGACACGTTAAGGTGGAACAGATACAAGCTAGTCATTGCCTCTTGATCTGCGGATTACAACACTTTGACCTGGTCCTAGATACGACGAGGTACTGGAGTTTGTTTCTCCTGACATTCCGAAATGGTTTGTCTCGATGGACCACAAGAGTATCTTGCATCAGAAGACACCAATGCACATTTACTACTTGTCTACCAACTGGTAGACAAAGATCGGAAAACAACAAGGAGGAAGGAACACGCTTAGGATAGAATCCCAAGATGTGGATGCATAGATTAACAATCTTCCGGAAACCAATGCAAAAAAGGTAAGGTGTGGCAAAATCACGAATATAGATGCGAGGATCTTGAGGAGAACTCATGTCGTGATCTATCTGGTTCCATCAAAGAACATCTGCCATAGCGTGTGGTAGGGGAAGTCCTTAGTTGTGACGACTCAATCACGACAACAACCACAAGCTTGAAGGTTAGAATGGTAATACCAGCCGTACTAAGGTAATGTGTGAACATTAACGACATGGGTCAAAGGAATGGATCTTTGGTTAAAGATCAGCTTCATGTACAAGATTCACAACACCAGAATCCAGCATAATCAGGGATCTTCGGTTCAAGTCCAAGGGTTAAGACCTAAGAAAGGAGTAACTACTACTTGAGTGACATAGAATACACTATAAGATAGTAATCACAAGGTAGCTTCCAAAAGAATATACAACTTTTGAAGTACCCGAACAAAAAAAAGGAGGCACACGAGGCGAAGGGAGACCTTGAAGCCTAGAACAGAACACTATGGAACCAACGATTTAATGTTGTGGCCCATAGAATATAGATATCATGATGAAAATGAATCTCTTGGCTGAAATAGAACAAGGGAAACAAGGAACACCCACACAGAAGACTCTAGAGAACTCAACACTAGGTCAAGTGGTTGAGAAACGACATGCCCAGAAGGCACCTAAGCTTTGAAACACAATACGAGATAGAAAAACTTTTCCAAATCAACACATGGTAAGATGACCCATAATTAGAGAGAAACTGGATAAGAAGAAAAACAAGCATACTAGAATTTTCACAAATAATTTTTAGCTTTAAAATAGTTTTCATAAGCACTAGACTCAACATCGACCAATAGCAAGGTTTTCCTATGGTCAGTACTGCTCTGATACCAAAACCTGTGACACCCCCGGGATCACGGCTAAACAAATCCCAGACCTCCCTCTGACATAAGCTTAACCTTGATCTCGAGGATATCTAGTGAAGAATCGGTAACGCAACGGTGACCCTACGACACACAAATTTATTACAGCAAGCTCATAACTGAGCAGAGAACCAAACACCAGAAAGAAAGGGAAACAATCAACACATGGAAACGATGCAATGCTCAAACAAGGATGATAATATGACAAGTTAAATTGTATTGAAATGTAACCCTAAGGCATGCTCGACCATTTAATCGGGGTTTCGAGGGGATAAACCCTAACTCGAGAAAACTCCGGAATCACCTGTGAGGGGTTACTATGTTCTTCTATATAAACTTGTCATGGAAGTTGTTGAACAATGCATGCTTATAGTTTAGATAGGTAGATATCATTTTTTTAAACATTTTGATATATTATACATATTTTTCTGAGTTAATATGAATATGTTATTGATTTTACAATATTTAAACCTTTTCTGGATTTGTTAAACCGATTAAAAGATTTAGTGCGTCATGCTGACGCCAACACACACACTGAAACGTTTTGCACAGAGACTGGGCTAGCCCCAGACACTGATGGATGGGCCCAAGGCCAGGTCATCATGCCATGCAGGCGGTCAATGGTCAGCGGGGTTGCCACGCCATCAGTGCATCACGGTGACGTCAGCACCGCGCCCACGTCGGACGATGGTCACCGGCGACGCCACAGGGCGAGCCAACACACGCGAGTGGCATCATTCGAACCAGTGCATCGAGGCGAGTCTAAAAGGGGCGGCGCCGCTAGCTAAAGGTCACCGGGGACGCAGCGGCGAGCGGTAGCGACGGCGGAGCTTGCAGGTCAGCATGGCGGCGACGACACAGAGTGAGAGGGAGCGAGCGGAGGGGATTGGGAGAACCAGCAGCTCACCCTGGTGTTGATGGAGGGATCGGGGAGGACATGCGAGGTCAGGAGCGTTGACAAAATTGTCGGAGAAGCTCGTCGGGCTTGAGGAAGACGTCGGTGATGCAGGCAATTCCGGACGCCCCCGCTCGATTCCTCCGTTGAGGAAGATCAGCACGGCGAGGCGGTGCTCCTAGGATGCTCAGCGGGGCTCGAGGTGGCCGGTAACGGCGGCGAGCTGCGCTTAGGGTTTCGGCCTCTAGGGGAACGAGAGAGGGAGGTCACGGGAGAGAGCAGGAGGGGATAAGGACGGGGCAGAGGCGAGAGGCGTCGTGGCGTTCTTATCTCCACTCCAGAGCACGAAGGACGACGCAGGTGAGCGGCGCGGATCAACAGCGTCGACAACGACACCGAGCAGCTTGGGCGAGGAGGAAGACAACAGGGGCGACGCTGAAGCGGCACTGGGCTAGATCAGGCCGTTGCTGGGTCTACTGCAGGCGCGCCTGGGCGGCAGGAAGAGAGAAGAGGGAGGTGGGCCGGCTAGGCTGCGGCCTGTTTAACTGTTGTTGCTCTATATTTTTATCAGAAACATTGTTCCTTTTCTCAAATCTGTTTCGCTTTTGTAATTTTGAATTTCAAATATTGTTTTAAACATTCCAAAAATAACATAAGCTTTTATAAAATATATGAAACATATAGGGGCCCTCTATACTGTTTGGGCTCCACACATGTTATACTTTTCAAATATTTTCAAAACCATTTGAAGAAGTTTTCAAGAGAGGAATGGTATTAGGGTTTTAGATTTTTTTTTCCATTTCTTCAATGCATGCAATTTAAATTATGATGCTCATAAATGCATAAACAAATCCTAATTGAGAATTGGCTAGAATTAGGGTGTTACGAAGCGTGCAATCCACGGTGCACGTGGAGGACCGGACCTGCTAAAATCAACAAGCCAGCTCCGATCAATCCAACGGGTGTTGTCTGGTCCGATCAGAAGCAAGTATCAGCGTCCGACTGCTAGCAGCGCCCTTGAGAAAATGGGCAATGTACGAACATACGATAACTTTTTATTTTGCGGTAAGAACATATGATACCTTTTCTCTAGAATACTTCCGACTCCATAGTACACATGACTAATCTTTAGGAAAATAAATACTTCCTCTATAGCAAGCCTATAATACATATTTAATTATCCTGAAGCAAAAGCCAGAAAAAGACTGTTTCTCATGATAACATGATTTCCGTAACAATAATCATATATTGTATAAACACAATATATAATCCGTTTGTTTGCATTTGTTCTGTTAGTTTTGACTTTTTGAAACGGATATTTGACATTTTTCTGAAAAAAACTAAATTTGAACATTTTTAAAACTGAAAATAATTTTCAGATTTGAACTTTTTTCAAAAAAAATCGAAAAAGTAAAGTAAAAGAAAACAGAAAAAACAAAAGAAAGCATCAGCTTGACAAAGAAAAAGTAAAGTAAAAGAAAAAATAAAAAGAAAACAAAGTCATATCCTCTTGCTTAACTGTTTCTGTATGTCAGCCTATCGATCTATGTGACGATCTACCAAACCACCAACTCCATTCAGACACAGATGCGCACCACGGGCACGACCAGTATGCAGAGAAAATGGCCCAACTCCATGGCGCACGTGGCGAGAACTATGCCCGTCGTCTACTTGAGCAAGTTATTGCCGAATCGGCAAAAAAACTGCAAAGTGGTGGACGTACGGCTGCGAGAACTATGGCTGTCTCCTTGTACGCTGGCATACCCTGCTGCATGACGGCGTGAGCTAGTTAACGTGCTCTGTTCTGTGACTACTGTGAGGCTGGTCAAAACTTAGTCTCTTTGGTGTGGTCTAATCTAATGGCCTATGAAAACGATTCTCTCTGGAAGAAAGAAGTCTGAGAAAAGGCGGCTTTTGGAAGTCAAAATGAGTATCACCAACGAACTCACCATATGATATCGCGCCACCCACTCTTGTATTCCAAGCTGCACGTCAGCGTGAGACCAGCCGGTACCTAATCCCTTCAATCTTGCCTTAAAAACAGGATAAATTACAACGCTTGACTGTCTCGTTTGCCTCCCAGGTCCAGCTAGCTGCCTGCCACGCGTACGTACCTACTTACGCACCCGTAATCCATTTGTCTCGAAACTTTCGCCCCGCTTTATAAATAAAGCACACAGGTGAGACCGCTGCTGGACCAGACAGCACATCGCCCAAGAAACAAACCGAACAACAACGGAACCACAGCTGGGACAGACAAAACCAAGCCCAAAAGGAAATACAAAAGAAAGGAAGAGAAAATAAAGCCGACATCGGCGGTGCGATAAGAACGAAGGTAACTCGCCACCATTGCGCCTACCGTAGAAGTACCACCACAGGACTGGCATTCCAAAGCGTCGCGTACCAAGCAGCACCTCCAAGAAGGAGAGTGACGACAACGACACTGCTGCCCGGACAGGTCCTAGGGTTTCCCCCGGTACGCCCCGGGAGGTGTGAGAGAGATACACCCGGCGCCCTTCAGGAAGGAAGGCGATACCCACGGGCGTCACCGCGTCGGGGTCAAATAGACAAGGATTTCTCCCGACCTCTCACTAGCCACACTCCCGGACCCCTTGAAATGTTCCACCAAACTCGCCGCCCACCTGCACGCGCCAGAACAGTCTTGAGGTCACCATCGTCGTCACACCGTGAGCCATGGGGCGAGGCCAGTAAGACAGAGAGAAGGGCCATTGGCGAGGGTCGGGATGACCTCAGCACGCGAGAGGGAACTACCTCCACCGCCAGAAGGCGGTAGCCGACCGGATGTAGCAGCAAGACAGACCAGGCCCTCCATGCCCGGCCGAGCCCGAGAAGGCTCGTAAAGTCTCGCCGCCCCACTGCAGCAAGGGTGTCACCATACAAGCCAACCCCAGCACCAGGTCCAACTCCATCGTCCACTAGGGGGAATCGCCACCGCGGCAAGTCCTAGCCGTCAAGTAACAGCTCCAACGCCACTGAGATCACCCGAGCTAGTCGGACCTACGCCGGTCTGAGGAACACCATCGCAAGTCACCTCCCGAAGCCGCCTCCGTTGAAGGGACGACTTGCAGACCACCTTCCGGGGCCGCCGCCCCGGCATCCACGGACTCGCAT